>CM073556.1:19837685-21193935 GCA_037074615.1 Leucaena leucocephala | reverse complement strand
ACTTGAACAATTTGTCCATCTCTCTCAATTTTTGAGGATCTTTTGAAAGGTGACTAACTACTTTATAATATCATCAGAATCTCAACCTGCATATATAACCTTTATATATATATATATATATAAGTATGTGATGGTAACTGTGATGGTAACGATTAGTTGGGTTTGCCAGCGGAAAGAGCAAGAGCCAGTGTGGAGAGTGAAGACAAATATCTGGAATATGGAAATAATTAAATAAAAAAATAGAATTCGGTGCTATAAATAATAATATTGCATTAATTAACAATTTAACATGCATACATGCGTTATACATATATAATTCAGTTAAACAGCCTAGCCTCTCCAACTACGGAGCCCACACAGCTATTACAGAGAGAGACGGACAAAAAGAAGGAAACCAGTTGTGCATTTATGTGCTACACAATGCTTGTACAACAACTATCCAGCTTTTGGGTTAATCTAAATGATAAGCGATTCGATATCGTTTAAACAAAATCTCGAGTTCGAATATTAATATATGTAAAAATTTCTAGTTAAGAGACTCACCCACCATAGTCAGGTACACTACACAGGTCGAATCCAGATATAGTTAGGGCAAAGCTTCAATGAACTGGGTAGAAAAAATAAATAAATCATAACTTGACACCTGTACATCGTTCAGGTCTTATGAATCTAGTTGTCCCTTAACTTCTAAAATCAACGTCCCATGCCCATGCCAGCGTCATTATTAATTTTTGGATATTATCATTCATCCTTTGTCTCATAGTGCATGATCATACCATATACTTCCAAAATATCCCTCAGATTTATCAAATTAGGGGTCATGTCAGCGAGTCGTAACCCAAGCCAAAACAAAATAGTACTTATTTTGTTACATATCCAAAGATGAATAATATTTTTAAATTTTAATAATGCTTTCTTTGTAAAAGCAATAACAAAATGAAACATGTTAAGATGTTGTATTAGTCATTAAGAAAATCCTAGTACCTTGTACTATATAACACACTCTTTATAATAAAAAGGGAAAAAAGAAATGCCCGAAGAGAGAACAAAATCTTGCGTATTTACATGATATGGGCATTAAATTAGAAAATAAGTCTCTCTTAAAGTTCTAGAAAGCAACCGGACTGAACGTGGCCTGTGTAGTTCTGAGGGATTTCCAATCTTCTGCGGTTGCCAGTTTTCAGGTCCAGTACAATTCCCACGTGCGGTTCACCGTACGCACTTGATCCCATCAACAGTATCTTGCCGTCCCACGTTCTCACAAACGCAACGTTTCGTATCTCATCTCCCAACTTGGCGATCGACCGCCACGTGCCGCCCTGCAGAGCCATCACCTCCCCCCCAGTACCGCCCATGTATAATTTCTCCTCGTCGTCGTCTCCGCCGTCGACGCATGTCCTCGGACACGTGGCCGCATCTAGGAACTCCCCCTCCACCGGGTCCCACTTCCACGTGGCAACATCGAAGGCCTCGGCAGATCTCTCAAACCGTCCTTGCATCTCCGTGCAGTACCCTCCGACGACTCTGAACTTCCCGTTGTGGAAGACGGCCTTGCACTCGTCCCGCTCTCTTGCCATGTCAGGAAGCCGGACCCACTCGTCGTTAACCACGTCATACGCGAACGCCGACCTCAGCGCGTTCTTCTCCTCGCTGTGCCCGCCGGCGACGTACACGAAGCGCCGCGAATCGGACGCGCAGCTGAAGAACATCATGGGCCCACCGGGCATGTCGGCCCCACGGCGCCATTTCGCCGACATGAAGTTATAAACGAACACAGAATTCGACGCCTTCCACGAATCAGGGTCCCACCCGCCCATCACAACCAGATCGAACCCAACACCCGCAATCTGACAGAACATGGGTAGCCCGCCTGATAAACCTGGAATCGGAGGCATCTCGCTCCAGAGATCAGTCTCCGGCTCACAAACCGTCAGACGGTAAACCGGATTCATTGACCCTTTTATAGCCCCAGAGCCGGATTTCTCCGAGTCAACCCTTGCCTGAACCATGACGACAATCTTCTGAACGTACCCTGCGCTTTTCCTTCGACGGACAAACTCCGGCATCTGAATCTCAGTCTTCCAGGCTTTGCAGACGGAGGCGACCGCCGGGAACTGCTGATACGGAACCCGAATCAAACAGTCGAGTGCGATATCGTCAGGGAGACCCGAAATCAGTTCCATTGGAAGGATTTGAGAGTTGAATTGATTTAGGAATTTTGGGGAAATCAGGAGAAGAGAGAGAAGATTTGGGGGAATGTGACGAGTGTATGGAGAGAAGTGAGAAAAAGGAAGGATTTTATAGGGCCAGTGCAGAGGGAAGGGATGAGAGAGGGAGAAACACCGTTTCAAGTGTTCTAGAAGGGTTTTAGAGAGAAGAGGGTTGTGTGAAAGTGACAACCCCGTGGGTCCCCATTGGAATCAGGCATACCGTTTTCCATAATCTCAATCAAGTTCTATAGCACCGTTGTTTTTTGTTTATGGATAACTTTATTGTTTTCTTTCTCATGTCCCACATGATGTGGCACACGATTTCCAAAATTCAATTCAACTCTCAATTCTCCTCCACTTTCTCATTTATTTCATTAGTAAATAGTAATTATATATAAATCATAATATACAATTTAAAATTTATATATAATAATTTGTGGATATTTCGATTTATTTGTTATATAATTTATTACATGTAACCAATATTTTAAAATTTTAAAAGATAATTATGCTTTTAAAAATTAGAAAAGTTACTCTCTTTTTTGCCAAAACAATTTAATTATCCTTTTTACAAAAGTAATTTTAAGTGAGTTTAATTTTAAACTTATTAAAATTAGAGTATATTTTTAAATTTTAATATAAAATTAACAAGGTCTTCACCCCTTAAATTAATAGAAAGATTTAAATTTATGATTTTATAAATTATATGTTAATTTTTTACCAATTAAAACATATTTTATATATTACAGCGTCATTTTTTATAACAAAAATTAAATCTTAAAAATATAAATATGATAGAGAGTATGAAAATAAAAAAAAAATTATGGTTGAAATAATGGTCAAAAAAGAAAAAGAAGAAAAAAGACAGAAGAATTGAAAGGCTACGAGTAGGAGGGGACAGTCCCCCGTAGAGCTTAGAATGAGTGATACGACATGATTGAAGGGTCGTAACTAACGCCGTGTTTCACTTTCTTTTAACAATTTAATATATTCTATTTATAATTATTAAATTAAGAACGGATAATGTAGAATATAATAACGGATGATAAATAAATGTCTAAGGGGTGAAAAACGAATTGCAATTAATCAAGATGATCATATGATTTAATAGAATAGATACTGAGTGAATAACCCAAACGCAAGGTTCAGACTTGAGAGAACAAGGGGGGGTTATAAGGCAAAAGTGCAATGTATAGATACAAAATATTTATTTTTGCGAAGGCATGGACAAATTAAATGTAAACGTTAAATTAATGTTTTTTTATATGATGGATTCATTCAGTTAGCAAACCAATAGGGTAATTGGGATCCTCATACCTAGGAAAAGCACGTGCGTATTAATCTTATTACATTAATGTGGTACCAAATATTTAGTTGTTTGGTAGTGTTGTTTTAACCTTGTTCTACCAAAAAAAAATTATGGGCTTGTATTGGTATTTGGAAACGTGTTTAATAGAATTGAAGATAGAGATAAAAAATTTATTATTTATAAGTTTAATTGATGAATAAGTAAGATATATGATCATTTAAAATGTGTTCGATCTTTAAGGAGTATTATTTTATTATGATTATAGTCATAGTACTTGTAAGGCATTATAACTCTTGAGTATCTAAATTTATATTTAAGAGTAATTGATAGCTCATTTTACTTAATATTAATATCATTTAATAAGAAAGTATATTTTATCATATTCTTAAATTGTAGATAAGATTATTCATTCTAAAAAAATCTTTATAAAAAAACACATGAAGAAGATGGAGATAAAGATAAGGATAGAAATGGTAGAGGGGATGAAGGTGGGATATAAAAGCATATTTGGTATGCAGATGTAAATGTGAGATTAATTACTGCCCAAGTGACCAAAAAGCACGTGAATTAAGAAAAAAAACGTGCACAATATAATCTAGCGTGGTAATTGAGCCAAAAAAAAGAAACACAACTTGAATTTGACAAATCTAAAAATCTTATCATGATCGCCGCTCATTATCTCTATCGTGAATTTGTCACGTGGAGTTTGAAAGATGAAGGTGACAATAGAATTTTTTCAATTAGGAAAGCTTCCGTTGAAATGATAGTGGAACACAAGAATCTACAACTTGATTCTTTAAAATCCCGAGATTCATAGAAGGGGGAAAATTGCCTCCATCAATAAAGGCGAAGCTATTGCTAATGTTAGAGGTCGTCGTCATTGAGGAGGTGTTGTTGACGAAGAGGTCAGTATCGCCGCCTAAAGCATGGCTATGAGTAGGAAAGAGGGTAAAAATGAATTCTGTGGGTCAGAATTTTAATTTTTTTGGGGTACAAATCAAAGTGGAAGCCAATTCCACACACATATATTTTAATAGAATTGGAATAATTTTTCCAATTTTATGATATAAAAATAATTTTTTTTCAATTTTTTTTTGGGATAAAAAGCATTCAACATCATAATATTATCTCTTAATAGTATTATTACTTTAATTTTATTTATAATATATTCAATATTTTTATATTATTTTATAATATTAAAATTTTTATTAATATTATAGTGTTTAGATATAATTAAAAAATAAACGAAGAGATGTTGAATATATTAAAAAAATAATATTAAAATATTAGATATATTATAAATAAAATTAAAATAATAGATATTACTGAAAAATTATATCGTTAAATATTATTTTATCTTAAATTTTAATAATTCTATATTCTCAATTTCAGGGTACTAAATGTGTCCTCTAACTTCCAATTTCACAGGATACACACTTTGTACACATGTCCATCCTTTTTACCTTAATTTTGTATTTCCACGTCATCTGTTTCTTTTGTATGATTTTTAGAAGCGTACTTGACCATAACACCCTTACTTTTTCGGCCTTTTGGGCCAAGCCAACTCATCCCCCAAGCTTCCTATTTCATAAAGGAACAAATGGGGCCCCCATATTCGGATCCTCGTGGACCCGCATTCACAACCGACGTATAGCTGTATATTATGTTTAATAATATTCCCAGAGCCTGCAGCCGTGGGAGTTTTATTTTTCTTAACCTTTGATTCGGATAGTAAATAATTTAGTATCGTTTAAACGAGGTCTTAAGTTTAAGTTTTGGCGTACGCAGAAAATCTCTATTAGAAAACTCACCCACCATAGTCAGGTGCACGACACGGGTCGAATTCATATATAGCCGGGGCAAAATTCTGGTGAACCGGGTGGGTAACAAAAAAAATAATATTATGCTGGATTGAGTTGAAAGTTTAGTTTTAAAAAGTTTTTAGTTTATTTTTTTAAAAAAATAAATATTTATATTTATTAAAAAAAATAAACTAAATTATAATTTTAAATAATTTATTAAAAATGTTTTTTAAAATAATAAAAAAATTATAAATTATTTAATTATTATTTTATTATTTATTTTTTACACACATTCTCTCCTATTCTCTCCTATTCTCTTTCTTCTATGTCGTGCGATCGCATACCTTTTTCTTCTATCACTACTGTACTCTCACCAATGAACCAGATAGAGCAATCAAAAGTTCAAAATAAGAGAAATTCTGCGGGCTCACTTGTTCAACATCGTCTCTGTCAAAATCATCGCGGGATTGGCTGCCATAAATTCTAACTCCTTTAGCATCCACCCCAGTTTTTACCGAATTTGAACAAGCACTTAGTTCTAGAGCCATTAGAGGGTCCAATTCCAGAGGTAAGTTTGAGGGAACTGACTTTAGTTGTAAAAACGAGGAAACGAGAGTCCAATTTTGCGAAGGAGAGAGGGGAAGCGAGGGATTTGGAAGAAATGGTTTGGTGGGTGGTACAGGAGGGGATGGAAGCCATTGCTTGAGATGTTCAAGTGAAGACAGGGGGTTATCTATCTACTTCTGCTGCAATCTCACGTTTCTATCCACGTGTAAAATCCGAATACAATCGTAAAATATTTAATTTTTTCACCATGGACATTTCTAATAATTTATTAATTATAAAAATTATTTTAATAAAAATTATTTAAATATTTATTTATTTAAAATTATTTTTTTTATAAATTATTTTCTATAAATCTTTTCTCTAAAAATTATCTAATAACTTTTCTTTTAAAGATTCAAGTATAATATATATTCAATGAATACAATTCCTCCTCAATTTATATAATTATTTCTAATAATTAATGTGCAAAATAAAATATATTTATACATAATTAAAAATATATTATATATAACTAAAAAAGAGCTACATTCACTAAAAAAAAGTTATATTCACTCAAAAACTTAAATATTTTGGTTAGATACTAAATTTTGTAATGGGAGATATTTTGGTTATTTTTCTTTCAAAAGTTTGATGTAAATTTCATTTTCTATTTCTCAATATATAAATCATGATTTTCTTCATAAAAAAATATAATTTTAAATTTAAAACTATTTTTATTTTAAAATAAATTTAGTGACAGAACCATCTCACATTCATTTTGGTGTGATAATTATAAGTAATTTATAATAAAAATAAGAAAGAGTACTAAACTAATAACAAAACAAAACACACGCCACTCACTTCAAATTAAAACGTAGCAATAATTAATCGGCCGAGCCAAGGCATGTCATATCGAATTGCGCTGGGATTCATTATTAGAAGCTTCCATTTGACAAATATTTGATGATATTTAAAAAACACTTAATTACAATTTTCAATTGAA
Source organism: Leucaena leucocephala (assembly GCA_037074615.1). NCBI lineage: Eukaryota > Viridiplantae > Streptophyta > Magnoliopsida > Fabales > Fabaceae > Leucaena > Leucaena leucocephala. The sequence goes on along the minus strand of CM073556.1, from coordinate 21,187,065 downwards.
AGCAGCCTAATATAGTAGTAATTAAGAAGCTTGTGGTTATATTAAGGTCAAGCAGCCACATGCCATTGACTTCCAAAATATTTAGAAGTCAATACGATAATTATGATCCTAATCTAAAGCTAATTAATCCGAGTTATATAATCCTATTTATAAGATATTTTTAACATATTTTATTAAAATTTTAAAAAAAATTAAACCCCATCCATCATATTTTAACTTTACTTTTAGTTAATATGAAAGTATGAGGGAGAATTAAAAAAATTAAACAACAATAAATTACAGAAAAAATAAATTTAATGATATGAATTATATGAAGGATAAAAAAAAAAATTTGCCCTATAAATATCACCGTAAATATGTTTATAGATACACATGACGTATTACATGATCTTAGCCAGTAGACCAAGAAAGTTATACACCCTACGCATTGTTACTCTTCTAATAGTTTCATACTTGGATTATTAAAATCTGTAATGAATTGACTTTATTATTAAATAAATATTTATACACATAATAATCAGATAATGAATTTTTCTTCAGGATTTGATTAATGATGGAGGTCGCAAACCTCCATTCGTTAACTTGCCAAGGTTTGGATATTTGTAATTCTTCTAGAATAGTATGTCTGCCTTTATTTTAATTTCTGAGTATATAATTAATTATATACATGGCTTTGTGAATAAATGATTCACAAAGATTCAAGTGTCAACGGTGAATATTAATTTGTTTGAAGTAAGAGATGACATTCAAACAAAGTTCTTTAACTTCTAGATAATCTTATAAGAAGTAAGAGCTGACATTCATTTTGAACTGTGGCACTTTTGGTATTTTGGGTTGACGAAGAACATTTGTATTCTTCATTAACATATGAATAATAAGTCATATAATTTATATTTTAGTTCAAATTAAAGGCAACAAAATTAATTAATTATTTAAGAAAAATGTTTGAATGCATTTTTCCCGTCGATAAAATAAACAGGGGAGAAAATTTTGGGTTATTATTGGACAAAGTCAAAAACTTTCCATGGATTAATCTTCAATTGAAGACAATACTTGTTGAATAAAACATTGATATGATCTTTTGAATTATGAATATTTGTGTCAAAGGCATGTGACGAAATAGAAAACTCTTGTGCTGGAATTTTGCACCGGATTTGTTAATAGATATATTATTTTAATGCTCTATTTGATTGAAGGAAAATGGGAGAGGAAAGAAGACTATGGAGAAAAATAGAAAGAAACATAACTTTTTTATTGAATTATTTGGTTTCATTATTGATAACTATTTATGATAAGGGTATTTTAGTCATTCTAATATTTATTATTTTTCTCTCTCTCTATTTTCTCTTATCCATCTATTTAGGATACGTGATAATATTTTCTTTTATTCATTTTCTTTTTTTACAACTTTTTTTTCCTATCCAAAATATAAGGGTTAATATAAACTTTAATTTTTTAAATTTATTTTTATTTTAATTTTAATCCTTTAAATTTTAAATAATAGATTTTAATCCCTCAACTTTTAAATTATATATTTTTATCCCTCAAGCTTACAAAAAGTTTAACATTTATTGTTAAATAATGATGAATTTTAAATATTTCATCATCTTTATATAGACAGAACAATAAGTATGCTTAATTATTATGGAAAAAAAAACTTTTGTAATAAACAACTTATATGGAATTTAACCAACACAAATTTGGTTTTTGTGTTATAAGACTCACTATATATCTAGTCTCTCATGTTAAGTTTTAAAAGAGATACATGTTGAGAGAGATAATTTCGAACTCTAAAATTAGACTAGTCGTTTACTGGAATAATTAGTAATAGGATATAAAAAATGTTGAATATTGGTTCATAGTGTGTATATATATAAATAAGAATAAATATAATTAAAAAATATTTATTTTCTCCTTAAAAAGGGTTTTTAATAAAAGAAATAAAATAAAAATGACAGTGCATATCATTATCAGCTCTATCAAGGACGAAATAGAGGCGACAATTGGGGTAAAAGATTAGGATGAAAACAGTTTATCAATTATATATAAAAAAACAGATTAGAATGAAAACAAACTATAAATATTAATATATATATACACACACACAAAAAAAGAAGTCAACGGCGACATGCATGTTGCTCAGCAAATATGTGTAAACTGTAAATTACTTAACAAGCTTAGGAAAGAATTTATTATAGAATTTCGTACAATGCATAATACTATTATTTATTTTATTTAATTAGTTATTGAATGACACGTTTTTACTATTTTTCAATAATATAAGCATATTCTCTTGATCACACCACCATAATAATTTTCCTCTCTTTTTTTTTGGAATAATAATTTTATATATGAAACGACTTGCTCATGAAGGTAATAAAACTCATATGTTGACATTATTAACGTGACCAACAAGCTAATTATTATCAATATTTTAAAACTTGGACGGTTAAACAGGTTGGCAAACAATCTAGAACATTTTCTAGGATTAGTAATTAAGGGTGATTAATTGTATTAGAATTAGATTGACCAAGTCAAAACTACCTAGTTTTATTATTATTTGTTGGAATTCGTATTAATTGCCCCTTTTTTTTATAATAAAGAAAAAATCGATTTTCGGAGGCCACTTCTGTCAAGCCAATTGGCAAAAGCTATATTTTTTTAATCTAATTAATTTAGAGAACATTAAATTAAAAGAAAATATAGAACATTAATTCCGTGAATTCTTATACATCTTAAAAAAGAAAAGATAGAACATTAGACAGACAACAAAAGCCAGACGATCAATCAATATTCCTTATAATAACATAATATCTTCCATTCTTAATTGGACAATGAATAATACTCGTAGTTTACATTATTTAATTCACATTTACATATTATCCCATAAACTATATATTTTATATTTTACATGTTGTCGTATATATGATTCAAAAGGTTAAGATTTGGTTACCCATTAGTGCTTCATTACACATCCATTGTTCTAACTAAAACTTAAGGCATGTTTTGTAGGATAGAAGTGGGAGCTGAAAAGTTGACGTGGAACTAGAATTAAGTATTTTATTTGTTTGGTATCATGAAACCCGATTCCACATATACTGTCTTTTTTAACATTTTACCATATTTTAGTTGTATCTAGAAAACTGAGAATTGATATGGGTTTCATAGAAGTAAAATATTTTAGACCATTTTATCCTAACTTATAAAATTCCTATATAATTTTACCCTTTCCTAATTCAAAACGAAATGGTATCTTCTTCCTCGACACACTACCCCTTACTAGCCATGACTTCATTTTTTATCCTCGCCACTCTTGCTGAAGTCATCCCCGTACCTGACAAACATTGGTCATCCCATTCTCGCTTGTGGCAGCTTCGCTCTCCTTCCCGTCATTCTCACCTCCATCCCCATATCTAACTGTGATAGTAACCAATTCCTCTACGCCATTGACAACTGTGGGGACTATGGCGGTCGCCTCAAGTGTAATGGTACCGGCAATGCAGCTTCGACGTCTTTGGCTCAGTTCAGCATCCATCATGGTACGAATGACTATTCCTCTTACGATGTCAACTTCGTGGACGACTTCAACGAATAGAGAGAGAGAGACAAAATAGAAGAAGAGGAAGAGAGAGAAGAAAAATAAGGGCAAACAATGAGGGCAAATAAGTCTTTTTATTTTACTTTCATCTTTTTTTTAAATACACATAAATTCTATATTCATTTCTAACCTACCAAATAAACTTTTAAAGCCTATTTCTCGTCTACTTCCATTTTTATTTCTACTTTTATCAAAAACTTTTCAATCCTACCAAACATACCGTTAAATTTTGATAAATATCAAAATGTAAAAAATATAATAATCTAAAATCTCAATTGATCGATGTCCTCAAATCTCTATAACTTAAAATTTAAAATAATTAGAATATTCTACATTCTATATCTACAATCTACAGTTCAACACATATATTTTGGCTTAACGTACGTAACTAGAAAATTAATTCAATTTAATTTGAATATATCAGATTATGATAAAAAAAAACAATCAAAATACCTATATCAAAGTACAGAAGGCATAACTTAGTTTAATTTCAGTGCTTTGGCAATTGAAGAAATATATTTTCATGATGTTGGATGAAATCCAATCTCATTGCTATATTAAATTTGAAGAACTATTTGAAACTTGAAAATTGCTTCCTAACAATTTTCAATAAATTTGCAGCTTCACTTAGAAATGTCTTCCACGCCGTCGACCGCCACTATCATTGCCGCGACCACCACGACGATTTTGATGAGTTCATGGAACAATTCATAGAGTCTTTGGTTATGCAATCACCGAGGGAACTGAAATTGGATGAGAAAGCAAAAGAAGAGGATCAGTTGTGCAATATCTGTTTAGAATCTTTTGAAGAGAATAGTGCCAGTGTTGTAGCAATGGCATGTGATCATATTTATCATAGAAAATGTATTATTCAGTGGTTTCAAGTAAGTTATATGTGTCCATTGTGTCGTCGTGTGCCTCTCTTAGATTTAGTTATATTAATCAATTTAATATCTGCTTTTTGTTAATTCATTATATGTTCTTTGCTTCTATTTCTAAGATTAACTAGCTAGTAGTAGTTGCTTCTATGTTCTTATATTTCTTTGTTATATGCAATACGTTTTTTAAAACTTAGGTTATTTTTGTTTTATAATATTTAATAGATCCTATTATTAGGTATCTAATTTCGGGGTTTGTTTCTGTCTTTCCCCGAAAGTTAATTAAATTAGTTAATATGACATATTTTTTCTAAAACATCATAATCATCTTCTTTAACTTCCTTCCTCTTCTCTTATTTGATTATTGTTGAGAGAATATAAATAGAGGTAATTTGAGAAAAAATTAATAAATATATAAAATAAGTCTTATATTAGAACTAAAATTAACTCCCTAATTAGGTCTTATATTAAAGACCGGAGGAGTTATAAGAATCATAATGGTACTAAAGAAGCTTAGGAAAGAACTTAAAAATAATTGATGACAAATTAGAACCGTTTCTTAAAATATGTACTATTACTATTTTTTATTTAATAAATCAATTATTAAATGATACGTTTTTTACCATTTCCAATATTAATATAGCGTATACTAATAATTTTATATATCAAAGGACCTTAGCATTATGGTAATAAACCTTTTATTTTGACATCTATAATTAACGTGACCAACAAGCTAATTATTACGAATATTTTAAAATTGGGACGGTTATAAAGGATTGGCAAAAACAATGCAGCAATATTTCTAAGATTAGTAATTAAGGTTAGATTGCCCTAGTCAGAACTTGCATCTATCAACATGAATTGACATTATTATTATTATTATTATTGGAATTAATATTAATTGCATGAATTATTAACGGGGGTTAGTTCGAGTAGTAAGCAGCTCAGTATCGTTTAAGCGAGGTCTCGAGTTCGAACTTTGGCGTATGCAGAAAATCTCCGTTGGAAGACTCACCTACCATAGCCAGGTACACAACGTGGGTCGGATCCGGATATAGTCAGGACAAAGCTCCTATGAATTGGGTGGGAAAAAAAAATTAATTGCATGAATTGTTTTATATGCTAATATTTTAAAACTTAATTTTTCTAAATTTATAATACTCTTTCCAATTCATAATATAAGTAGTTTCTAAAAGAATAATTTAGTCTAAAATATAAGTCATTTAGAATAATTAATATTTATTTATTAATTTTACTTCTATAATTAATATTTAAAATGTGTTTTTTTTTTATATTTTTCACTCTGTTCAAAGCTTCATTTAATATGAGTAACGACCATTAAGAAAAACTAGAAGCATTCCCATTTAAAACAAGCTTCAAAAGTTGACAATAACTGAAAATAATTTTTTATTAAAAAATATATTTTAACTCTTTTTTATTTTATTTGTTCTTAAAATATTTATATATAATTTCACAGATCTAATATAAAATTAAACAGATTGATTCAAAATATTTTATGTTCTACCCTTTCCCATTGTGGATAGTGGTACTATTCAAAACTTATAATAAGATTCCTCTATATTAAGATTTGGATCTCAAGAATTTTCTATCTTATCCATTAATTAGTGATTAGAGATTTAACTAAAACTTTGATAAATATCTAATATTTGAAAAATATAATTTAAATTTCAAATCTATCTAATTAAATTAAAATTTCAAATAATTAGAATTTTGAGGCCATATATAATCTACATCGTGAGTGATCCTGAAAGCCATGCAGACCTTTTAGTTTCATCATCAGCACTTGGGCCTTTGAGATCGTTTCATTATGACGTGGACAGAAATCCTCACACAAGTACGAATTCGCAGCCCCTTTTCTGGGTTTCTTCAACTTCACTCTCCGTCGCAATCTCTGCCGGCCGACATCAATGAGCTCAGCGATGAGCTATTGGAAGAGATATCAACACAACACTATGCAAAGAAGGAAGTGGTCAGACAAAACTCTAGACAATTGCACAAGGAACCAAAATTGGAAGCGAAAGCAAAACAAGAACAGTGTAGTGTTTGTCTTCAATCTTTTCAAGAAAATGGTGATTTTGTGGCAATGCCATGTCATCATATTTATCATAATAAATGTATTGTTGAGTGGTTTCATGTAAGTTATATGTGCCCATTGTGCCCTCGCAATGATCGGTTCAACAAAGAGGAGGCGACGCGAGGAGAGAGATTTTAATGATCACTTCAAATATTTAGAAGGACCTACCTGCATGGAAGATCACTGAGCTTTTTTTTTTTTTTTTTATGTAACTGTTATATATATTTTTATTGTACATAGGTATCCCCTCATTAGAAAAGCATACAACGTTATATATGTTATAAACTATATAAAGTTTATTTGTATATAAAGTTAATTTGACAATTTTTTATATAGTAGCTATTCACAAAGTGTTAATATTAGTGATCATGTTAATGATACTAATAACTAATAAGTATAGAGAATCAGGTTTTAGCCAAATAAAAATTCAAATCAGTGTGTCTATATATACCTTCAAATATAATTCGTTGATTAAGTAAGTTAACAATTTTTCAATTTTAAAACTTATTAACTCTACATTAAAATTTAATAAATTTTCAACAATTAAAATAAAATTTTACTTTACGTTATAAATAGGACCTATTAGGAATCCCAAATACTTAGGTGGTGCATGAGAATAATAAAATCATCTCTTGAAAGTAATTATAGATTTAAAATCCTCAACTTAAAACTTTAAGATTTGAATGCTTAAATATATCTATATTGAGTCTGGTAGTACTTTTTTTTATCTTTTATGGACACTATTTGATACTACTAAATAATTCTGATTTAATTTTTTTTTTTTGGTTGCCCACCTGGTTTACCGGAGTTTTGCCCCGACTACATCCGGATCCGACCCACGTCGCGCACCTGGCTATGGTGGGTGAGTCTCCCAACGGGGATTTTCTGCGTACGCCAAGGCTCGAACTCGAGACCTCGCTTAAGCGATACCGAGCCGCTTACCACTCGGACCAACCCCCGTTGGTTGATTTAATTTAATTAAATCGAAGAAAGAAATACCTTTTGAGATAAGAGATTTTTAGGTAATCCTTCAAATTCAAATTATTGAGAATTCAATAGAAGACTCCCGTTTTTCAATCTAAGACGATGGTTAATAATCGCCATTTAGAGAATTTTATTTAGTTAAACTATAAACCATTCTCATGTATCTTTGAATAGTGAGTGACATGTAGGATTGAGTTACATTATAATTTTATAATTTGTGATTGCTCCTTTTAATATAGATGTCTGCTATATAAAATAAACTCAAGATCTAAAGAAATTTAAAAGGACCTTATATTGTTAGACTAACCTTATGTTGATATAATTAAATTGCTTTATTATTCACAATATATTTTGAAAGTGTTTGACCTTCATTCTATGTTCAAGAGATATTTGCCTCCTTGAGTATGTCTCCTTTTTTTGTTAACAAAAGTTATGCGAGTTTTGAAAGGGGGGAAAAAGTTTAAAACAAAGATTCAATGGCTTCATGTGACTTCATTTACAGCACATATGATCGAAGTCAAGGTTACATACTAAGCCAGGATGTCCTAGAAATTAAAAATGGCAGAACTTATTAAACTCTCAACACAATAAGAAGCATCTCAATGTAGAGAAGCTACATCAAAGAGCTGTTTGTACTTGTCAGCAACATAAGATCTCGACTTCAAAGTAGGCTTTCCATCGGCAGTTCCGGGAGAGAAACACTTCACCCCAATCACAGTCACCAAACCTGCAATAAATTGACAAACACCAGAACTCGTGTTTTTTATTATTTTTATTATTATTATCAATTGACAGACATTAAAAAAACACTGGATTCTTCACAATAAGTCGAAACTATAGAGTTGGATTCGTTAAAAAATTAAATATATTTGATTGGAAAATATATCCAATGATAGAAATAAATAAGATATATATGTCTAATTTTTTGCCATATGTATAATAGTCATGTTTTAGCAGGTTATAGCATATACTCACTCTCATGTATGCGCCCATACACATGCCTCTCTCCTTTCCAGTATTCCAAAGGCCTTGACCTCATCCTTGTGCTTCGCCTTACCCCAGATTCCCATGATGTGCCAGCCACTGGGAAGATACACAAATTACTTCATTGTCTATACTAACAAAAAAGCAATAAAATGGAGGAAATCAATTAATGGAGTCCAAACCTGCAAGGCTCTGCCTTCGAGAAAGTTCCTTATGTCTGCGTTTTCGTGATTTAACTTTCCTTTGCTCATTTACTGAAACCTGGCAATTGTCTGTATTTTTCTGTACCTTAAAAGACAACAAATTTTAAGTATAAGCAATTAAATTTTGTTAAAAGCATTAAAAAAAGCACTAGAAGTGGGATAGAGTCAAGATGAAAAAGAATGCCATAAACTTATTCCCCACGATTCATGCCGATATTAGAGTTCATCCATCAACTTAATAATCTAAAGCACTGATGCAAATTATAATTATTCATTAAATCAGATAGAAGTATGGATTGTGGAATAATGGTTAAAGGGTCCAATGCTTAAGCATAGGCTTTTACGATGTGAAAATAATATATGAAACTTGGCTAGAATTAATTATTGAAGTTCAATTCTACAGGGTAACATTTATAATCTGATGCATACAGTAATGTCTAGTTTGCTCGTCAAATAGATTAGATTTGGAGGTATTTAAAGTTCTAGGACTGCTAAAGTCAACTTATAAAATCGTGATTCCTATCATAAGAAGATACATCATTATGGTTATCAAGTCCAAGTGTCTTCTTCAGAAAGATATTAACAAATTATGATTAATCATATCTAAAGATGTAACTTCCATGTTCCTTTCATAGCTTGTGAAGAACACCTAGATCTCTGTATATTCTTTTCTACTTTGTCAAAAAATCTAACTGTCCCTATGATGAAATAATTAATCACTAACAAGTAACAAGGAAATTACAGCTCTTGAACAATCTAAGATGACCACTACCTAGTTACCGTCCCTGAATCTAACAGCATCTATTCAGTGGGAAAAAATTATGATCATAACAAAGAAGAAAACTCAGACAATCAAAAAGAAAATATTAACTTAATTTGTGCAACAAACAAACAGTTGAATTGTGTTTCTAAATCAAACATGCAAATATAACATAAAATGCTATGACAAGATGGAAGGAGATTAGACTGAAGAAACAGGAAAGATTCTTTGGGAAGCTAGTTACCTGTAAACTTTGTCCTGGACCATCATCTGAAGTATTGGTTTTTCCATCCCCAGAATTGGGTTCAAAGAAATCATCTCCCGATTGATCTGATAATTCAATGATAATTGAGTTAAACAACGAAAGGAAAATTACATTAACAATGTCTTTAAAAGCAGATGCTTTTCTGGTCTTTGGATTGAAACGCAACTATTTGCAAGTTACGTTATAGTCTTATTAAGTCTTGCAACTTGCAAGTTCTAGAAACTCTAATTTTACTGTTCTATCCTGTGCACCATAGCAACTTCAGTCAATTCGTAAGAAAAGATATGCCATGGTATCCAGCAAAAACCGTTAGCTCATGGGAGGAAAATGACATCATATAGGACAAAAGGATCATACTATCTCTTCAATTTAGAAGCAATTATGCATGTGAAAGGTCAACTCTCTTCTACTGATTATAGAAAATTTTGCCGAAGGCATCAACTAAGCCAAAGTATTTTCCCCATTGCGCTTTCAAAGCAATCTTACAAAACCTGCTCGTACAGAAGATAGCTGGGCCAAACAGTGATATTAATGATGGTTGGCGTTAATTTTCTTTAATAATATATATAAGAACAGTTAATTAATTAAGTATATCAATACCTTGTGGATTCACTAAGTTGAACTCCGGAACAGCTGTTTGTTCAGAAGGCACTAATTCCTGCACCTGTACCTTGTCATAACACAATAGATTTTTGAGATTTGAAACATTTTTTCAATCACATAAGATGAAAATTCTATAGAACCCCAAATGAAAACGTACTTCGGCTGCAGATTCACCAGGTTCAATTTCCCTGCTTATTGTATCATGAGCAATCTGGTTACCTACATCACTGCCTCCAACATCTACCTCCATGTCGACATGAGATATACTTGAGTCAACATTTGTGCCGAGAGCAGGTTCTGTTGGATTATCTTCCTTGGAGTTTCCAGTAGGACCGGCAGAAGTCTTGACAGTGTCATCCTTGAATTTATAGTGTTCATTTGCCTCATAGTTCCTGCTTTTTGTGTCATCCACAAACCTGCTACCCATGTCACTACCTACATGAGATATATTTGATTCAACATTAATATCAAAAGCGGGTTCTGTTGAATTAACTTCATTGGAGTTTTGATAAGTACCAGCACATGTTCTGACAGTGTCCTCCATCAATTTATGGGGTTCATTTGCCTCAACATCAGTAGCAGAAGCGGGTTCAGTTGGATTATCTTCCTTGAAATTTTCAGAAGTATTGACACAAGTTCTGACAGCGTCTTCTTTAAATTTACAGGGGTCATTTGCCTCAGAATTTAGCATGCTTACTATGTCATTAATAACCTTGTTCATATTTCTGCCTCCAGCATCCACCTCTAGATCAAGGCGAGATTCATTTGAGTCAATATTGGTACCAAATGCAGGTTTCCCTGAATTAACTTCCCCAGATATTCCAGAAGTTGTGGCAAAATTTCTGACAGTTTTCTCCACTGAACTCTGAATATCTTTGATCAAAGGTTCGTCCAATTTATCAAATGGCCTCTCACAATCAATGAGCTTGAGTCCCTGTCCTGCTGTATCACTTTGAGATGAGTTTCTTGGGGACGAATGTGTACAATCAAGAGTGGAAAACGAATCAACAGATGGCTTTGACTGTGAAAGGCGCTTCTGCAATGACGGCAATAGAGCAAATGGACTTTTTGGTGGGGTGGGTGATGCTAATTGCTGCCAAGGGTTTCCTACATTCTGTCTAGGCCTTTCAGGGGTTACATTGTTCATCTCTCTTAACAAATTATCTATGTTCATTAAAGGCTTCCTTGGCTTTGACAATTTACCTACGAAAGTTTTCAATTCAGTCATTCGGTTTTCTGGCAAGTCTGGAATGGATAACTTCTCTAAAACAATGGGTTTGATCTGTAAGCTCTCCTGCAAAAGACTGATTGCTTGATCTTCCTCTAGATCTTTACTGTTATATAGCAATTCATCCAATATGTTATTGTTGTGGTTGTTCTCTTTCTTGGCAGATGAATCTGCACGAAGATTTCAGCATGCAAACAGGGAAGGATCAAAATTAAGTGTGAAATCTGAAGAATGAAAAATAAGACGGGGAAGAAAGCACTTTTATTGGATGTGTCAAGCACTTTTATTATAGTTAATAGAATGACGATGGCAAGATGAAAGACAAAATGTCATGCACAAAGAGATGACAGAAGTAACTGTCCATTTCATTCTAGGAATAGAATTCACTCACTAGCTAGTTCACTCCTCAGTGATGCGGGATGAGCCTCAGCTTTTTCTGGGCTCTCACCAACAGGATCAAGGCCGCCAGATTCATATATCCCTTGAGACGATTGGATATCCTCCTTCTGGCCAGAAGTTTCCATTGAGCATCGATGTTTGTATTTGACTGACCTCCTGACTCATAATAGTAGGAAAATGTTACACGAGTAAACAGAATAACGCATTATATGCTTGTATGTATTGTTGGCCTAGAGTCCTGATACCTCTGGTTATTCCCCATGAGTCCTGGGCGACGTTGCCGCGCATTAGTGGATGTATTGTTCCCGTTTGGTTCAAACAATACATTACCCGTTTGCTTCTGTATTTCTCTTTTTGCATCTATGCATTAATTATAAGTCCAATGAGAAGAAGACTCAAAATACCATTCACTGGGCATATAAAAAGTGAAAGAAATGGTAACTTACTTTCTAACCGTTCATGGGCCTTGAAGAATTCCTCTGGATCTTTCAGATTATCAATGTCAACACTTGGTTTCAAAATCTCATTAAGATGACTGTCAGACAGATGCATTAAAACACAAATTCAATCTACATTTATGCTTAGTATAAACCCTTTCTTTTTAAAAAATAATAAAAGAAAGCAGATGTAAGGAAGGAAATAGAAGATTGGAGGGTGTGGGGAGGGCCATACTTTCTATTTGGCTTCAAAGAGAAACGAGCACGCTTGTGGCCTAAGGCTGGCCTCCGTTCTCGAGGATTGTCCGGAGCTTTTTCCGAAACAACGGCACTTATCTCATGAGGTGCTGAATCACCGAATACTTTAGAGCTCACTAGTCCTGGATTACCATCTATTATGGACTTAGCCTGCTTCAGAAGTTTAGTGGGACTTCCTAAGGCCTGTCAAAGCAATAAAAAACTACAATTTCAAAATAGGCATAGCATGACGCAAAGTTCATTGGCCCCGAAGACGGACAGTGAATTCTACTGACTAAATTTCAAAATAGGAAAAGACGGAAGGTTAACAAAAAAAAAAATTAAGCGAATTCAAAATACCATGGATCTGAGATGATTGTGGATGGTGTCAAGCTCTGCGTCCGGGTTATAGGGCTTTGAAGAATCGGGTGGCACGCTGGATGTCTGAGGAAAGAGGGAGAGTCCCCAATAGTTGGCGAGAGGATCAACTAGAGCAGAACCCTGAGCTTCTTTCCCCATTGATTTAGCTAAACATTAAAACGTTTGAAGGAGAATGGGAATAGATTCCTGCAGAGAAGAACCCTAGGATGACGAGGGTGGAAACGGGCAAGAGGGAAATGGGAATGGACTGGTATCCGTTTTTTTTTTCCCTCGATTTGAAAACAAGATCGAGCGGGAGCTACACCTCCACTGTACCTGCATTTACAGTTTTGTCCCTGCGCAGTGCATAGGTGGATAACATAGGAAATGACAGCAAGATCCCGTATAGGCGTATAAGATTAAGGCTATGTTTGGTTCAACTGAGGGGAAGATAGGGTAGGTTAATTTAAGGGAGGGTAGGGGAGGATAAATGAGGTAAATAGAGGAGAGGAGGAGATATTTCTTGTTTGGTTTAAGAAGGAAGAGGAGGGGAGCATATTATAAACTGACAAATATACCCTTATTATTTTATTTTATTTTTTTTTTATTTTATTTGTACACCTTCATCATAAGCCCTTTTTCTCTTCTCTTTCTTGAACAAGTACTCGAAGCGCACAAACTTTCCTCCCTCTTTCACTGAGAAAATTCCAAATGCCTTCTTCTTCTTAGTCACTGTTCTAAGCCCACGCATTTCTATATAAATCATATTCTTCCCAATCATTCTTTGTAATTCTCATCCTTTCTGTAAACTCTTGAACTCAGAAAAGCATGTAGTCGAAGGTATTATGCAAATGGGTGTATTAACGAGAAGCTAACCTCTCTATCCTGAGACTCAGATCATCACCAACCTCAGACGAGCTCCAACAATGGCGATAACATTCTGGCAAGAAGACGGTGGATCTGGAAATGGCGATCTTCACAACGAGACTGTCTCGGAGGGCAGTATGAGAATATACAAAAATGACTGAGGACAATTTTGTAAAAAAAGAGACAAAAGTCTCTCACCCCTCCAAAAACCCCCGATTTTGGAGGGGTGAGAAAATGGGGGAGGGGAGCAGAAAAGGACAAAAAAATTCCCCTCCCTTCCCCTTCATTTTTTGAACCAAACAGCTTATCTCCTCCCCTACCCTACCCTCCCCTCTAAAAACTTCCAACCAAACAATGCCTAAATTGAAAACAAACGCCTGCGTAATACGTGGTCTTAAATTTTGATGGTTTGAAATTGGGTTTAAGATTAGTGATTATGGGTCTGTTTGGATAGGATTTTGAAAAAAGGTTTATGAAAAAAAAGGGCTTATGGATAACTTATGGAAAAGGACTTTTGGAGAAGAGTTTATGGAAAAAAAGTGGTTTTGAATAAATAGGTGTTTGGATAGTTATTTTTAGAATGACTTTTTATAGTGGTAAATTACCAAAAAGGGTATGATTTGATTTAAAGTAAGAGAGAGGAGGGAGTTAGAGAAAAGAGAAGAGAGAGGAGAGAGGGAAGAAAGGAGAAAGGAGAGAGGGTGTAAGAAAAAGTAAGAGAGAGGAAAGAGGGTGTAAGAAAAAGTAGGAGAGAGGAGAGAGGGTGTAAGAAAAAGTAGGGGTAAGATAGTAATTGGATAGTCCATAAGTGCTTTTACTGTTGAAAAAGCTATTTTAAATAGCTTATTCAAAACCATGGTTTTAAACCAGGGTTTTGTCCAAAAGCACTTATGGACAAATAAGCCTGTCTGTTTTGAAATTTCCCCAAACCGAGGTTTGGGCCAAAAGCCCTTTTAAAACCACGGTTTGCAGGCCAACCAAACAGGCCCTATGTTTTATAAGAGGTAATATTTGGAGGGAATACTTAAATTTATTTTATTTGATAATTAATCATAAATTATAAAATGACTATAATGCCTCTTATAATAAATAAGAAAATATTATAACCCTGATTATGTCAATTAGAAAAAAATTGATAAAAAATTTATAAAACGAAAGTGAAAAGGACAATTTTTTTCATACCCAAAAAAAAATTCAATATGAAGGGCAAAACGAAAATATTTTCCATGTCAATTGGAAAATGAATTTAAATTAATGATAGTAGTCTTTTGATAAAAAAATTATAAAACGAAAGAGAAAAGGACAAATTTTTTTATACTCGAAAACAATTTTTAATATGAAAGGTAAAAAGGAAAAGGACAATTTTTTTCATATGAAGGGTAAACCTGCAAAATCGTGAACGGCAGGATTCGAACCTGCGCGGGCAGAGCCCACATGATTTCTAGTCATGCCCGATAACCACTCCGGCACGTCCACTGGGACGTTCAATAATTTCAGAATTATTTTATTTAACTATTTATGATAATGCACTATTCATTTTGTCAATCTATGACCGGAACTGCCGAAGAACTCAGCAGGTGACCCCGGGACAGAAGCGCAGCGGCGAAAGAGGAAGAAGCAAAGCGAGCTCCCCAGGCGACAGGTAGGTTTTCGTCCTCATTTTCTTATGCCCCATATATTATCCAACTCTAATCCACTCCTCTTTCTAATCGTTTGTGTGATTCATGCATTTGTTAGTTTGCCGTTTAAGGTTTCGGCGTTTTTATTTGGATGATGCTTCTGACTTCTGGGAGTTCTGAATTGATCATTGATTGTCTAAAATTTGCTTTTCTATTTTACAATAACCGAGTACAATATGCCATGCTTTCTAGTTTCTATTCTACCCTTTCCCCACTTTCTCTGAATTGGCTGTATACTGCTACACACAGCAGCGATTTTGCTCATAGTCGCAGTTTGAACTGTTGCACCCCTATTAGAAGCTAGGAGACACGAGTCCGTAGAGAGAGAGAGAAATTTTCTCAACAATTTGTGCGGACACCTGATACGCAGCGAAAGTGTTCTTAGAATTATTAGATGTAAATGTAATGTTAGTTTTTTATGTCATAACCTGCAGTTGGTTGGTTATTAATTTTTATAGGCCATATCAGCAATGTGATTAGGTTGTAGCCATCTTCGTATTGTACCTTTAATTCAGCGTTTTTGAAGTCCAGTAAGGCGAATCTTTTTTATACTCATCTTCTTCTTCTTCTCGTATTCATTTTTCACTTCGATCAGCTCCTGCACAGGTTTCTATGTCGTCCAGAACAGGAGTTTAAGTTCCCACACTTGGATAACCTTTCAGTGCATTTTGTCATGTCTAATAATAGTAAAGCAAATGCAAATGACGCTAATAATAGTAGAGGTTCAAAGCGGAACATGCCCTCATGGATGGCATCAAGGGAAAACGAGAAAGAAAGTTATGGGAAGAAATCAATGGGGGATGGTGAGGATGAGAAATCTCATGAGAGTGAGACACCCAACAAGATTAGAGGCCATTGTGAAGGGCAATTAGGAGGGACAACTTCCAAGCAAGCTGAAAATAGTGGAAAATCTCCATCTTCTAGTTTGCAATCAAAGGGCTTCTCCAAACTTCTGGTACCTTTAATAATATGCTTTCAACTGATGAGGTTCATGGGTTTGGCTTTGTAAGGTAATTCAACTTTTAATGGACAGGAAGGGGTAGTTTTCGTGCTGTCTGGTTTTGTCAATCCTGAGCGCGGCATTTTGAGGTCCCGTGCCCTGGAAATGGGGGCAGAGTATCAGCCTGACTGGAACTCAGATTGCACCCTTTTGGTTTGTGCATTTCCTAATACACCCAAGTTTCGACAAGCTGAAGCTGATTGTGGAACAATCGTTTCAAAGGTCTACCTCGTTATTTGTATATGGTTAATTTGTATACTTTCAAAGGTTTTGACAAGTTTCAACATAATCTAAACTTAGTTTTCTTCATTTTTGACTGTTAGGATTGGATATTAGAGTGTTATGCCCAAAGGAAACTCGTAGATATTGAAAGTTACTTCATGCACATCGGGAAACCATGGCGTAGAGTGGATAAATCACAGGAAATAGATGAAGGTAATATAGTTGTCTGTGTGCTATACTTAAAACCTCTTGTTTGGCTGACATCTAATGAATGTCACAACTTACACCAGTTTCCACCTGCATTTCAATTATTCAAAACATTTGGGTGATACAGAAAGCAGTGAAAATAGCGAGCTTCTTTATAAATTAAATTTTACATCTAAATGTGTTGCCTCTACATATTTAGTATTCCATGGGAAAAGAAACTTGAAAATTTAAACACAATACTGGGAATGAACTATGTTGGTACCACTCTTCTTGCCTTTCTTGTTACCAGGTTTTAGAATTTACTGAAACGCTGTTTCTTACTTTCTCTCCATATAAATTCAACGATGCTTGCAGGTCAAAAATCATCCATTCGCAACAAATCCCCAAAGCATATTGAAAGAGGATCACCTTCAAAGTCATCCACCTCAACAAAATTAAAGGTAAAAACTGACCTTTCTGTAAGCTACAATGCTGGGCTTCAAGAATAATAGTTCCAAATTTTAATTTTGTATGTTTACTTGATATATTTGTATCTTAATTAATTTTAATCACTATGTTTTGTAACATGCTTCCAGGGAAATAAAAATGATTCTTTTAAGAAATGCTTTTCTGCTTCTGAAGTGAAGAAGTGGGCTATTGATGACATGAATAGAACAATCGAGTGGCTGGAGAGTCAAGAAGAAAAGGTTATTAAGTGGTCTCTTCCGCATCTTTCTAATTGGCAGTCTGTAACTTGTGCTTCACTTTAGTTTGTATCCTTCAAAAGTACTATTTCTAGGTATTCTCTCTTTTAAATTTTGATTTGTTGTATTGGTTTGTAATAAAAAAAATTCACATGCAATTATTTTTATTTTCTTACGGAACACTCGTAACATTAAATGCTTGACAGGTGTAACTATCTATTGTTGCAATTAAGTTGTGCTTAATATTTTTTTTTTTAAAAAAGATAGAATATATGAATCTGCTCTTAATTTTATTTTACCTTTTTCAGCCAGACCCAGATGAGATAGTGAAAATAGCTGCAGGGGGGATTCTTACTTGTTTGCAAGATGTAATCAGTTCTCTCAAGGAAAAGCAGGTTATTCTTTCTTTCTGTCTTTTCTCCCTCTCAAGATGATTGTTACCTTTTCAATTTAGAAGCTTGTTTTCTGGCTTATTCTATGCTTATGAATGTAAGTATAGTTAATTGTTTCATCTATACGTAGATTCTACTCTATTATGCAGTGCTTTCATTTAAAATCTTGTTGGACTCGGAAGAGTTTGGCATTGAGAGATATCGAATACGAAGTTCTGTTGTCATTCAATGATTTTCTTTGAGGGTTCACTGTACACAGAAAACTGATGTCGGCATCATTAAGAGTTATTCAATTTTTTTAAAAATAAATATCACTGTTTCTTACTAAACAATTTATTGCAAGGCCCCTGCCTTGAGGTGGCATGATAAAATAAGCCCTTTAAGCTTCAGCTATTTTGGATACATAGGAAATGTAAACAAGTCAAAGTTTTGGGAGGTAGCATGGAATCATCAAATAATTAGTTAGTTGTCAGACAAGATTTAGGCTACATTTGATTCAATGGAAACATAACAGAAGGAAAGGGAAAGAGTCATGGAATCCAATAAAAGCTTGTTTGGTATGCGTTAATTGGATTCCTTGGCCCATTCATTTAGGAAAGGCATACAACCAAAATTTTCCATTATTTGATGGATGAAAGTTACTAGGCTTCAAGGAAACCATGGTCAAATTCCAAAATTGTGCTACGTTTATATTTTTATCCTGAGAGGTATTTCAGTATTTTACACTTTATTTATCTCCATTTATGATTTTTATCCTAACGAACTTCACTCAATAAAATATTTTATTTCTATTCACATGCATATAACAAACATCGTTTTTCAATATTTCTTTTTATTGCATTAAAAATCGTTAGTCTGGACCTAACAGCGCTTTATGTTCAATGGCTTCCTTCTTTCTTTCTTTCTTGAACACAAGCAGTATTTGGTAGTTCACATTTTCCTAATAAAATCATTATTATAATCAACCCCATTTTATAAATTATATGTTGTTTGCCTGCCAGTGGTTGAAATTCTTACTGTGTAACTAATAATAAGAAAATCTAGTCATTAAACTGCGATTCATTGAATCCTGCTTTCTCCCACCTGAACTTTTCGTTGCACCTTTCTTCCCATATTTTATGGCCCATGGAACATTTCATTGCACTTGAATAGTTGAAGGCTGACAATTTGCTCTTTTATATATGCCCCTTTTAGCTAAATTTTCTTAATTTAAGGCACTGATTTTTCCGTAGATTTGTTCAATTTGTATCAATTACCATTATTTTATTGATGGGATGTAATACATAACTTTCCTGCTATTTTTGTAGACAAAACTTGACTGCTAATTGATTCTGGCCTTTTGGGATTATTAAATATAATCATCAGGATGTCTGCAAAGCAACCGAGGACTGGAACTTCATTCCTCGAGTCGTAGAAGAGCTGGTCAAATTTGATGTTCCAGGAAGCGTTACAGCGTCGATATCAAAGGAAGATTTACACAAACAGGCTCTGGAGTGTAAACGTATATATGAGGTGGAACTTGACAATTTTGATGATAAGCGGAAAAAGAAGTCAAAGGGAAATGTAGAACAGACTAACAGAAATGGAAGAAGAACAAAAGCCAATTCTGCTGGTGCACCTGCATATGACAGTGATGAGACAATTGAGATGACTGAAGAGGAAATAGATCTTGCATACAAGAATTTGGCCACTACAGTATGTAAAAGCTGACTGAATCAGTCACCTTAAGGATGAGGAGCTGTTATTTATGCTTAACTGGTTTTCAGCAGAACTTTAATACTTCAGGGAATATTTGAGAGATGCAAAAGGTTAGAGTTGTGTTTGGATGGCCTCTGTTTTTTTTTTCTTTAATCGGTCTTCTAATATCCCAATTGTATCTCCTACCTCCGGACACAAGTGTACTTTTTCATCCCCAATTTTACCTCTTAGTGGTTATGGTGTAAAGCCTTTCAGCTACAAATCCTCAAATTGTTCATACATGCATATTCCATATCATTTTCACCTTTCTCTTAACCTCTTGATATTCATCTCAATTTTTTGTGTTCCACTTCAAGCTTGTATCTTAGATATTGATGTCCAATATAGATAGTAGCAGGCAACATAATTTAGGCTTTGTCTGGGATTGTGTTGAAGAGCTGAAAAGCAAGTTGAGAAAGTCACAAAACCTATTGAAGCTAAAAAGTATGTTTGGGTTAGCAATGCCTTTTTTTCTAAAAGCTATATTAGAGTTAAAATAACTTTTTCTAGCTTTTGATTTTTATTTTTTTTAATTTGAACCTTCTAAAACTTTTGGCCAAAAAAACAAAAAAAGAACCTTCTAAAATTTTTAATATATTATCCAAATAAAGTTAAACTGATTTTTTATAAAAGCCTATCTAAATATAATAATTGTCTTTTACCCTAATTCTTATTTGCAAAAGTTACTTTTACAAACGTCCAAATAAGTCCTAATGCGTAAGCATTGTGTTTTAGGGAGACATAGTTGAGGTGTGTCTGGGTACGCCACATCTCAGATCTCATATTTTTGTTATTTTAATCCATTCTTATTCTCAATGAAGAAAAGAGTGAATAAGAATATAGTTTAGTTTTCTGTCTAATTGAAATTGGGAAAGTATTTACTATCTTTGAAAAATGGTATAACTATTCAGGATTACGTTATGATTTTACCCTACTAAGGCCTGTTTGGTAAGGCCTTAAACCGCGGTTTTAAAAGGGCTTTTAGCCCAAACCTCGGTTTGAGGAAATTTCAAAACAAACAGGCTTATTTGTCTATAAGTGCTTTTGGACAAAACCATGGTTTTGAATAAGCTATTTAAAATAGCTTTTTCAATAGTAAAAGCACTTATGGACTATCCAATTACTATCTTACCCCTACTTTTTCTTACACCCTCTCTCCTCTCTCCTACTTTTTCTTACACCCTCTCTCCTTTCTCCTCTCTTCCCTCTCTCCTCTCTCTTCTCTTTTCTCTAACTCCCTCATCTCTCTTACTTTAAATCAAATCATACACTTTTTGGTAATTTACCACCATAAAAAGTCATTCTAAAAATAACTATCCAAACACCTATTTATTCAAAACCACTTTTTTTCCATAAACTCTTCTCCAAAAGTCCTTTTCCATAAGTTGTTTATAAGCCCTTTTTTTCCATAAGCCCTTTTTCAAAACCCTATCCAAACAGGCCCTAAAATTTGTAATGGTATTTTTTACTACCCATTTCCGAAATGCAAACACGGTATAACTAATTCAGAATTAGGTCATAATAATAACATTTTTGAAATATAAGTCCATGCAGACAATACCTGGATAATGATGCCAAACATTGAAAATAAAAAAACGATAGAATTAAAAATTATATCAGGAATATTATGAACTAATTTGGAAGTGTGCAATTTTAAAAATTGTGACAGTGAAAGATTAATGCGATGTCAGCAATAACATTGGGATGAATGTAGATAATTCAATGTCTTAATCCAAATAAATCTTGAATATATTTAGTTTATCTTTTTATTTAATCTGTAAAAATTATTAATAAGATGGTGGGGTTTGTATATTATATATGAGTCGTACAGTAAGTAGCACTGTTTATAAATTTTTAATGAATTCATTAGATTATTAGATATATAGATAGAGCCAATCAATACAGACCTAGATAATGCAAATTCAATTCTTAGAAAACGCACTCATTGAATATAGTAAAAACCCCTTTAGCCTTGCTTGATACAAGATATCGAGGGATTATGATTGGTATTGACATTGGGATAATTGGTATGGTTTTTAAGCTCGAAAAGATATATCTATGTTTAAATAAAGGCCTGTTTGGATAGGATTATAAAAAAAGATTTATAGACAGCTTATAGAAAAGGCTTTTAGAGAAGAGTTTATAGGAAAAAAAGTGGTTTTAAATAAATAAGTGTTTGGATAGTTATTTTTATAATGACTTTTTATATTGAAAAATTAACAAAAAGGGTATAATTTGATTTAAAGTAAGAGAGAGGAGAGAGGTATAGAAAAGAGAAGAGAGAGGAGAGAAGGTAGAGAGGAGAAAAGAGAGAAGGTGTAAGAAAAAGTAGGAGAGAGTGTAAGAAAAAGTAGGGGTAAATAGTAATTGGATAGTCTATAAGCTCTTTTACTGTTGAAAAAGCTATTTTTAATAGCTTATTCAAAACCATGGTTTTGTCCAAAAGTACTTATGGACAAATATGGCTGTTTGTTTTAGGGTGTGTTTGGATTAGCTTTTGGAGAATAGATTCTGGGAAGAATAGATTTTGGAGAATAGATTTTGGAGAATAGATTTTGGGAATAATAGATTTTGGGAATAAAGATGTTTGGATGATTAGTAGTAGAATTACTTTTTATATTGGTAAATTACTAAAAAGGGTATGATATGATTAAAAATAAGAGAGATAAAAGGTGATAGAAAAAAAAGAGGAGAGAGAAGAGAGTGTAGAGAGGAGAGAGGAGAGAGGAGAGAAAAAAGAGAGATAAGAGAAGAGAGAGGAAAGAGAAAAAGAGAAATAAGAAAAGAGAGAGGAGAGATGATAGAGAAAAGAGAGGAGAGAGGGTGTAAGAAAAAGTAAGGGTATAATAGTAATTGGATAATCCAAAACCTAGGTTTCAAACCAAAAGCTATTTTCAGTGGCTTATTCAAAACCGCGGTTTCAAACCGAGGTTTTGCCCAGAATCAATTCTCAACAAAAATAGCTGTTTGTGTAAAAATTTTCTAAACCGCGGTTTTGGCCCAGAATCAATTCTGAAACGGGCTCCCAAACACACACTTAAAATTTTCCCAAACCAAGGTTTTGCCCAAAAGGGCTTTTGAAACCATGGTTTCAGAAACATCCAAACACACCCTAAAAAAGAAAGTGGGGCTCAACTTATTTGTGGGTTCTATTAATTGATTTGATTTTGATAAAATAGTACTACCTTCGATCTTAATTATAAGATCTATCTGACTTTTTTAAATAAATTAAAAAAATAAATAAATTAATTATAACTAATATAATAACTAGTTGACTAATTTAGATAAATTAAAGAGTATATAGTATAAATTCATCTTGAAGAGCTAAATTTGATTATAATTAACTGATTTATTTAGTTTTTTTAATCTATCTAAAAAATTAACTAAATTTTATAATTATGATAAAAGGAAAAAGAGTATATTTTAACCAGATTGAAAAAAATATAATAGATTAAAACCTTAGTTTATTAAAAAAAATGTTTTGTAGGAGGGCATATTGGCCTCCTTCATATGATAGTTTAAAATTATTATTGTGCCATAGCTTTTGGCACCCTCTTGCGCGGACCGTAAACCCTAACCCGCTGGCTGCGAATGTCCATTGTCAGTTCTCCCAGGTGATATCAACATGGCTACACCATTGATGGCAGGGTTTGCTGTAGCTGCTGCTGCCTATGCTGGTAGATATGGGATCCAAGCCTGGCAGGCATTCAAGGCAAGACCACCAAGGTTTTTCCGACCAACCATGACTAGAAGGCCAGCCGCTCTTATACTCGGGGTCAGGGAGAGAACTCCAACGGATAAGATTAAGGAAGCGCATAGGAGGGTGATGGTGGCAAACCATCCAGATGCTGGTGGTAGCCATTACCTTGCATCGAAAATTAATGAAGCAAAAGATATGTTAATTGGCAAGACCAAGGGAAGCGGCTCTGCATTTTTAAGCTAAATTCAACAACCTCGACAATGTCGGCGATATCCTTTGCCAAAATTCAACGTAATTCATTTTGGTCTCCGAGCAATTATTTTTTCGACATAATTACAATGTCGGCGATATATTTTCTTTTTCTGAGGAGGAAGCTGTGTCGTAACTGGGATTGCGTCCCTGAGAGTTAAAGAGACAGTTGATTAGAGTCATTTAACTGGCGCTCGCTGTTTCCTACCCAAAAAAAAATTATTATTGTGGAAAATAAACTAGAAAGTTATTATAATAAATTTTAAAATTTTGTTTATTATAAATTTTAGATAAATAATAATATAAAAGAATATATATCCTGATGAACTTCCTATAAATGATCAGATACACGAACTAATTTATTTCTTTTACTATTTGCTTTTTTTATCTCCTCTCCAAGAATTGGGAAAAAATGGAGCGTGTGTCTGTTTATTATTTTATATTTTATAAATTAACAATGGTGCTTATCATCAATACTACCAATAAAGGAATTAATTAATCACAAAAAAACAACAAGGAGGAATTATAAGATCATTTTGTTAAGGATGGCTTTTTCTTGGGTATATTTTTGTCTATTTTAATTTTGACCAATTAACTATTTTTGTAAGGCTGTAAATTGTAGAGAATTTTTAGTGCGGCATCCGTGAAACCCCCCACGCAATTGGAGGTCAATTACGCGAAGCAGTATCTTTGAGTGGCCACACGCGCACACCCTTTTTAACTCTCTACATTTACAGTGTTCTCGTTCATTCTCTCAGCTTCTTCTTCACAGTAGGGTTGCTGATAAACGCCACCATTCCTCTGTTTTGTCGCACTTCCCGTTCCCGGAGCTTTCTTCTTCTCTCTCTCATATCCATAAACCACAACTTACTTTCTCTCTCCACCCGCAATAATGGGTGCTTCTCTTCCCTCTAAAGAGTCCAACCTCTTCAAGCTTATTGTTGTAAGCAGCCTTCGATTTTATTTCTTCTTTTTTTGTTTCTCCTTTTCTGTTTATTTAGATTTTTTGATTGCTTCTTGTGGCTTGATCCAAGTTTGCTCACTTTCTCCTACTTTCTCAATTGCTTTGCCATCTTAAAACCCTAGATTCTGTTATTTATATAATTAGTTTGTTACGGTTTATTTTGTTGCTGTGTAATCAAAGGCACTAATTGGGGGGTCTTCAGTTCAATTACGTGGTATTGTAAGGTCGTCAGAATTTAGTGCCAGTTGAAATAAAGTTTGGTACTTTAGTTAGAGTTTGAGCTTATTGCCTTCTCTATATGTTAGTTTATCCAGCAACTACTGAAAGCAGGAAGCGTGAATGGCTTTCCTCTTAATCTGTCTAAGTGTGGGGAGCTTACTCTTGTCAATGTGCCTTCCCAGACCACCTAACTAAATCACGTGATCGTACAATGCATAATGAATATGATCATATTATACATACTATGTATAGTGGAGAAAATTCCTTCTGGATATAGTTGGTGACTGTTGTCATTGTACCACGCAAATGCTTTATCTACTTCTTAAAAAGGTGAAAATAGAGATAATGGAAGAACGAATTTTGAGTGAATTTGTTGCTTTGGAAAATACTGGATATTTCTATTCTTCCTATTTCATAGAAGGGATTGGGTTTCTGGGGATAAATTTTGGTGCTTTAGCCTTTAGATTTTTTTTTTTAAAATCAATGTGTAAAAGTTCATGATCATGAACAAGGATATAATAAATAGATTTTGTTGATCTTAAGTCATCAGGAAATCTTTATGCAAGGAAAATACGTTTGTTTTCCATGGGTTACTGTTGGTTGGTGCTTATTTTTCTTTGCTTGTGTCCCGTAGAAATCATATGAAACCAAGCAATACAAAAGGGGGCTCAAAACTGCTGATGCCATTTTGAAAAAGTTTCCTAATCATGGAGGTAAGCCATGCTCTCATTTTCCTTTTAAGTGACTCAAAAGGAAGATAATTTTCATGTCAAGTTTTACATTCACCATCTCCTCATACTCGTTTACAGCAGATTTCATTAGATTTTTCTGACCATCTTCTTATTGTGTCTGATCCACCTCTGGTTGATAGAAACTTTATCAATGAAGGGTTTGACTTTGAATTGCATGGATCGCAAGTCTGAAGCATATGAGCTTGTTCGTCAGGGACTAAAGGTCTTCTTTTATCTTTGATTATACACCCTTAACCTATTTTCATTCATTGTCATTTGTGATATAATCCAGCTTAATTTTTTGTTCTGGTGCAGAATGACCTAAAAAGTCATGTTTGCTGGCATGTTTATGGTCTTCTTTATCGATCAGATAGAGAATATAGGGAGGCAATTAAGTGCTACCGAAATGCACTGAAAATAGATCCAGACAATATTGAAATTCTACGTGATCTTTCATTGTTACAGGTAGCAATTTAATGCCTTTTGCCTCTTTGCTTAATTGTAGCATAGAAGCTCAAATCCACTCTCTCTCTCTCTCTCTCTCTCTTGCTATGACCTCAACTTGGGTATTATTTTTTCTGTTATAGTTCGGAATATGACAATTTCAACTGTTGCGTTTCATCATTTTAGAAAGTCCTCTTCTTGCCTTGATGATTACTTCACTAGCCTTTTAGATAGTATAATTATGGAATTATACTATGTTAATGCCCTTTTGTTGTCAATTTAAATTCATTTCTGGATAAAACTGCTTAAATGTGTTAGAGTAACCATATTGGTGGGTGAACATGTCTTTCTGTTTGCAAAACCTTTTCCTCTTTTTTTCTTAAATAAAGAATTATACTAGAAAAGTTCCATAAACTTCAAAGAATAGCTTCCCAAAAACATATATGGCTTTCTATCTGGCGACTGTAACGTGTTCGTTTATGTTATGAGTCCCACATTGGGGAGCCTCACAAGTAGAGTGGGGTTTATAAGTTCAAGGGGTTCTCCCTCCTAACAGGCTAGTCTTTTGGGAATGGGCACTCCCTTTGGGCTTATGCTCATCTCATTGGTGCTTTCGTTGAGAGTCGGCTCACTGGAGAGGGCTACCTACGGAGGGTTCTGACCGGCAGAAGGCCGAGTGAAGTGCCGTAGAGTGGAGCCGCCGGGGACGTCGGCTTTCGAGGGGGTGGCATTGTTATGAGTCCCACATTGGGGAGCCTCACAAGTAGAGTGGGGTTTATAAGTTCAAGGGGTTCTCCCTCCTAACAGGCTAGTCTTTTGGGAATGGGCTCTCCCTTTGAGCTTATGCTCATCTCAGTTTAGTCTGTAGTTTATCTTCCTTTGGGACACTCTAATCTGTGACCCAACAAGAGGTAACTAAAGGATAGGGTTACATACTGAATGTATATTGATATGCATGGCAGAAGAGGAAGAACACAGAAATTGAAATTCTAGATTAATCACATTCTATAGGGACCAAAATAATATCTATGATGGAGGTTTGGTCCCTTAAATGTATCTTTATAATGTATTTATTTAGTGAATTCTTTCAGTATTTCTGTTTTCTCTTATATTGTGTTTTTTTCCCTTCCTCATGTTCAGGCTCAAATGCGAGATTTGAGTGGCTTTGTTCAGACAAGACAACAACTTCTGACTCTCAAGCCAAATCATCGCATGAACTGGATTGGCTTTGCTGTTGCACATGATTTGAACTCTAAGTATTGTTTCGTTCCTTAGATTTAGGTGTTGGTATACTTTAGCTGTTTATTGTGTTCTGTTCCATTTATCTTTCCATTCTCTGTATAGATGAGGAGTACAAATCCTGCTTCTCATATGATTATGCTTATGAATGCATTTTACATGTATGTACCAAAACAGATGGAGTCAACTTATTATTGATTCGTTTAAATTAATTTATACATGAATTCATTGTTCACATAAATTAATTGTGGTGTTCTCATTAGTCACTTGTTACTGACATATTTGGTAATCAGCATATGTTTAGCCACAAGATTCTTTAATGGTGTAAAGATGTAGGATGTATGTATATGAGAGATCTTTCATTTACTTTACTGCTGTAGCTTGGTTTGAAGGTCTGGATTATGTTATCATGGTCTACACTAGCTTTGCTGTCATTAATTGTTTATTTGATTTCGCATTATTCGGTTCTTTTGGTAGTCTTCTGTACTGACTTTTTTTTAATATGTAACAGTGCGTCCAAGGCTGTTGAAATTTTGGAAGCTTATGAAGGGACATCAGAAGATGATTATCCTCCGGAAAATGAACGTTGTGAGCATGGGGAAATGCTTTTATATAAGGTTTTCCCCTTTGACATTATCTTCAGCTGTTTCTTGTTTAATGCCATTTTGCATATTTGGCATTTGAGCTGTATTTTACATTAACCCAGTGGAAGTTTTAATTATCTCTTACTATTTCATATTAAATATTGTTTATAATATGCAATATGTATTTGGAAACTGTATGAGAGGATTTTGGACTTAAACTATTATGCCCAGAAACAAACTTCGTATTAACCGGTGAATTCTGATGGAACTCTGGAATAACCTTTGATTTCATGAACAAGAATGCCCATGTAACTAACATCAAGGCTCAAGGCAGCCAACCATTCTTACTAACCCAAGCAGCAACCAGAGTAAATTATATCGACCTGTAGTTAATTTTCTGGTTGATGCTAACTGAAGTTTATCATATTTTACAGCTTTTATCAATTCGTTCATAAGATCTTTTTGTAGCAGTATTGTGAGTGAACATTTCTTCGATATTACTCACTTGGACTGACTAATTAAATAGATTGGAAATATCTGGTTATTTCATCTGAATATTCAAAAATATTAAACCTTTCTAATGGTATGAATTTTGGTCTTCACATTGATTTGAAAATGTATTTTTATGCGATGATATTTTTATCCAGATCTCCTTGTTAGAGAAATCGGGATTGCTTGAGAGAGCTCTTGAGGAGTTGCACAAGAAGGAACAAAAAATTGTATGTATGTTTTATTTACTGGTTTAGTTTTATGATATAGCTTGGAAGTCTAACGAGAAAGGAAAGTTAACTTGTTTTCCTTTGTGTTTGTTTTAGGTTGATAAGCTTGCATATAAAGAACAAGAGGTATCTCTTTTAGTCAACCTTGGTCGCTTAGAAGAAGGAGAAAAGCTGTACGAGGCCTTACTTTCTATGAATACTGACAATTATAGGTGATCCTTCTGGCCACTTAATTTCTTTGTTGAACTTTCTTTATTGCAACGTCTATCAAAAACTTGTACCTTTTATGTTTTCCCCTTGCTTTTGTCTTCTTTTGCGCACTTCTTTTTATTTTCCTTAGGAGTTTTATGTGTTTTTGCATATCAAGGTTGTCTATATTGTTCAATTGTCATTATTGTGCATCTGTTATCCTTGGATAAATTAAATTTAGGCATTACCTTGTACTTGATCTGAATTGTTATCTATTTGATGTCGCTTAAGTAGGATGGGAACTCTTCCCCAAAAGGTAGCTATTGAAATGGAAGAACCAACCTTCTTGAATACCTCAGAGTTTCTCATACTAGCTCAATGTTGGACTTAGGCATTCCATGCTGCCTTAGTCTTCAGCACTACTGTTTTTGTTACAATATGTTGGCTAGATTTTATCAATAGGAGAAAGGTATATGTTGCTAGCTTTTTAGAGAAGTTATTTGTAATACATTTACTAATTAGCCATCTGTGCACAAGTTAGGAGCATGGTTTTTGTTCCGGTCCTATAGTATCTATCATTTGATTGTACAACTCACTACTAGTCTATTTTTATATTTGATTTTGTTGACAATATTGGTGACTTATGGGAGCTATATCATTTTTTCATGCTTGTTTTCATTGTTATGATGTTATTGAAGGCCTCCCGTTATGTGTTACGTAATTAGCTGTTTTGGTGATATATGATAATTAATAATATGTAATATTTTTATAACTCTTATTCTGAATAGTCCCCTATCATTGCATTTTTTTACAATGTTGTGGACTTGTGGAAGCTAAATCTGTTTCTTTTGCTTCATATTATTATTCAGATACTATGAAGGCCTTCAAAAATGTCTTGGATTATATTCAGATAATGGTCATTATTCTCTTGATGAGATAGAACGGTTAGATGAATTATACAAATCACTTCGACAGCAATATAAGGGGTCTTCTGCTGTTAAGGTAATGATTTATGCTTTTATTTTTATATACTCTTCTTTAATTTTCTTTAATGTGGTTGTGTTCTGCATCAAAACAACAATTGAGTTACTATTTTCACATATTATCTGAATAAACAAAGATATTTTCATTTGTCTTCATCACGCACACACTTCATAGAAGGCCAGGATTTCCTTTTACCTTGATACAAAACAGGAATGTGGTATGTACGGGAAAGGTTTTTTTTTTTAAATATCCCTTAGCATGAAAAGTAAAAATATTCTTTTCATAATTACTGTATGAAATAGATCCTTGGGAATAGATCCTGGTTAATAAAATTTTGACTGCATCATCTATATAGGTATATGTTGTATAATTGTAGAAAGAAAAGGGAAATTGAGAAGAATAGAGAGAGAATAGAAGAGAAATTGAAATTATACTGAATACTCAAGAGTTCAAAATATAATCAAGGCATATTCCTAATAAGATTGATGACCACCCTTATTTATAAGTAACGGGTAATCCTAATCCTAATTAAATATCTAATACTAATATATCATAATATCTAATCATGATGTATATTATAATATCTAATCCTAATATATCGTAATATATATATTATGATATCTAATCCTAATATTGTAGAATATCTAATACTAATTCTAATAAAATAATAAAACTACTTAAATTGCTTATTTATATTTTACATATCAGTATACTAGTATAGTGACCTGGTTTTTCAATAGTTTTAACAATGAACAATTTTATTTGGTGTTTATATTTTAGAATGGTTCTCATTCTCCATTGTATCTGTATGTTTGCCAGAGAATACCACTTGATTTTCTACAAGGTGAAAAATTTAAAGATGCAGCGGATAATTATATTAGGCCTCTCCTAACTAAGGTATATTCAATTCTTTTTTGAATAATATACGGCCCCTTCTGGTCTAGTACATCAAAACTAATTGACATTCCTGTTTGGTACTTTCAGGGGGTTCCGTCCCTGTTCTCTGATCTTTCTCCACTGTACCATCACCCTGGGAAGGTTAGTTTTACCACTTCTCTGCTAATACTAAGATTTTGGAGCATCTTAAGGCTATAATATATGCTAGCGGAAATTTTGCTTCCTTTCGGTATTGAAGTATTTAACCTTCTTACCTCTAACAGGCAGACATTTTGGAACAACTTATTCTGGAGTTAGAGCATTCAATTAGGACAGCTGGTCACTACCCTGGGAGGTAAGATAAGCCCGGTAATTATTGTGTTGTAGCGCAAGAATTATAAATATGTGTAGCAGTTTTGGTTGGTATTTAATGATCTCTTATCAGGAAATCCATGAGCGAAGATAGAGGTTTACTAAAGGACATTTACAATCATTATGGACTAACATGAGAATGACAATCTTTAAAGACCAACTTGAGCATTGGTTTTATGCCTCAGGTCACACAATGTTTAGGTCTAATCTTTAAGGGAATAGTGAGACAAATTAACATGCATGTAAAGTATAGCTGCATGTTGAAGAGTTGACACTTTTGACATGACATTCCACACATGATAAGCACAATAAAATGGCTTCAAATTTGGCCAGGGAAAATTGTGTGCAAATTATGTGGGCTGAGCTCTGGAATGAAATGTTGAATGCAGAGACATGT
Organism: Leucaena leucocephala; assembly: GCA_037074615.1. Lineage (NCBI taxonomy): Eukaryota > Viridiplantae > Streptophyta > Magnoliopsida > Fabales > Fabaceae > Leucaena > Leucaena leucocephala. The sequence continues at coordinate 21,155,580 of CM073556.1, read as the reverse complement.
AGCATGTCACATAGTTGTATCTCTACTGAATGCTAACCATAATTTATCTTGTATACAGTTTAGAAAAAGAGCCCCCTTCAACTCTTATGTGGATTTTGTTTTTATTGGCTCAGGTTGGTGACCCTATTTTGGATATTTTAAGATACATTTTAAGTGCATTCCTCCATTTTCCTTCCTCTTCTGAATTTTGAATTTATATTGGTTCAGCATTACGATAAACGGGGCCAACTTGAAATTGCTCTTTCAAAAATTGATGAGGCTATAGAACATACGCCTACTGTTATAGATCTATATTCTGTCAAGGTTTGTTCATAGCTTTAATGATTCTTGTTATATTCTTATTTTAGTCTAGTTAATTTTTGCATAAATCCTTCTGTGATATTATAAAACTTTGTATTCTATTTAATGGAGTATAACAATCGGAACACTAGTGTGAATAGACTGATAACTTTTAGCTTTCTTGCACTCTTGGTGTAGAACATGTTTTGTAAGCCAGCTTTGCTTTTCTTACCTATTAAACTCTTTTATGCTATATGTAGCAGTATAATGAAATGGATGTCAGAATCTGTGGAAATTATGTTAGTATTATTATAAAAAGGACTCTTCTAGGATAGAAGAGTCAATGGTATACATAAAATTTTGTTGAATTGTTTTGCATGTCTTTGTATACCAGAGCCGGATACTGAAGCATGCTGGTGATTTGGCTGCTGCTGCTGCATTTTCAGATGAAGCTAGATGTATGGATCTGGCTGATCGCTATGTCAACAGTGAATGCGTTAAGCGCATGCTGCAGGCTGATCAGGTTTTCATCTTATTTATTATTTAATCTGAATCGCATTCACACCGGCATTGTGTTAGCCATATAAACTTCTCTTTTACCTTTTTTTATTACATTGTTTATATTTTTCGTTGTTACAAGGTGGCTTTGGCAGAAAAAACTGCTGTTTTGTTCACAAAGGATGGGGATCAGCACAACAATCTCCATGACATGCAGTGCATGTGGTCTGTATCTGATGATGTGTAACATTGGGTACTATCCAAGGATATTGTGTTTTTCCTTAATGCATTTCTTATCATTTATCTTTGAAAGGTATGAACTTGCCTCGGGTGAAAGCTATTTTCGTCAAGGTGATCTTGGGCGGGCTCTCAAAAAATTCTTGGCGGTGGAGAAGCATTATGCTGATATTACTGAAGATCAATTTGATTTCCATTCGTACTGCTTAAGGAAAATGACTTTGCGAACTTATGTGGAAATGCTTGCATTTCAAGACAGACTGCACTCACATGAATATTTCCGTAAAGCAGCAGCTGGAGCTATCAGGTGAATACATTTTTGTTTTTCCTTTTGTTTTTTTTTTCTTTTCTTCTTTTCTTCTATTTTTGGTATGAGTTTGAGGCAATCCTAACCTGGCTGCTTCAGCTATTTTAGTGATTTGGATGAGCCCAAGAACAAACCCATATGAAAAATTAACATGGTATTAGAGCACTGGAAAAGAGGGCCTAACTACCTTAAGATACAAAACCTGTGAAAGTAAAAGGGAAAAGGGGGGAAAATTGCAGGACCTGAGTCCTCTAGGTTCAAGAATACAAGTCCAGACGATGAAGAAAAAATGAAAAACGCAAGCCGAGGCGAAAATAAAATTGGGCTCAAGTAATAATTGAACTCAAAAATTGTAGGACCTGAGACCCTTGAGATTCAGAAAGTACAAGCCTACTATGAATAAAATTGGGCCCAAATGATGGCTCAAAAAGAGTCAAGTCCAGTTGCATTTGAGGGGCATAGGAGAATATAAGCCCCACATCTAAAAGCCATAAGAAATATGAAGGCTATATAAGCTTGAGGGAATCCTAACCAATTAGCTTAAAGCTATTTTGGTGATATGGATGAGCCCAAGCACAAGCCCATACAAAACATTAACAATTTGTGTAGCAAAGTCAAAACTCTTCATTCCTTTTATGCTTGAGATGCAAATTCTTCTGCTCCCATAACCATTGTGAGGCTGAAAGTGGGATGGGCTATAGTTTTGTTACTAATTTCATCAGCCTAAATGGAAGTCCGGCTTTTATGACAACTTTATGTCAAATGTAATGCAATGTAAAACACTAACTCACTGATTTTGTATATATTTTCTCATGGATGTTAGATTATTCACTGCAGATGTTATGTAAAATTGTATGATTCTCCTCCAAAGTCTGCAGCCGAGGAGGATGAAGATATGTCCAAGTTGCTTCCATCTCAGAAAAAGAAGATGAGGCAAAAACAGAGAAAGGCAGAAGCACGAGCTAAGAAAGTAATGTCTTTTCCATAGCTTCTGCTGAACATATGTTGGAACCCCACTTACCTATTGATTTATTTTCGCTTTAGGAGGCAGAAGAAAAGAATGAAGAATCAAGCACCAGTGGTGTATCAAAGTCTGGAAAGCGGCATGTAAAACCTGTTGATCCAGATCCACGGGGTGAAAAGTTGTTGCAGGTTGGTTTTCAATGCTTGTTATGCCCACTGAGATTCACATTTTCGTTCGATGTCTGGATTAGCATAGGCCTATTTTAAAACTCCTTTCTTGTCTCATTTGCATCTTGCTTGCACTTAGATTCAAGATCCCCTGTTGGAAGCAACAAAATATTTGAAGTTGCTGCAGAAGAACTCACCCGATTCATTGGAGACACACTTGCTCGCATTTGAATTGTATATGAGAAAGCAGAAGATTTTGCTTGCCTTTCAGGTTTGCATTAAAACAGAACTCAACTTAATCAAGCATCATCTTCATTCCCATTCAAAGTTAGGCTTGTACTTGACCTGTATTAGAAGTTGAGGTTGTCTTGGTATTTAAAGCACATTAGAAGGGTTTGGGGGATATCTATTTTTTTTATTTAAAATGATTAATAAATCCATCATGGAATGAATTTAAACATTGATGAAACCGAATTTCAGTTGTGGGAGATGATTTGAATAACTTCAGTTCATATATCATGTTGATGTCATAATTCCTTTATCATTGTAAATTTGATGCTAGTCCATTTGACTTGTAGGCTGTGAAGCAGTTGCTGAGATTGGATGCTGAACACCCTGATTCTCATCGTTGCTTGGTATGGTATTGGTATCTCTTCTGAAGTTAGTGGATTAGTGAAGTTTATGTTTTCAATTTATAATATATTAAAATAATAATATAAATTCGAAACATCTTATGATCTGTGCTGCAACCTGTTATTCTTGTACTTCTCATATCGTATCTATTTATTGTTATATGCATCACGAATCACATGTAAAGAATATGACATTATTTGTCACCAGGTTGCCCCACTCCTTTTCCTGTTGTGCAACTCTGTTGGGTCTTCGTTTTGTTTTCTTGTGACATTTTCTGTTTTTATCAACTTGATGAAAAAATTATCATTTTTCTGCTGTCTGTTGCAGATTAAGTTTTTCCATAAAGTGGGATCCATGAATGCTCCAGCGACTGACAGTGAGAAACTCATATGGAGTGTTTTAGAAGCTGAGCGCCCTACTATTAGGTTCTCATGTTTACTTTTTTTTTTTCATATTTATGGGGCTAATGTATACAATAATCTGGACCCTGTTATGATTAGATCTAACCCTTGTTTATTCCTTTTGTGTAGTCAATTGCATGAGAAATCGCTGTTTGAGGCAAACAACTCTTTCCTTGAAAAACATAAAGGTCGTAGTCAATGCTTGTCTTACAAGTTTATGGCTTACATTATTGTGTTCCTAGTGCTAATAGGATAAGTACTGCTAGCATGAGTAACATGTATTATGCTGTCTCTTGCTGTTCAGAAGGCTGACTACTTAAGTCAGAATCTTGTGAATTTTTCTAAGTGGTCTCTCTATTTCTTAATAATGGTCAGCTTTTGTTGGATGCACGTGTGGCTCAAGCTTGTTTACAATGTTTTCTTATAAGATGGCTCTCTTATTTGCAGATTCTTTGATGCATAGAGCTGCTTTTGCAGAAATGTTGTACAATTTGGATCCCAACAAAAAGTCAGATGCTGTAAAGTTGATTGAAGACTCAACCAATGATCTAGCACCAAGGTACTGCCGTTTTATTTCCCTTTTGTTTTTGTTTTTGTTTTTTATTTTCAAATATGAAACTTGCAAAAATTTCCCCTGCACAGAAATGGAGCCCTGGGACCAGTAAAGGACTGGAAACTTAAAGACTGTGTTGCAGTTCATAAACTTCTTGGATCGGTCCTTGATGAGCAGGATGCAGCATTAAGTGAGTCTAAAATTTTAACCTAATTTTGAGGTTTTGTTTTTGCCGAACGAATTGAATAATTCACCTAAATACCTTTATTTGGTGGCGCCAGACTTGAAGTGACACCTTTGTTAATGAATGGGGTCGCAGGCCAAATTCACGTGCAAGGATAATAACTGAATTTTATTTGTGTTCCTCATTCATCTAAATTGTTAAGACGTTAATGTGATCATTTTAAAATTTCCTTACCTTGACTTGAGATGTTTCTCTGTTTTCATTCTCGTCTCTAATTATGTTTGCTTACACTTTTGCTTATCTTGGTGCTATGATTAGATAATTAAGCACTTAATCTCATGATTTTCGTTCTCATTGCTCTTGGAGTAGGAATTACTCCCTCCATTCCTTAATATAAGATCCAATTGACTTTTTTAGATAAATTAAGGAAACTAAATAAATAAGTTACTTATGACTAAATCCAACATTTTAAGACAAATTCATATTATATACTTTTTAATCTATCCAAACTAGTCAATTAGCTCTTATATTAGTTATAATTAACTGATTTATTTAAATTAATCTATCCAAAAAAAGTCAACTGAGTTTTATATTAAAAAACAGAGGTAGTATCTTTTTTAGTATCACAATATAGAGAAGGAACATGCAAGGAGGGAAGAAAAGCTAGAAACCTGTTAATGATATAATTTCATAATGGATTTTTATGTATCAATGGGAGATGATATAATTTGCTTCTGGTACTAAAGATATGCGTTTGCAATTGCAGGATGGAAAGCACGTTGTGCAGAGTATTTTCCCCATTCTACATACTTTGAGGGCAGCAGTAGCTCTGCCTCTCCTAACTCATTCTTGAATCAGATATGTAAGAATGCTGAAAATGGGAGCCCTAACCATTCAGTGGGTGCTCAAAATGCAAACTCCATTACATCAAATGGGAATTTAGAGGCATTTAGTAAACTCGCCATTTGACAAAGTTGGATACATAGATTGGAGCAAACAGAATTGCTTGTCATTTAGTTGGTCATGGAAACCAGGCTAGTTTTGACATTTCTCTGAATAGGCCTGGTTGCAATTTGCAACTACAGGTCCTGAGTTTTGGAGCAAGCCATGGCAAGTTCTGCAAGCAAGTTACTCATTCTCAACTCTGAAAGTTATGTCTTTTTCAAATGTGTATAATTTTATGTCAGTTACGTTTGAGGGTTGAATTTTTCATTCGTTCACCCCATTTTCCTGAGAAATGGTCCACAGGGCTCCGAGGATTTGCGCCGTCATCCAATCTTGTCATTTAACTAATGGGGAGAGCTACAGGAATTTTTTTCAGGTTTATGGTTCTGGATCCAGCCAACAGCACATATATACCAAGAGCCTGTTGTACAATGCCTATTTTGTTGGCTTATTCAATCATGTATGAACAATGACTGAAAATTTTGCATCAAATCTACTTTTTTGACTGAGATTTAGCTTCTGATGAATTTTAGTCTAAGTTTTTTAATTATTGCAGTTGTATTGTAGTCATCTGTCGGAAACTATTGGGGGAACTGATTGATAAATGACTTAAATAAACACCCATTGAGAAGATTTGTATGGTGCAGAATTCTTGGCTAAGTCATTTCCTAGCTAAACTCACCCTCAGCTTCCTAAGTTAATAATTTAGTTATGCTATTACTTGCTCTTAAAGGTTCATATACAGAGAGGGCAAACCGCATAGCAGCGGTAAGAATGTTGTCATGTAACTTGAATTCGTGGGTTCATATTTTAGAAACCACCTCATCACTTGTTAGAATAGGCATTGTATATCTATACCATGTCAATTTGTGTACTAGGCCGCCTTTTTTTTTTTTTTCAAAGACTGTTATTCGTAGTACTTGATTATAAACGTTTTCAGTAGTTCTTTAAATCATGAACCCTAAGTAATATGTTTTGCAATTAATTTATTTATTTAGAAACGCAGCTCCTCTTTGGATCCATTTATGATACTATTGTTTAATCTTTCTGTGAAAGCGGAGAAAATTAAATATTGCAAAGAGAGAATTGTTGGGATGCTTACCAAAAGCAGAAACCCTTCAAAAGCATTTCCATTAAAATTACTAACGGAAGTTGGTCCGAATAGTAAGCAGTTCGTTATCTTTTAAGCGAGATCTCGAGTTCGAGTTTTGACTTATGTAAAAAAAATTCTGCTGGAAGACTTATTCATTATAGTCAGGTGCGCGACGCGTGTCAAATCTGGATATAGTCGGGGTAAAACTCCATTGAATTGGGTGGGGAAAAAAATTCCATTAAAATTGCTACATATATACATATCAAGAACCACTAACTTGAATAAGATCAGAAAGGTGACAAGCAGCCTATTTTTACAGAACAATATTTCACAAGAATGTCAAAACTCAAAACAGAGGAAAACCAGTACAAGGGGGTAGGCGAAGCACATTCTTATGCTTCCATACGTGAATAAGAAAAGTAGAAAACATCATATGCTTGTGGAACATAACCATCAATGTTTATATTTCAGCTCTCGCGTCACATATACATCATTCCGAAAAGCATAAAGTAGCAAATACCAAATGTTTTTTGATGCAAGCCTTGAAAGCTCCAACTTCAGCTACCTAGCCTTGCAGACAACTTTTGGATCTCAGACACACATCCTCATCTAAACCGAACTGGAGTCCCCAGCGGAAGGAGACTCTCCACTAATCCCGCCAACATCACTTTTACAGAGAGGACATGATGCGTTTATCTTCAACCATTTGTCAACACACTCTACGTGAAAGAAATGAAGACATGGTAACTCCTTAAGGTCATCATTGTCTGCATATTTCGCCAAGCAAATGCAACAGACCTGCAGTGAACATGAGAAATCACATGAAAACCTATAATAAATTTTGGACAAATATACCCAAACCTATATTTACATATTTATACACAAGGCATTCCCTGCATTATAGTAGCATGTCAATCATTAGGGCCTGGTTGGCTATATGCTGAAAGGACTTTTGATGGAATGAGAACAGGAAAAGGAATAGGATTGGGGACAAGGAGGGAATGGGAAAAGTGCGTCTGGTATGGAAAAAAATCAATGGAATTCTGACAATTTTTGTTTGCTATATTTTAGTGATAAAATGGGAGTATTAAAATAAAGAAAGACTTAAATACCATCATTATATAATAATTTTTTATCTCAGAACGGAAAATGCTTCGGAGCTATGCGATGTCAACCAACAAGAAAGTGAAAAGGAGGAGGAAGGCATGGGTGATGGTGTTGGATATGGAGGAGGGAAAGCGCAGGTGATGATGGTGAATGAGAAGGGGCAATGTCAGATGTGAAGCAGATTTTTGAAACACGAAGGCGTGAATGGGGGTGGCTGACCTCAAAGAATGGGAAAGCATGAAAGGAGAACGGAAAGGCATAGCTTGAAATTTTGCTTTGTATGTAAGGGCAATTTGTCAAAAAAATTTGGCCTCCCAGGAAGACAGAAAATTCCAGTGCCCCCTCAGGAACCCAGATTCTATCATCTAATGGAATTTTTGCTTTCCTGGGAACAGTGCCTCCCACACACCAAACAAGGTAATCTTTGCCTCTCCCAAGCCCAAAATCCATCAAATCAACACAGGCCCTAAGGTTGCTAACTTGCTATAGATGCAAAGCGCTTTCCTTAAGATACTAGCATTTAGGTTCTACTCATATTCATTATTTTCTCTCCTTCATAACATAGACAACTATAAAACTTACAGCATCTTCTCCAGATATGGCCCGCTCCTTTTCTGTCCCCGTAGCGAAGATGCCACCTTCATCTATAGCTGTGTTGACATCCTGATTGTCCCTATTTTCAGTTTTCTTCAATTTGAACTTGTAAATTGGCAGGGCATTGATAGACTCTACTGTTGCGCCTCTAGTTTGAGAAAAATCCTCCCGAATGCCGAGGACAGAAATTATGCAAGGTAGGCAGCAACAAATTGTTGCACATAGGATAAATGGCATAGCATATCCAATGCAGCTGAAGGTAAGAAACACAATACATAACCTGCGAAGAGGCCCATAATTTTTGAAGATATCAGACATTGAAACATTAAAGCAATTGTACAAGTATTATGTTAAATTACCTATACAATTTTGGAGCATCCGAAGGAGAAGTGTGGCCTCCAAAGATCCATACGTTGCCCACAACAAACCAAACTGCAAAGAAGCAATCTAAGGCCATTTTGAAATGATCTACCAATCCATTAAGCCTGCAATTTAGCAGCAAATTACAGTTAAATCAGATGGGACAAAGGCTTTTGTATTAGCTTGAATTTAGCATTCAATCAACTAAGAGGAAACACTTCATATGCATATAACTTTTGACAGTGGTGAAAGAATTTCCCTTCTAAACAATCTACACATATTCAAGAAGCACGTAAGATGCACAAGGGCTTTAGTAGACGTGTTTGCTCATAGCTGAGTTCATATGGTTCTAGGCTTCAACATGAACTGAAGTGACTGACAACAAGTTGTAACTAAGTTTTCTTAGTGGAATTAACCATTACGTATGCTTGAAGCTGACCACACCAATCAGTTAAAGATCAGGGAACTTAGCTCAGTTCATCTGGTTTGAGCTCATCATTCATGTCATCACATCTGAAATTATAGCATAACTGATTGCTTTGAGATCATCGGTGTTGTAAAAAGACAGGGCAAAAGATGAACTAATAAGGGCTTTTTACTCTGCTGTAACACCAGACAAATGCGACCTATATTTACATAACAAAATTATTAACATAATTCACCTAATTTCTACTATTATTTTCACCAAGAACAATATAAAAGAGGAGGGAACAAGATATGCTCCTGCACAAAAGCACATTATACGAGGATTGGAAACCAAAAGTTAGAACTTAGAAACGTGAATTGATATATAAATAACAAAAGGGATGAGCTCCACAGCTGCTAAAATAAAAATTGGCATACCTAGAAAAAATGGCTCCAGGAATCCTACTGTTTCTAGCAGCTGATGCTGTCACATGACTATTCTCCTCATCTGAAACATGAGCATTGGAGATAGCAGTGTATGAGGTAGGTAATGGATGAGTGCTTCCAGAAGGTCCTTGAGGTTGTTGAGATGTATCTTGTTCAGTACTTTGATTATGGCTATGATACCGCCAATATAGAATAGGAAGTGTGGCAACACAACCAGATGTATAACACACAACCCATGCAAATAATGGGGCTTGTGGATTTTCATTCCTTGACAATGACAAGACAACTATAGATGCTATGATCTGACCCACAGTGACAACAAGCTCAACTGAAATCCATAGTACAGAATTTAATGGATTCCTTCTTCGATGACGATACCCCTCACCTCTAGTTGATGAAGAATTTTGAGAGTTTAATCTAGAAGAGGAAGATGTTTGATGAGTAGGGTCTCGTGTACCACTGGACTGTTGATCTTCATTCTGTGTTAAATGTATTTCAGGAAGTTGAGCAACATGCAATGAGTTGGATAAAGCATCACCATTCCTTGTGATGTCAATTACGTGCTGATGGTGGCTTTCAGACTGCTCCATCAGCAAAGGATATCTGTCGGTTTGGGAGTTTATATTCGGTTCTGGAGAGTTAACATCCATCTAAATCAGTCAACCAAAGTAAAAGGCAATAAGGCATAGATTGGTAGTAACAAGTCTCCAACCTGCACCTTCTCCTATTTTGCTTCCTGATCATGTATAATTCTGCTCTAATTTGCTGAATGATACCAAGATCCCTGGCAGCACTTTGTGCCCTGTTAAGGATTTAACCTTTATTACCCTGTTCAGGAAACCACAAAGATTATCAAAATTTTACGTATTAAAATTCTATTACAAGTCAGAAACTGATTCCAAAAACATTAGCAATTAGCAGTATCTTGAAAGTAGGAATGCAACAGAAAATAAATATTACTCTTCATTTCCTTTAGGCCACAAAATTGATTAGATTGTTGTTAATACCGACTTATGAAAAAGCTTAAGGAACTGTGTAACAAAAAAAAAAGACAGTGGCAGAACTGCCACAGCCTTATGACAATAATAATTCATTTTCAACATTACAACACGAAAATCTTGTTCCAATATATCAAGGGAATTTCAAAACAAGTAGGGAGGAGGAAAAATAAGGTTGGAGTGTAATAGACAACTTAATAGAATGAAAAAAGAAGTCAAGTAATCAGCATAACCTAAATGCATAGCCTGGAAGAACCAAATATCACCAATGGAATTAGCATTAACATGACATGTAAGAACCAAATCTTCATGCTTCTAGAGGGAAAGTGAATTGAAAACAAACGGTCTCTCAAATTAACAGAAAATACTCAATCGGAAATTAAGTTCACCAAATAACATGAATTTCAAAGGCGTAGATTCAACATTTCATCTACCTCACTCAGGCAACACAGTGATCAAAATTCATCAAACAACTGACACCCCAAAACTAATTAAATGGAACCGATATCTTAAAGCACCAAAGAAACTCCCCAAACTGGGCAGGAAAACAGTTCCAAGGATCAAAAACCAAGAAATCCCCATACATCCCAGTTAAAAATTATCCACTTCAATTTTACTACAAGTAAATTGAGACATTTAGCGTAAAGGATAAAATCTGAACCTGATTGAGCTGAATAAATTATCCGTGAAAACACAGAGAAGGAAGTGAGAGGAGAAGTGTAGAATACTTCGAAGCTCAGGTCTGCTCCATTTTCTTTAAAACAATTTTATATTTTTCACAGACAAGAAGAATTGAACGTCAGCAGTTTTCTGCTTTACCGCTTACGCCAAAGCGCCTGAGAGAGAAAGCGAAGAAGTATGGGTTGCGTCGTTGACGCTGAACCTTTCTCACCGTTAGATATGTGGAAAGTCCATCATTGTGGACCAATAATTGATCTCACGGCGGAAAATTAACAGTAACACGTCTAAAAAGACGTGATTAATTTTTTCTTGGCCACAAAAGACGGGAGAATTTCGATATATAAATGATAATATTTTTACAAAAAAATCTGTAAAATAATATCTATTTAAATTTTTTATTAATTATGATATTTTATTAATCATAATCTGAATTTAAATATTAATATTCTTTATATAAATTTTTAAGTACGAGAATAAATTATAATCCAAATCTCAGATCTCGACCCTGCAATATTGTCAGCCACTAATAATAATAAATGTAGATCGGAATTTTAATCACATAAAAATGTAAAGTAGAAAAATGTAAAAAGATTGCAAGAAAGCAGAATTTTAGTAACCAGGAATAATATGATTTAAAAAATATAAATAAATATATAATTCTGGAAGAATTTGCAAATTTGTTTTTATATAAAACTTTAGCAAATACTAAGTGGAAAATATTTTTAAAATTTGCCTTTTTAAGTTAAAAAACAGTATACAAATTCTAGTACTTTGGCGCCACGGGCCCCAAGAAAAAAATCGTTGGACAGCATATATAGGCAAAACTTCACAGCTCAAAGTAAAAAATCAGACAAAATATGATGATATTTTATTTTAATGATAAAGATATCACATCTATTTCGAAAACTTACTTTTAGTTCAATTTATTTACTCTATTAAAGATATTTTAAAATAATATGTAATAATTAAAAACTAGACAAAAATATGTTTCATTTACTAATTCCTCTAACGATATATTTAATATTTACTAATTCCTCAAAGTAGAGTAAGTCACATGCATTTGTATGTAGCCTATAATTATAATTACAAATTAGTTATATTATTCCTATTTTATGAATAATACGGGTAGATCGCTAGATTAAAATAAAATTAAAAAGAAGAGCATAAATACAATTTTTTTGCTAAGCATTAGTATCGTGGAAGTAATTATATTCGAGGTATTATTAGGTATTAAATATAGATATTTTTTCTAGTGATAATTAAATATTGATTCATTATATTGTGAAAGATTAGCCCATTCTACCCCTATCGATCATGCACTTTATATTTTCTTTTATACTATTAATCGGTATCTAGTATTTTTTTTTATTATATTACCAGTTATTTGAGCAATTGACTATTTTAGTTTTGAGGCTTGTGACTATTCTTTTTAACATATGTCTCTTCTAAAGGTGCATTTGATTCAACTGAGAGGATGGGAGAAAACGGATTTTAACTAAGGGGGAGGGTAGAGAAAAAAAATAAAAAAAATTAATATTATCTCGTTTGGATTGATGAAAAAATAGGATAAATTTTAATGTTATATTATTTAATTCAAAAAGGGATATGAGAAAAAATATTTTTATATAGAAAACTGTGAGATACGGAATGTGTATTTTAGGGATATTAAAAAATATTATAGATATAATAGTTAAAATAAGATAAAAATTTATTTTATTTTTTTTCCCAAATCCCTCCAATTTTGGATGGGAGGGTTAGGAGAGGGAAAATTTTAAAAAAAAAATTCCTCCCTTCCTAAAACTTTTATAGTGTCAAACAAACAAAAAATGAGCAAAATCCCTCTATTTCTCTCCCCTTCCATTTAAATTCCTTATACCAAATATATCCTAAATCTCAACTTGAGACCTAATATTCTAGTGAGGTTTTATCCTGTTGGACTAATTTTATGTTGGTCATGCCCTTCATATTAAGACTTTTTTTGTTACAACATGTTTTTGGTACAATTTCTTTTGTTACAACATAGTAAGATTTTTTTTTATAAATAAATTTTTGAAAAAGAGTTAGGGTCACCCATGATCTAAAGGCAGAGCGAAATCTCCTTTCCTCCTAGACGATACCAATGTTGGACAGAGCGAGCTGTCTATTACCCTTAGACGTAAACCTAAACACCCAGGTGCTAGAATGTCTCCCCAAGTATCGTGATTGGAACCACAATAAAGTGGTACTTCCTATGATTTGAATATGCTCTAAATGGTCGGATGTTTCACCCTTTCACTAGTTGATGATGAATTGGGGCACATGGATTTATTGGCCCATCTAGATGAAAATGGGCTGAAATGTGTAAGTAATGGGTCTGTAAAATGTAGTGCAGGCCCAAAGTAGGAAGGGTTTAGTGGCCCACAACTACATTGGATAAAATTTGGAGGGAGTGGACAATTTGGGAACCCGTCACACTCATGTTTGTAGCCTCAACTAAAGCATCCGAGGAGATAGTAATAAATAAGCACATCACCACAACAACCATGTTAATGTTATCACAAGCGTGGGACCTTGCATTTATTGTATTATTCCTTTTATGCCCTCATTTATGAAGTATAATTATAGTATGATCATTAAATACTAAGTCATCAGGTCAAGTATTCAATGTGACCATTTCTGGAAAAAAAATTGCATAATATTTATGAATCTTAAGTCTTAATTAGTTTTAACCATATTTTCTTGCTTCTGTTGAATAAATTATTTGTTTGTTACAAAAAGGATAAAAGGAGTATAATAGGCCAATAACAATATTTGGTGTACATCAATTAGAGAGAATCTAATTGGGCCGTGTTTGTGGTTCAGCTAAAGCCCATATGATTTAGTTTTTGTTTGATGGGCCCAATGACAAGCCCATCATATGGCCCATTAGTAGTTTTTTGGGTACAAATGAGGGTTATGCGCCCAAAACTAGTAAAACTAATTCAGAAGGGGAATATATCCCAAAACCATTGTGAATCCCCAAATCCTTAGATTAGAGAACTACGATGTGATTTTCCAACGAATTAGGTCTAGACAAATGAGCTAGTACCTTACAACATGAAAAATAAATATTTGAATCTCTGTTGAGAGATGTACTCTCATTTAGTGCCCAATAATGCAAATAGAATTGTCTCTAATAGGATGATATCTATGCTTAGCCAATAAAAAAAACTATAATGTGATTTTCTAATGGATGGAGAGAAAAGTGAAAGGAAAATAGATTGGAGAGAATACTAGGAAGATTTAAAAAAAAAGGTAAAAAAAATTAGTATTTTTATGAGTCTTCCTTCTTATTATTTGTTTCCTATATGAATTTCTTCCCATCCAAACATAGGGTAAGGATTTTATATTTAAAAATAACCAACAAATAGGGTTAGGTTTAATAGAAGGAGTTAATCCATCACAACGTGATGAATCAAAACTTAAATATCCGCTAAAAGATATGCCTATATTTAGTGATGGACAATACCTCAAACAAAATTGTCTCTAATAACTAACGGGGGTTGGTCCGAGTGGTAAGTGGCTCGGTATCGCTTAAGCGAGGTCTCGAGTTTGAGCCTTGGCGTACGCAGAAAATCCCCGTTGGGAGACTCACCCACCATAGCCAGGTGCGCGACGCGGGTCGGATGCGGATGTAGTCGGGACAAAGCTCCGGTGAACCGGGTGGGCAACAACAAAAAAAAGAATTATCTCTAATAAAAAATCAGTGTGCCTATAAAAAAAATGGAAATACCCCCTCTTAGGGGTGGTAATGCGGGCCAACCCGTCGAATACGGGTTGGCCCGCCGCGGGTTAGGATGGAGGCTAACCGGCCCGCCTCCAGGCGGGTTGGTGAAACACCAACCAGAGCCCGCCAACCCGCAAGCTTTTTTTTTTTTTTATATTTTTTTATATGTATATGGCTATATGCTAAATTTTTTTTAAAAAAAAATTTATATATGTCAATATTAATTGGATTCGAATCATGATTGAAGTTCTCAAAATATTTATTTAGTCAACTTTGTCACCATCCATAGATAAATCTATCACAAAGAAAATAATAATAAAATAAAATGAATATATATAAAGAAATGACTTAATGAGATAAAGTTAATATAAATTAAGTATAATATCCCTTGTTTGGCTAAGATTCTCAAATTAGTAAAGTACAAATGTGCAATATAAATAATAAAAAAATAAAGTAAAAAAAAAACGGGTCAACCCGCCAACCCGGCAGGTTAGCCTGCCGCGGGTGCGGGTCAAAAAGACCCGCATCCAAATGGGTTGCAAAAATTGCAACCCAGCCCGCCATTTTTTGACAGGTTAGCAGGTTGGCGGGTTGGGCTCGCGGCCTAACCCAAATTACCAGCTCTACCCCCTCTTGATAATAATCTATATGTATATTCAAATGCTTAATTTGCAGCTGGTTATGAGATTCAAATCCTTAATTTACAACTGATATTCTTATATTTGAAGTTTCCTAAATCAACTGATATTCTTATATTTCAATTCATATATATATTGAGACTTAATTTTGTTGTTGTTTTATAACTTAAATTATTTCTTGCATGCCCATCCCATCTTAAAACGTACCTAAAAGAAATAATATCTTATTTTTTATATTTCAAATCAATCAACATTACATGTCTCTGTATCATGAATACTAGAGCAAAACGTTCTTATAAATCTCAATAAATTAATTCCAAAATAAACGTTTTGTTTTGCCAGAACCTTTTTATTTTAAGTTTAAATCTTACAATTTTTAGTAATGCATGATTTTCACAAGATGCCCTTAATAATTATATTATTATTGAAATGTTACAATAAGTTCTAATTTGACAAAATAAAAACTTCTAACTAACTTCAACTATATGTCTTAACCCCTGCGATTCAATCAAAAGTTTCTTAGAGGAAGTACTAAATAAGTAAATATTACTCAAATGCTCCTTCAAAGCCAGACTTAAACCTGTAATTAATTCATTAATAACAACAAAAATAGTTCTTGAGGCACTAGTCCCAATAAAATGATTAATGTATCAACATATAAACCCTAATTAGAAAGTGATAAGCTAATGGGGCGAATCTTTGACAATATAAATTGGTGGTTGAGAGAATAGGCTGATGAATGTGATATATTGGGGGTGGTGAAGTGTGGGAGAGACAATTGAACATCACGTGTGAGTGTGTGTGTGTGTGTTTGGTGGTGGGGGTGGGGGTCTATACAAATATATTGGTGTGGATATATGTCTCTTCCTCAGGAAACATGCTCGGTTGGCAAGCAACACTTTCTTTCATTTACCATCTAATCCATGGTTCTCTGATACATCTCTCGGCTATATATATATATATATGGTACTATCACTCTCTTCCTATATATAATTTATTTATAAAAGAAAAATTTATTCTTGAATATAAGTCACTTGTAAGCTAATTAATGACTTTTTTTCAATATATTTTATTTAATAAGAGTAAATGTGAAAACTTTTATCCATTTAATATATTTTTTTTATACAAGAATAAGGTACAAGTGACTTACATATAAAAATAAAATGTTAGTTATTAGACTAGATTCAAAGACTATCATGTCTAAATAAGAATTCAACTTGACTATGAATAAAATATTTATTGAAATGGTAAACAATTTCATTCTCCTAAAGAGGAGAATAAAAATTTAAATATCAAAAAGCTTACTTATCAAGAGAGTTTTATCTTTAATACTCGTAGTTTGATAGAATCATGTCAAAGGAACTTTGCAAAATGAGCCCGTGATTAGTCTCAAATCTAAAATAATAACTTTGGGATACTCTTTGTTTTACACCCATAAAACAAATTTCTTTTCCTTTTACAATTTTTTTTTGCTTGACCCAACCATTATGATTCTCTCTATGTGGTTTTAGTTAGGAGCAGTTGGGTTTGTTTATGTTCACTCATTTACCTAGCAAGCACATTCAATTATCCCCACATATGTTTCTGCTTTAGTTTCCGACATTTAATTCTATGTATAATACTACCAACAACATATGTGGCAACAATGGCCCTTCTTTGTTCCTCAGTGTCTTCGATACACTACTTGCAGATTCTTCATGTTCTTTGCTCCACAACGATTGATGTAACAATCTACTTTTTAAAGAAAGATTCTAAGCATAATTTAAGCACCTTACCACATGGTAATAAAGAATTAAACCCAATAAACTGCAAATAACTTAGTATGGGAGAAAATTTTCAAACTAATTATAAAACACTAACTATGATAGAAAAGAGATAAATCCCTGATTTAAAGTCTATCATGGTTAAAAATGAAATATATGGCATGAGAAATGAGATCACTTTATACATCAATTAATATGAATATGGCATTACTTGTCTTGTAGCCTGATGATATGAATGTAAGTAGGAGATTGTGGATTAGAGATCTTATTTGTAACCTTAAGCTATTAGTGTCTTTTTAATAAAAAAAAATATGAATATGGCATGAGAACTTGCCAATAGTGGAAGCATGGTAATTCCATTTTTGAGATTGGTAAAAGGTTGATGTGTTTTATGCCTTGTGATTACCAGCTAATTCTAATTAATTGATTAATTAATTAAGGGATGTGTATTAAGTACGAAGCATGTGCTAAAAGTCTGAAATGTCTTAGTTCAGCTTTAGGGTCCGCAACCATAAGATTTTGTCTCCTTTAATTAATTAACTAATCATATAATAACTGATTGACTCCCATATGTACTTGACACACAACAATGTATCGCCGAACAATTTGATTTATTTAAATTCTCTGTTTCTGACAAATGTTGGACTATATTCATTTGAGCTTGTGTTTATAAAATATTAATTAAATAATTATTTATTCATTACTGATCCAAATGCATGCATGCATCAAGGTTTATGTAATGCAATGTAGGTGTGTGCAGTGAGATTTGAGTATTCTGATTGGTCCAACTACATCAATCATGGAGCAATAAAACCTGACATATAACTAAATACAAACTGAAAGATCAATGCATCTTTTGGAATTCACTTAAGGATACATATATATATATATAGCAATAAAAAAAGGAGGGTTTCTCGGGAATAATGTTTTTGAATCATTAACTTTATTTTTAATTAATAGCAAAAAGCAGTACATTAGTGGAATCCAGTTTATATAATTCCCAATTATTGCGATTGTAACAATTATTAAAGGTTAATTATTATTATTAATATTATACGAGTTTATTAACAAGAAAAATCCTTGAGGTCTTGATCATGTATGATTACATGTTTGTTTGAAACAAACATTTATACATCCTTTAGTCTAATGATGTTTTGGTATATAATCTTAATTTCGATGTTCAATCCTTGTACTACAAAGAGATCTCAATTCAGATATAACGTTCTCCAAATTGGCCGGCACATACTATAATTTGAATAGCATTTGAAATGATGAAGGAGACTATAATGATAATTTCTCATCGTTTTGAAGTCGAAAATGATTTACGATCATGCATGTACATTGACCATATATATCATAACAAGATGAAATAAACCCAAGTAATATATACATGGTAAAAGGAATCGAATTTGAATGATGCTTCTTAGATAATGAAATTATTATCTTGATTATATATATATACATATATACACATATTCACCAAACGAAGAGGCTAATTGGTAGATTTTTGAGACCCAGAAAATTTGATTTTGATTCTGTTGCCAACACAGAACGTGATTTTGATTATATATATATATATATATATATATATATCTTGAAAATTTTTATAGTTACATGGAACGTCTAAAGTATATTCAGACTTGTTTTTAAAAAGGTTGTTTAGATGGCATATTTGATAGGATCGTCAATCAAACGTAACCAGAAGAATCAGAAAATGTATGATAATGGAGGTGTCATGTCTTTGAACTTTATTCTGTGTATTTACCATCTCATGCTCACCCACCGCAATCATGTTAGTTAAGATGCCAACCACACACAAAAACACACGTACGTGTGTGTGTGTTGAGAATTAAACCAAGGGGTTGAATAATGTTTAGTTGCTTGGTTATGGAAGTACTCGGGGAAGGTTGTTTATCTTTGACCAAATCAAAATTGAAAATAATGATTTACTACTAAAGTGCATTCATATATATATATATATATTATCCTCCGAATCTAAATATAAGAGATAGTTAATTTTTTTTAGAAAAAATTAAAAAAAAATAAATTAGTTAATTATAATCAAATCTAACATCTCAATATGAATTCATATTATATACTTTTTAATCTACCTAAATTAGTATATTAACTTTTATATTAGGCATAGTTAACTAATTTATTTTATCTTTTTAATCTATCTAAAAAAAATTAAATAAAACTTATATTTAAGACTGGAAGAATATATATTAATCTTAATTAAAAAATTGCCATAAAACCCACATTATCGTCAAGTTATCACAAGGATAAATGACTTAATCAGCCTGAGATAAGGAAGATAATGTATTGTCACCAAAAGAAAGAAAGTAAGAAAGAAAATGTATCATATAAGCTTGTACTTTGGAGCTGTCTACCGTTAGATCATTAATTAGCGTAAAATTTGTGTAAAATATTTTTAATGATTACACGCAAATCTCAAGATTCATTCAGTGAACATCGTATAATGATCTTCTTTTTTTTTTTTGGGTTCAACGTGAACGTCGTATAAAATGAAACCTCTGAAAAATGCGTAGAATATTATACGCATTGACAAAATTAACAAGACAAAGAAAAGTCAAGTTAGGTGGCGCGAAGCAATAGTCAAGGTATAATTGAGATGTTATTAATTTGCTTTCCGCAAAAAGAATAGGAAACTAAGGGCCTGTTTAGAAATAGCTAAAACTATGGTTTTAAAATAGTTTTTGGCTCAAATATTGGTTTAAAAAAATTTTAAAACAAACAGTCATATTTGTCTATAAGTATTTTTGGGTAAAATTATAGTTTTGAATAAGCTACTGAAACTAGTTTTTAGAATAGTAAAAGAACTTATTGACTATCCAATTACTATATTATCCCTATTTTTTCTTATACTATCTCATCTCTCATCTCTCTTTTCTACCCTCTCTCATCTCCACCCTCTCTCCTCTCTCTTTTCTACCATCTTTCCTCTCTCATACTTTTAATCAAATCATACATTTTTTAGTAATTTATCAATATAAAAAGTTATTTTAAAAATAACTATCCAAATACTTATTTATTCAGAACCACTTTTTTTCCATAAATTCTTCTCTAAAAACCCTTTTCTATAAGCTGTCCAAAAGCCAATTTTTTCTATAAGCCCGTTTTTAAAATTTTATCCAAACACACACTAAGAGTGCTATTACTGTAAATCACCAATCAAATTGACCGAAGCAAGTGGGTGATGAATAATAAAAGAGATGTTACATAAATAATATTGTAATATTTATAAGTTACTTTCAGTAACAGTTTTAATACAGACCATAAAAATATTAAATTTTATTAACTTTACAATTCAACAATTTTTTAATTTTATCTTAATTTAATATACATTATACGGCATAAGAACAAAGTTATTATAACACAAAATAAAAGATAAAATTATATATTCACTCTTTGTCCTATAAATAGAATAAAAAATTTATCTACTCTCTACTTTATAAATAAGATCAGAAGAGTTATAGTTTTGTGAATTAGGTATGTGGAAGTCAATAAGTTGATTGTACATTGTATGTTGGGAAAAAGGAGAGAATTAATGTTTAAAGTGTTCATTAAAAGAGGATCAAATTAATTATGATTTGAATTAAAAAGGTTAAGAGGTGGTGGGGGTAAGAGGGAGAATATTAATGAAACAACCAGGTGATGGTTTAATAGTAGCTAGGCGTGTAAAAGAGGCAAACATGGTTTGCGCTATTGTTAACTTTGTTATATTTTTCAAGTTTTGACTGATCATTATTGTTTGCTTTTGATAATTTGGTCTTCTTTTGTCCCCACTTTATTATTAATATTTGGAAAAATTATTATAAAATCTCAAAAAAAATTATTACTAAAATTTCATAATAATAAATGAGTAACATATAATAATAAATTTTGATATAAAAAATAATAATAATAAATCTATATGGCTTACTTGTATTGATAAGTTTTAATTTTTAAGATTTCATAATAATTTTTTTTGTTATTTATAATTTAGTTATCTAACTCATATATCTATAACTAGAGGAGTATATTTACACAAATGTGTGTGTGTTTATTTTTCATGCTCAGTTACATCGTCCTACATCATGAACATATAAACTAAAATGGATCTTGTGCATTGTATGAAGCTTGAAATTCATAAATAGTATGACTTGTTAAAATTTTTATAATATATATAAATTAAATGAAAGAAAAGGGAAAGAATGAGAACTCATTTATGGAAAACCCACGAAATAATGCATTGCAACAAAAATATGGGTCCACTCTAATTTAGATAAAGATATATTCGAAAGACCTTGATTGATTCCATTCATATTCATTTTACTTTCTCACATTTTTACTTTTTTTTTTTTAAGAAAAATCACATTTCAGTGCAAACAAATGATAAGTTGATAGAAATTCAATATTCGAAAGTACATTAATCTAGCCAATGTCTAAACTCTCTCTCTCACACAAACAAATAACTTAATGTATCTAGCTATCTTTTACAAAAAGGCTAGGTAGCTACCGTGTTTTTCTTGGATCAAATGCCTCGAAATTAGATGGGCATGTAATAATTATTGGGGTTTTTAAAAAAAAAGAAAAAGAAAAGTAGAATGACAATACAGAATAATGAAATGCATGTTTCTTAATTATATTACTACAAAAATTAAAATAAAAAAAAATCAAGGCACAAACCTATCATATACGGTGACCTATACTGTGCATAGTTTATTACAAAGAGGTCCTCAATCAAGCAAACCACATGGCATGTTTCCCCAGTCACCTAATCAGACGGCGAAGATCAAATCTGACCAAATCAGAGGACGGACGAGAGCCGTCGATGATGTCCCATATACAACTTATAGTGCTTCCCTCTATTGGTGCTCTTTGTGGGGTACCCCCCAAAATTAAAAACAGCCTCGTCCCTACGTTTGTTTCTCATGTGACCGACCACTAACCCATCACTTGACCTGTCACTGCCCCCACCATGTCCTAATTAACCTCACTTTTCTATATATGTGTGTGTGTATAAACCCACCCACTCTTCCCATTATATTACACCCTAGTTAATCGATCTCATTCACACCAATATATATACATATATATATTGACATATTCTGATCTCTCGATCGATCGTGTTATAGTGAGAAAGTTTGAAGTTTTTTTCAGGGAAAGAAGAGAGGAAAATTTTTGAGGATGGAAAAAGATGGGGGTTTGGGACTTGAGATAACGGAGCTGAGGTTGGGACTTCCTGGTGGGAGGGAGAAGAAGAATGAGAAGAAGAGGCTGTTCTCGGAGATTGATGATGATCATCATGAGGAGGATGGCGGTGGCGGAGAGGATCAGAACAGCTCGTCGGAGGGAGAGCGGAAAGTGGTGGTGGGGTGGCCGCCGGTGTGCTCGTACAGGAGGAAGAATAGCGTGATGAGCAATGAAGGGTCAAAAATGTACGTGAAAGTGAGCATGGATGGAGCTCCATTCTTGCGCAAAATCGACTTGCAAAAGCTTAAGGCTTACTCTGAACTCGCTCTCGCCTTGGAAAATCTCTTTGGTTGCTATGGAATCAGTGAGTCCCTCTTCTTTTACCTAAACAAAAATTAGTTAAATTAATTATTTATAATAATTATATATTAATTTTTTTAAATCACCAATAAAAAATATACAAAGATATCAAATCATATTATATCAACTATATATCTACTTTTCGATAAAAATCTCTTAATATGTTCAATTAATAAAAATAAGTTAAAAAAATTAAAATGTGAAATAGATTAGAGCCTTTTATATTTAAAATCAAGGTTAGATACCCTCTAATTAACTCATATATTTAGGATCAGATGAAGCAGTGAGCATAGGGGTATGAAGAAATATAAATGGACATGGAAAATAGGTTTATGATCATTATTATTAATTAAACCAACTAATTAATTAGTTGCCTTTTTTAATTATTATTACGATGATATGGTGGGATGTAGGGGACCTTAATTGGAATTCTTGATATAAGAAGAGCATATTAGTTAGTTGATCAAATTGTTTCAGGTAGTTGATACGTATATATTTAGTATGAAATGGACCTGATCACTAGTAATTAAAGATATGGATGTTTGTAAAATTGGGATATATAGGAGATTATAGAGATATTTATATAGATGTTTTAATTAATTAGTAAATATCCTAGAAGACAGATATTACATAAGCATGATGATATGACTTGACTTGGAGACAAAGAAATAAGGAAATAAGGACATAGTAGATGATTTACGTAGTATTAAATTAATAGATTAAGGGAGATTAATAATTATAATGAGTGAATAAATATTGGACAGAGGAGGCGTTGAAGAATGGAGACAAAAGCGAACACGTTCCCATTTATGAGGACAAAGATGGTGACTGGATGCTCGTTGGCGATGTCCCTTGGGAGTAAGTCCTCTCTTTCTCTCTCTCTTCCCTCCCTTTTCCCATTAATTATATTCTTATGTTTTGCTTTCATTTATTGTCAACTCATTTCCTTATATCTTAGTGTATTTCTAAAGCTAATTTTCATTTCTTATTTCTCATTTAGTTTTAAGATTATAAGATCCGTTAGTTTTTCTAAGCATAGTTTGGTATGAGTGATTTGGGAGGGAGGGGAGAGGAGGGGAGAGATTTTGCTCTTTTTCCTTTATTTGGATATCTTAAAATTTTAGGTGGGGAAAAAACTTTTTTTAAAATTTTTCCTTCCCTCTCAACTTTAACTTCCTCTCTAAAATTGGGGAAATTTGGAGGGGAATGGTAATATTTTTGTTTTATCATACTAATATAACCATAATTTTTTTAATATCCCAACATTACCTATATATTATATTTTATTAGAATATTCTATAAAATAATATAAGGGAAAATTTGTCCATATATAAATATTTTCACTCTTCTCCCTTCTTAAATCAAACGAGATAATATTAAAATCCTTACCCTCCTCTCTCTTGATGTTAATCCAAATAATATAATAATAAAATTTCTCATATTCATTTCCCTTCATTAAAATCCCTCCCCTCATCTCCCTTCTATTGAGTCAAACACACCCTTAAACAACTTTTTATTTATTATTAGTATTTACCTATGCACATCTAGTTCATGTAAACAAAAATTGTTGTTAAAATAACAATTAAGGATTTTTTTTGTAATTTTGAAATACAAGCATATTCCTCTAGTTTTATTTATAAAGTAGAAAGAAAAAAAAAATTCCTTGATCCTAATTATAAATTATATAATTAATTTTTTTATATAAATATATAATTTTATCTTTCATTTGTTATTGTAGTTATTTAATTTTAACACTGAGGTTTAAGGCATAGAAGAGACATAGACAATTTAATGATGCTTTTGTTGTGTGGGGTGGGGTATTTAAGTATTTAATTAATAATGTGGGGGAAATATAATAATGAAAATGATAAAACGTGTGTAAGTAGGAGTGAAGTAGAACCAGAAATCTTGTCTCCTGGAGTTATATCCCGTGTTTGCTGACCAAAACCAAAATCCATAGCCCACTTATTTCAATGCTTATCATTGTCCCACTACTATTCCAACAACTATCACATTTTTAAAACTATGTGCCCTTTGAAATTTCATTTGCTAAGAATATCTGATACTATATTATATACTATGTGTGTATAAGCTGATACTATTTATGTATAAACTTTGAAATATATCAGGTCTTTTTAATTAATAAAATTGTTAACCAGTAATTTTTTGCTAATTTTTTTATTAATAACATCGGGTCAGATTCATTCGAGTATTATTATATCTAACTAGAATTAAATTTTCGAACATGATTTTTCTTTTATATCTATAGGATTTGAATCCTTAATTAACTTTAATTAAGAAAATAATGTAAGTCCTTAGCTTCCACTTAATTAATCTAACTATTATTATTATTTGTTTCATCAATTTGTGATATTTATGGTCTTTTACGTATTAATTACTCCACTACTGCATCAACTATACTTATCAGCATCTGGTTTTCATTCTCATCGACAAAACTAGTCCCACAGATTTATATATGCCGTCCCATCTTCCCCTATATATATATATATATATATATAAACTAGTTTGGTTTATAATTAGTCGGTAGTCCAGGAAAGCCTGCACTTGATTAGAAACATGATGATTCATTAAGTTTAATTATCCCTAATCATGATGATGGGGTAGACTTAAATTTTAGTATTCATTTTATATCAAGTATATCAGTGAAGAGAATTCAATTAGGGAGTAATTGATCAGAGTTAAAATGTGTAATAATCTAAATTATTTATTTAATTAATTAAAAGGCACTACCAATAATGTAGGTTGGACCACATATAGCCGACATGCGTGAATTCCTCGTTATCATGCTAGGAAGCTACAAAAAAAATCTTCATAATAATGCTCTCCCCTCGTATAAAGGGCAAACCTATTATTTTTAAGATAAAATAAAGTAATCTCTGTTTTCTTTTTCTTTTGGGTAGCCACATCTCAAGGAATCATAATGTCCAATGACCCTTCTCAAGGACTAATTTACCTTATATACGACACACATGAAGTATATAAATACCCTTGTATTAATTAAGTTCATTTTATATATCAGATCCTGTTTAAAATTAATGTGCAAGCTCTATAGTTTTACTTAATTTTTAATTATCTCTATAGTTTTTCCTTTTTTATATTAAATTCTTATAATTTTACCCCATTTCAATAAGGTCTTTATAGTTTTTTTTTCCCAATCATATCCTTATATTTTCATATAATTTTAATCAGGTCCATAGATCCACGTAGTTTTATCTTTTATCAATCACCTGAAGCTACGTAGACCTGATTAAAATTAAGTAAAACTATAAAGATGTGATAAAAAGAAAAAAAAACTATAAAGATCTGATTAAAAATTAGATAAAACTATAAGAATTTACAGATTAATTTTTCTATTAATTTATTTATGAAACATTAATGATGAATTATGTGTGGGTTTTTGCAGGATGTTTATGGAGTCATGCAAGAGGTTGAGGATAATGAAGAAATCAGAGGCAAAGGGATTTGGTGTGACACCAAAAGGGTCTCTGAAGGGATTTAATATTATAGAAGGCGTCACCAACTGATGATTGATCTATCAAAGTTCTATAGACACAATATTATGTCGTGAATCAAAGGAAATTAAGGAAACTACTACTACTGACTAATTCAGTCTTAATTAATTAATTAATTATTATTTCCCAAGTTCTAATTGATGTGTCGTACACGTTTTGGTTATTCCATTTAGTGTTGTCGTTTTGTTATATTTGAAGAAGCAGGCCGTTATAATTCTTCCTACATAATTTGATGTATGAATCAAACTATTCTGTTTTATTTTATTAGAATTATTAATAATAATTATTATAAATAATCATGGAGGATAAAAGAAGGACCTTATATTGAGATGATGGGAAAACTCGTCCATCTAGATCATAAATTAGTGTTTTGCTATTTATGTTCTTTTTGTTCTTCACTGCCCCAAAATTAATTTCCAAGTCAATCCATTTCAGTTACATAGGGAAAATATTATGGCTAGAGAAGTCATGGGAAAGAAAATTAATTACTAATCAATATTTTAAAATTAAGTTATTACTAATAGGTCGCTCAAAATCTGTAAAAATGATATATAGGATAAGTTGTTAATTTGTTTTTTTTTAGTTTAACTCAAATATTGAAGTAGAAACTTGTGTAAATTTCATCCTATGATGATTTATATATAAGACATCCTCCAATATTTAGAAACCAAACTGAGAAATTCATAAGTTATTTAATTTTAAGAGATCTATTTCAAAATGGTCTTTCAATTCCTAATTCGGATTAGTTTGGGGTTGTTGTTGTAACTGAAAGATGGTCTGTCTTAGGATATCGGAGGAGAATAAAAAATAATAATAACTTATTTTTGGTAGATTTATTAGAAATTAATTTTGTTGACCGAAACTTATTTATAACTTTTTCCAATATCTTACTGTTGCTTTTGTACTTTTTTTCAATTTTCTTTTATTCTTTTTTCATTCATTCTTTCTTTCTTTGTTATTTTTTATTCCTATTATTATTTTGCTTCATCTATTTCTTTTTTTTAATATCCTTGCTATAAATCTACGTATGTTAATGTTAGTTTCATGATTGATGGTAGCTTTAGGAGAAAAAATACTAATAATTTTTATCATTCAAATGATTAAAAAGGATTAGGCTCATACAAGGTACACTACACACTACCAATATGAGGTCATTTATAAATATTTTTACAAGCATTTTTTAAGCTTCAAGGTGAGCCTTATTAAGAATCTAATTTTTCTAAATAAAAAAATAGATATGTCTCTATATTTCAAGCACGAAACACTAAAACTTAATTTTTGAAATTAGCATGAGGGGCCTCAATGACTAGTATTGCTAGTGTATATATCAAATATCATATTTTCTTGGGTTCCATAGAAAATTAATGTACCAAGAAAATGATATCCAATCGATAAAATTATATTGTTGACTTCTCTAAAAAACATGTTCATCTATTATTCTCCCCATTCACACATAAAAAGTCATCTTTTATATTTTTTTAATATAATTATTTTATTAGATTAAATTCAAGTATTGTCTAAAAATGTCAAATTACTCTCGAGATATTAAAGGTGTCCATCCATGAAGTCAATACTTCATGGACCTTGCATGCCTTCCTATATCATTAATCAGATTCATATATCTCCACAAAACTTGGAATGATAAGTTACTCCTCTCATTTTAATATAACACCTATATGTTTAACTAATTAAATTAAATTAAAAAAATTAATTAATATAATAATTTTTTTAAAATACCATAATCATCTTTATTAATTTCATCCCTCCATCTCTTTCTCGATTATTGTTAAAAGAGTATCAATAGATGTAATTTAAAAAATATATATAAATATAATAAATATGTCTTGTATTTATAACCAATATCAACTTTTTAATTAGGTCATATATTAAAGACCAGATAAATATTATATATTTTAATAACACGTGAATGATATGATTTATTATGACTTAAGAGAAATATTCATCTAGGCTTTAATTAATGAGTTAATATTAGTTTTAAATATAAGACATATTTTTTATATTTATTTATTTTTTTTAAATTATCTCTATTGATACTCTTTTAATAATACTCAAGTAAAAGAAAATAGAGAGAATTAAGAAAGATGACTAGAGTATTTTAGAGAAAAAATACGTCATATTAATCAACTTTCTTAATCTAATTAAATTAGTTAAATATGTTCTATATTAAGAACCGGAGAAAGTATAATTTATGATTTATTGGAATCAAATCTTATGTACACGGCCAATTAACTTAAATAACACGAGAGATAATGGACAGATGAACCGTAACTTCCTCTCTCTGTGTTAGCAATTTTAATTTGGCCACAAGAGCCATGCTTTGTCAACTTAGTTTTCAACTCTAATACGTATTCAAATTCAATAATTTAATCATAATCTTCTATTAAAATAATATATATTATGTGTAGACAAATTAAAAACAATACGAGATGCACGGGAAGGAAAGAATTTGGAGTTCATGTATCTTTGTGTGTGCACATGATTAGAGCGTAGAAATTAATGAAAGGTTTATCTTAATCCGAGGTGCAGAATCTAATCCGAATTAGAACATCCCAAAATTTAATCACCCCAATACAAAAATAACTAACCATTTTTTTTAAAAAAATAATAATTTCCATCAGACCCTGTACCGTTGGTTTGGCAGTAACGCCATTTGTTTCAATCAGTAAATAATAATTTTGTAATCACACACACAAACACACCCATATATATATAATACACACACGAGTATGTAGTTCGTAATATTATGTTGGCGGAATCTAAATTGTCCTCTTCCAATGAACTCATTTCTCGATATACTTAAACTAATTAAATGAGACAGACAGAAAATATTTTTTTATATATTATATATAATAATTAATTGATTAATTTATTAATTAGTCCACAGTTTCTTGCATATGCTTCACTTGATCATGCATCTAACTTAGAAACTGTGGTGCATCATTACTGATTCAGTTTACATTCTTTGAATGCTTCGATGACTTTCAGATTCAGCTATATATATATATATATATATATATATATATATAGTTATGTATAAACTAGTCTTATTACCAGAAAATATTAACTTATTATGGAATTTAAATTATGACTCCATAATTAAATATTGACATATTAATATTTAATTTAAAATTGGAAAATATTTAAAATAAAATCTAATGAAGGCAAGATCTAAACTTTCAATATTCACAACTTATCTTAAAAAATATTATATCAAAATATTAATTTTTAAACCTGCTTTGTTATCATTTAGTTCACTTAAGCTTGACTTTTTTTTATTATGAACCATCATAAATATTTGATTTTACTGTATTTTTCTTTTTGGTAGTTGCAGCAATACAACACAGCTAAAAACACATTCGCATGGGGCAACTCATCTCGTTCTTGTCATATGAACAAAATAGAAAGATTCCCCGTAGATGAAAAACTGGTTGTGTTTCTCCTAACTTGGTGTATTTAACACATTCAATTGTGGAGGGTTTGCTTTCCATTTTTATATTCTAAAAAAGAAATTCAGCCTATATAGAGTATCCATTAATTTTAATCGAACCACCAGTAGATATTTTTTCTAATTCTTATTATCAAGTATCCGAATAGTCAACAAAGTATTCAACCCCACCACATAGAATATTATTATATCTCACAAAAAAAAATTGGTACTAATTATTCCATGCCTCATTTGATAAATTTTTTTATGACAATTAATGTAAACATACATGCAAATATAAACATGTCAATATCAAACTCGAGCCCTAGACCTCAAGAACATTTAATTTGACTTAAGACCCTTGTGGAGAAGTATTTAATTAATGTAAACATATATACAAATAAGGATATTTAATCTAGCGATAGACTAACTAGACTAAAAAATAGAAGAACTAAGGTTCAAATCCTATTTTATTAGAAAAGACTCTTGGGGAAAGATATCATAGCCACAAAACTGAGATCTGGTTTAGTTGGCTGTTTAAATACATAATACTAGAATAAAAAAAATTGTCATGACCTAAAGGTTATAAAAAAAATTAACTTGAGACCATTTGGTCTGTCGCACACCTCACAAATTTTTGCCATACAAATGTGTTTCCTCCGTCTTAATTATAATACGTAATTAATTTAAATAGATTAAAAAAATTAGCTAAATTTATTAATTGTAATGATTATGTATTAATTTTTTTTAAAATATTCACTTTAATAATATAAATTTAAATTATCATTGATAAATATCCCTTAATATATGCAATCATCTAAAGATATATTGAAAAAAATTATAATTTTAAAAGACAAAATTAATCAGAGTCTTATATTTAGAATTAAATCTAACTCCATCTAACATTTATATCTAGGAATGTAGGGAGTATATACAAACAGCCACTAAAATGTTTGGCGTGGACAAGATTTAGTAGTAGTATGAAAGAATTGATGATGAAACATACAGACTATTTCAAAAGAAAGTGAAATAAGAGAACAAAGCTGTGTGTGTGTATATATATATATATATATAATCATGCATATCTTATAATTACATCCTTATCAACTTTTTTATTTTTTTTTATTTCTATCCAAATATACAGTCAATTTTTTTCTATAAAGTAAAAAAAAATCCAAAGTGTGATAGCGAAAAGTGATGAACGTATTAAACAAGATAGATAGATATGTTTTATAGGGTTTGGGGGAAGACAAGGTAGGATTGAACATTATTGATGGATATGTTAGCTGTTAGTGAAGAAGAAGAAGAAGAAGAGAAAGGACAATAGCCATGTGCAGAAATTCAGAAATCTAAAACCCTAGCTTAGCTTGTACAAGAGGACGAAGATGGATGGAGGTAGCTAACTAGCTGGGTCTAGCTTGTATAATTTGAAGTAAAACTAGGGACCACTGTGTCTTGAATTTGCCTCCTCTTTAGGGCGAACAGGGAATTTTAGCCTTTGAGTTTTGTTAGGTCTTATCTCTTTCTTTCTTCTTTTGCTTTCAGTTTCAAAGGGTCCATTTTTATGCCTTTGTCTTGTAATTGGTGCATGGCTCTCTCATCTCTGCAACTTGTAAACCAGAATCCCTCTTCTTGGTAATACATTCATTCCCTTTAGTTTTCCACTGTATGATTCTGGTTTATTTGCTTGCTTCCTTTTCCTTTTCAAATATTTGTATGCTCTTCCCACATTAATTGAACAGTATCTTGTATTCTATTCAGTGGCGTATATTATTGCTAACTAGCTATAATTGATCGAGCCAGACGAACCCAATGTTTTTCCTTCGTGTTTTAATTATTTGAATATTAATGAAATAATTGTTAATATCATCAATTTGAATAATAGATTAGAAGGAGAGCTTTGTGCGGTAGTAATGTTGTAACCATGTGTAACCTGAAGGTCGGATTTAAATCTTAAAAACAACTTTTAAAATTGTATACATTTATATATCCCTCTCTAAGCCCTATCTAGTGAGAGCCTTGTATACCGGGCTACTCGTCATTAATTCAAATAATCTATCAAGAATTAATAAAAAATTGATTTACTCATTTAATCATATTTATAAGTCATTTCTAGCATATTTTATACAAACAAAAAAATCTTAAACTTTATTAACACTGCTTTAAAATTTAACAACTTTTTAACTTTATTTGTATTAAATACGTATTATACCCATAAAAATAAAATCAACATAATATTGAATTAAGTATAAAATCGTACATTCATATAAACAAATATATTTTATAAGTATTTATTATTTTTAACTAATTTTAACAGTTATTTTAAACAGAATTAATAATTTAATTATTTAGATCTTATGATAATAATGGATGAAGGGAGTATGACTAAAAGAATATTGGCTAGTTATTTTGGCGGGCGTGACTATTATTGTATATATGGTTTGTTGAAGGCATTAATTCAAAGCTTAAAATCACCATGTCGAAGAACACAGATAATTAGTACATTCTTAAGTAATTAATTAGATAAGAGGCAATTGATCATGCATGATGCAAGACGTATTTTAATTATTTGGAATAAGAATGATAATGGTTTTGGTACAAAATGAATGATTAAGCAGCTCTTAATTGTGTTTTAGATTTTCACTACATCAATGATTGATCTTTGTTCCTTTCTTTCTTTTTCCTCCTCTTTTCGATATATATATATATATATGCTTTCTTCATCACACAAGCATTGGGTACAGGGATCTAATCGATAGTTTTGACTAAGTAAAGAAAACAAAACAAAAGGCATTCATCACTTTATAAAGCTAATTTCTTAAACAAATAAAACTCTATGGCTATCAAAGCAATTAAGGAAAGCATGAAAGTTATGCTTAGTGGCAACATTCAAAAAGTCTCATCTCTTCTCTTTTTCCACTTTTTTTTTTTAATGTTCACTTAAAAATATGATATTGTATGCTAAAAATAAAAGAGAAAATTGCTAAAGAATTCCCCTTGGTACTATAATTTTTTGTATGGACCAACAAGTGCACCTTATCTCTACGGGAATAACTCTTTCTTAACTGTACACACATTTACAAAAGAGATCATTTGCCTTAGCCATTGTTCGGTTGGAAGATTTTGAAGGGGAGATATAAGTGTGTTTAGTTAGAAAAAATGGAGGGGAGGGGAGGGGAGGGGAGGTAAATTTTTTTATCTTTATGTGATCACCTCCCCTCCTCCACTTCTCTTCTAAAAGTGGTGGTTTTTAGAGAGGAGAGAAATTTTTTATCTATTATTGACAAAATTATCCCTTATATTTTTTTAATATTACAATTATACTCTTATGAGCTAAAATCTTTTTTTTTATTCTCTTCACTTATGATTTTTGCTTTGATGGATAAAGCCTAATAAACATGATAAATTATTTATATATTATATTAATATATATAATAATTATAAAATTATTGAGAAACAATGTTAAAATTTTATCATATTTTTTATTTTTATTAATTTTATTATATACATAAATGAGATAAAAAATTTAAATTCATAAATTAAAAAAAATAATTTTGATATGAATATTGTAAATAAAGAGCAAATAAATTTAAATAAAAAGATAAGGGTATATTTATCAACTTTTAATTAACTCTCCTCCCCTCCTAAATCAAACAAGAAACATAATCTCTCCTTCCTCCTTTTACACCTATAACCTCCTCTATCATTTTTTACCTATCTTATATTAACTTAACCTACTTTCTATTAAACCAAATAAAGTTTTAATGAGTTACCTCAGCCGTTTTTTTAAACAAATTTAAGGTATTTTTAATTATTTTTAAGTCAAAATGTTTGTTTAAAGTCATGATTCTGCTTTTTTTACTTTCTAGCGTCAGAGTGTGAATGAATATGAAAGAGAGGTAGCAGCATATAGTGAACGTACAAATGGAAGCGAAGATCACGGACGATGAAGTGATTGGGGAAAGTGAAGAGAGGAAGGGACTGACACGTGTCTATGGGAGGGGAACCTATACCTGGGAACCGACCGACAAAGGGACAAGGGCACATGGGTGGAGGGTAGGGCCCACAGCGAGAACTATGGGTTATTTTTAGAAGCACATGGACTCCGCATAAAGTTGACCTGTCCTTGGACACCTGAGACATGTGGACCCCACCTGTGCCCACCCCGTTAACTGCTTTTCCCTTCAACCCTTCACACACGCTGCGCACGAGCTCAGTGACGATGACACCATCCTCTAGCTAGCTGCCTACCTCCCCCATCTTTTTCTTTTTTTATTCTTTTCCCCTTTTTTTTCTAGATCTCAATTACACTAAAAAAAAATATAAATCATGATAAATTACTAAAACGAAGTCGTTTGTTAAATATTTTCAGTTTCTATTATTATTGTTGTTATGATAAAATTTAAGAGTAGTATTGTTGGGTTAATACGATGAATTTGTATAAATTTTAATTTTAGTTTTTTAAATTTTAAATAATAAATTTTATTTTCTCAAGATATAAAAGTGATTTAATTTTTTATTAAACTATGCAAATTAATATTTTAAACAAAAAATATTTAAAAAATAAAAACGTATAAATTAAAATTTAAATAATCAAAATTAAAATAAAAAATTTGAAGGAATAAAAATTGTATTAATTTAATATTATTAAATTTTAAAACAATTTTGCAGCTGGAGTCCGTACTCTAGAAGAGCGACAGTATATTAATAGCTTCAATTTTCTAAATGCTCAACTTGCTCAGGACCACGGTAATATGGTGGCTTTATTTAATTGTATTAATGTCACATCAATAAAATATAAAATTATAATAATTAACATTTTAAATGGAATAAAGTATAGAAAGGAAAAATAACAAGAAAAATGTATAAAGATAAAACTAAACCTAATTAAAAATGTATATAAGGATCTGAAATGAACTTAACTCACCCAACAATTTACTTAACACAATAAAAAATTCCTTTTAAGTAGATTTAAATTTTGGTCTTGGAATCATTCACCACATCTAAAACATTAATAGAGCATCAATGACCAAAATAAATAAATATATATATAGTCGTTTTAACTAATTTTTATATTTAAAAAAATATATAATATTTAAAAAAAAAAAGAAATTATGATACAACGACACATGAGGTTTCGTAGGCAAGGGCAATGGCCATGCATCCGAACAAGCACATCATGAAGCAGAATCATAGGGCAGGGAGGGTAATGCTGCGCTTTGGCAGTGATAGAGCCACCCATGGAGGCCCAAACTCTCAAGCAATCACATCAACTTCACCCGCACACGCTTTCCCCCACTCCCACGTGTCTCCTCCTCGTTGGTCCATCTCCCCCCCCCCGGGCCCCCCTCTATCCTCTCACGCTCTTTATAAAACTCCTCTCTCTGTGCCTCACGGTCATCGTCCTTCTCTCTCTGTTAACGTTTTAATTTCTCAGCAACCTCTCTCGCAGAACCTCCACAAGATATTTCTACGTCGTCAAACCAAACATGTCTTCGAAGAATCATCAACCGGACGATACCGCCATTGAGCTCAACTTCAACGACACCGAGCTCACCCTGGGCCTTCCCGGCGCTAAAACCGGTTCAAAACGTGGATTTTTCCACACAGCCACCAACAATAATGGCCATGCCTCAGCTACATCTGCTAAATCTCCCCCAGAAAAGTGAGTATAACGACAACAACAAAATCCGATTATTCTCCGTTATCCTTTTGAGTTGATTTCTTGATGATGATATTATTGATGGCGACGGCGCAGGGCACAGATGGTGGGGTGGCCGCCGGTGAGGGAGAGCAGAAAGAGCGTGATGAAGAAATGCAAGTACGTGAAGGTAGCCGTGGACGGAGCTCCATATCTCAGAAAAGTAGATCTTGATATGTATCAGTGTTATGAGGAACTCCTAAGCTCCTTAGAAACCATGTTCAGCTGCTTAACTATCCGTACGTATTATATATATATATATATTCTTGGATCCATCTCTGAGAAGTTCGTAAATTCTGTGTCGATGATGTGGAAGGAGGGGTGATTTAGTCTTTTTATGTGGATTATATTTACAGGCAATGATTTGAATCAGAAAGAGAATGGTGGAAAGAAGAATAATGGAAGCGAATACATACCAACCTATGAGGACAAAGATGGTGACTGGATGATGGTCGGAGATGTCCCCTGGAAGTAAGATTAACTATGAATTATGAAAGAAATTATATTAATAATTAATACTCGTAATTCTCATTTAATTAATTATTGTATTTATACAGCATGTTTGTGGAATCCTGCAAGAGAATAAGGTTGATGATGAGCTCAGAGGCCACTGCTGGGTTAGGTGCGAGAAGAGGTTCAAAGTGAAGAACTAATCTATCTCATGAGTGATGATGTACAGAGGCTTCGGTTGGTTGGTTGGTTCAAGAGATAATGAATTAGGAAGAAATATTAATTAAGAAGAAGCGTTATTAGTATAATCAATTAAAGGAATAAAGGAGAGGGAGATTTTGCGGTCTGTAAATGGATGATGATGATAATTCTGTCCTCGATCTGGTTTTTGTACTCTGTGTAATACAAATGCGAGTTTGAGATCTATAATTACAATTTTGTAATCCTTAATTAATTACAAATTATTATTATTATTATTATCTCACTTTTTTCCATTGGCTGAGATCTATAAATTCCTTTTCACAAGTTATTCAAACTTCACAACTGTATCTTTACGCATTTTCTTTTCTGGTGATCGATGTATGGAAAAGAAAGGCTGGTCCAATATTCAGATATTACTCCTATGTATTTTTGTCAACAATTTGGCTCTATTGTGTTTTCCATCTCAAAATTTTCACCTTGGGGAGGAAACCCATTGTCAGATTCGACTATTCTGACAAATCCAAAACTTTGTTCGCAATTTCTTTTCATTACTTGACATGCATCCTTCTAGCATATCCCACAGGAGGTACCTTTTTCCTGAGGTAATTATTCTCTTATTAAAAATAATTTTATTTAAAATAATATTAGATATTAAATATAGATATTTTTTAGGAATTTGTGAATCTTAGTTCACCTTGTGAATGATTAGTTTTTTTTTATAAAAATTTACGTAGGTTTAACACCAGTCTCCTATTAAGGCTATGATACGGCTATATAGTTCAGAAAATATTTACAAGAGACTTATTTGGTCACCTATTAAAGGAGTCCTCATAACAGTAAAATGAATTGAATTTATATCTTTATAGGATATAAATTTATTCTTTATTATCTGTATGAGCTCTTTTTTTTTGTTGCCCACCTGGTTCATCGAAGCTTTGCCCCGACTATATCCGGATCCTACCCGCGTCGCGCACCTGACTATGGTGGGTGAGTCTCCCAACAGAGATTTTCTGCATTCGTCAAGGCTCGAACTCGAGACCTCGCTTAAGCGATACCGAGCCGTTTACCACTCGGACCAACCCCCGTTGGTATCTGTATGAACTCTTTTTTTTTGTTGCCCACCCGATTTGCCGGAACTTTGCCCCGACTACATCCGGATCCGACCCGCGTCGCTCACCTGGCTATGGTGGGTGAGTCTCCCAACGGGAATTTTCTGCGTACGCCAAGGGTCAAACTCGAAATCTCGCTTAAGTAATATCGAACTGCTTACTACTCAGACCAACTCCCGTTATAAACTCTTACTTACATGATTGACCCTTCTTGCAACATCCATTGGTTACACGAGTCGTTGTTGGGGTTAACGTTTATTTTTACACACGGAAGCCCAATTGGTAACGGAAACTTGGGCAGCCATAATTGGCCCAATTGGATTGGGGATCACTGACCAGAATGAAAGAGACAGGACCGTCTAATAAAATATATTAATCTCTCATAATATTAATAACTAAAATTTAAATTTTTATTAAAAAAATTATTTATATTTAGTATCCAATACTACTTTAGATATGATTGTATATAATAGAAAAATATATATATTTGGCAAAAAAAGAGAGGCACATGATGTATTTAAAATTAAAAAAGAAATTAACATGAAAAATTTAAATATATTTTAGGGGTTAATCATGTTAGGGTCGAAATTCCTCCTGAAAATAATCGTCAAATTTACGTAAAAATGAAAAAGTGTAATTTCACATGACAAAAGACGGAGGAGAAACTGGGGATTTCGCATTACGCGATTATGCGAAAATTACTCATTAGCCCCGGATATGAAAATTTAATATAAATAGATCCAGAATTTTCTTTAATACTAATAAATTTTAAAGAATTTAACATTTATCAATTGAGTCATCTTATTTACAAGATAAATTTAACAACTTAATATTTATAAGTAAAACTGTTATATTTACAAGTGAAATTGCATCATCTATAAGTCAAATTTATATATATTTTTCTTAATTATCCGAAAACACATAACATTTAAAAAGAAAAGGAATCTACAGTTTAGATTTATTTTGATTAATCAATCTAAATAAAGTTTGCACCTGCTAACTAATAGAGATTGAATCTAACAAAAAAGGTTAATTTTTCATAACATAGCAAACTAATATTTCAATTCTCGTTAAGAGAAGTATTCACATTTAATATCCAACAGTATCTCGAATAAGATTAATTTAAATAAAAATATACATTTGCTTAGCAAACAAAAATTTGCACCAGCTAGCTCGCTGCTTCTAAATCTACCTCTCTCTCTCTCTCTCTCTCTCTCTCTCTTCAATTTCAAGCTTCATCAATGTTTATAGTGTGTTTGGGTACTTTTCAATCATAAGTTTACAATTTACAAGATAAATATATGAGTTTTATCTCAATTGACATAAACATACTTATCAATTACAAATTCAAACAAGCACCATGCCTTTAGGTGGCTCCTTTTCCGCGTCATGTGCCAAAAATTACTAGAAAATTTTGTCCAAGTGTATAGCAAATACAAAGCCCTAGTTACCAATTACCAATATTGTTCTTAGGAGCCCCTCCTATATATTGCACGGTATTTAAAAAAAACGAGTTGCATTATCTACAGTTTGTGAACAATATTACTTACTTTTTTTATATATAGATATTAATAATATTGATATTGATGTAGTGAAAACCAATATACTCTGTACATATACAAAAAACAGAGTAATATACACAGACTGATCTCTGTTGATTATGAAACTAACTAATGCCGGAAGGATAGGCCAATTCTCTCTAAGAATTGAAAAAATACGGGAAAATTACAAAGAACTCCCAAGTAAGAAAACTGATTGCTTATAAGTCTCCTAAAATTAAGTTATGACTAATAGATCCCTTGAAGAACTTGTATGAAAGCGCACAGAATAAATTGTAAATTTTCTCAGTTTGACTTGCAAATGTTGGGAGAGGATTTGTAAATCACCACAGGATGAAAAAAAATTCCATTAAGTCCAACTCTAATATTTGCAAGTCAACCCGAGAAATTTACAATTTATCCTTCTTCTTGTTTTTTTTTTTTTTTTGCACAAGCTCTTACTAATAGGTCTCTTGAAGAGCTTGTGCAAGAAACACAAATGATAAGCTGTAAATATTGGAAGAGGACTCGTAAATCACCGCAGGACGAAAAAATAAATTGCTTTAGTCCTGCTCCAATATTTGCGAGTTAAATCAAGAAAACTACAACTTATCCTATGTGGCTTTTCTTCTTCTTGCACAAGTTCTTTCTATAATAACTCAATTTTAAAGGACTAGTTAGTAATTAATTTCCTTACCTACAATTTCTCTGTAATTTTCCCGAAACTAATCCCACAACACAAATGAAATGATCTGCCACTAAAGGGTTACCTAGACGCCAATAATGGGGTTTCTCCCTTCATCAATTTCAATGGTAAGGAGATGCTGTGGGTCCGATCCGTTTGGTCCCTCGGAGTACAGCGTAGGAAGGTAAGCATGGTATGCCGGCAGGTATCGAGAAACAAAATCCCTCACCTACAAAATCATCAACCATGGAAGAAAGCTTGATTAGTTAGTCATTAAAAGTTAGAAAAGACAAAACATCATGATTTATACTCCCTCCACTCTTTTCTATAAGACCTCGTTTAGGACGCTTCTTTAGTCCTAAATATAACACATCTTATGTTTCATAGCTAGTCCCAAGCCGGATAAAGGAGAAGGGTTGTATTAAGCTCTCAACAACCAGCGTAAAATTCTGTCGAATTTCTCAGTACCGAACCCACCTAATAGGATAAGACTTGTTATTGTTGTGTGTGTAAGTGTGAGCAAGAGTCTTGGCTCAAGCAATACCTACTTTCAAAAATCTTATGTCTTATTTGGAACAGAGAAAAAGCATCGATATGAAGATAGGTAACAGACCTCTTCATCAGACATTCCAGGCTTGCCAGCCTCCCTCATGGCAATCTCAGCCTGTAGATTAGAACAGGACATGACATGTAATTATATAACAACTAGGAAAGAGAAAGCCTTTTTTTTTCCCGAGGAGGTTAAGGTTGCTAGAGCAGTCTACCTGCAGACGCCATTGGTAGACACAACTTGGGTCCTTTATCTTGATGACTATCCATGACTTTATGAATTTGTCCCATGCATCATAATAAACTTCAAGGTTTTTATTTACAACTTCTAGCTGAGAATGTAAGCACAATTGTTTTTCAGTTCTTCAATTCATAATAATAGGCTAAGAAATCCGCATTATCTGCAGTATTTAACTCGATTTGCGAATTAATAAAAGGCACTTTTTTGGATTCTAACCTGGGGATCAACAGCCTTTACAGCTTCTACCGGAAGGGGCTTGAAACCAAGCATCCAACCTTCGAACAACACAACCTAAATGAACATCAACGGATACGGGGGAAAATTAACAATTTGAAATACTTATAAAACTTAACACGAATGCCAGAGTAAATTTTATTGTTGTTGTCGTCGTCGTCATGATCAAATTTGTCACTTGTAAATGCAACTTAATATTGTTTAATTCTCTTACCGTCAGTGGCCCTTCCATTTCAGGCCAGGTTGAAGGATCAGAACGGTCACCTCTTCCATTAAATGTTGACTGCAAGGTTAAGTAATTTAACCATAAAAAGCCACGAAATCAAGAATTGCCTCAACAACCTAATTATGAAGGTTATGGCCTTACTTTGTCGTATCGAGGCAACTTCATCTTTGAACCTGGGCATTTCAAATTGAGAGAAATCAAATGTGAAATACAATATCATAGAGAAAGAAGATTTAAATATAGAGACCCACCTTCTTTTTTCAAATTGATCAAAGCAGTCAGAGTTTCAACTGATAAATCAAGATCATGGCTTCCAGCATTTCCACGAAACTGGAATGGAACAAGGCAAGAAAACTGTTTCAGTTCTCACAAAGTCTCAACATTATAGCGTTCTCTCAAGACAACATGCACATAGGTACCTCAAGAAGTACATTTCCTGGATTTGATTCTCTTAGCTTACTCTACAGTCAAAATGTAAAATGTCATCCAAGCAAGAATAATCAAGACAAAGACATTTGTTGGAAGGGGGAAAAGGACAAAGGAAGAATCTTTCCGCATACCTGACCTTCATGAGTCAAATAAAAATCATCAATAGATATTGTTGCAGACGTCCTATAGTTTTCCATGCACCAAAGATTTGTTACTTAATGTCCTTTCTACATAATCTTTATGAAAAAGGATAAATTATCTTCCACAAGATTATGGTTGTTACAGAATTCAGAGCCTACCTGCCAGTTGTTCGAAAAAGATAATCAAGAGCAAAAACCAGAGTTGTTTTTCCACATCCCTGGGGAGCACTAAATCCAATCTGAGCCACACAAATTGAAAATTGTAAGGCACCTTTTGAAAAAATATAAATAAAATAACTCGGCCTTTAGTTGCAGTTACAGTTCATGCAACATGAATCATTATAATATTGTATAAGCTGAACAACTTTAGTCGTACTCTATAAATAACATTATATGGAGTCTGAATAGTGAGCTATACTGTTTAAGGCTTATGAACAACGAGACTTGCTATAGATTTCATATTGTATAATGGTATACAAAGAAACAGAATATGAGAAATTATAGTGAAAACAAAGATATATATATATACCACTAAAGGAGGTATATCTTCTCCATCTTTGAACTTTGATTTATGCTCAGCAATTTGGTCTTCACAC
This sequence comes from Leucaena leucocephala, assembly GCA_037074615.1. Lineage (NCBI taxonomy): Eukaryota > Viridiplantae > Streptophyta > Magnoliopsida > Fabales > Fabaceae > Leucaena > Leucaena leucocephala. The sequence goes on along the minus strand of CM073556.1, from coordinate 21,113,948 downwards.
CAAAGAAAGACTGGTACGTAGTAATGATAAAGCCTAGCTTTTTGAGGGATAGTTAGGTACAATTCATTGAGTTGAAACAACTGGCATAGCCTCCGACCATACATTAACCACTTATCTATGGACTCAGCCACCTTCTCTGGTGTCAGACCTACTTTGTCCATCAAAGGTCCTGAGCATATAAAATCGTAAAGGTCCTGTACATTTGAAACTTCGGCAGGTTTTGTGGGGAATACAGAATGCAAAGGACCCTGTCTATACTCATTGCTGGTAACGGAGATAAGTGGAGTGAAATTATGCTGGAACCATGAACTCCCACTCCCTGCATGCAAAAACGATAATTATATATTAAAGATCTCATATGCAAATTCTTACAGTATGAGAAAGTGTTAAGGCTTGTTGTTGTTGTTGTTGTATTAGAAAGTGTGATGATCAACAAACCAACTTCCAGGAAAACGAAATTACGTAAAAAAATAAGGATGAAGAGATGGAGCTTCACCAACCAAATGAAACCATTATAAATTGATGTGTAAAAGCATATATACCAAATGTGTCTTTCAAATACAGAAAAATATATGTTTTCTTTTTACTGAAGAATGCAATCATAGTTCCATGAGATAATTGAAATTTCCAGAGAATTAGCTGTTAGGAGGGAATTAATGAATTAGGGGCAGTTAGGTAACTAAAGTTAAGGGATAAGTAGGGAAATAGGGAAAAGGGTAGGCTTGCCATGCATCCATAATAGACCAGAACAACAAGAAACATAAAATTGAGGTCAAGCTCTACTCCCGGCAAAAATTGGGAAATCTAGTTATCTACTATAAATTTGATAAATAAAGGAATCGAAATACAAATCCCAAGTCAGCCAGGGGTATCAATTATCAAACTTCAAACTTCTCTGAAACATTCCGATTATTAATAATCTGAATTTACTAACATTCTCAACCAATAATCTAACAATTCATATTCATTTGAACTCCCAACTAAAGTACTAAACTTGTTATTTTTTCCTTCCCACCAAATCTCCACTAGTCAATTACTCCGAAACTGTTTGTTTTCACCCTCTCAATGCATAAAACATCATATCATCCAGACACCATTTCAGGAAACAAATAATTAAATCAAAGAAACCGATTATCCAATGAAGGAAAAAGCACCTGATTTTGAGGCGTGTGCCGGCATTTTATAGAACTTGGAAGAACAAGATTGAGAAGGCGAGGAGAGGGAAGAATGCAAAAGAGAGGAGTAACGAGAATTAGAAGAACAAAACAATTTACAATGGTTAGAGTAATAGCCAAAGTCGTTGGAACTATAATGACTGAAAGAAGGCGAAAGTGTAGGCTGCCATGGCTGAGATGAGAGGTTCAAAGTCGCCATATTTCAATCTCTCTCTCTCTCTCTCTCTTCCTAATTGCGCTCGTTGAAGCTGCAAGAGAAATCAGCTATGGAAGTGGGTTAGCTGCCACATACTCCTCGTCTTCGCCTTCTGGTGAAAATACTGAAACGGAGGGCCATAAGACGAAGATTTTTTGTATTTATTCACATTTTTTTTATTACTAAAAGAATAAAATTGTTGTTTTGGTTCTTCCATGTAATTTTAATCAATATTTTTTCACTCCCTCTTTTGGAACCATGTCCCTTCTTGATTTAAAAAAAACAACAACTATACTTGTGTCTCCTTGGTCATTTTCTGTTTATTTCTTTTTAAATTTATAATCTTTTTAATCAATTATTCATTCAATAGTTCCAACTAATTTTTGTTGTTCAATGTGTTCATGATATTTATTTTCAACTCTCAAAGTTATTTTTATCCTTTTATTTTACTTCAAAGCCTAACAAGCTTATATATATCAACTTCACCATTAAACTGCAAAAATAATTAGAATTAAAAGCATAAAAACATTGTTATAAAAAAAATCATAAAAACATTTGCTCAAAAAATCGTAACAAAAAAATAAAATTAATTTACATGATGTTATGAATATTAGAATATAGATGTCCATCTTCATCTCCCTCTACCTCTTCAAATTCCCTAGGTCATTATTCCTTCATTAATTACTAGACTCTTCATTACTCCTCCATTAATTACTAGACTCTTCATTACTCCTCCATTAATTACTAGACTCTTCATTACTCCTCCATTAATTACTAGACTTTTCATCTTCAACTTCTATGCCTATAAATAGGGCATGCCATTTGTATTGTAAAGAAGAAGAAAGTATAGAATATATACTTCTCTCATTTTCTTGTCTCCATCTTTTCTCTCTTTCTAATCTTATTGCTAGTTTTATAACACGTTATCAGCACGACCGCTCTAGCCAACTGATATTATTGTAAGATCTATCATTGGAAGGTGAGTTTCTATATCACTCTCATGTTAAATTGTAGTTTCATATTTGATTATTTTCTAATTACTCAACCTTCTTAATCTAAATCTCCATTCAACTTTTGTTACATTTTATGATAGTATCATCATGTCGAATCTTACAAAATTTGAGTTTGTGGCTCTTGACATTACTGGAAAGAATTATCTCGATTATTTTATAATTCTGCACTATTCAGAATTAGTTCTCAACTGAAACTATGTGGAGAGAAAATTACTGATGATGACATGTTAGAAAGAACATTCTCCACATTTCATGCATCCAATGTGCTATTACAGCAACAATATCGTGGAAAAGGCATCAAAAAGTATTCTGAACTGATTTCTTGCCTTTTGGTGGCTGAACAAAATAATGAGCTTTTAATGACGAATCATGAATCCCGTCCAACTGGCTCTACTGCATTCCCAGAAGTGAATGTAGTAACAAATGAATCATCCCGTGGTTGGGGACATGGACGTGGACGTGGATGCAGCTGAGGCTATATACGAGGCCGTGGTCAACGTGGTTGTGGTCGTGGTTCCCACTCTAGGTGGGCAAATAATGATGAAAACCACAAAAAGGAAACTAGTGGGAATGATAATTATATTGAAAATTTATGTCATCGTTATGGTGGAAAAGGTCATTGGGCTCGTACTTGTCGTACACCAAGACATTTGGTTGAATTATACCAAGAATCACTTAAAGGGAAAAATAAAAATAAAGGCAAAGAGCCAAAGATAAAAACAAAATTTGTTGGGGAAGAAAGCGATTATGATTATGGCAACATGGATGTGACTCATTTAGATGTTGCTGATTTCTTTGCCGATCCTAACGGAAGAATTGATCACCTAATTGGTGATGGGAGTGTCCAAAAAAAATAATAAGCTAAACTTTTATGATTATGTGTGTTTTATTTTTGCTATAATGAAGTTATTTTCTTTTATGATTATATTTGCTAATATATTTTTATTATAGTCATATGTGTTATTTTCTTATATATTGTTTTGAAAGTATAAAGATGATTAAGGGGTTTGGAAGAGCAAATATATTGTTACTTGGAGGAACACAATTATACATTGCTAGTGCATTTTATTCCTCCAAATCTAACAGGAATTTATTGAGTTTCAAGGATATCCGCAGAAATGGATACTATATTGAAACAACAAATAGAGAAAATCAGAAATATCTTGTTATCACAGATATGATTTCTGGTAAAAAAATGCACACTGGAAAAAATTCCATGCTCTTTCCTCTGGAATGTACTACACATTTATTAGTACAATTGAAACACATGCTATTGCAAACCAGAAGTTTGCAAGTGAGAATAAATTTAATATTTGGCATGACCAGTTAGGCCATCCTGGGACAATAATGATGCGAAAAATGATTGAGAATTCATGTGGACATTCGTTGAGAAGAGAATCAATTCCACAATTTCATATTTTCTCATGTGCTGCATGTTCTGAAGGGAAACTAATATTAGACCTTCATCGATAAAAATAGAAAGTGAGTCTCTCACTTTTCTAGAACGTATACAGGGAGATATTTGTGGGCCGATACACCCACCATGTGGACCATTTAGATACTTTATGGTTCTAATTGATGCATCAACAAGATGGTCACATGTTTGCTTATTATCTTCTCGTAACCTGGCGTTTACGAGATTACTTGCTCAACTAATTAGATTGAGAGCATATTTTTCAGATTATCCTATTAAGAAAATACGTCTAGATAATGCTGGTGAATTTACTTCACAAGCTTTCAATGAGTATTGTATGTCTCTGGGAATCAATGTTGAACATCCTGTAACACATGTTCATACACAAAATGGTTTTGCAGAATCATTAATTAAATGTTTGTAGTTGATTGCAAGACCATTGCTTATGAAATCAAATCTCCCAATATCTACTTGGGGACATGCAATTTTACATGCAGCGATGTTAATTCGTATCAGGCCAATTAATTATCTTAAGGTCTCCCCTTTACAAATGGTTTTTGGTCAGGAACCAAATATTTCCCATCTAAGGACTTTTGAATATGCGGTATATGTTCCGATTGCTCCACCACAACGTACTAAAATGGGTCCTCAAAGAAAGATGGGAATATATGTTGGATATGAATCTCCTTTTATAATAAAATATTTAGAGCCAACAACAGGAGATTTATTTACGGCTCGATTTGCTGATTGTCATTTTGACGAATCAAATTTTCCAACATTAGGGGGAGAAAATAAACAGCTGGAAAATAAAGTTAGTTGGAATGAATTATCATTATCTCATTTTGATCCTCGTACAAAACAATGTGAGCTAGAAGTTCAAAAGATAATTCATTTATAGAGTTTAGCCAATCAATTGCCAGACGCATTCACTGACCCCAAGAAAGTGACCAAGTCACATGTTCCAGCTGCAAATGCTCCTATCATAATTGATGTCCCTATTGGACAATCTAATAGATCAAAAGCACGCTTGAAGCGTGGCAAGCCCATCGGTTCCAAAGATAAAAATCCTCGAAAAAGAAAAGGAGCTATAAATATAGATGGCCAGGTCGAGGATATTCAACAAAATTTAGTGACTCCAGAATAGTCCTTTGACAACACTAATGTCTCAATTTCGAGAGACATTCAGGTACCTGAAATATATGAAAATAATGAGATCTCAATAAATTATGTTGTCAATAGAATACGATGGGATCGAGATAAAGTCAACGTTGACGATATTTTTGCATATAATGTAGCGCTTGATGTAATAAATGATGATGAGGATCATGAACCAAGATCTATTAGCGAATGCAAACAATGAGATGATTGGCCAAAATGGAAAGACGCAATTGAGGCTGAATTAAAATTATTAGAAAAACGAAAAGTTTTTGGCCCTGTGGTTCTTACACCTGAAGATGTAAAACCAGTTGGATATAAATGGGTTTTTGTGAGAAAACAAAATGAAAATGGTGAAGTAGTAAGATATAAAGCACGATTTGTTGCTCAAGGATTTACACAAAGACCTGGTATTGATTTTATAGAAACATACTCACCAGTGGTGGATACAACTACTTTTCAATATCTAATTAGTCTGGCAGTAAAAGAAGGCCTCGATTTGCATCTAATGGATGTTATTACAGCCTATTTGTATGGCTCACTTGACAATGACATTTATATGAGTCTCCCTGATGGATTTGAGTTACCAAAATTATATAATTCAAGTTCTCGAGAACGGTACTCAATTAAGTTAAATAAGTCTTTATATGGATTAAAGCAATCATGGCGCATGTGGTATAATCGACTTAGTGAATATCTATTGAAAGAAGTATATAAGAATGATCAGATATGTCCATGCATTTTTATAAAAATATCTGGAAATGAATTTGCTATAATTGTTATTTATGTCCATGACATAAATATCATTGGACCTGGGAATTGCTTAAAGAAAGAGTTTGAAATGAAGGACCTGGGAAGAACAAAATTTTTCCTTGGACTACAAATTGAACATCTGAAAAATGGGATCTTCGTGTGTCAAGAAACTTACACGAGAAAAGTATTAAAACGTTTTTATATGGATAAATCACATCCATTATGCACTCCGATGATTGTAAGATCTCTGGAGAAAGATAAAGATCCTTTTAGACCTCAAGAAGGTGATGAAGAACTACTTGGCCCAGAAGTGCCTTATCTTAGTGCAATTGGTGCGCTTATGTATCTTGCTAGTCACACACGACCAGATATATCATTTGCTGTTAACTTATTAGCAAGATATAGTTATTCACCAACACGAAGACATTGGAATGGGGTTAAGCACATTCTTCATTACTTGAATGGTACTATGGATATGGGATTATTTTATTCAAATGAACATACGACTGACATTATCGGATATGCTGATGCTGGATTTCAGTCTGATCCACATGTTGGTAGATCGCAAATAAGCTATTTGTTCACATGTAATGGTACAGCTATTTCATAGCGATCAATGAAACAAACCATATCAGCCACATCATCTAATCATGCAGAAATAATAGCGATACATGAAGCAAGTCGAGAATGTGTATGGTTAAGATTGATAATACATCATATACGTACTACTTGTGGACTGTCATCTAGTAAAATGATCCCAACAGATCTATATGAAGATAATACTGCATGTATTACCCAACTAAAAGAAGGGTACATCAAAGGAGACAGGACAAAACATATTTCTCCAAAATTCTTTTTCACACATGATCTTCAAAAGAATGGTGAGATTAATATCCAGCAAATCTGGTCTAAAGAAAATCTAGCAGATTTGTTCACCAAGTCACTTCCAGCAACAATATTTAAGAAGCTCATACATGATATCGGACTTCGCAGATTCAAAGATATCAATTGATGTTACAAAAAGGGGGAGTCGATACACGCTGTACTCTTTTTCCCTTGTCTGAGGTTTTGTCCCACTGGGTTTTCCTAGCAAGGTTTTTAATGAGGCAGCTCTGTAAGTGTATCAATTAATTGTGTACTCTTTTTCTTTTACTAGGTTTTTATCCCACAGGGTTTTTCCTAGTTAAAGTTTTTTAATGAGGCACATTATTAAAGAATGGACATCTAAGGGGAAGTGTTATGAATATTAGAATATAGATGTCCATCTTCATCTCCCTCTACCTCTTCAAATTCCCTAGGTCATTATTCCTTCATTAATTACTAGACTCTTCATTACTCCTCCATTAATTACTAGACTCTTCATTACTCCTCCATTAATTACTAGACTTTTCATCTTCAACTTCTATGCCTATAAATAGGGCATGCCATTTGTATTGTAAAGAAGAAGAAAGTATAGAATATATAATTCTCTCATTTTCTTGTCTCCATCTTTTCTCTCTTTCTAATCTTATTACTAGTTTTATAACACATGACAAATATTAGATTTTTTTTATTTTTTACTTAACCATATTTATTCTTTATTATTAATTTTGTTAATTAAACCAAAAAAAAATCAATTCCCATCACATTCTTATATAATTTTTTCATCATAAATGTTATATGTCCACCAAACATAACCATTGCATATTTCCTCTATTTTTTATTTGAGACTTGATGGTTTAAAGTTTAAACAGTTCATTTGGCTTTCCATAAAATCTAATAACATAGTTTAGTTGGCAGTGAACTTCCAAGAAGAAACTACTACAAGGTCACTTGTCAGTTATGTTAACAACAAATGATTACATCAAGTTTCAAAGTATAAGAAGAGGCCACATGTTTTTTCATGGGGTTCCTTCCTTAAACAACATATGAAGGAAGAACCCCAGACAAAGGAAAGGCCATTAAATGTACAAAGGAAAAAGAATGGACCAATGAACAGAAGTTTGAGGGTGGGAATTAGGGGGGGGGGGTGAGAGAGAGAGAGAGAGAGAGAGACATGAACGAGGCCTTGGATTAACAATGGGCAACAACTCTGCTTCTATTTTGTGTACACCATACCATATCTGATCTGTTAGAACTACAAGTCCCTCAAGTCTTCTTGATTTGTTAATCACTCTCTATCTTCAGAACAGAGTTTCAAGCAGTTTTGGCGAAGACATAGCAGCCACATTTTTAAACTGATAGGGCAATTTTCACAATCAGCATCACCGTCATCATGCAACTCAATACAACAAAATAGGTCTAACACTGTACTAGAATTTATAAAACCAGCTTTTAGCTTCTGTTATATCTCTAAATGTACCTTGTCTTGTCTGTACTTCATCCGAATGGCGCTTAAAGAGCAGCCTTTGGTGTTCAGTTGCAGATCTTGCAATGCAAAAATTGTAGCTTTTAAATCTGATGCCTTATACCTTGAATAGTGTTCAAGGGTTGGATTCTGCAGAAAAAACAATGAAGGTCACATTTCTAATGCAAATATTATCACCTATACTACCATATTGATTCTAAGATGTATTATGGTCATCAATTTACCACTATTTTCAAGGGAAAATTAGTGAAAAATACCTGTTTGAAAATTTTATTGGCCAGATGGATCTAAATTCGAATACCGGCACTTTCTATATACAAAAATCCTTATAATACTGTATAAAGATATGTCAAGTCTTTCTAGCCAATAAAATTTATAAACAGGACTTTTCTCCAATTTTTCCTATGTTCAAAGAAGAAAAGTATTCACTAAATCCTGACCCTCATTCTATCAATGAAACATTAAAAGAGCTGGTTATGAGGTCAGGATATACTTGATGTACTTCTTTTTAAAATGGTGGGGCTAAATTGATGGAAGCAATGTCCAATATGGTAGTTTAATCCAATACTCCCTCCATCCCTAATTCCAAGTCCCAATTTTTAGATTTGTTGTGTTCCTAGTTATGTGTCTCATTAAAAGTTCCTTTTTTTTAATAAAAAAAGATTTATGTGAGTTGAGTATCAGGGTCTCACCAAAGGCAAAGGATGCCTCAAGGGTCAAAGAACGCTTATAAAAATACTTACAATCATTCACCAACAATGTCCTCATATCGATCGGTAGAAGAATTTAAACCCACAACCTCAAGGATTATGATTCAAATACTTACCAATTGGACCAATCTTTGTTGGCAATCCCATTACAAAGTTCTAGATGTAAGTAAAACATTTTTCCTGAAATACTCTTTGTAAAGATCAAAATTACCTGTCTTGCTTAGTAAAGATACACTTTCCAATGGAAGCAGTTAATCGAGGGCAGAACTGTGAAGGGGAAAAAAACATTTTTTCATACATAAACTAGATTTCAGTGTTTTCTTGGTACGTGTGTTTAGAAAAACCGAGACTCATAATTAGGGACGGAGGGAGTATCACTTTCATGAAAAGAGAAGATAAGGATGGGATACGAACCCAAGGGTGATATTTCTGATCTAATGTCCATCTAGCTAGAAATACAGCCGATGCAGCAATGAGAGAAGGAAGGAAACTCAAGAAACTATAGTTCATCAGGCTTAATTCAGCAAGATAATTGGCCAGGTATTCCACTTCAAGGCTAGGACTCTGCAAAATTCAGTATATAACAGATTATCAGTACTGAAATCAGACAAAATTCAGCAGCATGCCTCCTGCAGAATCATGACCAAGCAGCTTTGACTAAAACTTATCCCTTCACCTTGTAAGAAGCTTGCGCTGCTCGAAGAAACCTCCTAAGAACCAAGAATGTACATAGACAGTTTGATAAGACTCCTTCAAAATAAAAAATTGAATTCTATTTTCTGTGTAGATTTCTCAGTGAAAATTATAAATTGACATCATCAGCATTGCTGAAGGTAATCAAGTTAAAAAGATTACCTGAGGAAAGTTTTTGTTGTGGGAGCAAACATTTGAAATTGGGAACACCTGAACACTTGAGTCTCCATTTTAAGTACCTGCCACTTACTTCATTTAGTGATGCAAGGAATCCAATAATTTTATAAAACAATACCTTAAGCATGTACTCGTCACAAAGAGCAAAGAGCATCCACTTTGTTTTAGACCACTATGAACAGTATTTTCAGTTAATCAGTTGAACATCAACCGTTTATTGTTCAAGAAATACTGCATACCTCCTCTTTTGTGTAAGTGTTGTCTGTGATGAAGCAGAATTCTTCAATCCGCGGGGGACAAATTTCTTCGAGCTTCCTTCAATCACAGAAAGCAAAAGACATATGGAAAAGTTTGTCCAAATGCATTACAGTACAAGACACTCAAGGTTATAAAGATTCAGCTTAACTTCTTAAAATTGGTCATGGCAATGTTCTTTTGTTGGCTGAAATTAACAAATACTAGTTGAAAGTTTCTTGAACAGCAATCAGAATAAAATCAAGTGGAGTAGATACATAACTAGGCGAGAACAGATTGAAGATGATATGATGTTGAGAACCATTAGCACAGTTGTTACCAATAATGTCAAGTCACATGCTGTCTTTCCTACCACCTTTCTTATACCATCATTCAAAATCTATATATCTATATCTATATGTCAAATAAATTCATAAACCATGAACAGTACGAATCGCCTCAAATTCTATGTGAAGCACAGGACCCACAGGCTAGTTCTTTTTAAATCCTTTAGAGAAAGGTTTCAACTACCAACATGAATACAAAAGAATTTGTTAATGTTAATTTGTTCACTATGTTAGAAGGCATGAATGTTTTAACTGTTTTTGCTGTCTTCAAGAATCCTGCGCCATAGATTTTGCCCACAACAACGAATGATTCTTCAGTTATTGGATATTAATTACATCATAAAAGGCATGTATCTTATGCACTGAATCTTTTGTTATGTGTCTAACCAAATTCAACATAAACAATGCACAAAGTCATGCAGGTGCAGCAAACAAAAGGAATCAATTTCTGATCTTCAAATTTGATATCTTGATTTTGATAATTGATCTTGATTACATCAAAATCATAACCTTGAGATGTTGCCATAAATTTTGTATCAAAGTCAAACTAAGGATATGGAGAAAGAGATCTAGAGGCTCAGATTTGAAGACCAGAAACTTCAAACTGAGATTTTTTTTGTTCCATTCATATTTCTACGTTTATATTTAGCTATCAAACAGAATATAAACCAAAGATTGAAACCCATACTATCCAATTCTTATTATCAAAGATAACATCTTTCTTGTAAGGTGCATTTTCTTCTAAAAAAAACTTCACAGATTAATTTAGTACCACACAACAGCATTAGCTCAACGGAATAAGTAAAAAAATTTATATTTACCATCACTGAATTACATAATTACAGAATTAATTATGTATACTTGTTGCATGATGATATTCATCAGAAGGCATGAAATCAACTTCACTATTTATGAGGCATAATGTTCACTTACGAAGCGATTAGCATGCAGGTGATGCCAAGCAGCTGAAGTTTTTGTCTTTCAATGTAATTTTTGGAGAGAAACCAATCTATGAGATATACAGTCAGGTATAGAGTATCTGGAACCAATTTGTACTCCTCAGAAACCTGAAAACATTATTTTACATTATAATACTGTCTGGCAGATGATATGAATCTGAAGAGAGGGTCTAATATAACCTAGTCTATAACTCTCAAGAATCAAATAGACACTAAGTCGAAGTTATATAATAATATAACAATCTTGGAAATGAATCTTCTCTTAAACCAAGAAATGCAACTAAATGCACTAAGGATTGTTCTGTATAAACACTGATACAGCACAAATTATCTACATACTGGAAACAATCTCTTGGACCAATAATGCAAGAGAGGATTCATCCTCAACAACTTCACAAATTAAGCAAAGTTGCATGTTATTTAGCTAACACTTGATAATGATAGAATGTTGTAAACATAGCAAGAAATTTAATGATGAAAAGTTCCAAACCTCTACAAGCCAGTCAACTAATATCCCACGCATGCTTTGAGTGATATCTCGCTGAACCGTTTCCATAAAGTTTGTACAAGGCCTTCTTGCGAGCTGAGGGAAGAAGAAAAGGTTAGCTATAAGAGATAAATACAAGAGAAGAAGGGAACTGTTACATGCACATCCATTATAGGAATTTAGGTTTATATAACTGTTAAGTAAAATATCTTCTCCCAACCCTGTTCATCAAGACTCCATTAAATTAATGGGAAATTGGGAATGTCTAAAACTTATAGGAACTTGCAAATAAGTCAATAGTTACATCTTCTAAGCATAAAAAAGTTGGCAGATAAAACCAGTATAACAGATTCTCTTAACTTTAAAGCAAAGTTAGTAGAAACAATAAGGCTGTATTGAACAGAAAATAAACTGCTCTATGCAAAAGGTATGTATTTATGACACACCTCGAAAATACGTAAATTGTTGTAGATATCAAAAGCATAGGCACTGCATAATTGAGGATCTTCATGATCAGCATCAATATCAATAAAGCCTTCCTTCTTCGATGCGTTTGGAAGTACAGAAAGGCTAATTATCTTGGCTGCAACAGTATATGCTCAATAGTTAGTGACTGGAAGTAAAAAATGAAGTACATCAACTCAGAAGCAATTTCATTTTTTGAAGGTCAAGAGTGAATTTAACCCTGCAGCATCACTGCATTGAACACACAATCACATATTATTGTCGCTAAACCTAATCTAATCGAAGTTAACTAGTGTTGTGGATTGCTACAGGATAATCTAATCAAATTTACATTACTTAAATTTAGATTCCTCAAACAGTGTTGCAAACCAGGAAAACTACTTGATGTTTAACTGATTTACATTTCTTCAAGTAATATGAAATTTAAAACATACACTATCTGAAGTAGTAAAAAGGGGACTCAGGGCAATGCATGTATCCTGCATGAAACAGTATCTATATTTAGGGATCCAATATAAAAGCAATGCAGTCTTGTGGGTTAGAGAATGAGCAGAAAACCTTTTGTTTGAGAACTCAGTGGCTGAGGACATAATCCAGGCGTCTGCCCTCCAAGCAGACCATCATTTGTGCTGCACACTTTGTTGCCACTTGTCTGATGGAGGGCATTGTCTCCCAAATTACTTGAACAGGTAGCATTAACATCTTCTGATACAACTCCTCTTTCAGCTAAACTCTTTGATTTTGAATCAACTTGAAGCTGTGGTGGTAGCTTCCCAGAAACTGAAGGAACTTCTCTGGAAATATTAACTTGAACAGTTTTACTCAGCTTGCTTTTCTTAGCCTGGTAGTCAGAAGTATTAATTGAAAATTCTTAGCTTCAAAACTTGGGGAGGAGGAAGAAAGATTCAAGAATGAGAAATAAGACCCTCAACAATAAAAAAGAGTAGTATCCATAAAATATTTTTTCTTTAATCATCCGGAGCTTATTTACAGACACCTAAATGGCAATGACCTGAATTTTAGTAGCATTGAAACAGTTCCTATATGAATTTTCACAGAAAACATTGGTAACATCCTGAAGAACAGCCCTCTTTTTACGTTGAGGACATGTTTGATCAGAAGCCGCTCTTTTCGGGTTAGCTCGTAATGGTTTCTGAGTTTGCCGTGTTGGCTCCTTGAGAGGTGGCAGCTGTCCATTTGCACGAAAGGCAGCAGCTCGTGCCCGAGTCAAGCGACCAGGGAGCTCTGCAGCTTTTGAAGAGCCAATGTTTTCTTTCTTCATGTCCACAAGATTTAGCAAAACATAGACACTAAATCTAGATGCATAAATCCTGGCATGAAAAGATCAAATCAGGATAAAGGAATTTAACTGGAAGCCATAAAACCAGTATTTGTGAGTGATTGAGTACAAGGAACCACATAAAACACTTTTAAAAAAGGTCTTCTGTTCATTTGAAATTGGAGGCACTCATATCAACAGTAAACACTAAGCAATTTTTTCCTAGTCCATGTTTTTGAACGAGGAAGAACACAGCTAACGTAGACTATACATTCATAATTGAACATTCAACAAGCATGACTTAAACAAGCAAGAAAACCATGTCAATATTCAGAAATCAACCTGGATTAAATATCCTTCAGCATAAACATGGTGACATAATCCATAACCACATTTTTTTCCCAGTAGAGCAGACCAATATGGGGTCTACTAACGGAGAAAATAGTCTTTCAGCAGAAAATATTTTTATAAAAATTCTGTTGACGCTAGCTAAGTAAAATCAATAATCTATGAACCCGAAAAATGAAAAACGTGATTTCATCTAACAGTTTTGCTTCAAGAAATTTGATCACTAAATTCTTCCATGACAATTTCAGAATAAACAAAGAATTTTTGCACAATGACATTGAAAACGGGGGAATTTTTGAAAGCGATACTAATGTTAACAGGAAGAGAACGAGGAAAAAGAAAGGAAGAGAAGAATTCAGGAGTTAGAGTTTCGATCAGTTACGAAGGAAGAAAAGGAAACCCAGGAAGAAAAATCTGTCCCTGAAAACCCACATTCGCAAACTTAAAGATTTGAAAAGACGTGGTGAAACCAATGGTCAATTTCAAATTTGAAAAGAACACCCATCGTGAAACAACAATCCTTTATCACCACGAAAATGGGAAGGAACGCGAAACACAATGCTCTGTTCACCCACCACCCTCATGTCATTTTCATCTCATCTAAGCTTCCCATTTGAAAACTTTACTAAATGTAAACCTTGCGTTGTTGTGACCTTCTCATTTGAATCAGATTATTCTTACAGCTTCATATTAATAAAACTTTCCCATTTCTTGGCAGTAAAATTAGCAAAAAAGAAAAAGCTCCAAGACTCAATCTTTCTTTTTTTGTTATCTTTCGGGTACATTATCCGACAACCGATCCCAAATCGCGAAGAAAGCAACATCAATCCACAAATCCCTCCCAAAAAGAACGAGTTTCTTCTTCAAAAACCTCCCCAAAACCCTAATAGCACCAAATGTCACAACCCCAAAAGAACCAGCATGGCGACAAATGAAAAGAGAGCAAGCAAACACTGTTCGTTTCAGTTTCACACGAAGAAACGCATGAAGATGATGAACAACCTGAGTCTGTCCCTATCTTGCAAGCTCCTCGACCTCCATGAGAGAGAGATGAGAGCTCGCAGACAGAAGAAAGGAAAAAAAGAGGAGCTTTCAGCTTTCAAGTCTTCCAAGAGTGTGCCAGCTATGGAAGAAGTAGAGAGTGAGAGAGAGAGTGAGTGAGCGGGATTGCTCGAGTTTAAAAAAATCTCACTATCTCAGTGAAATACTAATCAAAAAAGAAAATGAAAGAATTAATATTTTAATAATTTATTATTGGGGATTCAGGTTCAGTGGTTGACCATTTGACCAAAAAGATAATAGACAGTTCTTTACGGAGTATGTTTAATTTTTTTATTATTTAGGTTTCTATTAGGAGATTTTACCGCAAGATCTCGCGTGAGATCTGGTCGTTTAAGGTTCTTAATCACCTAATTAGCCTTTGATTATCCTTTCTTTTATTACATCTTTCTTGCTTCCCTTGTTTGACTGTTCCTAAGACCAAGTGGGCAATCTCGTCATTTAACTGTTCATGTTCAGATGGTTAAACTTCAATTGTAGAGTTCTGATACTCTGCGGGCGGGTATAGCAAAAGTTCAAAAATTAACCCAGTTGAAATGTGCCACGTTGACTCTGGACCGTTATTAACACTAACGTTGCGTCCGTTGTTTTTTTTTTTCATTTTTTTTTTTTAAGTTCCCAGTTCTGTATTTGTCAAAGATAACCACGTGGATTTGGTTTGACATTTTATATATTGGATATATATGAAATATTTGTTGTAACTTTTTCTGTCGATCATGAAATTATTTGATGAGGTAACTGAGTTTTAAGGATACTTCTTTCTTGTAATTAACGAAAATTGTGTTTGAGATATATATATATATTAAAGGATGAAGATAAGATAAAAAAAACTGAAAATTTATGGGCATATTTAAAGTTAAGAAGAAAAAAGAGTTGAGTTGGTCAGATTTTGTGGAAAATTTAATGGCCAATAAAACAAAAATTTGTAAGTAAATTACATAAGGAAACTTTACATGACAGCCAGGTTAGATTACAGAAGAATACAAAGAGAGAAAAAAATATCAATCCTTATTAATTTGAGTTTATTCCCTAAAAAAAGATATTATGAGACAAATTATAATTTATTTATTTGATAACGATGATTGATACCATCTAGACATATTTATAAATTATTTTTAGTATATTTTATGTATATAAAAAAAATTAAACTTTGTTAATATTTAATCATATCGTAAAATTTAATAATATTCTAATTGTATTCGTATTTAATATATAAATTAACACGAAAATAGAACTATAAAAATATATTAAAGTATTGAACCAATGTTTAAATGGTTGTGGTTTAAAAAAAACAATGTTAAAATTCCTAACATGACTAATCTAAAATTGATTAAAAGTGCGACTTTTATGTGGACTATTACAAAGAGTATACTTATATTTTCTTTTCATAAAATAAAATATCTCTATATTTTTAAATTTTGTTCTTTTTATATATATTTTTTTTATTAGAGATAATTTTGTCTCTGGTGCTATAAATTCAACCCTAAATATTTTTCAATTATTGTTGGTTTTGCAGGCAACAAAACAAAAAGAATAAAATCAACTCCAAATTTCATGGAGAGCAAATAAAAAAACAACATTCTACCAAAAAAAAACATAAAAACCCAAATCATAGGTGTAATCAGGGGAAAAATTCTAAAAAAATTATCCAATCATCATCAGCTACTTCAATGTGAGTTAAGTTAAATTAATTGCAATCGGTTTCTAATTATAGAAACTTATACCATACCAAGACGAAATAAGTACTAAATTTAACTTGCTAGGTAATTTATAGACTTTGAACAAACAGGTGAATTAGATTATTAATTGATAATTAGTTAATTGTTATATCTAGTTCTAATTATAAGAATTAAATAAAAAATTTAATTTGATCCTGATTATAAGATTCTTAATTTATTTTGTCTCTTAAAATTATAATTTTATTCTAAAAATATTCATATATTATTATATATATTAAAATATTTCTATTGAAGATAGTTCAAAGTGTACACAATTTGATCAATTATTTTAAAAAAATTAGAACATAATTATTATAAATAATTAATTTAACTAATTTTTTTTATTTATCTATATTAATTAGGTAGATATTATATTAAAAATATGAGGTAGTAATAATTAATAATAAGACTCAATTGAAATGGCCACACGAATGAGGAGAAAAGAGTGAGGAGGGTAATATATATGAAATAAATGTGAGTTGACTAAATTCCCAAATTTGGTGGAACGAATTAAAATGGAAAACCCTAATTCAGAGGTTGTGGGGTGGAAGAGGAAGACAAACAAGAGATCCAAGATCCAGAATTCAAAATTGAGGACATAAACAAGACAAGCTTGAATCTGGATCTGCCTTAAAAGTGGGGTACTAGCTCCTACCTTCGTCCCATAAATATCTTTGGTAATCCTTATTAAACACATCCTACAGTTAGGTGACACACTTATACACACACACACAGATATATAGTTATCAAACAGCGAACCATATATGGACCTCTTATTTTTTATTAGGAGGTAGTTGGTTGCAATTGTGAGTCCACCAATTAAATGTAATAGCTTTTCAAAAATATAAAGTAATCACTCCTCCTTCGATTCTAAATATAATATTTAATTTATAGTACAGATTATACTATAAATTATAAGCCCGTTTAGATTAGCTTTTGATAATATATTATGAAAAAAATATATTTTAAAAAATAAATTTTAAGAATAATCGATTTGAGGGAGAATTGATTAGGAGGTAGTTGGTAATAGAGGGAAAAATGATTCAGAACCTAAAACTATGATTTCCCCTCTTTATACCTATAGTTTTGAATAACCTACCTCTATCAGCTTTGTAACTAGTGTTTGGAGTCATGATGACAGGTCAGTGTAATTTTCTAAAAGTACCCCCAAAAACCTCATCTCTCTCTTCTCTCCCGTCGTTCCACCGTTAAACTCTCTCTCACTACTTCATTCTACCTTGACTTCATTCTGGTACGTTGGCGCTGTTGTGAGCCTCTCTCTTTGTTTTTTTTTATAAAGTTTTTTTTAGATAAAAATTAAACTCACCTACGATCTAAAAATAGGGTAAAATTTTTTTTTCTTCTAAATAATATTAACATCAAGCAAGGCGAGCCATCTATTATTTTCAGGCATAAATCTAGACACCTAAAAACTAAAATACCTCTCCAAATATCATAATTAAAAATATAATAAAATGATATTCTATAAAATTTAAATACACTCCAAGTAATCAATGTCATGAGCCTCTTGTCTCTCCTCCTGCTTGGTTCAGTGCTGGATCTCTGTTTTGGCCCAAGCCGATCGCAATCTCTTTCCTTTTCCCCTTGCAATCTCTGCCACTTTATATAATTATCATATAAATTTATATTATTTTTAATAATTTATCTATTAAAAATATTCTACTAACAATTATATAAATATTTTAAATTTTTAATATCATTTTTTTAAAATTTATTCTACACAAAATAAATTATACTATACTCATAATTTATTCTCAAAGGTTAATTTAAACACACCCGAATATGAACAATAAAATAAAACAAGAACAAGCAAAGAAAGCAAGCTGGCAATTCGTGGTTATAATAACAACTGCATCTTCATGAGTGAATGCATGATTGCTAAGTTCAAACCCAAAGTTTTGAAAATTTGAATAACAATGACCAAAGGAGTAATAAATTGGGATAAGGTAAGATTCAAGGCTAGGCAAATGGGGCGGTCGTTTAATACAAATATATGGCACGTGACTCAGCAGCTTTATGACAGATAAGCAGCATTTATTCATAGAGGCTTATGTGGACCCCACCACAGGGCCCACATGAAGGCCAATATCACTCTAGCGAAACCTCAACCGGTCGAAATTTATAATAATATATTACTATACTCTAGATTTAATTTAATTCAGTTAATTTAAAGTGTTATGACTAAATTGTGTTTAAAATGTTTTCTAAATGAGCCGTAAAAAATGGGCAAGTCTTATGGTCAATAGATCTATAGAAGTGGTTGCATCCATTGATTTATTTATGCTTTCTCTTTCAAATTAATGTCAGATTTGTGGAGTACTATTACTATATGCAAGCGTTCATATTTCAATTTCAAGTTTCCAACTAATCTTTTGCCCCATGACTTGACTTTTCCAATTAATTTGTATCCATATTTGAAAAGCTACTACTTGAATAGTATTTTTATTTCTTTTTTATAACCTCTGAGCTACTAGGTATACAGTATTTTTTTATAAATTTTATTATTAAATATCTAAATAATTATTAATTTAGGTTAATTTTGCTGATACCTCTTCCTATGAGCTTTTTTAATAATGTGATATTTAAATCTCAGTTTTTTTATTTTACAATATAATTAGTTTATTGTTAAATCAAGTACAATTAATTGACAAATTGAATAATATTCTTATACTAACATCTCTAGTAGATAGTTGATATTTACAAGATTAATTAAGGCTTTAACTTGTTGCTTCACTGAAAATAAATACTAGTACCTAAATAAATATGTCATCAATAGCCGTTACCAATAAATTTGAAGTAATTACTTTTTTTTAGAAAATTGTTTTTGTTATTTTGAAATATAAAAGAACAAGACTATGCATAAGTCAATCATAAATAATGCTAACACCACATGCACATTTCAGTTTTCATTGATCCCATCACCAGTTGTTCTTGTCCAGTTGATACGTATTTAAAAAAAAAAAACTTGCTTAGATCTAATATATATATATTGAAGCTACTAAAGATTGCACTGATTATTAATAGATCGATTAAAACAGAAATTTAAGAGTTAGTAGTCTAATTAAAATCAACCCAGTCATCATTAAGTTAATATAATTGAATTTAAATATACAAAAATGTTTATATGTAACTATGAAAAAATAATATTTAAATAAAAATATACTAATCCAATAGTAAATAGGGTATTTATGTATAAAATATATCTTAAAAAAAACAAAGTTATTAAAACACAACTCTAACATATTACTAATTTTTTATACTCAAGATAATATTGTTTTAGGCTCAATACAAAAAAATATAAAAATTTGATATGATGGACTACAAAATGTAGAAGTGTAAGTCAACAAAAATCAAAAGTCAATAAAAATTATTTTTTTTGTAAATAATTAAGGTGACGAATGAGCTGTTAAAATTTTGAAAAGATTCTTAGCTTGGCATCATGGCAATGTGATTAATTGCAATTTGGTAATCTAAAAGATGGAATTCGTGTATACATAACAACTTTTAAATTTGCAGAGAGATTACATCACTTCACACTTCACACACAATAATTAAGAATCATCCAAATTAAATCATATATCAATTAATTATTCATGTTATTATGCTCATAATAATAATAATAATAATAATAATAATAATATGATATGATATGATTCTTAAAGTTTTGGCAGAATCACACTCAAGCACCAGGAAGCTAGCTTCACTTTAAGCAAAATTCAAAAAGATTAATTTGATTATTATTTATTTTTAAAAAACGAAGGGCGTGACAAAATCTCTAAGTGGGAGTAAATAATGCTGGTTATAAAAGTTAGGTGATCTAAATTTCAATTTCGTTGGAAAAGTGGGGTGCTCATGAAATTAGTGGACGACAGCTGTCTTGACCGCCTTGCATCCGCCCTCCAGAATTTGAAATTTTGGTCCTGTATTTTCTTTTTTAAAATAAACGAAAAACGAACGTCAAAGAAAAGTGTAAATCATAAAGGCATGTTGTTCCATGGTGTACGTCACCATTAAACTTTCTGAGCACATAAAAGAATTTTTCTTATAATTTTTGCAATATAAAATACTTACCTTATAGTAATAATAATAACATTAAAGTCTTATTTCATACGTGGGATTGGGGGTTAAAATTAGGATTGAGATTAGAAATAACTCAATTAGACACTATTGGTATAAGGCATAGATGTATTTGATTATAATATTTTTTATTAATACAAGGGGTATTGTAGTCTTTCACTCATTTCTAACTAATTATTAAAAAAATTAATATAAACATTCCATTTAAATATTACTCCATATCAAACATAATTTTAAATTTACAATATCATTCTCAACCTCAATCCAAATTCATCAAAATTCAATACCACATACTAAATACTAAATAGGGCATAAGAGTTAGAACTTTGTTAAAGGAAAAAAAATATGTTGAATGATAGAGATGCCTCATGAAAACCCTACATGTTTAGATGGGCGTTACTCTTGATGAAAATATGAGTTATAATAATAATTGATTTAACAAAAAAGGCAGTGTTGGTTAATATTGATGTTCATAATTAATGATGAGCTTTGAAGCCCCTTTGGCACAATGACATGTAGACAAAAAAATATGTTGACTTTATAATTTTTGCAAAATTGAAAAAAAAAAAAAGTAATACTCTTTCTGATAATTAATGTTAATATAAAATTTAGTTCCTGATAAGTCTTACCAGTTCAAAAATATTTAAACTACAGATTTTTTGTATAAGATATGAAAATTTTTGGAACTTTTTATGTGCATTATTATTAGGTATAGAACTCTGGATCTAGTGGCTAATTGGATAACAGATTCGAAATAATGCAATTTGTATGGATTTAAGACCACTCTAATTCCTGAGATTCCAGACAAAATATCAAGATCTATTTAGCTCACAGGCTTGCTTTTAATTATTATTAATAATTAAGTATCAAGATCTATTAAAAGTTATATATATATATGTATGTATTTATATGTGGATGGGATTATTCACAGAGATATCAGAGAAATATTTTAATCCCTTTTATTTTAAAATTTAAATTTATTCTCTGATGACATGATAACTTTTTTTAATGGGATGTTAAAGGGAGTGTCTACTGTGATTCTAGAGGAATATTTTTTTTTATATACATTATCATACTTAATTACAAATAGTTCTCCCAAACTTAAATTTAAGGATAAATTTTATATTTATATAAACTCAAATTTAAAATTTCTCACTTAAACTAATTTTTTTATTAGGATTAATGTCGGTTGGTCTTAGAAGAATAATTTTAAGATAGTGTAATCTTTTATCATTTGTAGTTGTTCCTTGTTTTTTTAAAGAAGGGTAGACACTTTTTTCCTCAAATTAATTGATAAATTATATCAATTCAAAGGGGAAATTGAACTATATATTCATGGGGTCAATGTTGTAAAACTAGGAGAGACCCAACATAATAAGTAGTTCCAAATCAATGCATGTAAATATATTATACTATCTTCGATCCTAATTATAAGATTCAGTTAATTTTTAGATATATTTATGAAATAAAATAAATCAATTAATTGTAGATAATATAAGAGTTAATTGACTAATTTGAGTAGATTTAATAGTATATAATATGAATTCATCTCGAGAGAGATTAAATCTAAACATAATTAATTTATTTATTTAATTTTTTATATATATTTAAAAAAATTAACTTTATTTTATAATTAAAATCGGAAGTATTGTTATCTTGCAAGTAAAGAAGTTGAAGTTATACCTTTTCTCTTTAATCTTTTTACTGCCATGTTGTATTTAGCAGTACAGATTCAAATCTGCGCCTGTATGTTGAACACCTGTATGTGTATTAAAATTTAATCCTGTAAAAACCAATTCCATGTTGAAGCATCAATTTTCATACTCAAGTAAGGAATAACTCTCAATCTGATACTATTGGTTAATTAAAAAAAACTATTTTTATATAAGGAAGCCAAATGAGGTCTTACTCTATTTTGAAAAAACTCTATTTCTATAAGAATCATTATTAAATCCAAATGAGGAAGTCATTATTATAATATTTTAAAAGTTGTGTTTTAATTTTGGGGGAAATAATAGACAAAGACTCTAAACAATGGTAAATGCCAAAAGATGATTTTGTGTTGTTAATATTATATATATTGTTATTTAAAGAGATGATTTAAAATTTATTATTTTTTAAAATATTTTTTTGTCATCTTCCCTTTTATTTAAGTACTTTTTCTACTATTTCTGTTACATTTTCTTAAGACGTATTTGGCTCGGGAAACACTTTTAATGGAAGGGGGAGGAGAGAGAAAAGAAATAAGAGAATTTTAATATTATCTTGCTTAATTTGATAAAAAAAAGAAGGGATTTTAAGATTATATTGTTTAATTTAAGAAGGGAGGGAAGATTTTTTTTTAATAGAGACAACTATGAGATGCGAAAATGATATTTTAGGAATATTAAAAAAAAATATTATTGATATAATGGCTAAAACAAGATAAAAATGTAATTTTTCTCAAATGTCCCAAAATTTTTAGAGGGGAGTGGAAATCTTAAAAAAAAGTCCCCTACTCCTAAAATTTGTGGTGCAAAACAAGAGAAATATATGCAAAATTAATCTCTTTCCCTTATCTCCTTTCCAAATCCTTCGTAGCAAACATACTCTTAAAATTTAAGTGAGTTAGATTCTAGGGGTTTACTAGGGTTATGACATGTTTGTAGATTTAAAACGTTTACGGAAGTACTTACAGACTATTTACTAACAAGTCTTCCTATTAGTAGAGAGATTTGAATTTATGACTTTATATATTATGAGTTAACTCTTTACTAATTAGGTTAACATTCTTTTCTTTAAAGTACTTTGAATGCTTTTTTTATATAAAAAAATTTAGGTGGGTTCAACACCGGTCCCCCACTAAAGCCAGGGCACGGCCCTATGACTCAGATAGTACTTACAAGAAACTTACGAGATCGTCTACTAAAAATATTCTCATTACATAGAATCAAACTTGTATTATTATATGATATAAATTTATTTTTTATTATTTGTGCTAGGTTGTATATATATATATTTTTTTACTAGTACTTTGTATACTACTTCCTCCTCGGGAGTCAGACCTTAGTATGATGCAAAATCTCACTTTTGGCCCATAATTTTCAAGGCATAATATCTTATGAAAGACTTCTTGTTTTTTAAGAGGTCTTGGGCCTATGGCCCAAGTAGCTTGCCCACCCAACATTAAGTTAATATTTTATATCGAAATCTTGCAAAATCAGCAATGGAGCAACATGATTTAAGTATAGTAAAATTGACTAATTTTTATAACATAATGTGTCTTAAATAAAATTATCTTGGATAAAAAGATATTTATGTTTAATAAAAAAATTTTGCAAAATCATTTGGTTTGAGAAATACTGAAATCGTGTTCTTATTTGTCCGTTCTTTCTTCAAAATGTCCACTCTCGTATAAATCTTCTTCCTTGCCTAACTTTGTCCTCTGAAACCTTTTTCCATAATCTCCTTTTCTCGTCTTTTTTTTTCACAGAATACCCTTGCGTATTAATAACAAATAATCAATTTACCTACTTTTAAAATTTTTTAAATTAATTAAAATAACCTTATATTTAAGAATAAATAGACATTTGGAAGGAGCTTTGATTATTGAAACATGATATTTTAAATTTAAATATGTGTAAATATAAAAAATATTTTTAGCAGAGTCACATTAATTGAGCTCAATAATATTTAAATTTAAGCCATCCCTAATTATTTATTATCTATTACTCATAAGATTTTTTATAATTTAATTATGGATTTAATTTTGATGATATATTTATATATTTTTAATTTTTTTAAAATTATTTCTATTAACATTATTTTTAATAATAATTAAATAGGAGAGAGAAGAAATTAATGAAAATAATTATAATATTTAAAAAAATATAATATTAATTAATTAAATTAATTAAATAAAAATAAGAGTTAGGAGTTAGGACAGAGGAATATATATTTTTTTTTGCATGAGAAAGATGGCAAAAGGCCCTTCATTGATCTTAGGAGCTAGGACTTAGGAGTTAGGACCTAAGCTTTATGCGAAGAAATTTATAATGTCGTTTAAATGCCCCAAAAACGCAAAATGTAAGTCATCCTAATCATGTACACAATGTACGACGCTCGTTTTGGTGGTCCTCTGCTATTTTGTATTCATCTACACGGCTCAGAACCCTGCTCAGATGGGCCAGTGAGATAGAGATAAAGCGAAGATTAATCGAATCGTATACGACTAAATCCAAATCCCTCTTTTTTCCAAACTTTTTTTTCCGAGGCAAAAATTTTTATTGAAAATAAACCCAATGCGATCTCTCCCCAACACTCGCGCGACATCTTTTCGAAGATTCTCTGACTTTCTCGGGAATTCATCCCCAACTTGTCTTTTCCATCTTCAGTTCATCCCGCTTTTTGCGAACCCAGCATGAAAATTTCCGTAGTTTCATAACTTCCAAAGGGATATAGTGAAGTTTTCCCCAGAAAATCTGGAAATTATTTTCTGAGCTCGTTCTGTCAGTTTCCTTCTGGGCCAGCTTGCTCTGTTTTTCTTATTCTTAAATCTTAATCGCAATTGAAGAAGGAAGGCATATAATACTCATTTATTGCGTGATTCCCGGAGATCCCCTGCATTATTGCACAAATATATATGGCCTTTCTTTTAATCCAAAGATAAAAACATCCTGGAGGGATAAGTTCCAAAATTTGACGTACCAACAGAAAAGAAATAACTAGACTTTAGTGGATGGATAAGTTGGGATTTTTATTCTGCTCAATATTTTAGTGGAAGCTGACCAGTTCGTCTAAATTCCGGCTGCCAGTTGTTGACGAGGTGAGTCATACAAAAAGCCCATCAAGGAAAGGGCGATACCTTTTCCTTTTGTATATTTTCCCATAATGGGGCTTGTTAGGCGTGCTAAAGTCGATTTATTGTAGCTGAAAAAGCCACCTCTATTTCGATAATTTATTTAACTCTGAAACCAAGGATTTGAAAGTTGGTTCCTTTTGGTTTGGTGAGAGACCTTACGAGAGAATTGGGAGCTCCTGGGGCTGAGAAAGGAGGAAGTTGAGATGGGTTCGTACGGAAATCTTGCAAGGAGGGCTTTGGAAACCGAGATGCCGATCATGGTGAAGGTACACCAGAAAGTCACTTGATCACCTTCATCATCATTATTTTTAAACCTTCTCTTATTTAAAAGTTGAACTTGTAAAGTTGTTATGAATTTGTGTCGTGCTTGCAGATGCAGGAATTGCTTCGAGGAGCCAAGAATGCCATGTCCTTGGCCCAGGTTTCTTTTCTCCCTGTTCCCAACAATTGTATTGTTAATATAATCTCTTAGTGATGACTATGGAGTTAGCGAGAAAAAGGGAAACATGTTATTTTATGTTTTTGGTTTCCAATGTCTGGTTATAATTTAACCCTGCTGGCTTGGGAATTTGGAGTAATATGGGGATGTTGAGAGAAGGGATAGCTCTTACTACTACTCAAGAATAGGGCGAGTTTGATGGGGGTTTTTGATGACGGTGTTTGAAACTTGTGATGACTGTTATATTATAAGTCTGCTGCAACTTTGAGGAAGTTTAAAAGTTATTTTCTGCACTTATAGACCATTATTTCATTGATAATATAATTTAAGTCAGAACGGCATGGTCATGAAAATTTTGCCTCCTTATTTCCTAAGAGGTAAAAAATGCATACTAAAAACAAAGAGAGGCAAATTAGAACAAGATACAAGTAAGAGTTATCATGTTTATCATTTCAGGCTACTTACTGTTATTATTGACGCTCCTTTGGATAAGTTGTGAAAGGTTATTTCTGCCTAAATTGGACTCTGAAAATTTATTGAGTATAAGAATTGTTTAATATAATGTTGTAATGCTTTGCTAAAGTACTAAAAGCTTGCAGACTTAATTTAATATTGTAAGCAGAAAGTGAAAGTATTGCAGCCCTGATTCTGGATCTGTTTTAAAACCTTTGTATATGGGTCTGCATGTGTTTAGTTATCAAATGGAGCTTTCTCAACAGTTTTTATTGCTCTGACTGCTGAAAGTATTTTGCTAGTTTTTTATTTATTATTTGCCTCTCATTTGTGTCTACAATCTTTAATGGGCTTGATGAAATTTATGTGCTGCAGGGGGTGGTTCATTGGCAACCTCCAAAGCAAGCATTGGACAAGGTGAAAGAACTTGTATGGGAGCCTTCAGTTAGTCGCTATGGTACTGATGAAGGTCTTCCTGAACTTAGAGAGGCATTAATAAAAAAGGTAAGCTACTAAACAGGTCAAGTTTTATCCTACAAATTGACTTGTAGAAAACTATGCCTAACTCATTGGATATCTTCGTTTGAGAATGGGGCCATTATTTTGTTTTTTTTCCCATTCAGCATAAACTGAAATAAGTATAGGTAATAATATTATTTTGCTGAAGGATGATAACCTTTTTGAGTCATATGCACAATTTCTTCTACTTTCACTTGAGCTGAATCAAACAGTAGTTATGGTCAAGTTGAGGTAATTTGTGATATCTTGTGGGATGTGTTAAACTGTTAAAGTGTTTCAACATTTAGAATCTGTAATATTATATTCTGTTGACATGTGAGACTGGAAAATGGAAAGAACTTTCATAGATTTTTAGTTTTACTGATGATTTATGCTTATGCTAATGGGACATGAATATGGATCAATCATTAATTTTAACTTAGGAAGAAAAATGATTCAGCTTTGGCATATACAATTAGATAACGTTGGGATTAAGTTGAACAATACAAATCTTCAGTTCAGGGGAAGGCCTCTGAATTTGTTGGGGTTGAGTTAGATGGGATGGTTGGCTCACTCAATATTCGTTTTTAGTTTGCTTTATACATTTTTCACAAATTGCTTTGTGTTGTTGACTTTTGGTTTCCTTGTTTCTTTCTTTGTTTACAGTTAGATCTTAACTCTTTTTCACAGCTTCACTCTTTTTCTTTGTTGTGTCATAAATGGCCTTGTTCCAGCCAATTTGCTCCCATCATCTATATTTTGAAAAAGCCTTTTCTTTCTTTTTTATTTTGGTCTTTTCTCTTTATTGCTTATTCAACATGAATGGATGGATTTTGTTCACTGCTATTTGCATCTTAATTGCTTTCAGTTTCTAAAATTTACTAAATCTGAAAATGGATCTTGGTTATCATTTCAATTGATTCTTTTGTTTTATTTCATGCAGTTGCATCATGAAAATAATTTGCAGAAGTCTTCGGTGATGGTTACAGCTGGTGCTAATCAGGTGACTAATGATGCCCTATTATAGAATTATCCCTGCATGTCCACTATTTTTATCAGAACAGTAAAAGAGAGCATATATGGTTTTTGAAGAAAAGGACATGTAATTGTACTAATGGCTTGCTTACTGTCTCACCTAAAATCCTAACTTTGATCTGTACCTTGTGCTGTTCAATTCATCATCAGTCATAATTGAATATTTGATCTAGTAATTGATGACTAATGATTATTTACCGAGTACTTATAACTTTCCACGAACTGTGTAGTATCTATCTTTCAACTAATGTGGTACCTGTTCAAAGATATCTTTGGTACTAACACCTCTTACAATGCAGGCATTCGTTAATTTAGTCCTTACATTATGTGATGCGGGGGATTCGGTGGTTATGTTTGTGCCTTACTATTTCAACGCTTACATGTCCTTCCAGATGACTGGCGTCACCAATATACTTGTGGGTCCCGGTGACCCCAAAACACTTCATCCAGATGCAGGTAAGAATTCTGATGAAGCTCACCCTTTCCTGTGATTATATATATCTAAATCCAAGGGTACATTCTGATGAGAAGCTATCTGTACAATGCAGTTTCTTATTCTTCTTGCAGAAAAAGTTGTGAACAATTAACTAATTATTAATATCTTTCAGACATTAGTCTTCTCAATGTACGGTTCCTTCTGCAATTTTGTTCTCTGTTTTGTTTATAGAAGTGTTTTGATTTTCAGATTGGTTGGAAAAGATATTATCAGAAACTAAACCTACCCCAAAGCTTGTCACTGTTGTTAATCCGGGCAACCCAAGTGGAACTTATATTCCAGATCCTCTTCTCAAGGTTCCCCTCTTCACCTCTTTGACTGCAATATTTGTTACTGTTCTTTTGAAAAAAATTGAGATTTCCATTCCAGTTTTGGCTTTTTCGCCTTTTCAGTTTCTTTTGGAAGTTTCAGATGCAATCATATGTTCTATATTTGTATTTATCCTTGCAGGATAATCACTGCAATGAATTTGGTAATTAACCTCTAAATTTTATTTTATTTTTAAATTTCTAAGCAATCTACTTTCTCTTATTTGGCCAGAGGATTTCAGATCTCTGCTTGAAAGCTGGCTCTTGGCTTGTTGTTGATAATACATATGAGTAAGTTTGTAATGCTTCAATCATAACAGCAGTAATTTTATTTATTTGATAATTGGCAAAAATGATGAGAAAGAATGTCTAGGATATCACAGCCTTGTACATATTTGCCATGTTTTTTAATATCACTGAGACATTAGACAGACGTGTGTTTGGATT
This sequence comes from Leucaena leucocephala, assembly GCA_037074615.1. Taxonomy (NCBI): domain Eukaryota; kingdom Viridiplantae; phylum Streptophyta; class Magnoliopsida; order Fabales; family Fabaceae; genus Leucaena; species Leucaena leucocephala. The sequence goes on along the minus strand of CM073556.1, from coordinate 21,084,805 downwards.
GGATGCCAAAATCACTTTTTTATCCAAACCATGGTTCCAGAGCAAATTAGTCAAACACGCATTAAAACTCAAAATCTAAAGTCCAAAACTTAGTTTCAGAGAAGCACACCAGTCTAGCTTTTGGTAGAACCTATTCTTCAAAAGCTAATCCAAACACATCCAGATCTACTGTTCAGTAAATACTAAATGAATAATTCAGTTATGGTGATGTTCATTGAGGGTTGTCTTAAACATTCTCTTACTAATATCTCTAAACTTTTCACTTGCATTGCAGGTTTATATTCTAATTGTTTCTTATACGAATACAAAAAATATGATGCAGGTATTTTATGTATGATGGTCTGAAACACACTTGTGTGGAGGGAAATCACATTGTTAACGTCTTCTCTTTCTCAAAAGCATATGGAATGATGGGGTGGCGCGTGGGATATGTAAGTATTACCTCTTATTTGTAACGTAAAAGTGTACTTTTAGTCCCTTTAATTCACACGAAGTAACGATATTAGGGTTAAAGAATTGAAAAGATACTTTATAAAATTAAGGGATTAAACTAAAATTTTGGATAAAGTTAGAGGATCAATTGTATACTTTTGCCCACATGTAATTATTTTCATTACCTGGCAACAAAATCGTTGAAATCTATATGACCATTTCTGGTGACGCATCGGATATCCTGATGGGTTGGCATTACCAGTATTCTTTATTGTTCTCAAATTGATTCTGCTGGAATTTTTAAGTGTTAAGAACTAATTTAAGTCTCCCAAGTCTGCAACTTCAAAAATTATGTTGTGGGTTTTGTATTTATCAGATTCCTGTAATATATTCTGTTAGTGACATTTTTCTGCTGCATAAAGCATTAAACTTTCGTAGGTTCTTTAACGTTGATTAAAGGAACTCTGGACTAATATTATTTGGTTATTGCAGATAGCATATCCATCTGAAGTAGAAGGTTTTGCTGCTCAGCTTCTCAAGGTCCAAGACAACATTCCTATCTGTGCTCCGATAATCTCGCAGTTCCTTGCCCTCCACTCGTTAGAAATGGGACCCGAGTGGGTCACAGAGAGAGTACAGAGTCTCGTGAAGAACCGGGAAATCGTTCTGGAGGCGCTGTCCCCTCTCGGAGAAGGTTCTGTGAAAGGAGGAGAAGGAGCTATATACTTATGGGCAAAGCTCCCAGATGGCCACGCCGATGATTTCAAAGTTGTTCACTGGCTCGCTCATAGGCACGGGATTGCTGTTATTCCTGGAAGCGCTTGCGGGAGTCCGGGGAATCTTCGGATTTCATTCGGAGGCTTGACAGAGAATGATTGCAAAGCTGCTGCAGAGAAGCTCAAGAGAGGTTTGGAAGAACTTGTGAGAGATGGTTTAGTGCAGTAGTGGCCTCTAAGCCAACACCAAAATTATATCTCTTGAGTACATTCCTATTTCCTACAATCAAAAGTGAAAACATGATAGAAAAATCTCAAGAGCAAACAATCCATTTTTCAGTGGTTTTGAAATAATTGGAGAGTTTTTACTCTCAACTACCTGGATAAGCTTTAGAGTAACCAGGATTTGTGATTATCATTTTTCAATGGATTCTAAATACAATGCAGCATTGTTTCATGCTTCATAAGTTTAATTTGTCTGCTCTTGAATGTAAAGTAAGTATGCAATGTGTTGACTGCCTTAAATTTCCTACAAAAAGATGAAAAGCATATTTCTGGTTGCCAATAATCCAATGAATGGGTGCCTCTAAGTGTTGAGGAAAGATAATCAATACATTTTAATACCTTAGTGAATATTTCATATTACTCAATGTAAGATTTAATACCTCATATTAAAAAAATTATATCAATTGGCCTCATATGAAAATTCTGTAATTGTATTTTATGACATTTTATTTGACCTTCTATTAATTAGAATTTTATTTAACTAGTTATATTTAAAACTGTCAACAAGTTGACTCTAATACCAATTGATAAATATATAAGAGAAATAGAGAACTATGTCATTTAAACTAGCTATTTAGATAAAAGAATCAACATATAAACTCATATATTACTCAATATAGAATTTAGTATCTTATACTATATATTACAAAGTTTTTATCATACTTCCTATGATAATATAGCTGAAGTCAGGAGTTTTGTGAGATGTCTCTGTAAGAAAGAAACAATTTTGCCACGCCACCACATTGTTGTGGGAAGTATCTTACTTAAGTATGGCATGTTCTAGGATATTTTTAGAAGTCCAAATACGTGACAAATTTTATATTACCATATTAAGAGTGTAATCCTTATTTCTTGTTACGAAAGCTTTTAATTGCATGTTAACATGTTTGGTACGGGGTCCTCAAATTATGACGTTTTTGAGAGTTGGCAACATCAAGAAAGATTACGGGAAACTCTTTAAATTGTGGTTTTAAAAGTGATTCTGGCTTAAACTTCGGTTAAATTTTTTTTTTAAAACAAACAGTTATATTTGTTCAAACCTCGATTTAGACCAAGCCATGGTTTTAGATAAACTGGTCAAAGTAACTTTTGGAACAGTAAAAATTATTTTTAACTACTTAATTACTATTTTACCCTTACTTTTTCTTACACACTCTCTTCTCTATCTTTTCCACTATATCTCATCTCTCCTCCATTTTTTTCACCCTATCTCCTCTCTTCTCTATCTTTTTTACCCTCTCTCTTCTCTGATCTCTTATACATACTCTTTTTAGTAATTTTCTAATTACAAAAGCCTTTTTTGTAATAACTATCCAAATACTCATTTATCTAAAATCACTTTTTTTTCTCTATAAACTCTTCTCTAAAAGCCCTTTTCCATAAACTGTCTATAAGTTTATTTTTTCTATAAGCCCGTTTTTAAAATTTTATCCAAACACACGCTATAGCATCCAACCGTTGGTATTGCTTTCAGTTTTGCCGAAGAATCTCTATGCCGGAGACTCGATGATCCATAAATTCACCAACTTTTGGATTTAACATTTCAAATTAAAAGAAGAACGAGAAAGAAAAAGAAACAAAATAGAAACTGGAAAAAGAAATGAAAAGCAAAATGATGATTAGATAACGTTGGAATGTGATTTCAGTTACGATATAAGCAAAGTTGTTGCTGGCGTGTGGGTCCAACCCAACGACTCTGATCGCCGCGAGTGCGCGACCCGTGTTTCTGTGAATATCTGAAGGTGCTAGGGGCAGTTTCGTCATTACATTCTCCTTCACTGTCCGTTCCCTCGACATTTAAACGCCGCCGTCTGACTCCTTCTCTCTTCACTGCTGCTTCACAGCAAAGGGAGTTTTAGAGAGAGAATGTTGTCCGTGGAGCTTATTATTTTTATATTCATATGAACTCTTATTTGTCAGTCTTTGTCTGAACTGTGAAAAAGTTGTTAACTTTAGGGATCGGTTGAAGAAATCTGAGAGAACGAAAAATGGTTGGGACTTCATTGGCGGGCTTGCAAGAGCACATCAAATTGGCGAGAGATTACGCTCTTGAAGGGCTCTATGATACCTCAATCATCTTCTTCGATGGCGCAGTTGCACAGATCAACAAGTATTCTTTCATTTCCCGTCTAACTTTTTTCTGGTTTATTAATTTTTATATTTTATTGGCCTATTTTACTATGGTTCAGCGTCAGTGACCTTGAAACGTTCGGTTTTGTTGAATTTTTTCCCTAGTGGAGGCGGTTTACGAGAATGTGATTTGGTTGAATTGTTTAAATTATGTTATCTAGGGAGATTCCTTTTTAAGGGGGGATAATCGACTTGTGAAAGAGAATCACTGGTGAATGCATCAAGAAAAGCTTCTGGATTTAAGCATATCGTAATTGCTATCAACAATCGTATCATTACATGTTGTAATCATCGGAGTTTTTGGCTTTATGACTGATTACAGACCTACCGCCATAAATTAAAGTTGTTCAGTGCTGAATCTTGCATCATTCTGAAGCACTAATAGCGAGTATTTGAAGGAAATACATAGATTTATTAGGACAACATGATATTATATGGGTTTGAACTTTGAAACATAATGTTGGGTATCATATAATTAAGTTAGTTTGGTGGTTTGAACTGCTTTTCGCCTGCTGAAGATTAAAACATGATTTCAGGCACCTAAGCACCATAGATGACCCTTTAGTTCGTACAAAATGGATCAATGCTAAGAAAGCCATTTCTGAAGAAACAGAAGTTGTAAAGCAACTAGATGCAGAGAGGAGGGCTTTTAAAGATACCCCCACAGGTAGACGGCCTCCTTCACCTCCGATATCTACTAAATCATCATTCGTTTTTCATCCCTTAGATGAATATCCAACTTCATCAAGTGGTCCCATGGATGATCCTGATGTCTGGAGGCCACCCAGTCGAGATAATACAAGTAGAAGACCCACAAGGTCCGGTCAAGTGGGCACTCGGAAGTCACCACAAGATGGGAGCTGGGGTCGAGGTCCTACAAGAACAGGAGCTGCTGGGCGTGGGGTGAAGAGTGGTGCTACAAGCAGGGTTAACTCTGGAGCCCGGGCATCAACTACAGGAAAGAAAGGCACTGGTTCTGGAAAGTCTAGCAAGGCAGATTCAGTTGTAAGTTCTATAATGCAATCTGATTGGCATGATTTTGTTTGGGATCATTTCTGTGTCAGTGGAGTCAACCAAATATCAATAATTTGGTTTCCATGAGTAGCACCTTTGTAGAATATTTTTCTCTTTTAGATGTTGCTCATGCATGGGCGAGTGGGTTTTAAAGCTGGTTTATATTGTCACATATGTTCCTCTAAGTTTTCCTGTTTTGAATCAAATAATTGTTTCAATGGTCAATTTTCTCCTAAGCTGGTTTATATGAGCTTCTTTATCTTTTTCAATATGTACTTTTTTGTGGTAGATGGGAAATTTGGGGTCCACATCAACATCAAAAGTTATAGGCACTGCTACATGCTAGACTTTATTCCTTTTGTTGGCTATATGAAACATCATGACAAGTAATAGGTATTCTTGGACAGAAAGTGTGCCCAGTTCAGCCAGTTTTAAAAACATTTATGCCGTGTTTGACTATGCGTTTGTTCTGGCCAAAAAGGCAGTTTTGGCTGAAGACATGTTATCAAACACGCTATTAACCTCATATTTACTGCTGGATTCTCACAATTTGCTTACTTAATGGATAGAATGGTGATGCTGAAGATGGTAAATCAAAGAAAGGACAATATGAAGGTCCTGATCCAGACTTGGCTGAGATGCTTGAAAGGGATGTGCTAGAAACAGCTCCTGGGGTGAGATGGGATGATGTTGCAGGGCTAACTGAAGCTAAAAGACTTTTAGAAGAAGCTGTTGTGCTTCCCTTGTGGATGCCTGAATATTTCCAGGTATATTTTTAATTTTGAATTCTCCAAATTTTGGCATGCTGGAATTTTGCATTTTAATTTCAGGGCATGATTTTGTCCAAGTACGAGCGATAAAATTGGTATCCTGATGTGAAAGGATTTTTAACTTGTAATTGTAACCCGGGCAGCGCTATCTACACCCTGGTTTGGCAATCTGGTGAAATGGATTGCATAAAATATGCTATTGCATTCATATGATCATTGTTTGTGAAGTCTCAGGAAATAGGCATATGCAGATGAATTTCTTGCTGAATCGAAAGCTCAAAAGGCATAGTAAACTTAGTATTAAAATAAAGTGATTTAATTGGCCTAATCGATTTCAACTTTATCGTGCCTACACATTTGAATTTCAGTTATTAAGTGCTTGTCTTCTCTCTGATTATTCTGCCTACAACAATAAACATTCGATAGTGTGAACGTATGATTTATTTGCTTGCAGGGAATTAGGAGACCGTGGAAAGGTGTTCTGATGTTTGGTCCACCAGGAACTGGGAAGACGCTGCTAGCTAAAGCTGTTGCTACTGAATGCGGGACCACTTTCTTCAATGTTTCCTCTGCTACTTTAGCTTCAAAATGGCGCGGAGAAAGTGAGCGGATGGTGCGATGTTTGTTTGATCTTGCAAGAGCCTATGCACCAAGTACGATTTTCATTGATGAGATCGATTCTCTATGCAATGCTCGTGGGTAAGTCTTTCTATTTTTTCAAGGAATGAAGAATTAACGTTGCCTCTTTCATATTGCCCCTTGACCTTGAGTAGTATAGAACTAATTCAGTCCTCTTCTTATACTTAAACTTGACCATTGGTTCAATTAACTTTACATCATCAGGGCATCTGGGGAGCATGAATCATCTAGAAGAGTAAAATCTGAACTTCTAGTTCAGGTTGATGGTGTAAATAATAGTTCCACAAACGAGGATGGGACCCGAAAAATAGTAATGGTTTTGGCTGCCACTAACTTCCCATGGGACATAGATGAAGCCCTAAGGTTTGAATTCCCTGCTTCTTTTTATACCCAACATGATTAGTTGTCACTAATAAAAAAAACATTTCTTCTAGAAATTCGTCTCTTTTAAGTGTACAAGTCTACTCTTGCTGATTCCATGTGATCTCCATGAAATGCAGGAGAAGACTGGAAAAGCGTATATATATCCCTCTTCCAAATTTCGAGAGCCGTAAAGAGCTAATCCGAATCAATTTGAAGACTGTAGAGGTTAGTGGAGAGCTATTGAGCTAGTTTTACTATCTTGCCTATATATTTCTTTCAAGATATTTATTCCACACTTACACACACACAGAGACACACAAACACACACACACACTTCAAGGTAGTCATTGAGCAGGACTTATTGATTAACGATCTATTAAAAGATATGGTTCTTGATAGAGTATAATGGCGTCGTGTAATTTATGTAGCCGACCCCACCTGTTAGGATAAGGCTTGTTGTTACATATACACACTTCTTAGAGGTGTAAGGGCCTTTAATTAACTTGTTATATCAGTAGAGTTTCTTTCTTGATTATCTCAGACATCATGTTTTATGTTATTTTGAGTTTTACTGAGCCTTTATTGGAACAAAAAAGTTTTGGTTTGTGATCATCATCAACTTGTAGTTAGTAAAAATAGCCCGTGGAAATGATAGCAGATTCATTGACACTAACAAACACTAACTGTTTTAGTAAGGCTAATGAAACTTGGTGTTGGGATCAGGTGGCCCCTGATGTAAATATAGATGAAGTGGCTCGCCGAACAGAGGGCTATAGTGGAGATGATCTGACGAATGTCTGTCGTGATGCTTCATTGAATGGTATGAGGCGTAAGATAGCGGGAAAGACTCGCGACGAGATCAAGAACATGTCGAAAGATGAGATTTCAAAGGATCCAGTGGCCATGTGTGATTTTGAAGAAGCTCTGGCTAAGGTGCAAAGAAGTGTGTCACAGGCTGATATTGAACGTCATGAGAAGTGGTTTGCTGAATTTGGATCTGCATAATGAGAGATTGACTGTCACCAATTTTATTAGTTCTTTGGCTGTGTGGTGGTTTGTCTTTTATTAATATTCATTTGTAATTTTGAAGTCCAAGAGAGAAGGGTCTGCTGTTGAATCTGTAACAACCATTAATATAATCCCATATTCTTTAAATTGTTACTTCTCTGCTTATGCCTGATTGGACATGTTTGATTTTCATGGCATAGTTAATTTTTTTTTTGTGGAAAATATTGATTTCAAATTCAAATCTCACACCTAACTGTTATAAACCACTTACCTTGTAGAGATATTGTAGTGATATTATACGATATGTAATATTCCGTAGTTAGTACAGAGGATACGATATAATATTGTATTATTAATGTTTAGGATTACCTATTGTATCTATAAATACCTATTCAGCATATCAATGAATAACAAGAAGTATTTTTCACATCACTTTTATCCCAGAAACATCATGGTATCAGAGCTGTGAATTTTGGACTCCTGTCTGGTTGGTTTTGGCGTCTGTTTTTCTGGTTTTTGGTCTCTGTTTTCCGACAGCACTGTGCTTGCCGGTGACCTCCTGTTTTTCGACGATGACTCGAGACACGCGCCAGCTAGGGAAGATCGCAAGGCGCCGATCGGCATTTCCCCAAAGTTTCATGGCCGTCTGAGCAGCGCATGAGGGTCATGGGCCACCGTCAGTTCACCGTCAAATTCACGCGTCGGCGCGTGAGGCGTCCTCCGGTGACCTTTTCCGACGGCGTTTCACTTCTTTGGGATCGACTCATCATCCTTATCATATCCCTGGAGTTTCGTGCTGTAATTTCGACCGGTCCATATTGGGTCCTCTGTTTTTTGATCCATTTGTTCGCCGTGGTGATCCGTGTGTTTGCAGTTTCTGATTCGTTTGACCCCTGGAGTGGTCTTCCTCTACTGGTTTGAACACATTTGTTCTTACGGGGCTCCCAGTGAAGCTACGATAATTGGATAATCCAGTTCTTTTGGTTAATTGTTGTGTGGTTGCTTTCGTTTTCTTTTGGTACTAATCTGTTTTTGATGGCTTCAACTAAGTCTCCTACAGTTTCTGAGATGGTTCCAATAGTCACTAAGATTACTGAATACAAATTGACTTGGAAAAATTATCTCGATTGGAGTAAATCTATTCGTATTTATTTTCGAAGTATTGAGAAGGAAGATCACTTGACCGATGACCCTCCAGAAGAGCAAGATCCCTCTCGCAAGTCATGGTTAAGGGATGATGCACGGCTTCTCTTACAAATTCGTAATTCTATTGACAGTGAGATCATGCCCTCTATTACTCACTGTGAATTTGTTAAGGAACTAATGGACTACTTGGCATTCTTATACTCAGGCAAGAATAATATTTCTCGTATATATGAGGTTTACAGATCCTTCCATCGCGCCGAGATGCCGGATGATCGTCCTCTCACCGCCTTCTTTATGAACTTCAAAGGAATGTATGAAGAACTCAATGCTCTCATACCTATTTCTGATGAGAGGAAGGTTAATGTGTCTCACCGAGAGCAGATGGCTACCATGAGTTTTCTTACTGCACTTCCGTCTCGATATGCGGCTGCTCGGTCTCAAATTTTATCTGGCGCTCATCTCCCCTCTCTCGAAGAAGCCTTCTCTCGTGTGTTGAGAATCGAACAAATCTCTTCACTAGCCCCTATTGTGCATACTAGCGCATTACTTAGCAGTGGTCAGAATAATGCTCGGGGGCCACCTACTTATCGTGGTTCTACACCAGGGGGTTTTGCTCAGGAGTCGAAAGGCGTGATCTGTTACTACTGTAAGGAGCCCGGTCATACGAAACGTACGTGCCATAAACTTCAGAACAAACATAATCGACAAAATTCTGCACACGTGGCCACAACCAATGACACGGTTACCATTTCTGCTATTGAATATGCTCAATTAAAGTCTAGCAATCCTCCTGCTAGTGCTGCTATTGCAACAGGTAATGAGGCTACTGCCCTTGTCTCTTCTTCCTCCAAATGGATCATAGACTCTGGTGCTACTGACCACATGACAGGTAACCACTATCTCTTTTCTACTTACAATTCGTATGCCAACCCTTCTAACATCACTATTGCGGACGATTCCCAATCTCGTGTTCTTGGTTCTGGCACTGCTAAACCTACCTCCTTTATTCATTTGGACTCTGTACTCAATGTCCCTAAACTTGCTTTTAATCTTTTATCCCCTAGTAAACTTACTCGTCAATTAAACTGTTGCGTCTCACTTTTTCCTGATCATTACTTGATACAGGATCTTTTGACGAAGAAGATTATTGGTAGAGGTTACGAATCCGGCGGTCATTACTTCCTTGCTGATCAGGGATCGCGTGCGGTAGCTTGTGTTGGTGGTGTCACTCCTTTTAAAGCACATTGTCGTTTGGGTTATTTATCTTTATCGTCTTTGAAAAAAGTTTATCCTCAGTTTCAACATTTGTCGTCCTTAGATTGTGAGTCATGTCAGTTTGCTAAACATCATCGCCTTCCTTTAGTTTCTCGAGTCAATAAACGTGCTTCGTCTCCTTTTGAGTTAGTGCACTCTGATGTTTGGGGTCCGTGTCCAGTTGAGTCTAAAGCTGGTTTTAAGTACTTTGTTACATTTGTTGATGATTATTCCCGGACTACTTGGTTATATCTAATGCAAAATCGTTCTGAATTGTTCTCTCATTTTTGCGCCTTTACTGCTGAAATTAAAAATCAATTCAATACTTCTATTCATACTCTGCGCAGTGATAACGCTAAAGAATACTTTTCTGCATCCTTTTGCTCTTTTATGCTTCAAAATGGTATTCTACATCAATCTTCTTGTGTGGATACACCGGCTCAAAATGGTGTTGCTGAAAGAAAAAATTGTCACTTATTAGAAGTAGCTCGTGCCCTTATGTTTCAAATGCAGGTTTCAAAACCTTTTTGGGCCGACGCGGTTTCCACTACTTGCTTTCTCATCAATCGTATGTCGTCCTCTGTTCTTGATGGTCACATTCTCTACACTACTCTCTTTCCTTCTAAACCTTTATTTTCGATTGACCCTAAGATTTTTGGATGTGTGTGTTTTGTTCGAGATGTGTGTCCAAGTATCTCTAAATTAGATCCCAAGTCCCTCAAGTGTGTCTTCCTTAGCTATTCCCGTGTGCAGAAAGGTTATAGGTTTTTCTCTCCGTCTCTTAATCGTTATCTGGTTTCTGCTGATGTTACTTTTCAGGAATCTCTTGCTTATTTTGCCTCTACTAATTCAGCTTCTCCTCCTCCACCTGCGGAGGAGGATAATCTTCTGGTATACTCTATCCTTCCTTCATCATCACCGGCCCCAGCTCCCGTACTGGCACCTGGTCAACCACCTTTGTCTCGGGTCTACACCAGACGTTTGAAGGAAACTACTATTGCTCTTACGCCAGATTCTGCCCTACCATTGTCTACTTCCTCATCAGATCCTGCAGAACGCATTACTCATCCTGAGTCTGGCCCGATTCCTCCTTCTGAGATACCTCCTGTTCCTGATCCAGATCCCTCCCTTGATCTGCCTATTGCCCTCCGCAAAGGTAAACGCACTTGCAGATATCCTATTTCGTCTTTTGTTTCATATAACCACCTCTCCTCTGCTTCTCGTGCCTTTGTTACGTCTTTAGACACTATTTTCGTACCTCATTCCCTACCTGAGGCCTTGTCCCACCCGGGTTGGCGTACTGCTATGGAAGAAGAGATGGCGGCCCTTGATCGTGCTGGTACGTGGTCCTTAGCTGATTTACCGGCAGGAAAGAAAGCCATTGGGTGTAAATGGGTGTTGACCCCTAAAACTAAGGCTGATGGCTCCCTTGAACGCCTTAAAGCTCGTCTTGTTGCTAAAGGTTATGCTCAGAAGTATGGTGTTGACTACTCTGAGACTTTTTCTCCTGTGGCCAAACTCTCCTCGGTTCGTCTCTTCATTTCTCTGGCCGCTATTTATAGTTGGGATCTCTCTCAGCTGGATATCAAAAATACCTTCTTACATGGTGATCTTCTAGAAGAAGTGTATATGGAGCAACCACCTGGTTTTGTTGCTTAGGGGGAGCATGGTAAAGTATGTTGGCTTAAGAGATCTTTATACGGCTTAAAGCAAAGCCCTCGGGCATAGTTTGACAGATTTAGTACTGTTGTGAAGGACTTTGGCTTGTGTCAGAGTAAGTGTGACCATTCGGTGTTCTATCAGTGAACAAGTGCTGGCATGATTCTACTAGTTGTGTATGTCGATGACATTGTGATTACAGGGAGTGATACCTCAGGGATCTCATCACTTAAGTCATTCCTTAACTCCCAATTTCAGACGAAGGATTTGGGTTCACTAAAATATTTCTTGGGAATTGAAGTTATGAGAAGCAGGAAGGGCATCTTATTGACTCAGAGAAAATATGTTCTTGATATGCTAAAAGAAACTGGTAAACTTGGAGCTGCCCCAACTAGTTTTCCTATGGTTTATAATCCGCTGCTTGATGCTGATGGTAGTATACAATATGAAAATCCCATTGAAGCTGCTAAGAGCAAGCCGTTTGAGAACCCAGAGAGGTACAGAAGATTAATTGAAAAATTGAATTATCTTACAGTTACCCGCCCTGATATCACTTATCCAGTAAGTGTTCTTAGCCAATTTATGGTCTCTCTAACTATTCGACAATGGGAAGCCTTAGAACATGTGTTACATTATTTGAAAGGATCTCCAGGTCGTGGGATATTGTACAAGAATCATGGCCATATAGATATTGAGTGCTTTTGTGATGCTCATCATGGTGGATCAAAGGCCACAAGACGGTCTACTACCTGTTACTGCGTCTTTGTCGGAGGGAACTTAGTATCTTGGAGAAGCAAGAAACAAAACGTAGTGTCACGGTCGAGTGCAGAAGCGGAATATAGAGCCATGGCACAGTCTGTATGCGAGATAGTCTGGATATATCAGTTGATGACGGAGGTTGGCCTTCAAACCTCATTACCAGCAAAATTGTGGTGTGATAATAAAGCAGCTCTACACATAGCTTCTAATTCGGTATTCCATGAACGCACGAAACATATTGAGATCGACTGTCACTTTATTCGAGACAAGCTCAAGGAAAATTTCATCTCTATAGGACATGTCCGATCCAGTGATCAATTAGGCGACCTCCTCACCAAAGCTCTTAATGGGGTTCGGATTGAATATCTTTGTAACAAGTTGGGTATGATTGACATCTATGCTCCAACTTGAGGGGGAGTGTAGAGATATTGTAGTGATATTATACGATATGTAATATTCCGTAGTTAGTACAGAGGATACGATATGATATTGTATTATTAATGTCTAGGATATATCATTAATGTCTAGGATTACCCATTGTATCTATAAATACCTATTCAGCATATCAATGAATAACAAGAAGTATTTTTCACATCACTTTTCTCCCAGAAACATCATACCTTAAGATACCCTTCTGATTCGCAGTCTAGTGGCATAGAAACTTTCTTGTAAATAGGAAGATGTGTTAAACCTTGATGGTAATCTCAGGCCATTAGTATTTATTTTTTTTCCCTTTTGTTTAATCCAAAGGAAAAAGGAAAGAAAATTCTCCTCCACACTTGAACCTCAATTGTTTTCATCTTTAATTAGTTATCTATTTATTTGACAAATAAAAAATCAAAGAATATTTTTTTAATTAAGAATAAAATGTAAGAAGTTAGTGATGATAATAAATAGGAAGACGGCAGGTGGTGGCAATCTCAACAAGGATTTGTATGGCTAAAATCGAAATATTGGATTTATGTGAACGTCTTCTTTTATTCTCACTCTTTGCTACAACGGCCTCTCATTATCATATTTTCTTGTTATCTTCCCTTCAGCCACGATCACACCCGGGTGGAGAAATTAAGGGCACAGATTCAGTTTTTTAAAACATAGTGGCCAATTTTTTTAATCTTTTTATTTGCCCTTTTCATCTTCCATACTCTTTTTTTCTAACAAAAAAAAAATTATTTTCCCCCCCAGTCTATTTATCTACTCGTGGAAAAGAAGTTTCATTGCATTTTAAAACATTTTGCTATCAAATAATCAAATAATTTGGATTCAAATAAGAAGAAGCTCTGTTGAATTCTAGACTTTATATATATTTAATGAATATAAATTTTCTTTGACTTAATTGAACCGCCGCTACTAGTAATGAAAATTCTCTATACATATCGTCATCCGTATAGAAATTCTTGAACAAGTATGCACGGATCGGCCTTGAAGACATGAATGAAATAAGGGACAACTACTAATAAGGTCTTTTCTTCTCCCTAACAATCAAATAGCAATACAAATCTCTCTCTCTCTCTATATATATATATATATGTATAACAACAGCGTGTAATGCATGAAACTCGGGGAAGTGATGAATAGTGTGTACATGGGAAAGTCCAAATTCAAAAGAGTGGTGTATGGTTCTTTTACTGTTGTGGTTTTGTTCAGTGTCTTCACCACCAACCTTACAGCGTCCAACCCATTACAAGGTAACCTCCTCTACTCTCTCTGCGCGCTCCCCGGGGCTCTAAGAGTCTATTTGGATTAGATTTTGAAAAAAAGAAAAACGATAGTTTCGGAGTTAAAAGTTATTCTCCCCCTTATATCAAAACTATGGTTTCGTTGGTTAAAATTACTTGTAGACTTTTGAATATGTGTTTGACTACTATGCTCTTGAAAGCTTGGTTTGGATGAAAACCATAGTTTTGGAAGTTGTCGCAAACAATCAGGTGTTAGTTGAAGAAGAAATGAGAATAATGAATGGGTGAGTGTGGATTATGTATGCAGAAGAACTATGCAGAAGAGTGTTCTGTGGGGAAGGAAGATGCCAAGGGACAGAGAAATTCCCTTTTGTGGAGTGCGTCTGCAATTCTGGCTGGACTCAGTTTAACAATATCACTTCTCTCCCTTGTGTTCTTCCCAACTGTATGTCTCTCTTCTCTCTCTCTCTCTCTATATATAAACTCTGTATGTACACAAAAAGATGGAATTATAATATACATAAGAAATGAATTGCAGGCACTGTTCATTCTCAGTGTGGAAATGCAGCTCCGCCACCACTGCTGTCTCCTCCACCGTCATCGCCGAATCCTCCGTTTCAACTGCCTAATATATCTGATCGTCAGCTCTTTCATATTATGTTGTGTTGATTCTTGACATTATATATGTATGTATGTTGTTGATGAAATATATGAAAACTGATATGGTTTTAATTAATGGAATGCAGCTTGCGGGATGAATTTTTGTGGGGCAGATGGAAGCTGTGTGAGAGATGGCTCTGATTTCAAGTGCCAATGCTCTCAAGGATCCACTAATTTCCTCAACAATCCCAAGTTCGCTTGCTTCAAGAAATGTATATATATATTTCTTGTTCTTGCAAAATATCATTTTTTTAAAAAAAATATTTGATATGAATGTATGAAACATTTTTTTTTCAAATATTAATTTTTGCAGGCAATTTAGGGGAAGATTGTAAGGGTGTTAATCTTGGTTTTAATGAACCTCCATCCCCTCTTGCAAATTCTGTCTCTCCATCAAATGGTAATTACCTGCATCCTCTTTTACGTACAACACACTTGCACATTCAAATTCCAAAAGTAATTTCAAACAGGATAATCTCTAGAAGGAGGGCATGCACCCGTATGTAATCAAACTAAACAAGATTAATTATAGAACATGTTAGACAATCATGAACAAGGAATTTGATGTGATTATTTAATGATGCAGAAGGAATTTGTGGAATAGCATTCTGTGGGGAAGGAAGATGCCAAGCAGTTAAGGAACCACCATTTGTGGAATGCATTTGCAGTGACGGGTGGGCCAACCTTTACAACGATACTCACCTCCCTTGTGTTCTTCCCAATTGTCTGTCTTCTTCTTCTTCATCGCTTATCTCTTTCATTATCATACGCAGCAGCACAATCAATGAATTATTAATGTTGCAGGCACCATTGATTTCCACTGTGGAAAAGGGGCTCCTCCGCCTCCTCTGCCACCGTTGCAAGAGCCTAATTTTTCTGACCGTACGTCCTTGATCTCATTAATATTTGGAACATAAATACCTGATTTGCAGTTGATATAATAATATAATCCTGCTTCTGCTTCTATATATGAGATGCAATTAATCAAATTCTTAAAATTTTTACAGGAATGTCAATTTTACTCACGTACTTTATTTTTATAGGTACTCCTCTAGTTGTAATTATAACATCTATTTAACTAATTTGATTAAATTAAAAAAAATAGTTAAATTAATTAATATAGTATATTTTTTCTAAAATATCCTAAATTATTTTTCTTAATTTTCTCTCTCCCCATCTTACTTGATTATTGTTGATAGAGTATCAATAGTAATAATTTAAAAAAATATTAATAAATTTAGAAAATATATTTTATATTTAAGATAAATATTAACTTTCTAATTAAGTTATATATTAAGGACCGGAGGAGTACAATATATACTCCGTCAGTTCATTTTTATAAGATATAATTTGTTGAATAGACATATTCCTTTTTATAAAATATATTTTACAGATGTCTAAACATTTAATTTTCTACTTCCCCAATTTTACCCTCAATTAATTATGTCTTATCTCATCTCTTTTTTTCCCTTATTCTTTCTCTTTTGGTTCACTCTCTCCCCCATCCCACCCACATTTTCCAAGAATGAGGGTTTTTTTAGAAAACAAAGTTCATTTTTTATATGTTTATTGTATTTAACTAATTTTAACTATATTTTTTGAATAATGCAGATTGATTAATTGTATCTTATAAAAAAGAATAAAGAGAGTATTAAATAAAGCTAAAGTTAAAAATTATTAAATTTTAAAGTAGAGTTAATTAAATTTAAAATTTTGGGTTAAGGTGTATCCATCATCATAAAGTATTTTCTTAAGTATACCTAGCATATTAAAATATTTTATCGTATATCTAGCACTCTAAATTATTTTTTATATATACCTAGTACTTTCAAATATTTTTGTTGACACGTCTAACATCCTAAAATATATGTATCATAAAATACTTCCAGATGATAGATTGAATGCACATGGGAAAATATTTCAAATTTGGATGTATGATTTTTTTTAATTGTAGTGAAACATATTGAATGAATGAATGGACAGCTTGCTGGATCAATATATGCGGGCCGGATGGAAAGTGTGTGAGTGAAGGTTCAAATCCCAAGTGCCAATGCTCTGATGGCTCTGCTAATCTTTTTGCCAATCCCAACCTCCCTTGTTTCCAGAAATGTACGTTCCCTTCCTTCTTTTTATCTAGGGTGATAATATGGGTTAGACCCACAGATCTAACTCGTCAAAAAATAACGGGTTAGGTTATAATATTTATAACTCATTTAGATGCGGGTCTTTTTGACCCGCACCCGCCAAGCCCGCACCCGTAGTGGGTTAACCCGTCGGGTTGGCGGGTTGACCCGTTCTTTTTACTTTTTTTTATTATTTATATTGCACATTTGTACTTTACTAATTTGAGAATCTTAACTAAATAAGGGACATTATACTTAATTTATATTAACTTTATCTCATTGAGTCATTTCTTTATATATATTCATTTTATTTTATTATTATTTTCTTTGTGATAGATTTATTTATGGATGGTGACAAAGTTGACTAAATAAATATTTTGACAACTTTAATCATGATTCGGATCCAATTAATATTGACATATGTAAATTTTTTTTTTAAAAAATTAACATATAGCCATATACATATAAAAAAAAATTGGCAGGCTCGGGTTGGTGTTACACCAACCTGCCTCCACCCTAACCCGCGGTGGGCCAACCCGTATTCGGCAGATTGACCCACATTACCACCCCTTTAATTTCATCTGATTTAACAAACAAATTGTGGTCTTCAAATTTTCATGTTTTTTGAACATATTTCCTATCTCTATGTTCTCTCTATCTTATAATTGGGAAATTTTGTATCATAAATTTATTTTTCCCCATTTTTGTTGAAAATCAGTCTTGTATGTGCAAAAAACATTTTCTTTTTCATGCATTTTATTTTTACAGGCCAATTAGGAGCAGATTGTAGCGGTATTGGGTTTAATCAGCCTCCACCTACACCACCCCCTCCCACAAATTCTGTCTCTCCAACAAATGGTAATTATCTCTCTCTGTCTCTTTACACGCATAGTGAGTATTCGTCTAGTTGGTAAGGATGCGAATTATATATCATGACCATGTATATAATTTCAAATCTCTATGTCAAAGTGAGGATTTTAATAATGAGTGATTCATAAATACTCTATAAATTGACCGAACCAAGGACTCAAATATGGACAATTTCATCTCAAATTCCCACTATATAAAGGCTTTTTTTTTTCAAAATATTGAACACTAAATGTGGGTATTTACTAACCGTCGAATATTAAATATAAATATATCTTATATGAAGATTCAAAATTTTAATTCATTATATTATGAGGGACTAACTCATTTCTGCTAAACATAATATCGTTGATAAAAAAAATGCTTTTTTTCTTCCAAGTCATTGAATTTCACCACATATTACTTTTTTTTTAGTAAATTTTTATGGATAGCCCAAGGAGATAAGATTGGGCCTATAAATTATAAAATAATATGACAGCCCAATAATAATTTTATATCATGAACAAATAATTTTATGTGATTTAATCAATAGCAATTGGGTCTAATAAAATAGACTAATCTCTTATAATATAATAAATTAATATTTAAATTTTCACTGAAAAAAGTGTCACATTTAATGCCCGATAGTACCTCCAATAGGAAGATATCTATATGCTTAGAAAAAGAAAATTCATGTGATTTTAGTTTTCGTGATGAATCTAATATTAACTGTAAGTACTGATGATTGGATTTGTTTTGTGTTGCAGGGGACATTCTGAATGGATTAGGCAAACTCTATATGCTATCTGTGATAGTATTAGCAGCCCTAGTTCTAAGCATATGATGATCAATGTAATACAATCTGCATATATTATATAAATCTTATTTACTTATTTATTAATTTTTATTTTGAATTTCAGCTGGAATGATGGTGTGAGGAAAGAATAATATTAATGGAGTCATATATTGTTTCAGTTTTCTTGTGCAATTCCTTAAAAATCTCTACTTTTAGTTAATTATAACAAAATATTAGATCTACCTAGAAAAATTCATTTTTTTCCCTCTAGGACGAGATTATTTTAAGATGTACACTCACACATACATATATACATATGTACATTTCATTTAGTTTCAAATAAATTCAAGTCTTCCTATAAAAAAAATCAATGGATGGTTAATTTTTAAACTTCCCTCTTACTAAATATTTTTTTCTCGTACAATAAAATTTATGTGGGTTCAGCAACGGTCCTCACTAAGGCCAGAACATAGCCTCAAGGCTCAAGGATTTAAATATAGTCACAATCACACACCTTTATAGTTGGCACCAGCATGTGATAATAAGTATTTCTATTTGATCGCAAGAGAAATGCAAATTGAATCACAAACTTCAAATTAATAGGCATAAATATTCTTTAGTAATATTTATTTACTTTAAATAGATAATATTTTATACAATGCAGTTAAAAGTATATTAAAACCTAAGAAAATACTTATATGTTGATGGTCGAGGGCTTAACACAGCCCTCTTCCTCTATCCCTTTATCTGAACTTAGCCCTCTTCCTCTATACCTTTATCTGAACTTAAGACCGGCTATGAACATTGAATATAGGTAGAGTTAGTTTAACCCATATATTCATACAAAAACTAATAAAATTGGTTGTCTTAAAATTACTCCATTTTTTTTATAAATACCTTTGTCTCTGATACACTCTTCCCACAAAAAAAAGAAAGAAAGAAAACTCAACAATATCAAATATATATACCAAGGGTATTATTAAAAAAAAATAGTAATTACTACAATAATTTACATAATAGTAGTAATTTGTAATAGGAAAACAAAAAACTTGTAGAATTGAGTTACAAATAGAAATAGAGGTAGTAGTAAATTTCATGTCTAATAAGACAAGGGAGGCCATAGAATTGAAGAGAAATGTGAAGGTTCTTGTATGTATTATATATATTTGAGGCAAATTATAAAGTGAATAATTAATATATGCTGTAAGTAAAGAAATGAACTTATGAGGGTCTTTGTTAGGTACGACGTCATATTATATTATAATAATAATAATTGGAGAAATGAATATGAAAAACATATAGATGCTTTCGCTCTGGTGTTGTTTTTGTCTCACCAGAAAGAGCCCAAATAATTCATTCATACACTTGTTATTCTCTTTTTCTTTGTTGTTGTTTGAGTTTGCACTGTAGAATTAACCCTTAGCCAAATGAAGCTCTGTGGTGTGTCATGGAACGATATTGCATGCACTTCATTCCTGTATTGTCTTGTCTCTTCTTCTTTCTTTCTTTTTTTTCCTTTCTTGTTTGTCTCATATTTTAATCCATATCCATTATCTCTGTACTGATCAGACTGGGATGAATCCCTTGGGAAAGTCATCTACACACGTATCTGTATTTATTCTCTTTTGTTCTTTCTCCTGTCTCTTTTCCTTTCAATTATTAATACATATTGCAGGGCTTCTCTATTTTTTTAAAAGAAAAAAAAATATTATGAGCAAACATTAAGAAATGATCCAATATATTTTTTGAAGAGTAGGGAGTTAGCTCCTCGGTAGTGCAAGTGGCATGTAGGACATCCTTTAGATGCAAATACCAATGTTCGATCCTCGCCCTGCAATACGTTAAATCCAATTCTTCTTCTGATTGTGAATTTTTTTTAATAAAAATAATATATATATGTCACTAATTCTTAATTATTGAGTCATCATGTGAATATTAATGAATCTTTCGATTTTAAATGACACGAATAATATCATTTAGCAAAATAACACAATTATTATATATAATGATATACTTAATTAGCAAATATATAATATGGTTTATTTTACGCACACATACATATAAATAAATAAGGAGAAGAGACCCCTCTCCAATTAAATTAAAGTTGATCCTTATCTTGACTTCTATAATGTCAAATTTAATTATATATTCAATTCTAGGTAATTAATTACCTCATATTTGTTCCACATAATCAATAATATATTAACATTAAAATTTATAGCAATATAATATTTATATTCATAAATTATAAATAATATATATATGACTGATTTTTGTTTTTTTTTACAAAAATCAGTGCAGGGGACATGTGGTATAAATTATTGCAATTAATGCAAAAGACACGGCTAGACTAATTTCCAAATGGCTAGATTGAATTGTTGAAAATATCAAAACAGATTGCAATGAGAATGGTCGTCCTTATTATAGAGAATTTGAATATTTTGAAAGATATATGAAATAAGAAACTAATTAAAGGGGGAGGGGGACAAACAACATTTTGTAACAGTTATTGGTAGGGGTGAAGATCGAACAAGATAATGTTTCATGTCTCTCTCTCTTTCGAGTGATTAAAATATTATGATAAAGATAAGAAAATATTGGCCTTCTAAAACCACCAAATAACCCAAATCACTGATCTTGTCGTTATAATATGTATCGTCCTATATATATATATATACACATACCGCGCACGCGCACGCGCCCCATGAAAACTCTTAAAAACTACAATCAATTTAAAAATGTAAGAAAACCGAATTCATCAGAAAGAATATAAATAATTAAATACATATGTCTAATATTTAAGATTTGGAACGTGTTTTATTGATTTGGAACGTAATGTTTGGTTTTGTTTGAATATTTAAAGTAAGGAAAAACTAAACGTGAGCTGATATATTTACTCTGAATCTTAATATAAGAGTTAGTTAATTAATTTGAGTAGGTTAATAAAGCTAAATAAATTAGTTAATTATGATAAAATTTAACTACTTAATACTAATTTAAATTATACTTTTTAATTTATATAAATTAGATAATAATATATTAGTTTTTATATTGGTTATAATTAAATAATTTATTTAATTTTTTTAATATACTTAAATTAGTCAATTAATTCTGATATTGATTATAATTAGCTGATTTATTTAATTTATTTAATTTAGTTAATTAATTTTATATTAAAAATTTGAGGGAGGAGGGAGTATATTATATGAGATTCTCACAATTCCCAATTACGCCATTTTTATGCGGTATGATAACAATGTATGTATGTATGTATAGAAGGAGAAGAAGAAGAGGGAATTTAATTTGGACACGTGTGTGTGTGTGGGTCTCTCGTCGTGAATTGATAAGGATTACTTTGATGAACTTGACTTGGGCTTCTTGAAATCTCTACATATGCATGTGCACGCCAATAACACTACCGCAATCATTCATATTGCTTCAGCAACACGACAAAACGCTGTTTCCCACCAAAGTTTTCCACATTTTCAATGATATTGCTTACAATACTTTACATATATATATGAGAAATTTCACGATTAACGAACATGTATCAACATCTTATCCAAATTTAACGACTTTTTGGGAAGATAATGATCTCGCCTAGATGGAAGCATGCATTTTTTTTCCTGAAAACACATGTATCTTTTTACTACAGACAATCTTATTTAACGCATTATAAAGCACTAAATTATATGAATATCTTTTTAAGTAAGGACTTAAATTTAAGTTAGACATATTATAAGACATCAGTCCCTTTCATTAGACATACCTCTCTTACCGGTTAAAAGTAAGTATATGATTTTACGTTGGAACTAACCAAACTGCGACTTCAGTAGTTTTCAGCATAAAACCAAACAAAGCACACCTCCTGGTCATTGGCGTGATGAAAACTTTCATATTAATAGTAACAAAGACGTGTAAAACCAAAGTATCTGTGTATACATATGGCCAGTTAGGGTTTCATCCTTTGGGTTTTGCTTTTATGATTTAAAGAAATAAGTATTAATAGTTTGAAGTTACAAAGATAATTGAACTCGTAACCTTCTACTTACAGAAAAGTTTTCCATACCACTGAATCATAAGACAATTGGTTCAAATTAGTTAAATGAGTTAATTTCGTGAGGTGGTTTAAAGGAAGAAGAATAAGGGCAAAAGATGAACATGTGCTTAAATAGTAGCAGATAGAACTAACGATGAAGTCAAATATAAACATGGCCTGTGGTCGGTGAGGAATCCATGATATTAGGGTTTGACTAATAAATAAGCTTCATTGGGGCAAAATCTATGTAATAGTCAAATGTGATTTAACTTTATTGCAGAAAACAAAGGAAGATGCATCATAAATCATGACTAAGATAGTAGTTGATGATGGCTCTTGAAGAAATTGAACGTGGTGCATGATAATAGAGGAAGAAAAACCAAGCAAATTCAAGGCACAGTTGCCCCAAATCCATGAATCTTATTCAATAATAGTGAAAATGACCAAAACATGTGCTGGGGCATTTATTATATATATATATATAATGAATCTATCTCAGAAACATGAACCCAAAATACACAACAAAATTAGGACCATTCAGGTCATAACACGACAACGATGATTCGGCCGGCAATTGCTTATTCGACTTACGTTTATTGAAATGAATTCATTAAATTCAATTATTAGATTGAGAATATTTTAAAAGATTATTTTAGTAAATTATTTAGATTCATTTTCTAGACAGAATTTATTTGAAAGGGATAAAAGCCCCCTTAAAAATTTTATTAGTGAGTATACTCTAATTTAAGTATTTCTCCTAAAAAAGATTTTAACAAGGGACTTTTTCCTAATTTTTTATATATTTTATCTTAGGAAATATTTTACTAAAAAAATAAGTTACAAGTAATTGTTTTAAAACTTTATTAGTAATAAGAACGTAAATTTTAATATTGGTACTTTCTATTATAAAATCCTTTTTTTATCATCCTGTGTATATGAAACTTTAGATTATTAATATTTTCTACGTATAAAATTAAACATATCATATCTTTTTAGTAAATAAAATTTTTAAATATATACTTTTTAACTAATTTTCCATTTTTAAAATAAAAAAAATGATTTTATATGCTTGTTAATAAATTTTAATTAGGGTAATTTAAAACTTTAAAATTATTAATTTATATTAATTAAATTAATTTCTTAACTAAAGGACTGAAACAACGCATACTACTTATAACTAGCCTTCTATATATATATATATAGATCCTATATCAGTTATTAATAGAAATATTGATATTTATATATAATATAAAAGTTTAATCAAATATAATTCATCTACCTCATTTTTTGGATCTCAGGGGGAAAAGAATAGCGATGTGTCCATTACCAACCCTTATTGGTAGCTATGGCTTCCAATTTGTTTGCACGCTGTTTCCATTCGATCCTAAAGTTAGGTAGCTACGGAGTTTACTAAGTTAAAGGGACTAGGTTTAGAACGGACCAATACCATGATGACACGTGTAATCACAAGCCCTAACTAGTCCCTATGATTGCAATATATGTACGATATTTATCTCCTTCTTTGGCTTCTTCTGTGCTAAAAAGTCAGAATCATTATTGAAAATAAATATAATTATGTATAATAATTTTTTTAATTATTTATTAGTCATACATAATATTTTTTATAACCCGACTTTTTTTAAATATTATTATTAAATATTTAAATAATCGATTAATTTAAATTAAAATTTTATGATTAAAATATTTTTTCAAAAGATTTTTTTTAACAAAATAAAATTCGAATTCAATTTAATCCACTCCGTAGTCTAACCAAGCACCCTTAGGTATAAGTCATGCATAATATATATTAATATTACTTAATTTATACTGTAAATAATCTCCAACTATTTTATGCTTGATATTAACGCTCCATCAGTTTGAGCTAGCAGGGGAAAAAAAAAAAGCGTTCTTGATACCATCATGTGTCTGAGAAATTTATTTACAATCAAGTATTCAAAGGTAAAGATTTTTTTTTGTTTAAGAAGTTTGAAATTTTAAAATCATTCTAAAGTATCTGATGAGAAATAAACACTTAAATCAATAAAAGAAGTACAATTTGGAATCGTGAATTAAAAATTTTAAAATATTAAATTATTTATAAAACTTTAAAAACTTAATTTCTTTAAATGTACTTAGACAAACGTATGAAAGAATAAAATAGTGGGGAAGAATAAAAAAATTAATTGACACATATTAGAGAGGGAAAATCTATAAAAAATACCAATTAAATTATAAATTTTTAAAAAGGGTATAGGAATATATAAAATGATAAATTAGTCACAAATTTCAATTTAAAATTTTAATATTTATAGAAAAATATGAAATTGCCCATGAACCTAAAGTGAGTAATCAATCTCATTATTAAAATGATTAAAATCAACCAACGGGGGTTAGTCCGAGTGGTAAGCGGCTCGGTATCGCTTAAGCGAGGTCTCGAGTTCGAGCCTTGGCATACGTAGAAAATCCCCGTTGGGAGACTCACCCACCATAGCCAGGTGCGCGACGCCGGTCGGATCCGAATGTAGTCGGGGCAAAGCACCGGTGAACCGGGTGGGCAACAAAAAAAAATGGTTAAAATCATTACAGGTATTGTTAATTTTATTATTAATGTAGTTAATATCTATGCACTATTAAGTTGTCTAGTCAATCTCATTAACAAAATAGTTAAAATTATTATACATGTTATTAACTTTATTACTAAAGTAGTAATTAACGCCTTAAAACCTAATCCAATTATTTAAATCACTAAGTTATTAAAGGGAATTGTCAATCTCATTATCAAAGTAGTTAAAATTATTACACATGTTATCAGTTTTATTACTAGAGTAGTTAATGTCCATAATTTATGGTATTTTTTATTTTTTTTCAAATATTAAAATCACATATTAATACTTGTGACTAATCTATCATTTTATATATTTTGTATAACTTTTTCAAAATTCATGTGGTATTTTATAGGGATCAACTTTCTTGATTAGATATCAAATTTATGTTGATAATGATCTCATTTGTTTCAGGTGAAACTCAAAATATCATTAGAAATCAGTATCCCATATTTTTTTATTATTGATATAATTTAGAGATTATTCACAACATCATCATATATAATATTTTGCTTCTAATTACCTTGTAAGATACTCCCTACAATTTTAAATATAAAAATTAAATAAAAAAATTATTTTAATTTTAAATATAAGATTTTTGTCTAAAATATCCTGATTGATTGTATATATTAAAGTAACTCTCAACTAAGAAATAATTCTAATATACATAAAGAATAGTTTAAAAAAATTAAAATAAATTTATTATAAATAATTAATTTAATTTTTTATTATAAATTAGTTATTAAGCCTTAACCGAAGTAATATATATTGATCTGAACCGTTTGAAGTGAACACACGAGGTGGTCCAAGTGGTAAGCGGCTCGGTATTGCTTAATCGAGGTCTCGAGTTCGAGTCTTGGTGTATGCAGAAAATTCCCGTTGGAAGACTCACCCACCATAGCCAGGTGCGCGACGCGGGTCAGATCCGGATGTAGTAGGGGCAAAGCTCCGGTGAACCAGGTGGGCAAAAAAAAAATTAATTAATAAGCTTTATATGGATGGAGGGCCACATTGGAAGTACTTCATCATTTTAAGTTTGAAGACAAAATGTTACTGTGTGCTCCACCGTTTACCCGCTCCACCGTTTACCCATCATTCAGATTCTCTCTCTCTGAAAACCCTAAACGACAAATATTGCAGGCATGTCCTCTCTTTTACCAATAATTCACTCGCCACTCAAAACCCAAGTTTAATTCCAACTAAAAAATATTGTCCCCATTTTCTGGAGTAATAATAGCACTTTTTTGTTTGTGTTGGTAGATTGGACCATTGAATGGGTAAACCAATTTTTTAGTTAGATTAGTTAAAAATTTTAGGCGTGTCGACTATGTTAAATTTTATATCTTTTTCTCTTATTAAGTCTAAGTAATTTGTTAATATTTTAATAACTTTATTTTGTTAAATTATTTATAGTTTATATATAAGTGTTATATTTATTGAATTATTTATAGTTTTAGAGACACACACATATGTACATACACTCTATATATATATAGAGGGGAGAAATGGAAAGCTAAAAAAAATCTTGGCATCATTCCAAATTTGGATAGTCTATGACTCTTAGGACCAACATTGAGCTTCTTTTTCTTTTTTTTTTTTTTTAAAAAGAAAAGATATATAATATATAATTTCTCACCCACACATGCATGGATATAGGATTCTCATATCTATTTTTTTAATGATGATTAAAACAGGGGATAATGATGTATCTACGTTTACTTAGAACTTGCTTGATTAATTATAATCCGTCAATTAAGTGCTTTCCTTTATTTTAATTAGCACTTAACAACAAGAAAGTTACACAATCCATATATAATTATATGATTATCACTTAGGTATAGATTAATTCCTCATCATTAACACGTAATTATAGTCTCATAATAGCCCATCTCTCCCCTTTAATATTCTCTTTATCAAACAATTAAATAAAATGCTTTTTGAATAATATTGATGGACGGAAGCATTAATCCAAATTAATTAAAAAAAATAAAAATACGTGTTGTCGTTTATATATGCTCACTGAAATCTCATGCATGTGCCGTTTCACATGCCCCAGTTCCTTTTTAATAATGAAATTGACATCTAAAGACTCAACATTTTTAAAATTGATAGTCAAAGGCTCTATAACTCCAAATCATTATTAAATGTGACCCTTGGTAACGAAAGGAGGACCGTTCTGTTGGTACCTATATTTTTCTTTAATTTTAAATTTAGTATCTATATATTTTTTTATTAAATCATTTAATTTTAATATATTAAATCATTAATTTCTATAAATTTGCTCTATTACCACTATTAATTATCCTAACAAAACTAAATAAAATAATTTATTACAAAGATAAAAAAGTACAGGTATCAATAAAATAATTTTCCTGTATGTAATAAAAAGTCTAAAATATATATCATCGCAATATCAGAAAGATCATATTAAAGGTGTCATCCTCATCATTTTTGGGAAACATAAAAAGCTTCATTTATATATATATATATATATATATATATTAAATTAAGTGAAATGGACAGTACATATATAAATCCACAAATCAAAGATGGAGATATTATATCATAGATATGGGTATGATATGTTATTGTCGATGGGATGAATGTCAAGGAAACAATTAATTAGTTAGAAACACACAAACATCCCATACTAATTAAAATGAACAATCAAATAATAATATTAAAATAGAAAATATATATGTTATATATACGAATGAAGTTGATTAATTATTACTTAATTAGTCATGTTTAAATTCTAGCCCGTATATATGTGTGATATCTTCAAATCATCATACGCTAATTAATTAAATGGTTTAAATATGAAGTAATATATGTTATATATATATAATACATGAATGGCGTTACTTTTTTAATGAAGAGAAATGAATATAGATATAGAGAAAAAGGATGGAGCCGACCTGGGCATGTTGGAGCCACGTGAAGGACATGTGCAGTGAGTGAGATTGGTAATTTGAATGAATGTGTTGTGTTTGTCCCAAAGCCCAATGTGTCCCATAATCATGTTCTCGTTACCTCACATCTCTCACAACCAGAGGGCCATCACTGTTTCTTACTCTTATGATCTCATCACTCATTTGAATGCAACATACATAAATTAATTCAACTTTTCCACCCTCGTCCGAGGGGTTCAATTGATGAATGGTAAAATATACGACTATTTAGAGTATATTCGATCCTTAAGAAGTATCAATTTGTTGTGGTTCTAATGGCGATACTTAGGGATGCATCTTAGCTCTTAGGTATCTATATTTATGCCTGAGGTAATTGACAGTTCACCCTGCCCGACATTGGTATCACCTATGAGGAAGGAAAACTTTGCCCTACCCTTAGATCGTAGATGAGTCCAACCTTTTTCTAAAAATTGATGTAACAAAAAAATCAACTTTTCCTATTTACTTCTTCTTCACCCCCTCCCCAACTTATCATATATATAAGTACTGTACCTATATTTTATAGATACTTTTTTTTCATATGGCTATTTGATTTAGTCAATTTTAAGTATTGTCACTTTCAAATATATTTTCTGTATTAATATGAATTTAAACTCGAGATACCATATTTAAATAGTGAAAGTCTCTTCTACTTAATACTAAGGAGATTTGGTTGGTAAAATGATTTGAATTCTAATAATTGGTTATCTTTTATTCATCCTTAACAATTATCTAGAGTCTAGAATACTACTTCAATTGGCGTGAAGCATTTATTTTAAAGAAAATAGGTAAAAAGTTTATGTTTAAAAATTTTATTAGTAAAAAATACTTGATATATTTTTATATATAAAAAGTATCAGCACTTTAAAGAATTTATATAGAGAGAGTATCCGTATTTGAACTCATATTCTTTTAGCCAATAAATTTTTTTAATAAAGATTTTTTATTATTTTAATATAATTTTACAGTAAATTATACCCATTTCTCTCAAACCTTTAAAAAATTAAATTTCTTTATTTTAATAAAATCCTAGTGTTATGCTATTAAAAACTGACTTTATTGACAAAAAATAAATAGTAGACGAGAGGGTTCTGCGATAGTTTTTGTTTCTTTTACTTTTTGGTGGGATCTGCAATAGTATTGTTTTTTAAAAAAAACTCAATGATAAGGTTATAGAAAACAATTGGAGTATATAGCTAGGTGTGTGCTCTTTGTATATGGAGTGTGAAAAATAAATTGTATTATTATGAATGGCCAACAATAATAATGCTATTTTCAATAAATTTTAAATGTTGTAACCTTATTAGGAGAAGGAATAAGGAAAAATAATATTATCTTTTGTCTTAATTATAAGAATTAATTAACTTTGTTGATAGATTAAGGAAACTAAATAAATTAGTTAATTATAATTAATATAATAGTTAGTTGACTAATTTGGATAGATTGAGAATTATATAATATGAATTCATCTTGAGGTATTGGATTTAGTTATCATTAACTAATTTATTTAATTTTCTTAATCTACCCAAAAAAGTCAACTAACTCTTATATCAATTATAAGAGGGAGTAGGATTATAGCCTTCACTTCTGTCTCTTAAATAAGGCAACTTATGAAAAAAAATTATATATATAAGCCACTTGGTAGCTAGATCATTATTTTTTTTTCAAATATTAACCCATTACATTTTAAGATTTGAACTGTGATGTTTCTCTATAATTTTTAAATATGGATAAAGATAGAAAAAAAATCATTTTCTGACAAAATTAATGAGTCAGCCACTTTTTTTTTTATTTAGTAATGTAGTTAGAGGTAACTTATAATAATAATCAGAGTAAGTATATACTATATAATATTATTCTGTTTGATGTATTGAAAAAAAAAACTTCAAAAGAGGGTGCTATTAATCTAGAATTTTGATCGTTAATTGGAGGAATACTTTGATAAAAAAAATTAATTTCATAACGCCTCATCAATTCTAAGGTTACAAAAAGTATGCAACCATAAGTTTAAATTATGGAACATAACAATAAAATGCGCAATATATCCAATTTATTCAAAAGTAAATTAATACATCAAATTAACTTTATACCCAATTCACAAGTAATCATAAAATGATAGGGGTAGATAGCTGGATGTTCATATGAAACCAAATGAGGAAGGGATCATTATGTTTCATTTTTTTATATAAAAAAAAATTAGATGAATTTGATCACAATGACTCATCAGAGTTAGAATATTTTTTTAAATTTAAAAAATATTTATAAAGATATAGCTCAATCGCGTATCAATACGATTCTCACAATGCCAGTGAAAATTTGAGGGCATAATTTGATAAGTTATTAATTAATAACTAATTATTTGGGAATTAACTCAGAGAGAACAAGAGGGTTAAAAGTAAAAAAAGAGAAGAGGAGGCCAACATGAGGAGGGCATACAAGACGAGGAAAACCAAAATCCAAAAGGCACTAGAAACCAAAAGAAACTTTACCACTTTTCACGGAAATGAGCACAAACACCAAGTTAAAAAGAAGCATTCCCCAGAGTTATTTTCCCATCAATGTTTATGATTTTGGTGAGAGGCTGCTTCTGAATCCATTATAAAATCATATATGCACAACATGGGTTCATCTCTCAATCAATGTGCTTGTGTCTTGTAACCTGATAATCCTTGAGAAAATCGAAATATAATGTGCTTGTCTTGTAAGAGAGAGAGAGAGAGAGATTGAAGACCATGTTGGAAGTGCTAATTGGATATTTGAATTCTTTTTCCAGCTCCGAGACAAGACAAAGGCACATGTTCATCCATGAGGGACCCTCCCTTCCCCACCTCTAACTACGCATGAATATTATTGGAGACAATTTTGTCTTTTCACTCCCTTATTTACCATCAATTTACTACCTACTCCACTTAGTGATTATTTGGATTCATGATTTAAAATCTCAATATAACTTTTCAACTATGAGTTTATAGTTTATAAAATAAATATATAAGAGGAGTTTTATCAAGGCTTTTATGAACATGTCCATTAAAAGCAAATTTAAATAGACACCTAATCTCACATTAAATTCTGTCGTTAAGATATATACAATCAATTTTTAATTAGACTGTATGTACCATATAAAAAAAAGTACTCTATTGAATTGTAGAATTTAGATAACTAATTTATAAATATTAAAAAATAATTATTTTAGTTATTATTAATTTTTAAAAATATTTTATTTAATTATTTGTATAAGAAATTATCACTATAAATAGAAAGCTATTTAACATTTGTAATAAATAAAAAAATTTAAAACAATTATAAATTTAAAATAAAATAAATTAAAATATTATATTTATAATCAAGTAACTCTCGTTTAGTTTGAACTGATATCTCTCTCTGTTAACCTAGTTGTACAGGAAATAGACCGGCCAGGGTTCCATCTTGTGTAAAGACGTACAATAATTAGAGGAAATATTTCTTCCCCTAATACATATAAAGTTAAAAGTTTCGTTTCAGAATAGATCAAAATCAAAAGAAAATATTTGTATTTTAAAAAATGAAATATAAGTTTTTACCGTTTTTCATCTCTCTCTCTCTCTTATTTCATTTTTCCTGTCTTCTTCTCCTAAGAACTCCTCCACTCAAAAAATATTAAGAATATGAATAATAAAATAAATCTCTCTCTCTCTCTCCTCTCTGTTTTGGTAGGGCAATGTCGTCGTCGCCATCTATCCCATCATCTCTATATATACTCACTAGCCACAATCATATTTACTCGCCTCATCTTTATCTCTCTCTCTAACCCTCTCTCTCTCTCTCTCTATATATATATATTTATCGCAACCAGATACCTATACTAGCTAAAACTGCTGGCTCTGATTAACTGAACTTGCTCTGTTCATTACTGAATCCATTATGCCTTCTCTCTCTGAAGCCTTCAGAGCCCACCCTGTTTACCTTCACCACAAGAACCCTGATTTCCACTCCCTTCAAGAACTACCCGATTCCTACGCATGGACTCATCTCGACGATCACCGCCCCACTGCCACCACCGTCGACGACGACGATGGCGTCCCTCCCGTGATCGATCTCGACGACCCCAATGCTCCAACGCTCATAGGCCATGCATGCAGGACTTGGGGTGTGTTCCAGGTCGTCAACCACGGCATCGCCACCAGTCTTCTTCGAGACATTGAGTCCGCCGGCAAGTCCCTCTTCTCCCTCCCCTCTCACCAGAAGCTCAAGGTGGCTCGCTCACCCGACGGCGTTTCCGGCTACGGCCTCGCTCGCATCTCCTCCTTCTTCCCCAAGCTCATGTGGTCCGAAGGATTCACCATTGTGGGCTCCCCCCTCGACCATTTCCGCCAACTCTGGCCTCATGATTATCCCAAATACAGGTAATTAACGTAATTCATATATATATTAATCACTAAATTGATACTTCGCACGAATTTAGGGACAGAGATTGAAAACAATATCATGGGAGGGAAAGTACGAGGGAGATATATATGGGATATGGTAGGTACTATGGGGTCAAATATAATAAAAAAGAAGACCTTTTACTTATCTTAAATGCAAAATTTAGCAAAGATTACAAATTTTGCAAAGGAGATGGGTAGGTGGGCCCGGGATTCTATGTATATAAGCACCAAAGTCCACTTGCTTCTTCTGTTTGTTTATAGCTTTTTTTGTTCGAATGTCCTTCTAAGTTCTCATCAAGTAACAGTACTGTTTTGATTTTTCTAACACTCCCATTTGGGTGGTTTTTTTGTCTTTTTCCCCTACATGTACAGCGATGTTGTCGTGGAGTACGAAGAAGCCATGAAAAAGCTTGCCGAAAACCTAACTTGGCTCGTCTTAGCTTCCTTGGGAATTTCAAACCATGATATCCAATGGGCTGGCCCAAAAGATGAAGGATTGAAAGGGGCCTGTGCCGCCCTCCAGCTCAACTCGTATCCAACTTGCCCCGACCCAGATCGGGCCATGGGTCTTGCGGCACACACCGACTCCACAATTCTCACTATTCTATACCAAAATGCCATAAGTGGACTGCAGGTGATGAAGGAGGGGACCGGGTGGGTCACCGTGCCGCCGATCCAGGGTGGGCTCGTGATTAACGTGGGAGACTTGCTTCACATTTTGTCGAACGGGTTGTACCCGAGTGTGCTGCACCGGGTGCTGGTGAACCGGACCCGGCAGAGGCTATCGGTGGCGTACCTGTATGGGCCACCAGCAAGTGTGAAGATATCGCCACATCCAAAGGTGGTGGGCCCGAGTAGGCCTGCACTTTACCGTCCGGTGACGTGGCATGAGTACCTGGGCACAAAAGCGAAGCATTTCAACGAGGCATTGTCGTGTGTCCGGCTGTGTGCATCCAAAAACGCCATGTTTGCTGACGGAAACGACACCCGCAGCCACAAAAATAATAACAGCGTACAAGTGGGCTAGATATATAGAAGAACGATAACAATTTTAATAATAATCAAAATAATGGATAGTAAAATTTTATTTTATTTTTTCCGTATCGACTTGACTCCTCTAGGCCACTTAGTTTTATATATGGGCGGTTAAATCATTTGTTTCTCCTTATGATAAATGGTGATTTAATTTTTACTCATAGGCTTCAAATATTTCATAGTTACACTTTTTATTCCCTCCTATATATAAATCACTTTTAATTAATTCACACATATCAATAAAAATAAAAATAAAAATAATTAAAAGTATTTAATTTATTATAAAATTCATGTAATTTTTAATATTATCTTTAAACTACATTAAATTCTAACATTATACTATTAATTTGTACTCTCTCTCAATATCCGTATTAAATATGGATATATACAAAAAAAAAATATTTAATACTCTCTTGAACTAGCAAATACCTCATAAAAAGAACTAAAAATATCTTTCTAGAAGAAGCCCTATAACAAGGACTAGAGAAAATATAATACATATTTTTTTTACGTAGCCTACTACACTTAGGTATACTCTCGTATCTTAAATGTATGAGTTATTTGATAGGCTTGTTTTGGTTATAAATATAATCAGTCATCAATATATTTTATCTTTTAAATTTATAATTTTTTTAAATTATTATTAATTATATATATTAAAAAGAATTTTCTATTAATATAATAGTTTTTTGTACAAATGATTGAAGATTGAAGTAGTACTTTAGGAAAATCAATATGTGTGTGTGTGTGTATAATTTTACAAAGAAGAAGATAAGAAAGGGACATAAATAAAAGGGAGAAGAATTGTATGTGGGGAGGCGGGAGAAAGGGATAGGGGGAGAAATGGCCAAAGTAAAGGACAGAGAAGGCGACATGTTGGGTATGTCCCGAAGTGCCGATCCACTGAAACCTCCAGTGCCCTCTTTTCTCGGTCTGTCACTATTCTCTCCTTATTTTCCTCTGCCTCTTCCACACCACAACTCTTCAAACTTCTTTTGTATTTTTTTTAAGAGAAAATTTTAGGCGTGCTAGATATTAAGGATTTACTAAGGTCAGTCTTAAACTTAAAGAATACTTATTACAAATGTTACATATCATCCACTAACAATATCTCAATAACGAGATTTGAACTCATGATTTAATGAGTTATAAGTCAACTTCTTATTAACTGGATCAATTTTACTGGCATCTTTATATATATTTTGTTAAGGATAGTTATCTTTTTAATAAAAGTAATCTTATTTGAAGTACTGTTATATATTATATGTGAGCACCTCTCTAAGCGATGATTTAAATTTTGATTCACTACGCTGTGAGAAAATAGCTAATTCTATTATACTAAACTCTATTTGTGTTGGTCTCTTTTGTATATTTATATATAAACAGCTGTTGTTGGCTGGCTTGCTGGGTCACATCCACTTGAGAATAAGATTTAGTCCCCACATCGATTGGAAGGTGCGTATATGAGTGTCCACAAGAAAAACATTCCACTATTTACATACCGTACCCACATTCAGTGGTTATATATATATATATATATATATATATATATATATATATGTTTTAGTATTAGTCCAAAAAATAGAAGTGTATATATAATTTAACATATCTCGAACTCCCTCATTTTTTCTTTTTTCAACTATTATTTGATATACAAAATTATCGATTACTCATCGGTTTGTTATGATCCTAAATATAAGAACTCAATCTATTTTATTTATTATATTTATCATTTTTTATAAACTAATTTATCTAACTTATAATCTTATATATATATAATGTCACATATAGCTAGGTACTTTCAACATGCATGATGTTTTTATCCACAATGAACAAGTTGATTGTTGTAGAGTTTCCATTCACTTAGTTCCTCGCTTTCTTTTTTAAATAGTTAATTTTCATATATAAACTTGATTGATTTTGTCTAAATATGAAACGTTTTAATCTAATAATTAAATGAAGCATTTTTTTACCCTATGAAATTAAACAAATTAAAATCCCGTTTTTCTTTGACCAAGTGAGAGTGAGTAGAGGTAGCTAATCACATGCATATATGCTCAAAGCACCAAAATACTGTTTTTCCCCCCACAAACGACAATATATTGTTCCACACAAATGATTTTGATGCTTCGTGTTTGGTCTGTAGAGAAGGAAAAATGATCAATGCGTTTTAACCCTATCAATATATACACACACACACACTCCATGCATGCTTTTAATTAATTATCTCACGTAATTAACCTACAAAAATAAGTTATATTATTAAAATTGCCTATAAAATGTATTGGTTTTCAACTTTATGCTTGACAAATTAAATGCCACAAGGTTAAAAAATATATATATTCTCTCTAGCTACCTCTTTAATAGAGTCATGTTAAAAGAGGTATCAGAAGACTGAAGAGAGGATACTCAATCAAATTCTTGAACAGAATATATTGGTGAACATTATTTCAAAAAAAAAATTATTGTTAATAGAGAGCACAATAACACAATGCGATCTATATAGCTGACTTTGATTAGTAAGATGATGTTTGTATTAATGTTGTTGTTGCGTGAACGATGACTTACTTAAAGAGAACAAGGAAGGTATATAGGTGAACTTTTGTCACTTGATTTATCCTAACTTTGCCAAACCCTACTGACAATTTCTTATCAATGGAGGGCATATATATAATAAATTAAAAAAATATATAAAATGAAAATATATTCATTGAATCAGTAATTTATTCAAAAGATCTAAAATAAAAATTACAACCTTTGACATGTAATATACTAGTTTTTGGACATGAAAAATAATATATATATAGTATTTTTTATTTGTTTTTTTCCCTTGCATAGGGAAATATATAGTCAGTCAATGAATTGAATAATTCTCTGTACAAAACCTCGTGCTCATCCGCATTGGCTACCTTTCAGAATCCACAGCTTATGATATCCCCATTGAAAATACATTCATATTATTATAAATAAACAAGTAGTACAAAATAGTATATCATACTTGTTAATCTTAAAAGGATTATTATTTTAAGGGACCAGAGTGTCAATAATTCTTTTACAAGAGATCCAAATGTCATTCTCCCTAAAATTATTCTCATTCTGGCAAAGAAAAACATAAATTTATTTATTCTCATTGCTATATCATCATCGCTTTGAAATCCCTTAATTACTTAGCCACAATTAGTTATTATGATTAAAGTGGATAATCAAAAAAACAATCACTTTGGGTTTTACATTCAAATTATTAAAAGAAAAGGTCATTAAAGATATCGACTGAAGCAAATTAAAATCTGATGGTCTTTGACTAAAACAGTCTTATATATATTGAATATTTTTAATTATTTCTTATACTCCAATTTCCAACTAATTATATTAATCAATAATGGGTAAAACAGTGCAAAAATAAATAACGTAATTTTAATGAAACAACATCTTGAAAAAAATCATAAAAACTCCAAAATGACAATCATTTAGAAATGGGAGAAAATATTGATGAACAGTTAGCTAGCTTGTAGCAGTCTAATAATTAATTGCAGTTATTTATTTCCTGATTTTTCTTCAACTGTATTCGTTTCTTATTGTATTCCTAAACAAAGCTTAAAGTCCCATCTTCATTAAATAAAACTATTTTTAATAATCTTCTAGAGAGATTAGTATATTAGTTACTAGCTTTCCCAAGTGAAGTGATGCAAAACCTTAGAGGGAAGAGAAAGAAAGTAGAGAAAAGAGATCAAGAGAGAGGAGTTGGCAGAGAGAGGAGTTGGCAGAGAGAGAGAAAGATAACGGTAATTCAATTCATCAAAAGTCTGTCGTAACTGACGACCCCAATACTAACTATAGGAATAATAATAATAAAAGCAATAACAGCAACAGAAGCAACAACAACTAATCCTAATTAGGGTATATAAATAATAATAAAAATAGAGATAAATCAAAATAATCTTTAAATAATAAAATATAAGAATTAATCAGATACTGCTTCATCATCATCCCACATCCCACATCCCATCATGAAGTTGTTATTGAAAGGAAATGAACATAGCTAGGATTAGATAAAATCGCTGTGAAGTGAAACCAATCAGTTCAGAACCTTTTTCAATAATTAATTTCTGTGTAATTTGTCATTTCACAAAAAAGTCATATAGTTTAATCGTAATCATCAATTATTCTCTCTCACTCATTATCTAATGAAAATGAGAGCCAAACCGTATTTTATATATATACATATATTGTTAGATTGATGTAAAAATAACTGATCAATAATGAATGAATTCTACTTTCTGATGATGATAATGACATTAAGGACGTAACCCAACTTTTTAACGAAATGATTAATTAGATCTATCGGTCTCTACATAATCTCTTGTTGATAACAAATTAATGGTGCTTAATTATTTGACACCAACTACATAATCACATCTTAATCAATTAAGCATCTTCTTTCTTCGATCGAAAAGCTTTCTGTGCCTCTGCTTTGTTATCTTTCCTTCAACTTCTGTCATTATATATTTCTGCATATTTATTACGTATAACCACATATTTAACAAAGTTGATGAGATATAGATATATAATATTTGAGTTGAACAAAATATGAGTTTCGGATATTATCAAATTAAAGATAAAAATTCGGGAGATTGTATATATGTTTGTTGATCCTAATGATAGTTTAATCATTGCATCTATGAACTCCTTCCTATATATAGAGTTCGTTTAGATATGATTTTAGAAAAATGCTTATGGAAGAGTTTATAAAAAAAAATTTGAATAAATGAATATTTGGATAGTTATTACCATAATGATTTTTGCTATTGATAAATTATTAAAAAGGGTATGAGATAAAAAAAAATTATTATCTTCCGCACAACACTCCATGTTTGCTACATTGTTTATTTTTTTTATTTTTTTCTTTCCACTCTCCTATTCTCTCTCCACCTCCACACTAACGAGCATGACGAAAACCAACCGGCGACCACAACCACAATGGAAGCCAATGAGCCTAGATCTTCAACTAGCTATGAGCACTGACTAACGATAGATCAGACGACGACTACCTTCACAAGACCCACAGACGATGACGATAGAAGTTCTCTCCACGACCCATAGTGAAGGATTCAAATTAGTATATACTTAAATTCCTTAGACCCTAGATGTAAAGTTAGTTAATTAATTTATAGAGATTAAAAAAATTAATTAAATTAATTATTTATAAAAAAATATGTTAGTTGCCCTATAATATTATTTTTTTAATCATTTATATACGTCAGTTTCATGGAGTCACATATGAGAATGATTGAAGTGAACTAAATACATTGAAACGAAAATGTGTCTGAAAGCAAAGGACAGAGATAAATCATAAATCTGTCAACTTGGAACTAACAATGCATTGCATGGCCAAACCATTCCAAACCCTCTTGTTGATCGATCTGTGTGGTGAAGCATTAGGAGTTGTGTCTCAATATGGACTCCATATTTTATTTTTTTGGATGAAATTGATGAGATTCCCTCGTTAGATATGACATATTTTGTACTCTTCTATAATAATTATGTAGTAGCTAGCTAATGAATCCATTAGAAGATGAATCGTAATTCTGGTTCAAGTGTTTCTCTCAAGGATCAGAATCAATCGTAACCCTCGTTTAATCCAGAAAGAAAGCGAAGCAATCTCAATCCATCACATCAATCAAATTTTTCTGCATAAATAAAATCTTAGATTTTATTACGTTCACATTTTAGTGAATGATAATGAGATGTTTTAATAATTACTTTAATTTGACGTACTTGTGAGAGAGACTAATTAAGAGGGTTTTGTTTGTTTGTTTGCAACCGCACGAGTCATAAGTCTCCATACGAAACATTTGCCTTCAAATTTGTTAGTGGCTGCCATAGGATTCTGGTTACTATAATATGCAACCCTCAATATGATAAAAATCTAAGAGTCTTGGGTGTAGAGAAAAACTGGCTTATAATACTGTTTTAGTATTTAATATGAGATTTATTTAAATAGTTTGATTAGATTAAAGAAGTTAGTTAAATTAATTAATATATCATATTTTTTTAAATTATCCCAATTATTTTTTTAATTCATTATCTCTCTCTTAATTACTTGATTATTGTTGATAGAGCATCAATATAAGTAATTTAAAAAAGTTAATAAATATAAAAAAAATTATGTTATACTTAAAATATTAGTTCTTTAATTAAATTTTATATTAAAAACTGAATGAGTAATAAGTTATGTTCCTAATGCGCGCACACACATATATGAAACCTTTTTTTACAGTTTTCTACCATTAGACCATTTCCTTTAACTAAGAGGGATATACCTTTAAACCCACTCCATATTTTTATACTTTTAACAACTTTTGGTTTTAGTTAACTATAGTTTCTTTTCATTATTTTTAATCTCTATACTTTATACCGGCCTATGGTTTTACAATGATTTGAATTTGAGTTTAATGATATTAATTTCGTTGTTAAAGTGTTAAGTAGCTATGTTGATGTGGACTGTTGACTAAAATTGAAGTGGCTTATATATATATATATATATATATATATGCGGAAACTAAAATTAAAACTTGTTAAAACTATTAAAAACTCGAGTGAGTTTAACCCAAAGGATATATTATATATATACCCGCCCATACTTTCTTATTTTTACCTGTGTCTCTATTTATGTGAGTTTGGACTTATTCATTAAAGGTGGACTGGTAGGCTTTTCCAACATATAGTATATACTCCGTATTATTTTTAATTATGAGTTAATTGAGTTTTTTGGGTAGATTAAGGATCAGAAGCTAAATAAATCAGTTAATTATGTCTAAATCTACCCCCTCAAGATGAATTCATATAATATACTCCTCAATCTACCCAAACCAGTGAACTGACTCTTATATTAGTTATAATTAATTGATTTATTTAGTTTCTTCAATCTATCTAAAAAAATTAATTATCTCTTATAATTAGAACAATAAATAGTAATATTTTAATGTATGGGGATGGATTATGTTTTGTTGGGATGCAACGCACGAGAGTCTTGTAAAGATTTGGTAGCAAATTGGTGAATGGCTGTTTCTGGTATTATCTATACACTTTTTGTATTTGGATGTATGATTGAAAGGAACGTGTTTCAGTGAACAAGTCTTAACCTCCTCTAAGCTATCTCTCATATATAAAATATATTAAGTATATGATATATATATAGGTATATATAGAGGGCTTAAAATTCCAAGATGCATGATATCATACAGATATGCATGCAATCATTTTCTGTTTTGGTTTCTTGTGTTTGGTTTCTCTGCGACTTTTAGATTCTCTTTTTACTATTCATTTGTTTGAATTTTTGTGTATAATAGTTCAGTTTGTAATATATACCAACCTTTTCAATTACTTGTTACTATCCCGTTGATTTAGGAGGTTCTCTTCTCATGAAACATTGCCCTAAATCTTCTGCTAGCTCCAGATGAGAAATTTATGGTTGTTATGAAAAATTAGATTTATGGGTAAATTATTTTCTGTTATGAGTCCTGGAGCCTTACAAGTAGATTATGATTTATAAGTTTAAGGATTTTTCTCACCCAACATGATAATCTTTTGAGACATGTTTTTTCTCTAGACTTGTACTCAGTGACATTAGTGTCTTCCTTGAGAAGTGAAGTGTTAGAGCGTTAGAAGAGCCTTATAAGTAAAGTATGATTTATAAATTCAAGAGGTCCTCCGTTCTCCTATATAACATGCGTATAAATTTTTAATATATATTTTTGATTTTCTTTTAAACTTTTTATCGCTCCTATTAAACTCTATATATCATTTGTCATACAATAGAATATATTCGTCCAGGACAATAAATGACCAATAAGCTTGAGATAAAAATATCTTCATAATCATAACCAAATTAGCAGACAATTATTGGAAGAAGAATAATGTTGAAGTCTAATAATTGATGGTGTTTACAAATTTTTCCTTAAAAAAGTTGTATCTTATGTGTTTCTGCAAGTATGATTATTATTAATTTAATTTTCTTATTATTAATATAGTAGCTAAAATTTACTGAAGAATATCACTCTAAAATACTTCATTTGAATATGTTTTAATTTGACATACAGGGAATAATGGGTTTTGATGAGTTTCGTTATATATAAAATGAAGTTGACTTGTTCAAATCTCCCGCTGCTGATATGATAACATTTGTTGGTGGATGATTTGTAAGACCAATTTCTAATGCTGAAAACTCACGGGGCCAGTTCTACAATCTCAGCACCGATCAAACTTCAGAAACTATGAAACAAAACTAATATGACATATATAATCGATCTGTTACGTTGGAATCTGGTGTTTGGCTGCATAACCTAAGCCCCAAGCCAAACGTGCGTTTTCTT
This sequence comes from Leucaena leucocephala, assembly GCA_037074615.1. Lineage (NCBI taxonomy): Eukaryota > Viridiplantae > Streptophyta > Magnoliopsida > Fabales > Fabaceae > Leucaena > Leucaena leucocephala. Next base: position 21,043,120 of record CM073556.1, on the reverse strand, counting down.
GTTTTGGATACACGACGAACCAAACACGGCACCACTCGGTCTAACCATTCTTCCATCTCAAAGACGAACAACACATATCCAAACCAAAAGCACAGAGAAGAGACAAAGGTGGCGATTTAACGCAATGCAAAAACATTAACACATACAAAAGCACTACCGTGCGTTTCACTGCTTAGGAAACTCCCATTATTTTTTGCGGTTTATCAGAATGAAGGAAATAAAACATGAAACAGATGATTTGGATGATGCACATGGTTCCCTCTCTCTCTCTCTCTATACATATATATATATATATATATGATAGGAATGATGGAGGAAGTTATCTGAGGCTGCCATGAGAACAATATTTAACATTGCCAAGTTAACTAACAAATACAAAACTTGTAATTTGTTTATATGAATTAGCAATGGAAAGTAACTATATGTATGTAGCCTATACAAGGAACGTACGAAGAAGATCCTACGTAGGACAGGGTTATCTATCTATCTATGTATTTATGTATGTATCTATGTATCTATCGCTTTTGAAAGTTGCAAATATAAATGCAAAGAGCACTGCGAATCCAACAACCATAGCAGCACAAATTAAACTACTACAAAATCATGTCTGCAACCAAAATAATGCCTTATAAGCTCTTGCACTGTCTGATTATTTGATTCCATCCTGGTTGTCATGTCCAAACTGTGATGCAACTAATCCATATAAAGTCCACGCCACAGGAGTTGCCCAGTAGTACCATCTCCACCACACAGGAATGCTCTAATATTGCAACATATTAAGAATAACAACATAGCACGCATCAAAATGCTACCTGATGGTACTTAAGTAGGATGAAAAACTCTAACCCAAAATCTAACTGTTTAGGTAGAAGAACCAACTAACTCACTTAAATATCTCACTGAACATATTATACTACTCAGTGTGGGACTCAATTGTTATCAAGTTCAATATGATTATAACATTCAGTATCACTTACGGATTCATCTGGGACGATGAATCCTGAGAAGAGATTCCAAATTCCATAGAAAGCAGCAGCAACAATGGAAGCGACATTGTAATTTGGAGTGACAGCCACAGCCATCATTCCATAGAATGTGAAGTATAGCAATGTAAAGTACATGAAAAACAAGTACCAAAAGAATTTCTCAACACTCCATTCAAATCCAATCATTGCATAAACTATGACACCATATGTCACAGCTGGAACAAGAATATAAGGTAGCTCTATTAAGACCTGCACCAGAAATTAAAGCCAGATTTGCTTTAGTATGAGACACAACAAACCAAGAAAATTATTCAAATTAAAACCCATTAAAAAAAATTTAGTTACCTGTGCAAATGCATAAGGTAATGCTGAGTACATTCCAGCAGCTCTTTCTGTGTAAAAAACAGTTCTTTCAATTGCCACCACTGGCTGTACAGAAGCAGCATTCTGAACACCGAGGAAGAGAACAGCGGTGTACATCGAACCCATCGAGTTAAATAGGTCTTGATTCTTTGAGCTGATTGTCACAAAAATTTATCAGAATACAAGGGGGAAAACAAAACAAAGTTTACTAAATGGAAATTCTCTAAACATGAACTTACGTTTTAGATCCAAGGTCCCAAACTATTGTTCCAAAATCAAGGCTATAATTGTAGTAAACAGAAACCTCACAGCAGTATAAGGTGGATTGCGCCAATAAGACCAACATTGTTTCCATAAGCAAGCCAAGAATTGGTTGAATAAAGATTGCGAGTATTGAGTTCGGAAATGAAGATCCTTAGAACCATGAGCCGGCTTGCCGAGTTCTTCTATAAGCTGTTTGTTTCTCCTACATCCATCAATAATAGGATTTTAGTTCATTTTAAAACCCATGACAAAAACAAATTGTACTATATAAGTTTATGCCCATTTGTCTTAGGTTACCTATATAATTCAGAGTTTTTATATATCTCACTAAAATCAACACCCAGAGAAAGTTCTTGAGCTGAACTTGTGACTTCCAGCATCCAAGTTGCTGGATTATACCCATCTTTGATTTTACTAACCCCTTCAATACTCTGAACAAAAACAGTGGGAAATCAGCAAATGTTGTGATTATTATAAACTCAAACAAACATGAATTTAAGATAAACCCTACCTCAAAATACTTGATCAGTTTGCAAGAATGACGACCCACGGGCCCAGCGTATATTTCTTGGCCCCCGCGTTTCATGAGGAAAAGCTGTGATCACATGTAAATAGAGTTCATTTTCAATGCTCTGGTGAAGAATGGAGCTAAAAGGCACAAGCTTCGTTGGTAAGTAATCGAAATATCATTTCTCACCTCATCAAAAGATTCAAATATGTCGATGCTTGGTTGATGGATGGTGCAAACAACTGTTCTTCCAGTGTCCACCGTGTTCCTAACTGTTCTCATAACAAATGCAGTAGCTCTTGCATCTAATCCAGATGTAGGCTCATCCATGAAGATTATCGATGGATTAGCCACTAGCTCAACTGCAATAGTTAGTCTTTTTCGTTGTTCAGTTGAAAGACCATCCACACCAGGTAAACCCACTAAAATGAGTTCCTCAATGGTTCTAACTCCACAAGTTCCATGACTTCCTCAATGAATATCTATAACAGTTAACCAGATCCAAAATCAGATAATCAACCTCGAACTATAAGAAAAAAATAGGAAAAATTATACTCCTTTGGTCCTACAAGTCCTAAATGTAAGAACTAGGCATAATAGTTTTGATTATAAGACCTCAATTCATTTTGTCTTTTATATTTATTATTTTTTCCTCAAACTACTTCTATTGATATTTCCTCAGTAGTAATCAAAATTCAAATAGTTATAAGATATTTGTTACAATTACCTAATTTAACTAATTTTTTTAATCTATTTAAATTAATCAAATAGCTATTATTTTAAGGTCCAGGGGAGTTTATGCATGTAACTTTAGTGCTTACCTTTCTGGTTTTGAAATCGATTTTGGGGTAAACGAAGCCATGCTGAGAATAGCAAGGACTTGTAGACAGTAACATGGGGAGAGTGGATGTCATTCTGCTCACAGTATCCAGAGATTTGAGCAAAAGTTTCTTGCTTTTTAGGGTATCCAGAAATTTTAATGTTACCATCTATACAATCACCAGTTTTTCTACCAGCTAGAACATCCATCAAAATAGTTTTACCAGCTCCACTAACTCCCATTAGTGCAGTGAGAACACCAGGCCGGAATGCACCACTCACACCTTGCAGAAGCACCAACCTATCCTCAAGCACACCTTGATCTTTCATCTCTTGCCAATTGAATTCGAAAGAATTAAAACAAGACCTTGTTATCGATCCACAAGATGCTATTGAGAAAATTTGTAAATTTGGTCTACCAAGGAAAGGTAGAGCAGGCCAATCATGCGCAAACAAGCAAGCACATTAGAGATAAATGCTCACTTCAGACTTTTGTAAAACATGTTCTTAAATTATACTACTTCTAGTCTTTAATATAAGAGTTATTTAATTTTTTTTGATAAATTAAATAAACCTAATAAGTCAGTTGATTATATCTAATATAAGAGTTAGTTAACTAATTTGGGTAAACTAAGAAGAATATAATATGAATTCGTTTTGAGGAGTTTGATTTAGTTATAATTAACTAATTTATTTGACTTCTTTAATCTCCTCAAAAAAATCAATTAGCTCTTATATTAAGGACTAAAGGGAGTAACTTTGAAAGTAACTAACCTGTGGCATGTCAACTGAGTATATAATTTCGCTAAAGGGGATAGAATGTGGTTCAAAAGGAAGAATCATTCCTCGTTTCCTCCTATCTTGCCTACAACTCATTGAACTCTCCGCGATTTGTTGAAAAAAAACAGCGTATGAGGTCAAGGCATACTACAAATTACAAAGAAACTCATAACATGTTCATTCATGTTTGCGAAAAGTGATATAGAAGATATTAATCACCTGTGCATGATAATTCGTCTCCTTCTTGGGTCTTGCCTGTAGATGCATTTTTGTCTTCTGGTTCTTTGGGTATTGCGGCATTTGGCTTGCCAAAAGCTACATTATCATGCAAATTTATTAATTAAAATTATGATTTAGTGTATGAAGCTCAAGGAATGGAATTAGAAGATAGATTCTCACGATTAAGGCAGCCGAGAGCAACAGCAAACATGATGTTCAAAAGAAGCATAAATCCAACCAATGCCCCAACCCCTATCCAATACCAACATGCATGTGTGAAAAACCCACGAGACTTCAGAACTAATATTCCCAATGGAACAGTTGACTTTGGGAGGGTCTGCATAACAAAGCAGATAAGTTAAACCAGATATTTCATGGCTAAAAGTATAAGGTTTAAAAAGTTTCTAGTTGAGAACTATTACATGGTTCCAACTTTTCCCAAGGAATTCATTGATCACTATTGCTTTTTGACCATACATCAAAGGTGAAATCCAGTATCCCCAAATCCACCAGGGCTTGATATTCTCTGTTTCATTGGCAATGAATGAAGGAAGTAAAACACTGCATAAGATTCTAGTCAGAGAAAGATCTAAACTTGAAACATTTTACCTATTTCACTTCTTGAAAGAATGAAGCCACTCAATCCGAAAAGAGCGAGCAATGTAAAGGACCCAAATGTGTTTAGCCACAATCATGTTCCTACCAAGTGCTGCAATAGTTCGGAACAATCCAGAAGCCATTTGGTTAACCAGCAACAGCAAAAGGTATTGCTTGAACAATCTGCATCATGAATAAGATAATCCCACGTCACATTTAGGATGCTAAAATGCAGAACAAGTTATTGGAGGCTTTAAGTCTAAATAAGAAAAGGAAGCTTGTTTACCTGCTAACATTTGTATCAAATCCAATTACATAGTAAGAAATACCCAGACACCAACTTCTATAAAAGTAATAGGGATTTTGAGGATCCATGTGGGAATCGCATAAGCCCATGAAGGATAAAATAAGAGGTCTCGTTGCTTGTAAAAAACAGGAAGCTTTGCTATGGTCATTGAAAGCTCAGACATCCCACTAAACATGATCATAGTTAATGTGAAAAACAGAGCTCCAGCATAGACTCCACCATGCTCCACAGAATCACGGGGCATCTCTGTTCTCAGGAAAAGTGTCATGGTTATAAATGAAATGATGGCCAGCTAAATAACATCAAGAGAAATATTACAAGTCAAAACCATGTGTGCAAACATAAGAATACACAAAAGAAGAAAAGAAACATTTGTTTTCTTTTTTGCAAAGAAACTACATATGGAAAATGAGCAAAGAGACTTCTTTTTATAAAACCCACCTGGCATGTCTTGAAGATATAAACAAATGAATTCCTCTTCATAAGCAAATACTCTCTTGAGAAGAGCCTTCGGCGGTTCCTTCTTGTTAACACCATATTTCTTAGGGGTTAATGCAGCTGGGTGGTTCTTTGACCTGTCGAATGGGTCTGCGAGTTTGTTCCCAATTCTCCGACCGATATGAAATGATTAAAATGCTTCAGCAAATTGAGTCACTGTTACAAAGTGGTATGGTTCATCATCCCTACGCCCCAGTATTGCTCTTGATCTTTTCTTGAAGTTACCTATATATTAATAGCTATTTAATCTTATATTTTTAATAATTATTTATTAATAAAAATAAACTCTTACGAGTTTACTATTTAAGTTTATGATTTAAATTTATGTGCTTGTCATAAGTTAATTTAAACTTATGAGTTTGACAACTTTATTCATCATATTGTTATATATTCCTATTGCCATGTAATTAAGATTTTATTTGGCACAATTTAGCTTTATATAACTTAAGATTAGGTGCTGATACAGTGTTGTTAATCCCAGGTTTAGGAGGAATTCCCTCATGACAATGACATTTATGGATATGATATATAACAGTACCCCTAACCCATTATTATATATGTATATAATTATTTTTATTTAATTATTATGTCACTAATTTGACCACCAATTAAAATATGAAAACCGAGATATGCTACATACGGTTCGGCTCGATTTAGGGTACACCACTTTAGGAGTTGTAAATATGAAGATAATCAGTTATAAGTTCATTCAGTATTTATTATTATTATTATTATTATTATTATTATTGGGTTCATTACAAAACTTATGGATTATGGATTACGAGGTGTGATGCAACGAAATTTGAAACAAAAGGACATGGCAAGACATAAACACGTTTGACGACATTGGAGTTGTGTTATCTTTTCTCCGCAATTATGGAAGCAAAGAGGCAGTTCTTGAAATTCTTTTGGGAAATTTAAATGTTCATTCATATATTTAGCTAGATAATTTATTAAATCATCACCTATCCTATTAAAATTTTGTAAAACCCAATTCAATTAAAAATACGTATAAGTTGATATAATTTAATACTTTCAACTCATTTATTTAGAAGTCACAATCAACAATCCTAATTAATAATTTCACTTGGATCTAAAAAAAAATTTAAACTCCACTTTAATAGGATTACTGATTAATTATTATTATGGGGTTCAAAATCTTTCAAAAATTAAAGTGGAAGCTCAAAATCTTTTGAAGATTAAATTTTAAATTTCTATAATATTACAAATTTTTAATCATAATAAAAAATTATAATAATACTTAATTAATTATAACTTTTTTTTTAATTCCTGTATAGAGAAATCTCTAGTTCGCCATTAATAATTTGTAACACAGTGGCTTTCATATTCCCCACTTCATTAATCTATAACCTCAACATTGTGTTCCATCTATAGTATAAATCATGTGTATAAAAATGTCTTGGTATAAAAAATAACTCATTTTAAGAGTAATTAATGTTTATTTGACAAATTTATACTTGTAATTAATGTTTAAATATAATTTTTTTTCTTTTTCTTTTCTCCCCTCTATAATCTTATTTAATATGAGTAAAGTTAAAAAAATTAATTTAAGACATATTTAATGAGTTAATTATTATTTTTTATTTTTGATAAATTGATTAAAGTGAATTATATTATTATGGAGGGAGTATCTTATCTTTTCTATGCAATTATGGAATTGGAAGCAAAGAGGGTAGGACTTTTTTAACTACATACGCAAAATCTCCCATAAAATCAAGCCTTAAAAAGATGCAACTTGTCAAAAACTCCAAATATTTGATGCAATTAATGTATATAGATCCCCAGGCCATAGGACATGACATATAGTACCATGCCCACCACCCAAGAATGCTCTATTGTCAATGCAAGATTTTAAGACGGCTCTTCAAGGAAAACTTTTCTACAGTTACTAATAAGAGAGTTGATCCGAGTAGTAAGCGGTTCGATATCGTTTAAGTGATGTCTCAAATTCGAGTATTGATGTATTCAAAAAATTCCTGTTAAGAGACTTATCTACTATAACTAAGAGCGTAACACAGGTCTGATCCGTATATAGTCGGGTAAAATTACAATGAACGGCAACGAAAATTTTATTTCCTACAGTTAGGCCACTAAACTATATTGTTGCATTACATCTTTCCTCCTCGCTTTTTTATAAGTTTCAAATAAATTATAAGATTATATGGTACATAATATTCTAATTTTATTTATTAAATATATCCATTATCCTATTCTTATTTATGGGGAAATTTTATCCTTAATTTTTTTAATTTTGTACAATTTTACCCATAATTTTTTAATTTAGTACCATTCTTGATACTTTAAAAATAAAATTATATATAAAATTGTAGCAAATTAAAAAGATTATGGGTGAAATTGTATCAAATTAAAAAAGTTATGAGTAAAATTGTACAACAAATAAAATTAAGATGCTAAACGCATATGAGAAATAAGATCAGGATATTATGTGATATATAACTCTAAATTATATGCCTAAAATAATCTAATTAGTAAGAAGTTAGCTTATAACTTATAGGAATATGAGTTTAAATCTTATTATTAATATGAGAACTTTATTAATAGATAATCTATAAATAACTCTAAATATTCTTTAAGATTGGAGGTATGCCCCCGCTATTTGAAACACTCATAAAGAGTGGAGGGGACTTCGACTGCCTTCTTGTATTGGGTGAAGAGAAGGCGGTGGTAGGTTACTTTAGTGGTCCCTCAAAATTTAACTCACTTAAATTTTATAAAAAAACTAAATTATACAAACTAACAGTTAAAATTGGTTAAAAAATATAATTTATTTTTTAAGAATACCCCTATTTAAGGAGAGGATGAGTTTGAAAGGGTATGAGAGAGAATAGACAGAAAAAATATATGAGAGATATATATAATTAATTAAGGTAAAAATAGAATAAAAAATTAAATATTGAGACATCTTCCAGATGAATAGAAAGGACCCGGCCATTCAACAAAAATTGAAGCTTATAAAAAGAATTGGGTTGAGTACTGATATTGATTCTATGGAAGCTATGTTGCAATAAGCAACATCCGTTTGCTAACATTGTTGAATCCACTTCCTCAAATCCTCTTGCTAGTAAGAACGGATAGATAATCAAATATAAAAATGTCTAAATCCTTGGCATCATAATTCTTTAGGAATCATACTATATAAAAAGAAAAACAGAAAAAGAAATGTATGAATCGGTTTTTGCGTGAGCATTACTTATATGTATAATTTAAAAAAAAAAAAACAAAGTAGGGGTAAAGTGAAATTATGTGATAATCATAACGAAACCTAATTTGTGGGCACTAAAGGAGATTTGAGTAAAATGGGGACAGATTTCATAATTGATTGTGCTCCAAAAAATTTCATCCTGCTCTTAGATCATGAGTAAGCTCAACCCCTTCTTAAAAATTTTTGTATCAAAAACAAAAATATTGTGCTCCAAAAATCATAACCCTTTATTATATATATATATATATATATATATATATATTATAATTTACTATAGATGATGTCAGTGCTTCCCGGTATAATTTATTGTTAGGGAAACTTTCATCCGAAGACAACTGTAACAAAGTTATTTCAAAAAAGCCTTCAAAAAATTCTAAAATTTTACTACAGTGAGCTGAATTAAAATTAATTTTATGATACTAAAAAACATAAATAACCCACCAGTGAAAGAAAAGAAGAATAAAAAATTTAACAAGAATAATAAAGAAATTAATAAGACAAATAGGGCATTAACAAGAAGTATATAGACTTTAACAAGAAATTAACAAGATAAATAAAGATATTAACAAGATAAATAGGAGAATTAATAAGAACAATAAAGAGATTCACAAAATAAATAAGGGTATTAACATGACAAATAGAGACATTAACAAAAAAAATATGTGTTTTAACAAGAACAATAAAAAAATTAGCAAGACAAATGGGGACATTAACACGAAAAATAGAAATTTTAACAAGTTAAATATAGACTTTAATAAGACAAATACGAGTCTTGTTAATGCTCTTATAAGTCTTATCAATACCCTTATTTTTCTTTCTTTCACTAGTGACATTTTTGTCTTTTTGCATCACAAACTTAATTTCAATTTAGGCCCTGGATTACAATGTTGTTTTTGAGTTTTTTCGAGGTTTTCTTGAAATAAATTGGCTACTTTGGTCCTTATCTGAAATTGTCCCTTATTGTTCTAAATCCTTAATATTGGGCATTTAACTAATATAATTAGATTAAGTTAATTAAATTAGTTATTATGGCATACTTTTTTTTAAAATACTATAATAATATTCCTTAACTTCATACATCCATATGTTATTTAATTTATTGTTGAGAGAGTATTAATAGGGATAATATAAAAATAAATTGATAAATATAAAAAATGTTTCATATTTATAATTAATATAAACTCCCTAATTAAGTTTTATGTTAAAGTAATATTTACATACTTAGGAGTCTCATGTCATCTAAATTTTATTTAATCAAAATATAATAACTCAATATATGTTAATCTTAATTTACCAATAACTCATCTAAAATAATTCACATTATATTTTATTTTTAAGAAAAATAAATCTCTTAATTTTATTCAAATGATATTTTATTTTTTTAAAATTAAAATATTTATTTTTCTTAAATATAAACTATATCATGAATTTTTTAAAATAAATTATCAACTAGATTATTATATTTTAATTAGATAAAATTTAAGAATGAGGAGTATTTTATAACAAAAACAAGGTTTTTATTTAGTACTTATCTAGTGGCTTTCAAAACCTAAGCCATCACATCAGAAGATCACAATATAATAAAAAATGGCATCCATTTTCTACGGTAAAAAGAAATAATTAAAAAAAAAGTTTAATATGAAGATTTCAACTCAGAGATAATAAGTCGGTATAAAATACGTCAAGACCAAACTCAGTACAAAATGCCATAATCGTATTATTAGTTATTTAGTACAAAAGCCATCTAGTTTCTCAGATACAACAAGGATACAACCACCAAAGCTGGTACTTACCTTGCAAGTATAATGTTTTCGAAAACATGTGTCAGTAATTTCTACATCATTCTACATCAACATGTTCATTATCTCTTGCAGAACTACCATTGATACCCGGGACGAGCTCGGATTCAGGAGACTTAGACGGCAATCTCTCGTATCTGAAACTCGGCGGCAGAAGTTTATGCCGCCCAAATGTCAGACTCTTGCTCAGCTTGTCATAGCCCAATCTCTGTTGAATGTAAACTATAATGGCAAGAACAATTGCAGTCAGAGGAATGGCAACGTCCACAAATTTTGAATAAAAGTCAAAATTTGGGTTGACAAATTCAGAATCCTCAGACATGTAAAGATTCATTGGAGCTGGAGAAGATCGTATGTAATCATAAACATGAGGAAGTAGTCTGACAACGGTGATTCCAACGAAATATAGTTTTCGCAGCGGTTGACCGTTGATCTGCCAAATAAAGTTGCCAAAAATTTGAGGAAGCAAGAAAAAGTCTTGCACCAAACCCATATATTCTTCCAATTCCACTGCCCAACCAGATAGAATCAGAGAATTATTATCTCCATCAATTGCTACAAGTGGCTTTTGACTTCTGTTTGCACCATGAATTATCAGAACAAGAATATAACCAATCACATGAATGGCGCACGTGCAAATAAACACCCATTTATCAAAGGGGACACGAAATGGTTCGTGTGGCACACGATTCAGAAATCTTAGGCGCGACTTCCATACCTTCTGAAAAAGCCGTAGAGTTAGTAGCAAAGCTATAATCAATGACAGTTTGACAGTATAATCAATCACATGGAGCCACGTGCTGTTCTCTATACCACTAGATGATACCCCATCATAAGATTCCGAGGCCTTCTTCTTGAAGAGAGCTTCTGCATCTGTGATTAGAGGAATACTGTAACCAAGAGCTTGAACACCCAACATCACAAGAGAAATATACGGAAGAGAATCAATACTGTCTTTGATATACAACAGTTGGCTTGAAATGAAACCGATTGCCAATGACAGCGTCAAGATGCGGAGAATGCCTTCAAGACCTCTGCGTGAAAGGATATCCTCCCGCTGCTTCCTGTACATGATCGGGAAAGTTCGAAGCTTTATTGAGCCAAAACGAAGAGGGTCATCGTCGGTCCTTTGACTTTCGATGGAGATTTTAACCGTGGGATTGGCTTGCCACCAAGCTGTAGTGGGAGGATATTCCACAACCACCTCAATTGAACAGTCCAGTCCATCTTCTAGATCATAGCTCTCATACAAGACATTCCATGATGCTCGAACGTCTCTGCAACCGATTAGATACATCTTCCCAACACGTTGGTCATAAATACCCTCAAGAAAAAGTACAGTAAAATTATTATAACCTTTTCCAGTAAGACTGAGTTGTGCAGATACATTCACAAGAAGCTGCTTTTCTGTATACGTATCCTCAACATGAAATTTAGTTTCCGGTTCCAATGTCGAACCATTTTGATACCAAAAGCGCCCAAACAAGGGACCAACAGATATAATCTCCATCTGAATGTTAACTCTCGGAGCCAGGATATTAGGCACGGGATCAGTAAAACCCGATATATGAAAGGAGAGATCTTCCGAGAGAAGAGACAGGCTATCCTGGTATGCCTCATTATCTTCAAGTTTAGGGAATTTAAGCAATGACTTTTCTATGACGGTTCGAAAACTGAAGGGCTCATGTTTTTCTAGTATAGCGCCAGCCAAATTAAGTTTTGAATATTTGTAATAAGGATGGGATACCCTGAAATAATTCCAGAGCTCTGTAGGTTGCACTAGCTGCTCAAATGATAGGGAAAAGAAGGCATTACTCTTATCAATTGGAGACAAACTTCCGAAAAGGATACTACGTTGCTTAACGGAAAACGAGGTTGGTATGTATAAACAGATCCGAGAATTACAGCTACTTCCTTTGTCGCCAATGGACCCGATACAACCAACCATGCAGAGCTGTCCATTGGAAGACTTCCAAAACCCTTCAGCAGCAAGAGACATGTTGCTAGGGCCCGATCTTTTCGCCGCAGTGTACTGATTCTCCAATGGAGAAACAGCTCTAAAATTTGTAAATACTCTAGCAGAACCGGCATTGCCACGAGTAGCGGCTTGTTCGCAGATAACATTCTGCATGTAAATTTTAACATCTTTAAAGCTTCCATCTGTTGATTTGATTCCCTTATCTGACACAAAGGGGCCTAATTTACTGCAGAAATCGTCCGTCCCATTGCATCTCCAGTTTGGCACGACAGATAAAGGTTGGCCTCTGGTGATTTCTTCAAGGATTTCACAAAATCTTGAACCTTTATAGACACTGATGCCATCACTTGTCAGGTTATCCTTGTATGGGTATGGATTACATGCTTTAGATACAATATCCTTTGAGCCAAACGAATACTTTGCCGACCTGCCCAACAGGGATGTTATGCGAACCGCATCGAAGTATTTAGTATTCGTTTCACGATTCAAACTTCTCAAATCTCCACTGATAATCCTGTTAGTTAATGTGAATGTCATGGGATAGTGAAGAACTAACATGATTTGATCATCTTCCGACAGAGGCATTTCATCGTTATTTCCACCAGAGTTCTTCATCCATCCCCATGGATTTGCAGGATCAGGCTCTCGAGTTGGAAGCATCGTGTCCCCTAATAAACATAACACCCTCTCCCCGCCATTTTTCTTCGACTCGGTGTAAAACCCTTGAAAGGGAATCAAAAGCTGAGAAAGACCGGGCCATAACTGGAAATCAGCATTTCCACCATATTCATTATTATCCACAAAAGAACCATCTCTAGTAATGCCCATTATCATGAATCCATTGACAGGAATTGAATTCTTCATTCTATGGGCATGATCAATGTCTGTTACCCAAAAAGAAACCAACTTCAATGGAGTCCGGTCTTCCGATGGCAGCAAGGTCCCAGAAGATTTCCCGGCATTGAATGGCATTATGGGAAACTTACCTCCATCTTGACTCCAATCACCATTGACAAAGGAAAGATCTTGTTTCATACCATCAACCACATCATATCCAGATCTCAATTCAGAGGCAGAAGATAAGACAGAACTACATTGCCTCCGAACTTCCTCAATCCGGTCATAATTATATGTCGGACGAGAATTACTTTCAAATCGAAACTCAGCCTCAGGGAGATATGAATTTGTGACTCCAATTACCAACAAAAAGCAAACAGACCAAAGAGCAATAGCAGAAAACAAAAACTTCATGATTCCAGCAGACAAGATTCAATTACTTTATTTAGAATATCAGAGAAACACGAACATTCAATAACTTTATTTTTCCCTCCCCTGAAATTTCTGTATAAAATTTTGCTTCATTACATCCACTACCGCTGAATATGGGCATGCAGCTACTACGAATTTGAAGAACATCTCACAGAACAAGATTAATCGAGGAAACGATTCATAGAAAGTATAAGCTCAAGCTTCTAATCGGCGACTGTGAATGGAAGCTCATAGACGTCAAAGAGAGAAAGACGAACCTCAATCGGATTCAGATCATAATCATTCACAAATCCGGATTGTCGAGTAATTGATCATAACAGAACCCAGTTTGTAAGATCTGGACTTGAGAATGTTACAATAGAGAAGGACAGCAAGCACACTTGGATAGAGCCAAGAGAAGAGTTGGGGTGAAGTTGAAGACTTGAAGGGACTATGATCTGTTGCTACCTTGGTGGGTGTTGTAACCTAATTGAAAATAGTCTTGTTGGGGTTAATTTCGTTTCTTTCCTCACTCCGTCGGCGGCGCGTGTCAGTCACTGGACAGACAAATATGCAACGGAAAAATGAAAAAAGAAAAAGAAAAAAAAAGCAATAATTAATTAAACTCAACCAACAAATAAAAAAAAGTTGTCACATGATTGAGCCCTAATCGTTGGATAAGCAGAAATTCTTTTGTTTTTTTTTAAATCAACTTTTTTTTACTGTTCTTACCCTCAACCTTGTTCCAGCCTCAACCCATATGTTTCGTCAACAGTTGTAGTTCAATGATATTTAAATTCTGCGTCAAAAAATATATTTGGTATCACATTGGCATGAAACCAAAACACACACCAAATGCTCATTCCCAACATGCGATGCTTTGAGTTATTAAACCACACATTAATTTAAATTAAGTGTGTTTAACACACATCAAACTTAAGTAATATTCGGCTCGATCTTACTCATCTTCCAATTTAATGGATCTATAAATTTTTAAAATACTATTTCATTTGAATTAACACATTAGCTTGAAACTTGTGAATAATTAAAGGATTAAAACTATATTTTTTGTCATAATTTAAACAATTTTACTTTTGTTTTTACTTTTAGACAAAAAATTAAGAAATGATGATATGTCATGTAAATACGTGTTTTATTAGTAGTTGATATTGTTATCAATATTATATCTATAACATACACATAATAATATCTTTATATTAGAAGTAATATTATTTAAGATACATTTAAGTATTAAATGTGGATATATCTCTTAAAAAAATTTAAATCTTAATTCGTTATGTTACGAAGGAGCAATATATTCTGTTAAATCTGACTCGTTAATATTGTTACCAATATTTTTAATACTATGGTTGGATTTATTGATTAAATCAGTCAAGTTGATTAAATTTTTGTTTTAAAAATAATGATTTTCAATTCACAAATGAATTGGGAAAAAATTGAAAGAAGTTTTAACTTTTAATTGTGTTTATAGCTGAACGATTATGTATGGCCACGTCCTAGGGCGCGCGTGGGCGAGGCATCAAGTAGGTGGATAACTGGAGAAGCGATCAAGTGGATCATTTTCTCCCCACTAACATATTGTTAATAGTAGAGATGGCATCTCTGATGTTTCCACTTCCAACCGACATAAGAGGGCTTGTTGACAGAATTAAATTATTCCCTCAATTATACAATATATAAAAACTAATTAATTAATTTAAAAAATTAAATAAATAAATTATAATAAATATGATGTTATGTTTTTAAAATATTTTTATATAGTATTAAATTATATATTAATTTATAAATTAAATAAATTAGTTTAAAAAAATGATACATATAATAAAAATATTTTAAATTTAGAACTAAATATAACATCTGACTAACTTTTATATTAAAAATAAAAATAATAATATGTAATATAAAATCTATAAAAATGATATAAGATTAATAGATGGTTGCACTACTAATATAGCTAGTGGGCTCAATTAATCAAGCCAATCCCATATAATTAAATTAAAAAAATATATATATCAACTATATTTTTAAAATTTTATAATATTTAATTCAGTCCAAAATAGTTATAAGTCAACTCGACTTAATATTTTTAATTATTTTTTTACAATAATTCTAATCAATAATATCACTTTGATATTCAAAAGATTTTAAACTCTACTTTAATGGGGTTATTAATTTATTATCATCATATAACTTAAAATCTTTTGAAGATAAAATTTTAAATTTTTAATTATAATCGAAATGAATAATAATAATAATAAATACATAATCGATTTAATATATTTTTTTCACTACCCGTGTAACGCATGGAAAATTTCTCTAGTTATATACCAAACAATGTGAATGGGCGAGGATGTGTCCAACCAGACCCATTGTTTGTGTGGGTATGTATATATTTTATTTATATTAATTAATCTTAGTGACAACTAAAGTTTGATACTATTGACAAATAATTTTTTAAATATGATATTTTGAATTAAAATTAAATTATAAGTTAAATTTTTTTTTAACTGTAATCAACATATCTTAAATTATGTATTGATATATTTTGTTTTACGATTTATACATAGTTAGATATAGGTAACATATAACTAAATTTTAGTTACACTCACTTAAAGATTTAGATATTTAAATACTTTTAAATAATAAATTTTGAAAGGTAGATTTTTTAAAAGTTTACCTTTAATTTTAATTTTATATATCTCATAAATTGATTTTATGATTAGCGTTAAGATCTTTTATGATTCCAATCATCTAACTTTTCCTATTAATATTATGTAAAAAAAATAATGCATAATTATTATGTTTTTTTTCACCAAAATAATGCATAATTGTTAAGTAATCAAAATTCCAGGGCCCGTAGATGCAGAGGATAGGCTCATGATTCATGAACACCCTCACACGACATTAGGGTTTTCATTAAGCTTATGCAAACTAGGGACCCACAATTTAATTATATTTGAAGGACCATAAGGTAATTAAATAATCATAATATCCTTATTAAAAAAAAGGCCTTCTTCTCTCTCTCTCTGTTTCCCCCCTACATATTTCTTCTTCTCTCTTCCTTATTCGCCTCTTTCTCCCCTTTCTATTCGTGTGGGTAAAAGCAATTGCAAGTTTAACCTAATTGAAATATTAATTCAATATTTTTTCCTGTTTCTATTCTCTGGTGTGGTTTATTTGTGTTGGTTTGGCCAAAAAGAACTGCTTTATTTGTTGATAGTACGCTACTATAAGTATTAGCTTGTATAAGTTATTTACCATAGTTTTTGTTCAACTAAATCCGTTTCAAATATAATATATATTTTGTAAAAATATCAATACAATATTTTATCTTTATAATTTATTCTCATTTTAATTTTAAATTATAAATTTTTATCCTTTAACTTTATTTTCATCAAAGATAATCCCTATATTTTAATAAAAATATAAATTATTTTATCTGTTAAGAAATCAAAACGTATAGTTTAAAATTATAAAAATTAAAATTAAAATAAAAATAAATTATAAAGATCAAACGTTATATTAACTTTTTATAAAATTTTAGGTTTATATAAGATATTTTAAATTGGCAAAAATATCATATAAAATATTTTACAAAATTTTAAGAGAAATTAAAAATAACTTCTAAACTAAAAAGTTTATAGGAGTATATATCAAAATCACTTACTTCCTACCTAATAAATAATTAATGATTAGTAGTTAGGTAAGTGTATATATATAGATGAATGTTGGCAAAAAAAAGTATATATATATATAGATGAATGATAAAACAATTTTTGAATAATTAAGAAAATAGCATGAAAAAAGAAATACGTATAAAATTTATTTTTTTTCCCACTCATTTTTTCTTCTCCTCACTTGAAAAAATATTTTACCATCTATTGGTTTGAATGGCTTCAAGTCCCTTCTCCTTTTGTTTGCTAGGCACATATATGCCATATTCCAAACCAAGAAAAGCGAGAGAAAATGGAACCAACACTATAAAAAAAACACTCACACACACACCACATATAAAACACACACACACAAACACACACACACACACATATTATATTATATATATATTATATATATATATATATATATATATATATATATTACACAATACACAATACACAAAGGTTAAGTAGGGAAACGATGCTAGAGAAAGAGGCTGGTAAAAAACGAAAGAAAGCAGAGGAAAATAAGACAAGTTCAGGAAATGGGAAGCTGCCACATGATCACACTGTTGTTTGTGTGATCCTCTTAAGTGGCATAACCCCATAATTGCATCTTCGTGGCTTCAACAAGTGAAGCAAGAACCGGATATTGTTTACGCAATTGAGCTGCTTTCTTCTTCTTCTTCCCCAGAATATTTTGACTTGTTTGTAGTGCAAGACCAGTCAAATTCCCTCAATTTCAGAAGCAGATACAGCACTATGCCACATCCAAACCCTAGAGCAGCACCAGAGCCTGTGAGTGAAACACCAGCACAAACCAACATCACAAACGATTCTTGCTTCGTGTTCATGTCTTTTGAAGCCATGGCCAGTTCAATTCCTGCGAATAACAGGAGCACGCCCAGGATTCCGATTGGGAATTCGTTCAGAATCCTCACGAATGAATTCCCCAGAACTAGAGCAAGTACCAATTTCGCAATCCCTAGAAATACCACTGAAGCTCCGCTTCTTCCTCCAAATCGATACTGACCGGCTAATCCACCGGCTCCGTGGCAGCAAGGCATGGCGCCAAACCAGCACCCTACGAAGTTCATCATCCCGACGCTCACTGAAACCTTCATCGCCGAAGCTTCTCTTTCCGGGAACAAATCGCCTGACAGTTTACAGACTGCTATCACAGAGTTCAAAATTGATAGTGGAATCTGCGGAATCGCTGCTCGGAGGAACCCTATTTTC
This sequence comes from Leucaena leucocephala, assembly GCA_037074615.1. NCBI lineage: Eukaryota > Viridiplantae > Streptophyta > Magnoliopsida > Fabales > Fabaceae > Leucaena > Leucaena leucocephala. Next base: position 21,024,594 of record CM073556.1, on the reverse strand, counting down.
CAATCCTCCCACGTGATGTGTATTAGAGAAATCTTCGATGGACCGAATCTCAGATCTTTGAATATAGAAGGGTCACGGATAAAACAGAGGATCAAGCCGAATAAGAACACTATGAGAGCAGCTGGAATTGCTGATAAAACCCGCAATCTCCTTCGAACCTTGAGTCTCGGGTTGGGCTGAGTTTCGTTTTCTTCTTCCTGGCTGAGATTCGCTGTTCCGCTGTGACTGTGATCGTCGACGCCGGCGCCGGTGGTTAGGATGAGAAACAGAACGGCGGAGAGAGCGACAATGAGGCCATCGAAGCCGAGCCAGGAACGAGGAGGACCAGATTTAGAGGTGGAAATGTCTTGATAGTAGCGAATGTATTTGATGGCGGAGAAAGCGAACTGGAGACCTTGGGAGAGTTGGATGCCGCGAACCACGGGAAGCGGGAGGTAACGGTAGAGGAAGGTCATGAGTCCGGTGGCGCCAAGGAGGAGGAGAACCGCGGCGACGGAGAGTCCGGCGGCAGCTATTTGAGGTATAGTAAGGGGAGGCGATTCCGAGATGGCGACGGCAGCGATGGACTTCATGGGCTGAACTGGCATGGGAAGCCCGAAGAGCAAACCGGTGGCGATGTTGTAGAGGGAGGTGAAGACGAGAGTGGTGGTGAGGTCAAGGTTGTTCACCAGAGCAAGAGCCAGAACGATTGGGATGTACGTGCCGAGATCGCCGACGGCACCAGAGAGCTCCGACCAGAGTGAAGTTTTAAGCTTGATGGAGTCCGAGAGGCGAGGACGGCGCCACCGGTCGCATAGGAGAGGAGTAGTGACGGTGGGTTGATCATCGAAGCCAGGGTGTCCTGCCATGGTGTGGCGGAGAAAATGGCGGCTGAATCTGAATCTATGGTTGCTTAATTTCTTCAGAGTCCAAACACTGGTATTATATTTAAATAAGGACGATGGTTAAACCAAGCAAGTGAACCAAAGCATAATGGTGATTGCTATAAATGAGGTAACAGATAAGTTTTAATTCATTTAAAATATCCAATATCTAAACACAACAAAGTTAAAAATTACCAAAAAGTCAAGAGAAGAACCAATGCTTTTGAGATAGAGGAGGGTGACGTAAGAATTAATAATTAGTTATTGTCAACCTCATTGGGTGAATTATTGATTCTACTATTTTGAAACAATCGAACGGTGGAGCATCCACAGAAAAAGCCAGCCATAAGCTAAGAAGATGGAATCATCCTCGCATTTTTCATCAACAACATCTTTTCTAATCATAATTAATTAATTTATTTAATTATATATATTTAAAAAATTAATTAATATTTATAATTAAAATAAAAAATAATATAAAAATTAATTAACTAATTTAAATATATTAAAAAAACTAAATAAATTAATTAATTATACTAATATAAAACTAATTAATTAATTATAAATATATAATATATATTTATTTTGAGAATTTAGATTTAACTATAGTTAACTATTTTATTTTATTTTTTTAATATATTTAAGACGTGGATCTCCTCCACTTGGGATGATGAGTCTTAGCCTTGAGCAGCCCCGTCCTCGTGTGCATAGGCGTTTGTATCCGAAACCCCACAACCCTTTCGTCATCATTATCATCTGCAGTGTTATTCATCTCCACACTCCTACTTAAGCCTCCGCCGCCAGCAGCAGTGGAGGTGGATATTGTCCCGGCAGGCTTCTTCCACCAGAAGAAGCCCAGCTTCATCTTCTCCGTCATTCTCTCCATCTGCGCCTGCATCAAATTGCATGGCTTTGCAGCCTCGCCATGTCTTCCTTCAGCTTGTTTATCTCCTTCACTTCTCGCCTCGACACTCCCCTCTCCGCCTGCTTCGACTCCAGGTGGTGGTGGTGGTGGTTCAGTTTGGTTTGCTCGGAGAAAAGCACCTGTAACACTGCTCGGACCGGCAAGCTTTCGTTCTGAGCCGCATGAAGTGACGCCTCCGCCGTGAGTTTGCTGCTATCCATCAGCCTGCACAGTCCCTTCCTTTCTTGCTTCGTTACCCCTGCATGCGCCTTTCACAAAATCACTGTAAGATCCTTGCTTTCCTTAATTAAAATTCCAACATAACTCAATATTGAATTTGCAATTTATTAATTTCAAAACTTAAATTGAATATTTCATTCATATTTTATTTTGACTTTGTTATTTGTAATTAATTTTTGAATTCTTTTTTAAAAAATTCACCATTGTAAAATTTATGACTTAAAGATACATAAGTAAATACAATCTTCAACATATACAACTCTTTTTAATTACATACAACACATTTATTATATATAAATATTTCTAGTTTTTCATAGAGTTAAACATAAGTTACATAAGGAAGAATTGTATACAAGTCTTTAAAATATATTTAAACAATAAATTTTTCTGAGTAATTTGTCAACAATTTTTTCCTTAATTTTAATGAAAGAAATAAAATATAATTTTCCCATGAGACGCCGCTTAAAATAATAATAATAAACCTTTAATATGCATGAAACTAATATCAAACACACACAAATATATATATATATATATCAGGTCCCTTTAATTTTAAATATTAATTAATAGATTGATAGATGGATAATTAACTCGATCCATAATTAAGCACTCTGAAAGAAAAAGAAAAAAAAGAACACGTATCACATACTTTAAGGTAAGTGTCAATGGCTCTGTACAAGCCATCGTCTGTAGTTGCATGAGTAGGAAGAGCTCCGGCGAGCGAAACGAAGTCAGACAAGCTCAAATTAGCATCAATGGCGGGCCTCGGCGAGGTACGAATCCACTAACTTAGCCACCTTAACCAAATCAGCACCACTCTTCGCTCCTTCACGATCCAAACTCACGAACCCAACACCAACCTAATCACAAGCTCTACATCCAACAATGTCCCACAAGTGTCATTGAAAGAAGGAATCATTAGCTCCTTCAACGAAACCTCATCCAGCAGCCGTGAAATCCTCTTCTCAAGCTCCGATCTGAATGCGGCTTCGACGCCGACCATGTTCGCTGTTCTGAGAAGTAGAAGCAGGAAATTGCAGGGGATCGAGTTTTTCTCTGGAGGCCGAAAGCCCACTATGGTTTCCACGAAGAACCGCTTCTTCATCCACGAAACGGCGACGCTTTGGGGGGATTCTTGGAATTGAGTGAGGCTTCGTTCTGCGACGGTGATTGAAGAGAGTTCAGGGAGCCATTTGGAGGCGTAATGAGTGATTACGGAGCCGATTAGGTCTGCACACACGCCTTTTGATTTAATGCCTGAGAGAGTTTTCACTAAGAGGTCGATGTCGAGAATGCAAGCATCGTCCAACCAGCTCTCAGAGAAGCACCCATTTGCTGGGTCAGATTGCATCGTCATCATTTTGGTGGTCATGATAATGAGAAGAAGAAGAAGAAGCTCGTTGCTAGGGCGGGCCTTTTGGTGATAGGGATCTCTGGTTAATGCATATATAGAAGGAGTTAAGTAAGATTTTTTTTGTGGAGATGGACAAGGAAAGGACCACAGTTTATGAACAGAGTACAATATTCCTGACTCAGATGGAGCAAATGGGTTATGGTGATGTTTGGAAGATGATATGATGGTGAAGAAGATATCCTCAATTGCATGAAAGCAACTGGAAACAGACGTCTATGTTCTATCTTCTCGTTATCTCATATTACAGGGTATGGGACTCCAGCTCCTCTTGGCATGCTCACAGTATCATTCCAAGGAATCTCAACGGAAAAGCAAACAATTTTCCAGGTTTTTCTTTCTTCACTAGACCATACTGGTAAATCATGGATGAAACAGGATATATAAATGAATCATTATCAGTTCAGAAAAAAAAAATGAATCATTACACTTTTCTGGTAAAAAATGGAACCATTAATTGAACTAACTGAACCATCTCTGTACATTATTCTAGCTTACCAGTTACCTCTAATATATGCACTTTGTTATTTATTATCTTAATTTATTAATAAAATTAATATACTTCTTTTCAGCTTTTTAATAAACCAGATTCATTGAAAGTAAGGATAAGAATTCGATAAGCATTGCATTGTCAAGACTCAAATGGTTTTTATTTTTCTGACAATAAAGATCCTTAGGCAAGAAAAAGTAGAGCTAAAAATTTTATATTTGAATTATCTATCTATCTTTATTCTTTATAAATAATACTACTAACATTTAGATGACAAATAGCTTGTGAAATTACTATTTTTTTTTTGGATACTGATTACTATTTTATTTTATTTGTTAGTTTTCTTTGCTAAGTAAAGGTATCTGCTAGACCCAACCCAGTTCTATTAGGAGGATGCCTATACTTAAATAAAAAAAATCACTTGATAAATTTCATATATTCATCCCATAAATTTATTTGTTGGTTTTTTTTTTTTTTGTCCACCCAGTTCACCAGAATTTTGCCCCGATTACATCCGGATCTGACCTGCGTCGCTCACTTGGCTATGGTGGGTGAGTCTCCCAACGGGAATTTTTTGCATACGCCAAGGCTCGAACTTGAGACCTCGTTTAAGCGATACCGAACAGCTTATCACTCGAACCAACTCCCGTTGATTTTTTTTTTATTTTTTATACATATTTATTTGTTGGTTTTGAAGCAGACAAATGCAGCTTCGGGTATTGGGCCCACTCCATCTATCATTTAGTCCAGCCCAACGAAAGGATTGATTGGCCTAAATTTGATTGGGCAAGGGAATAGCGTTTATCCTCGGCTATGCTTCTGATTGGTAAAGCCGCAAAAAAAAAAAAAAACTAATTTAGCTTCAAAACCTTCATATGGTCTGCCATTACAAGAGTGGGTTGCTCCTTCTCCTTCTTTTCTTTCTTAATTTTAAAAAGAAAAAAAAAAGATTCTACAAAGGAGAAAACTTTGGTGGAAAGGACTAAAACTCCATCCACGTGGGCCAATAAGGAAAAATAAAATGGACTGAAGAAGTAAGCACCAAACTTATGCTATATACAGAGTAATGACCTCCAACTAACAGGGCCACTTAACTCATGCTTTCAGACTCATCGGATGATGGGATTAATGGCGATACAACATTTCCATCCTCAATCTCAGCCACAACAGCTGCCCTTTCAATCTCTTTCTCGAGTTCTTCCTCTCGTCTCAATGCAGTGAACTGGGTATCCAAGGACTTGGCAGCTGATAACCAAGCAAGAACAATCACCAGAAGTACCCCTCCCAGGTATGGAGTTGAATTAGCAAGGGAACCGAAAGTTAAGATCATAAACTGCTGAATTAGGGCACCTCCTGACTTCCCCAGTGGGTTGCAAACAACATCAATGGCTGCCTTCCCTTTGACCTACACAGCAAACAGTTTAGAACCCATCAAATTTAATTAGATACAGCAGGCTATGTTTTAAGATCTAACTTGAAAAGTGTTCTCACCAATTTGGTTTCAAATATGTTTGTTTTTATGCTATGTAGAGTTGTAGAGCTTGGACCAACAGGTAGGGGTGAGCAACGGGCGGGACGGGCTGGCCCGATGGTCAGCCCGTGGCCCGCCCGTGAAATGTTAATTGGGCACGGGCTAGCCCATGCCCATGTCCCAGCCCGTTTAAGCCCGTAATAAACGGGCTGGGCTGAACCCGTTTGGGCTAAAGCGGGCATGGGCAGCCCGTTTATCAAAACTGAAATTTTTTTTCTATTTAAACCTATTTGAAGTTCTAATAATAATGAGAATAAAATTACAATACATATGATATGATTATTCATCCTAAAATCACAAAAGAAAATACCATAATCATAACTACAAGTTTATAACTACATAGTCTTCAATGCATACATAATATGATCAGATTGAGTTGCACGATAGCATGGTTGTCACATTTAAAGTCTGAATTTGCACACATGATCAGACTGAGTCAATAATATTTTGAAATTCAGCCTGCAAAGAAAGAAGATAAAATCATTATTCTTGCAACAATGTTAAGTTGACCTTCTATTGTATGAATCAAAGAGGCAGGGTATTGTCGACAAGGATGAACTACTTTCACCTGAAGCTTCCAGCTTTTCAATTCAAATGGATCCAAGAGCTCATACACTCTCACATAACCATCAAAGTATGCAGCCACCTAAATATGGTAGTCCAAGAATTAGTATAAAATCATCAACAATACATAAATTTTGTTCATGTTTATTCTCACAATATTTCTTATGAGAAAGATAAAATTTTACCTAAGGTGATCTGAGAAAAATACATCAGCAAAAATACATGCAACTGCATCACCATATTCTGGAGGAAGCCAAAAAACCTTTTCCTTCATGTACAAAGTTCAAAACTTCAAATGAAAGAAAGTTCACAAGTAGGTTACAAGACGTGAATGAAGAAAATATTAGAGAAGGATATCTAGAGAAAATAATCCACAAACAAGCAAGAGGGAGAGGAGAGGAGAGGAGAAGAGATACAGAGAGTGGGATTAAAATTCTTTTAGTTAAGAGTTAGATTGATTAAGACTTATAATATAACATGATCCAATAATTATAGATAAAAAAATCAAAGTTTTGAGGATCATGATGACCTGGTAAAATAACCAACCTAAAAGTAAACAAGAAGTAAGCCTATCGCAAGCATCAACAACTGGTCGAACTTAGAAAACTCCATATATAACTCTCACAAATGACTAACAAGTTTAACTTCACTAGTTATAAAGCCTCAACACTATGATCTATTTGGTTATAGGGAACTATCCAAAAATTGAAGACAGATTCAAGAGGGAGGCATTAGAACTTAGCTATGAGCAAGAAGAAAAAATGAAGATGTTGTAGATCTATCAATAGAGCCCTCTGACTGAAAATCATGTAATTCAACATCAGAAACCCTTTTTAATTGAGTTAGAATGAAAATATCACAATAGAAAGTGAATTACGTACAATTACATTAAATCACAGCATCACACTATATAACAAGTAATTGACAATTGTAAAATGCCAGCTGCATTTATCTTTGCTTCCTTATGCACACGGTCTTATGCAGCAATTACAGAGAAATATAGAAATCACATCAAATTATAGCGAAGAAAACTGAAGGAAGCAGAATCAGTTTGGAGGAAACCGGTGATTACAACTAACGCAGTTGCTAACAATAACGGAAGAAAAAGAAACTTCCCTAGGAGAAGTGAGAAGAAATACTGATTCTACACATGACGGCGATGATCAAGTTCGCTTCCAACAGGCACTGGATTTCCTCAACAGACTCCCTAAATTGTAAATAATGAGATTGAAGAGCCCAAAGTCTATAATCTACCGGAGAGTGCAAGAGAAAACTTACAAGAGACAGAGATAGGGTGTGGTGGCAAGAACAATGTGGCACCCCTCTATCGGCCGACGACGAAGAGCAGTGAGAGCAACGAAGAAAAAAGCCGAGAGGGTTGGCGGCAAGAGCAGTGAGAGCGATGACTAAGAAAGGCGAGAGGGTGTGACAAAGAAGAAAGCCGAGAACGAAATGAAGCTCAGGTGGAAGCTACAGCTGCTGCGAACTTGCGGAGGACTTGCCAGTTGCCAAATGCTCAAATGGATCGCCTCGCCTACTCGCCTGTCAGAAAGAGGGAACGACTGAAACCCTAGAAGGCTAAATGCAGAGGAATTAAAAATGGTAAATATTAATATTTTAAAAAAATATATATGTATATATATATACGGGCGGGCACGGGCAGCCCGATAGTGTGCCCGTGCCCCGCCCGTAGAATACATGCAGCCCGCCCATTTAAGCCCGCCCGTTACGGGCTTAATTTGGGCGGGTCCGAACCGGGCAAATCGATACCGGGCCCGGGCGGGTGCACCGGGTGGCGGGCACTTTGCTCAGGCCTACCAACAGGTGTTGGTCCTAGAGGAAGGCGCTCTAGCCACTTAAGTATGAAATCTCGAGTTCAAGTTTATGTGAATATCGAAAATGTCTTTACAAGAGCTATCCCTAATTGGACCAAACAATGCCTTAAAACCATGGACATTTTGGTTTTATAAAAACAACTTAGCTGTAAAGCTAGGGCTAAGCCCGGCGCATGTTTAGGTTATAGGCTTAAGCCAATTGCTCAAGTTCAGGTGTAAGGCCTCGGCTTGGCCTAAGCTAGGGACCACTTGGACTTAAAGCGCTAGGCTGAAGAGAATGGATTTGAATTTAACCCAAATGTCCATGGAACTTCACATCCCATGAACAACTCTAATTTTAAATATCCTGAGTGAAGATTCCATTCCATACCTTGGTGTCCTCATCAAGGGGTATGTAGGCAATTTCTTTGCAGGGATCAAATAAACTGTATTTAGCACTTTTGCTGAATATGTTCTGCATGGCACCCACATATACAGCTGCAAGTAGTGGGGTCATCCCAAACTTTGCCATAGCCGGCGCCAGCGGATCTCCAAACAGTATAAGAGAAAAGAAACCAACGCCAGTCAGAAGGAGGACCGTCGGTGTAATCTTGGCAGCAACTCCCCATCCATATTTGTCAAATATAAATTTACTCAGAAGCATCATTGTGAATGTAGCAATTCCAGTTGCAGTTGAGAAGTCACCCATAAATGTAGAGTACTCATTTGGACTAAGAAACTGCATAATTTGCAGAGAAGGAAACATAGAGCTTAGTCAGACTGTTCACTATAAAACCAAAATCAATACCAGCACATTCCTGCCACACTCATATCAATGATATTACCTGAGCTTTTAGCTTTGATTTCCATGTGACCTCAACAAGATTAATGCTAATGCCATATGCAACCACCAAAGTTGCCAGATCTCTAATGTACTTTGAAGACACCAAGAACTTCAAGCTTTCAATTGTTCCCATTTTGGGCTTTTCCTATAGAGGTACACAGTTAGAGAGAAATGTCACTTAGCATATTCCAAATCAAAGCAGATAGTAAATTCCGTAGTTTTCTTAGTAAATCAGTTATCAATTAATAGACTAAAGAATGTAAGAAATGGGGATCAGACAAGAGAAAACGGGTGAATAATTATAAGAGGGATTTACTCATGCCGAAAAACAAATGTAACACTCCTCTTAGTTCTCGGGTCTTTAATTTAAGAGCTACTTAACTAATTTAGATATATTACTTAATTATAATAAATGTGACTTGATCTTCCTAAAATATCTTATATAATATTAGATTATATATCGGTTTATAATTTAGGTAAATTAGTTTGGGGGGAAAATGATAAGATAAAATAGATTTAAATCTTATATTTAGGACTAAAACTAACCCCCTAACTAGCTCCTATATTTAGAATCAGAGTATTAAAAATAGCACGACGTTGTTTTAGAAGGTTACCTTCTTTTTCTTACTACACGTGGGAAGAGGAACAAAATTATTCACCCACCAGTAGAAGAAACAGATTGCAGCTCCCATAAGCAAAACAATACTCATCATCCCTTTCAGAGAAATGGCCCAACCATCAACTCCAGGACCTAAGCTTTCCCTCAGATTTGAAAAGTATTTTACTGTCCGGCCTGAGAATACAAGGGCTACATTGGCCCCAAGTCCAAACAAAGGATAGAACCGCTTTGCTTCCTCAACAGTAGTTATCTGCATAACAAAACAAAACAAAGTTTCAGTCATTCTAAGTCAGCAACTGTAAGTACAAACCAACACCAACACCGATAAATAAGTAAACAAAAATATCATTAATTTTTCACATTAGGAAAATTGTAGTGAGTTCTTTCTCTAAACATAGAGAAAAATCACTAAAATTCTCACTCAGTTACAATAAAAAAAACAAATCACTTGATAGAAAAATTAGATACACTACTGCTTTTGTTCATCCTTCTTGACAACTCTCAACAGACACACTGCTATATAGGTGTTTGAAGACATTAACCAAGTACAAAATCAACAAAGTGATTACTCAAGATTCATCAGACTAAAATTCCATGATATAATATAAAATTAAAGAACTACAAAGAACGATTGAATTGGATACTATTCATGGTAGACACTTTCACATCAAGCTAGTTTTCTCTTGTATGTGCATCAATATCTCATTCATAATCATACTTATGGAACTCATCCACCTTTTGGATTACATCTAAATCTGATCAATGTATTACCTACCTAAGAATTTGATATCAAAAGAACAGAAGAAAGTAAAACAATTCAATTGCTAATCAAACTAGGTATCCACCTTTTGGATTACATCTAAATCTGATCAATGTATTAGCTACCTAAGAATTTGATATCAAAAGAACAGAAGAAAGTAAAACAATTCAATTGCTAATCAAACTAGGCAATCATATCTACATTTCATCCAACCAGGTTTAAATATTAGTTAGTGAAGAATAATGTTATGTTCAAAAAGAAAAATGTAGAATGTGCTTAATCAAGATCCCATGGTTAGGACGCTAAAATCACAATCACATTAAAGGCCCCAAAAATACCTGATTGGCAAATCCCCAAAACAGCACAGAAATGACCACACTACCCCACAATTCAGCCATGACATAGAATAAGCAAAAGCTCCAAATTCTCATAATTGCAAGAGGACCAAGAAACCTTGGACCAAGGATGTTAAGAAGCTTATCAGCGAATGCCTGAGGGTGAACATAATTGCTAAGTGGATACAGAACAAAACCAAAAGCCCCAAAGAAGGCTATAAAGGGGACAATAACAGCATAAAAAAGAGCTTGCTTGGACAGAACATTAGCCAATTTAGTATATAACAACATGAACCCAACAGCCATAGGCAAATTCACCCATGTTTTCAGAAATGGTATAATCTCTGCACTACTTCCTCTGGCTGTCACTACCAGAACATCCTTGGTGTCTCTTAGGATTGTGTAGTTAAAGAGAATGCAAAAGAACATCATCCCAAGTGGTATGATCTTCTTGAGTGTGGTTATCTCAATGCCCAATAATTTTGATTTCTCATTTCCCATTTCTCCGATTATAGGCTGATCATCATCAGCTGCTGCTGCTGCTGCAGCTTCGGCCTTGCAGATGAACAAGTTTCGGTCCTTTTGATCGAAGGACTTGGCTTTATTATACATAAAACCCTGTAATTTTTGGAAGCCATTTGTAGATAAAGAACACCCGTTAAGACTTTTGGGTTTCTGCGAGAAAAATCTGAGCTTCAAGCCCTGTGATGGATGGAATAACCTATTTCTGGGGTATGTTGAAGGAGAAAGAAATCCTTTAGTCCGAAGAACAGCGTCCATTTGTCAGTTCCTTGCTTCAAGATTCAGGAAGGAGAATGAAGGCATAGACTCATGAGAGTGAGAGAGAAGGCAACAGGGGGAGAAAAAACAATTTAAAAAAACGAACGTCTCAAAAGGAATATTTGCTAGGTGTGCAAATACCTTCTATATGTATGGTTCAGCCTCCACAGGGCCCTCAAAGTTTGAGGAATGAGGGAGGTAGGACATTTTTCTTTTGATAAAAGTTTGGCAAATAAATAAATACATGTTGTCTGAACAGACAAAATCATAAATAAATAATTTTTTTTTATTTTTTAGTGCATTCTAATACCATTAAAGATAAATTATACATATCTTATTTTATAAATCGAATAAAAAATATTTATATATAACTAAATATAATTTATATACGCAATAAATTCTCCAAATGAAAATTTTTAAGCAATATTTTCCTTAAGATAATTTCATATTGATGATAAGTCTAGCATTTTGTTATATTTTTATATCAAATTTTAATTTATAACTAAAACAATATAAGGTGATGACCAGTTGCCTCGAATGCTAGCGTTTCCATCTCGCTTTGTAAAGGTTCTGAGCTTGAATTTGACATCAACATGTTTTGTGTGCATTGGTCATGAGTTTACATTAATTGTCTTAAAAAAAAAATCTATAGTTATTTACACCTACTCTTAAATAACGTATTGGTAAGTTTTGTTCTTCAGATGATTTTTTTCAAAAAAGAAAAAGAAAAACGAAAAAAATAACTTGGGTCACTTGACAACAAATTACGAAATGATTTGGACTTGCGTGTGACATGCAGCATGTGCAAAATGGCAACAACCCTTATAATGGTAAATATTCAAAGAAAACAATCATCAATTCATATCTATACTTGTGAAATTCATTTAGTAATAATTTCATTTCACGAAAATGGGAACATTAGACATAGGTGGGCCCCAGCATCAAATTGGGCTATAGGCCAATGGAAGCCCAAATCATTGAGATTCCTTACGCCCATACCTCCGGACCCTCTCATCAATCCACTCTCTCATGTCCTTCAACACCAGATTGGCACAGTCGTCGGGCTCCCCTTGGATCAGAGAATGGTACATCCCATCGTAAAGCTTCAAGCTCTTGTCCTCACTGGATGCTTTCTCATACAACAAACGGGAAGACGACGGACACGTCACTCCGTCAGCAGTTCCATGGGCGGTGAGAAACGGCGCCGTTACTCGAGAGAAATTATCCTGTATGTACTGGCACACCCTAGCCAGCTCCCTCATTGTACCAACCCTAGGTGGACCCGTGTACCTTCTTGGATTGGATGCTATGATCTTCAGCTTCTCAGGGTCCTTTATGGCTTTTCCCACCATTTTGTTATCAGGCATCGTCGCCCACGTGTCAGCTATCCCGAACAGCAGACCATACAGGAACAATCGAACCTGTCATCCACCAGAAAATCACCGACCTCAACATTTCACTTGTAACACAAAATTTATGATCTAAAAATACATGCAATAATTTGTTAAAGATCTAAATGTAAGTATTTTTTAGTAACTTGAGTTTTTAGATACTTTTTAAAATAAATTTTATAACAAAATTTTTTCACCAATTTTCCTATTTTGAGATTGCAAAACATTTTAAATATTATTAATGATAAAATTATACAATGAGACATATTAATTTTAAAATCATAAAAAAATGAAACATTGTACGTATCCCAAAATAATAATTCCAACCTAAAATAATTTTATATTATGTATTAATTACAAATATTGTTCGTGATAAATTTATAGGATGAGACTCAATAATTCTAAAATCTTAAAAAATTATATATTGGAATTGGCCCATTGGAATTACCTTGCTGGGCTTCATGTTCTCGGGCATGACGAAAAGTGGGGCCGAGAAGATTAGGCCAGTCCACGTGTCGGGATCGGATTGGAAGTACATGAGCATGGTGGCGGCCCCGCCCATGGACTCGCCGAAGAGGAACGCCGGAAGATGCTTGTTCTCATCACTCCGGCGGACATGAAGAAAGAAAGAGAGGGAAGTGGCGGCAACCTTCTCCATGTCCCCAAGGTAGCATCGAATACCGTCGGATCTGCCATGGCCGAGGAGGTCGGCGGCGAAGACGGCGTAACCCCAGGTAGCGTAGTGGATGCAGATCTTCTGAAAGAGCCAGCCGGTGTCGGAGCCGTAACCGTGAGTCATGAAGACGGTGGCCTTGATGGGAGTTGCAGGATCCAAAGGAAGAAAAGATTGAGTGAAGAGTTCGCCATTAGGAGTCTGAAAGTAAGATTTGGAGTTGCGAACTCCTTGAGAAGCGTAATACTCATCCTCGGGCATATCGCCCCAGAAATTAGGAGTAGTAGTTTCAGAAGAAGCCATTGTTGTTGAGAGGCAAAGCAAGGAAGTTGCGTTTGGTTTTTATTATAAAGAAGCCAATGTGAGAGTCTCTGATGAGTTTCCTACAGCTTCATCATTCAAGAGATAACACGCCCGGGAGTTGGTGAATCCATTTCCTTTTTCTTTTCTTTTCTTTTCTTTTTTAATAATTAAAAATTATTTTATCTTTGGCGGGTGGCTGGAAGGTGGGGCCCAATGGGGTAGGTGCACTCAATTTCGTTTTTTTGGGATTCATGACCCACACCAGCCACCACTTTATCATTGGTTGGCTGAGGGATTATTTTTTTTATAATCCAAGTTATTCCTTTGACTATTCCTAACTCAAAATGGTGAGTTTCCTCACAGCATGTTATGTACTAATTAGATTTTACTTTAGAATTTAAACAATTTGATTATTTTATATATTGATGTATAAATTATATATATCACTCATAAACTATACATTTTAGCAGAGATGCTACGCAAAGCATGTGTTTCATACCATATTGTATTATAATACTTCATTCATTAATTATAAAATTTAGTTAACTTTTTTTAATAAATTTAAAAAATTAAATAAAATAATTAATTATAATATCTCAAGATAAATTTATATTATATATTTTTTTAATATATCAAAATTAATTAATTAACTCTTATATTAATTATAATTAATTAATTTATTTTTATTTTTATATCTATCTTAAAAATTAATTAGATCTTATAATTAGAATAAAAATAATAAATATTTTAGCTCAATAATAATATGTGAAAGAATGGGCTATAGTATGTGTAACTAAGGACCACTTACAATTTGCTTATGATTTTAGGTGGGAGGGTCCCACATGTTGGGAAGGTGATCCGGACTTGTGATACATACATATGATGTGATCAATTTTAAATTTTCATGAGAAAAAAATAAATATATAGTCATTTACATCTATATACGTAGGACAAATTAAATTAAATTAATTCATCACCAACATAGAAATATCCATAATTAAAAATGAAAAAATTGAACTTTATATAAACTCTTAAGTTGCTTTACAACATTTATATACTACTCAATCTTTAATATAAGAGTTGTTTAATTTTTTTATATATATTAAAAAATTAAAATAAACTAATTAACTATATTAATATAAGAGATAATTAACTAATTTTAGTATATTAAATAATATATAATATGAATTTGTTTTGAAGAGTTAAATTTAATTATAATTAACTGATTTATTTAACTTCTTTCATCTATCTAAAAAAATTAACTAGAATATAATGTAAAAATTTTGGTGAGTCACACTATAAACCCTTAAAGAGTTCTACTACTTATTTATTAAACTTTACATGATGAATATAAATATGGTGCACATATTGTGAAATAAGATGTGTGCACTGGGTTGTTCTTCTTGTTTTTTTTTAGGTGCAAATTCTTAGTTTTTTTTCTTTTCTCAAATTATTTTTAGTACAAAAGAGTTTAGGTGAGTTCAGCATCGATCCCTTACTACGATTAGGGCAAAGCCCCAGGGCTTAGAGAGCGCTTATAAAGGACTTACAAGGTCACCTATTAGAAGAACCCCCATGACAGTATCAATAATTGAATTCGTATTTTTGTAGGATATAAGCTCGTTCCTTAAATATTTTTTCTCAAAATATTGGTATGTGTAGTAAGGCTGTTGTATAGGTTTTGGGCCATCCTTAGGGAATTGAGTTAATATTTCAAAAAAAAAAAGGGTTAGAATGCGTAGAAGCTTCGGTGCTTGGGTGCTTGGCCCAGAAAAGTTGGTCTTATTGGGCCTCTATTGAATTTTGGGCCATGGCTTTATAAGTAAGCCCTGAATATCATTAGCCTGCCTTCGGCCGTAAAAGAAAAAGAAATAACATTAGCCTGACACTCAAAACGAAAAGCAACTTGTGCCCCATTATCCTTTCTTTTTTCCAGCTACGCCACATTATCTATGAAAGTGCTCCTAAGCTCTATTATTAAAAGTGTAATAGAAATTAATCTAATTAATAAAGAATTAACTCATAGTTTATAAAATTATGAGTTCAAATCATGTTATAAATATGAAGACTATATTGGTTGATCTAATTGATAAAGAGTTAGCTCATAACCTATAAGATTGTGAATTTAAATCTCGTTGCCGTGACATTATTGGTAGACAATCTATAAGTACATTTATAAGTATTTTTTTAGTCTAGTGACATGTCTTGGCCATAATGTGCTACAGGACCCAACTCATCTTAATTTTTTTTTGTAAAAAAAATTAAAACCCACCTACTTATTCTATAACAAATTCTTATTATTAACACTTTAAAATTTTATTGTTTTGATCTGATTGGACAAAAGTGTATGAAGTATATAACGTTGAGTACCAAAGTCTTTTTCATATTAAATTGTACCAATACTTTTTTTCAATAACCTGTAGCTATTTTTTTTAAAAAAAATTGACAATAAATTTATATAAACCTAAACCTTTATATGTATACAAATAATTCTTTTAACAATAATTAGTCTATTGTTATCTATTCTATTAATAGAAAATAAGAATTTAGGGGCAGATGATTTGAAGTTTAAAAAATCATTTATATATAACTTAAAACCTAAGAAGACTATCAGCCCCGAAAATAAGATTTAGAGTGATCTATGGTTCCTAATGTCAACGTGTCATGTGTTGTAATATTAATGAAATTATTGACTAATTAATAGCAAATTGATTATTTATATAAAATTAAAAATTTAAATGTACTTATTCCTTATAAGAATTTGAAAGTCAAAACAATTATTATATATGCATGACTTATAAGCAAAAAAATAAATAAGGGTTTATTGTGCAATTTAACAAAATAACAAATAACTAGCAAGACTATGCCAATGGAGGTATCAAAGATATGGCGGATTAAACTATAATTAAAAATAATAATTTAAAGAAAAGCTATCATTAGGCATTGTCTTCTTTCATTGCTGTCTCTGACTCTGTCATATATCTAATTCGACATTATCCAGCCAATATTGACATGCTTCAACTTTGTCATCTTCTATTTTATTTTCTTTCTAAATACTGTCTTTTATTTTTTCTATTTCCTCTTTTTTTTTTTAAAAAAAAAAAAGCACTAGGAGTCGTTAACTATATTTCAGAGTGACAGAAGCATCAGTGGATGCCATTTAATTAATTAAGTTTCTTGTTTACATATGTCAAAGATAACGAACTGTTCAGCTTTTTATTATATACAGTTGGCTGTCGATATGATGCAGCTTTATTGGAAAGATGGAAAATGAACAATAACAACAACGAGGCTTACTACAGTTTTAATTATTGTGTGTGTCCCACAACTTCTACTCGCTATTTTAAAAAAAAAATATTAAATAAATTGGGTCCTAAGAGTTCTAGCATAACTTTAGATGCAGTGTACTTATATATATTTACATATTATTTATAAATAAAATCTTTATATTGATATCGAGATTTAAACGTATAACTTTATAGGTCGAGTCAATTATTTATCAATTATATTCGACATACGATAGAAAGTTATCTAAATTAAAACTCACACATGTATTTACATGAATAGAATTAAAACAAGAGTACATGTTGAAAGGATCTTGTTAGGTCGAAGAGTGTGACAAAGAATAAAATATATACTATTTTTTATCATAATTATAAGATTTAGTTAATTTTTTTATAGATTTAAGAAATAAAATAAATAAATTAATTATAATTAATATAAAATTTAATTAATTAATTTAGGTATATTAAATAAAATATAATATAAATTTATCTTCAGATGTTATATCTGATCATAATTAATTAATTTATCTTTCTAAATTTATCTAAAAAAAATAATTAAATTTTATAATTAAAATTAAAAATAATATGACTGGTGATGGGGATATTAAACAAACATTAAAAATCAATTGTTTTTTAGGCCTCTGAAACTTTGATCATTGTGATCTGAGTGCTAATTAAAGAATATGCCACAGCTGAAAATGAAGCTCCCTCCCTTCTGACACATGAACTAATTTATAAATATTAATAAATTAATTTTTTCAGCAACTAGCTAGCTTGTTTCAAAATGAAAATGCAGTTTGTTTCCCCACACGCTTCCTTGCTAAAGCTAAAACGATTCCTTCCACCAGTATCATATATATATATATATATATATATATATATTTGATATACTTACATTAAAAGTTTGTATGATTGGTCCTACAACATTTACGTTGTCAGCTGCCTAAATAAAAAACTTAACACGAGAGAGATAGCGGCAGAGATTCCCATATTATATATATATATATATATACACGTGAGAATCTTGTTGGCACTATAATATGCGAGAAAGAAGACAAGAGGGAAAGAGATTCTTGACCTTTTGCAGCTGCAATGCCAAGTCCGTGCATGCATGTTTATATCATCATCTCTGAGAAATGATAGTTTGTGTGTGGAAAAAGAAGGATATATATTTTTTTTTTTTTTGAAAACCAAATAAAATCTGTGTTCTCTCCAATTTCATGTATGTAACTTCAATTATTATTATTATTATTATTTGTTTAAAAGGAAATGAACAATTATTTTAGGGACTGGGAAAAGAGAAAGCATCAGTACTACTACTGGTTACGTTTGTACTTTCAATTATTTTTATGTATCTTTGAAAATGCAAGAGAATCCTAATTCCTGTTTCAAGTATAGACAGAATGATGCATATATATATATATATATATATATAAAGCAGTTATAACCTTTACTCCAAAGCTCGTGACTTGCAGACTTTCAGGCAGCCCCACACCATTCCTATAACCTCTCCTGCTCTTTTCTCCTCCTCCCGTTATCTTCTTCTTTGTGTCTCTTTTTTTTTATACTATTTATTATATCATATTATTAAATATTTAATTTTAATATTTATGACTATTTTTTTTAATATAAATATTTTTAAAAAAAAATTAAATTTAAAATTTAAAAAAATTTATAAAATATTATACCGTTAGACCCACTCTATATTAGTCAGTTTCTTTATTTTCCCTCATAGAAATGATTTTAACATGTTTAAGTGTATTGTATATATATTTTTTTAATTTTAACAATTTAAAACCCCATAGTTAGGGACCCACACACACCTCATTTTTTGTTACTTAGGGCATAGGACACATAATATCTTTTATGAAAGGAGGTGTGGGTGCCATGTCAACTAAGAACTCTTAAACTTATTAAATGTACCTATTTCTTTTTTTTTTTTAGGCAAAAGCTAGATCTCTCTTAACTCAAGGTTACTATCACTTATGTCAACCCAAATTAATTAATTAGTGGTTGATTTTTAGCATCTTATTGTTGTGATAGTGAATAATTCCTTTTTAAACACATCATGAGATTAAAATTTCAAAGGTTTGAAAGTGGAGGGATATAGATTTTGTTGCTAATACATGTATTGGGAATCAAAGGTGATATAGAGAGTTTTAGTCTCAAAACAACATAACGATAGGATTATTATCATATGATTTAGAAATTATGTGTTTAAATCTTAAAAATATTATTTCTGCTTATATAAGTAAAAATGCATACATCTATCTCTTTTTAAATTTAACCAGATAAGAGAAAAACATGATCATTGAGTACGAAGTTATATGTAGACCGTGGAGGGGTTTGGGAAAAGGAGGGGATAGAGACTGATGGAAAATAATGAGGAAGAAGGCATCATCATTCTCTCATCAAGATCATAGGATAAGAATTTGGTTGTAATTAATTTATGCGGTTTTAGGTTTTAATGGTGTGGCTATCTTATTTCAAAAATAACAAAAGAATAGAAAACGAGGAAGAAGGTAAGAGGAGAGAGAGATCTAGAGAGAGAATAAGTAGAGAGCAGGAAGCACGTGATGCGTATCGTAGAGACTCAGAACAAAATCATCCTCACATGAAAGCGTGACTTTCTTGTCAGAATTCCCATCGATTTAAGTCAACCTGTTAGCCAATTAAAACACACGCCCCACTTTTAGAGTCTTTTTTTTTAATAAATTTTATTACGCACGTGGAGAAAAATGACATTCGATCATCTATAGGATGAATTAATTCTTAGAAATTAAAATTAAATACAAATTTGTAAGACTTGTACAGATATTTTTCTTGTCACCAACTCTACATGGACTCAAAGTTTAGAAATCATCAAGCATGTTTATAACTGTTTTAAATTTAAATTGATATATTTTTTTTAAAAAAATATAAATGTTAATTTTTCTCTCTCTCTCTTATTTAAGACTTAGGAATAATTTTTTTCTAAATACCAATGTTAGTTTACATTATGTTACATTGAGGGTTATTTTAAAAAAAAGGGTCTTATAAAATTTTGAATTTTTTAACTTTAATAGTTAATTTTTAGAGTATGATTCTTCTAATAATTTATATTTCGTTACATTGATATTTTTATTAATAGTTATTTGAGAGAGTTACTTGTAAGAGACTAAATAAAATATTAAGTAAAATATTATAGTATAGAGTTGTTAGTAAGACTCTCAAAAGAGTGCATCCTCAATTATTAGAATTTTTATAATTAATAATATATAAACTTTTTTTAAGACCTTTTAGTTTGAGTTGGATTAGGCCTATGAAATTATATAATTATGGGGTAAACAATATTGTTTTAAATTTATATTACGTTTATGGAAATAATGTTTTTTTTTTCAGGTGAAAAGGAAACAACTTATATGATGATTAATAATTTAATTACTAATTAATCATTTTAAAAAAATTAATGAGCAGAGGGCACGAGATGGTGGTTAGGAGGAGAAGAGAGTCAATGATGGCAACAGGTGGCAGTGAGGGTGATTCCAACTAATGTGGGGCCCAGCTTCCTTTTCAGTTATATTTTTAATTTGAATGTTGCTGACCGTTAACTTCTCGAGGAGCTCGCTGCCCTATCCCCATCCTCTTCCGCCACCTCTCTACTCATTCCCCCATTTGCTTGCCACTTCCCATCTATTTCATGCTACTAATTTCCACTATATAAAATGTAAGAGTTATTCAATTTATTTTTTTAATCTTATTTATAAATTATTTTTAATATATTATATATATATATTAAAAATTTAAATTTTATTAAATTTTATCATTTTTTTGAGTTGAATAATTTTATCAGATAGAATATAACTATTTGATAATGTCAACAGTTAGTTACCCTAACTAATATAATTAGCATAGCTGGTCTAAGATTGGAAATTTAATTTCTTAAAAACATTTGAATAAATACAATAAAAAAAAGTAGCCAAGAGCCCTATAGTTTAATGGCATCATATGTTTCCTCTCACAAAGAAAATCATGGGTTCTATACCCTTAGATAATAAGGTTGGATGTGTATGTTTGTCTTGTTTGTGGATCCTTCCCCTATAAGGGAGGGGGTCTAATTGTCTTAATAAAAAAATAAAAAAATACTCTTTTTGTCCGCATCAATATATTATTTAAGAGTTTTATTGTTTGATTAGATTTTAACAAACATAAGTCATTGCAATTAAAAAAATAATTATCTTCCTTATATATAGTGTGTGTGTATATATTTAATAAATGGAGTAAATCTAAAAACTGAAAAAAATTCTCCATCAGTTATCAATATCAATAATGTAGATATACTGATAATGTATAAGAATACAATGAATAGTAGGTTTGGGATATTACATGTTAATAATTCTTTATCATATATTAAATATAGGATTTATATAACTAAATTATAAAATGAGAAATTACTATGAGATCTTAAGTAAAATAATTAATTATTATAAAAGCTAAAGACAGTTGAAGAGCATATAATAATAAGTTTTAATATAAGTAAGTCTATTTCTTGAGACGTTAAAGACATTCTTACTTTATAAAAATTAATTAAATTAATTATTTATAAAAATATATATTAATTTTTTTAAGACACGTAATTAACTAGAGATTTCTTCCTCTTACATTGTACAAGGAGTGTAAAAAAATGTTATAATTTATTAATTATTTATAATTATTATGAATTACTACTAGTGTTATGGTTAAAAATTTAAAATATCATATAATTAGTTTATGGAATTACTGATTAATTACTATAATGGTGATCAAATTTTTTTAAATATTAAAGTAATTTATGATCATTATTAATCATCATTATAGTTATAAATTTAATTATTATAGATCAATTAATAGAATTACTAATTAATTACTACTAGAGGTTCAAAATTTTTAAAAAATTAAAATGAGATTATTGATTGTAATTATTGATTATGGCTTGTAGACATATAAATTAAAAATATTAAGTCAGATTGACCAATACCCATCAATTATCAATCAATCACCAACCAACTATATATATAACATCTTGTAATACACAATTAAATGATAAATAGATCGGTTCAAGTTTCATAATTATATTTAATTTTTTTGTACAATATAAGTTAATAAAGTATTAATATCTAACTAAAATCCACCTTTATATCATGCATGAGAGGTATAAAGAGAAAAAGTGAGAGAGAAAATGAATGGAAAAAAAGATGAAAAATAATAAGTGTTAAAAGAGAGAGAGAGGGATATGTAATTAATGATGAATAAAATTGAAAAAAATAATAAATATTTAGATAAATCTAAATTGAAACTTACAAGAAAGACAACATATTTTCATAAATTTAAATTTATAAATAGAATTAAAGAGAGTAGTATATATTTGTACAAATACCAACAATAAATAATTTGAACCTTTAGATATATTTTAATTGAATTGAATTAATTAAAGGGCTCTTGCATTGTTGTGCTTTTAAAACGATGATCGGGACAAATCGGTGGAAGGAATCTCGAGATGAGAGAGCGCCATTGGCAAGGCCGAATTCGTCAATCCACAAAAAAAAAAAAAGAGCTGTCAGCTGACAGCCTGATTCATATTGCCTTTTCCTCTTCCCCCAACCATTTATTCTATTTTATTCATTGGATTTTCTGTCTAACGATACAACCTAAGCATATTTACCTTATTATTAATTAATTTATTATTATAACCACACCTATCCCCTAAGTTGCTTTTTTTTTTCAATTTTTAAATTTAATAATGTGCCAGCAACAAAAATACTAAATCAGAAAAATATAAATAGCAGTAAACTCTGCGAGAGATGAAGATGGAGGACAATGCAAGAAAGAGGCTGGCAATTCATGCGAGCTTCGATCCTTATTCAAGACTCTCTCGATTTTCTATTGTGATCTTCACCACTGTAACCCTAGCTCTTCCTGTCCATCTTCCTTGCAATCACTCCTTCAACATTGAACTTTCAATTCTTCTCCACCGTCGCCGGAAAATGGCCAATGATCCGCCGTTGGAGGGCGCAGTGTTGTTCTATGCTGGAGTTATAGTTGGCGATGACAAGATGGTGTTGTATGAACCATCTTGTATTGTATAAGCGCCCGTCATTAGGGTCCTTATTGGAACGGGCGTTGGAATTGAGGTGACCGGATCGTATTCGGTTTTGTTGGTTGATCATGGCGAAAGGAGGGCAATGCTTTGAGAAGTCCCGCAGATGCTTTCGCACGGTTTTCTTCATGGTAGCGATGTTGATGTCTCTGCTTGTTTCGTCGTTGCCGGTGCTTGTGGCAGTAGTGGATGTATTGGTGCCCAGTGTCTTGCTCTCTAATTTTATGTGCGTGAGCTGCCGTGGTTTCAAAGAGCATTGGCGTCAATACGCTTTCAAGAGCTCCTTGATAGATATTCCTCTCGTTTCGGTCGTCAGATCCTTCATCATTCTCTGTATGATTCCCTTCCTATCTCCTCTTTGAGATTTTTTGGTTCACTTCTTGCCCTGCATCATGATTCTTCTATTGTTAGCGTGCTTGACAGTGAATTTGTCCTATTTTATTAAATGAATATGTTCTCTTCTCTTTTGTGAAGCGATGGAGACAATGTTGCTTAGTTTTCTAGAAATTTTTTGTTATCACATAAATCTCCAAAATAATTTCTGGTATACCATTCATCCTTCTTATAAGTTTGAACTGTTACTTTACATCTTTTGATTTGAATTTATTATTTTTTTTGAAAGCTTTAATCTTACATAGCTTATCTAGTTTCAATAATTAAACTTATATTCAGTTGCTTAGTATTAAATCAGGCAGTTACGGTTGATCAGTAATTAGGGAGAGGCTCGTTTTCTATCCTTCTTATTTTCTTTTTAGACATTGTGGGGGAGATATGAGGGATGTCGTAATTCCTGAGATTTTTTGTCTAAATTTTGCTACTCCCTTAAAGAAGGAAAGCTGTTTTTCTCACTTCTTATTCTGTAGCTTCGAGGTTATATGTGCTGTTGGATCCACACCTCTTGTTTATTTGTTCATTTCTCATGTTCAGCTTATGATTCTTTGATGATTACAGGTGTCTATACCATTTGTGAAGGCCCTGCTCTATCAAATGGTCCATACCTTGGAACTGTGACTCTGTGTTCATTAATCTCTGTTGTTCTTCTATCAGTCAAACTTTGTGTTTTTACTGTAAATTCGCAAATTGAGGTGGGAGCTTCAGCAACCAGCTCAAAACAGAGGCTCCGCTTGAAGAAGTCATGGGGAATGCCAGTCTTATTTCTATCCTCAGTTGTGTTGGCCCTTGGCCATACTGTAGTTGCTTATAGAACCCGATGCAGAGCTCGGAGAAAGTTCCTTCTTCACCGAGTTGATCACGAAGCTGTGAGTTATCTTGTCTTCTTTGTGCTTAGCATATCGGATTCTGTAGTTTGGGTTCAATTTGCAGCAAATAAAAGAAATTTTCTGAAAGGGTAAGGTCCAATTTTGTTTTGGAAATTTTCACGTAACTAACAATGAATAAGGGCGACATTACTTCTTTTTAACATTTCCGGGACTATATTGATCTAAGAAAAACTTCCGATTACCCACAGTTCATACACAAAAACTTTCAAGACAAAATTAAACCTTAACCCTTGTATGAAATTTTCCAAAAACTAATTAATTTATGTATGTCCATTATGCAGGTCCTTTCATGCAGACATGTTTTTTCTGGCTATCAAAAGGTCCCCCGTTCTCCTACTCCTTCTGGGGGAAGAACTCCAAAAAGTGACAGTGAGATGAAGAGGAGACCATATGCGACATCTCACAAGGAAGAACTGCCAATCAGTCTACTTGCAGATTCAAACAGCTTATTCATTACATGCCAAGGGTTAACTCTCCATCACAAGCTAAGCCTTCCTGGTTCTCCTCCACATTCATTGTCATCCACGTCCTTTGTTGAACCTAATTCTAGTTGCAGCCCTTCATCAATGTCTGTGGATTTAGACAACTTGAATAGGCCTTTGCTTAGTATGTCACAAAAAGTGCAGAGACTACTCCACAGGAGCTATAGTATTCAATTCCACGCCTCATCTCTACATGCTCCTCTTTTGGATGGTCCTGTGACTTCTTGTGTTCCTTCAGAAGATACCCATTCTTTTTGCCTTGATGGAATTCATGAAGAAGATGAGGCAAGTAAATTGGATTCAATGTCTTTGGAGCAAAATCAGGACGGTATGGGGCCTAACGGCCAATTTGGTATTGTATTAGTGCACGGATTTGGTGGAGGAGTCTTCTCTTGGAGGCATGTGATGGGTCCTTTGGCTAGGCAATGTAAATGCTCAGTTGCTGCATTTGACAGGCCTGGTTGGGGGCTAACTTCAAGGCTGCGTCAGGAAGAGTGGGAGGAACAAAATTTGCCTAATCCTTATAAGCTTGAAAGTCAGGTGATTACTTCTTATGATTAGTATGCATTGTTTTGCAGGACAGTAGTTATATTTCTCCTCACAGTCTTGGATAATGAATTAAGGCGTAGGCTAAGCGGAGATTTCAATCATTTTTTTTTTTACTTAAAGGGGCAATCACTAACATCTTGAGTTACGAGTGGGATCAAACCCTTGACTTTTTATTTATAAAAGAGTTTTCATGCCACTAGACTACAAAGCTATTGGCAGAGGTTTCAATAATTGAGTATGATGAGAATGTTGCTTCCTTTTTGAACGGATAGTCTACTTTTGGCTTTTAAGGCTTAGAGCCTATTCATTGCACATTTCTTTTCCTAGTTTTCAAGAGTAGTTTAATGGGATGGATAAGAAAGGAAATCGTGTGGGTTAGGTGTCATAGGTTGCAGAAAACTGGTAAATGAGGAAAATTTGGAACAGAAATGAGAAACTCATATATTCAATAGTATGGTCCTCTCTCTCTTTCTCTGTATACTCAATCAGCCCGTTTTGTATGGTTATTTGTACTTAAACTTCCTTTTGATTTATTCTTTCAGGTTGACTTGCTTATCTCTTTCTGTTCTGAGATTGGCTTTTCTTCAGTAGTGCTTATCGGTCATGATGATGGAGGGCTGCTTGCTCTCAAGGCTGCTCAAAAAGTTCAATCAGAGATGAGTTCCTCCAACGTATGTGGTTCTTCTTACTTTTCTGTGCTATGTAGCCTCATTATGCAACCAGATTTTATTTAGATGAAAAGTCCTTCAAGTTACTTGGTATATGATTCGTGTATGTATTAAAACATTACTTGCTATTGGACATGCAATTTTATGAGGTTGCTAGTTTTCTAGTGAATGACAAATGATTCACATTGGGAGAAGAAGTCTTGAAATCTGCTTGGCATATTATTATTCAGGTTACCATTAAAGGGGTTGTATTGCTAAACGTTAGCTTCTCAAGAGAAGTGGTTCCTTCCTTCGCAAGGATTCTTCTCCATACTTCACTTGGAAAGAAGCACTTGGTTCGTCCTCTTCTCAGAACAGAAATCACTCAAGTGGTGAATCGGCATGCTTGGTATGATGCTACCAAGCTGACATCAGAAGTTTTGAGACTCTATAAGGTATTTCTGTTCTTTAAATCATAGTACAATCTATTCATGTTGATATACATAAGAGGTGCTGTTTTATTTTAAGTTTCAAGTCTCAAAGTTGATTAATAAGCTCATAGAATAAACTCAGAAGACAAGCTGGAACTGTTGTGTTGTGTTTTCAGGGTCCATTATTTGTAGAAGGATGGGACGAAGCGCTTCATGAGATTGGAAAATTGTCATCTGAAACCATACTTTCAACCAAAAATGCAGAATATTTGCTTCAATCTGTAGAAGACATGCCGGTGTTGGTCATTGCGGGTGCTGAAGATTCCCTGGTTTCTCTGAAATCTTGTCAAGCTATGGCTTCAAAACTTGTAAATTCTGTAAGCATCCTCCTACCAACTACGATTTCTCTTCATACATTTATTTTGCATGATTTTCTTTCTGCATCATGAATTGTCCTTTTTATCCTCATGCTTCTCTTACCAATTCTCATGCAGAGGCTAGTTGCAATATCTGGATGCGGCCACCTTCCACATGAGGAGTGTCCAAAGGCTTTGCTTGCAGCCATAACACCTTTTATCTCTAGACTCTTGTCTCTATCTGACTTACAAGGCCAATAATAAGGTCTCTTTTATCAAGTTGATTGTATTCATATTCATGGTGTTGTAGTCTATGATTGTAGGGGCATTGATGTCCTTTCAAGTTTCCTTTTCCCTTGTTAGTCTTGGGTTAATTATTATTAAGAAATATCATCACATCGAGAGAATGAGACCAAAGGCATCTCTACTGTTGAGGCTTATTCTGGTGCTTTAGTTTTAGAGCTTTCTCGTGTATCTTCCTTCCCTTTTTTCCCTCATTCTTTGTTGTTTAGAATGTTTGTGTTTAATCCCGTCTTGTAGCCCAGTGACATAAAAATTTCCTGGTAAATGAGATGTCATTAGTTTAAATTCAATTAATCCCACTTATAATCTTAGATTATCAATGCATGTCTATTTAATTCAAAAAAATAAAGAAAAGAAAAAGAGCAGAAAGAGTGTTTGTGTTCATTTGGAACAGTAAATTTCGTTTCCCACTAGAAGCTATTGGGAATAAAACATGTACCTGTAAATTTATCATTAGTTAGTACCAAAATGATCAATCCTAATACGTACCATCTTACTTTTGCTTGAAAGTGTAATCTTTTATTATAAGCATGCATGTTCAGAGTGTTTGGTAAGACTTCGTGTATGAGCTTTCCATTTACTGCATTCTCCATGAGCCTCTGCATTTCTACCTAGATATCCAAAAAGAGCTACATTCCAACACTTTATTTAGAATTTTATTTTTACATATATTGTATTTGTATATTGTTTATATACATATAAATTCCAAAAATATCAATTATATATCGTATTTGTTTCATTTATTTTAATTAGAGGATAGCATTAACTTCTCTAAAAATCCAAAGCACTTTATTTCTTTTGACAAGTTTTTTTTTGTTGCCCACTCGGTTCACCGGAACTTTACTCCGACTACATCCGGATTGGATCTGCATCTCGCACCTGGTTATGATGGGTGAGTTTCCCAACAGAGATTTTCTGCATACGCCAGGCTCGAACTCAAAACCTCACTTAAGCGATACCGAGCCGCTTACCACTCGGATCAACTCCTGTTGGTTTTTTTTTTTGACAAGTTAAATGCCCATGACTGTTTCAAAAAGCCACTATCATAGCTTCTTCAAGAATTTAATAACTCGGCTTTTTCAACAAGCCAGCAACTTGGGCTTCTCCCAAAAACATTAGACATACCTGACTTCTTAAAGAAACACAACAAGCTTGGCTTATTTCAGGAGCTTAAGTTATATCAACTTTTTGAGTTCGAGTCTTGGCGTACGCAGAAAATCTTCGTTAGAAGACTTACCCACCATAGCCAGGTGCGCGATGCGGGTCAGATCCAGATGTAGTCGGGGCAAAGTTCCAGTAAACCGGGTGGGAAAAAAAAAAGTTATACCAACTTCATTCTTTACATTTTGTAAATGCTAAAAATCTGAATGAGGTTGCACATTTAATCTTGATCTAATTATATTTTAAATTTGGAATAAACTTAAGCTCCAATATCTCAAATATCTTGCTCTTTCTGTTAGGAGTGTTTATATTATATTTTCATTTAATTAGAATTATGTCTTTAAGTTTATATTGATATGTATTCCAAATTTCATTGATAATACTAATAATGTAGAGAAAATTATTGTGTTTCAAAAAATTCAAAAAAAAAATCCAAAGGTAAAAGGGGGAGGAGGGGAGGGTTAGAACTCAGAAGGGAGGATTTATTCTTTGATTTTGTTTTAACAAAAAATAATGGGAGTGGAATACCTAACCTTCATTACTTCTAACCAAATCAGCAATGAGTATCAAAATCTCTCTCCTCTCCCCCCTGATATAAATATATATATATATATATATATATATATATATATATATATATATAGGAACTATGCTACTGTGGCCTTATGGCCTAATGGCATACATCTTGTCCCCATTGACGTTATGTTACATATTTGATCATGCATGCTATCTTTTGATATTAATAAAAGGAACTATGCTAAGAGGTATATTCAACTTTATAAATATATATTAAGAAAAAAAAGTAGCAAAGAAATCTATACAACAAATGGATTAGGTGGATGTGAAGAATTTTCATATGATCTTATTTATAAATTATGTTTAGCATAGTTCATGTATGTAGATTAAGAAAAAATTTAAATTTTATAAACTCTGTCTTAAAATTTAATAGTTTTATAATTTTATCCCTATTTAATATACATTATACCTTATAAGAACAAAGTCAAACACAATAATAAATAAAAGGTAAAATAGTATATTTATATGTAAAATTTAATAATATAACTAATAAATATAATAAAAAAATTCATTCATTATCTTCCCTATAAATAAGATAAGAGGAGTAATGTTGAAGAATTATGAAGAGTATTAGTACTTGTTTGGCAAACCTCCATAATCACTTATAAAGAAAAGCTCTTTTACACTTGACAAATTTTTTCTCGCATATTTATATTAAACAACACAAAATCATTTAAAATATATTAATTCAGACACGTCTAAGTATGAGGAAGAAGAACCGAGAGGATTGGATGATTAATAAATGTGGGTTTAAAACTCAGACAGTGATGGGGGAGTAGAGTGGAGCAACTGGAATTAGAGCTGGTAAAACGGGCTGGAAACGGGCTAACCCGTTTTGGGGCGGGCTGTGCTGGCCCGCCAGCCTATTTTTTTTTTAAATTATTAATATTATTATTTATTTTACTCAAATATTATTCTGAATACTTCCATTATCAAATACTAATAAAGATAATTACTTATTTGTTGATATGTGTTGACATATAATAATTGATTAATATTTTGTTAATGTTTATTTAGATTTATAGTTATAAAATTTGAGATTTTTTATAAAAAATATGAATTTTTAAGAGTATAATATTAACAAATTTTTTATTATGCTAATATGATATTAGAATTTTTTTATTAGTATTTTAAAAGTATAAAAATAATTTTTTAAAAATATTTTTTTAAAAAAAAAAGAGGCGGGCCGCGGGCTGGTCCGCCCCCAAAACGGGGCGGGCTCGGGCTGGCAAAATGACAGCCCGTTTGGGGCGGGCTGTACAGCCCGCGGGCTGGCCTGTTTTTGGCGGGCCAGCCCGCATTACCAGTTCTAACTGGAATATAGTTATGTGATTCTGTTCTAACCCAAAAGCTATATATATATATATATATATATGTAATTCTTGGAAACCAAACACAAAAAGGTGAGGGATAAAAAAGTGTACGGAGTTTGGAGCTCTGACGGATTGCCGTAAATAAGGAGGGGGTAACTAAGAAGACGTGACCCGCTTAGTATTAATTTGTGTTTGGATATCAATTTTAAGAATTGATTTTAGCTAAAATCGCGATTTAAAATTTTTTTACATAAATAGTTATTTTTGTTGAGAATTAATTTTGGGCAAAACTTCAGTTTAAAACTTAAGTTTTGAATAAGCCACTGAAAATAGCTTTTGGTTTAAAACCTAAGTTATAGATTATCTAATTACTGTTCTACCCATACTTTTTTTTACACCCTCTTTCCTCTCTCCTCTCTCTCTTTTCTCTTTCCTTTCTCTTCTCTTATCTCTCTCCTCTCTACACTCTCTTCTCTCTCCCATTTCTTCTCTATCATCTTTTCTCTCTCTTACTTTTAATCAAATCATATCCTTTTTAGTAATTTACCAATATACAAAGTAATTCTGCTACTAATCATCCAAACATCTTTATTTTCAAAATCTATTTTTCCCAAAATCTATTCTTCTCATAATCTATTCTCTAAAAGTTAATCCAAACACACCCTTAGTAAGAAACGTTGATCAGAGACTCCACAAGCTCTCAGATAGAGCCGGTAAAACGGGCTCAACCCGCGGGCTGAGCCCGTTTTACCTTAAAGCGGGTCTGAAACGGGCTGGCAGTTTGCCAGCCTGTTTTGGGGCGGGCTGTGCTGGCCTGCCAGTGCTGGCGGGCTGGCCCGTTTTTAGGCAGGCCAGCCCGCCAGCCCGCCATGCAGTTTTCTTTCTTTTTTTAAAATTATTAATATTATTATTTATTTTATTCAAATATTACTTTGAATACTTCCATTATCAAATACTAGTAAAGATGGTTACTTATTTATTGATATGTGTTAATATATATAATAATTGATTAATATTTTGTTAATATTTATTTAGATTTATAGTTATAAAATTTAAGATTTTTTATAAAAAATATAAATTTTTAAGAGTATAATATTAACAAATTTTTTATTATGTTAATATGACATTAGAATTTTTTTATTAGTATTTTAAAAGTATAAAAATAATTTTTAAAAAAAAATAAAAAAGAGGTGGGCCGTGGGCTGGCCCGCCCTAATACGGGGCGGGCTCGGGCTGGCATTGGGGCAGGTTGCACAGCCCGCCCCGCCAGCCCACGGGCTGATAGCGGGCTGACCCATTTTTAGTAAGCCAGCCCGCATTACTAGCTCTACTCTCAGATTGGTTCAGACATGCTTTCTTACCCTTTAGCGAAAATAGCTCCCTCCTTCCTCTCTCATATCTATTCACTTCCTTCCGTTTCTTTTTTCATCTTTCTATTTCCACTCCCACGATCCAACCAACACACATCACCATATTTTAAGTCTAATAAAATAAATTTCTTTCTTATAATATAAATTAAATTTTAAATATTTGTTAAAAAAATATATATATATATATTTAATATTAAATAACATCTTGAGTATAATTATCTTTAATAAAAAGTCACACGCATATTCCTTATCTCTCATTCTTTCGACCACCTCACCGGAAGGAATAAAAAATTTCTCAACGTTGCACCTATTCAATCTAACCCCCCTCTCGCTTTTTTCTTGATATCTACTATGTACAAGCAATAAATAAGGGTAAAATTATAAAATATAATTAATACTACTCCAATCTTTATTATAAGTCTATTTTAAATTTTTTATGCTAAATATAAATTCTATTAGAGAATTATTAATTATTAATTTTATTCTTATTTGATTTTTCTTGGAAATCAAGAAAGAAAAAATGTGAGCATGATTTGTAAATTGATAGAGAGATAAGTTTAATAAGAATAAACTTAAAAAAGTTTATTAATTTAAAATATATTTAATAATTTAATTATTATTTCTTAGTATGTGAAAATTTATTAAAATGAACTTATAATAAGAATTAAAATAATAATTCTTTAATTGACTTGTATTATGGACTAATAATTTCTTTTAAAAAACGTCATATGTTTATTTTTGAGGAAATGATAGAAAAATAATTTAAAATATAATAAATTCTAATAATTTATTATTAACAATAGATCAACTATTACTAACGTAATATTTTAATTTAATATTTATTATTTTTTAAAATATTTTTCAGTCATTTTTTTTATTTTTGTAATAGAGCCCGTATATATTCTTTCTGTTTGAATTATAAGAAAAAGAAGTACTAAATTTTCTTAATCTAAATTTTAAATCAAAATTACCTAATTTTAAGTATAAGTAGTTAATACATACTATAATGTGATGTGTAACATGAGAAAATCCTGAAGTTGGCATCAAGTGGAATTGTGAAAGACCCCGTCGCCGGCACGTCCGTACAGACACTACTTGTGGGGCCCACCGGCACATTAAATAACCTTGCTGCCTGCGTACATTAGCATTAGGCCTTTAAAGTATGTATTAATTTTAATTTTAAATATAAATTTTATTTTTTATATTTATTAATTTATTTTTAAATTTTTTTTATTGATACCTCATCAATAGTTAAATAAAAAAGAGAGTGAATAATTTAAAAAATATAATTAAGATATTTTAAAAAAATATATCATATTAATTAATTTAATTATATTTTTTAATCTAATTAAAATAATTAAATATATTTTATATTAAAGATGGAAGGGTATTAATGTGTAACTGTGGGTCTCTTTATTATGCACAAAATTTTAAAATGAGTGTTTCTAATTTCGTTAAACTTTATGTTATATTATAAAAAAACATAATATATAGAAAAAAATGTGTTGACTTAGATCAATATATATTTTAAAATTTTAATGTTGTCGAAAACAACCGTCAAGTTGATTGATATATGCCTAATATGCTTACAAGTTTATATATCCCTTATTTGTTTACAAGCTTAAAAAGTCATAAATCTCCAATTAATTTCAACCCATGAGAAATTCTTAGCTGATATATGCCTTACAAGTTAGTTGATTGATGATTGTTTCAATCAAAATTAAAGTACTTTGTCCATGTTATTGTTAGAAAGAAATTGAATTTCTAAATTATAAAAATTTGGTATGGTTGTTAACCAATTATCATGCACTCAACATAATAAGAAGAAGTGTGATTCCAAATCTTTTAACAAAATTGTACAAGTGTACATTATGATAGTGAATTCTATAACTCTAACTATTAGCAAATATTAACCTTTCATAATTGAACTCTTCTTACCTTAACAGTTTATAATCAGAGTAGATTAATTATTAAAAAATAGAATGTGTAAATTTAAGTATTGATTTTCTTGAAAACTTTACAACAAACACCTTTAAGAGCTATATTAATTTAAATCTGGTATAAAGATAAGTAGGTTTTGAGGAAGCTCAATCACCTAATGTATAATGCATTCTATCATGTATATGATATATACTGCAATTTATGCCATTTTCTAGAATTATAAGATAAAAGGGTAAATAAAGTCTATCAGCTAATAAATTGAACTACCATAATATCTCTTTAGTTTGCTTATGAAGCTCAAATCTATGCATGACTAATACATTAAAAGAGAATACGTAGATGATGAGTTAATAAATGATGGGGAAGAAAAACAATTGAAGTAGAGAGAAAATGGGAAGAAGTAGACAAGCATTGTATCTCTTCTACAACAACTTTAATGCTTCATTTACTCATTTTTACATGTCTATCTTGAGTGATTACCAACAAATACTTCTATTAATTTATGCTTAAGATTCTTTTTTCCTTCTTAAGTTTATGGCTGCCTATTAACTATTTTTAATGCATGGTTAGCTTGACTAGAGAAGAATCAGAACCCCAAGCACCCTAAGCTTTTGAGCATGAAATCTAGAAAAGAAACACAACGAGTGCTAGAACAACAATTCTTTAATACTAGCAAAAAAATAACGAATATAATTATCGAATAACTGTAAAATGAAAAAAAAGGTTGCATAACTCCATGGTATGAACAAGATTTATGCATCTTGAGGCACTAGCAGGTCTTGGCTAGTAGGTTGGGGAGAAGAGTTGCCAGGGGTGGAGGATATCGAGAATCATAAGGGGGCTTACTTGAGGTGGCTAGTTTAGCTCCATGATGATGTGCTGTATCAAAAAGGCTTGCTATCTTGCCATTAGCAAATGGATAATTATACGAACAATAATAATTTGGTGATTAACAAAAAATATAAGATCTTGGACAATTTTAATTTGAGCTTTTGATGAAGAGAGAAAAATGTCTTCAAGTCTGATACCAAAAAAATAAGTGAAATAAGTAAATGAATAATAATTTGGTGATTAACAAGAAATATAAATTGATAAACAACTCCAACTTGAGGTTATGATAGAGTTTTTATGTCTGATACCGAATGAACTAATAGAATAAGCAAACGAGTAAAACCTAACGAATCCAATAATTGAACAATGATCATTTTGCTCCAACTTTAAATTTGAGCTTGCATTTGAGTGACCTAGGCACTGTAAATGTAGTAAAAGAATCATTTTCTTGTAAATGAAAAAGAAGAATAGTGAATTAGTGATAGCTATTTGAGACTGTAACAACCATTAAGGGAGGAGAGGAAGTAAAGAATGATAGATAAAAAAAAATTAGTCAATTAGTTACTACAAATAAGTGGGCTTGATAATAAAAAAATATGGATAAAATTGAATGCATATATAGACATATGATGGTGTAGCATAATTTAACACTAAGTCAAGTACACCCAAGGAAATTCAATTCACAAGTGGCATTTGCATATAAACTACCAAATTAATTGCAATAAAGAGAGTGTGAAAGGAGAATGAGATTGAGAATTAACTAAGAATTAAAGCGAGATTGAGAATGAGTGAATGGTGGAAGTGGAAGAAATATTGAATAAACGAGGGTAAATGACGAATGTGATGATTGAGATCGACCCACATTTTATTATTATATTATGAGAGAGAAGAGTGATCTACAATGAATTTTGATGCTTTTCAGGTTTGCTATGGCTAAAAAATGATTGAAGTTGAGTATAACTGACGGACAAGATGGCGAAGCTTTTCTAATAAAGCACATTATCATGAAGTTGAACTAACCACCTCAAGTAAGCCTTATTGCGACTCCTCGCCACTACCCTTCATTGTCGTTGCACCTAGCAACTTAAATTTATACAATCTTAGTCTTATAGTCATGTTTCCTTCAACTC
Source organism: Leucaena leucocephala (assembly GCA_037074615.1). Taxonomy (NCBI): domain Eukaryota; kingdom Viridiplantae; phylum Streptophyta; class Magnoliopsida; order Fabales; family Fabaceae; genus Leucaena; species Leucaena leucocephala. Next base: position 20,989,303 of record CM073556.1, on the reverse strand, counting down.
AAGGGACCAATAAGATTTCATACTAAGAAGTTATTTAATCAAAGTTTGATCTCAACTTGGATGTTCTAATATCCCCTATAGTCTTTTCATCTTTTTCTTATTATTTCATCATTTGTACTATTAAAAGGTTAGCTAACATTTTAAGTTTTTGTGAGTAATAAACAGTGATAAAGAGTGAAAGTTAACAATATAAAAAAAATTAAGCTTAAAGTGAGGATATAAACATTGACAATATACTAAATTTGTAACTGCATCCCATTATTAGAGAAATCCTCACGCCAAGCATTAAAATAATCTGGATATTGCTCTACCCTTCTTATGTAGATTTAAGTCCAAATGACCCTACTATGCAAAGAAAGAAATTGGTAAGAGTAATATGTCCACTAGCCCAACAAATCATGGCAATCAAGAGGGGACATGGAATCTTGCCATATAGGCATATCTCTTTTCATCACTTTTCAACAGAAATGATTTAAACACAATATCTAAGAGAAACAATTTAAACATAGTATCTAAGAAGCTAACAAAGAAATCTAACATAGAATTTTTTGAAGAACACTTTGATATCCCCAATCACTTTAAAATCCTTCATTTGAAGGATTTGATGAATGATCAACTCTATGGTGATCAATGAAGCCTTAAGATAACATTGAGAATATAAGAATGCAACCCTACATATACTGTTATCCAGTATATGACCATATTTCTGGTTTGAGATAATAGATTTAGGCAAAAACCATGATATACTCAAAGACACATAAAAACACAATGTTGTAAATACTCTATAGTTAAGGTTGGTTATAACCTATACATATTTATAAGTAGTGAACAATTAAAAGAATCAGACACTCAAACCTTCCATACTCCACAATTTTTTGAGACTTGCTCAAACAAATGTAAATCCTTTTTGATATATTTTCCACCTCCATTGAATTTTCTATTGATGATTACTTAGGGCCTTTCATTGATGATTCCCCCCCCCCCAAATGCAATGCAAGTGAAAATAAATATGAAAATTCACATGGTAAAAGTAAAAGAAATATCCTCACAAAAATATAGAAATAAAATTTAAGGAAAATAAGAACAAATATGCATGAGTGGAAAATTAAGGATGTTAACATGACATATAAAAGACAAATAACTATTTCACATATGTTAAGAAATATAGTTAAAATATTCAAAAAAGTTAAATTTTGAATTAGTTGTACATCATTTCATAATTTTTAAAAATTTAAATTAAATACTCTAATATTTTATATTTTTACTATCAACCTCCTGCCGTCAAAATTACTATTAAAGTTAACTATTTTTGCTATATTATAATTTTAATATTTTTTATTTTATATTATGTCATACAAAAAATAACACTTAACATTTGACTTATAAAGACATGGTCAAATAAAAATTTTAAATTCTTTTGGAAGTATTTTATTATTTTTATTTAAAAAAGACATGGTCAAAATAAATATTTTAAATACTTTTTAAAGTATTTTATATTTTTATTTAAAAAGTATGTGGTCAAATAAATATTTTAAATATTTTTTAAGTATTTTATATTTTTAAATATTTAAAAATACTCAAAATTACATGTTAAATGTCAAGTGTTATTTTTTTAAATAACATGGTATATAATAAAATAAAAAAAATTTAAGATGATAAAAACCATTAACATTAACAATAATTTTAATAATAATAGAGAAGTTGATAGTCAAAACATAAACCATTATGTTTATTCCACATGCTATCTCTTCTAATAAACAAACTATGTCAAGAGGTATTATTCTAATCCTATATATAAGTTACTTCTAGTATGTTTTACTATAATCAGAAAAAAATTAAATCTTATAAAATCTGTCTTAAAATTTAATAATTTTTCAATTTTATCATTATTTAATATATACTCTATATAAATAGTACAAAATTTATATAATAATAAATGAAAGATAAAATTGTATATTCATATAAAATTTTTAATAATATAGTTTATAAATAAGATAAAAAAAATTCTCTCTATCTTATAAATAAGAATATAAAAGTATATGCAACCTTCAAAATATAAAAAAATAGTAAATAATTCTATACAACAAGTGGATTGGCCATAGGAGAACAAGAATGTTGAAGAATCATGTAGATTGAAGAGTAACTATGAGGAAGAAGAATTGGGTATTGATTGGATGATTGAATGTGGGTTTAAAACTGAGTTATTCATGGTTGACTAGAGCAATTTGAATATGGTTTTGTCCCATTATATCTCTAATGGGAGTTACATTGACCAGATACTCCACGGCTCTCATGTTAGTTCAGACACGCTTTATTGCCCCTTTTGTGAAAATAGCTTCCTTTTTTCCCCAAACAATAGCTTCCCCTTTACTCTCACATTTATTAACTTCCTTACAATCTTTTGGCCCTAAGGATAGCTGTCTGTATTCGTTCTTATATATATAAATACACTCTTTTTTGTCGTATTCATTTCAGTACCTAAAGGAGAGAGAGTACTTCTTTTGTACTTAATATAAATTATCTCATTAAATTTAGGATTAAAAGATATTTTTATTCTAGAAATATTATGCGATGAGCTAATATATTTTAAAAATTTTATAAAGAGTAATCTCATCTAAAAATTAAAAAATATAGCATTTTTGCCTTGTTATCTAAAGTTAAATTTGACCATCAGTTAACAGTCAAACTTAACTTTAAATAATAGACAAGACAAAAATATTACGTTTTCAAACTTTCGGTGTGAGATTGAAAAAAAAATAGTTCTAAGGTGACATTATCTCTCATAAAATTTCTAGAATATATATAAATATATAATTTTACCCAAACTTTATACTTTTCTAGTTATATTTATAAGTCATCTCTAATAAATTTCATACAAACAAAAAAAAACTTTAAATTTTATTAGTCCTACCAAATTTTTAACGTTATTCTTATTTAATATATATTATACTCTATAAAACAAAACTAACATAATAATAAATGAAGGGTAAAATTATATATTTATATAAAAAATTTAATAAAATGAGCTATAAATATAACTACAATTTTTTCTCTTTCTACCTCATAAATAAGATTAGAGTAGTATATATAAACACATCTTCTCCCTATGCTCACCTAAAAGAAAAAAACTACTAAATTTAGTTGGTCTAAATTTTAAACAAAAGTTACATAATTTTAAATATAATTAATACATGTTTTAAATGTTATCCTTGATTCATAATTAGAAGAGATTAGTTAACATTATTGCAATAAATGATTACAATTGTCAATTAGGAGTCTCGGGGTAAAGATATCCCTATCCTATATTGGGTGGGATGCATTTTACTTTCTGTGTCGCGTATCATATGATCTTATCCTAGTATTGACTAAGACTAGGGACGAGAATTCTCTATGTAGCTATATATATATAAAAAAAATAGTAGACCGTAGCTTTTGATAAAGAAATTAGGGGTGTATTTGTATTAGCTTTTGGAGAATAGATTTTGGGAAGAATAGATTCTGAAGAATAGATTTTAGATAGAATAGATTTTGGGAATAATAGATTTTGGGAATAAAGATGTTTGGATGATTAGTAGTAGAATCACTTTTTATATTGGTAAATTACTAAAAAGGGTATGATATGATTAAAAGTAAGAGAGATGAAAGATGATAGAGAAGAAATAGGAGAGAGAAGAGAGTGTAGAGAGGAGAGAGAAAAAGAGAGATAAGAGAAGAGAGAGGAAAGAGAAAAAGAGAGATAAGAGAAGAGAGGGGAGAGATGATAGAGAAAAGAGAGGAGAGATGAGAGAGAATGTAAGAAAAAATAAGGGTATAATAGTAATTGCATAATCTAAAACATATGTTTCAAAGAAAAAGCTATTTTCAGTGGCTTATTCAAAACCGCGGTTTCAAATCGAGGTTTTGCCTAGAATCAATTCTCAACAAAAATAACTGTTTATGTAAAAAAATTTTAAACCGCGATTTTAGCCATAATCTATTCTCAAACGTAAAAGCCAAACACACACTATATCAAAAAAAAGTTGATAAAACAAAAGAAAATTGGGTAGAATGAGAGAAGCCTATGCGTGATCCGTAGCTTTTGATTTTGATTGCAACGCACGAACTAGGAAAAGAGCACTTTAGGGGCAATAATTATTCTCTAAAATAAAACATCACAAAGAAATAAAAATATTGACCTCATAGAACTTACCTTACAGAAAGGGAGGAATTGAATCCTAATACACAGCACATTTAGTGCAAGTTAAGCATGTTCTTTCATTTTTCTTCTGGCTTGTTTTTATGTTGCAGGCAGAGATTTTTCGCCAAGAAGCGATGCTAAAGACAAAGGGAGGAAATCTTGAAAGAAAAAGTATATTAATAGGAATAGCATTAGATCAAGATAATCAAGATGTAGCTCTCGAAATTATAGTCACTAGTGAGAAATACCGTTGCCTCATATTTGAAATATTTTTTTAACATATATCTTTTTTATTTGTATATTCCAATTCATTTAAAAGTTTAGAAATTAAAAGTAGTGTAATGTATTGTGGGGTGGGGTTAGTTTATTCCATGCATTTTTTCATATACTTTATAAAAATGCTGTACTTGGGAAAGAACGTGTCACTGTCACGTCCGTACAATCACGGGTTGGCCTACTGGCCCCGCGGGGCAACCTGCCCATAAAACAAACACTGCGTACATTAGCATTAGGCCTATTCGTAAAATCATTTTTATATTGTCATCATGAGAAAATGTGTTGCGTGTTTGGACGTTAGTTTAGAAAATTAATTTTACTAAAATTTCGGTTTAAAATTTTTTCACACAAACAACTATTTTTATTAAAAATTAATTTTAGATAAAATTTTAATTTTAAATAAATTATTAAAAAAAATTTTAATTTGAAATTAAGTTATAGATTATCCAATTACTATTTTATCCTTATTTTTTCTTATACACTCTCTCCTCTCTCTTCTCCACTCCTCTTTTCTCCACTCCTCTTTTCTCTCTTTTCTCTACACTCTCTTCTCTCTCCTCTTTCTTCTGTACTATCTTTTCTCTTTCTTATTTTTAATCAAATTATACCCTTTTTAGTAATTTATTAATATAAAAAATAATTTTACTGCTAATCATCCAAACATCTCTATTTCTAAAATCTATTCTTCCCAAAATCTATTTTTTAAAATTTATTCTTTCCAAAATCTATTTTCTAAAAATTAATCCAAACAGATACATACCCTTAGATCAATATACATTTTAAGATATTCACTGGTTAATTATTCTTGACCAATTGTTAATTATTAATTAAATAATCATTATTGAGTATAGAGTTAAAACTGACCATCGAATTTGTGCTCTCTAGTTTCTAATAAACAGCAAACTGTCTTAATGACAACATCATCAGCTCTGTTTGGATGTGATCTCAACTTGGATGTGGAAGACATGTTTATGTGTGTGTCTGTATTGAATTGTATAAAATAGAAAAGACTTGTGTTTTCTACTCTTGACAATGCTTTCACCTTTGACCCCTATTTCCTCTCAATTCCTATTTTTTAAAATCAATGAATAAATAGGTTGGTCCAATCGGAAATTCTGTATGGGTTAATTGAGCTTGGATTTCATATTTTCTTTTTCTTCTTTGGTGAGTCTTAGGGTTAGTTTGGTATGAGTAATTTAGAGGAGAGAGAAAAAGGGGAAAAATTTTACTCTCCTTCCCTTATTTGACTAATTAAAATATTTAGGAGAGGAGGAATTTTTTTTAACATTTTCTCTCCCCCTTTAACTTTACTTCCCCTCTAAAATTGGAGGAATTTAGAAAAGAAGTGTAATATTATTATTTTATAATATTAATATACTTATAATTTTTTTAATATCCTAATATTACCCCTATATTATATAAAAGTATTTTTTCTCCCCTCCCTTCTTGAACCAAATAAGATAATATGAAAATTCTTTTTCTGTCCTCCCTTAATATTAATCTAAATAAGGTAATAATAAAATCTATTTTTTTTTTCTTTTCCTTTTCCTATATTAAAATTCCTCCCGTTACCTTTCTTCCGTTGAGCCAAACACAATTTTAAGTAAAAAAATAACAATATATCATAATCATGTTTTAATAACTTGATTTTTATGGTTTATGTTTTATTTTTTCTTGGATAAAAGCCTTTTATTTAAATATTTTTTTAAAAAAATAGTAATTTTTTATATTTTAATTATATATAAATATTTTTTATATTTTAATTAAATTATATTATTTTAATCATAATTAACAACTAATATAACCCTCGCCTCTAATGGTAATTGTCGGTTCCGTTTTCCGTGATCTGCTATTTTCCCAGTATCTTCCTCGACTTACAAGTCTCACTCTCCTCTCTCACTCTCACTCAAACCTCATTTTCTGCGTTTCTTCCTTCCGTCCCTTTTCTTTTCTGCTTCTCTTTTCTCTCTACAGTCTGCACAGGGCATGGCTTTTGTGACTCTGGTTCCTTTTTAAAAACGGGTTTGAACACGTCTCCATCCTCTTTCAATACTCTTGTCACACCTCTCTCTCTCTCACTCACTCACTCACTCTTCCATCTTCTGTTGTTGAATAGTCACTCTCAGACTCTTCTACTGATGCATCAATGTGAAATGGTAGGTTTATTTCTTTGTTTTTACCCCCCGCGTTACGTTTTCTTCCATGCAAAAGTGTTGATACCGTTACAAAATTTCTCTAATGTCTTGATGGTTTTTTCACTGATGCTTGCTCTGTTTCGCTTTTTTTTATTCAGATTATGAGTATTTTTTTTCGTAGTTGGAAATCGTTTTTCTGGGTTTTTGGTTTTGTCTCCTTTATCTGATTGTTTCAGTCTGCTGTGTGCCGTAAGCTTGATTGTTTGCCAGCTACTAAAACTGTTGATAGCGAGTACTACAGATATCACTCTGCTATGCCTTCCATTGATTCATTTTACTGGCGATGCCAGTCATCTTTCGGTTGCTTAAGGAAAGGGGGATTATTCTTCTTTACGCTCTAGTGTTTCCTTTTCCTATGGCCATTTTTTGCAGTAAATGTGGTGTTTGATTATTTTGGAAACAGGGTTAAGCAGGCTGTGTGGTTTTATGATTATTCTCCTTTAAATGCTTATTTCAAACTTTCATGACGACGGATTGATTTTGTATACGAGGGAGATAAACCTCGGGAGCAATGTTTAGTTAGCGCAGAATCGTCGAAAGCATTGTACTACCCCGTCTTCCGTTAATATTTAGATGATCATACTCGTTGAAATCTTCTTTTGTAGCTGGTCCTTTTCATTGCTTATCTTCTCCTTCTTCTAACATTTTTGGCTTTTTGGGTTTTCATTTTTACTCGTAAGCCTGAAAGCCTGCTCAAGTGTGCTTGCAGCTTTATAGTTTGTGATCTCAACCAGTTTTCTTTAGTTCATTCTACCGTGAGTTTGATAGGCCCCTTTGTTAGTGGTTTATTCTTTGATTGTGATCTTCAGATGATTCTCTGCACTAATTTTTTAGCTCTTTACTTCTGATCTACGTTAAGCTAAGTATATAATTACTAATTTAGGCATCTCCCAGTTCGTGGGTTTTCAATGTCATTGTTTTTCTATGCTAGATATTTTATTTAGTTTCGTCTTCTGATAATTAGTCTTTATGCTTTATAGTTTCCAGTGTATAATTTACTCGTTTATCTCAGGTTTCCGCCTTTTGTTGTTGAGCATTGACTACTTGTAGATGATACGCAATGCCACAGCCACCAGAGACAAATGGTGAAGATAAGATAAATTTTAAGTGGGGCAACAAGAGGGGAGTTGGTCAGAATAATAAAAACGTCCGGTTATACGAGTCATTCACTTATGATGGCGTGGAGTACTTTCTATATGATTGTGTTTACTTTTACAGAACAGGTGATTTTGAAACATCTATTGGTAAGCTTGTGCAGATATTTGAGACTCCAAACCATGAAAAGAAGGTGAGAGTTATCTGGTTTTTCCGTCCTATTGACATTCGCGGCTCCTTAGGAGATTATCGGCCAAATTGGAAAGAGTTATTTCTAGCATGTGGTGAAGGCAAAGGTGTTTCAAATGTCAATTCTTTGGTAATCCGATTTATTTAATATTTTTCTAAATTATTAACTTTTATAATGCCGAATGTTATTTGTTGCAAGTATTAAAGATTTAGAGACAATGAAAGGAAAATTTTGTGAAGGAATATGCATTACTTATTGGTTTAAGGAACCTGAATGGATGGAATAGGTTATACATTAATCTTTCTTGTCTTTGTATTGGGCAATAACTTTCTAAAACATGTTATTCTTAGTATAATACTAAATTACTAATGATCACACATGCAAAAGCTGCTATAAATGCTTTGTTAATAAATTTATTCAACAGTTGGCATTGTTGGGACCCATTTTTATAGAAAGATCGAAGATGCTTTGTGTGCTAATCTAGAATCTTCTGAAATTGGTTGCAAACGGAAAAAGAATATTTTGAATCACTATAGATATGTTGTCTTCCTTTCGTTTAAAAGCTATATTCATTGTATCAGATTCGAACCCCCATAAAAATGAAAGAAGGTACATATGTATGTGGAGATACTATACTGCTACACTGATTGCTTTTCTTTATTGCTTTTAACTGTTTCCTTCCTCATCAACCATGCAGACATTTTTCTTGTACAAGGTGCATGTTTGCATGCATGCCTTCTGATGGAAGGCTTCAAATTGTCATGTTTGTTGGTACGGTGTTAAACATTAGCTGTGAAGTAGTGAGATATGATTTGGAACTGAGAAATATGGGGAAAGGGGGAGAAGAAGACCTAATTTTGGTCCCTCAGAGGGAGGATCCAGGGGAAGAGATGTAAATGTGACCTCCTTCCATGCTTCCTTTTGTTGAGAACTTCCTCGTAGTTATTTCATGGCTTTCTTTCCTTATGATTAAGCTTCTCCCCTTCCCTCTCGGCCAGAAAGTGAAAGAAAAAAACAAGTATTATGAGATGAGTGATGTGTAACCATGTTGCCATGGTGTTAGTGCTTATGTGACAACAACGGCTCGCAGAATTATGTTCTTTGTTTTAAAAAATTATCTTCTGTGAAATTTTCAATTTTAAAAGTGGTAATCATTTTAGCATCTTTGTCATCTTGTAAAAGTAAGTTGATGTTATATTCACCCAAAAAATAAATTCCTTTCTCAGGAAAGTATAATTGGAAAATGCAATGTTGTCTGCACTGCAAAGGATGAAAGAAATCTTGAGCCATCACAAGCAGAGCTAAAGATGGCAGACTACTTTTTCAAGCATTGCTTTAATGTTGGACGCCTTTCAATAATGAATAAATTTGCAGATGTTATTGGTCGAGTCAAAGGTCAGTTATCATTCTCTGGTTTATTGCATGTTATCTTGATGAACTAAATTGTGAAGAAAGCATGGGAAATACTTGACGCATGATCTGTGACAATTTCAAGAAGGTTTAAGGGAGAGCAATCTATAGTTGCTGTAAGGTGGCATGCCCAGATTCTTTAGTTTCCTGACATTATTTCAATGTTTTTTGTTCTGCAGTGGAGGAAATCTTCAACAGGAAGAAGGTTCAAAAGATCAGTAATCCGATATCAAAGCATGGATTTGTGATTAAGAAGAGGACTGATCCTTCTGGTATGCCACGCCACCAATTTGATGGTAAAGCTGAAGTGAAATCTGATATTGCCATGCAAAAGAACAAATTATTAAATTCTTTTCCATACAAGAAGAGGAAGATGCTAGACCAGACGCAGTCCAGTAGTCAAAGCAAAGAATCCACTATGAAAGAGGATTTTGACAAGAGAAGTAAGCTGTTTCATGAAGGTGCTCCTGAGCTTGGATTGAGCAAAGTAGTAAAACAATACGGAGAATTTATGGAGGTCATTGGAAGGCCAGGCAATGTATGTCTTGAAAAATTCATTATGGTTTGCATATTTGAACAAATTTATTGGAAATTACTTAAATTAATATCCCAAAAAAGAAAAAAAATAATTGACCTATCTTGTGATAAATAAAAAAGGACGCGTAGTTTTTGTTAAATGTAATCAATGATGTTATGAATATGGTTGTTATGTAAATGTGAATATAAGCCTCATTAATTGTAGTTGTGGGTAGATAGCATTATGATGATATTTCAATAAATAGCCATGTACTCATTTTAGAAGGGCAATGGGGTAGTTTTATTCACTTATTTGAATCTCACATGGTATTAGAGTTAGGGTATATAGTGTAGGAGCTTTGTCCATATGTTTTGCAAAGTTCTATCCTCCTTCCTTCTCTTTTAGTATTTGTAGAGATATTAGAGATATAAGAGATATTATAAGATATGTAAATATCCTATAATTAGTATATAGTATAAGATATGATATTATTTTATTAGTATTTTGCAGACGATATAGTTCTTGTGGCAGAGTCAAGAGAAGAGATTAATTTTAAACTTGAGTTATGGAGAAGTACTTTAGAGTCGAAGGGTTTTCGTCTGAGTAGAAGTAAGACTGAATATATGCATTGTAATTTTGATAAGAGGCAAGTTAGAAATAACTTGGAGGTCAAATTGGGAGATCAAGTTATTCCACAAATAGATAAGTTCAAATATTTGGGATCAATTATACAGAAGGATGGTGAAATTTTGGAGGATGTTAATCATAGAATTCAAGCTGGGTGGTTTAAATGGAGAAAGGCTACTGGGGTTATATGTGATCGGAAAGTACCAGATAAATTAAAAGGAAAGTTTTATCGCACTGCTATAAGACCAGCAATGCTTTATGGAAGTGAATGTTGGGCTTTAAAAGGACAGCAAGAGCATAAAGTTGGGGTAGCTGAGATGAGGATGTTGAGATGGATGTGTGGACATACAAGAAAAGATAAGATTCGTAATGAACAAATTCGGGGAAGAGTTGGAGTGGCATCTATTGAGGAGAAAATGGTAGAGAACCGTCTTAGGTGGTTTAGACACGTACAAAGAAGGCCAAGGGATGCGCCAGTGAGGAGGGTGGATCAAATCGTATGGAGCCCGGTTAAAAGGAATAGAGGAAGGCCAAAGAAAACGCTCAACGAGGTCATTGAGCGGGATCTCCTGGTCAATAACTTAACCAAGGATTCAGTTTTTGATAGAGCACAATGGCGTCGTATGATCCATGTAGCCGACCCCATTTAATGGGATAAGACTTTGTTGTTGTTGTTGTTATTTGTTGTTAGGATTATCTAGGATTCTCTATTGTGTATATATATATCCCTTCTGAATATCAATAAAGAACAAGTATTATTTATTTGAAATAATAGTATTGAAGTCTGTTATTCTCTATTTAGTGTTTCTTTCATGAGAGAATCACTTTGACTTTTCTGTTTAGTAATTCATTTTTTTGTAAGAATCACTTTGACATCTCTGCTTAGTGATTTATTTCTCCGAGAATTACTGACTTCTCTGCTTACTGATTTGTTATTCTAAGAATCACTATGAATTTTCTGCCTAGTGATTTATACTTTTGAGAATCACTCCAATTTTTTTATTTGGTGATTCATTGCAATGGGAATTTCTTCAAGTTTGTGCTTGCTTCCTTTTTCTAAAGCCCTTCTATATGATGATTCATTCCTTTGACAATTTCTTAAAGTTCATGTTTGCTCACTTTGCTGAAGTATTTTCATTTAATTCATTCCTTTGAGAATTATTGAGTTTGTGTTGGTCCCCCTAGCCCCTAAACTGCTCTTCTTTTTTGTTTCCCAAGCCCTCTTGTGCCTCCTAAATGCCTGCTATCTAACGTCCATTTTGTGAACCAGCCTCCTTCTTTTCCTATTGATCTAATTCATCTTTCTTTAAATTAGTTCTTGACTGAGTTAGACCAATTCCTAAATGTCACCTCCTAGTTGTCTCTTATTTGGTATTCTCATTCAACTCGTTCTTCCTTGTCTTTGCCTCTGACAACAAAACCCTTTGCTACTGGGACGTTCTCAGATCCTCCATCTTCTTTTCAGTGGTACTTTAGGTCAACCAGTCCCATCCTTTATATTAGACACCTTCTAGGGGTTTTGCTTGGTCCTTAATATAAGATACTTTATAAAAGTTAGTGAAGCATGTATGAATTATTTCAAAAAATACCCGCATATCTAATTGGTTCGTTTGGGTGGCATATTTGACTTTAAAGTTCAAGGGTAGAAGTTTATAGATTTAATTAAGGGTAATTTAGGAATGTTATAGTAATTTGTGAAAAAATCAATACTCTTAACTAATGTTAACCATCTTAAGCTGTGTAATTCGATTAAAAGTGTCTTATAAATAAGACTGGAGAGAGTAATTTATTTACCAAATCACACAAGACAGACTGCTTATACACATTGGTGGACAAACTTAAGATGGTTCCATTATCGCATCTTGTGTTTGAGTTAGGGTGTTAGATGCAACTAATGGTGTTATTAAATATGATTGTTGAGTAGATGTAATTATTTAGATGATTGGTCTCCTAAATATACTCCCTAGTTTAGGTCTCATAAACACAAGCATCATTAATTGTAGTTGTTGATAGGTTGCTTGATTTATGATAATATTCTCTATAAATAGCCTTGATATTCATTTTAGAACAGCAATGAAGCATTTTCATTCACTTCAGGCGATTTAAAATCTCACAATTTTTATACAATGATATAGAAGTCCTTAATCTGTCACTGCTGAAATGTCCTGTTAAAATGTTTCGTATTAATGCTTCAGCTTGAGGACCTGTTTAAAATCAAGATAAAAGGATTCAGAGTCTTAGTAGTAAAAGAACACATAATTTGTAAACTCTAAAAATACATGTTTTGCACCTGACTTTAGTGTGTTTTCTAACCCTATTTCCTCCATGGTTGCAGGAGAAAAGAAGATGGATTAAGCAACCGGTGAGCTCTTATTTATAACTGATAATAGTTGATTTTCTAGCTAGGTTCTCAATCTTGCATCTTGTGCTAGATATACTACTTAATATATTTCATAAAATTTAGAATTATACATGTTTCCTTCTGGTTTTTGGGTAGCCTTGGGAAGAAAAACTAAGGGAAGCTCAAGAGTCAGGCTGCCTGATTTTACTGAATAATCTTGATCCATCCTGCACATCATCTGAAGTAGAGGTATTTTATATGATCCAAATTTACCACTGGTCTTTCCTTTTGTTCTACTTTCTTACAAAGTAACATCTTGTTTCTTCTTTCTCTTATTAAGCCGATGCCATGACTTATACTGTACTGTCATATGACTTATGAGAGGGTTTGGCGTACTCATTTTCAGGATCTCATTTGGCATACCCTCAATGAGAGTGTTTACGCAAAGATGATAGATTGGAACCCTACTCTCAATCCACATTATGGTAATTCATACCCTACTCTTACCGTTCAAAAAGTTGCAGCCCTCTCTCTCTCTCTCTCTCTCAGTGTTCATTTAATTCTTGATTGTTGGATGCCTGCTGATAGGTAGAGCATTTGTTGTCTTCAAGACAAAAGATGTTGCTGAATCTGCCTTATCTCAGTTGAATAAGAGATGCCTTGTTCTTGGAGATGGAAGGTGATTTCGCTGACATGATTTCTTTCAGTTTTATTTATAGGAGTAGGCAGTAAGCAACGTAGGACTTTAGAGCTTAGGATGACATCCAACATGCCAATAAGTTGATAGCTTATATGGAATTGGTCTCTCTTAAGAGTTTATGTTAAGGATATGGTCCTTACCTACGTCCCTTTCCCTACTCTATTATACTCCTCTCTAGTCTCTCTCTCTCTCTGAGTCTCCTGAATCTCCTCTGTGACCCAAAAAAGAGGGAATTATAATGTGAACCTTGAAAATGTAGGGTTGTCAGTGCCACAAAAGGAAGGGTGAGAGAAACCGGTGAACAAACTAACTTCCCAGGCCATGTGGTCATGAACAGATTTGAGTTTCATAAGCAAACTGAGGAGATGGTATGGTAGTTCAACTGACCTGGCTGATCAGATGACTCTATTTACCCTTTTATCTTATGATTTTGTAAAATGAAGTTTAATTTATATGATATTTGCTTGTTGACAGAGAAATGCAGTATCAACATCACATTGTGCCCAACCCAATACGGTTGAGTATAGAATGGCCATTGATTGGCGTAAACTACAGCATATATCGAATGCATGGTGGGATGTATTACATAAGGTGATTCAGCTTCCTCAAAACCCATTTATCTTTAGACAGAACTTATATTGATATTGCTCTTAAAGGTGCTTGTTGTGACATTTTCCAATAACATCATGACGCGTGGATGAACTTTGTGCCAACTTACAAGAAATGTGCACATTTTGTTTTTTAATAATGAATCTGTTCGGATAGTTAACCCTTGAATTAACAATATCTCTGTTTTTTTTTTTTGGTCTTTTGCTATTGCATCGCTCACAAACTTGACCTAGTTTCTCATGTTTAGTTAGTCTTTTCATTACAGTCACAGAAGGAGGAGATGCATGATGTTATGAGCAGACTCAGAATGAAGTGCAATATTTGAGGGCTCTGTTAAAATCGTATATATGCTTTGATAGGATTTAATTTGATTTTTGTTGGACTTTATAAAGAACAATCTAACACCTTTTGAGAATTTTGGCACAGAAAAGCATACTAATGCTTGCACAGATAGGATAGAAGGTAAATTTAAGGGCTGACTCACAAGTTTTATATTCAGATTATCTTGTATTTCAAACATCTACGTGAATATATGTAAACTTTTGGTGATTTATGACTAATATAATGTTTTATGATTATTATTCTTTCATTCAATTTATAATAATATTAATATTAATAATAGTTGGGTCGAATAGAAAGGAGTTGATTTCTCTTTAAGTAAGGTCAAGCGTTCAAATGTTCAAATCTTTGGAATATCAGGGCTAAAAGAATATGCTAATAGTCCCCCCTCTGGTTCTTTTTATGAGACCCAAGTAACTGAATTAGATCCAAAATTGCTTTTATAAATTTGTTAAAATTACTTAAAAATAATAAATATATAAAATATCTTTCATCAAAGTATTTCCTTATTTATAAGAAGGGAAGTGAGAGAGAAATAATAAAGAAAATGAAAGAGGTTATATGAGAAAAAGATAATGAGATAGAACAGGTAAAGAGAGAGAATAAAATATTAGAGGTAAAATTGATAAAATCAAATAACTTCAAACTGTATTTTATAAAAAGGATTGAATCGATTAAAAAATTTATATCTTTTTAAAAAGACTGGAGAAAGTAATAAACAATGTCCTGAATCATCATTTCCAATAGGAAGCAATTTTTTCCTTCTCTACACACACACACACACACACACGAAACATGGGAATAATCAAAACCATACTCTCCATTCTTTGCCTTTTCAAACGAGTCTCCATCAACTGCGACTTTTTTTAGAATTTAGATTTTAAAAAGGTATTTTTTGGTCTTTTTTCTATTTCAATTCTATATTTTAAACTATTATTTTTTATTTTATATTTCTTTCCATATAAAAATATAAAAATTATATGAATTTTAAAAAATCTAAATAAAAAATAAATACCCCCCATTAATCTCTGAAATCAAAGATCAACATAATAGTGACTTGTCTTTGTTGATTGTGAGGATTGAAACCAAATGACGTAGCCGCCACATTGTTTGCATGAGACGCCAGTCGTTTCAACATTTCATTTTCAAAGATCTTTCATTTTCCAGCGTCTCATAGTATGCGTACCATAAACGACGATGAATAGGAACACAATTTTCTTGTTCAAATCTGCGGGCTTGAATTTTTCACCATCTTCTGAATTTTACACCATACAATTTTTCCAATTTAAAAAAAAAAAAAAACACTTCAATTGCCGCTGAAATTCCCCCACGTCCAGATATTACAGCCATTGTCTTCACAAATCACTCAGTTTTTTTTAATAAAATTATATAAAGATAATCAATAAACAAATTTTAGTAAAATTATCTTGTTATGATGCTCTTTATGATTAATTAATTAATTCAAATTCTATATTATATCTAAATATTTATAACAGAGATGATTATGATAGATATCTGATTCGACCAAGGTTCACTATGTATATGGCCATTGAATAAAGATGATTATGATAAATTATCTTATTGAAAAGTACCATTGAATATTCAATTCAAATGGCCAAAATTGCCCTAAAAAAATTATCTTTTGTATTTTTTTTATTTGAACCAAATGGTTCATAAGGGAATAAGGGATTACTTGCCTCTTGATTTTATGCCATAAATTTTAATAAATTTAACATGTTTAATTATAAATATTGAAAGGGGTAAAACTTAAAAGATAATTTTTAGTGTGTAAACTTCTATAATACGTAGTTAGGTAAATATCTGAGGTAGATATTAATATTAAATATGGACTGGGAAGATTATTCTAAGTTCATTTTATTTTGGTATATAATCAAATGAGTCCAAGTCTAAAGAGTGAAGGAACGTTAGTTTGAAAGGAGCACGTCGTTCAACACGTGCCCTTTGGTCTCCTATTATTTCCATTTGTCTCCACTCATTATTGAGTCTTTGTGTCTAACTTACCAACTCCTGTAACTTCCGGCATCATCTCCGGCGAATCTCGCCGCTCATTGTTGCCGGAGACCGGCGGCTACGCCTCTGGTATTATAAAATATGAATACTAATATTCCTTCTTATGAAGGAATCTTCTCTTCGATTCTAATTTTTTGGTTTCTTTAATACCTTTCGCCGTTCGCATTGATTACATTTATTGACATTTAAGGTTTTGTTGGGAGATGGGTCTTTGAAAAGATGCATATTTGAGTTCAAAACGGTGACATGAGATTCTCTTTCAGGTTTCGTGTTTCCTTTCTTGTTTTTCAAGAATCAAAATACGGTAAAGTTGGGTCAAGTTTTCTTATGCTTGCATACTCTGTCTGGCTCGAGCATTGTTGTTTTATTTAACTCTCAGAAACATTAATCTGAAGTCAAAAAGTTCTTCAAATTGATGAAGCAGAAATTTTCGGCTTCCATATACACATGCTCTGTTTTGTAGCACAGAGACTAAAAATATTTGATATTTCCATTTGCAGTTAACAGATGCATTAATATCATTGATTGTGTCAATTTCACAACCAAAATTTTCTCGAAATGCTCTTACTGAACTATTAATTTCCGTACTCTTTTTCTTCTCTTCATCCATTATTTGATAGTTCAACCACTCTGCTTTTTTTTATTACATGTTTAAAAAGTTCAAATCTTTATAAGCCCCGAGTCATCAAAGTTTCATTTTTTTTATGTTCCATTAGGAATGGAGCACTTGAAGGCACCTTTCAAAGGTGTAGCTGATGATGTTCGAGGAAGAGCAAAGTGTTACAAAGAAGATTGGATTTCTGGTCTCAGTTCAGGAACTGGGTAATTTTCTTACGGTAAATTAAGTTCAGAGTATGAAGCTTAGTTCAAATTTCTAAGTAAAACTTTTTGGTTTTCTCGTTACTTACAGGATATTGGCTCCAGCCACTTACATCTTCTTCGCTTCTGCACTTCCTGTCATTGCCTTTGGAGAACAACTCAGTAGAGACACAGGTTCGATACGCGTTTGAAAAATTAGTTCTTTGCTCAAAAACTTGCAAGACTATGAATTTGGGGTTTCTGGTTCATAGTTTGCATGTCTTTCTTTCTTAGACTTAAACATGAAAATTTCTTATTGATATTTGGTGGCTTTGTTTAAAGATGGAAGCTTGAGCTCAGTAGAAACACTGGCTTCAACTGCTATATGTGGAATCATACACTCAATTCTTGGAGGCCAACCTTTGCTTATAGTAGGAGTTGCAGAACCCACTATCATCATGTACACTTACTTGTACAATTTTGCTAAAAACAGGGATGATTTAGGGCGACAACTCTTCTTGGCTTGGGCTGGATGGTAAGGACCATACTGATCTTTATAGTTTAGAAATTTGTTATTAGAACTTATGTTTGTATCCTCACTTGTTATAAGATTTTTTAGTAATTACATTACTTAGGTAGATCTTATAGCGATTCCCCCCCCCCCCTAATTCATAGTTGTCTTTTATGACCTTGGTTCAGCTAAGAATTTCTCATGGGTTGAAAGTAATTGGAGATTTATGACCTTTTTTTTTTTTAGGGTTTGTGTTTGGACAGCTTTATTTTTGTTTCTTCTAGCTATATTCAATGCTGGCGTCATTATCAATAGATTCACGAGAATTGCTGGTGAGCTTTTTGGCATGTTGATCACTGTATTGTTCATTCAAGAGGCTATTAAGGTCAGTTCGTTTGATACATTGAATTAATATTTGTCGTTAACACAGAAAGTTACAAGTCTGAACTTAATTTCCCCCCCCTGAAAAATCCAGGGAGTGGTAAGTGAGTTTAAGGTTCCAAAAGCGGAAGACCCAACATCAGAGAAGTACAAATTTCAATGGCTATATGCAAATGGATTACTGGGAATCATATTCACCATTGGCCTTCTCTTCTCTTCTTTGAAGACCAGAAAAGCCAGATCATGGTTATATGGAAAAGGTTTGTTACCAAGAAGCATATATGATATATGTTTTAAAACAGAGACAAGATGTACAACTTCAAAATCACACATGGACAAACTAAATTTTATGTGTTACATTGTTAAATTTTCTTAAATTGTTTTATGATTTTCGCTATTAGGACCACAAAAGACAAGGTGAAGCTAATAGTCTCTACATAATTTGTTGTGCAGGCAAGTTGAGAAGTTTCATTGCAGACTATGGAGTTCCTTTAATGGTGGTGGTGTGGACAGCTTTGTCTTTCACAGTACCAAGTGAACTTCCCTCTGGAGTCCCTAGAAGGCTCTTTACCCCTCTTGCTTGGGAATCTTCTTCTTTACACCATTGGACAGTCCTCAAAGTAATATATATATATATGTATATATATATATATCTTGCCCTTAAAACAAAAATATTGCCCTTGTTTAAATATATATTGATATAATAATATTGAATGCAGGACATGGGGAAGGTTCCACCTGCATATATTTTTGGTGCTATTATACCCGCGTTGATGATTGCGGGTCTTTACTTCTTCGATCATAGTGTTGCTTCTCAAATGGCACAACAGAAGGAATTCAATCTGAAGAAGCCTTCTGCTTATCATTACGATGTTTTGCTGCTAGGAGTCATGGTATATCACTTAATTCCTCTTATAGCCCTCTTATAAGAGTTGTGTTTTGATTGTGAAACTTTCTTGTCACTGATCCCATGAAGAAATTTTCAGACTTTGCTTTGTGGGTTGCTTGGTTTGCCGCCTTCCAATGGAGTTCTTCCTCAATCCCCCATGCACACCAAAAGCCTCGCTGTTCTCAAGAAACAGGTGTGTGAATGTTCAATTTACAGTTGACCACAAGTTGATCAATATATATATATATATGTGCGCGCGCGCTTTGTTTGATTGGCTAAATATGGAGTTACAGTTGATTCGTAAGAAGATGATGGAAAGTGTGAAGGAAAGCATAAGTCGCAACGCAAGCAACTCTGAGATCTATGGAAGCATGCAAGCAGTGTTTGTAGAAATAGACAAAAGCCCAATTGTAAGTCACCTTATCCCATTAAAAAGCCCACCTTTTACCTCATGCTCACCTCTTTCCTTATGCTAAGGTAGATTGCTCCTTTTTGCAGTCTTCAGTGGCAAAAGAATTGAAGGACCTGAAAGAAGCAGTCCTAAAAGAGGAAGAGAAAAGGGAAACATTTGATCCTGAGAAACACATTGATGAACATCTGCCCATTAGAGTGAAAGAGCAAAGAGTGAGCAATCTGTTACAAGCAGTACTTGTTGGAGCATCTGTGTTTGCTATGCCTCTCTTAAAGAAGATACCCACTTCAGTTCTGTGGGGTTACTTTGCTTACATGGCCATTGATAGTCTTCCTGGAAACCAATTCTGGGAAAGGATACTATTCATTATCGTAGCCCCTAATAGGCGATACAAGTAAGTGCGAGAAATTGGAAACCACAGTTAATGAATTCTCATCTGAATTAGGGAAAACACTAGTTTTCCTCTCTAGAGTTATAGTCAACTTTGCTCAAAATTTCTGTTTTTTTTTATTAAAAAACTAGTTATTCTCCCCCATGCATTGCACCAAGTGTGCCCACTGCATGATAATATTTTCTGTTTTTTATTAAAGAATTATTCTTTAGAATTATAGTCAACCCTAGTAAAAAATTTTAGAGATGACATGTCACTGATATAGTAATAACATGTTGTTGATGTGACAATTATGTTTGGTAATAGTAAGAACTTTAACTAAAATTGACTAAAATTTCAAAATTAATCATAGGGACTCTTAACCCTAATTGACTATAACTCAAGGGAGTAATTAAAAACTAAATTTTCCCTTTGAATTATCTATATAACTACTTGACCTTGCTTCTTCTTATAATGGCAGGGTGTTGGAAGGGAACCATGCCTCTTTCGTGGAGACAGTACCAACGAGAGGGATATTGTTCTTCACACTGTTTCAATTTGTGTATTTCTTGGTTTGTTTTGGAGTGACATGGATTCCAATAGCAGGAATATTGTTTCCTTTGCCCTTCTTTGTGCTCATCGTAATAAGGCAGTATCTTCTTCCCAAGCTGTTCAATCCTCACCATTTAAGGGAACTTGATGCCGCTGAATATGAAGAGATTACTTGCACTCCAAGGCGGCTTTCCTTCAATCTCTCTTCCAAGGTATGCCATGCTTTTAATTCACCGTTCTCTTTCATTAATAATTCTCTAAGCGTTTTTAGTAAATTGAGTGAATTATTCTGATCCAATGCAATTGAAAGATTTTCTTATAAATGGATGTGTAAATTTGAAGGAAGTGGAATCGAACGGCGTGGGATCATGGGGAATGGAAGATGGAGAGATATTAGATGAGACTACCACTGGCAGGGGAGAGTTGAAGGTCAGAAATGCTAGCTTTAGCGAGGAAAGACATGTACAGGTAATCACAATTTTAATTAATTAATTTTATTTAATTTCTCATATATTAGAAAACTAACTTTTGTGTGTATGTGAAGGGATTGCAAGTGTATCCCCATGAAGTAGAGAGGGGAATGGATTCCAATATTTGAAGGACTTTGGCCAAAGCGTTATATTTGAACTTGATCACAGTGTTTGACTCTGCTAACGGATTGTGATGTAATAATTAGTGCAACTTAGCTAGAACTTGAAATTATAAATAGTAGTTCAAATATACATAATTAAATAAAGTATTTTAAAAAAATTAATATATAATTATTATACAGAGTTTGTTTGGAATAATTTTAGCAAAAGTGGTTTTTACTTCATCCTCCTTTTACAAATTGAAATGTGATAAAAATTAATTAGTATAATATAATTTATGTTTAGATAAATTTTTATTAAAAAATGAATTTGATAGAAATTGTTTAGATAATACATTAAAAATTCAGTTTTAAAATATTTAAATTTATAGAAAAGTTAGAAGTTAAAAGCAAAAGACAACAAAAATTACTTCAAGCATAAGGGGACAAAAACCCATTTAAAAAAACGTCATGCCAAAACGTCTAAAAACTGATCTACTGTGATTTGCATCCAAAAAGCCATGTTGGGATGGCTAAAACACTATCCTAAATACACACGCACGCAACTGGAAAAGCTTGAGAATAAATTTATAAATTTAGAGAGAAAGTGAATTAAAATTTTATATTTAAAATTAAAATAAATCTTGTTGAATTGTGGGGTTGTTTGATGGGAGCGAAATCTCTCTTTCTCTTAGGCGATATCAATGTCAGGTAGAGCGAGCCGTCTATTATCCTCAAGTGTAAACTTAGACACTCAGGAGTTAGGATGCCTCCTTAAGAGTCGTAACTAGAACCATAATAAAGTGGTACTCCATAGAGATCGAACACGCTCGAAAAGGTTGTATGTTTTACCCTTTTTCTAGCTGAATCTATGGATGATGGGTAAAAAAAAAAGTTATATACTCTAACAAATGACTATAACTTTTTTGTTATAAATTATACCTCATGAGGCCACCATACCAATAGTTGAGGGAGAAATAGAGAAACAATCAACTTGATTCTTCAAGTGAGACAAACCCCAGTTAGGATGAATTTGTAGTGCAGAATTAGTTTGGTATAACTTTGAGACGAAACCCGTCGGTGGAGTGTTATTCCTCCTGGCCTGAGATTTTTCTTCTTAGACAATCTCGATCCTAAGCTCTCTGTCAATTTCTCAACTCTCACTCGCTTTCTCTGGATTTCTCAAGTTCTTTCCATGTCGGATTGTGCTGATAAACTTCATCTTCTACAATCGTGGAGAACCCTCTCGCCTTCTCACCTGCGTGTTCTCATATCTCTCGGCCTACTTTGCGTTTCAGACCAGAAGTGTGATGATGGGATTTACTCTCTTTTTTCCAAATCTCATTTAATTAGATGTGATGTGGCACCAATATGGCAGCCAACTAGACAGATTTAACAGGTTTAACACCGTTAATAGCGGTTAGTGCCACATAGAATGAGTTATAACATACTCTAAAAAATAAGGATTGATGGAGAGAATTGAGAAAAGTATAAGGATTGAGTCATGAGAAGTTAAAATATAAGGATTGAATTATAATTTTAATAAAATTATAAGGACTAAATAATTAATTTTTTATTAATATTATATAATCTTCAATCTACATAAATTAATTAATTAATTATAATTAACTGATTTATTTAATTTTATAAATTTATCTAAAAATGTTAATTAGCTGTGTATAAAATTATCAACAATAATATAAGAGTTTAGAGGTGTTTGAAGTTTAAAAAATGTACTAAATTGCATAAAATTTAGGAAAAGATATGTATAGTTAAATGATTTATAATGAATTAAAATGAATAAAAACTTACATATTTTATGGTTTATTAATTAATTTTTAAGGTTTGAGTAGGTGTTAGAACTCAATCTTTGCTTATCTTAACAAGCCACTTATATTTATACTAAGAGAGTACATGACTCACATGTGTCTAACTTGTTGGATTCTTCTTTTCTCATAAATTGATTCTTTAAACGTTTTGTTTTGGTAAACTGAGATCTTATCTTATATAAATTAAAATTTGTAATAATTATTTTCTGAGTGGTTGTTATAATGAAGGAAATAATGGAATTTGCAAGAAATGGATCAAGAGAAATGGGTGATGATGAGATATTAGACGAGGCTACAACTGGTAGAGGAGAGTTGAAGCTTAAAACTGTGAGCTTCAGATCAGACGAAAGACATGCAAAGGGTATTACACAAAATTTTAATGAATTAATTAATTAATTTTACTTAATAAATTTCTAATGAGAAAATTAATTGTTTTTCATCTTTTTATGCAAAGGTGTTGCAAGTGTATCCTGATGAAATTGGAAGGACAGGGAGGTAAAGTTCGATCTTCATTGTAAAAATAAAGTTCATGAGTCGCTTGTGAATAGCAAATCTCCCTACCTAAGTTGTGTGTGTTTTATATTAATTTTGTATAGCACTATAATATTGGTTTGATGTTAAAATAAGTTTGATGAATTTCTACTATTTTTCACAAACTGAAAATAAAAGACACTTGAAGTGCCATATCAGGCTTCATGTTCGAGACACTTTAAGATAGTAAATGCGGACACTTTTTTGATAGGAATTCGAACCTTAATTTCTGCTATTATGAGGAACTTGCTCCTTACCTTGTCGGAAGGGAAGAAAGAGCAAGGCATTTATTTGACATTGTAGTTACAACATATCAAACCTCAAAGTCATCGCATGCACATGGAACAATTAAGATTTAAGAATCTTGAGCTGTTTCGCAAGGAAATTTTAGTTTATTGATCATTTCAATTAACACCAGGATAATTTAATGACATATATTTTCTTAATTTTTGAAAATTTTAATATTTATGTAATAAAATAAATAGCATCTTAAAGATTTCAATGATTATATGTATAACTCTGATTTTATTTGGCCAATAAAATATGACTAACTTATATATGCATATATTTAGAGTATATATTAGTAAATATGTACTTATACACACACACACACACACAAAATAAATGAGCTTAACTTGATGGAAAGAAGTAAATTAGATGTGACCTTTAGAGGTCTAAGTTTATTCAGGGCGTTGAGAGAATTTTTTTTTAAAAAAATTATTAAATTCGACTCTTAATATAAGATCTACTTAATTAATTTAGATATATTAATAAAGTTAATTAAGTTAGTTATTTGTAATGATTGTGTGTTAGTTTGTCTAAAATAATTATATTTAATTGTGTGCATTTGAACTACCTTTAATAGAAATTTTTTTAATATGTATAATCATAAAGCTCTTATATTTAAGACTGAAGGGAATAATATGATTATATTAATTATATTTTTTAATATATCAAAAACCTTAAAATAACAATAAAAAAAGGAACAAATAAAGAATCATTTCAACTATTTTAATTTGACAATAGCTTGAAAATGCTGAAAGGATTTATGATCCTTCTAAATTTCATCTGGACTAAGCAAAATATGACTCTTCAGAGAGATTTTAAAAGCAGTCAAAAAGTAATTCAGGATTTTTTTAAGGCTCTTTTAAACCTCATGGGGATTTGTATTTGACAGGATTTTTCACATAATTATAATGCTTTCACTCCTACTCCTATCTTTATTTTATCCCGCTGTCATAGTCCCAAGGTCTGCACGAGATTGGACAATATTTATAAAAAAAAAGGGGTTAAGATTTGAAGGCAAACCACTTGTATTATTACCACAATTTTTTTTATAATTACTTTAATAATTACTTGGAATATTTTTACAAAACTAATATTTCCAAGGTGCTTTCAGTTGTAATATTTTTTTTATAATTACTCCTTTTACAAAACTAATGTACTACAAATTTTTCCTACTCTAAACCTTTTTATATGAATTTTAATTGTATAACTATCTTCATTTTATAAAAAAAAAAAAACAAAGAAGAATGCTTTTATAATTGGTTGGTGGAGATGCTACAGCTAACGGGTCTGCGTCGTCGCTCTGGAGAATCCAGATCGATGGGAACATGGGAATTTGCTTGCAGCCATGAAGCATTCTCCAACTTCAACATGTCTCACAATATAATAAAGCAACCTTTTATAATTATTATTATTATTATTATTATGGAGTAAAAACGTGAAAGCCGTATAATCGACAAGGTATACTTGGGGATCTTGAAATAGCATGTGCCGTTGAATCTTATTTTTTCAGTACTCGTATTAGTATTTTTCTAAAAAATAATAATATAGAAGTCTTTATATATAGTTTTCTCTAATATATAGTATTTAATAACTCATTATCTATATAAAAAATTTGGTTTTAAGACTAAAACTATGATTTTTATCAAGTTATTATATATTAAAATTATTTTTATCATTTTTTAAAAAAATTATTTTTAAAAGCTATTCCAAACACACCCTCAGTCTTCTCTCCCTCCATTTGCTTTTGGTCGCTGCTTACTATAGGCTCATAAGCTCCTAGACCATGCTTTGCCTCCCACTTCTTGTGCGTGGACTTAAAGGATATAACGGTCCAAACTTAGACGAATAATAAAACAGAAAAAAATTTAGGGATCTGATTAAAAATTAGAAAGAAATTATAAGAACCTCAATTAGTTTTATGGTTATCTTTTTTTTTTATTGTCCACTCGGTTCACAGGAATTTTACCCCGACTACATCCGTATCTAACCCGTGTCACGCACCTAGTTATGGTAGTTGAGTCTCCTAACAGGAATTTTCTATATAAGACAAGGCTTAAACTCTTGATCTCATTTGAGCGATATCGAGTCATTTATCACTCGAATTAACCCGTTGGTTGTAGTTACCTTATTCTGTTTGATTCCTCGTCTTCCTCAAATCGGCCCAATTTATTAGTTTTTGTGTGCGCCTGTGGTGTATGTATGAGTTGGGATTGAATTAAAAAAGAGTTGATCCGGAACCCTCGCTATAATTTTTTGCGTGGCAATTGAAAGTTTTCTTTGTTAACTTATTTATTCTTTTTATAACTATTTGAAACATGCCGTATCCTACACATGTTTTTTAAAATCTTACAAGTTTAGCTTAAAAAATTGTCTATTTTTTAATGATTATTTTCTTGAAAAATATTATTTTTAACTAATTTAAATAATTTATCCTTGGAATATCCCGGGCATGACGAATCCATGCATAAAATAATATGCTTAGACTTCCAAAACAGAAGTTTCGAGTAGGAAGCAAAAATGGTTTGCGATTCCTTAACGACGACAAAACCAGAAATAAAAAAGTATGACCATCCGTTCTAAAATATACATTTTAAAATAATTTTTTAATCTAAAATATAAATTATTTGGAGAGTAATTAATACCTATTTTATCAATTTTACTCCTTTAATTACTAAAAAAATGAGAGAAGTGAAGGAGAATGTACAATTAATAGGGTAACATTAGAATTTTTTTTAATAAAATAAATTTAATGAGTTAACCGTTCTTCTTGTAATTTTGTCGAGGTGTTAAAAGTAATTTATCATTCTCTCCTCTTTCTCTCTTTCTAGCATAAATTAAATAAGGATAATTTTTTTAAAAAAATTATTAGTAAACCTCTAAATGACTTATATAAGGCTGAGTGGTATAATAAGGACTTGTATGCTTCTCTCATGGAAACGAATTCGTATCCTCTCAAGACTTTCTCAGTCTCAGCACATTTCTCTATACACTTTCTCATTCCTTTTATTTGATTATTTATTCAATTTAATGACCATATATTTATTATCATCATTTAAATGCCTTAAAAAATAATATCATAATAAATAATTCTCTATTATTATAATTAAATGAATAATATAATTAGTTTAATTGCACAATTAAGGATCTTACATCATTAAACGAGTCAACGATAATCATTTATTTAAATTTTTTCAAAGAGAATCCTAGTCCCCATA
Organism: Leucaena leucocephala; assembly: GCA_037074615.1. Taxonomy (NCBI): domain Eukaryota; kingdom Viridiplantae; phylum Streptophyta; class Magnoliopsida; order Fabales; family Fabaceae; genus Leucaena; species Leucaena leucocephala. The sequence continues at coordinate 20,962,452 of CM073556.1, read as the reverse complement.
TGCAAACTCATGTTAAGAATTTTATTCACACACGCGCACACATCAAAGCATAGAAGTAAGCAAATCTTTTCATAAGTTGGACTTATACAGAATATATTCACGAAATGAGTGGTTATCGATCGCACTCTACCTAACCCCATAGTTTAATGAGAAATTATATTCAACTCCAATGTCAACTCTTATCAATTTGATGCATGTGATGATATCAGCGTATGCATAATTATTTTGGAGTTTATGATTATTATTTTTCTATATGTGTGGTTTATCTCACCACCTAATCGTACAATTTAGTCAAAGATATTGCGTCAAAATGTGGACTCCATTTTAATTTGACTTTCATAAAAATTTGATAAATGTTCATGTATAGCAGTTTGAAGCGTTACGATATATTATTTAACAAAATGGGCTGTTATATCACAATACCTAATCTCCTGTAATTTAGGAATAAATAGATCTGAATCTAAAGTTTTTATGTTAACATTAATAATTTTTTTAACATTTCTTACTTTTATTTTATTAATTTGAAATATGAGTCTCTTGGTATCAACAATTAAGTACTATATATTTTTATTTTTAAAATAAAAACTTTTTTAATCTAAAATATAAATTATTTGAAGAGTAATTAATATCTATTTTATCAATTTTACCCCTTTAATTGCTAAAAAATGAGAGAAGCGAGGGAGAATGCACAATTAATAGGGTAACATTAGAATTTTTTTAATAAAATAAATTTAATGAGTTAACCCTCTTCCATACTTTTGTTAAGGTAGTTGAAAGTAATTTATCATTCTCTCTTTTCAACATAAATTAAATAAAGATAATTCTTTTAAAAAAATTGTTAATAAACCTCTAAATGACTCATAAAAGGCGAAGTGGTATAATAAGGACTTGTATGCTTCTCCCATGGAAGCGAATTCGTATCCTCTCCATACTTTGTCAGTCTCAGCACATTTCTCTATACACTTTCTCATTCCTTTATTTAATTATTTATTTAATTTAATGACCATATATTTATTATCATCATTTAAATGCCTTAAGAAATAATATCATAATAAATAATTCTCTATTATTATAATTAAATAAATAATATAATTAGTTTAATTGCACAGGATCTTACATCATTAAACGAGTCAACGATAATCATTTATTTAAATTTTTTTCAAAGAGAATCCTCGTCCCCATATGCAAACTCATGTTATCAGCCTATCACTTTCGACAAAAACTGAACCATGGCTCTCTTTAAGAATTTTATTCACACACGCACGTACACACATCAAAGCATAGAAGTAAGCAAATCTTGTAATTTATTTGCCTTTATCACTACAAAAAAACTGGTCTTTAGCGACGACTTTTCAACGACGACAAAATAAGTCGTCGCTGAAAATTGACTTTCAACGGTGACATTTAAAGTCGCCGCTGAAAGGTAGACTTTCAGCGGCGACATTTTTTGTCGCCGTTGCAAGGGAGACTTTCAGCGGCGACTTTCCTTGTCGCCGCAGATACTACAAAAAAAATTAGTTTTGGCGACGACTTTTCAGCGGAGACATTAACAGTCGCCGCTGAAATTCTAACTTTCAGCGGCGACTTTTATTGTCACCGCTGAACGTTAGACCTTCAGCGGCGACTTTCACTGTCGCCGCTGAAAGTTTGAATTTTGACTACCTTTTCTGCGGAGACAATTATTTATCGCCGTAAAAGGCGCGATTCAGCAGCGACTATTGTCGTCGCTAAAAATCTGCATGCTAAATTAAATTATTGAAGACAATTATAGATGAATTAACTATCTAATATATAGAATTAAATTAGTGAATAATATTATTTTTAAATAATAAATGAAAAAATTTCATTTGTTCTTGTAGTACGGAGAGATTATACAGATAATAATATAATGTGTATGAAAGAATGAGCTAAAGCAGTGGTATATGGTTGAAAGAGATATTATATATGTCAATGAGCATGAGAGTTAGTATCTATATGTTAGAGACAATGCGGGGAGGAGATAGAGAGAAAGAGATGTATGTGTGGGAGAGATTAGGAGAAAGATATGACATAAAATACATACATACATACATTCTTAATTACTGTTATCTATGCCTTCTATTGCTGCATTTCATATTTTGGGGTTAAGAGAAATGAAAAAAAATCATAAAATGAGTATCTTCAGGGCTTAAGAAATTATGAAAGAGTTTATTTTTCTAAAAGTGACCCAAATGATTTAATAGTTATTTTTTAGAAATTAAATATTTATTTTGTTTAAAAATTTAAGAAAAATAGTTAGAAGTTATTATTTACTCAGAGAATTTTATAAAAGCTCTCCAATGAGTTGAAGAAGCTCTTGAAGAAAAAATATCGTTATTTTATTAAGTGAATTATTTTTTAAAAAATAAATGGTAAAAGTAATACTTTCAGCGGCGACAATAAATGTCGCGGCTGAAAGTGAGTTTCAGCGGCGGCATTTTATTGTTGCCGCTGAAAGTGATTTTTAAAAGTCGCCGCTGAAGGTCAATTTATCCGTGTTATAGGCCCAAGCCGCATTTCGCTTCTTCACTTTACCCTTTTCTTCTTTTGTTCTCTGCTCCTCTCTTCAGTTTTCTCTTCTTGTTCCGTTCTTCGCTCCTTCAGCCCTAGCCGCGTCGCCGTCGCTCACAAGCTCTGATTGTTGGCTTCTCCTGCGTCGCTAACGAGCTCTGATTGTCGGCTTCTCCTACGTCACTCACGAGCTCTAATTGTCAGCTTCTCCTACGTCGCTCACGAGATCTGATTGTCGGCTTCTTCACCGTCGCTCACAAGCTCTGATTGTCGGCTTCTCCTACGTCGCTCACGAGCTCTGATTGTTGGCTTCTCCTGCGTCGCTCGTGAGCTGTGATTGTCGGTTTCTTCACAGTCGCTCGAGAGCTGTGATTGTCTGCTTCTCCTGCGTCACTCGCGAGCTCTAATTGTCGGCTTCTCCTGCGTCGCTCGTGAGCTGTGATTGTTGGCTTCTTCCCCGTAGCTCGGGAGCTGTGATTGTCTTCTTCTCCTGCGTCGCTCGCGAGCTCTGATTTATTTTCCCCGCCTCGTCTGCTGAAATCGACACCAAAGTAAGACCTCTTTCTCTCCCAAACTGATTTATCTTCCCCGCCTTGTTCTGTACTTTATGGGTTACTATCTCATCTCCAAAGCGTGCTTCAATTATCACCGATTTAATTATTTAATTGACCATATATTAATTGCTGTAATTCTGAGGCTGAAATTCTTCCCCAATGCAAGTTGATACGATCTGTTCTGACCAACAATCTGTTCTATTTTTTTACATTCTATTTTTCTTACAGTTACCTCTGTTCTGCTTCCGATGGATATGGTCTGTTCTTTTTCATTTTTGTTTACTTGACTCACTTTCTGTTGGGGAGAGGGAAAGGGAAAGGGGAGAAAGAAAAATATAATGTAAATGGAGAAAGAGAGCATCTTTGAGTTCAGTAAATATTCGGTGAGGCAGCATTACCAGAAACACGATCATGATGCTTCATACATATATTCCCCCTTCCTTCATTTCTTTACAAAGCTTGTGAGCGACGGTTGTAATGGTATTTGGAATAATTTTCAATGCTTAATTATTCCAAATACCATTATGATGCAGCATTACTAGGGTCTGTTGTAAGCTTTGAGCATCAGTTGTAATGGAATTTGGAATAATTTTCAATTCTTAATTAAGTGAGTTATAATTCCTAATTATCATATTCGAACAAGCTAAGGGAGGCCTAGAATTCACTCATTTACTTTTTTATTGTCCTCACATTCATTAAATAAGAAAATGCCAATAATAGCTTAGTGTGTCATTTAAATACAAATACATATTATGAAAAGTTAGATAATTCACTTCGTCTTTGGTAACTTGTATGTTATTAAATAGAGGAAATAACTATGCTTAATTGTATCCTATGACTTTCTTACAAAAGGTTAAAACAAGAGAAATTTATTATTGGTAGTCACATAAATTTACTAGATTGATAATAAAAAAATATATTTTGTAGAATGTTAATCTTAACTATTCAAAATTTTAATCAAAGGGTTAAAGTATTGAGGTGGGAAGGGGAGATAAAAAGTAGTGGATAGAAGCCAAGTAATCTTTTAACATGTCAACTTGCTTTTTAAGTCCTTAACCACAGGTAATGTCTTCAAAATAAACAAAAATTGGTCACCTATTTTCAGTCTACTCAACCGATAGAAAGTACAGAAAATGAAAGAAAAATTGACATATATGAAAAGTAAGTTTCAAAAGAACACATGAAAAGATAGCTCCTCTGTTTCATCCATTTAATATATGAAGTTGTTGTTGATATTATAGTAACTACAACAAAGAAAGAAATATTGAAATAAATTTCAACAAGCAACTCTACTTTTTGTAAAAAGCACAGCCAAAAACACGGTAAAACTAAAAAACCTGAATATGATAACATGGATGATGGTAAATAATATGGAGCTGCTCAATGTTTCGGTGATAGTAAATAAGACAAGGAAGATATTCCCAAGAACTCAATTAAATTTAGGTTGTTTATGCAGAAATATTGGTATCTTAGGTTGTTGCTTATCTTCTTTTTTTCTTTTGCTTTTATTTGAACTTGTAGACTAGATCACATCACCATGTAGGTGAAGTAAGGTGATAAACATGCTTATCACTGAACAATTAGGAAGTAAATTTATACTTTTGGAAGGTTAATATCTAGATTTATTCTTGTTTGATTGATTGTTATTTCCTAAATAATTTTATTAATATCTAGAGATCTTCTTGTTTGATTCTTGTTTTTGTAGGATATGTCAGTTTTAAAGAGAGGTCACGGTGGAAAAGGTCTATCTGTTATATCTCGTGACAACATAAATAGTCGAGATACATGCTCTATATCTCAATCAAGACATGTTACTTCATCTCTATCACTACAACAGCAACTTGAGAAAATGCCTGTCAACTCTCCTCCTAGTACTCATACTCAAAATAGTAGTACATGTAAGTTTGCTTCAATTTTATAATAATTGATTTACATCGCATGTAACATTTAATTGTTCTAATTAAATTTTAATGATAGGCTCTTCTACTACAATCAACAAACGCAGAGGAGTTTATAAGTCTATTAACGTGAATTTGAGAACCGCACAAGGAGCAAAGATTCAAGTCAAATATTCAGATTCCATGTCAAGAGCAATCGGTCCAGAAGCAAGAGAATTTTCTAATTATTGTGGTTTAACTCTTAGAACCACAGTCTCTTTCAGGGATGGTGGAGGTAACTGGAAGAATATTTTTGAAAAATATGGTCATGATATGATTTTAAAAATAAAGGTATTATTTATGTCAAATTTTTATACTTACTTTAGTTTATTTATATCATTATATAAAGTGTTTATATTTATTTGTTTCATGATAAATTTGAACCTGCTGATGCAATTACTGAAGAAAAGTTTCATATGACCATATCAATTATTATACAAAATACATTTAGAAATTGGAAGAATAATCTGCACTCTTACTATAAGAAATATGATACTGATGAGGATAGGTTGGCTGATCCTCCTCAAACTATTAGTTTTCAAGATTGGGAGTGGTTATTAATATATTTTAAATCTGACATGTTTCAGGTATCTTACTATCCTTCTAAATAAATTATATTTTTTTATGTCAATAATTAAATTCTTATTAGTTACTATATTTTGTTGTAGAACAAAAGTGCAAGAAACATGATAAATCGAGAAAAACAAATGACTAAACATACTTGTGGTCCTCGATCATTTGCAGAGATTGAATATGCTACAGTAAGTTCAATCTATCACCATTATAATTTAAGTTTTCAATCCCTTTTTTATTTTAAAATCTATTCTTTGTATTTTCTTGTATGTTACTATTTTGTAGAGAGATCCTTCTATTAGATAACCTATCCCTCCTGACCAACTGTGGGAGATAACGCATACTAGGAAGACATTAGATGGACAAGTAGTATGGGCTGACCCACACTCTGAACAGCTTCATGTACGCATTGTAGTTTAATATTTTATTTTGATTTAGTTTTATTTTTAGTCTAATAGTTTGATATGTTTTTATTACAGAGTCGTATGCACGAACTTTCTCAAGAACAAAACCAAGATTTAGAGAGTGATGCTCGAATGACGTTAGAGGAAGTATTGACGACAGTTCTTGGTGAGAGGTCAAGTTATGTACGAGGGAAAGGGTATGGAGCAGAGCCTTCAAGGAAGAGAAATCGCCCTCAATCTATTGATAGTTTAGTCGTGCAGAGTATACGTGCCCAATTGCAGGAAGAGTTTGAAAAAAATTTCAAGAGGAGAGAGAAAAAATAGACGCTGAGCGTGCAAAGATTGAAGAAGAGCGTGAAAAGATGCAATAAGAGCGTGTGCAATTTGAACAGAGACTAATGGAACAAATGGAGCAAAGAATACAAGCTCAATTTGCTGCCTTGATGCAGAAGGGGCAACCACATGCACCTAGTTCTTCTACTCCTAGTATTGGTCCATCTATATAAAATTTATGTATAAACAAAATAATTTTATTTTAATTTTAAACATGTTTAAGCAATTGAACTAATTTGATATTTTATATGATGATCAAAATATTTATCAATGTTATTAGATTCTGGTTTATTTAGTTATTTTTCATTTATTATTTTTATAATTAAATCACAAAAATTGCATAAAAAAGTTAAAAAAATAATATATATTTTAGGCGGCGACATTTGAGTCGCCGTAGAATCAATTTTAGGCGGTGACTTTTTTTGTCGCTGCCAATAGTTATAGGCGACATATCATAGGCGGTGACATTTTATCGCCACAGAATCAACTTTAGGCGGCGACAAAAAATTGTCGCCGCCAATGGGTATAGGCGACAGTCGCATAGGCGGCGACAAAATGTCGCCGCTAATGGGCTTCAGTGGCGATTTTTTAACTTTCAGCGGCGATTTTTATCGCCACTAAAAGTCAGTTTTTTTGTAGTGTATATTCGTGTGATTAGTTTTTTCTTGTTGGCAACATTCATATATAATTTGGACTTATACAGAATATATAAAATACGTTTGTGTATATGATTTAAACTCTTATGACGTACCATTTCACGAAATGAGTGGTTATCGATCGCACTCTACCTAACCCCATAGTTTAATGAGAAATTATATTCAACTCCAATGTCAACTCTTATCAATTTGATGCATATGATGATATCAGCGAATGTATAATTATTTTGGAGTTTATGATTATTATTTTTCTATATGTGTGGTTTATCTCACCACCTAATCGTATAATTTAGTCAAAGATATTGCGTCAAAATGTGGACTCCATTTTAATTTGACTTTCATAAAAATTTGATAAATGTTCATGTATAGCAGTTTGAAGCGTTACGATATATTATTTAACAAAATGGGCTGTTATATCACAATACCTAATCTCCTGTAATTTAGGAATAAATAGATCTGAATCTAAAGTTTTTATGTTAACATTAATAATTTTTTTAACATTTCTTACTTTTATTTTATTAATTTGAAATATGAGTCTCTTGGTATCAACAATTAAGTACTATATATTTTTATTTTTAAAATAAAAATATTATAATTATGAATAAAGTTAAGTAGCATATGGATGGAGATCCCATATATATATATTTGTATTAGTATTCTATTAAAATAGCCGTGAATGAGAGTTAACACAGATGATAAGAAACGAATTTATATTTTATAAAGACGCGAGTTCGATTCCCGTTGTCATTGTAAAAGCTCCTTTGATAGATGATCTTATAAATCTACTATAAGTGTTCTCTGAGTCCTAGGTCTATGTCCTGACTTTAGTAAGAAACTGTTGCTAAAGCCGCGTAAAGTTACTTGTATAAAAAAGATGACCGACTGAAGCATGCGTTGAAGTTTGGGCACACAAGAAGACATTTCCTCTTCTTTGGTCTTTTCCTCTTAATTTTTTTTCCCAATCAACAGTTAAAATACTATTATCATTTGATATGTTTGATTCAATATATAAATATAATGACTAAATGAGGCGTTGAAGTTGTTGAAGAAGAGACACACACTATTTCAATAGTTTTTCATCCCATCGTTTAATTAATAAGTCATCTTCTACGTAGTCTTTTTTTGTGTGTCCACGTTATAAAATTTATATCTCTTAGAGGGATCTCTCTGATAAGTTATCAAACTCTCATTCTGTTGCTCTCTCTCTCTCTCTGCAACAATGGAGAACCTGAAAACACCCTTCAAGGGTGTAGTTAGTGATATTCGAGGAAGAGCCAAGTATTACAAGGAAGATTGGATTTCTGGTATCTGTTCAGGAATCGGGTAATTTCCTTACTACATATATATATATACACGATGCCTCAGTTCAAACTTGTTCATAGTACAAATCTTCATTTGTTTTGGCTCTGATGATAGGATATTGGCTCCAACTACCTATATGTTCTTTGCTTCTGCTCTTCCTGTTATAGCCTTTGGAGAACAGATCGATAGAGACACAGGTTCTTCCTCTGCCGGCCTCATATATATATACTGTCAATACATACAAAAGATTAATCCTAACATGAAAGATTCAATAAAATAAGTGAAGAAGAACAGTAATGAATAGTGGAATGTTTGTGGACGAATATGTGCATGCATGTTGTGTTCTGTAACTGTGTAATACTTTTATGACCTTTAAACTACTTTGATGATATGCTTAGTTATGCTCGTTTTCATGCACGTCTTGGATTTAAATTGGGAATATCTTTGTAATATCTTGTGGCTTTAATTTGTTTGAAGATGGAAGCTTGAGCTCAGTAGAAACACTAGCTTCAACTGCTATGTGTGGAATCATACATTCAATTATCGGGGGCCAGCCATTGTTAATACTCGGAGTTGCAGAACCCACTATCATCATGTACATTTACTTGTACAATTTTTCTAAAGATAGGGATGATTTGGGACGACAACTCTTCTTGGCTTGGGCTGGATGGTAAGAATCACATTAATGTTCATGGTAAAAGATATTCTTTTAAAAGCCTAGTGAATTTTGTCTTTCATTAACCTAGCCAATTCGAGGGTGGGCATTAATTGAAGTAATGGTAAAATTGCCGTTATGTGACTTAGTAATCAGTTATTTAAATCTTAAAAATAACCCCTCCGTTTATGGAGATAAAGCTACATATATATATACATACTTTCCCATACGTACACCACACCTACTAATGAGAATCTCACACTAGGTCACCCTGTAATGTAGTCAATTCGTCTTAAAAAATTTCAAAGGTTAATGAAAGTTGATGCGAGATTTGTGAACATTTTTCAGGGTTTGCGTTTGGACAGCACTGATGTTGATTCTTCTAGCAATATTCAATTCGGGAGCCATTATTAATAGATTAACCAGAATTGCCGGCGAACTTTTTGGCATGTTGATCACAGTCTTGTTCATTCAAGAGGCGATCAAGGTTAGTTTGGTACATATAGAATATTCATAGCATCAGATATAAAAGTAAGTTTGAAGATTAATTAATTGAAACTTGATTTTTCTGAAATGCAGGGAATGGTGAGCGAGTTTAAGATTCCCAAACATGAAGACCGAAGTTTAGAGAAGTACAAATTTAATTGGCTTTATGTAAACGGAATATTGGGAATTATATTCACCTTTGGCCTTCTCTTTTCTTCTCTCAAGACCAGAAAAGCTAGATCATGGTTATACGGCACAGGTTTGTTATTGTTACTGTGAATTAAATTACAAATATTTTTAAATTAAACAATTAGATGCACCAGTTCAATTTGCTATGAACAAATTAATTTTTATTGTGTCACATTGTTGTAGATTTTGTGTGTATGTCAAAAAGAAGTCCCATACATGCACATTACTCAAAATAAAGGAAGCCTTAGCATGTTAAGTTTAACTTGTAAATAAATGAACCAAGAAGACAAATGAAAGGTCTAGAAAGAAATGTTACATAAATGAGTATATTTCTCTTGTTAACACATTACTCAAAATAAAAGAAGCCTTAGCATGTTAAGATTTAACTTGTAAATAAATGAACCAAGAAGATAAATAAATGAAAGGTCTAGAAAAACATATTACATGAAAGAGTATACTTCTCTTATCAACCAATTTCAACCGCATACACATCTTAATTATATATATACACTAATGCTTCTTTTATTTTGGGCGATGTGGGACTTTTTTTTTTGGATATATATGCACATGTCATGTCATGAGGGAAGAAGCTAGAAGAAGAGTATATAATACTTAGATTCTTAGAATGTACTGTATTAAATATGAATGACAAATGTGCTTCATAACATTGAACAAGAAAATAGATACACGATTTAGCTATAAGATGACTCTCTACACGGTGTGCCAATTGTAAAGAGACAAGAATTATGAGATTCTACCTGCTAATTTACAAGTAAGAGATACCTAATCAATTATCCAACGGTAGTAGGTAAAACAATATATTCCCTCATGTCTTTAATATAAAAATTAGTTTGGGGTTGTATTTAGTCCTAAATATAATATTTCGATACATTTTGTCTCTGAATTTATAATTTTTCCCAATATATCTCTATTAATTGCATATATAAAGGATTTCTATCTAATGGTAGTTATGATGAAAGATGTTATTTTAGAAAAATAATATTATATCTGTTATAAATAACTAACACAACTAACTTCTTTAATATATATAAATTAGTTATCTAACTCTTATATTAGGACCAAATGTAGTATATAATAAGAAAATAACCTATCCAATATGCTACACCTCAAAGGCTATGAATTGCATATGCTGAAGGGAATTGGAAGACACACAGAGGAAATTAACTTTAAAATTTTTTCCATTCCCAGCCAGGATCTACCGAATGTGTTTAAGTCAAGGAGAAAAAAAATGTTATCTTGGATATTCGAGCTTTGGTCGTGACCTCCGTATCCACTAGTCGCGACTATTCGCCTTTGGAACTTTCAGTTGCGATCTCCTCAGCTTCTAGTCACGACCTGTCGCCTTTAGAGTTTTTAGTCGCGACCTCCTCAACTTATAGTCGTGACCTGTCGTCTATGGAGTTTTCAGTCGCGACTTCCTCTGCTTCTAGTCGCGACCTGTAATCTCTTTTCGGATTTCTGACGTTCAGATGCCAATTTAGTCGCGACCTCGTCGTACCTGGTGCTCTTTTCTCTATCGCAGAAAGTCGACAACTCAGATCGACTTCCTCTACTAGTATCCACACGAACAGCGTTCCAATCACGAACGACGTGCTAGCGCCTCTTATCCCTCTAGGGCTTTCTCAAGATTTCGTCCTCACTGTCTCTATTTCGGCAGTTTCTTATCTGCAAACCTTTTGCACTCTCCTTGCCCCCTTTTCTTGTGTATTGTGTGTTGTGTGTAGAACCCTAGCCCCTAATATCAAATATATAGGACACTATCGGGCTTCTAATTGGGCCGGGCTTCAAATAAATAAATATGGTTTATATTAAATCCGTCCCACAGATTTAATTCACCTATTTATTTAATTTAAAATAAAGATAAGACAGAATTATATTTGATTTATTCTCATAAATCAAATTTGAGATATCTTATCAATTTGAATTTCAAATTCAAATAGATCATATCCATTTAAATTCAAATTCAAAGGTGATAGAGATTTAATTTATCCTTATAAATTAAATCTTGCAAATATCTCTTATATTATATATAATATATATATACTAATTTATATATATAATATATATATCCACCCTATATTATTCATTGAATCTAGAAATCTCTTAGATTCATTGAATTTGGATATCATAGCTCGCATTGGGCTATTTTGTGTGCGACCCTGTAGGCCCATACGAAGTTGGCAGTGGGCCAGTTACTATACTGACCCACAAGTCGTAAGCGGTCTCTAGCAAGGCATTACGACTACCCAAATCATATGAGGATTGATAAACGATGTAACCTTTCATACAACCATATCAAGTCCCTTTTGTCACATGATATTTCGGTCATGGATGAGGCATGGTGAACGTCATCCTCCTGTTCCTGAGTAGTCTGATTATAGAAATGGAACTACCCTTCCATTATAGTATGGCCATATATTTCTTAGACTCACTCATCGAGGGGCCCAGTAATATCTCTCTACGAATGTGAGGGACAAATTCCATCTTGACTATTCACATTCCTCCGCATGAAAAACCACTAAGCCCGAACATAGCCTTTATGATCACTCGGTCAAAATTAACTTTTGACTAGGTCAAAGCTGAGCGTTTGTCATGTAGGAATCCATGATGATCTCAGATCAAAGGGCATAGTGACATGGCTTGTATATGAGAGAAGCTTATGACTTAACCCATGTAGCTCTCTCATAGCGGGTCGGTCCAACACCCTATACTCTTACATGTGCCTATGACTTTGATTTATATCTCTATATATCTTCAAAGTCATACTGGTCTTATTTCATCTCTGCTCCCTTATAGATGACCGACCAGGGACATTTAGGATAAGATCATGAGTTATCCAAGGATGGTCATCACAGTAAATATGCAAATAATGTGATAACATAATTAAAAAATTCATAAAACAATAATGTTTATAAGACAATGATTGGCCCCTAGGGCACAATTTTCAACATATGCTCACTCATATATCTTCACTATTTGATTCACAGGCAAATTAAGAAGTTTCTTGGCAGACTATGGGGTTCCTTTAATGGTGGTATTGTGGACAGCTTTGTCTTTCACAGTACCAAGTCAACTTCCCTCTGGAGTTCCTAGAAGGCTCTTTGCTCCTCTTGCTCGGCAATCTGCATCATTACACCATTGGACTGTCATCAAAGTAATATATGTATATATATATATATTGCCCTTAACATAGAACAAAGATATATACTCTTTTACTTAACAAGATGATATATTAAATATATTCTGATATAATATTCAATGCAGGACATGGGAAAGGTTCCACCTGCATATATTTTTGGTGCTATTATTCCTGCATTCATGATCGCGGGTCTTTACTTCTTCGATCATAGCGTTGCTTCTCAAATGGCACAACAGAAGGAATTCAATCTCAAGAAAACTTCTGCTTATCATTATGACGTTCTGCTTCTAGGGTTCATGGTATATATATCATTACATCTCTCTCTTGTGTTTTGATCATGAAACTCTCTCATCATTGACCAGGTGAAGAAATTTTCAGACTTTGCTTTGTGGGTTGCTTGGTTTACCACCTTCTAATGGAGTTCTTCCTCAATCCCCCATGCACACCAAAAGCCTTGCTGTTCTCAAGAAACAGGTAATGTTCAATTCATATTGCTGATACTATATATATATAAAGCACTTTGGCTAAATATGGAGTTACAGTTAATTCGAAGGAAGATGATGAAAAGTGTGAAAGAAAGCATAAGGAACAAAGCAAGCGGCTCTGAGATCTATGGAAACATTCAACAAGTGTTCGTAGAAATAGACAAAAGCCCAATTGTAAGTGGGCTAATTAATTAATTAATCACATCATATTTCCTCATGCTAAGTAAACAAGATTTTGCAGAACACAGTGGTGAAAGAATTAGAGGACCTGAAAGAAGCTGTGCTGAAAGAGGAGGAGAAAGAATCATTCGACCCAGAGAAACACATAGACAAACATCTGCCCATAAGAGTGAAAGAGCAAAGAGTGAGCAATCTGTTGCAAGCAATTCTTGTTGGAGCATCAGTGTTTGCTATGCCTGTGATAAAGAAGATACCCACTTCAGTTCTGTGGGGTTACTTCGCTTACATGGCCATTGATAGTCTTCCTGGAAATCAGTTCTGGGAAAGAATCATATTCATCTTCATATCTCCCAATAGACGATACAAGTAATTATTATACTCCCTCCATTAATTAATATAAAAAGTAGTTAACTTTTTTTAAATAAATTAACAAAACCAAATAAATCAGTTAATTATGATCAAATCTAACCTCAAGATGAATTCTTATTATATACTCCCTAATCTACCTAAATTACTTAATTAGTTCTTATATTAGTTATAATAATTAACTGATTTATTTGATTTTATTAATCTACTCAAAAAGTCAGCTAGTTCTTATATTAATGATTGGGTATAGTATAGGAATTAGTTGACTTTTTAGTAGATTAAGGAAGTCAAATAAATCAATTAATCATAACAAAATCTAACCCCTCAAAATAAATTCATATTATATACTCCTTAATATACCTAAATTAGTTAATTAATTATTATATTAATTATAATTAATTGATTTATTTAAATTTTTTATTATATCTAAAAAATTAAGTAACTCTAGTATCAAGGGACGACGGAGGTAGTATATATGTAAGTCCGTGGTTTGAAACCACAATTAATCAATTACTATATTATCAGTGACTAATAATTAATGAGTTTAGTTTGATTGAAATGATAGGGTGTATGAAGGGGACCATGCTTCGTTTGTAGAGACGGTACCAGTGAGAGCGATTGTGTTCTTCACACTGTTCCAATTTGTGTATTTGTTGGTTGCTTTTGGAATGACATGGATTCCAATAGCAGGAATATTATTTCCTTTGCCTTTCTTTGTGTTGATCATAATAAGGCAGTATCTGCTTCCCAAGCTCTTCAATCCTCGGCATTTAAAGGAACTTGATGCTGCTGAATATGAAGAAATCGCTGCTACTCCAAGACTCTCCTTCCGTCTCTCTTCTTCCCAGGTATATATTACTTTTAATGGTTTCTTAAAATGTGTGAGGATCCACTGAGTTCACAAGTTGCTTATATATATGTATAAATTTTACTATTTCTTTTTTTTTTTTTGTTATAATTAAGGGTGCGGATTCAACAAGTATGGGATCGAGGGAAATGGGTGATGGTGAGATATTAGACGAGGCCACAACTGGTAGAGGAGAGTTGAAGCTCAAAACATTTAGCTTTAGATCAGAGGCACGTACACAGGTATTATTACACGATTTTAATGTATGTATTTGTTTACTTCCTTTCTCAGAACAAATCTGACATTAAATTGTGTGTGTGTGTGTGTGTATTTTTCAATTTCTGTATGTGATGAGAAGGCGTTGCAAGGAGATGAAATCGAGAGCGAATCAGATTCCTAAGATTAATGCAAAGATCTTTGGGGAAAAAATGCTTGTGTACTTGTTAAAAAAATAGTCGAGTTTCGTGTTATACAGTTAGTTTTGCAATTTAATAATGATCAGACTAGAAGTTGCTGATATGTAGGTGAAGTTTTAATTTGCTTGAGCCATATTGTTCACAACTCGTAAACAGTGCTGGTCTCTATGTACATGTTATGTTTTATATTTAATGTTATGTAGGTTTCATGTATATTTGCCAAAAATACAGAGTTTGGTTAAAAAAAACAGTTAATGACTTAGTAGAACACTAGTAAAACTGAATGATTTTATTAATTTGGTCCTCTCGTTTTTGCTCTCATTGGAATTAAAAGGAGATTTGTGTGCCTAAGTGCCAAACAATTGAAAGAATAATATCATCGGTACAAAGCTTCTTGGTTTTTTTTTTGGTACAAGAGAGGCTAAAAGCCCAAAGTAAAGTACTAGATTATGAGAGGATCATATCCTAAATACTCATTGACCATAAGATTCCTCAAATGTTGAGGATAATCATATAACACTGTCATATTACTCAACCCGTCCTTCGTCAATGCATCTGCAAGTTTGTTTTGTTCCCTAGATATGTGACAAATCTTCAACTTCCAAGATAGCTTGACAAGGTTATACATCAGTGTCATTAATAAGCTGCACCTATCACATTTGCAATTCAATAACATATGAACCACATTCTTAGCATCAAATTTAATAATAATGTTCTTAAATTTCAGATCTGAAACTAACTTTAATCCTGTGTATATAGCCAACTGTTTAGCTTCAATGACACTATAGGAATCAAGAGAATTCGTAAAACCTACAATCCAACTTCCTGACTAATCACGAATAACCCCTCTACATCCCGCCCTATTGTGTGCTGCAGTAAGAGCTCCATCAACATTTAATTTGGCCCATCCTGAGGGGGAGGTTGCCAATTAGATGGGATTGATGAATTGACAAGATTGGTTAACTTGTCCTCTTGACCTGTACAAAACTCTTTCATGTTTGCATTATTACCGAGTAAGGATATGATGGTTTTAAAAAATCATTATCAAATATAGATTGACTCCTCCATTTCCATAAACTCCAAATGGATACCCCCCAAATCAATTTCCAACTGCAATTATCATTATCTCCTAACTCCTTTCTGAGATTCATATCAAACTAATCCTGTAGAGGAGCTCTAAAGAAAGAATCATAAGAACTATTATGTAAAAATATATTCCAAAATTGTCTAGCATAAGAGAAATCTCGGAATATGTGTAAAACGTCTTCTAAATCCTCATTATAGTATTGACAATTCGCATTGGTTGAGGAGCACCTACTTCTCCAAGAATTTGTCGACAAACGGTTATTAAATGCTATCTACATGAATACACGAATATGCTCTGCACCTCTTCACTTCCATATATCATAAACAGAGCTATATGTATTAGCCGATGGTTTCTCAATTAAATAGTAAGCACTTTTAATAGTAAAAGTACCGTCATTCGTAGCATTCCACATCATTAAGTCATTACCCGCCTTCGATATAGGTGGTAACATGCTACGCATCCTTTGAAAGACATTACTTGAGACAAAAGTAGCAAATTTTTGGTAATCCCAAGTCCCATCTGTAATCCAATCTGCAACTTTACTATTTACTTCTTCCGCTATAATTTGTCGAAGACACAAATCCTTTAAAGGTTTATTAGGAAGCAGCCACTTGTCGATGAAAAAATTCACTAGTTGCCATTTGGGACATGCTATCTTGTGCTCTCATCAACAATTTCTTATTATTGAGATATGAATTTCCATAATGCAGAGTCTCCTTTTCTTACATCCAATAGATTTTCCTTATTCCTTAGCATATATTTATGTAATAGCACATATATCCATAGCCCTTTCTCACTATTAAGTAGCTTCCAGGCTATCTTTACTCCATAAGCTTAATTGAAAGATGCTAACTTCTTGAACCCTAGACCACCATATAATTTAGGCATAATAATTTGATCACATCCAATAGGATATAATCCATGTGAGTGATTACTATGTCCCCATATAAAATTTCTTTACACACTTTCAACTTCCTGACATACACTAACCAGAGTTTTAGCCACTTGCATAGGATTTATTGGTATAGAGATCAGCATCGATGTGGCCAAGTAATTCGACCAACTACTGATGATGTACTCTCCTTCCACATAGCTAGTTTAGATTTCACTCTATCTATGATGTATTGGAAAGTATCTCTAGGTTTCCTCCCTCTGATGATTGAAAATTTCATATACTTCCCTATAACAGTAGAAACACCCATTCTTGTCATATCACTAATCCTTCTCTTAACAGTACCATGCACCTTTGGAGAGAAGAATATTGATGATTTATTTTTGTTGATGCTTGCACCTGATGCGAGACAAAATCTATCTAAACATTCCATCACACATTGAGATTGTTTTTTAGTCGTTACTCCAAAAAGAAAAAGATCATATGCAAACATAAGATGGGAGATAACTAAGCCCCCTCTAGATACAAAAATTGGCTTCTAATTACCTATAAAAACTGAATCACTAATAATATGGGATAACATATCCATACACAGAATAAACAAAATATGTGAGATAGGATCTCCTTGTCGGAGCCCTCTTTTAGGTGAGAAAAATCTAGTTTGTGATCCATTCTATAATAAGTTATATGAAACAGATGTAACATATCCCATAGTAAGATTTATAAAATTATACTCAAAATTAACATCAATAAGAACATGTTGAATAAAGTCCCATCTAATCCGATCATAGGTTTTCTCTAAATCAATCTTCCAAACCATAAGACCATTATTTCCTTTAGCTTTCTCAATAATATGCATTACTTCTTGACCAACAATAATATTATCCTGAATGTGCCTGCCTTTTATAAAACTTGATTGAAATGGTGAAATAAGATCATCAATAACATTTCTCAATCTACTAACAATCACCTTAGAAATATACTTATAACAGTATATAAGGCACTAGGTCTAAAATATCTAACAAGTTCAGGATGCTCTCTCTTTGGAATGAGAGAAAACAAAGTTTTATTAGCATTATCCACAAAGTACCCTTTTTGAAAGGTTGTTTTAACAAATTTACATAAAGAACTCCCTACTGTATTCCAGTTATGTTGGTAACAGATAATAGAGAAACCATCAATACCTAAAGGTTTATAAGGTCCCATAGAGAAGAGAGCTTCTTTTATTTCCTTATCAGAAGGCACATCAGAGATATTAGTAAGGCAAGTTCTAACTTCAATTGGAAAATTGGATCTTGTTTGTAACATACATGGAGTATTATCAGTCCAATTATAGAGATTCATAAAGTAGGTTTTGACTTTATCAATTATGTTTGGTTCTTTTTCTATCCAGTTTCTTCTCTCATCTTTAAGCATTATAATCCTATTCCTCCTTCTCCTCATCTTTGTTTTTAAATAATAATAATGGGTATTTCTGTCTCTTTTAGCTGTCCATTTCGTCTTAGCCTTTTGGAACCATTTAATTTTCTCTAATTTCAAAAGATGTTCCAATTTAGCTTATAAATCCTTTTCAAGAGAGTTTAAAAACACCGAATGAGTATGAGCCAGTGAACTTTGAATACCATTTAAGGAAGTTACTAATGATTCAATTTTCAACCCACCAATATATATGTAGCAAACTTAGTTGAAAGGGATCTACTATTTGCTCTTGATATTTGATTGGGGAAATTAATCTTTATTCCCATGCTTCAAACATGCAACTTAACGAAGGAGCGCATACCAATACTACTAGAAATGATTTCTTCAACATCTAAATCAAGTCAATAAAGCAAGCAACAAATCATATTCTTTCTATTCTTAATCTTCCTGAAAAAGATCAGGCATATACAGCACAACAGATTCTGGATTATGCAGAAAATATGGTTAACAATGCGCACTTTATTACTCTGTATATGATTGTGGAGGTGAATGCTATTATTACCACAACAATGATGAAGCTACAGAAACATCATCTATGAAGGATCAATCTTGCCAAGAAGAATCCGACAATAAATTGAAGGGCGTGAAGCTTCCACGAAAAGAAGGACTAATAAGTGATTGCAGAACTTGTTTAAAAGATTTCAAGGTCGATGATGCAGTTCAAATGCCTCTCTCTCATTTCTTTCATGGGAACTGCATTGTTAATTGGTTGTTGAAGAAGAAGAATTGCCCCATATGTACGTGGTTTCGAAATTCCTTCAAAAATTAGAAATTCTTTAGGTGTTTATTTTATTTAATTTATATGTTTTATTGATTTTTGAATATTTACTATTTTGTCTATGTTAATTATGGGATGATAATAAACTTTTAGAAGTTGAGAATTGCTGAAGTATGTTTTTGCTTACATATATGCAACAATACAACATAAAACACGTACAGACTCGTAGCCCTATTTGGTAGGGTATCTAGTAATATAAACTAATTCTTGATGGTTACATATGTAATTTAACTGCGAGCAAGTTCACTTTTAAGTCGATTTTTTTTATAATATCTTCCTCCACCAATCCGATGCCGTATTTACGTTCTTTTCAAATTTTTTCTCAGACCCGTTAAATCTTTAAAAGTTTTCTTTTTACCTATTTAAATAGTAAGGATGATGATGATGATGATGATGATGATGTATGTAGCAGAGTTAGATCTGTATAATTGAGTCAACTAACGGTTAAAATTGAAAGGACTAGCTGATGTTATACAAGTCAACCTACACCAAAAACAGAAAAAGGAAAAAAAGGTTCCATGGGTTACCTTGTGGGTTATGTGGATTAACTTGTTTAACTTACAAAGTTAAAGGAATCATGCCAAAAAGACCTTTTTTAAAAAAAAAATTGTGATTTTACATATAAGACAATTTGCCTTCTCTACTCTAATAACATGCCATTTCTACAGTTACTCACAAATCTGGAACGAATGAACGACAACAACAAAAACTAATTACAATTCTTGTATGATGGCATTTTTCTGATTGTAAAATATTGGTTGGAGAATTATCCTTCCTTTTATATCCTATTACGCTGCCTCTCTCAGTATAAGTGTCTTATTTAAAATTTTAATTTTAAGATCTAAAGAAAACTAATATGATCTTATATTGCTAGACTAATTCTATGTCAATGTTGGAGAATTATCTTTGCAATATAAACATTTATATTACAATTGAATAGATCAAACTTTTTTTTTATTGACAAAGGAGAACGATGGAACATAAGAACTAGGTCTAATGTATGCTTAAATTAGTTTTTAGATGATAAGTTTAGAGAAAAATGATAAAAATAATTTTAGAAGAGAATAACTTTTAAAAAAGTAGAATTTTTTTCTTCTTGAAAACTATGATTTTCTACTCCAAATCATATATATATATATATATATTGCTTAGTATAGGTATCTTTTTAATATAAATAATCATATTTAAGATATTTTTAAATACTAAATATAAATATTTTTTAATAAATATTTAAATCTTATTTATCATATGAGAAAATAATCTGTTCCATTACACTCATCTCCCAATAGTAAATCATGGTTTTGAAGCATGAAGTCCTTTTTTAGGGGAAAACAAGTTTTTGGGCCAGATTAAGCACTAGGCCTTGTTGCCCAATATAGTTGGGTCCAAATCAGTTTTGGGCCAAATCTCCAACAGTCAAGTTTTGAATCAGCACATGCGGTGGGCCTTTCCAGGTGGCAAGCAATAGGACCGTGACACTCCTACTAGATGCTCTCAAACCCAAAGCCAACAAGCCAAGGGCATCGTCGTGACTCTCCTCTTCTGGTTTTTCCAAAGAGAATGAAAACACAGCTTTCCTTCTCCTTGTAATCATTTCGGTGCTGAATCGGTCGTCGGCGTGACTCACCAACGATGTGGCGAAGAATTTTCTCCTCCCAACTCAAATCGCTAACTACAATCTCCTCCTCTCCCTCTTCCCGATCTGCTTCTACACCTGCTCGATTGGTAATCAACGCTTCTTCACTTGTTCACTCCTCTTCTGTTCTTCCTCGTCATTTCAGTTCCGGTAATCTCTTTTCTTTTATTACTGATAATTTCTTTCGCTATTCGTCCTTTAATTGACACAATGCGTTGTTTTATTTTCTTTTTGTCATTATAAAATAGCCGATGCTGCGATCAGAAAGACCGTTGAGGATGTAATGCCTATTGCTACTGGCCATGAGCGTGAGGAGATTGAGGCAGATCTTCAGGTGACTACTCTTGCCCTTTTCTGTTTTTTTTTTTAAGTGGATTGTGTATCGTCCTGTATCATTGTTTTGGTGTTGAGCGGATAATTTTGGTATTTGAAGGATGATTCATATTTCTCAATTGTTTCTTTCTGTCAGGGAAAACAGCTCCTGGATATAAACTATCCTGAAGGCCCTTTTGGTACCAAGGTAACTCTTCTAACGCTTTCAAATTTTTTAGAAAAACTAATTATGGTTTTATATTTGCATGTGGCCGCTTATTTTGTAGCCAGAAAAAAGCCGGAGGAATAAAAGATAACTGTCAGCATATCTTAACATTGTGTATTTGATATGTATGTAAATTAAGGCATCCTTAAATAGTTTCCTTAATAAATTGTTATTTCATTGTTTCCGTAGCAGGCGCTAGGCAGCGACGTAATGCATAATTATTTATTTATAAAATTAAATAAATACTGTCAACTTTTAGCTCCTCAACCTCACATTAGTTCGAATAACTAACTTTGAAGTATTGAAAATGCTTGCTAATTTGTTTGTTTGGATGTATGGAAATGGAATACAGGGAAGTGGAATGAAAAATAAAGGAAGTAACATAATGAATGGATTAAAATATAGATATTTACTGATTCTGAAACATAAACTGTTTATAAATCAGTATGGTCTTCCTTTGAAGCAAGTTACAGTGGACACAATAATGCCCTTTTAAAATAAAACAAGCCTGGGAATCGTACTATGTTTTGTTACATACAATATGAATTTTGGGAGGGGAAATCATCTTCATCCTCTTCTATTAAAGTATCTCGTTTACTTATTCCATTTTGTCTCAGATAGACTTAGTACTATTTGCTATTTATGCCTTTCTGTTCCTCTATTCTACTTGTCACATTTAAGTTTGATGACATTCATTGTTTATTTGATTGACCTAGTTTCCAGATGTAAAATCCATACTTCCTTCTTTATAAAAAATATATAAAAAAAAAATTGCCTGAGTGTTACATTTTATTTATTTTGGGTTCGCATTCACTTTTTCCTCAGTTATATGTAAAACTATGTAGTAAAGTCCTACTATCTTATATTAATCTCATTGTTATTTTGCTCCATAGGATGCACCCGCTGTTGTTAAGTCCTACTATGACAAAAGGATAGTTGGATGCCCTGGAGGCGAAGGCGGTGGGTACTTCTTATATTTAGATATGTCTTATTGTGTGTGAGTTTCTTCACAAGTTGATAAAAATTGTCATACTTTAGTTATGGCATTGAGGTGGACAACTTTTTTATTGCAGAGGATGAGCATGATGTTGTCTGGTTTTGGCTGGAGAAAGGCAAGCCTCATGAATGTCCAGTGTGCGCACAGTATTTCACGGTGAGTTGAGTTCCATTTAATATATATGTTTAATTTTTAGGTTCGACTTACATGTATAGTATAGGTATTTACATTTGTCGATTTAAAATGGAAAAACCATTTTGCAGATACTTATATTTTCCCTTAATTTTTCATTTGGTAACTGTGCTTCTTCTAGTTCAATTAAATTTTTTAGTTTTACCCTATTAACGCCGTTAGCCCAGACCCTGTACTTTAAGAAACATCCTGAAGGGCCAACTATTGTTTGCCAAGTTTCTGGTTCCCCAATCGTAATGATCATAGAATCAGCTTCAGCATATCTGCATGTATCTTCTTCTATATCTGCTTAATGTGATTCTTATTCCAACAAGAATCATCAGATATTCTTGATCACTTAATATGGAATTGAGAACAAAGCAAATTAAGGTCTTATATTTAGGATTAAATTAAATCCCTTGTTTAGTTTTTATATTTAGGGCTAGAGGTAGTACTTTATAAGGGGATTATACAATATAATGGCACTGATTATTTGACCTCGTGTTTTAACAGCTTGAACTGGTTGGACCCGGTGGTGCACCCGACGGACATGGCGATGATGAGGACCATCATTGATCATAAGCTTGCGGATTTTTCTTTCTTGAATAAATTTTGGACAGAAGAAGAGATTTTGTCTAGCACACACTCGAGTCTTTAAAATCCAAGAGGCATTGATGTTGTTTGCTTTTAATTGGATTATGCATTGTTATGATGCTCTTGCAAATTTTGACAGACAAAATGTGATTATTTTAGTTGCAGTCTGGTCATTTGCTAGAGCTGTTATTCCTGTTGGTTAACTGCAATAATGATAGTGACTCCCATGATTTTTCTCAGATTGCTTAAAAGAATATTTGAAGGAAAACCTTCCATGTTCCGATACTTATATTTGGGAAAATAAACTATTCTGTAAACTACGCGTGTTTGCAAAAAATAAGATAGATATTAAAATTGGAATGTGTGGGTAATAGTCATTAGTTAGGCTAAATTGACATTTATACTTATGTGGCCACCTTAAAAACCCGGTATTTATAGTCCTTAATTAAATTTATGGACATGGGCTTAATTCTTAAAGGGAAAAATGAATCTGCAAGTACTTATAATATATCTTAATTTTTAATCAGGTTCTTATACTATTTTTTTTTTTTATCAAGTGTAGTTTCACTTATTTTTAATCACGTAATTCTTTTTTATTAGTCACCTGTAATAATTACAAAGATCTTATTGAAAATTAAGTGAAATTATAATGATATGATAAAAAGTTTACAGGAACCTCATTAAAAATATGTGAAATTACAAAGACTTGATAAAATGAAAAAACAAATTACACATCTTATTAAAAACAAAGTGAAACTATAAAATTTGTCATTTAAATTTTCCCATTCTTAAATCCTAATTTAATTTTTAAAAATATTATTTATTCTGATTCTTAATATAAAAGTTAGTTAATTTTTTTTAAATAAATTAAAAAAATTAAATAATCACCTAAGCTAATAACTAAAGACCAAAATGGGACTTAGAGCAAGCGTGTTCCTGGAGTACTTATCCATGTCGATCATACTATGGACCAGATAACGAATGCATGCATGTTCGACCAAAACATCTAAAGAAAATGGTGGTGTCGAACGATTGCACATACAAAAAATAACTAGAAATACTAACGTGATTTTATCGAAGAAGTTAGTATATTATAATATAATAAATTAATATTTAAATTATCATTAGGAGATGTGTCTATAGTTAGTGCCTAATAATACTTTAAATATGATTACTTTCAATAAAAATATATATACTTAGAAAAAAATAAAAAAAAGAAATTATTATTGTTATTATTATTATTATTTGCAGAATTTAGAGGAATTTCCACCAACCTTGGGTTCTTTGGCCAAAGGGAACGACGGAAATGACAGAAAAGCATAATGTGGAGTTGTGGACATACTGAAATGACATCTTGATATTATTGCTTTTATGAAAGTGTTTTCCCAAATGCCTTTCTCTTTTAAAAAATCGTTTTCAAGCATAATGAAGTAAATAAAATCTAAATCTGGTAATTAGAATCCTAACAGAATAGATTCAAAGGCTCATGTCTCAAACAATGACGAATTTATTATTTAAACGGAGTAATTGATCATCATCTCACCTAACAAAATATGGGAAAAAAAACATTTGCAAGAGATGAATGAAAAACCGGGAAAAAAAATAGACGAGTAAAAAAAAGTTGAATTAAACTAGTAAAATTTCTTATATATATATATATATTCAAATTTTTGTTTGGTGTTTAATATGAGACATTTTATAAAATTGAATGAAGTATTTATAAATTATTTCTAAAAAAAACATATACATTTCTAATTGATTCACTTGAGTGAGATTTTTTTTTTCTAAGCATAGGTTTAAAGGTAGGCTTAATATATTTGTTTTTAATAGGACTTAATATTTTTAATTAAGGGTAATTTCTGAATTTTTTTAAGAAACTAAAACTCTTAACTAATTTTATCTATATTTATTTATCTATAATATTCAGTTTAAGTGTACTATAAATAATATAAAAGGAGTGTGACTCTTATATTACTATACGATATTAAAATATTATTTCTTCAGTTATTAATATATCACATATTTAATTAATTTAATTAAATTAAAAAAATTAGTTAAATTAGTTAATATGATATATATATTTTTTAAAATAACCTAATAATATATTTTTTAAAATAACCCAATAATCTATCTTAAATATCAATATTAACTCTCAAATTGAATCATATATTAAAGAGCAGAAGAATATTAGATATCCTCTAATTATCTTATTCAAAAAATTGTTAGGTATTAATAAATATAAGCATATCTCTTAATAATAAATTAAATTTTAATTTATCATATTATAACAAAATAATTTTTTTCCATAAAGCCTAAGCCGTTGGCAATGGTACAATTAGTTGATAGAATATAATTAACAAATGCCGCAGGCCAATTGGATGAATTTACAACATGAAGTTGCCCTTTCGCTGACACCATCGACTCAAATTAAAGAGAAGAACAATATATATATATATATATATATATATGTGTGTGTGTGTGTGTGTGTGCTAATAAATTAATTAATTAACTAAGCTTTGTTTGAATTGGAAGATACATCAGATAACATGATCTGATCTGATGAAAGGATTTAACAAGTAATGATTAAGTGAGGACCTGACATAATTTGCATATATATATATATATATATATATATATATATATCTCAAAGTGGCTTATCATTTGAATTTGAATTTTAATGATGACATGCCTACTTTTCCTTGTCATTTTTTTTTAAAACCAGATTTGTCTCTTAACTCCATATAGGGACACTCAACATCAACTATCATTTTGAATTTTGCATGGCAATCGAATACTGCTTTTGTAGCTCTAGGAATAATAATTTGTTTATTATATTAATTCCTACTTTTCTTCTCAAAAATAAGTTTTATTGGCTTTATTCTCCTGCATCCTCATTTTTTTTAATTCTAACCCTACACATTTTTCTATACATTATATTATAGGGAGATATATTATTATCTGGCTTATAAATAAAATAATTTAACTAATATCAACAAGGTTCAGTTAATAAAAGAAATTGATTAATAATATATAAAGTTATAAATTTAAATTTTTATTAATAAAAAATTAATAAATATCTGTATAAATACTATTTAAATTTAAAGATATGTCTTATAAATTTTGAAAACTTAATTCATCTAAACTTTATATTATTAGAAAAAAAAAGAATAACTTAATTAATAGTATTGGGTTAAGTTGATGGGACTTGATTTTTTAGAGTTGGGAATTTGAATCTTATAAATAAAAAAAAATGTTTTAAAAGATATGTTATTAATTAAGTTTCACAATACACAAATATGACTTGGTACTATAAGAGATCAAATAATTATATATAAAAATAATATAACTTGCTATGTATTTATATTTTATATTGATATTAATATCATGCAATAGAAAAATTCATATAAAATTAAAAAAGGGAAAAATAATCTTGTTTATATTCTTAAAAAATATTAAACTATTGATTGAGAGGAAAATTCATAATTAATTCTTGCAATATAAACAAATGATTGGCCACTCTTCAGCCTAATTTTCTGAGCCACTTCATAATGTGCAAAACGCTCTACTTTAGGTGGGGGGAAAAATCATAATCCAACCAACCACACAAAATTCAGGCAAATTAGTTATAAATAAATATTTAAATATATTACAGGGGCATTACTTTAAAAAAAAAGTAATTAATTTAATTATTAAAGAACATCTTCTGATGAGCTTAAAAATTTCCTTGACGGAGGTTGAATCTGGGGTCTTATCATTGTGACTAAACAAGCCCCTAAAACAGGCTACATGCCCTAACTTAGGTAAGTGTCCCATCATAGCATAATATTTTAAATATCCATTGTTTGTTTGTTTGTTCTAAAACACAGAAGAACAAGTTATTTATTTTATCCATATCAGTTAATGAGTTCACAACTTGTTTTAGTGACTGGAAAAAAAAACCCAAAAGTGAAGCTAGAAACTCTCCTTCTTATGGTTCACAAATGTCTACTCAATAGCTGAGCACCAGCTTCTTGGCCTACATATAATGAAAATCTAAAGCCGAATTGATTGATTCTTCTAGCTTCAAGCGTAGAGCTCAAGTTAAAAATTCCCTTAAGAGGCAGTTTTTAAATTTGTGTCCCAAATTGCTTTACTTTTGTTTCTTTAAAAAAAAATAATAAAAATATATTTTTATACATAAAAAATATTAATACTTCAAGAATTTTATACACAAAAATATTAATATTCGAGTTTAGGTTTTTCAGTCTAATCAAATTTTTAAATAGAAATTTTTTACTAATTTTTTTTTATAAAAGAAAACAGAAATTGCATGCCAGCTAAAATTGCGGAAGAGAGAGTTGTAAAATATATATTGAAAATGGTGAAGGTAATAGCACTTAGTGCATCTGAGATTTTGAAAAAAAATTACAAACTTTTTTCCATTGGGCCATCAATATGTTCCTTTACTACAAAGCTTTTGCATACATAAGCAGCCTAATCTGCCAGATTACACCCACCACACAGTACTTTAATTAATCTCCAATAAGATATAATAGTCTAGTGCCAGCAGCATATCTTGTCTCCTCATTAACAAATACTCCTCTCTCTCTCTCTCTCTCTCTCTCTCTGATTCAACTATTCTCTCTGTTTTTTGAGCTATTCGTTCTTCTTTCTTATTTTTTTTCAATATTCATTCTTCTTTTTTTTTTGGTGGGGAAGGGCATGAGTTGACAAAAACCAAAAAGTTTGCCCCTAAGTTCCTCTTAAACGGAGAAAAATCCACTCATTTTTTGACATAGGAGAGGGATATTAGATGCTTAACCATATATGGTCAACCAATTAGGCTCTGCCATTTCACCAGCTTGTTTGAACTATAAGTCAATCAGTTTTATATTGGTGATCCTTTGTGTTCTTTCTTTTAAAGCAAATTACAAAATGATAGGGAATGTTGGTTACTTTGAATGAAAACCTAACTTACTATAATACCTTTGAGAACTTTTGGGCTTTTTAAAAAAGTTACTTCATCGTTTCTAAATATAAAAATTAAATAATTAACTAATAGATAATAAAAAAATTAGTTAAATTAGTTATTAGTAAAAATTTATTTTTGATTCTCCTAACATATCTTCTTTAATATTTTTTTCGCCCTAAATATAAAAACTATACAAAAAATTCACTTTTGTCCTAAATACAAAATCTCAGTCCATTTTATATAATTTTTTGTCCAAAGAATTCCTTTTTTTTTACTCGTATTAAGGTAGCTTTTAATCAAGAAGTAGTTCTAAAAAATATTATTGAAGAGGGTAATTTAGAAAAATCAAGATAAATTTGTTATAAATAACTAAACTAATTTCTTAAATATTTGCACATTATTTATCTAACTTTTATATTAAGGACCGAAGGTAGTAATTTGTATTGTAAACTACTCTATTAGTGGAAACCCCTTTAATATATGCACTCAATAAGGAGAGTTTGAAAAAAAAAATTACTCCTCTGGTCCTAAATATATGACATATTTAACTAATTTGATTAGATTAAGAAAGTTAGTTAAATTAGTTATTATAATATATTTTTTCTAAAGCATCATAATCATTTTTCTAACTCTTTCCTCTTTCTCTTACTTAATTATTATTTATAGAGTAGTAATAGGGGTAAATTGGGAAATAGTTGATAAATTTAGAAAATATATATTATATTTAGGATCAAAATTAACTCGCTAATTATGTCTTATATAAAAAGAGTATAAATTTAGCTAATAAAGTGGATTAAAATCTTAGGTATATAAATAAAGATAACCCCTCAAATAACACTTACATTTAAAAGCATATTTAACAAGTGCTTTGATGCCTAAAAAACAGAGACTTCCAAGTGAGTTACCAATTGACTAATAATTAAGCCAATTTGTAAATGAGTATTACTTTTGTTGTTTACAAATACACGATCATGTGATATTGACTCACTTTAGTATTAAACAATTTTTTTAATGCTACGCAGACATCAAATACGATATTGCAATCTTTTTCTCACCAATCTTCAACAAAAACTTTCACTTTCAAATAGACCTTTCATAACTTCAAAGATTTCAAATAACACATACATTCATATAGAAAAGAAAAAAAGATTGAAGTTAATGTTAGCTCTAGCTGTCAATAATTTTTTTATAGATCATGATCAAACTCTTCAAGATTCGGGGGGCATTCCACATTTGAATAGTTCACATAATTTTCTAGTCTCCATCAATGAAACTTTAGAAGTTCAGAAAAAAAGAAAAAGAATAGAGTTGAGAAATTTTTTTAAGATTTTTCCAGGTAAGGCTGCATGAAAGCTGCATTTTATAGGCGAGCATGCATAGTGGCGCACAATGCATGTACTCATTGACTTATATGTATATAGTGGTTCTCTGTCTCTTCCGTATAATCTGAAATTTTATCTCTGAGATGATGAGGGCAGGGATATATACCAGATCCACCACTTTCACAGTAAATTACGGAATTCATTTTACTGTGGGAATCAAAGCTGCAAAATCTCTTCACAACTTGGGGACACACACAAGAACAGGAAAATCCTTCAAAGACAATAATAAAAGAAGTTAGCAAGTGGAACAATTTTTCTCAAGTTGGATTCCACTAGCTAGCTAGAAGGCAATGGAAAAAGAAGAAGATGTGTGTTCTTTTTAATCTCTCATAATAATAATAATTTAGAAATGGGATTTTGTAAACTATGATGATTTCTTCCTGAAAATGTTTAAGCTGCAATTTTCTCTCCCCTATTTTTCTTCTTCTAAATATGAAAAAAGTTTCATGATTTTTGGTTGTTATTTTTCACACACAAGAGCAGGTACTATATACTGTACTATTCTTTTGACTTGTGCTGTTTCTCACGGGGATAAACAAACAAAACTTTTGTATGAGTGGGGTTTGAGCAGCCGAGCATAGTGGAAAGCAAGAGAAGAGAGGGGGGGGGGGGAGATTAGTGTAAAAAGCTTACGTGCTTTTTCTTGTCAATTCTAATATGAAATCCAGTTTGATAAGCTTTTTATCATTATTATCTATCAAGAACTAGAAACCTGGGGGGGGAATACCCAGAAGCTCCCTTTCTCCTTCCCATATGCAATATTTTCTGCTGATTTCTTCCTTTTTGTCCCTGAGAATATAATATTTCAAAATTTTTAAAACTATGGATTGGAGGTTAATGGTAATCCATCAATCATGCAGAAATTCATAAACAAATCATTTGTGAAAAGAAAGATATTTTCTTTTTTGCAAACTTAGGTTATTCTCTCCCTTTCTCTCTCTCCCCATCTCTCTCTCAGGTTTTCAGTAATATTCTTCTGTTATCGTTGTGGCTTCCTTTATTTTCAAGCCACTGTCCTGAAAGCACAGATTCTCTATGCTTAGAAACGGATGAATGTTATAAACTGATAAAAGGGTTTACTTCTTTTGTCTGTCTTTAGTTCTCTCCTTTTCATGGATGCCCATATCTATCTAGGTGGTTTTGGCCGGGCCTATAATATAGTTTTTGTGCTCACTAATATACATTTTGCAAATGCATATTACACGTTTTATTCCAACTCCACCAGACCCTTCTGTGTATAAATACACTACCATTCTCCATTTTCTTTCATTGCAGATCGATCCTCTTCTCATATACAAGTCATTGCAATATAGCTGAGCGCTGCTTTCAAAACAGTTTGCAAGCTTAAAAAATGAGCTATGCATATTCTCATATGGGCTCTGGTTTGTTGTTCTTCTCTGTAAACTGCAGGAGCTTTTCTTATAGTCTTTTAAGTGTTTGTGTTTTGTACCTCGTTTAAAAAAGTCACTTTTTTGACATTTTCATCTGTCTTTTTTCCCTCCATGTGCTGTATAATGATATTTACTCTTTGTTTGTGATGATTCTTGTTATTTTTTCTACTTGTTTTGAACTCTATTATCAGCTTCCTTTATTAAGTTTTAGCTTTTCTTGCTTGTGAAAAATGCAGGTAGTAGAACTGGTCGAAGAACTCTCGAGTTTGGGAAAACTCATGTTGTGAGGCCAAAAGGAAAACACCAAGCCACCATTGTTTGGTTACATGGTCTTGGTGACAATGGTTCCAGGTATGAATCTTAAAATTACACAGTTTAGTCCTTGAAAATGTATATGCATGTTTGAGTGACTAATTAGTAGTGAATGAAAAACTTTAAGGGGCTAAATTGTGTAGTCATAAGATTTTAAAGTAAAAAAGTAAATTTCTTCTCTTTAAAATGGGTAAAGTATACTGCAAATTCATTTGAGTGATAAATGCATGGTTCTGGAACTCAAGGGGTTTCAAACATATTGGCAGGCTTCATATTAGTGTTTTCTTGATATTAAATGCTTTCAAAGTTCAGCTTCTTTCTGCTGAGATTCTAAATGGAATAAATTCTGTCGGAGGAAAATGTGGTATACTATGATATAATGTAACCTTCATTTTAACTATTGGAAGTTGAGCATATACTAAATACGTACCAAATGCTCTCTTTTTCCTCTAGCCATCTGAAGGATATTACACAATACTTTTGACAGAAGAATATTTATATGAAAAAAAAAAACTTATACAAATATTATAATTATTCTTTTCTTCAGTGTTAGTGCTGTTATTAACAAAGCCATTAAATTGAATGACTTGAAGCACGGCTGAGAATCTTGACAAATATGTCTAGCAGACAAGTGGTTTCTGGTTGATGTTTGCTTGCTTCTCTAATTATGTGCCTGAATCATCTCCCAAAAGCTTTATTCTTGTTAAACTATTGAAACTTTAGTGAATTTCCTTGAAATGATATAAGGATCTAGAGACAATCTTATCTGATTCTAAGCTTTGTTCGTTGCAGCTCCTCTCAGCTTTTGGAATCTCTTCCTCTTCCAAATGTAAGAAAATATATATATATATATTGGAGAGTTACTCTTAAATTCTTCAATAAATCTTTGGTACAGTTTCTTACTCTTATGATTGTAGATCAAATGGATTTGCCCCACTGCTCCTACCCGTCCTGTAGCTGTACTTGGCGGTTTTCCTTGCACTGCATGTAATACAAACTTCTCTTCTATTCCAATACATTCATATTTATATATATACACACATAGAAGCACTATAGGAATATGACATGGTAAATTTTTTGTTTGTTAGGGTTTGATGTGGGAGAACTTTCAGAAGATGGTCCTGATGATTGGGAGGGTTTAGATGCTTCAGCAGCCCACATTGCTAACTTACTGTCTACAGAGCCAGCTGATGGTACCACCTACTAACTTTCAGACACTCATACATAATTCTGTAATGGAGAATTCAATTTACTTTATCATTATAACATCATTCAGGGGAAAGGAAAAGGAAGGAAGAAAAGTGATCAAACTCCATTTTATGTCAAATTTATCAGTTTTAGTTCTTTCATTCACTGTGTGTGGTCTGAGTGAGTAAAACATCAAGTTTGTGGAAACTTTTGTAAATGGGAATTAGGATCCAAGGACTTGTAATTTATATCTTGTAGATTGAATCTGTTGATGAATTTTGCTAACATGCCAAACTTTTGTGACAGTGAAAGTTGGTATTGGAGGATTTAGCATGGGTGCAGCAACAGCCCTATACTCTGCAACTTGTTTTGCCATGGGAAGGTATGGAAATGGCATTCCATACTCTGTCAACTTAAGAGCAGTCGTTGGATTAAGCGGCTGGCTTCCAGGATCAAGGTACGACTTTAATCACTTTAGGGTATGACAAAGAAAATCCAGCTTCATTTTCTCTCATCAGTTTCTCAATATTGATCTGCAAAAGCATGCTGACAAGTTGATATTTTGTGGTTGAAAATTGTTAATATTATGCAGGAGTTTAAGAAACAAGATAGAAGTGTCGCATGAAGCAAGAAGGCGTGCAGCTTCACTACCCCTTTTGCTGTGCCATGGAATAAGTACGTGTCTGCATATGTCATAAAAGTCCCTCAGCTACTTCATGATTAAAATATAAGAATTTTAAATGATTTGGCTGTTAATAGAAGCCTATATGCAAATCATTTTGCAGGTGATGATGTAGTTCCCTTCAAATATGGAGAGAAATCAGCACAGTCCTTAAGTTCTGCAGGATTTCGATATATAACATTCAAATCCTATGATGCGTAAGTTATTTTCTTCTTGTGGAGATTATTTATTCCCTTTTGAATATATCAGTTAAATTTAGAATCTTAATGTTTTTCTTTGTGTACAGGATTGGTCATTATACAGTTCCTAGAGAGATGGATGAGGTCTGCAATTGGCTTAGCTCAAGGCTGGGGCTTGAGGGGTAAAACATAAAGAGCATGCTTTGGTATAGGTAGATCATTATCATTGAAGGGTTGGTGGGTATATCCATATATATATATATATATATATATATATAATATTATGGACACATAAGGTGTAGGAGAATTAATTTATGGGTCTTTTTTTGTTTTTAGTTATGTTCCTGATGAACGATGCTTTCTATTTGTGTTTTCATGTTTTTATGTTGCGTTATATTATTAAGAACCTAGAGACTAACAGTTGTATTGTTAGATATTTTAAGTTTTAAATCGGTGGCTTCTTTATCTCCAAAGTTACTTTGATTCATAGTCATAAAGAAAAATGGCAGATGTCATTGAGAGCGTACCTCAATGTTCCATACTTGCAAGCTTGATAATTATGGCCAATTGAAGTAGCATGTCACTTTTTCACAGGACACACGTTAAAAATGAGTAATTACGCTTATTTATGATAAGTTTATTTTTTGTTTTTTAATAAACTAGGCTTACTTATGAATATCTCCATGGAAAACTATTTCGAAAGTACGTACATTTTCCCTCAATTTTTAATTTGATACCTATCATTTTTTCTCTTTATTAAATTATTCAACTTTGTTGTATAAGCACAATTAGCTTCTGTACATAGGCTAACAATACTAACAAAACAAAGTTACAATAGTTAACAGTACTAATAGAATAAAATTAAAAGACTTAATAAAGAGAAAAAATAACGTAAAAACCAAATTAAAAATTAAGGGATAGTATAGGTACTAACAGAATGGTTTTCCCTAACTCAATTTTAGTTCAGCCCAATGAAAAAGTATTCCAATATTGTTTCAACAAGAGGGGGTTCATATCATCCACAAATCCATGGAACACAATTTCTTTATTCATTAAGTTATAACTATCCATAGATTCCGGCACAAATGATAAAGGCATCTCAATTATAAATAGATCACATCAAACAAGTTCTTCCAAACTACCCCAATCTTAAAAAACTTGAACTTCATCATATAGTCGAGCTTTCACTTCTTGGACGAGACATCTTTAAGCAAGTCCTTCAATTCACCATTCTACATAAGATGTAAAATATCGTTAAGCAATAGACTAAGAACAAAATAAGAACTCCTCCAGGAATGAAAATTAACCTGGTGCATATTGAGAATAATGTCTGATCCACCAACAAACTCTCCCTTAATAAAAATTTGTGGAAACGTAGGCCAGTTACTGCAAAGAACGAACATTAGACATCATACAAAAGATGTTGCTTACCTGTCATTAAATAATAAATACTTTTTTATTATTGTAACCAAACACAATATAATTTCTGCTTTTTATAAAATCTCTACACAATAAATCACTTTTCACAAAATGTCTAGAATGTAAAAAAAAAAAAAAATTAAGCTTAAACGAACAGGCACTTAGAAAACCATTGTAATTGTAAATTAGCGATAATTTTTACTGTGACATAACAAATGTTATGAATCAGACAGTTATAAGGCCAACAAGCATTGCTACCTGAAGACTTTTACAGCACCTTTCAATTCAGCATCCTCCAAAATGTTTCTAGCACTAAATGGAACATCTGCAATGATCTAACATATTACTATGAAATTTCTAGAATTGTCATCATGTAACAATACCAATTCATATTACTATCAAATTTCTCGTATAGCTTAACCATAGGGGAAAAAGTTGTAAACTAAGACAACGAGTGAGATTGGCAATGAGAAGAATGTGTTTGGAACTTAGAGTTAGAGAATATAATCTGATGGTGCAGATAAATCAAAATAGCAAGAACAAATCTGAAGTGGTTTCACCCACATAAGTAAGCCATAGATTGAAAAACAAGACAAGTGACAAGTCTAAGGTTCATTCTTCTTTTAAATAATCTTTGTATGTAAATCTCATATCTTTATCTGACACGTGTATAAAACACCCACGTCAAGTATCTCCCAGGTAACAGGTCTAACCAATACTGTCACATATTCTATTCAAAGTTTTTTGTGCTTGCCATGCCATAATTTCTCATCATGTCTCGACAATTCAAAGATGGTTAAATTCAGAAAACTCCAAACAATCCATCCACCAATCAGAGTATATTCAATCATTACTGTCATGTAACTCTTTACAATGATTTCTTCAAACCAGCAGCACTTTCAGAATATTGCAAGAAAAAATCTACCAAAAGAGGCAACACCTTCCACAGTGATTTATTAAACTAAGGATTTTATACCAGATATCTGTACAACATTTCCTCAAAAGTTAGATCGGTATACAACTTTTAGATCACAGAGGGAAACAGCACTTCCACGACAAAATTAGGTGACATGTTCAGAGAATATATGTCCATGTTTAAGCAACAATGCAACAGGCATTTTAGTACTTACCATATTGTTGCAAAACTTTAACTGCAAGTGAACTAAATCCACATTGTGGGAACTCAGGCACGCCTTTCATGTAAATCATAATTGGATTGTCCTTGACATCCTGCACACATTTGCCAGTTAAGCAGAGTTTTAAGTTACAGATTTCTTGTGTGATTAAAAGGGGAAAAACATTTGACTTATTTTACATGCACAAGATTATACTGATGTACACTCACCTGCTCAACAACATCTTTCAAAGAAATGCCAGAATTCTCAAGCTTATTAGTTGGCTTGAAGTCATCATGTGTGTCAGGATCATTTGGCGCAGTAGTTGAAAATCTCAATCCATAATTGTAAAGTGACCCGCCAAGCTGCTACCATGTTAGAGCAAAGATCAATAGAAAGAAGATCGCAACTCATTCATAAAGGATAAGCATCGTAAGTTATAACACTGATTAACACAATATTGCAAAGTTAAATCAACTCAAGTTAATATTAACGGGCCACCTTTCTGAAATCAACTCTAGGGTAAGGAAATTGAGCAAGAGGAAGTATT
Organism: Leucaena leucocephala; assembly: GCA_037074615.1. Classification (NCBI taxonomy): domain Eukaryota; kingdom Viridiplantae; phylum Streptophyta; class Magnoliopsida; order Fabales; family Fabaceae; genus Leucaena; species Leucaena leucocephala. The sequence goes on along the minus strand of CM073556.1, from coordinate 20,926,039 downwards.
AAGCATGCACAATGCCTAATCAAGTGCCCATGTAGACAAGGCAACACTAATTTGCAATCCTATCCGCTTACTGAGCAGTTAACAACACAGAAGCCAAGGAAAAATATTAGAGGTCCATTTAAATTCTGAACATAAAAGAATATTTGCATAATTTCAGAAAAATTCAGATGAATAAAACAGGAGTAACGAATAAGACCTAAGAAATTGTTTACCATATTCCCAAAAGCTCTACACGGATTTATAATTTGGAGAGAGAAAAAAAAAAGACAATCTCAATGTATAGTCACAATCCTTCAAAGGCCGTTTGGCAGTACGCATTTGCAGAAGGGAATGCCAACGCCATCTCAATCGCAACGAACAAATTCTAACTTAACGCAGCTCGATAAATTGGCAAGAATAGATTGAACATGTCAAGACAATAGAAACAAAACGAGAAAACAATCAATACCAATCAACGCAAATTGCAGAAAGTGTATAACTTTATACATTCCACACAACGACATAACAAGAGATGCGAGAATCGAAGATTAATCTTGTTCGCATCAACATGTTGATGCTCCAAGATCTTACCGGTTTGCTGAGAGAACGAGCGGCGAATCGCTTCAAGATGATGTTCGGCAGTGAACCCGCCATAATAATATTCCCTCCTCTCTTTTGAACTCGGCTTCTGCAGCTGGACACAGGAAGAGAGGTTGCTCTGGCGACCGACTCAGCGTGTATCCCTCACTCTTCCTTTTAATTAAAATTTTCTTTTCTTTGTTTTCTTAAAAACAATTTTTTTTTATGATAATAAAGAATAATTTTTTGAATAGTCAAGATTGTTTCTAAATAAAATTAGAAATAAACCATAAATAAATTTATAATAAGTTTTGGGGGAAATTACTAAAAAAATTACTAAAATTTATTGTCTAAAGATTGATTAAATTTGTTTAAGATTCACGTGGAAGTTATCTCTAATGAGTATAATATTTTTTGTATTTATGTGCAATATATTTTTAATCATAAGTAAAATAAAAAATATTTAAATATAACTAAAAATATATTATATATTATAGAAAAAGAGTTGCATATGCGAATTCCTTAGATAATTTTAAGTAATAAATTTGTGTAATGAAAGATTTTTCTACCATTTTTCCTAAAATTTATTTTAATTTATTATAATATTTAGCAACTTGGTTGTGGACTTGTGGGTTTTTTAATCTTAAAAAAGAAAAGAAAAATACTTTGGGAAAAATATAATATTAAATCCACAAGCCCAAAACCCTCGTCATCTCCACGGAATTAAACCCCCGACGCCTAAACCTTCGTCTTCTTCAGCCATATTTCCAGCAACTCTGAACCAGGGAGCTCAAAGAAGCCGTAAAGTTCATTCAATCAGTTTCTTCTATTTGCTACTGTCACCCTAAGGTCATTCTCCATTCTTCCGCTTTTCTGTCGTTTTTATTCGTTTTATCCCTTTGATTGCTTCGTGATTGATTTTGGCGCTGTTGCTGGCTAATTGTTTTCGGATACTTCAGAGTCGTATACTTAACTTACCGGATTATTGACTGAGATGGCGAAGGACAAACTGAAGAAATCTCATCTCGTAGCAGATGATGGTGAACCTGCTAATGAACATGTCAAATCTGATCGGAAAAGTATGATATACTCGTCATGTTTCTAGTTTCTTGGTTCTTACACTTATTTTATGCAAAATAGGTGACTTTATTGTATGGATTTCCATTATGTAGTATGTTGTAGTAATTTTCAATTATCAAATACTTTTCCTACTCTAAGGGGACATTGTTTGTGATAGATTACTGAGAAGCCCATGATTAATTGGAAATTGAATATGACAAAATGTTACTTTATCGTTCTTTTTTTGGTCTGAAGGTTGTCCCTTACATTTTCTTTAAGTGTTTTAATCTCCATTGCCTGCAGAAAGCGAAAAAGCTAAGAAAAGGCAAGCTGAACTTGATCCTGATGTTCCAACCACAACAGAGGAGGTGAATTTTGGTAAGAAATTAGGGAATGTTTGATTGTTCATGGAATGATGGATGTTAATAAGCATAATACCCTTCTCTCATGTCTCACCTCCACTGAATATTTCATTTTTTCTTGACCTGAACCATTTATTTCATTTTAACCTTTTTCTCTTCTTAACAAGTGATCTTTCATGGAAATGCCAATTTCTGCTTTTGTAATACTATGGAAATATTAATTAAACTTTGTTTCTGCATATGTGTTCTCCTTTGGATCTTGTAAAATACCTACACTGTTATATTGTTTGTATTTTATGATTTTTATGACAAACTTCTATTGTCGATACAGGATGTCAAAATCTAAAAGCTGTTGGGACATAAAAATGCCTTCTTCTTTTTTGTGAATCATAGAAGTGCTTTTTTGTTTCCTTAAAATTCATTATCAGGTCTGATCTGTATATGGTTACCTGATGCTAAATGTGCCATATTTTTATATATTCGTTGGCATAAGAATTAGGTTTGCTAGCCATCTAAGTTATTCTACATGTTCTCTGCGCATGACTTGTGTTGTGCATAGTTTCACCCTTGATTTACCTGGTGGAATATTTAAGTTTTTCTTCTTATACTGGTACCAGATGTAGATCAAGGTGAGGTAGCAGATGGGGTCCTTGATTTTGATGTGAATGAACCAACAATGGGAGATAAACTTGCTTGTCTCACTTTGCAAGGTGAGAATGACAAATCCAGGAATGTTCAGGAACAAAAATCTTCCGTCCCAACAATGGCTCCAAGTGCAAACTCAGTTGATATTTTGCTCAAGCAAGCATTGCATGCCGATGATCGTGCCTTGATACTAGACTGCTTGTTTACACAAGATGAGAAGGTTTTTTGGTTTTCCCCCTTTTTCCATTGAACCATGTTTGTGTGAGAAAATTATTTTCATCATCAGGCTCTTGTATGATGTGCATGATGTATCCTTTTTTGCAGGTTATCCATAAGACAATTTCACAATTGAAGACATCTCATGTCCATAAATTTTTTAACTTCCTTGTATCCAATATTGCTGAGTCCAGGTAAAAACATCATTATAGTAATTGGACCGTATATTTTAAGTAAGCTTAATAGCGTTTCGATATATTTATATATTCAGTTCTTAATACTAACATACATGATGTCCCTTCTTTTCCTCTTTCATAGGGGTGCTATTATGGCTTGTGCTCTTCCATGGCTAAAGTGTCTGCCTCTAGAACATGCGAGTGTAATAACATCCCAGGAATCTTCATTCCAAGATTTGAATTCTTTGAATCAGGTGGACTGTTGGATCATGACTCATTATAGATTTGTCGTTGTGCTGGGACAAGATTGCTGCTGATTGAAAACAAATTTTGAAATTTTAATTGACTGCTTTGATAAATTCTTGAGTATGTTTTCATTATAACACCAATAGTAGTTTCCTCAATTGAATCTGTTGTTTTGTACAGCTAATTGGCTCTAGGGTCTCCAATTTCAAATCTGCCATTGAATTGTCAAGCGCCATAGATCTCCTTTGCGCTGGAGTAAGCATTATTAAACTTCTACATACATGGTTAGCACTTAGCAGAATACAACGTTAGCTTTAACTTATTCATGGTTTTTCTATTCAAGGATATTGATGAGGAGGCAGACGAAGGAGAACGAACGGTGCCAGTTATCTATGAGGATCAGGATAGTGATGAAGAAGGATCTGACAGTGCAGACCAAAATTCTGAAGATGAAGAACAATCTGACGATGCAATGGTCAGTGATGAGGACATTGAAGGAGATGATGATGACGTTACGAGGGAGTGAAGTGAACATGGTGTTTTTTTGTTCTTAAAACTTTCATGACGCATAGTTCTAGGTGAGAGCAATCGGCCATGCTTGTAGTTGTGGTTGAATTGGAAAGAAATGGCATTGTGTCCATTAACGGCTGAAAGGCATTCCATAATTTTGTAATCTCGTCTGTCATTTATTTTAAAAAAATTTGGGTGAACCATAACCTGTTAATGTAGATCCTACTTATGGTAACACAGGAAGAGTGATCAAATCAAATTGAATCTTTATATTGCCACGTTTGCATCAGCTTGTGTATTTAAAGCTTAATGGAGTAGCTCCTTTTTTGTTTAAGAGTTATTATTAATTAGTAATTGAAATCTAATAAATGAATTATGAGAAATTGCAGTAAACTTGGTATGTATATATTTTTTTCAAAAAAATAAAAATAAAAATTGAAGAGTAACTTTGACGCTTTAATAATTTTATTTTGATTCTTCTAAGCAATTCTCACGAATCAAGTGTTTTTAGTTCAATTTATTATAGAACTATATTTTCAATTTTCAATTTAGTTCTTTATAAATAAAAGGGATCAGCAAAGTTTTGTTTTTTGGATTTAGTTACTATCAATCGATTAAATATTAGTAATGAAATATTAGTTGATAAGGAATCCTCTGCTTTTCAGAGTTAGAGAGAAGTCATAACATTTACAATTTATAAATAATACGGAAGCCTATGTTATTATTATATAAAATGTATACAAACACGAGTTAAGTATAATAGAATAGATTAATCTTTTATAACGTGATAAATTAATATTTAAATTTTTGTCATAAGATGTATATATATTTAATATTCGATAATACTTCTAATAAGAGGATACCTATATTTAAAAAAAAGAAGGAAGAAGAAGAAGAAAAAATAAAAGAAACTGATTTGATTGTGAAGAATGCAAATGGAGGTTGGCGTGGTGAGATTGTGAAGTGGATAGTCAAAGAAATTAAATATGATAATAGATTCGGTGTACTTAGCTTAATAGAGAACGCCTTTAGAGACAAGTGATATACATACCTTTACAATGGAGGATCTATTTGATAAGGAAAAAGGAAACAATAGCAGTAAAGAGCAGATATACAAGAGAGGTAGGTAGCATTTTGTTGCCTCTGAAAAGCAGTGACTAGTAACATTATCACATGGAGAATGATGATGCGAATGAAGTGACAAAATAACTATTGTGAGGTGCTTTGCATGGGTACGATTCTTTTAGAAGGTTAAAAAAATTAATTAAATGAAAATATTTTTGCAAGGAGGCATAGATAGATAAAATAAGTAAGGAGGAGCCGCAGCCGCAGCAGCAGCAATAGAGAAAAAGATGGTCAAAATATTTGCCTCAAAGACTGCTTCTTCTTCCATCATCAACTTCTCCTTTCTTTCTTTCTTTATTGAAACTCGCCATTTCCCCCTTTTCTTTTTCTCTTTCCCCTCTTGTCTCTTTCCGCTTTCAATTTCTTTCAATAATTTCTCTCATTTCGTTATATATATATATATATAACAGTCATTATATACATATGTATAAAACATTTCTCAGAGTAATTAATTTGATGGAGTTAGTGGGTTTTATTCCTATTTACCTTTAATTCATTACTACTTTTACTTTTCTACTTTAAGAGGAGAATAAAGGAATATTCAAGTTGTAAAGTAGCAAGTATTTTATGCCTAACACTTTGACTGTCAAATTTGTTTTGATTCCCAAACAAAATTTGAAACATGCTCCTTTTTGCCATAAATTGTTGGCTCATCAAATAAAATTTCCCTTCTCATGCATCTCATGACTGAATTATTACATCTCATTTTCAGGTCAAGTGTGTGAATTCATATATTCATTAAGATTATACCAAATAGATGTTAAAACTATTGTCATGAATATTCTTCCTGTAGATATAGAAAATTTTAGTTGTAGACTTCCTTTAGTGAGTTAGTCTCTACCAATTTTCATAGAGTCTTTTATTTTTTAAAAAAATCCCATTTTTTAATGTTATATATATACATTCAGTTCAATAAATATAAAAAAAATTAGATTGTTGTTTATTTTAATGCAATGAATATGTATTCATTACATGGTAACAACTTATGATCATGAAATTGTCCAATGACAAGAGGCCATGTCCTTTCTTTCTATTTACCCATTTTGAATGACACGGATTCTATATTATTATTAATAATTATTAGCATTACCTTGATTAATAATATTCCATGGTCAAATGGCCTTTCTAGGGTTCATGGTATTGGTATATATGATTGATAAGATCTTTGTACACAATAGGTTTGTTCCTCCCTTAGGTTACAAGAATCACCCCAAGCACTTTTTCTGTGGCTCTTGAATTGTTGGCTTGGCTAGCTTTTAATTTGTTAGTGAAAGAAATACATTTTATCTTTCATTTCATACTGTTTTTAGTTATGATAAATTAATTCGTTGGTGTATTAAAAAAATTAATTTTCTGAGAAATGGATTAATTTTAAAAAAGTTAAAGCTTGTTTCTTGAAATATGTGTTTTGGGCACTATTTTATTGGTATATTAGTATATGCTTTTTTTATTTTTCCAACTTTGGCATAATTAATAGACACATTATAATATTAGCATGCTTAGCAGTAGCATCAGTCTTAATTTCATATATTCAAATATCCTGATGTTAAAGGGTACAATTTGCATTTTCTTCTTTTTTTAAAGAAATTTATATACTACAAATTTTTATATGAATAGCTTAGACTTGAAATGACTAAAATGGGACTGATAAGAATTTGTGAAAATAGTAATCACTTGCTCAGATATGATCATTTCACTAAATTCTGAAATCACATTTTGATGAAAGGGATTTTGTCTTGCAATTTGTGATTTTGAGGAATTGATTTGGGTTTTAACTAATTTAGGGGCATTTAAAAGTTTTTTTTCCCTAAATTATTGGGATAAAGAGGACTTTAGCCGTTTAAGTACAAAATCTCAAGTTTAAATTCGTGTAAATACAGAAAATATTTTTAGGAGAGCTAACTCTAATTAAATCTAACAATATTTGAATTTGATCTAGTCAGATAGTCACATGAAAAATATTAGAATGAAGGGAAAAAATGAAAAAGAAGTAGAGAAATTAAGGAGTGGTTCATTTAATACAAGCCAAAGGAGGGAGGGAGAAGTTAAGTGATTTTGAAGTTAGAGAAAGGAGCAAAATAAACGTCTATCTCATTCTAAACTTTACAGATGGAACTGGACTCTAATATTAAGAAACTGGCAACAAAATGAAGTTGTCATCAACTACCATAACTATTCAAATGTGTGTGTGTGTGTGTGTATTGAAAGCATCATCCTGCTCTCTTTGGAATAATTGAAGCATGCATTGCCACACATACCAAATTAACTTTTTCTCTTTTTTCTTCTTTTGGATTTCAATTCATTGATCCATTTTTTGTATCAAAGTTTGCCACTGATTGACCACCTCTCAAAAGTACCAAATTTATTCTCTTTTTCTCTATGACCTCTCTCTCTCTGCTGTCTTCCTCTATATAAACCATTCTCCCACTTCTCATTCTCTCATCACTTCTTCACCACTAAATATTCTCTTAATTATATACTTCAACTGCTCCATTATTGTCCTTCAGGTATGCCTTCTTATTCTTCCCACATATCATCTCCCTCCTTATGTATAACATATCACCTAACATCCACTAACATTTAGAATAGCATCACTCTCTATTTTTTTATTTAAAAGGGTATACACTAGTAGCTTGATATTACAAATAGGATCGAACTCGCGACCTCTCACTTATAGAGAATTTCCATGCTATTAGACTACAAGGCGAATAGCATCACTCTCTAATCTCTATACTATGATATTTTTGAAATAGCATTAACCATTTTATGCTGCATAACATTCATTCATGATATCATCTTCTGCCATCTTAATATCTTGGAAGATGCCATAAATAATACAATAGTAGCAGCAGCAGCAACCTATTGGACTCCATCAACAACTAAGTATTCAGATATATCATTCACCATGAGATCTCATCATCCTTCTTGATCTCTCTATACATTCTTTCCATAGGATTAAATACCATTTGCTCAACTCTCCTCACTAATGCCTCCAATAGCCTTTTTCTGTATATTCAATTGATCTTTTTACCAAGAAAAATGTAATACAATATTATGAAACGTATAAGTACTTAACTACTTATCATGAATGTTAGTATGGCAATCAAATTAAATCCTTGTAATGCAGAATGAGCAGCAGGCCAGGAGATTGGAACTGCAAATCGTGTCAGCATATGAACTTTCAGAGGAGAGAATCATGTCAGAGATGTGGAGAATCAAAGTACGGAGAATATTATGGTGGAGGAGGAGGAGGAGGCAGATCATCATCATTTGGATCAGATGTTCGTCCTGGAGACTGGTATTGTGCTGCTAATAACTGTGGAGCTCACAATTTTGCCAGCCGCTCAAGCTGCTTCAAGTGTGGTGCTTTCAAAGATGACTTGTTATCTTCTTCCTTCAACACTGACTTCCTTCTACGCTCTTCTAGACCTTTTGCTTCTTCTCCTACTTCCACCAGACCTTCATGGAAATCTGGTGATTGGATTTGCAATAGGTAATTATAGTATATCTATACGTTAGTTATATAATAATTTATATATTTTGTCTTCGACAAACTTCAATTCAAACAGGAACAAGAGACCTATTTACAATTCTATGTTTTCTCTCTTTTAATTAACTACAGAACCAGGTGTTATAACTCAGATGCAAAAATAGTTTGAGCATAAAGTATTTAATGGCTAATAACACAAAAATATCTTTTGATAATTGGTTCATGCTAAGGGTACAAATTATGCTTTTTGCTTTGGCTGCTGTTTTTGAAAGAACGAAGTACTTTGATTTTCACTGGGGCCCTTTGACTGCTTTTGGAGATCTACAAGTACTTTAGAAAAATCTCTCTCTCTCTCTCTCACTCACATTCTGATAGTGATTTTAACTTTTAAGTGCAAGATAAAGGTTACTTCCCTACCCATTTGAATAATATTTTTTCCTGCAAGTTCCATGACTATGACATCAAATTTTTTGAATTTAACAGGTTAGGGTGCAATGAGCATAACTTTGCGAGCAGAATGGAATGCTTTAAATGCGGTGCCCCGAGGGACACATACTAGAACTGAGTTCATCCAATTTTGGTATAAATCTATATTTTCTACTTCATAATCTATATATATGTGTGTGCGTGTGTGTGTTGGGTTATCATTTATGCTCACAGTAATTATAACCTTATTTACAGTATTTAATGGCTCTGTCTTCAGGGATTATAGAGCTTAGCGAAGGAAGATGCATGGACTATTGTAATACTAGAGAATCAAGTTGGAATATTTCTTTATTAATTTCTTGGGGATGTTCAAAGCTGATAGCAAGAGTAAAAGAGCCCTTCAGAGCCGATATTAGAGAGAAGCCACATCCCACTTAGTTAAAGAAACTATATCCATGCTTTTCTTTTGTACCTGAACTATAGCCATGTTTTTGGTGTTCTAATATTACTTTTTCCTTGGTCGTTTGTGCTGTAGTTCAACTAATTATTGTACTTGCTTGCGTGGTTTAAGTGAAGATGAACCTCTTTTCGCATATATCCTGAAATCATGACCAAGTTCTTTTTTCCTGAATGAATGTGTTGTGGACCATATTACAGAAGGTTAAATACGCTGTTTGCTCTATAATGAGGTCTAATTCACTTATGGCATCAACCAAACAAAGAACAACTTACATAGGATTCCATTCATGAATTTAAGAATACGCTTTATAAAGCACATATTAAAAGATGAACCCATGATGACGCATAACTGTATTTGCTTTTATGAAGGAATCTTGGTCTTCCTTTGGAGCTAGCTTTATGTAATCTAGCTTATATATTCATAGCCTTTTCTTTATCACTGGGTTAAAACTTCAAAGATAGAAAACTATAGATGGAGGTCCCAAGATGTCTTCTTTGTTGGATGCAATCAGGTACTGCATATAGAGCTCAGTGTGATTAAATAATATTATCCCATGGAAATCTCAGATTTCATTATTATTCCATTTAAGACAGATTTTCTTTAATTTTTATTCTGTGTGGGTTAGCACCCATTTCTGATTTGAAGAAAGGAAAATGGAAAAATCACTGTGAAGTCCTAACGAAAAAATGTAATAACCAAAAAATCCCATAACAATAAAGCAACATGTAATGATAAGTTCCGGTGTAGAAAATGACAACATATCCATACAGCTCACTTGTAGAACTTTTTAGTGATTATATTCCTTTTTTAGAACCTCATATTGATTTTCCCATGAAATAAAAAGATATTTTATGTAAAAATAAAATTGAATATCTAAATACATGAGTAAGCTCAGCACCAAAATTAATCCAGAATTAAAAAAAATATATTCAGAAGACTATAATGAGTTCTTCATCATTGCACAGTAAGCTGTACTGTGTAGCCTAAATAATTCTGATACCCATTTGTCTCTTCTCAATACTCAATAGCAATGGAAAATGCAGTCAAATAGCGATATATCTACAATTCATTCATGATTGTGATGAGAAGTGAACAAAACAGATATATAACTACGTACCTGTCAGATTAAACCAAGGGCATTACAGCTAAATCATCATCCTATTTAAATTTCAGAAAGCTAGACATGTTTATACTTCAGAGTTTGGTTTCCTCTGAAAGTACGTATAATCTTTCTGACATCCTTTTTAATGGACAAGAATGCAGAAACAAGTGCAATCCACATAGCAGGACGAATATGAGCAGCTTTTTGTTGATCCAAACCAGATTGGAACATGATGGATTCTCTAATAAGACCCCATATCACAAGAAGTATTCCAAAGAGTCCCATTCTCCCTGGTTTTATGAGTCCCATAATTGCTCCTGCCACAGACAAATAGCTTCCTGCTAGAACCTGCAGGATCAAACTAAATTCAAAATGACAGCAAAAGCTTTTGGCATTTACTGATATAAATCCAGTTTTTTCCCCTCAAAAAGTAACCAAGCTTAAGTTGATAAGAATGGATACTACCATATTTTCTTTTTACCAATAAGCTTAACCACTTTAGGTATAAAGATGTAGTTCAGTCAGATTACCAACCACTAGGCCATGGAGATCCGATGTTAGGGTAGTGTGCCTTGAATTGAACTTGTATAACTTGAGAAGGTTTCTGAAGTTTGGGATGTTTTTGTGATAGTAAAGAGCCTTTGCAAGAGCTCCTGGGTAGAGAAGAGCCTTAACAATTAAAGAAGGGAACATATCACTTGCAATTAACTGAGAAGAAGTGACTTCTAATGCGGTCTTACAGATTCCGATTCTGCATGGAACACTGAGAAGCAAACAGTGATATAATATATGTTATGAACCATAATGTTTTAAATTATCAGTACAGCAGAATTTGTAGATAATATGATATATCAAGTTTGTCCCCAGCATTTGAAGACATTTGAATGAACCAAATGAATCTTTAGCATGTACTTGTTTGTTTGTTTGTTTACTTTTATATTCAAGAATTCCATTTTCTGCAATTTTTTGCAGGTTTATGATGCTACGTTTATGAAGGATATATGACTAAGTTACACTTCTTTCTTGTGAGATGCATTTCTTGGTTAACACAAAAAAAAAGGGAAATAGGGCTTCTAAACATTAAATCAATATCCATAGAAAGCCCTCATTTCTGGGTAAACGATTCAGGATTTTTGCTCTATTGGAGACGATGCCCTGGTATTAAGCATTTGCCTGAGTTGAGATAATCTCATTCTTAGAGTTTAGCAAAAGCCAAAGATAAAAATTCAGAGGGAAAACAGAGTAACAAAATAAAGATGACAAGTAATAAAATGTAACTATGTCAAACTCAATTGAATACATAAAAAGAGCAAACTCCGACACAAATCTGAACATTTTCCCACAAAGTTCAAATTTTTTCTTTTCTTCCTTGTTTCTCTTTCTCAACTTGTATAAATGAACAGTGATTTTCCATACCATTTTCTTTTTGGGGCTTATTGATAGTGTACGGGTGATATAAAAGGAGCATTACCTGAAAATTGGGACTTGAAAGATGATAACAGCGAAATATATGAGAAAAGCAATAGAGCAAATTGAGTTAGCCCATTTCCTTGTTGAAGACATGGGGATTGGCGGCAAGTCTTTCAATGACCTTTTGAGATGTCCCCAATATAATGAGACAGGATAGAGACAGGGGACAGAGACCCAGAATACAAGTTTGAGTTTTGCAGGATCTCGCTTACCGTGGAAAAAAAAACCTATTCTGTCAAATATAGATAGATACCCAAATTCTGCTTTGATTTTGTTTGCCAAAAAAAGGTTTTTACTCCTTGGTGGCAAAAAAAAAAAAAAGATTTTCCTCCCATCTCATAATCAGTTTATTTTCTTTTGTGCATTAAATATTGTTTATATCATAAATGCTCAGTTTGCATGCCAAGAAAAATGAACAGTCCATCGATTTTTTTTTTCTTTTCTGGTATATTAAAAAAAACAATCCATCGAATTTATTGCAAGATTACTTTTTTAGGGAATTGTATGCCTAGTAAATTTGGACACTAATTCAATTCAACCGCCTTTTTCTCCCCAAAATTCTCCTACCTCCAATTCCTACACTACAAGCAAATAATACATGCCCACATCTTTTATTCGTTTAAATTACAAAAGCTGCCATGAGATGCTCATATTGACATCTATAACGTATTTAATTCATAATATTAAATTTTTAAAAAATTATAAAAAAAAAGAAAATTGCACAATTATTTTTATAAAATATCATCATTTTACATAGAATCTAATAAGTAAAAGAAACAAAAAAAAAAAAAGATTTGAGAAGTTACCCAAATTTAGAGGGCAGTAGGGCAGCAGACATCCCTCCATCCTTTGATACCATGTAAGAACCAGAAAAGGAAAGAGAATTATTAGAGAAAAATAATGTATATCTATTCAAATGAGTTGAATACACTAATTAATATTTATATAATGAAATTATAATATTGACAGTTAGAAAAGTCACAGTAGCGATCCCAGTATACACAATAGTGTTGCAATCAGTAAAAGTAGCGATCGAGGGTACGGTCTCCAATGCCTCCAATATAAGTTGTTGATCGAGAGCCAACGAGAAATTGAAAATTACTCCCTTCAATTCGAAATATAAAATGTAAAAATTATGAGGGGTCTGATGTTATTTTATAAAGTACAATTTATATTTTTCTCATAATTTAATATTTATTTTTTTAATTTTATCCCTAATTGACAGTATATATGAAATGCTTCTTTTCCCATAGCCTATTTTATATCATGCATACTTATTTTTTTTAACTGAGTTTAACTAATTTTTTAATTTGTATAAATTGATTATGTGAACTTTATATTAGGAGCCGGGAGGGAGTATTATCTTTTATCCGTTCAAATTAGAAGATGGGAAAGCTTATATTGACCTCCTTATGTGTTTATTTTAAGCACAACACAACAAATTAAGAGGAATCTAAATTTGGAAACTGGTGAAGTGTCATTAGCGTTTAGTCACAATGAAAAGTTGTAATGTAATTTTTAAAACTTTAAAAACAGGTGTTTCTATTTGTATGATCAAAACTTCAATAAGTAAATATATATATATATATATATATAGAAAAGCCTGGAACATGTTTAGGAGGACATGGAATTAGGATTGCATTGGAAAATTGGAAATGGTAATCAAGTCCCATTTTAGGTAGATAATTGGGTATGTAGAACTACACAAGACTATCAATCATTTCGTTATTAATAAAAGTTAGTACTGATAGTAACAAATATACTCATATCTTTGTAGGATATGAGTTCGATTCTCGTTGTCATTATGAAGATTTATTTAATAAGAGATCTCGTAAGTTTTTTATAAATATTCTTTTAGTCTCGAGACAGTGCCTTAACTTTATTAAGGAACTATTGTTAAACTCATATAAACTTTTTTTTGTATAAAAAAATATAATCATTTCGCTACCCCCTGATATACAAACCAGATAGGTGCACTTGGCAACTTACAAAAGCAGGGCAATTTACGACTCAGTCCGCGTATCAAATGACTGGAATAAGACTATATGGTATGGCATTGGCCAGGAGCACAACGCATCAGAGCCTTTCTTTCGTTTGTCATGAGCAATAGGCTGCTTACCAAAAAGGAAAGAGTCAGAAGACATAAGTTCTAAAGAATTGCTGCTTAGCAGCTGCCTCGTGGAAGCTTATTATCCGGATTCATCTGCAAGCATCTTTCTTTGGCATACTTTGTTGGAAGATGTAGGATGCTAGAAATCGCAAACCGTCTCGCCAAGAATCTATTGAGGCACATGGCTTAGTTAATGAAATTTTCTCTCTTATCCTATATTTAGATGGGGGGAAAATTAAGGAGAAATTAATATTATAAGGGAAAACTCTTAAAAATAAGAAAAAAATTTACCATTTTAAAAAACTTCCCTTCATAGTATTCTCTTCTCTTCACTTTTCTCTTTATCCAAACGTAGCATTAGTGATCGCACCATGCATGCTAGAGTTTTTTTAAAATAGAATGTATCCTAGCTAGTTGACTTTACACAACTCATAGTTTTGTACTTTTAATCCTCGTACAGTTGAGTAATTAATAAAATATCTTTTCCACTCAAAATTTTCAATAAACATAATTTTTAGTAATAATATTAATAACAAAGCATATGTATCATTTGATTTAAAAACAATTGTCATCTTGAAAAGCTACACACTTTCATACCTGAATCTTTAAATACTAGTAATTTATATAAATATTTTTCTATTTAAGAAAAATCTCAACTATGGAACTTGATTATAATAAGTGAATTTATCCAGTCTCCCTTAAAAGTACAAAAATAAGCCAATAACCCTATAACCTATTAGTATAAAAATTTCTCAATAAGTAAAGTCGTGGGTTCAATTTTACTAGTAATTTTAAGCTTTTGGCGTCTATCTCTTTAATTTAAAAACTACAAAAATAGCGTTATGTCAACTAGTTAGAAAAGAATCGGACTTGGACACAAGAGAGATCCCATTTGGATGGGAAGGCAAAGCTTGGGACGTAAATGGATGGTGACCACACTATGAGGCGTACAACAGAAAGGCCACCCATATTACTTTACAATTTGATGCAGTACTATAAAACATTCATTCATCAAACACCTTCTGTTGCCTTCTACAAGTCAAAAAACTAACTAAAATCCCATGTTGTTGTACTTTCACAGGCTCTGTGCCACTCTTTCATATAAATCACGAGGCCAGTTCCTCTTCAAGTTATTTGCAATGAGACTCGCAATCTGCATCAGTGAGATTCAATCATTATGAGACAACAAGAACTTCCATTTAGAAAATGAAATATTAACTAGCAGTTTTAACATCTCAATTGAATGCAAGTAACTCAACCAACTACGTCACATAATAATCTAAGATTATTTTAACATTACAAAAACAACGGAAGCTAAATAAAAGTCTCCATGCAATTGCTTGTCATGGATGGAACATGGTTAGTATAATGGATAAACAAGTAAAATACTAATTAACAGTAAAATACTAAATTCCAATTAGTGTATACCTCACACTGAATGGGTATTTACATTGTGGTGTTAGTATCAAATTAACTGAAATTTCATTATTGTCATCTTTCTTTTCTTGCATTGGGATAAAATTTATTTAATATTGTATTCTCCCTATTTAGCAGTACCAGCACTGCATCATTTATTGTAAATAGCCCAAAAAAAAACCTCTAAACACCATAGCCCTGTTAGACTCTCCGGCACAACTTCGCAATTATACAAAGGAATGCACAAGATAATAACAAGATTGTTCTCCTTTTTAATACATACCTTAGCCCTTAAGGCACGAAGTGATCCGTCAGTGTCTGTCACATTGTCCATACAGGTGAGAGCAACTTTCAAAAGATCTGGAATACAAGCTTGGACATGAGGAGATAAATTTTCGAACACATCACCAGCAATATCAGGACCTCGAGGATCTAGAGGAAGGAATGGGAGTTTAGCAACCTCCCTTAGTGCATCCATATAATTCCCTGTTCTTGACAACTTGTGAATTGACAATATTGCCTCAAGTTGTCTCAACACAGTTTGCTGCGCAAAAACATGATCTCTCTCTTGAAGGCTGCAGTGGGAATTCAACCAATCTTATGGCACATGTTAAATAAAAGGAATGCCAAGATGTCAAATAGTTAATAACCATTGATCAAACGAACTAAATTCAAAGAGTCAAAAACCAAATTCCTAGTGCTGCAATTCATTTGCAGGGAACATCTTAAACATCTTTTATTGTTCTGAAAGCTTCAGCAACTAAAACAATAATAAAACTGCCCATTGAGATTTCCAATAGAATAGACTTAGATCTCATCATTGAAATATAGCTCATCCAGCTGAGTGGCATCAACCTCATCTCTGGTAGTGACTGATAGCGGGTTTGATCCCGCCGTATTAGAATAGGATAATGGAAGGTATTATACACTGTATTGTGCGTTGTCTATAGAGTTTGCTACACGAAAACACAACCTCTACAGCAATAGGTTGTGTAGGATAGGCTATGTTAATAGGCTTTCAATAAGCCATAATTGCCTAGGTTCATCTTCTACGTATATATACGCTCTTTTCAGATGAAATAGACCAAGTATTTGAAGCATATTTCTCTATATCCCGCAAGCATTAGCTTGCCATCTAAAGAAGAAAAAAGAACTAACATGACTCTTTCAAAGTTCTTATATGAAAAAATCTGTGCATGACATATTAGACGACCAATTGACCAGACTAATAAATATCACAACACCTAGACCCAAGCATAAACAAGTATAGAACAATGAGATACGGCAAAAGTCTCAATATTACCTGACATGTGGATAGTAAGAATATGTATCCAAAATTTCATTGCCAGAATGAATGAGGCCAGCAGTCCTGCTCTCACCATCTATTCTACCACGGAAAAGAGCACAAATAGCTTCGGAAAGGCACTTATTGATGGAATCCAGTGCTGACGAAAAGGCACCGACTCTCTTCTGAATTTCTATTGACTGAACGCCAGAAAAAGAAAATAAATCCCAAATAAGCATAACCAAAGATAGGTTTGGATGAAAACCCGGCAATCCAGAAAAAAAGGATTATAAATAATGGAGATAGATTAAAAAAAGAAAGATAAATGATGAAGGTAAAATAAGTACAAACAAGATGTAACATAAAAGAAAGAAATTACTTTGTCAAACATCCCAGCTTCCTCACACTGGCAAGCAGCCTCAATTAAAAATTGCTCCCTTGATTTTGGATCAGTCACAAAACGGCCCACTTCACCTTCTTCTCCAGCACCTCTTGTACCAAGCAAAAGATATATGCCACCATCCCTTAACAAAATCTCAGTTAGGAGTTGCTTCAGCATCAAACTTCTTTGCCTTTGCTGATCAATACTACCTCTACCAGTCCATGACATCCGCCCACCACCCACAGCGGCAGCAGCTTGAGCATAATATTCTAAAGCCATTTGGAGATCACCAAGACGTAAATACATAGATCCGTACTGCCTGATTATGCTAGACACTTCTGCACAAGCATCCATCACCCCCAACTTTTGCCCAGCCACAGTACCTTCAGATTGTACCCCATGATCAGCCAGCACAATCGATAGGTGGGCAGCATCGATGTTGTAACCTTCATCTCCTGTTTCCTTCGACATGTATAATACTGCTGGAAGCAATTGGATGCTCAAAAGCAAAATGTAAGGATATACCAGAGGATCTTTTCCATTTTTCGTATAGTATGATGGCTCAAATTTATTCAGGTAAGTCTGCAAATCGTCCAAACTGTATGGTACCAGACCATCACTTAGAACAATGGATGTTGATCCACTAGGGATGTCCCGCACAGCTGACAATTTAAACCACAGGAAATCCTCAATGGTACTAAAGAGAGTTGGTTGATCTCTAAGCAAGCGATCAATATGTCTTCGGGATCCTGATATGATGGCATACAGCAGTAACTTTTTCTTGTCATATGCAGCTCGACCTATGCGATCACCAGTCCTCAACATTCTTTCACATTCATCTGATGCAGCAGTCGCAATCTCTTCCGGCACCATACCTCTGGTATTGATCCACTCTGTGAGCTGTCCAAAGAATGAATCACTGAGAAAGATCCCAGTATAAAGCGCAATACAAAAGAAGTGACCACAGTCTGTACCAGCGGAACAAATTGATGTGAAGCACGGGAAGAGAGGGCAACATTTCTTGCTTCATCATAATACCCAGACCTCAAGCAAAAATATATCTGCCAACAAATACGTGTGATTCAAAATAAACAGGGCATGAGAAAACATTAAAGCTCACTTCAAGGGAAAGAACGTGTATAAGCATCAGATCTAATGCAGCTATTAAAGTAACGAAGAGGAGAGAAATTAAAAAACTATCATTATTCCCATTTCCCAATTCATTTCGCTTCATCTGCAATTACAAATTAGTTACTGTACATGCATTCAAAAAATTAACTTGCAATACTCTGGCATGTAAAGAAGGAAGAGACTAGTAAAATGAGCACAAGTCTCAAGCTATCTCAGGAAAAATGAAAAAAAAATAGGCAGGGCTAATCAAAATATTAGTTTGAGAAACCTCTCTGCATTACTGACTGCTGAGATACGTTTTTCCACACAATATGAAAATGCTATACCAACACAAAGCATCAAAATTCCATAAAATATGGCAATAATATAACGCCAACCAAACCAGTCATATAGATCAAGCACACCACTTTAACTCTCCTACCACTGGATACCTCAATATGAATAGTTCTTCTCATGGATTCATGATTTAAAACATAACCATCAAGAAGTCTAGCAGTAAACACCAAAAGTAAAAATAAGAGGCCTCACTTAAATTATGTCCTTGTATACTGTATAAAATATTTAGCATTTGTAATAATAAAAACCACAAACTGAATGGCTAATTAAAAGGGAAGAGGGAAGCCAAAATTTCCATTTAGGCCCATCATAAATGTTAATTTAAAAAAATGAATAATTAATAATTATTCTTATTATTAATTATATTAGTAAGCTGTGATTAATTTCAAAACAAAATTATCAACAATCAGAAACAATGACATATAACTAAGCTTCGAGAAAAATAAAATAAAATAATTTTCAGCACCTGCTGCCATGTGGTATCAACAGGAGGCTGCCTCCGAACATCACCAGCATCAAAATCCAAAACCCCATAATCCCTTAACCGTATCTGCACAGCAATAGACTATGAGAGTTTTAAAAATAAAATAAAGACCTGTATTGATATTGGAAAATATGCATATAAAAAAACAAACCCGAAGGAAGGCTCGGATTCTTTGCAAATTACCAACACCACCACCAAGAGCAGCCTACCATAAGATCAAAAGGCAAGCAGAAAATTAGTTTTGATAAATGAATGCATATTCATAAATTCTCTGTTTAATATAAACAGAGCACAAGCAGAGAGAACAAGAAAATTTGGGAAAAAACTGAAAAGTCTGTGTATGTATTTCTCAAAATTAAAGTTCTTAAGAGAATGTAAAAACAGAAAGAGTCCATGGAAGCAGAACAAGCAATCTACTAAAGCAAAGTAACATAACAAAATATAAGCAAGAGCACGCAGACAACACCAGTCTTGTTAAAGTACTCAATTTAAAATTACTTGCGCGGGATGACTTTGTATGGTATCCATGATGTACTTCTCATGGCCCCATTCAAGGTGGCACCTCGCACCAATAATCAGTGACATCCTTCTTGAAACACGCTGTTGCAATGCTGTATCTTCATCCATCAACATCTGTTTCATTGACAAAAATTATTAAGGAGAAGAATATTAACTTTACAACTAAAATCAAGAAACTGCGTGTAAAGATTTGTCTCTCAGTTTTTTCTGCCGAGAGTATGCTACAAGTACAACCTGAACAAGGTGCCATATCTTCCGCATACTAACTGATTTCCCGCCACTTGCATCTATATTTAAACTTTCATAGGCACCCTTGAAAGCTGCAGCAGGCTAGTAACCATTCAAAAGAATCAAGAATAAGTAACGTTCCTATGTAAACAAGGTAAGCACACACAAACAAACCAAAATCGTGGTTTAACATACTCAAGAACAGCAGCAATGAACATGAAGAACAGACAAATGAAATTTAGTATGGCAAACATATCAAAACAAATACACAAGTAGATTGATGATAGGCCAGACAACCAATAAAAATTTAAATATTCATTGTCATATAGGTCACTAGTTATTGTTTTTTCATCAAGAACTAAATTGATAGTTAAACAGACAAAGTGACTGACAAATGAGCAACTCCCGCCACACATTTTTAAATATAATGCGGTGAAATCTCATTCCAAATTGAAGAGAGTTTCAGAAAGAACTGGCCTTACTTTGAATGGTAACCCACCCTCCCTTGACTTGTTCAGATTTTTCACTACTTCGGCATAGACTGATGCTTTTTTCTCCACAACAGGCTTGCTAGCAAGAGGAACAATCTCTGTACCAGTTATACCAGACGATGCTTGCAGGCTAGAAGCCACTAACTGACCTGGACGGGTACCCACATTGCTGGTATCAATCATGTTTGTCCTAGGCAATGTTGAAATTCGGCTTAACCTCTGAAGGAAATCACGTTTTTCTTTTTGCCAATCCTCCTGCCAAAGATTAAATTCTATCAAGATGTAAGAAGACTGAGCTTGGACATGAAAATTACATTCATTATTAGTTCATTACGAGTTATTTGAGAACCACCAATACATCAACCTACCCCAATCACCAATTTAATATGCAATGATATATCTGTTCCATAACAAACCACATATATGCAACAAAGTTAATTGCTCATACAACTACCCACTTCATTCATACACAAAGATCTGAAGATCAAATAATCATAGCCTCAGTTTTAGTAATATAAAATGAAAGACAATACCACAAACCTCTAAAACTTTCATCATATAATCATTAAAACTTCTGAGATTATCCTTCTGAGCTTCCTGGATGGCAGATACCATAGCCATTTCATGAACCTGAGGAGAACAAAGTACACAATATTGACAAAAATTCCGCCCACTAAAGGTTTACACGCAAGAAATGTGAAAATGTCATTCGTGATCCCTAATAAGGAAGATGATCCTGGTTAAATGAAAAAGGTGCAAGTCAAACATATCAAAGATCTGACTCCAAATTAATTATGAAATAAATCTAAGATGACTATCAAAATAAAGGATTCAAAGTTACCTGCTGCAGATACTCTTCAACACTTGTAGCCTCCGCAGGAAAAACATCCTCAAAAGTTGTCTTCAAATAAAAATAGAAGAGTCAATGGATAAAGAGTACAACATCAGCAAAAGGCACCAAGAAAAGCAACTGGAAAGAAGCTTCAAACTTCAAAGTGAGAATTGCTTTTGCCACAAAATAAATATATCAAGAAAATAAGAAGCATGTGTTCTGTAAATCATAGTCGTGAAAGATTCAAAAAATAGAATACATAAAATATCTATAAGATGTGGAATAAATAGAATTCTATGCTTCAGACAAATAAAAAATGCAAATGCAGAGTCACAAAATTACAAGTATTGAACAGTTTCAATAGAGAAGCATAAAGATGTATATTATTAATATCATTTACCTTCAACTCAAATGATTTCAGATCCCGTGCAAGCTGCTCCGCATTTATCCCCTCACGTGCAAGCAGCCTGTCATTGCAACAAAAATTGTAAAGGTGTCATAATAATTAACCAGAAATGTATAAGCATGCTCTTGCTGCATTAGGAGAAATGAAAGGAATACATATTTTGAAATATTTTCAACAGATCAGGGAGCCCCAAATCAATAATTACACTGCACTTTCTAAGTAATTAAACTATTTTTATAACCAAATTGGGGGGAAAATCATCAAAGTACCTTGTAGCAGCAATAGATTGAGAAGGCGCCTCAGCCCTTAGGGTCTTGGATTTGAGCTTCTTAGACAATGCTTCCAATTGATCTAAGTTCCTCTGAACAAGAAATGAAAAAGAATTCAAATGGTAGAAATCCAAAAAACTGAATTTTATCCGCAAACTATAATTTGAAATGGGTGACAAATCAAGCTGGAAGGAGTGAATCTTATACATTTACTTGTTCAAATTGAAGCTATTTCAGTTCAAGCCAAAATGTAGATAATTAAATATGCATATACATAAACATGCATGATTGGAAACATTCCGTGTGAGTATTAACCAGAGTTTCAGTGTCTTTAATTTAGATGTCCCAGCGACCCAACTAAAACAAAATGGAACATGGATACAATTAGTGTATAACACTACTACAATTTTCTTATCTTCATTCGCTTATTAATGTATGTTTGCGGGGTGGGGGTAGCAAAGAAATATTAAAAGGAACAGGTTGAACCGCTCTTATTTTATTCTTCTACCATCAGAAACCAAGCACAGATTAGAGCGTCTCATGATTGCTAGCTAACTCCCCAGAATGTAATTAGAGCATTGAATCCGGAGGCACAAGAGAATTGAGAATCGTAGTTCAAAATGCACCTCTTTTTTCAACAAGAAGATTCCACCACTCAGCTATCATTAACCCCTCAAGGAAGCTAAATTTCGGAGTCAGCAACGGAATAGGACTTGAGACCCGAGAGAATGGTATTTTGATACTTATTTTGCCATTTTTCTCTTATTTCATCGAGAATCAAACAGAAAGTAGAAGAGAGAAGATGAGTAGGTGAACCTGGAGTGGAGGGAACTGAGCAGAAGGAGCAGCTTGTTCGAGAAGCTTCGTGGAAGAATGCAGCAGATCAGTCCAGCTACCCATGTCTTGTTCGTTCGCCATGACTCTTGCCGAGGACCGACGTCACCAGCACATGGAGAGTGAAAGGGTTTAAAGTTTTGGCTCTAAAGCCCTAAAGTTAAGTATGCTCCGGACTGAAATGCGGGGTGAATTCGCCAAGACGCAAGGGGGACGCGGGGCGCGGTCGGTTGAAATCCTCCCCGTTTGTTTTTCTTACCTATAAATAGAAGTGCTTTATACTCGGAATATTAGTAGACTGGGACAGATCTAATTTGATAAAATATGAATTAAAACGTGTAATTGAAAATTATGTAATATGATATATCAATCATCGTCAATATCAATATATCAAGAAAGTCATGTTATTCATAAGATATAAATAGTATGATTTATTTTAAGTCATAAATATTATGAATAAAGAATTGAAATTATTATATAAGTTTTTATATAAACTACTACTAATAAGATCGAGATACTACTCTTCCAAAAATAATACTCCCCCCTCGCAAAATATGAGGTAGTTTTAACTAAATTATCAAATTATGTTATTTGAAAAAATAATTAAAATTTGTTAAAAGAAATAAATATATAAAAAATATTTTTTTTAAATATGATCTTGTTCATAGTGGTTAAATGAGATAGTAGTAACAATAAGATGATGAAAGAGAACGTATGGGTGAATTAATGAATGGTAAAATGCGTAAAAAAGTATTTATTGTTTAGACAAACTTAAAAGAGATCTTATAAAATATAGGAGAAGATAATTTAAAGAAAGGGATCTTATATTTTGAGAATGAGGGTGTAGCATCTTATAATATTATATTAGGTAAGAACAAGGACACATTGGAGAAACTTGGAGGACCAAAAAGTCATTAAATTCTGTAATTCATGTAAGTGTCAATCTCAGTTCCTTCAGCGTTAAGACAAAAGTTCATTTCTTATTATTACCTGTGAAGATTAAAATAAGACTCCTCTAAACCTGTCTATTTCTCTTGATCTTCTGTTAATTAACATCTAAGAACTAAGAAGTAACAAGACATACCATTTATCCTCGGAACTTGCTTCTCCTCTACTGTCTATTTCCCTTGATTTTCTGTTAATTGCTTCTCTTCTCTTCTAAAATACTATTAATTCTTTGTTCTATCTCCAACCTGCCGTTTTAGGTTGTCCGCAACAATATGAGAAATTTGTAGAAACCTTCATAATCCAATAATAGCCTTGCTTCGCTTTGCATTCTCCTAATCATACATAGCTTTGATATATTTAGTCTTCAATGTCCTCCCTATTAATGATATTTTCAATGCTATCCGAGTATTTGGATTAGCCTATTTTAATTAATTTTGTATCGTACGAAATAAGTATGGGAGGTGAATTTTTTTTAGATTGTGTGAAAAGCATTTTTTTTAATTGGTTATAAAAGGGTGTCCAATTTTAACTATATAAGTTAGATAAATAATTTATAAATATTAAAAATAAATTATATTTGAAAAAAATTAGAAGATTTAAATATTAAAGGCTCTCTTGAAACAACTAGAACAAGAGCACCATCTCACTGGAAAGTAAGGTTGGAAAGATAGTTTTTTTTTTTCCTATTGAGATATAAAGACAAGTGGAAACTTAAAATAAAGTACAAATCGAGAAACTTAAAATAAAGTAAACCAAACTAGAAGCAGCAAAGCTTATATTCCAAAAATAATCCTAAGCATCCCTCAAGACTCTGCTATAGTAGAAGGCCCCAGTACAGTGGAAAAAATATAGCCTATTCTATTTAGCCTTGCAAAAAAAAAAAAAAAAAGCAGGCCAAGTCATTTAAAAGTGTTTTTTTTAATTTAATTATAATGATAATATTTATTTTCTATTTATTCTAACTATTGCCTTTACTTTATGTTGGAAGGTTCGTCTTATCTTTCAATTTTTGTTTATATATTGATGTATGTGTTGATAAAATAATTATGTAAAATAATTTGTTATATTTGTATGCGCAAGTTTCGAAGTACATTTAATCTCATAAAAACAGAGAACAATATGAATTTAAAACAATGAAAATACATATTGGAGCACAACTATTTGTTTTAGGTAACCTGAGTTTCTTTTTCTATTTTCAATTGTTCACGGTATTTTTTTATTAAAAATAATTATATTTGATATTCTATTTCTCTTGATGATTATTAAAATTTTTAATTCAAATTAATTCCTTCCATTAAATTTCACTTGCATTGTAGGAGTTATAGCCAGTAGATGTGCAGTGTCAATGTTTCAGTTTTCATGGGATTAATTATTTCCCTCAACCCCTTAACTTCAATTGAATGATTACATTATTCGTTTATTGCAGATTCATTCATCAAACACAAAAAGATATCGGCCCGACCCGATTCAGATGGTTAATTCGTTTTTACTTTACGGGGAAACAACCCTAATTTTAAACTAACATAGGATTGATATGAGTAATAAATATTATTTAAATAAAATTTTAAATTTAAATTTTAATATATTTTAAAAAGTTTTATTAAGAAATTTATCTAAATATAGGTGAGATTTAGATATATTCGTCATAAAACTAATTTTAGACTTCTTCCACACAATCCCCCCATAGCCATTTTCCTTCACGCCACTTCGTTTATCGTCTTCCTTCCTTCCCTCTATACAGGTATACTTCCTGCTTCTGTAGTTTCATGCTTCGGCTTCGAGTTCCTTCCCTCTATCTTTGGCTCTTCATTGGTCTCCTTCCTGGTATCTTACACAGTATACGTCGTTAAAAGCCTGAAACATCGGGAGTCTAGTTTATTTATTCCCAATCAATGGACTCAGATGCTGAAGACACAAAATCTCAAGTTGAAAATACAGAGCATCCACCGGGGTTAGAGCCATTAGCAAAGAAGGCGAAGAAAAAGAAGAAAGAGGAGCGCCCGCCAGTTCGGGCTAAGGTACAAGTCCTCAATGATCACCCAGAAGAAACCCCTCCCATTGTCGGTTATTTTCCTTCTGGCTTCGATCCTCAGAAGGATTTAGACAATGATTCCGAATATGGGATGGATTCTACGAGTTCTCAAATTAAGTTTATCGAAACAAGAAAATGCCCAAAAGGTTGCAGCTTGTGGTGAGCCCTAATGGGTCATCGGTGGATTTTGTTGGTACGAGTTATACTGGCGAGGCTACAGCTGGACAGAAGTGCATGTATGCACTTGGAGTTTTTGATAAAGAAACCCATTCCCTGAAGGTTGTGCCTATTGCTGCCAATAAGGTAATTGTAAAAGTGCATGCTTTTTTCTTAATTTCTTTTTTTAAGTAATAACTTTTTTGGCTAAGTGGCTGTTTAGCAAGTAAACATATAACGTGTGCACTGCTTGTTCAGATATTCAGATTGGACCCTAGAGTGAGGGGCTTAGAATATTCTGATAAAGAACCTGAAAACTCAACCGTGGTAGAGATGACAGCACAGGAAAGGGCAGAACTAGCTAGAGAAACTACTATTTTATGGGGAACAAAGTCGTCAATAAAAAAGGTATGCTCTCGCATTTTCATAATAGTTTTTTCTTTTGGTAGGCACGGGTATTTTCCTACTGGAGGTTACTAAATGTGGTCACTCTTCAAGTAAGGATACGAACCTTGTTTGCGCATATTGATAATAGTTAATCACTTAGTTTCTTTTAAATTGACATTCAATAGCACAATGAGAATGAGATAGAACATGTTTATTACCATTCCCTTGGTTTCATTTTTTTTGTTTAAATGTGGCAACGTGGAGCCCGGTTAAAAGGAATAGAGGAAGGCCAAAGAAAACGCTCAACGAGGTCATTGAGCGGGATCTCCTGGTCAATAACTTAACCAAGGATTCAGTTTTTGATAGAGCACAATGGCGTCGTATGATCCATGTAGCCGACCCCATTTAATGGGATAAGGCTTTGTTGTTGTTGTTGTGGCAACGTGGAATCATTGTAGTGTGGGATCATACTATTGAATGTAAAAATGCTATTGTGTTAATTGGTATGTTTTTTTATTTATTTACTTCACCTTGTTGAAGATATTAGCAATGGCATGTGTAAATAATGTGATTCCTATGCTTGTTGGAACTCGAAAGTGACACTATTGATATCAATGAAGGTGCTTTTTCTGGTGATGTTTATTTCTTGTCGCAGATAAAATAATAAATTTGTGGCTTTAGACTTTACTCATTACTCAATTGAAGTAAATATGAATGAGATTAACATATTAGATCTCTTTAGCACTACTTGAACTTATTTACAATTTGCATTTGGCTGCAGGCTAAAAAGTTGCAAGCGCTCAGACAAGAAGGTGATCCTGATTCTCAAAAGGAGTTGGATTTGAAAGTGAAAAATGTTTCTGTAAACAAGCAAGCTCTTGAAAGTACCGAAGCTCATGTTTCCCGGAATATTCCCCCACACGATGTTTCTGCCACAACACCTGAGCAGGCATATCCTCTGGAAAAGATTATACCTAATGTAGAGTGGAATCACCTTGAAGATATCTATAATCTTTTGCAACGGGATGGAGCAGACTTCAGAGGTTACCCAACATTTATCTACAACAGGATAGATAGATTAAAGAAGATTAAGGTATTCATACAACAAAATCCTAATTACACCACATATTAAATTGTGTATCAGTTGATTCTTAGCCACTTGGAACCCGAGTTGGATCAGTAGTTGTTTTGCTTTTCTGGTTAGTATTGACCAATATTGAAGGGTGGAAAATGTTGGCTATCTTAACTTTTTATATGTAGAATAAAAATTTATGTCTAATATAAAGACTTTATAAGTCATACTATTTATTATTCATGAACAGTGAACTCATTTCTCAGATTTCATGCAACGCATAGGACCCTCAAATTTTGTTGAGGTCACGAGTACCCCACTACATTTCTGAGAGATACCAAACTCTTAAATTCTTTGAAGTTAAGTTCTAAATCCATGTTCTGAAAGTTCTTTCTGTTTCTGTTGTTATAGGATGAGTCAGAAAAGAGGAAGGCCTGTTGCATATTGTCTTATATCAATCATCTCTTAAAGTTTAAAGAACAGCCCACTGTTGATTGTTCATCATCTGCAAAGGCCCACAAAATCCCAGGCATGTTGCGCCATAAGTTTTCAACAATGTTTGCTGTTCCTGAATCAAAATGGCTGCCTACAGAGAAGATTAATCTTCTTATCAGTTATATCTTAGTGCTCACTCTATTCTCTGACAAGTTCCGAACAAGCTACACCGATATAGCGAAGGACCTGAAGATGAGCTCAGTGCCTATTAGACAACGTTATGAGAGCCTGGGTTGCAAGATTGAACGTGACGGTAGAGTATATTGTGCCACACTTCCCGTCCCTCTACAATTTCCTGAGTTGAGGC
Source organism: Leucaena leucocephala (assembly GCA_037074615.1). NCBI lineage: Eukaryota > Viridiplantae > Streptophyta > Magnoliopsida > Fabales > Fabaceae > Leucaena > Leucaena leucocephala. Next base: position 20,898,074 of record CM073556.1, on the reverse strand, counting down.
AGAAGTTTAAGCGAAAAAGAACATAAGATAGGTCAAGTCTCAAGTCCTTGTTATTGTCATTCATAATAGGCTGTGTTGTTATTTTGTTCATGGCGCTGTGGTTTTGCCAATTTTTGTCCCCCAACTCTTCTGAGGATTCCAATGGCGTTTTTGTTTGAAATGTTTTTGTATGGATTATATAACTTTTTTTGAAAGCAAATATATAGTAACATATTTTGTGTGGTTGAAGTGGTAAATGGCTTCCTTCTATAAGGACAAGTTTAAATCTCAAGCTCACAATGGTTAATTGGTTATGGTTGAGCTCTAATCTGTGGATTGCTGTTAGTGGGAGAAGTGTATTTCTGGGTCCGGTTTTAATAGAAGAAATAATTAATTAATTTAAATAAATTAGTTAACTATAATAAATATAATTTAATCTCTTTAAAATATCTCTCCCTCAAAGTATATATAATATTTGACTATATATTCCCCATTTTAATAAAAAAAATATTCAATTAATTTGATTAGATTAAAAAAATTAATTAATATAATATATTTTTTTAAAATATTTTAATAATTTTTTGTAATTATTTTTTTCTCTCCCTTATTTGATTATTGTGAGGGAGTATAAATAAAGATAGTTTAAAAAAATTAATAAATATAAAAAAAATATATGTTATATTTATGATTTAAATTAACTCTCTAATTATATTTTATATTAAAGACATGAGAAGTAATTTGTAAGTCAGATAAATTCGTTTAAAAAAAATTAATAAACGTGAAAAATAGAGTAAATTGAAATTCTATATTTAAAATTGAAATTCTATATTTAAAATTAAAATTAATTTTTAGGATAGAAAGGAATATTGCATTTGTTTTTCCATGACTAGAAAATTACATTAAGTGCGTTTGATTTTTTATTTTCAAGATGTGACTTAAAATATTAGAAAATTATGGTATATATTGAGCTTGTGAAGATCATGTCAATGCCAAATGTGCTAATGGCATAGTCAAAACATTGTAATAAAAAATGCCAATATATGTGTGTGTGTGAAGAAAAAAAAAACGAAATGAGATAAATATTGTTTAATTACATTTTATAAGGCTGAATCATACATGTTTCCAGTATAATGTTTGGGTTGAGTTTATAATCTATCATTTATAACTTGTGCAATTTACTATAAATTTTATTTAATATTGATAATAGATAAATGTTTACCTATAGGGTTAAAGTATATATTTGTACTGAAAATTTTTATTTAAAAATATTATTTTTCTAGAAATATTTATAGGTTCAAGAACAATGTTGCATTTTATTGTTATAATATTAATTGTTAATATCAAATTTTTAATAATTAATGTTAGTTTTTTAATAAAATTTGGCAATATCATTACATTTTAAAATTTTTAGAATAACATTTAATCTAAATTTTTTTTTGTGAAACATTACTTCTTAGCGAAAATTTGTAAAGTAAGGAAGAGGGAAAAAATAAAAAAAATAATTAAAATATTTTAAAAAAATATACTATAATTAGTTAAATAGTTTGAATATTTATTATGAAGTATTTAGTTTTGAGGAAAGCCAAAGAAAATTAAACACGTCAGCGGAGTAGTAATCGAATTCGAAGGCACTGGACTACGCAATTCATGTTGCTCGAGAGGGACAGCATGGTGCCGAAGGTGAAAGAGTTGCGAAAGGGTTTCGAAGCTGTTCAAGACCTGGAATTGCTCAAGGTCTTGAAGTCCGAGATCGAATTCGAACTCAATTCCAATCCCTTCAAGGTTCTTTCCCTTTCTCTCTGTTGATCCTTCTTTTATTCTTATTAAATGTTCTTTCTCTTTGTCTCTGATGATTCGTCTTTTATTCTTATGAAATCTCAATGCTTTAAAAAATAGTAGCCTTCGCATTTTTGTTCCCAATCTTTCATAAAACCTTCGCAGCAATTTTGTACTCCTTTGGAGCTGGAAAGAGTCTGGTTCTCTTTGCACGTTAGTTGATGAATGCTCAACATCTATTATTAGACTCAGAATGGTCAATGTTATTGGAATAATATGTTTCTGCTGGTTTCTGAACCACTCTTTGGAAATTATTCTAGTTGATGTGAAATGCTAGTTCCCCTATTTTGTAGCACACAGAGAATAGAGATACCTGTGCTTGCAGGTGCATTGTATAGTTCAACATGTGCATTTCAAGAATATATTTGTCTGTACATATACATGTATGTTAGATTACAGAGTTGTGTGTGTTATCCATAGAATTTGTTGGGTTATATATGCGCCGTCATTGGATGCAGGCTGATAAAATATTTGGTTCCTTGGGAGACTTTTTGCTGGACTGGGATTCACCACAGTCCAAAGATGTAGTTTTGAGGAAAAGATGCAATTCTGGTGAGGCGGTTGCGGTTTCGGCGATTCTTGGCCCAACACCTACCCATGAAAAAGGCGGTGCATTTCCAAGGGATGTTCTTATGAATGTATTTGTTAAAAAGCCAGCTATAAGCTCCATGTTGCAATTTAACTGTCGTGCTTTTGAGGAATCTATCAATGAACCAGAATTTTACATAACGAGTGCTTCTTATCTCCCATCACCAACAAGTCTGGGATCTACCATTTACAGAGGCCCCAAATTTAGGTAAAATACCACACGTCCTTATTTGCCTGAGTTATCTTTCTCTCTTGCTTATATGCATCCGTCCCCTTTCTTGAAGTCTCACTCGTTGGCTTAGGCAACACTCCAGGTGTTAATATGCATAATCTAGCCATAAGCTGGTTTGCTTTTGTATATTTCGTTCATCCTGAGGATAACTTGTTGAATAATTCCACTTGTCTCTGTAGAAATTGGATGAAAAAGCCAATGCTATTTCTGAATTTGACTTAGCTTTAGGAAGGAGAGGGTAGAGGCTGTGAGGTTTTAGAGTTTTAAAGGGCAGTAGGCCATGCTCAGTGAATCCTGAGTCATTTAAAGGAAATGACTCTTATGAAGTCTCAAAGAAAACCCAACATATAATTGTTCTGTTTTAGGAAGAAGTGGATTTATGTTAAATATACAGCGTTCCTGATATGTTAGATTGTTGTGGAAGATTTACTTAGTCTAAATGTCCTACCCACCCATTTTTTTCACTGGTCTAATTTGCTTCTGTCGGATTATTTGGCATACCTGATTATTCCAATCCCTCCTCTTATCTCTTCTACCCTTAATAGAACTTACATTAACTAATAAATTTTGTTTAGTTGTTCTATACCTTCAATTTTAAATGTTGGGCTTATCCTTCGCAGAATTTGCCTTGAAGGCCCCTCTGTCAAACTAATCAGTTGTCTTCCATATGCCTTGGTTCACAAACAAACTTCTGTGGACTTTAAAATAACATGCTGTGACCAATATTACTGTAGACTTATCAAATATCTATCTTTCTGAGCTTCCTAGCTCCCTGCTGAATTTGAAACAGTACCTTCATCCGATTTTTTTTCCACATCATTTTAGGTTCATGGTAGTTTATTTTCTTACTAAAAACTATGCAGTTTCAATCTTCTTGAAGTTCGTATTATCTAACCTATACTCATTGAGCTCTCGTGTGTTGAATTTATCTCACTTCTATTTGCAGTTTGATAAAAGTAAGCGTGTAAGACACAAAATCTTTACTTATGACAAAAGTAAGCATTGTAAAACTAATGGTTAAGGTCAGAACTTAAAATCTTCTCATTGACAACAGTATCTGAGTTTGCTAGAGTTCTTTATTGATAGATTATAATGAACATTTTCCCTTATTTAATGTTTTTTAGAAAGTTTCTTTAGACATAAATTAAGCATATGAACTTGTCTTTGTTTGCTTCTTTGACCATTTGACAAGCTGATCTTAAATGTATCATCCTTGTTTTTGAATCTTTTTAATAGCTTTTTATTTTCATGTCTTGTCTATGATATCCATATGAAGCGAATTGGACCCCGAGTTGCAAGATTCGTTCAAAAACTATTTGATAGACAAGGGAATTGGAGAAAACCTGATCATGTTCCTTCTCCACTACCTACATAGAAGAGAGCAAGAGCAGTATATAAACTGGCTAAAAAATGGTAAATCATTTGTGGCAAAAAGTGAGTGAATTTATCAATTTGGAGTCACATTCGACACATAACTCTGCGGAGTTTCATTATTCTCATCATTGCCTCTTGTTTAGGAAGAGGATAATTGTGGGTCAGATCATCAACCCCGAACCATGTTTCCTTGATTTCATGTTTGAATTATCACACTGTCGTCTAGTATGAGTTTAGGTTGTCAAATTTTTGAAGTCATTTGTATAACTGTATTGTAGTATCTTTTGATTTCTGCTGAAATCCCTTATCTTCACATGAAATGAATCTGAATCTGAATTGTCAGTGTTGAGCTATTATTATGTTTAAATTTGGTTAATTATTTACATATTATGGTTTTAACTAATATTATTTATCTCAAAGCTAATTAGATTTTGTATTTTGAGCTACAAATATGTTGTGAAATATGTTAAAATTTGTTTACCCTATCATGGCTTTGATTTCAAATTCCCATTATGGTTAAATATATTGTGTTGTCAAGAGCTTCTAACTCACATGAGACCTCACACCTTCTCTAAGAGAAGAAATTGTTTGTTCTGTACTCCAAGTGGCAAAAAATGGGTTAGGTGGGTGTGTGCCCTACCCTATGTTAAAAGAAAATGGGCTATGGGTTTTAAAATTGTCTAAAAAAATGTTTTGTGCTATAAGAAAAGCCTTGATCAAAAGCCATTTGACTTTTCAACCTAATTCCATGCACACTATATATTCCCTTTTTTAGTTGGCCCACACTATATGTTCACCATTACTAATTAAGTAAATCTTTGGGATGTAATAAGAGAAATTTTCAGGCACCAAGATAAAGAAAATCACTTGGAGTAAATATATCACCATTTAACGTCTTCTCATTGCATAATCATGTCATTTGGGGCTTAACACCATGTTTGAATGTCACTTCATTGAATTGTTTTATCAACTGAGTGGCCCACAGCAACAAAATCAAAAGCTTGATCCATTATTTGAGCAATCTTCAATGTTCATGATAACGTTGATGATGAGGTGATTGCGGATGGAGATGAGTGCGACTTTTATCAAATATTTGTTGAAATTTCTGTTTTGAACAATTTTCACCTGTTTAACCAAATTCCCGCATTTTCTTGGTCTTGATCATGTAGTTGCTCAACAAATCTCAATGCTCTCCTCATTATGAACCGAATTTACTCAATTGGATGATGTTTGGTAAACCAAACCTAATTGATATTGTTGTCAACGATTATGTTTCTCAGTCAGTATGTCCAGGAAGATTGAAGTTAAGCATTACTGCCCACTTGACTTCATTCAGTAAGCAATCACATGTAGGAGTTAGCCCATTTTTAAAAATAATATAATAGTTGATCTCCCCGTAAAATGTGATAGAGAAAATCTTACAAAAATACTACTTAAATTTCAAAATCCTAAATCAATAATTCTTATAAAAATATGCTATTATTTGCTTATGAAATATAGTCAATAGTTATTAGAGTGTATAAAATAAAACTGATTTAGGATTTTAAAATTTAAATTATATTTTTGTGGGATTTTTCCAATCTGATACTGATAAGATTATGTTATTTTTTATTTATGTTGGAATTTTAAATTTGAACATCTTTAATCATTGTGCGGGCTTGCTAGTTATAAATGCATATAAGCTTAACATCCAATTTTTATTTTTTGTATATTTTTTTATCACACGCACCCCTTTTTTCTTTTCCTACAAGGGCCTTTATTTTTTTTGATAAAAAAACAAAATGATAAATTAAATATAAAGATCGCTAGAGTACAATAAAAGCAAAAGAACAAACAGAAATATTACATAAGTCTTGAAAAAAAACTAAAGCATTTGGACGAAACTGAAACAGAGGAAAATAAATTTAAAAAGAAAGGATATCCTGATTAATGATTTAAAGATGATCAGCCTTTAAGATCTCAGGGAAAATGAAGACAAGGGCTTCACATACATCCATGTTAGAACCAAGGACGTCCTTATAATTGAGGGCCTTGCGGGGCATTGTGTTCAAGTGGCTGGAAAATTTTAAACTTTTGTTGATCATTCTATTAGTTGTCTGAGGTTAATGAAGGTTCCTAAATCTGGCTGTTGTTATTGTTGTGATTTTATGGTTATATTGATCATTCTCTTGGTTGGCTGAGGTTAAGGTTCTTAAATTTGGTTGTTGTTGTATTTATGATTTTATGGTTATACTCGAATTAGTTAATTTCTTTATATATTAAAGAGTTAAATATATCAATTAATTATAACTAATATAAAAATTAGTTAAATAATTTAGATAGATTAAAGAGTATATAATATGAATTTATTTTGAAGGGTTATATTTAATTATAATTAATTGACTTATTTAACTATTAATTTTTAATCATAATGTATGATAAAATAAATCTAATTGTTATGATTGATGATTAGTTAAATGTCACGGACAGAGAACTCTAGAATCTTTTGTTAGAAAGAAAGAGGGGGGAGGGGGAATAGTGGTGGCTAAGTGAAAACGAAAGTGGAGAAAAACATGATAGTAGAAATGGACATGGTCAAATTGAATATCATTATTGAAATGGTTTGATGATTAAAAAAATGATATTGCAAGTGAGGACAAAAGAAATAGTACTTAAAATATATATATATATATATATATATATATATATATATATATATTCCGTTCATATTAAAGATGGAGATTTGATTTAGGGTATGGGAAGCATTGAATTGGAGAGAGAGAGAGAGTTAGATGAAGAAGAAGATGATGATGAGAAGGGATAAGGACATGAAGGCATTTTGTGGCTTTCATTTCTTGATTATGATAAGGTTATTATCACTACTCACTCGCTCACGCTTACCTCCTCACAAGTCACTATTCTCGTTTGTATACATATTTTCCAGCTTTTTGTGGTCCATGCTTATATTTATATTTATTGCAAGCTTTTTTTTTCCTCATCATAAAATAACTATTAAAAACAATTCTATTTAGGCGCAATAAATATATTAAATATGAATATTTTTTTAGCAAGAATTTAAATATTTATTCATGATAAAGAATTAATTTCTTCCACTAATCTCAATTGTAATTAGTTATTTATTGTAAACTTAATTAAATAGTTTTTTTTTAATTTTGGATCAATTACATATAATCTATTTTACATTTTAAAATTTAAATATAGCCCCTCAATCTTTTATCTTCTATCATAGACCCTTGTCGCTAAGTTATTGTTATATTTTTTGACGGAAATTGCTAGGTCTGATTAATAGAATAAATATAATATTTTACGTTGTATCCTATATAACTTAATAATTTTACAAAACTCTCCTCAATTTTAAGTAAATTGCATATAACCCCCAGGATATTTTAAAGTTTAAATTTATTAACGGTTATATATAATTAGCTTAAAATTTATGATCTTGTTTTTTTTTAAAATTATTAAGTCATATTAAATACTTTTATTAATTTGATGTAGCAATTTTTGTCAAAAAATTTAAACTTATTCAAGATTCAGAAAAATTTAGTATAATTTAGCCTTTATCGTATGTAATATTATTAAATCAAAATTAAGTAGTTCCAGATCTAATTAAATATATTTTTTTACGTTTGATTTTATTTTCACAATTATAAAATATCAATTCTTAATCTTATTTAACGAAAATCGAGTTCCGAAACCAACATTAACTTTGTAATATAATATTTTTTTTTTACCACACTCTCATACTAGAGAATAATATAATAAATCATTTAAATTTGATTTAGACGATTTTTTTTCCTTACATTTATATTTTTATGAACAAAAATAATTGATACATACAATTATGACTGACTTTGCCTATTTTCAGCTATAACCCCTCGGATATGAAATAATCTCAAATATGATCTAATTGTATTGGATATCAAATAATTATATAAAAATAAATAAATAAATAATTAAATTGAGTCCTAACTATTTAAATTCTCCAACAAAAGAATTGCCGTCGTATATTATTGATAAGACTTATAATGCCATACATGTCGCTAATGTTTACGTAACAACTAACCAATTAAATGAATATAGAATGATGTTATGGTGGAACTAACATACTAAACGCTCCCTCCCTCTTTATCAAGACCCACAAAAAAGACCCACAAGTGTTAAGCGAGGTCTTAAGTTCGAGCCTTAGCGTATATAAAAAATTTTCGTTAGGAGACTCACCCATCATAGTCAGGTGCGCGACGCGGGTCGGATCCGGATGTAGTCGGGACAAAGCTCTGGTGAACCGGGTGGGCAACAAAAAAAAAAGACCCACAAGTATTTTTTTTTAGTTGCCCACCCGATTCACCAGAGCTTTGCCCCGACTACATCCGGATCCGACCCGCGTCGCGCACCTGGCTATGGTGGGTGAGTCTCCCAACGAGAATTTTCTGCGTACGCCAAGGCTCGAACTCGAGACCTCGTTTAAACGATATCGAGCCGCTTACTATTCAAACCAACCCCGTTGGTCACAAGTATTTGCATTTGCTGTATTCGGCTTCGGCTTAGGCTCATCTATTGGACCAAACTCTCATCTTATAATCAACAATTTTTTCTTTCTCTTGTTACAACTAAACTAAATTTTATATAAATATATGAATATATCTTATTTGCATTAAAACTATAGTTTTAAAAATAATTTTAGGCCAAACTATCGTTTAGACTAAAAATTAAACAAATATCCATCAAATGTTCAGAAAATTTTTTAGACTAAATCATGATTTTGGGGGTCTAAAATCATGGTTTTGGATAAGCTTATGAGAATAGCTTCTAAGTGAGAAAAAGTATTTTTGGGCTGTGTAATAACCATTTTGTCTATATTTTTTTTCTCTATCATTTTACCACATGCCCTTTATGATAATTTACCTATAAAAAAGTTATTTTGGTAATAACTATCTAAACACTTATTTATTTAGAATTAATTTTCTTCCAAAAGTTATTATACAGAATATATTTTCTAAAATTATTTTTAAATCATTTTTTTTATAAGTTTTTTTCCATAAACTAAATCAAACTGGCAATATATATATATATTGCTTATTAGGATATTCTCAAATTCTATTTATTTTTTTCCTAAGCGTCAATTTGTTGCATCCAACATCATGCTTCACAGAAGTTAAGAAGTGGTTAAATTAATTAGAAACCTTCACTAATTACCTCATATTGGAAACTGAAAAGAAGATTTTTATTTTCAAAGCAAATTATTAAGTATCAGATATTATCCATCTATTGACATTTTTTTTTTATTTTTTGTAAGTTGTAAGGCCTAAATTTGATGCCAATTAATGTATATCTCTTTTTCTTAAAAGGATGCGATGCTTTTAACTAATGATCTTGAAGTCAAATCTTAAATACTCAATCCCTTTAAAATTATAAAACATCTTTAACTAAATTCCACAACCACTCTATGTTTGGATAAAAGAAAAAATGGTGAGAAAATAATAAGGAGAAGAGAATACTAAAAAAATTTAAAAAAAAAAAATAGTAAAAAAAATGCTACTTTTGAGAATTTTTTCTCAGAATATACTTTCTTCTCTAATTTTTCTCTCTCATCCAAATGTAAGATTAATAGAGTAATTAACATAATTAAAAATTACCAACTCTTTCTGTATCTACCCTTATTTAATAAAGTAACTTAATCACAAATAAATATGAAAAGTTTATTAATTTTAAATATATGACATTTTTAAAGTGAGAATCCCAATTAAATTCGACTTAAATACCAAAATTTAAATTTAAGTGTACACTTTTAACAAATTCTAAATCACGCTATGGGGCCTCATTAGAGATTTCTTTAATTTTGTTGAAAGGCCAAAATGCACCTCTATAGTTAAAAATAAAAATTAAATGTAATTGTAGGCCTGATTTTGTTTTAACAATTTTCCAGAAATCATTTTTTTTGTTTTTTTTTTGTTTCTTTCTAAAAATAAACAATAATTTTGAATTTAATTCGCAAAGAATGAAATTTTTGTTTGATTATGATAATTCTCCTACAAAACGCTAAAACGCTTTATATTTTTCAAATTTAAAGGGAGAGTTTTGCTACTATTGTGAATTGTGATCCTACCCATCTCAATATAAAGTAAGTCAAAATTCAGTACAATATAATTTTTGGATACCAGGTGTTTTAGATTTTTTTAATTTTTTTTTTTTTAAAACTTAAATTCAATACTTGAGTACGAGTAATTTACCGTTTTACGCCCTCAAGCGTCCAGCCAACTTAAGATTATAAAAAGGGCACACAGCACATTGACTTCGTCTCCTGGCAAATTACTTACTTAACCTTTTCCTATATAAGCTACTTTCTCGGTTTTTCCTTTCTTTCATCTTCTTCAATTCAACAACTCTCTTCTTCTTTTCTCTCTCCTCTCACACCACACAAAAATAGTAATCAAACTCAGCAAAGAGGATCCCTTCCATGGCTGGCCTTCAAAGATCTGAAGTCTCTTTCAGGAGACAAGGCTCATCTGGTCTTGTTTGGGACGACAGGTTCTTATCAGAAGAGTTGAACAAAGCCAACCAGAAAGATGAACACGAACAACAACAACAAGAAGATGACCGTGATAAGTCTGAGATTAAAGAACTCCATGCAGGATCCAGCCTCCCACCAATCAATACCGTTGACCGAAGTCGTTCCAACGGCGGTGGACGGGGTTACCGGACCGGAAAAGTGTCTCCGGCGGTTGAGCCGCCGTCTCCGAAGCTCTCTGCTTGCGGATTTTGCGGCGCTTTTGGGAAAACAGGGGACAAGGGTCACAGGACAACAAGGCCTGGTAAACACAGATCGAGGTAGTTCGTGAGTTTTCCGGTCATTGTAGACACAATATCCCATCGGATATGAGCGGTACGTCTCTTTAAGCCGTTGCGATTCAGCGTATGTAAAAGGGTTGGGTTCACGTGAAAATTAGAAAAACAGAGTACCCTGTTCTGGTTTGAGTTTTTTTTTTAGTTGTAAGTTTTGGAGAAAAAATGTATAATTTTTTTTAGATACATGTTTTAATTAATAATGTGGTATTTAAATTTTAGGGATTAAAATTTGTTTGTCGGTCAGGAGAAAAAGAAGAAGAATATCACACAATATAACTTTACCTCCCAAATCTTAATTGAGGAGGATGGGCTGTAATTATGAGTGAAGCAGTGGGGTTAATAAAGGAAAAGTGATGTCTTTGTAGAGAACAAATCTGAAAGAGGATCTATTTCACATGATTGTGCAAGGTTGTGAATGCAAGTTGGAGCATGATTGAGTTTTGCCTTTTTGAAAAGACCAATATGGCGGACAAGAGATCATTTATTATGGGATTGAAATTATTTATTAATATATAGTGGTAGGCATTATTGGTATTAGCTTTACAAAATGTATAGATTATTATAATTATAATTATAATATTTGAAATTGTGTAAGGAAGGATGCTATCTGACAGCTTTCTTAAGGAAACTTGAAGATGATTTTGTCAGAATTGATTAGGTGGTTCTTGGGGCTATCAATGAAAAGGAAGGGATATATGTGGTGAAGTTGTATGCTCTGTTCCTATGTCTGTCATTTCTGTTATGCTTGTTTTTTTTTTGGTCCCATCTCTTTTTCTAAATTTCCTTTGTGTTTTTTTAGTTGAAGTGAATTGAATCTAAGAAACAATCATAAACAGTACCCATTCTTTATATTTAGTTCAGTACAAGGAAAAAAAGGGAAGTATATGGTTGCTTTATTTATATTTTTTTTGGGCTATAGTTACCTTAAAATTAAAATGTTGTTGATTTGAATTATTTAAATGAGCCTTAATAAATCAAATTTTATTTTATTTTGTAGAGAATAGAACAAATTATCAATCATCAATCATATTAATTTAAAATTAAAGGACATTTTTGTCCTTCGAATATTCTTTGACATAGGTTTGGTATCATAAACTACTTCTTCAATTCTAAATATATGATATATTTAACTAATTTAATTAGATTAAAGAAATTAGTATTAATAAATTTAAGAAATATATTTTATATTTATTATTAAAATTAACTTATTAAGTAAGTCATATACCAAGAAGAGTATTAACTATTAAGTGGTACAATGTTGCCCATTTTTTTTGGAAAACAATATTGTCCATTTAAGAAAGTACAATATCGCCATTACGTTAAACGTGTAATTTTACTCAAAGATACTAGGCCTAATGGGGAGACAGCTATATCACGAAGTGGGAGGCACCTTATTCAAAAAGAAGTGATAGGATTGCAATCCCTCATGAATTAGTTTTTTTTTAGGCTTTTGCCTTCACTTGCTACCAAAAAAAATATGATTTATTTACCAACACGGCTGGGTCGGACTTGGGGGTGTCAACTACTTTCTCTATTTCCCCTTAAATTTGGGTAAGTTTTGAATTTTTTTTTTAATTTTTTAAAATTTTTATACTCTAAATTAAAAGGAAACTACAAAATTTTAGAGTATCTTTCTTTGAAAATCATAAAAAGTTTAAAAGTGCATAATCTTTTTTATCTTTAAGATATTAAAATTTTACTCATTTTACATGGAATTTAATGATCAAAAGAGTTAAAGGGGAAAAAAGACATTTAGGAACTTGTCCAAATTTGAGGCCAACTAACACCTTAAATTCAGTTGGGTATAACAAAAATATTAGTCATTCATAAAATAATAAATTAATGTTTAAAATGACTGTTAGAAAAAAATGTTCGATTATTGCCTAAAAGAATACTTATGTTTTAAAAAAAACGTTTGTTTATAAAAGTACAGTGTTACAATCCTCATCATAAGTTGGTATCTAAGAAAACTCTATCTTCAAGGATCAAAACTATAATCCAAATATGATATAGCCAACGCCTTCTTTTTTTTCAATAAAGGATATAGCCAACAATTTCTCACATCATAATAACGTTATTAAAGGTCCCATAAAGATCCACAATCCAATTTTCGGCCCAATACATATCCATACATTAATAAAAGCCCAACCAATTCTTTTAGAAGCCCAAATCAAGAATCAACGCAAATAAATATAAAAGAGAAATAACACTTTCTCAAGTCCAAAAGTCAACCCATCTTCCATTATGTTTAGCTGATAAAATAGTGGGACACGACTATTTAGAGCGTATTTAATTTTTGAAGAGTATTATTTTATTGTAGTTTTAATCGCGGTACTTAGTGATGCATCCTAACTCCTGGGTATTTAGGTTTACCCCTGAGGGTAATTGACGTCTCGCTCTGCTTAACATTAGTATCAATTAGGAGAAAGAAAGATTTCACTCTGTCCTTAGATCGTGGATGAGTCTAACTCTTTCAAAAATTTGTGTGCCAACAAAAAGTTCAAAAAAGCGCAATTACCAATTCACCCTATTACATGCCAAAAGTGTCAAATGAGTAAGATTCTCAAATAAGATTAAATTGTAAAAAAACAAAATAAAAATCCATTAAAAGTCAAAACTCCCAATCCAAACACATGTTATTGTTAGAAGAGGCATCTTAAGACTGCCCATAACAATCAATCAAGGTTTCTAAGCATCAAACGTCGCAAAATCTAAAATCCTAATACTTTACTTTAGGGTTTAGTTCAAAACAAAAATCTCTAACTTTCAGTGATTAATGGCATCCGCACCATTAGCCAATAGTGTCGTGAGCACTTATGGCTTAGCTTATGTTTAGATAAGGTGAAAATCATGATTTGAAAAGCTCATAGTTGGGTCTAAAAATTAAACAAATAGATATCAAATATCTAAAAGAGTTTCTGGAATAAACTATTGTTTCATATAAGCTTGTGGGACTAGTTTCTAAATGAAAAAAATAGCGTTTAGGCTGTCTAATGATTATTTTATTCCTATCTTTTTTTTCACACTCTTTCTGCCAATTCTCCCAGCCTTGCTTTTCTCTCTCTCTTCTCTTTGCCATTTCCTTCACGCTCTCTCTCTTCTTCTGCATGATCCTCTGCTCTCTCTCTTCTCTCTGCCATTTCTCCTCTGTAACTTAGCTCTTCCATGTCTTCCAAGTAAGATGACCCATGCGCTCGTCGACAACTCCATTTCTCCTCTACGATTTCTCTCCTCTGCGCTTCCAGGCTTCACCGACTCGTGCACTCATCCACAACCCCATTTCCTCTATGTGATTTGTCTCCTCCTGATTCGTTTATGTGTGTTGCCGTTGTCATCCCTTGTTATACCGTTGATGTTCTGGTTTTGTCATTGCTCTTTGCCTCTGTCTTGTGCTGTGGTTGCTAGTTCTGGGTGGTCGACAGAATGAAAGATGATGGTGTGCTGTCATGGATGATGGGGGATAGGTTGAAGTGGAGGATGGCGATTGTTTAGTATTAAAATTGCAATTTGACCTCATACCCTTTCTGATAATTTATCAATTACAAAAATTATTCTAGTAATAACCATCAAAACACTTATTTATTTAATTTTTTCTCTCTAAAAACTTATCTCTAAAATCACTTTTAAATCATTTTTTCTTCGTAAGCTTTTATCTAAAAGTTAAATCAAAAGGGATCTTAGCTTCTGTTGGACAACCTACTTTCTTAACTGCTTTCTCCTTACTTATTTCTTCCTAAAATTCTTTTTAAAACATTATCAGATGATAAGCTTAATGAGCAAGCCAGGCAGAATACTTATTAGCTTTTCTAAAAATGCATAGTCAAAGGTAATGATTTAGTAACGGGCGATAAAGTCTCTAATCTTTCTTTATATTTTTTTTATAAAAAAGAAAACAGTAACAAACTACTCAACATTACAAAAAAAAAAGGAAACAAACGGAAATTATTTAAAAAAAAACAAATAAAATACAGGGGTATGTTAGAGCACATTTGGCTAGCATATCAATTTTAAAATTTTCTCTCGGGACCTGTTAGAACAAGACATGACTTTATTAAATTTCAGTTATCATAAAGATCATTGTTTCCAGATTTGATGAGTTTAATTGCATCCATATATAAAAAGGTGATTCAGAGAATGTTCATGTTCGATGGGTTTTAGAGCTTTAACCGAGTTACGACAGAGGTTTACTTTAGTAGTGCATTTCTCATTCCAACCAAGTTTAAGACTTTCAAGAACGTTCAAGAGTTTTGCAGCTGTCTTAAGAAGAAATGTAACATAGTAGTATTTGATGAATCCCTTTGTCCAATTGCCATATTCATCTTAATTAAAAACCTTACACTTCAAATAATTGTTGTCCTACTCCCAAACACATCATTCAGCCAGAGCCTTAAGCCAAAAGGTAAAACATCCTTGACCATTAATGTGACCATCCGATATATTTTACAAACAAATATGAATAGGTCCTAAACTAAGGTTATATAGAATCAATCAAATCCAATTAAATAAGTTTCTCAATAATATGCCCCTATATTAATTTAAAAAAATTGTATTTAAGTCTTAGGTAAAGAATATAATTGTAGAGAGGTCCTAAGAAATCATCAAACGACTGTGAAATCCTACAGGACCTGTGATTAATTTTTTTAAATTGTGAAATGACGGAACTATCCCTGAGAAAAAAATACCTCAGTTGTTATTTTTTTGCCCCCAGTTATTATTCTTTCCTTCAGAAATTGTCATTCTAATTGCTTGAGTTATTATTTTTTTCTTATTGTTTGAGTTGTTATTTTTATCTATTAAGCTGTCATTCATATTACTTGAGTTGTATAATTTTATCATTTCATAATTTAAAAAATATTAATCACAAACCCCGTGGGATTTTAAAATCGTTTGATGAATTTGAAAAAAATTTCTACAATTAGATTCCTTTTATAAGACTTCAATGCAATTTTCTCATTAATTTATTTATTTATTGTGCCTTGATATCCCTATTATTATTTTTTAAATATATGAGAAACATGAGAATAGGTCAATGTCATGACCTTTACTCCCTTTGAAAGACGCATATTGGCTTTTCCTTTTGTTTTATGTCCTGATGACATCCTCATTTCGTTGTGGTCGAACATTTTTTAATTAATAATACACAGACACATAATTAATTAAATTATAAGCAGGGGTTATTTAATTACATGATTTCCTATATATATATAATAAATAAATAATTGTGGTGAGAATGAGCACATCACTTCAAGCCATTATTATGCTTATAACGTTATTATCGCATCCCTATTGTGTCATTTATTATTTAGGTCGTTAGAACTAAAAATATTATTATATATTATTTATATTTATAGAATATAAAATACAAAAACTATGAGCCACGACCGACATCCTAGCCATCATGCAAATGTGATTAAGATAAATAAGATCATTAAATAATTGCCAGCCATGTTTCGTACCAGAAGAAGGAAAAAAAGGTTAAACGGTCTGAAAATGATGTGAAAAAAAAATGCTAATATAACACAACATCCTTAACTTATGTGCATATAAAAATCTGTAAAAATTAATTAAAAATAATAAATATATAAGATATATTTTTTTTAAAAAATATGCTTTTATTTATAAAGACAACATGTAACTTGGGTAAACATTGGGAAAATGTATTAAATAATTAAACAAATTCAAATTATAGCTTCTAAATTCTTGTTTTTGATGTCCCATTATGCAAATTTCAGCTTTTATATATATATATGGAGATGAAAAATATAGTTCATAAATTCTTTTGTTCAAGCAAAACACCAATATATGGAGATTTAGATGTACGTCAATATCAATATCAAGGATAATAAAACGTAAAAAATCTAAAAATTGCGAAATTTATGGGTTTTTATAATAATTTATCAAAATTAAGAAAATCAATTAAATGATTATTTGTCAAAAATATGTATTAATTTTTTTAAAAAATATCCATCTAATCATTTGTATTAAAACTATCTTATTCCTAGAAAACTCTTAATATTGATATTTTATAAAAAAGTTATAAATATAAAAAATAAAGTATATTAAAATTTTGTATTTAAAACTAAAACAACCCTATTTAATTATATTTTATATTTAGAAGTGAAGGAGTATAATTTATTTGTCAATCTTTTCTATTTTTTTTAGTTAGATAAAGAATATTTTTTATCAAAATACTAATTTCTTTCCAAATGTCAAGTGTAAAGGATAGATTCTTTCTAAGCAAGTTTGCTTTCTACTCTAAAATTAATATAATCTTTAATTTTCTTCTCTTACTCCTAATAATAAGAATTTATTGAGAAATTTATTTTGAATATAAGATCTAAAATAACTTTATTTTTTAAATTTATAATTTTTTTTCTCAAACTATCTCCTATTAATTCACATATTCATAAGGTTTTCATCAAAGATTAAAGATTAGATTCAATGCAAATAATTAAAATTAAAGAAACCAAAGTCACAAGTAACAAACTAATTTTTTAAATATCTATATACCTTCTACATTAACAACCAGAGGTATTAATATTTATTCATGTCAACCTAAATTCGTAATTTAAAAAAATATTTATAGACATAAAATTTAAATCTTTTTAACTATTTTATAATCCCGTGCTTGTTGCCCGAGTATCTTCTAGCTACCCTTCTATAAGAACTGTTTTTTATTTTTGGGAAAAATTAAAAAAGAAGTCGTTATTTATGGGACTGGACTGCCGTTAAGCTGCTCCTACTCCGAGACCGCGAAGTTGGTTTGTTGGAGTGAACTTACAGAGATGAATCTAAGAAGTTGGTTGTCGGCCGATATGGTCTGACAGAAAATGAGGAACCTGGGATTTGTTCCGTCTTCTTCTCCATTTATAATTTTCTCCTTCCATTTTCTTCTTCTTTGTCTACATTCAAATCACATACAAGGATCAGATGCTGTAATACAGCTCCCGCGTTCCGGGCCGGTGGTCTCTGCCCGCTCCACTCATAAACGGGTCCTTTCTGTAGCTCAGTATGGGGCAGAAGGGGATGGCCTTCATAATGACACCAAGGTAATCGTAGTTTCTGTAACTTTACCTTTCTATATTTTGCTATTCGCTCCTGAGACAGTGCCCTTTCTTTAAATAAGTTTTTTTTTTTTTTTTTTGTGCTGACAAGGGCCTCAACTTGTGAGGTTTCATACTGTGAGTTAAGAAAACATATTCTTTAGCCGTAAATCCTGTCACCAAGTAAGTTTTCTTGGAGAATCTACTGCTAAGTAAGGTTTTCACTTTTCTGATAATATACTGCTACATCAATTTGTTTAAATACTTAATTGCAATTTTTACCCAAAGAAAGTATGAGAGATTCTTAGGATAACTTGTTATAAAAAGAATAAGCATAATCAATTATGAAGGGATATATATATATATATATATATATATATATATAAAGCATGCCAAAAGGTGATTTTTACTTGTTTTGAGTTCTCTGTTCATATGGTGGAAACCACAGTTATCTTTTGTTGATGGATCTACCTAAGAGATTTTCCAGAGATTACCAACTGATTTTCCTGCTGTTGAATTTTCTTTGTGTTTTTTTAGGCATTGGAAGAAGTTTGGAAAACTGCGTGTGCCATGTCTGGACGAATAACTATCCTGTTCCCACCTGAAAGGGAATTTCTGATATATCCAATTGATATTGGAGGGCCTTGCAGATCTAAGATCACTTTGAAAGTATGCATACCAAAAAAAAAATACATCTATTTAGATATTCAAGTTCAATTCCAGGAACTTCATCTTTCAGTGACCTTTGTTCAATATCGAAAAGATCTTAGGTACAATAGTTTCCCCCAAAGATCCTGAAGTCTGGGATGGTTTAAATCCGCGAAAATGGCTTTACTTCCATTGCTTGAAATATCTCACTCTTGATGGTGGAGGCAAAATCAATGGAATGGGACAAAAATGGTGGGACAGATCATGCAAGACCAACTCATCAAATGTATGTGTCTACCTTCCTATTTTAAGATTCATGTCCCTTGTTTTTCAAAACAAAATTCTAGAATGTCATGAGTTTAGAGCTTTTAAGTGACTCACAAATTTCCTTTGGCAGCCATGTCGACCTGCTCCAACGGTTAGTACTGCTCCAACCAACGATTTCCACTTGATCATCTCTGTCTATCAGCTGAACATAAGTCTATAATTACACTGCAGGCCCTCACTTTTCATAGATGCAAGAATCTGAAAGTTAGAGAACTTGTGATCCTAGATAGCCAACAAATGCACTTGGCATTCACTAGCTGTATGAGAGTTGTTGCATCAAAGCTTGCGGTTTTGGCTCCTGCTTCAAGCCCTAACACTGATGGAATCCACATTAGTAGAACAAGGAGTATAGAGGTCAAGGATAGCTTAATTAGCACAGGTGTGTTATAATCTTTAGAAAAGTTCTACTTTAGCTTCGCACCACATAATAACTGTTCTTGATCGACATGAACCGGTAGTTTCTATTAGAATATATTGAAAAATAGTCCCACATTGATTAATTAAAGAAAGAATTGAAGATATATAATGCTAAAGAAAGTCTAATCAAATAGGATTAAACTATTTTGATAGAAAGACTAACCTAGTATATACCTAAGCTCCCTAAAATCTAATAGTTTCCTGATGAGTTTTTGCTGCTCAAGTAAGTGGTTGAATATGACATGCTTGTCAATTTCTGCATACTCTTTCAGTACTTGATGCATAGCTTTTTCTAACTTCTAAACCAATTGTTTAAAAGTAAGCAGTTAACTGTTCTTCCTGTTTCTGTCAGAGAGATCAAAGAGTGGCAAGAAAACGCACATGCAAATGCAAAATGAACAATAAATAACCAAATAAATGTTTATCTGTAATCATTTTTAATGTCAGGAGATGATTGTATCTCTATAGTTAGCAACTCTTCACGGGTGAAGATCAGAAACATTTCTTGTGGTCCAGGCCATGGCATCAGGTGATTTTTTTTTTCTTTTCACAGAGTATGCTTTTAGACATTAAGAAGCACATACATGTTAAGTAATATCAAAACCTTTTCTTCAGCATTGGAAGCTTAGGAAAATCAAGGACATGGGAGAAGATACAAGACGTAATGGTTAGTGAATCTTATCTTTATCAAACTGATAATGGGGTGAGGATAAAAACATGGCAGGTAAGAAGATTTCTTTACAAGATTGGAGCACTTTCCATTTCTTCTGTCATGCAGAGATGCACAAGCTAATCAACTTGTCTGATTTCGTCTTCACTAGGGTGGTGATGGTTTTGCTTCCCAGATCACTTTCCAGAATATTGTGATGGAGAATGTGTCAAATCCAATTATAATAGACCAGTTTTACTGCGATTCGCCCCATCCTTGTCAGAACCAGGTACAACATTTTTCCCTGGTAACATTTTCAGGGATTAGCCTGCCAGTGTTCTACCACTCTTGGTTTTGTTATAATACTAATAAGTTTTAGTACACACTTATTTTCAGTCTCCAAGAAAGATTACCCTTCATTTCATTTCAAGATTCAGATAAAAAATATTGAAAAAATTAATCTTTTGATCCCTATAGTTTTGACTCAGTTGTAACTCAATTCCTAAATTGACTCGATGCAAAACAGTTCTTACAGTTTCGACTCATTTGAAACTCAGTATCTAACTCATTAAGCTTCATGAGATATACAATTTTATTTTCTAAAATATAAGGATCAATATTTTAAATGATTAAAATTATAGAAACTGAGTTACATCTAATTTAAGTTCAAAGACTGAATTTTAATTGAGTCAAAATTATAGAGATTAAAAATTAATTTTCCTAAAAAGTTTATATTTTGCCTTTGATACTGCTTTGGAAAATGAAGTTTTGTGACAAATCAAATGTTAACATCCATTATTTCAAGGGAAAATACAGACCTCAGCTGTCAAGGTGGAGAATATATCCTTCATTGGTATCAAAGGAACTTCAGCGACAGAGGAAGCTATAAAGTTTGCTTGCAGTGATGACTCTCCCTGTGAAAGATTATACCTGAAAGATATTTTTCTCACACTAGCCTTTGGAGGAAACATAAGATCATACTGCTGGCAAGCTCGTGGTACCACAAATGGTCGGGTTTACCCTCCTCATTGTTTTCCAGAGACCAGTAATTTTCTCAATGCACAGAAAATCTTGGAAGATTTAGATTCTCTTATTCCATCTCTTTCTGAGCAAACCCACTCTGTAAAGAAAATATGATTATATAGTATATGGCTGCCTTTTCTATAACCAATTTACCAGTAACAAATTGCAAGCAATTGTCTAGGTGCTGTTTTAAGCATAATAACTAAGCTCATTACAAATCACAAATAAATATATAAATATGGTAAAGGTAAAAAATTTTATTAAAAAAATGTCTGATATACTAGCAATTCTATTCATGATTGACCTATAAGATTCCACATTTACAAGTCAGCTGAAGCACACAAGTTTTTTGAAAGTATTGTATGAAGAGCCCATGGTATTATAGCCTAGCACCATATAAACTCTCCTTTAAGTTAGAAGTTATGGGTTTAATACCGCTTATAATCTCATATCGTTAGTGCATGTCTTTTTTTAAAAAAAAAAAGTATTGTATGAAGAAGATATATCCAATAGAGAACCTGCTAATTAGAGTTGATCAATGTAAAATCATCCGCACATGTTGCTTTATTAGCAGCCACACAGAGAGGGCAACCTATTCAGTACTTGTTTCTAATAGGACTGGAGCTTTGGATCTCCAAAGTACATTCTAAGATGAACATTGCTCAACCTTTTTTAAGTGCCACTGAAGACTCTGAATTGTAATTTCAATAAGCTTTAACATTGAAACTTACATCAAGTGAATTTGATTGAAAAGTTGATATTATTTAAAAAAAATGTCATGAGAACATAATACAACAAAATTTATGGGGCTTTCCCCATGCTCAAATTGAGATAGTATTCAATCATATAGATGATAAACTTCAGTTCAGACTCAACATTTAAAATCCTCACTAACATACATAAGAAACCAGTATTGATGCTCTTGTAAAGATGGCGACGGGGACTAGCGAGGACCAAGTTTTGGGCAGCCCTGGGCCAGAGCATCAATACTGTAATATTCGAGCCTGCTAGCGGAAGCATTTATTTTGATGAGTTCACCATTACGATCCAGACCTGTGACCTCAACATCAAGGTATCGCTCCACCACAGCTCTAAATCCATCTACACTGCAGAATATCAATAGTGAGGAAGACGTCAATACTTAATACCCATGGCTAACGATGAGTATATGTTGTTACACGCCTCATTGCCACGTTATACAGGGTAGAATTACTGCAACTCACATGAAGAATGTAGTCAATTCTTTTTTATCTCCATCAGATTGCAACTAAATTGAACTTAAGAGGACCCACTACCCAATAGACAGTATCTAATGATCCCCCTATGCTGCAACTGCAAATCCCCTATGATTAATTGCAACCATGTCTACTCTTCAAATCGATAAAGCTGAACTCAGAAATGCTTAAGCATTTGCTCGGTGGTACATCGCAACAATGCTACATAGCATATGAATATTGGGCATCAATATACATTTATGCCAAACTTGAGTATGAATAAGATTGTATTTAGTGATTAGAACGTTCTTAAAATCCCAATGTCTTGAAATTGTCAGGGTACATGCAGATAATCATCTTTAACTTCTTTACATATAGTTTAAAATACTACAAGGCATTTATACAAAAATACTGAAATTGTTCAATAATTGGAGAATCCTTGCTTAGATATTTCCTTGAACTGGTATTAAATTAGCTACTTAACAATACACTTAAAAGTTCAAAGGTCTAGACCAGGAAATGTATCAAATTGCAACCTAATTAGGGGCACAAGCAAATTTACAAACTATATTTACTAGTATATATTTTTTATGAAATTGGATTTTTATTTTCTTTGTTTATTTTTGGAAAAATTTCCGCCAATATTTCTCTCCGCCACATTCCAACCCACATCTGAAAAATAATAGACTGCTCTCTCAACAACTAGCCCTCGATTTGATCAATTGCTCCTTCAACCCAAAAGCTTCTTCTCTGATTCACCCAGACATACTGCTGTCTATTACTCTCAGCTCTCTATTTCTTTTACTAAGTTTTTCCCCTTTACAAGAAGCATTCAAATTACTTTATATCACGGGCGTATATATATCCATTAGATATACCCCTAAACTATCAGAGCCATCCCCACACACCAAAATAAAAAGAAAATCTCAGCAGTTTTAGGATTCGACAACCTTCCTGTTAACCAGTAAGAACAATGATCATTTTCAACCATATCAACTATGAAGCAAATGCTTAAATGAAGGCTCAAGCCATTACTTATGAAAGAACAACAAATCAACAGTCTTGACAGTTCATTTAAATGTTCAAGTATTGTAGATTTATGCATCGATACTCAAGAGTTCATTTTGAAGAGTTATAAAAGGTCTGCATGAGCTTATATTTCTAGCCTGACTTGATCACAGTTACTGAATTGTACCGTGTGCAAAAAGAAGAATCAACTGGTAGCGTGCAAAGCAACTATGATGGCGGACAAAAAATTCTAAAATAAGTTCTTTCTAAATGATGAGAATATTACCTCAAGCAACCATCAAAAAATAGGGCAGTCTTGTCACTTCTCTAATCCAGCTTTGGATTTATGATGACCTGTCTCTACAGAACTAATGAATTTGTATTTCTAGATAACAAACCTCAAGGAAAAAACTACAGATTTCATTACAATGCTTTCCTCTTCTGTGAGATGGACATACCAAAAGATCAAAGGGTCGCCTGTCTTGAGCTTTTATCTCTTGCTTCGGAGCATAACTAATATACTCTGTTGTATCCTCCAAAACAATTATCTGCATAAACAAAAAGACAATACACATTTATCATTATTTCAGCGCATTGCTCAGTAATACTCAGAGCACTTGTGCTCAAAAAGTAAGTACATGACCAAAGAACCATATTTTACATATAATTTGTTGTCATAGCTGTTTTCTTCCTCATGAAACATTTACAGTGACCCATACAGAGCAAATGAGTTGAAAAATTCAGATTGGAAGTACAAATTCAGGAAAATTGAAGAAGTGGGTGAGAACTGAACCTCAAGGGAATTCCAATCTGTGGAGCCACTAGGCCAACCCCAGGAGCCTTTCTCATGACCTTCATCATATCATCGATAATCTTCTGGATCTTCTCCGAGCTTATTTCATCAGGATTAACTTCTTGGGCAGGTTCATGCAGAACTGGTCACCGGCTTTGACAATGTCAGGCAAGCTTAATTTTTTATTATCTGCAAGACCCAGAAACCATCCTGCTTTGGCCACCCTACTACTAGGAGATGCCGAACTGAAAGATTTTGAGGTAGTGAGGCTCCCATTGAACAGCGAAACTGAATTCCCAGCTTTAAATGGTGATGATATTCGAGCAGTGGACAATGTCGTGGCAGTTGAAGCAGTTAGGAGGCACCTTTCGGCTAGGGATATGGGAAGGAGACGAAAATGATAGACGGGGAAGGGCCTCCATGGGCTTTCGCCTGTGACTGGATTTCTGCAAATTGTAGGTTTTGTTTTTATCTTCGATGACTATTATGGTGGGGGGGGGGGGGGTGTATTTTATTTTTTTAGTATAAAAAAATTTATATAAATTGAATACTAGTCTCCCATAAATACTATTGCATTACCCTAAGATTTAAAGAATAGTTATAAAAAATTTATAAAATATTTTATTAAAAGAACTTTCATAATAATAAAAAAATATAATTTATATCATTATAAGATATAAATTTATTTTTTTACTATGACAATTCTCTCTGGCTATGAGGTGGTATTTAGAGGGTGAAGGGACTAATATAACCCATATTTATGCTTTGGGCTGATACATTCTGATGGGACAATTTTGTTTTCAGGATATTCATATTAAGTGTAGGGTACTAATGAAGGTTGATTCGAGTGGTAAGCGACTCAGTATTACTTAAGCGAAGTCTCGAGTTCGAGCTTTAGCGTATGCAGAAATTTTTCGTTAGGAGACTCACCCACTATAGCCAAGTACGTAATGCGGGTCGAATCTAGATATAGTCGAAACGTAATATTATACCTCAAAAATAGTGTACGGATGTCTAAATATAAATATCTTCTAATTGAATTCAATCATATTTAAAATACTATTAATATTAAA
The DNA here is from genome assembly GCA_037074615.1 of Leucaena leucocephala. Taxonomy (NCBI): domain Eukaryota; kingdom Viridiplantae; phylum Streptophyta; class Magnoliopsida; order Fabales; family Fabaceae; genus Leucaena; species Leucaena leucocephala. Next base: position 20,873,027 of record CM073556.1, on the reverse strand, counting down.
CGTAAATACCTCTTTCAACCGAATTTGAACCTTGGTTGTTTTGAGATTATGCATATAAAGTTTTTCTCACTTTCAATCTCAAGCTCAAGAATAATTGGAACAAGTGGCAGATTATTAGCATCTAAAAATTTCAGGAGCATCTATAGATATATGAGAAAATTAAAGATTCCTATTCATGGGTTTGCTTGTTGCATATTTTGCTTGTAAATCACAATTTTTTCATCAATTTTGAAAATTTTATTACTCATTGTGCTCCTAAATGTAGAAGTTAGGTGAGTAATTTAACGTTACAACCTATGATGGTTCTTTTTTCTGGCTAAGCAGAAATAATTTGGTTCAAAATATCTAACACTAAATATAGATATATCTTATAGTAGAAATATGAACCTTAGTTTATATTGTTGTAAAAGATTAATTCATTCCGCTAAACTAAACTTTTTTTGTTACAAAAAAAAAATTAGATAAGTTCGATACTAATCCCCCACTAAGGTCAGAACATAGCCTTAAAGCTCAAAGAGCGCTTACGAGGTACTTACGAGATCGCCTACCAAAAAAAACTTCACTATGGCAACGAGAATCAAATTCGCATCTTTATGAGACACGAGCTCGTTTCTTACTATTTGTGTCAACTCTTATGGACTAAACTAATTTTTTTTTTAATAAATGGCTAAACTAAAGTTTTGTTGCTATATGATGTTTTTTTTTTGTTACGTAATTTTTGGAGAAGGGTTGCTACATGATGTTCTTGTTTTACTAGTCTCAAATTTGGGTTTGGTCTTATACATATGAGATGTGACCCACTTGAGCTTCCAAGCCCACTTATTACTTTTTGTAATTTTTTTTTCTTGTTTTTTTATATGAAAATTTTTAGAAAGGACTTAGGCTCACATACGATCTAAAGGCATGATGAACCGTCTATTACCTTCAAGCGTAAACCTAGACACTCAGGAGTTAGGATGTCTTCCCAAGCGATGCGACTGAAACTATAACAAAGTGATACTCCCCAGGGATCGAATACATTCTAAATAGTCGCATGTCTCATCCTTTCGCTAATTAAACCCACGTATAGTTATTGTTTTTTCCTTCCTCAAATTATTAAAAGAAACCTAAATTGGATGATGATTTTCCTGACGGCCTGTTTGACTTTAATTATTATTCAATTATTTTTTATTTTTTTTAAATTTTCAATCGTATCTCTTATAAAAAAATAAAAAGATAAAGATAAAACAATAACAATAAGGAGTCCACTTTTTTTAGAACAAATACTCCAGGAAGAGTTTGGTTAGGTTTTTAATTTAAAAAAATATATTGAATTGAATAAATTGTTTTAATTTAGAAAAACGAAAGAAAGTAGAGTCCAATTAAAATAACCAATTTAGTAATAAATCAAACCGTGTTTTCTCTTTTGTCCATTTTTTATTTCGTTCATGGACACACACATATATAATGCCAACTGGTGACATTTTTTTAAGATTAAAATGATAGACTCTTATTCAAAATATTCCTCCGATCTTAAATATATAACTAAATTGATTTTTATCTTAAATATAAATTTTATTTTTTAAATTTACTAGCTCTTTTTTAAATTATTTTTATTGACACTCTTTCAATAATAATTAAATAAAAAAATGAGAGAAAGAGTTAAAAATATTATTAGAATATTTAAAAAAATATTTTAATAATTAATTTAATTAATTTATTTAATTTAATTAAATATATTTTATTGGAAGAGTAATAATTTTCTTTTATACGTATCTATCTATCCATTAAATAAACTGGGGTTGGTAATGTAGAAATGAATAAGACATCCCTCTCGCGTAAGATAAAATCCAAGTCACTCTCACAAAAGTGTCAGAATGATATGTGGCTACAAACCCAGGAAGAAAAATCGTATCTTCATTTTATATTTGCTTGACAAAACTTTGTATGTGTCTGCAAAAGCTACAGTTTAAACCCTATTGTTTTCAAAGCAGACTAATAATAATTTTACATATTCATTAGTTTATCTATAAAAATGGTAGAAAGTTACATTGTTCATAAGTGACAAAAAGTATATGTGCTTCATTTTGAACTTCATGTAAATGCACGAGTTCAACTTTATTTATCAGCAATGTTTTAAAAAACGGACTGAAAATCAAACTAAAAAAGTCGGTTCAAGTGGTTAGATCAACTATCAAACTAATGACATAAAAATTTAATAAAAATTAATTATATGCATATAATAGATATAAGAAATAAATTTAAGTCTACTTGTCAACATAATAAAACCACATAAATTTTAAAATAAAATGATATCATATAGCTACAAATGGTTTGAAAAATATTTTGGGCTTTTTTATATGGTCAATTTTGTTTAATTTTTATAGATTTTTTTAAAAATAAATTCAACCATTTTATTAGGCCAAAAATGGGTCCAGTCTTTCAAAATTCGTCATGGTTTTTGGTCTAATTTTAAGTTTTGAGATAACTCAACTTTAATCCATCACGGCTCTGACATGGAAACAATATTTTGATCCAAATTGATTGGTCAACAGTTCAATGGTTCTTTAATCATTATTGGTTATCAGTTCATTTAGAAAAACTTTAGGACCCATCTCAAAATCTATACAAGTACATGAGATTCACTTCAATTATTATATATATATATATATATATATATGATTATGATAATTTAGTTTCCTGATTTAGTGTCAAATTTATGCCAAATAATGTGGGAAGGAGGTGGGAAATTGTGGTAAAGGTGCATGCATATATATATATTTAATTTGCATAATGCTATGTAACTTACTTATTTACATATGCATCATGCACATAAATATCTATGTATAGTCTATTAAAATTCATTGATATACAAATCAACAAAAATCGACAAAAAAGGTTAAGAAAAAATGTCACGAAAAAGAGGGGCAAGAGTTGGCATTTAGCGTGCAAGTGCAACATTGTAAGAAGATGCAAATTTGTCTTTCAATTATTTTTGTTTAACTTCGTTTCTAGTTTGTTTAAACTCATATGAATAATACTCTATATAGTCTCTAATATAAAAGCTAGTTGACTAATTTAGATAAATTAAAAAAATTAAAAAAATTAAAAAAATTAATTAATTATAACTAATATAAGAATAAGTTGAATAATTTGAATAGATTACGGAGTATATAATACGAATTCTTCTTAAAAATTTAAATTTAGCCATAATTAACTGATTTATTTATTTTTCTCAACTTACTCGTATTAATAGAACCATCCCTCGTAATTATATATAGACATATCCTCACTTCACCATATAAAGCTTTTGTTCCTTAATGATAATTAGCCTTTTGTCGATATTCAAGTATCATGATCGTTGTAAGGTTTAAGGTCATCCTACATGTCACGTGTTTGAATTGACATTGAGGAAGGAGAGAAGAGCAATTATAATTAGCTTTTCATGCCATCCCTCTCATCCCCTCTTATACTCATCGATCGGTAGGGGAAACGAAGCTAAGACAATTAATTTACGTTATAAACTACTACTATTTGTTTAATATATATATATATACCGACATATTATCAACGAGCAACGGGTAACTCATCTGATAAGAGATTATGCTAGTTTAAATATTTATTGGAAGAGCTTGTCATCTGAAAAGATCCCACCTGATCTGATTTGATCCCATCTAAAAATATTTATTTTAAGGAGAAACGTAGGATGTCGGAGTCATGTCTGTCCATTGACAATGGTACCATCGATCAAAAACATTAAACCTATAAATTTTATTTTGACTAAGGATTTGATGACTTTCTGTTTAAACACATTTAGAAAATTATTTTTTGGTAAAATCAGAAAAAAAAAAATATTTTTCACAAAAAGTGCCTAATACCACGTTTTAACTGGAGCGCAAAGGGGAATCACCGGATTTCATTGAATTTTTTATTGATGGCTTGTTATCGTGTGTGCGAGCTCATTTCTCTGCTAGGTCTATTTACTAGTCTATAATTATACCTTATTATATATATATACTTGAACCTTCATTTTCTCAAGTAATATAGAACTTTGATTTCTTTGACACATCTACAAAACATACAGATTTCACAACAAGTTTTACTCTAGGGCGTCTAACACCATATAGTTTTTTTTGTGCGAAAGTAACCATAATGTTATAAAATATGTATAAAAATATTAAATTTCGTATGTTGACTATTAGAGAGAGAACATTTGACTAAAATATTGACATGTATAATTATAACTTAACTGACACTATTTCTTATATTTTAAATTAGTCAGGTAACTCTTTCGTCAAGGATACTAGGTGTATTAAAAAGATTTAAAATTTGGAACCATAACTGGCATTCGGAAAGTGATAGGGAAGACTTTTGAACTGTTGATGAGCATTAGCATCAGTACAATATAATGGTGGCGACGTACGTAAAATGGAGGACTCTATACGATGATATAATAAAAGCTGCAAGTGGTCGACTTGATCTAAGTAACGACAACAAATAGATAGCTCAGCAAATTAAAGATATCACTATACGAAGAAGCGACCAGCAAATGGTACAAAAACAATACTACCAATTAATCATCGACCACCATTTCATAATTAATTAACTATTGGAGAACGTAACCATGCAATTATTTATTTACAAATTAAACCAACCTAATCACAAAATTAAAACAAAACCCACATAAACTGAGATATCGATATCGATCGATATGTGAAAGAGGACCAAGAACAACAACTGTCAACGACGTAGTTCCTCTTCCTCTTTCATTATTATTGATTTGAATCCTTCCAAGACAACTCATGAAAAAATCAACAGGTCTATTATAAATGTATTATGTTTCTCTTTTGGGAATGAATCACGTTGATTGATAGATATAGCTGAGAGAGGGATTGAAATCTGATACGGATGATGTTGGTTAATTAAGGGTGGACCACATGATGAATCTGCTGCATCATCTGTAGGTTGAGATGAGAGCATGATCTGGCAACCTCACCAGCCAATGGGACCACAGGAAGACTATCACAGTTACATATCTCGATCATGAAACCATCTGGGTCGTGAAAAAACAGCTGATCCACTTGTACCCCACCTTCCTCTACCATAGACCTCACGTACTCCATCCCCATCTCCCTCAGCTTCTTCTCCACCCCTCCCATGCTCTCACACTTCAAAACACACAAAATCACATTATTCGTCAGTACATAAACGGAACGCCTTTATTAGAGTTAAGAGAATTAGAAATATATTATGTTTGTCTTTCTATCAAAAATAGCTTAAGCCAATTGAAGCCAATTTGATAGGATTTACTTCAAGACTGTATATCTTCGGTTAGGGGATTTTTTTAATATATTCTAGTACAGTAGTTTTGAGCATGATCTGATTATTGATCTCACCTGGAAGGATATGTGATTGTCCTTCGGGTTGATTTCTGTCTTCTTGGGAAGGTTCTCTGGGACTTCTGCTTGCAGCAAATGAATTCCGATGCCGTACCCGAATAGCCTTTAGATAGTTCATGATCATCAAACAGAAAATGTAAGAAAAACAATGCTTTTACGTTTCCTGGAGTTGCTTATTTAGTATTTTAAAGGAGCTAAAGGGTTTAGAAATTAAATTACCAGGCGCCATCGAAATCGAAAGACCCAGGCCTCCTGATAGGGAAGAAGCCAAGAACATTCTGGTAGAAGTTTATGGATTCTTCCACCGATCTGCAGACGAGGGAGATGTGGTTAACGGACTTGAGATGCAGAGGGTTTCCGGCGCTTTCCTTCATTTTCTTTCGCGAGAAAATTAACAATGAAAATGTTCTTTCTCCCTTTAAAATGAACCGAGAAAACTCTACCAGAGAGAAAATTATGGAAGCAAGAGAATTCGGAGAAGAAGAAGCAGAATATGACGGAGGACCAGTGAGAGAAGCGAGATGAGTGGTGCCCTATTTGTAGAAAGTGAGGAAGGAAAAATATGGAGGTTGGAGCGCGATAAAATTTTCCACGTGTCATGAAATTTTCAAAGGTGAGAGATATGGATTTCTCTAACACGTCATTTACACGTTGCTGAGTAGGAAGGGGTAATTAGTTGTCAGATAGTGCATTTGCGTGGGGACGGACACGTCAGCTTAGTTTTTTTTTTGAATGATTTTATTTTATGAACGACTTTTCTTGTATGGTTTGGAGTGAAGTTAGGAGCTTTATTTGTCATATTGACAGCTGATTTCGTTTCTGAACACTGAAGAACTCCCCCTTAGAAAAATACTAGGTATTAAAATTCAACTAGTAAATTGATTAATGAATTTTTTTTATTTATCTTATCAAGAATTTTAGATGAATTTAGTTCGAAATCCTATCAGGCATACTAAAGATAATTATCTTTATTTATAAAAATTTAAATATTAATTCATTATATTATAAAAGAATAACTCTTTATATTAAATTCAACTTTATTAACAAAATAAAGTTGTTTTGAATTTAAAAATTATGCAAGAAAATACAAGTTTCATTGTAAGTAGTGGTTTTGGTGTTTATTAAGGGTGATGAGTACCGAAATTTAGACCATCTAGATTTAGTTTTTTTTCTACTTTTAATTTTTTTTTTTAAAAAATAAATATGATCTCTTAATGAACATATTTAAAAGAATAATGTTTTAAATTAAAAATGATCAATTGTGAAGTATGATCCACAACTGTTTTATATTGTACTATGCAGATCTCGCTGCAAGATGAGCATCAAAACTAATTCCTAGATCATAGGATAGGCCTCAAGGCCAGCTCCAATGCCGTAGGGTGGGATCATTATAAATAGTAACGTTAAAGTTGTTGTAATCAGCATGAGCCAATCAATCTACGCGTACGCTTGACTTTTTTAAAGCATAGTCAACTGTGTTAGATATTTCAAGTTCATGATTTGGGCTTGGGGATTTTTGTAAAAAAATATATTTAAATATTATTTAAAATATTTTTAAAAAATATTTATATAGACTCAAACTTTATATCTCTTATTTAAAGAGTTAATATTATTTTTATTAGACTAACACATGATGACGAATATTATTTTTATATTTATTAATTATCCACGTTATTAGAGATTCATATCCACTAACAAATATTAAGTTTAATAGAAGAAATTGATATATTATAATATAATATAATAAAATAAAATTTTAATTAAGAAATATCTATATTTAATGATTGAGGCCGACTGTACATCAAATGAGCTAAAAAAATTAATATGTTACAAAATTTCTTTAGTATCAAGAAAAAACTCAAAATAGAAGTTTTTTTCTCTCAATTATACGTTAAAAAAAGGTGTTTATTTCTTTTGACCGCATCTTATATTAAAAGCTCATTAATTCAGTTTAAGACAATTTCCTTTAAATCTACAATCAATTAGGTTTAATTATTAATAATTAATAAATCAAATTAAAAAAAATAGGTGCAAAAAGTTCGTTTGATCAATTCAATCATTATGTATATGTGAAGAACAACACATACATCGTATTTTTTAAAAATCGGCGATGACTATACATTATTGTCAAAAAATCGTAACCATAACTTCGAATCCACCTCATAATTATTTATTAGAAAAAAATTACTTACCCTCATACGCATCTCTTTACCTAATCATTTTTTTATTATTGTTCTTATTTAACTTTTATTTTACTTTTTTAACCTCAGGCTCCCTCTCATTATGAGAAAAGAAAAGTATTACTATATTTTATTCTAATTATAAGAACTAGTTATTTTTTTTAAATAAATTTAAAAATTAAATAAATAACTAATATAAAGGTTAATTAACTAATTTTGGTAGATTGAAGAGTATATAATATAAATTCATCTTGAGAAGTTAGATTTGATTATAATTAATTAATTTATTTGACTTCTTAGATCTATCTAAAAGAATTAACTAGCTATTATAATTAGAATCGGATGAAATCTATTTTATCCAAATACAAGAACAAAATTGTTGGAATAGTTTGCAATAATATTAGCTAATAACGAGATTATATGTCTCCTATTAGATAAAAAATAAAACATACTCTTTCAATGCTAAATATAGAAATTAATAAGAGTTAGTTTTGATCTTAAATATTTAAATATTAGATCTTAATTAATTTTATCTCTCATATTTATTATTTTTTTCTCATTCTCATTTACATAACATATAATATGATATATAATTTAATGTTACACATATATATTTTAGAGAAATCACATTATATTTATTATATAATTAATTTATCTAACTTTCTTAACTCACATAAATTAATTAAATAATTTTTACATTAAAAATGAGTATATATGTATTAAAAGAATAGCATTGTATCTCTTAATTTTGAAAAATTTTGTATTATTCTTAAAACAAATAGCTAAAATCGTTATAAAATTAAAAAAAAAATGTAATCACTAAATTTTTTTATAATAAATTATGGTATTAGAAATAATAACAGTTACATAGTTCCTCACTTGATCTAAGAGATTTTTTTTTATAATTATATTTTTTTTAAGATATAATAGTAATTTTATTTCTTTAATATTGAAAAGTAAATGTTTTGTTTGGTCAAAAATATTGAATAGTAAATGTTAATGAGTTTAAAAATGACCTTTCATACGGAACAAGATGAAATTATGCACGAAACAAATTAAATAACATTTAAAGGGATATCTTTTCATAGTAAACTTATGAAATCCTTCAAACCAAAAAAAAGAAGTTAAGATTTTATGATATTTTAAAAAAGAGAAGCTTTATTATTGTATTATGGAAAAACACCTACGCCGAGAAAAAAAAATGATAACGTAGGAGGCTCAAAGGCTACGTGGCGAGTCCTAGGTGATAAAAGCTGGGCAAAGGGGATGAGAATGGAGGATGTGGAGTAGAGCGAGGGTCCCGCGTTCAAGGTTTGCGTGCGGAGAATCATGAAGTGGACAAGTTGTACGACCGGGAATGGGAGACAATTTTATTCGGTAGTATCTTACATTAAATATGGATAATTTTCTCCGTAAAAATTAAAATTTTAATTTATTATATTATAAAAAATTAATCATCTTCATTAAATTCAATCTTCATTTATTGCAACTGGGCAAATTTTGTTTCAATGACTTTGAATATTCTAATACAACTATAAAATAATTGAGAACTGTAGCGGTTAATTTGTAATGTTATAATAAATCATTACAAATGCATTATTTTATAATAGTTTAGCTCTAAATAGTTATAATTTTATAACTCTTTAATTATGAACAGTATCATCAGTGATATTTGTAGCGGTTATAACTTCTACAAATATAGTAGAAAAAAATGAGAGAATTTTACAAAAATTCTAAACCGCTACATATGATGAGGTTTGTTTTTACTCGTTGATATCTAGTTATCCTTTTGCCCTAAATATAAAAATTAGCAGTCGATTTTACTTTATTATTAAATATAATATCTTAATTTATTTTATTTTTTAAATTATAAGTGTCAGGGACTTATTAGGGTTAAGATATGCCTCTGAACTTAAATAGTATTTAAAGAGGTAGTTACAGATCAATCACCAGTAAGATAAATATCCCTATATCAATAACAGAATTTGAACTAATAATACTTTGAGTTATGAATCAATTTTTTACTAATTGGAGTATTAAACCAACATTTATTATCTTAATATTTACAAATTATAACTCCTATATATAGAACAGTAAGAAGTAAAATGAAAAAGAAACAATATTTTTCAAATACATATATATGTGCATGTAAATACTCCATCTAACATAAAATATATGAGCTCTAGTTGAAAAATTTACTTTAATTTTAAATATGAGATTTTAATATTTTTTTCTCAAATTATAATTTTTTTTTAAATTATTCTTGTTGATGGCCTATACTAAAATGAAATCTCTAATCAATGAGAGAGTAATAATTAAAAGTGTTATTTTAAAAAAATTAACATACCCTTGCTACTACAAAATAAGATTGTCAAATTTAAGAGTTTAAATAAATTTGTGATAGAAATGTAAACCTGAACCATGAACTTAAATCATAAATTTGTAAGAGCTTATTTTTATCAATAAATAGCTATTAAAAGTATAAAAAATTAATAATTAAAATACAAAAATGATAACAATGTTTTTAAATATATTTTAAAACTAAACAATTGAAATTAAATTAATTAAATTCATAATTTATCATATCCAACAAAAAAATTATAAAAAATTTTATATATGAAGTAGATAAATATAATTAAATTTATAAAGTTAGCACAATTTTAATAACAAATTGACTCTATTTTATAAATTGTAAATGTAAAAATAATAAATTCAATGAGTAAATTTATAAGTTTAACATAATTTATAACCAAAACTGAGTTTAAGCAAACTTGACACAATTTTATAAGATATAAATATAAAAATAATAAATTTAGAGAGTCAACTAATGAGTTTAACAATAATATTATAAATAACTAATATAATTAATTTTTTTAATATTTATTAATTAATTGTTTAATTCTTATATTTTAAATAAAAAAAAATATAATGATATTTGATAGGAGACAAAGAGGAGTATCCAACCATCCATCGCTCTTTTCGTCCTAATCATACATGTCTTAACCTGAATTTTATATGGTTTGCATTGTTTTTTTACACGCAACTCGTATTATAACCGACAGCCTCAGGCAGGAACAGGTCAAGTTGGGATAGTGAGATCGCCGCATAACCTTAATTAATGCTAGCTTGCGAATGGAATAATAGAAGGGACTAAATATTAGTGGGTTTTATAAATTGTTGTCACACATAAACCATTCAATATTTAAATTTATTTTATGAAAAAAAGGAACTCAGGAAAAGAATGAAGCTTTTGTGTGAAGAATAAATTTTGAAGTCATACTATAAGATTCTCTTAGATAGGGTTGGCCTAATATATATAAATAATATTTTATATTTATCTAAAAATTTAATGTATTTTGTTTTTTTTCATTTTTCACTTTTAATTGTATGTTTTTTTTTAATTTTTTTACTTGTTCTCTCGTATCTCTTTTTCTGATCATTTTATTTTCTTACTCATCATCTCCGTAAAGATAGATATATATTTTAAAAAAAGATTATATCTCTTATATATTTATTATTTTTAATTAATTTTAATAATAAAAATTTCGATATGTGCGGGAGCGGGTATTAGATATTAAACATATCAACTTGATTGCATCAGATATATGTCTAGAATTCTTGATTTGATAAGGTAATAAGGTGGAAATTATGAGATTTTTTGAAGTGAAATGATAGTAGCAAGGGGAAATGACAATTTCTTCTCAATATACTAATTAAAAGAAAAATAGTCAGCTCTTGGACAATTTTTTTTATAAAATGAAGTGCAATTATATCAACTTAAACTGTTATAAATTCAGGAGTTTCACTAGAAAATTAGGCATTTAAATTTTAAACATATTTCTCACTTTATAATTAATATTTGTAAATCATTTTTCAGAAAATTTTAATTATCAGATGCCTGTACTTATCCTTAAATTGATATCTTGGGACCTTGCTGCCATTTTTTCCAGTAGTAATAATATTTTTTTAATAAATATTTTTATCTTATATAAAAAAAATAAAAATAAATTATTAATATTCTGCATTATATATATCAGAAGCTTTTAAAACTGCTCATTTAAGGGGGCACTCGGATTGATTTCTAGGTAAGGCGCATTAGATGGTTGCATTCTTTTATAAAACTGTTGTACAAGTTTGGGATGTTTGACGATTGCTAAAATTAGAGCAAACCTCATAAATAAAAAATAAAATAAAATAAAATTATTTATAAATTATCAACCAACAAAATTGTCAAAGTCTCTCGGGTTATTGTTGGAGAAAATGGTTCTATCATGTTATTATAGATGGACAATTGATTGAATATATAAACAAATTAAGTCGATCATTTATTTAGTTAGGGAGAATTACTTAGAGATCAGAGATCCCATAAAAAAAATTAGTTATTCTAAAGTCCAATAACAATTGAGCAACTTGTAATGACAAATCACACAGTTATAAATGACAATATATTTATACTGCCCACTTATTGTTGAGACTTTTTAAATATTAAATTTTTTCTATAGGTCGTCTGAGTAATTCTCTCGTTTAGTTATTTGCTCAATCATAATCGAAATACAATATATACAATTCATCTCATTTATTGTTGGCCAATTAATATTAATCAAGTTTTCATTTTTCAGAATATATCATAATTATATTATAGTGAATCTCAATCCCCCATAACGATTAATTACAAACAACATTTGTGATGGGAAAAAAAATTTGTCAATGCAATTGAATATCCTATCGATTCAATATAAAAGAACAAATCATTTTAGAACACATATAGAAGCTCATAAAACATATATATATATATATATATATATATGTGTGTGTTAAAATTATTTATTGAAAAATATTTCTTTAATTCTAAATATAGAATCTAATTAAAGAATATTATAATTATAAATATAAAATTTTAATATAATTTATTTTTTATATTTTTTATTTTTTTAAAACTAATTTACCTACCTTATAAATCGAAATATAATATAATATTATATAAAAATATTTTAATAAAATCACGTCACATATTATAATTAAATAATTTATTTAATTTGTTAATCTTTTTAAATTAGATAAATAGTTTTTATATCAAAAATTGGATGAGTGATAATTTTAACATTACTTGATGATACCTACCTATTATATAATATATTTTGGAGAAAAAAAATCTATTATATAATATAGAAAGAAATTAAAGGAGGTTGAAAATGGACACAACAATTCAAAATGTATTTTTTCACGCTTAATGACTTACCACCGCAAACTTCTAAAATAATGTATGTGGGGGTGTTGGCTTTCTCAATTATGTTTGGAAATCAAGTGATGATCATGATATATTAATTAATTAGTTAATACTTAATGCTATCATTGACCTAGCATATATCTAGATATTGCTATTGTTTTACCTAATACATGATTATATTCTATAATTAGAAGTGCTTCTTGTCATTGTCTCAATCCAAAGATATGCTGACGTGGGGATTAATGGCAGTGATTTGCTATTGTTTTCAAGGTCTTTTACCACAGTTTTTCCCCCGATTGTTAGCTTAATTGTCTTGATAAATTAGCTTAAAAGTGGACAAATATGCTGAACTGGGTAAAGATCATTATCAATTTTGATCATGAATACAATATGATATTTTGGAATATGCAGGAAAACAAAATTATAAATGAAAACCGAGTCAATCGTTAGAGAGACAGTTCCGATATAGAAATATTGGGTTGATGATGATAAAGTTGCTAATGTCTCTATATATCTTAATTAAAGGCACCGATCACTCAAACAGGTCATCATAAGATTCCTTTTGAATCCAAACTTTCCCGATTTGGTGAAGTGATCGATAACAATCTCTATCCAACCGTGCAACTTTTTCTAAGTGAAACCCTGTAGTCTAAGGGCTTGTTTGTTTTTGTTTTTAAAAATAAAAAAATAAAAAAATTTATTTGACAACTTATTTTCATTTGAGTATTTTCCAAAACAAAACAATTGAAAATTATTTTTAAAAATAAAAGACTAAGAATAAGTTTTAAATGTTTTGTAAAATTTTTTTTTTTGTTTTTCTTATATGTTCAATTTTAGTTTTAGAAAAGTGATCTAATATTAAAAATTTTCTTACTACCACATGTTACTACCAACGACGACCAACACCACATACCCTGGCAACAGTGCCCAGCAACCACCACCAACATTAGCTGACGTTGGCCGCCACCGCCTTTAGCTACCACTATTGTTGTTTGTCGTCACTCAATGATGGCCTACTACAACTACCGCCATCGCTGTCGACCCCACCACCATTCGTCATCACCTAACGATGGATAATGACAACCACACTATCGCCATCATTACTGTAACTACGGGTGATCATTATCGCCATTCATCGTCACCTGATAACGACCGAGGACTATTATTGCCGCCAGTGACCACTATCGTTGTTTATTGTCACCTGACAAATGTGATGACCACTGTGATTGGTTGAGGCCGACTGTCACCATTGTCAAACAATGAGGGCCACCATTACGATTATCGACTGATGGCCACCATCATTGTTGATGGGTGACGACAACTTCCACGACGGTCGTCAGCCAAAGACAACCACTATTGGCAACAGCCAACGATGACCATCATTGTCCGCTTGTCGACTGTCACTTGTCATTTTCAATTGTTGCCACCTCATGGCCAACGACGACCACGTTACATTTTCTTAACTCTCAAAGTTAGTTTTAAGAACAATTACTCTAAACAAGTTTTAATATTTTTTTTGTTTTTAAATACATTTTTTAAAAACAATTACACAAACATATTGTTTTTTTTCCAAAACTTTGTTTTAGAAATAATTTTATAAAACTATTTTGAGAAAAAAAAAACAGATAATAGAAATAAATAGCCCTAAATCATTTGTCATTAATATAACTTGTTTTGCCACTAAGTAATGTCATAAAAATTAAATTTTTAGTCCCTATAGTTTCAAGAGTTTTGAAGTCAATCCCCATACTTTTTTTTTTCTAGATGAATCCTTGAAGTTTTAATCGTTTGTCCCCCATTTCAAATATTGATGCAAGAATTGAAACATCGCACTTAACATTAATAATTTGATATAGTATGTTATTATTTTATTATGATTAAATTTATATCATGTCACTTAAGTTGCCATATTATGTTTTACCTCACACGATGGGTTTAGTGACTTAGCGCCACGTATTGGTCATTGTTGTATTGTATGAAAATCTAAATATCAATAGAATTGATTGCCCAGATTATAAGGCATGTTTTTAAAAGAAAATAGAGATACTAAAAATTTTTATGTAGGAAATATGATTATCTAAAAATTTTTTAAATAAATATTACTCTATAAATATTAAAAAATAAGTAAAATCGTTAAAACTATTAAAAATTAACATTAATCAACACATTTTAACACCTGAGTTGAAATTAGTCTCTCTCTTTTTAAAATATTTTTGAGGTAATATTTATTAAAAAAAAACTTTAAGATACTTATAGTTATTGTATTAAAATTTTTAAGGCAAAATTAAACATTAATGTAAAGAAAATAGGATAATAAGGGCATATTTTACAACTCACTAGAAGAATAGGGACTTTTGTGTATTGTTGACTACATTAAAAGGATAATGACTAGATTAATTTTTGTCCTTCAATATCATAACTTATTCTTGAAATTTAATATAACACATGACATAAGCAATTTTTTTGGCCAAAACATGGCATGAGCATGAGTCTAAGCTTATTTTCTTGGTCGAAATGACTCTAGCTAATTGATATATCCATATGGAATAAAACAATTATGAAAAATAATGTCATTTATAGATTATAAATGATATAATTCTCTACATATATTCCAATTAGATGAACCCTCGCACTAAGGGTGTTAATGGGTAGGGTTGGGCAGGACGACCCCCCTGCCCGGTGCCCTACCCAGAAAAAGCATGGGCTGCATTTTGCAGCCCGATGCCCGGCCCTACCTGGTAAAAGCCCTAACTATTTTGGGCTGGGCATGGGCGGGTTGGGCGTGGGCGGGCTGGGCATGCCCAAGTTGTGATGCCATGCTTATCTTGTGGAAAAAATCTGCAATTATAAACTTCTAAAATAATATCATATTCATATATCTTCAAGAGTTAAATATCTATAATCCACTAAAAATAAGGTAACAAAAAGATAATAATTAAAGTCTTGAAATTCATTGCATATAAAAAAACCTTGAAGTCTAAGTAGTTTATAATTACAACTTTACATCAATTTTCCAAATGTTGACAAGGATGAAGTATCTAAAAAAATAAAATAAATAATTATAATTTGTAATGTAATCATATTATGATTAATAAAGTTAAAAAAATTAATATAGTTATAAATATTAAAATATGCAACTTACGTACTTAACTACTTATATTTTTAAAATGACCCTTTAGTCACCAGTAACTATCATATTCTCCCTTCTAAGTGTAGCATCTATAGAGAAAATAAAAAAATAAAAAAAAGTGGTGCTCATGGGCAGGGCAGGGCAGGGCAACCCCCTGCCCGGTGCCCAGCCCGAAAAAATCATGGGCTGCATTTTGCAGCCCGATGCCCAGCCCTGCCCTATATTTATCGGGTTGGGCAGGACTATTTTTTTGCGGGCTCGGGTGGGCATACCGGGTCGTGGGTTTTATGAACACCCCTACCTCGCACATAATGAAGGGATTCGGAGAAATCCAATACAAAATGAACTGCTTGTGTTTTTTGGCAAAGGGAAAGATTCAAAGCGTGCTACTTAAGTAGTTTATAAACAGTAAATTAAGAAAAGTTTAATAATTAATTAATTAATTATGGATAATACAATTTGTTTGATATTTTATATATTATAATATAATTTATAATCTCTTTATGCTTTGTCATCCAACTTAGTTTCAGTGTAAGTAATAGTAGTAATAACAGGAAACAAATGCCCCCACCAATATGAATTGAATCATGATTATGAATTCATGATAATATGGTTATGGTGTGTTAGATTTGCATGCCTAATAATGACACCGTTTTCTATTAAAACACGGTGACTTATTTTTTTTAATGTATAAAAAATAGAGAAAAATCACTAAAGTCTAAAAGAATGAATGTAATTGTAAAAAAAATCTTATACTAAAATTAGCAGTATGTAATGATAAATTTTAATATAGAATATGATAATAGATTCATAATGTCACATGTTGTAAGATTCTTCATGTGATCACATTCCCTTATTGATCATAAAATGATTTTTTTTTTAAAATATACAACGGCAACTTTTTTTAATTAATGTCACAACCAATCAGTCAACATAATTAAATATAAAATTTATAATAATTCATAGAAGATATGGAAATATAAGTTATTCTTTAGATTTTTTTTTTATATAAAATTTTTTAGAAAGGGGTTGGGCTCACCCACGATCTAAAGGTAAGACAAAATCTCCCTTCCTCTTAGGCGATACCAATATTATTCTTTAGATTTTTTTTTGATATGAAAATTTTTACAAAGGAGTTAAGCTATCTAATGGATTATTCTTTAGATTTTGTTTAACCTAATTTATTCGCTGAGATTTATAGTCTGCCTGGGCCATGTGAGGGAGAGAGAGGAGAGGATATCGTAATCAACCTGTGGGCCGAGAACCCACTGGAGGCCCGGCCCACTATAGAGGACGAGTTTGTGCCTTATGTTACGTAATTGTCACCTTCAGTAGTTTCAGTTCGAGTAGTCTGCATATTCAGAAGCCTTCAGGGAGGTTAGGGTTGTGAAGTTCCTCAATCTGTGTTCTCGGCAATGGAAGCCATCACGGAGGGTGTAAACAACATCAATATTTCAGATTCGTACAAAAAGAATCGTATCCAAGTCTCTAATACCAAAAAACCCCTCTTCTTCTACGTTAATTTGGCGAAGGTTAGCCGAGCACCTACAGTTTTTGTTGTTACTATTTTTTAGGAAGGTTAAAAATTGTGTTATTCTTTCTGGAAGTTTCCTTTCTTCCAATTTGTAGTTTGATTGTCGAGAATTAGTTTGTTTCACTCGGTGGTTGGATAAAGGATAAACGCTTGATCATCTTCCTTCTTAAAGGAGTTGGATTTAAAGCAAATTTCCGTATTTTTTTGAAACATTGAATGTTTGTTTATTGATAATTCATTTATTGGATGCATTGGCTTTCTTTAACTGGGCTGTTACTTCGTTTTTATTGCAGAGGTATATGCAACAACATAATGAGGTTGAGTTGTCAGCACTTGGAATGGGTATCAAATCTTAACTAAATCCTTCTTTTTATATTCATTTGGTCACTGTTTTCTCTTTCTGCTTTTCATATCACACCTTGGTAATTTGAGGTCTTACCCTGAAGCTGTTGGAGCATTAGAATTAGGAGTCATGAGATGTTTGTGCTTATGTTGTGAACAATGGGAATAGGCTATTCATTAGTAATTTGAATTTGTTCTTTTACGTGATCTAAGCGTTGGACTTACAGATTTAGAATTTTAGATTATGGCTAGGATGCTTTGGTTGATAAATATATATCAGAGGCTCAGAGCTTAGGAAGGAAGAGGTGGAGAATTTACTAATGTGTTCCCACCTTCCCATTTCTTGCTCTCTGCGTATTGAGCAAATTTTAAAATAATGACTTTTAAAGTTGTTCCACTTAATGAAATTATTTTAGAATGTACACTGAGCTCAGGCAGGGGAAAAAAGAATGTAGACTCAGCATACGTGTTTGAACTTAGAGGAAATGAAACTAGATGGATGCGTGGAGGGAACTAGAATGCCAGCTCAACAGTAAATTTGTAATTGCCGATTGGGACTATGTTCCAATGTTTAAGAGCTGGTCGAGTGAAGCTAACATTACCGTATAAGTATTTAATGTTTCTAAATGTGAAAAAGTTCATTCTTCAAATGGCATTGGACGTGAACAAAAAATTATTGATGAGTAATGCTGGAAATATTGTAAATTTATTGCATATGTAGTGCCTATTTGGTTTGCATGCAAACTATGGTTTCAAAAGTGCTTTTGGCCCAAAGCATAGTTTGGGTTAAAAATTAAACAAACAGCCATCTAATGTCTAGAAGTGCTTTTAGACTAAATTATGGTTTTGGGGGTCTAAAACTATGGTTTCAGATAAGCTTGTGGGACTACCTTCTAAGTGGGGAAAAGTATTTTTTGGCTGTGTAATGACCATTTTATCCCTGTATTTTTTCTTTATCATTTTACCCCATGCCTTTTCTAGTAATTTACCTATAAAAAAAGTTATTATAGTAATAATTATCTAAATACTTATTTCTTCATAATTTTTTTCTTCCAAAAGCTATTCTTCATAAGCTAAATCAAAAGGGCCCGTAATGTGAAAGAAAAATTGTTTTGCTGTAGAATCAACTTTTAAAACGATGCACAAATTCATGAAGTAAAGTTTTACCTGTATGGCATTATGGTTTGTTTTGGAAAAAATGAGGAGGAAGAGAAAATGGAGCAAATGAAAATTGATAGTGAATCTAGGGTGAGAGTCTAGATTATAGACATGATTAACACTGATAGTTTTCATTTCCTCCTTGTTATCGTTACTTTGTTTGGTGGGTCATATCATCATTATATTGTTTTACACGCTCTCAAATATTGAGTTGCAGATAAGTAAAGGGAATTACATTTAAGTATGCTGTCATATTCATATGCCTATTTAAGCTCAAGACTGAAGCTTACTTGTCCTAGTTTTTTTCATTATATATCTGCTTCCTTCCTGCTGTTGTTTATTTGGACAGTTCTTTGGCTTCCTAGGGACAGTAAAACAACATTGCAAAAATGAAATGTATTTTTTTTCTCTTTTTAGCCTTATCTTTTCCCCATCACTTCCCTATGTTTTAAGATGTTTTCAATTTATTTTCTATTTTTATTTTCAGCTATTGCCACAGTGGTTACTGTTGCTGAAATTTTGAAAAACAACGGACTTGCTGTTGAAAAGAGTAAGATACTATCTTCTTCACCTTTCCTTATTTGGGAAATTTTACACCGATTCCTCTCTCATTTTGATGAGCCTTATGGGAAAGGGTTGGAAAAAAATGAATTTGACTCGTGATTGAATCTTAATGCAGAAATCATGACATCAACCGTGGACATAAAGGATGATTCTAGAGGTAGACCTGTCCAGAAGGCCAAGGTAACAGAACTTGCTGTTCCCAGAAGACATATTTTAGGGATGTCTTAGTCATCCTGATTGAATATTCTTGGGTTTTGTTTTTACACTTGGCTCATCAAGTCTGACATTTTACTGTAACTTGGTATAGATTGAAATATTACTTGGGAAGACGGAAAACTTTGATGAGTTGATGGCCGTGGCCGCCGTGGAAGATGGTGAAAATGGAGACGTTGAGGAGCAGGGTGCATGAAGCGTGTTAAATGCTCCCCTGAATCTGGTGAAGATATATGTTCTGTGTGATGACTTGCATTTTTGTTGTTAGGAATGTAGTAGCCAAGCATAGAATTCATTTCAGACTAACCTGGAACATTTAGTTCCAAATTTCTCCTTTTTTCCTTGGAAAAGGCTTTTTGCGTTCCCCATCCTTCATTCCTCTTGCTGCCTGTTGAGATCACTTTTCTTGATCTAACTAATGAGGATGCATTGTTATGTTCCCTGAATCTACACCTTTCGCTGTAAAAAAATATTTATAAAATATTTTAATACTATCTTTAGTCTTAATTATAAGAGGGAGTTGACTTTTCTAGATATATGTAGAAATCTAAATAAATTAGTTAATTGTAACGAATATAAGAGATAATTAATTAATTTGAGTAGATTGAAGTGTATATAATATGAATTTATCTTAGAGGTTGTATTTGGTCATAATTAATTTGTTTATTTTGCTTCTTTAATTTTTTTTAAAAAGTTAATTAATTCTTATAATTATATAGTAGGTAGTAGTAATCTATAGCTATGAACTGTTTAAATTAAGTTTTGACAATTTAAATATATGTATTTTTTTAATGTAAAATTATAATAGTAGTTTTATAAAATATTAAATCTAAACTCTTAAAACTTTCCTCAAAGATAGAAATGGAGGGGAAAGTGGATGGGAAGGAAATGAAGTACTTGTTCAACCCCCATATTATAAGGACGTTATGCATTTTTTTTAATATAATGTGTTTTGTCTAAAATATTAATTTGTGACTTAGTATTCTTAAACTAATCATAAAACATTCTAATTAATTAAACAAAATTTTCTAATTAATAGTTTTTATTGAGAATAATTTTAAAATTTTACAAAAAAATAATAAATTTTAACTAACTCTTTTAATTTAATTTATATAATATGTGCTTATAAAAAGAATTGAAAGAAATATTATTTAAACCATCGAATGCCTTTATGAAATGGAATTAGGGAGGTGGGGCCTGGATTATATATATTGTTTACAAAAAAAAATTACAGTCTATATTTATATATAATTTAAAATTTGTACCATTCTTTGTTTGTAGTCACTAAAAAGAATTATTCTCAAGTCATTATAAATAGTGTGTTTACCTCAAATTTTATTTTATATAAAGTACATGCTTTTAATCTCAGACGTGAAAACATGATATTCCTCAATAAAAACTAACATCATTCTCACCGCTTAAACGAGATTTGGAATCACAATTTGTTATAAAGTGCTAAAGAGTGATGAACATGGACAGTCAACATGAATTACTAGTTTATAATTATATACTCTCATTTGCTCTGAGAAATGACCAAGTTACATATTGCTAAACATCCATCATTTTGGTTAAGGATGGGCAAATTTAAGGTTACATACCATGACAAGTCTTACTAAATAGAGTTAGCTCCATAGATGGCCCGCTTTTATTACACTCTATTAACAATTAAATCTTTAGATATATTGTTAATTGGTTCAATTGAAAGAATTGATCTCAAGACTTTAAAAGATGAAATAAAATAAAACGTATTAATCTGGAATTATCCCAATCTTGACATACATTTGGAATTATCACCTCAAAAGGGTGGGATTTCTTCAATGAGTGTAGCTGAAAACATCATCACTTGCTTATCACGACCCTTAAAAAATTTCCTTCGCATCTCTTGTCAAGCCTGCAAAGATCAAAGTAGATATTTCAGAAATATGACTAAAAGAATAAGATTATATACAATTTTTTTGTATATTCAGAAATTATATAAAAATTATCTGGGCTATAAATCCAAATTCAAAACCAACATGCATACGAACAGAAGTCACAATTCGGAGAGGGGAAGAGATGCCAAGTGATATACAAGAATCTTGTCATACTAATCAAGAACAAATATGTCTCACATTCTCTAATCCAAGATCTTCATCTGAAGCCAGAGCAACAATCATTTTTTGGTTCTTTGGGAACCTTGGTATTGACCCCACCACAGAAAACACGAACTTTTGTGGCAAACATGGAAAGAAACATAGAACCATTCATTCAGGGCTAACTCATTGAACCAGCAAATCAATTCCAATATACTTGGTCAAATGGAGACATACCTGATAACTTATTCACTTCTGTAGCAAAGAAAGAGGCACACCTTGACCCGGAACTGGATCAATTTGCTGAAGTGTTGAAGGAACAAAATCAGCAGTTTTTCCCACTTCAGATTTTGCTTGTTAAAGGAAATGCATTCCCAAAATATCTCGAGTGATGCAATCTTGTTGCTTTGACGAAGAGACAACAACGTTGTAGTGGACATTTAAGCATATATGGTCTTCCCGGAGCCTTTTAACAAAAGTTTACCAACCAATTTTTGCAATGTAATCATGATATGGTAATGGTGATTATCTGAGAAAATCAAAATAAATAAAGAAGAATTTTAATACTGAAATGGAAATCGAAATAGAGAAGAATTAAGCACACTAGTGACAGACAAACAAGCATATATTCAATGTCAAACTCAATAATCAGTGTAATCATTCTCTAGAAGGGTGAAACGAGTTAAAGGAATGACAAAAATTGATAGACAAACAGGCATATATTCAATAATCATGTATCATATAAATATACACAAATGCAGATAATTTAATTTAAATATCAGCAAACTACCTGCATAAGACGAAACAGATTTAAGATTTCTTTGTTGTCGTTGGCAGCTGTCTTCATGTTTTGTACTTTTGGAGAACAAACGATGTCAAAAACCTGTCAGTTCATCAAAGATATGTTCGTCAAAAGTTTATCAACTGAGATAATTGGCACAATCTCTCTGACAGAGTACTATCATCAAGTATATCAGGATCCTGAAAGGGCCATCTTTCTTAAATTTCTGAAGCAAATGGAAACCTCATCAAATACATTCATGTCCATGATCAACCATCGAGATTGGTTTCGTAAGTTCATAGAATTCCCTAGCTCCCAATGACACTATAACCTTGAGATGCATTCACTTTGTTGATCAGACAACTTCGAGTCTTCAACCAACGCCTGCAAAATATATGAAGCCTCTGAAACCCTTTGGTATAAAATTTTGTCTAATGCCAGAGAATACTCAACAGCTGTTTTGAGATCAATCTTCACTAGATCACAGGATATAATACCCCTCCATTCTTCTGACCTACCTTGTATGCATAAGCCATGCAGTAGAGCAGCGAAAATTACAGAATCCAAAAGGAACCCCTTAGTCAGCATCTTGTTTTGCAATGATAGAGCCGTATCAACCATTCCATGTTTACAAAGGCAAATAATTATAGAATTATAAGCAGCAGAGCTTCGGTTCCATCCATCGGAAATCATCCTTGCAAAGAAATGCAAAATCAAGGACTTGCCATTATCATTAGACTCATTTTCTTCATTAAAACTTGCACTAAGTGTAATATTTGTTAAACCATTTATCAGATAATGGAATGTGACATCACTAGGAAGACACCTGTTCAACAGCATTAATTCAAAATAGGATATTGCTTTTGCAAGTTTACCATCCTTACAGAAACCCCCAATTAGAATGGTGTATGTGACCACATTAGGCTCTAAATTAAAAGAGTTCATCCCCCTGAAAGCATTTTCAGCTCTGCTCAAATCTTCCTTCCTGCAGAATCCGTTGATCAAAGTGGTGTAAGTGACCACATTGATCTTACATTTCTCTTTCAGCATCACGCAAAAGATCTTGAGTGCATTGTCTAAGTCTTGATGCTTCACATATCCATCTATAACTGTTGAATAAGTATATTCATCTGGAACATGACACGCCTTTCTCATCCTATTGATGCATGAAAGAGCATCTGTTATCTTTCCAAGTTTACAGAAACCCTTAATCATGGCATTATATCCCACTGTTCCAAGGTCGACACCCTCGTTAATTGCGAGTTCAAAAACTTTCTTTGCCTCATCAAGTTTACCATTTCTGATAAACCCATCCATCAAGGTGGCAAAAATGTATGCATCAGGTCGAACATTTTGTCCAAGCATTTCTGATAATAGCAGTTTGGCAGCAGGAAACCTCCCTTTCTTAAACAGGCCGCTCATCAGAACATTGTAAATTTGAGCATCAGGGAATACTCCCTTTTCCAGCATCTTCTCTCGGATCATCAATGCACCGTCAATTTCCCCTGCAACAACAGCTCCATGGATAAAAGCTCCATAAGAAACCAAATCAGGCTGTTCTCCTGTTTCAGCAATCTTAATAAGCATACTTGATGCCTTAACATAATCCCCTTGCCTGCAATAAGCATGCATGAGGGGAGTATAACTAAATTTATTAGGGGCTAATCCCCTCTTTTTTGCCTGCTCAAGGAGGTCATCAGCTCCCTTAATTCTTCCAGTCCTGCATGAACAGTTTATCAGAGTATTGTAAGTTGTAATATCTGGTTTACATCCATTCTCAATCATTCTCCTCATTGTGTCAACTGCTTCATCTACCAAACCATGTTTGTATTTAGCATCAATAATCTCATTATACACTTGTACATTCACTTTCAATCCCCTTTCAGTAATTTCTGTCAGAAGTTGATCAACTGCTTCAAATTCCCCAGACTTGCAAAATCCATAAATCATAGCCCCATAAGTTTCTAATGTGGGCAAAAACCCCTTCAATTTCAATTCCCTGAAAACTCTATTTGCACCATTAAGATTGCCATTCTTGCAATAACCATCAATAATTGTATTGTAAAATACAATATTGGGTACGCAACCCTTTCCCCATCTGTCTTCAATCAATTTCCGACCTTCCTCAACTTTTCCGTCATTGCACAGACCCTTCAACACGATAGACGTACTATAGTTATCCAAAATGGTACCTTCGCCCTCATCTCTTCCAGACATTTCTTCATACAATTGACGAGCAATTCCTACTTTCCCAAGTTTCATTAGAGCTTGAAGCAACGAATTACAAGCCACAGTACTAGGATAACAATTATGTATTTCACTCATCGTATGAAACAACTCGAGAGCCCTATCAGCCAACCCAGAATCTCCGTAAGCCCAAATAGTAAAGCTCAATGCTTCAGGGGCGGGCTTTATGTTTTCCACTTTCATGTTCTTCAACACCAATTCAATCTCTGAAAACAATCTAAACCTCGCCAAAAGTTTCAGCAGTGAAGAATATGCTGCCCCATCTAGGGAACAAGAGTACGGTCTTTTGCTAGCCCAATCAAAGAACTTCAAACCCAGTTCTGCGTTGTGTACTCCATCTAAAACGAAATGCGCGACATCGGAAACGAGTATTCCGGATTCTGTGAAGTGGGTTTCGAGGGAATCTTCCCATTCTTCGTGGGTTCTAAGGATGTCGACGGCGTCGAAAACGAGCTTCTTGAGACGAGGCGTGAAGGCAGTGGGGTTAAACGAGGTCTTTTTTGAGTTGTGACGACGGGGTTTGATTCGGGAAAGAATTGCTTTCGACATTGGGACTGAACAAAGAACAAGGAAAAGTTTGAACTTTGAATATTGTATTCATTTGTGAGCTCAAATGCTAAACGCTGTTCTTACATCAGCTCTTTCGTGAAGTACTTCGGAATATTTGAAGAATCTCAGGTGAAGGATGCGGAAATCTACTCAAATCCGAAAGCAGAAGGGATTAAGCCATTAAGGCGCCAACCTCGTCGACTAGAACATCGGTTTCCCAAGAAAGCGGAGCCAGTTGTATAATGTTGCTCAAACCAAGAGTCATCGCTAATTAGCTGATATACTTCCCCAAAGAGCAAGTTTAGATTTTATACTCGAGTACTGCCGATTGCCGAACCATGTTTTTATTGTTTTTGAGTTCACACAAGCCAGAAATTTTTTTTTTGGGGGGGAGGGGGTGGGGGGAGAGTTATCACTTCTCCTAATTTTAGCTTCTTACAACTTAATCCTTTACGTTTAACTAGGTATAATTCAATGTTTCAAGTTTTATTAATCATTTAGACAGAATTATACGTAAGGGTAACCCTGTAAGAATTAAATGATTAATTTTTAGATTAATATAATGTTTGACCTAAATAATTTATTTTTATTTTTATTTTTTTATAATTTTAAATTAGAGGTTCTAATTTTTTTTTTTTTAAAAAATCACTTCCTATATTTTAATTGAACTATTTTATTTAGTGAGGGACTAAAATTTATAATTTAAAATTATAAAAACTAAAATAAAGAGAATCTGGTGGAGAGAGATTTTCTTTAGAATTAAAGAGTCACACACTAAGGGTCTAACACTAACATGACACAAGAATCAAACTCTTTGAGTAGGAAGTTCACTTGTTATTAAGATATAGTGTGTGTTTAGATAAAATTTTAAAAAAGAGTTTATAAGAAAAACGGGTTTTTGGACAGCTTATGAAAAATGACTTTTAGAGAAGAGATTATGGAAAAAAAAATAGTTTTGGATAAATGAGTGTTTGGATAGTTGTTACAAAAAGGTGTTTTGTAATTGAAAAATTACTAAAAATGGTATGTATGAGAGATGAGAGAAGAGAGAGAGTAAAAAAGATAGAGGAGAGAGGAGAAAGGAGAGATAGTGGAAAAGATAGAGGAGAGATAGTGTAAAAAAAGTAAGGGTAAAATAGTAATTAAGTAGTTGAAAAGTGCTTGTACTGTTCCAAAAGTTACTCTGACCAACTTATCTAAAACCATCATTTTAAACCATGGTTTAGTCCAGCAGTCCGTTTGAAGAAATATAACCGTTTGTTTTAAAATTTTTTCAAATCGAAATTTTGCCCAAAGGGCTTTTTTTTTTTTTTTTGCCCACCCCGGTTCACCGGAGCTTTGCCCCGACTACATCCGGATCCGACCCGTGTCGCGCACCTAGCTATGGTGGGTGAGTCTCCCAACGGGGATTTTCTGCGTACGCCAAGGCTCGAACTCGAGACCTCGCTTAAGCGATACCGAGCCGTTTACCACTCAGACCAACCCCCGTTAGTTACCCAAAGGGCTTTTAAAACCATGGTTTTCCTCCCAACCAAACAGGCCCATAAGTCCATAAAGCTTGGATACGCTTGAGAAGAAAAGGCATGATCATAAATCCGTAAGACACAGAATTTTCCCAAGATGCAATTGCTTTACCCTTTTAGTTAATTAAAGGCACCCTTTCTTTTGTTGAGCAAAATAATTGTTAATAACATTTATCCAAAAAATGTACCCAAAAAAAACAACATTTATCCAAAAAGGTTCTTTTGACCGATTCTATGAAGATTGTATAGTCACAATGATACACCTTGTGCTTAATTTTTTGTTCTTATTTTTTTTTTTTGGGTGGGGCGTCCCCCTGAAATACATTCCTTAAATTGTTAATAATATTAGTCCATTAAGGCATACAGATTAGGACAAAAAAAATCAAAATTAACTACTTTGGATTAATTCATAACATTAATTTGTCAAATGATACAAATGATAATGCAATATGACACCCTAAAGGAGGTGCTGCATCTGCTTCCAATGATAATCTTGTATTACTCTTTTGAAGTTATCACCAGCAAACCCAAAGCACCAATGAGAATATACTGCAACCAAAACCAAACAAGGTTAGGAAACTAGCAAACTTCATGAACCTAATTTCAGACCATCCAAAAATTACATTATAATTCAGAGATACAAGAAAGTATAGATTTAGTTCAATAAGGATTGGCAGTGATAACACACCTTGATGATAGGCTTTTCAGTCATAATGATAGTCACCCAGCCAACATAAGGTAAGAACCTGAGAAATAAAAATTCAAGCAATATCAAAATCTATCAGAACTAAATGCATAAAAAGAAATCTATCAGACCTAATAGCATAAGTTATCTTTCATTTAGACACCTTTATCTACAATAGTCCTAGGACCCGCCTGTTGCATGGAATCTGAAGTGAATCATATTATACATGATTTATATTTAATACAATTTTCTATAAATCTTATATATATTGAATATTTCAAATATCTTAAGGAAGAACTGTCACTATGAGATTAACTGTAAATTGATAATTTGATCCTTAAATTGTTGAGTCTATTAAGAGTTTGCTGAAATCAGCTAAAGCGCAAGTTGACTTTTGAAAATAACAAATTCATTACAAGTTAGTTCTATCGATATTTGGTGATCACTTGACAAAAGGACTAAAATGCATTTTGTTATTTTGGGGGATTGAGAAAAGCACTCACTAATTCCCGAAGTTCAAAACTAAATAGTTCCAATAATTCATGGAGCAAATTATAGGCTTGACCAAACCAAAATTAAGCCTCCATATAGTGCATTAGCCAGAATGCATGAAACTTGACATCACGAGCCAGTCTTCGTTGGAGAGATAAAGCATACAACTTTACAATCCCAATACAATCAAGAGTTCAGGGTTGCTCTACATGCAAGCTATAGTGTTCTCATGACAGATTTACAGAACAAGTCTACAAACAAATAGCGCAAGTGTACCAACGGAAAGGAGTTAGCTCATTCAATATGAAGAGATAGTATCAGTATCCTTCTCCATAACAGTCTAGATTGGATTCCTCCCAAAATGCACTCTAGGATTGGGAGTGTGCCCTTAAAATCAAATAGGAAGGGAATATCTGGACAAAGTACATGGATGACCAGACCATAATAACCTAAAAAAAAAATAGAAAAAAAAGTGTAACATGAAGATATATTTTACCCAACAGCTCTTCCCATAATGTGGTGCCTGTGCAACCATAGCTGACCATGAGCATACAGAAGCCTGTCATCCCCATAATTGTTATCGCCTGCAAAAGGAAGTAACATATGTAGAGGGTGAGTAATATTAGAAAGTAATTAGCATTCCCTGAAAGGACAACCAAAAACAACAAATCAGACAGGTATTGTATAATAAAAAACCAGCATACAGAACCTCCAGTATTTTTATAAATTCACTTAGTTATGAATAAGTCACTACCTTTTGTGAGAACATCAACCTCCCCAGTATCTTGTCGTTCATGAACCTAAAAATAATCAACCATTAAATGCAATCTTAGTAATCATGAACTACATGGTAATATTCAAAGCATTCAAAACGTTTGAAGATAACACTTAGTTTAAGGACTATCCTGACCACAATCAAATAAACTACCACACAAGTTATCACAGCGGGATATTTAATTGAATTTCCAAGGTACCAAAGGGGGGGCCAAAGAAAGAGCCCCAACTTCATGAGGAAAGAGCCAATTATGTGCTGAGGCATATGGAACAACTGACTCAGTCACATTTATAATCAAGGAGAAACTCTCTACACCAAACTAAGGCTCAACCAGCAGCTTTACAAAATAAATGCTCAAAGTATGGCAGGAAGGTTGAACTTACCTTAATTACACGATGGACAATTGGAATCTCACGGCCCTAAACACAAAAAAATAAAACAAAAACAATCAAGTATATTAGCAAGAGAAGGAAATTAAAAACAGAGCAGCAGAAGAATATAAAAACAGATTTGAAGTAGTAAGCAATTATTGATTCATAAATATTGTGCAGACATTGTAAATGATATGTCCAGATAAGATAAGCTTAAATTTTCGATCAACCCCCAAATAGAGAGCTAAGATACTGAGCTTAAAGTTCTCTCAAATCAGACCCCAAATAAAAAATCTCCAGAAGGGATCAACGAACTAGAGAACTAACAAAGAATGGGTTTTGCATGAACAAATTGAAACATAATAAAGAATAATTACAATTAAAGGTTTAATAACAGAAGTTACATCAGTACATTAATGACATCACAAAAAGAATGATGTTTGTAAGATAATATTCCATGGTAAATATAAAGAGTAAGCAAAATAAAAAGTAAAACTAATCAAGGACTTACATCTACATTGAATACCACAATCTCCCCTGCACGAATTGGATCTTTGCTCATGTGCAAAAAGAGGATATCCCCCTGCGCATAATATAAGCGAACATTTGTGAACTGATCAAACAAATAGTTCAATTTTATGGGCAATTTTTTCATATAAGATGCAGCCTCTGTCTTCTTGTTGGCGTCTGCTATTAGATGAACAAAATAATTCTAGAATTAGCCCAAACCTCCTGTGTACGGGGGAAAAAAGAGTAAATGGTAATTGTACAGTAGCTAATGATTTTAGTTTTGTATTGTCTAAATGATTAAGGTAGAGAAGATACATGATATGTGTATTTTGATAGGTAAGTATTAAAGTATTCATATATTCGATTGAGTTACCCTCTTGAATCCTGGTTCCATGCTTCCAGATAGAACAACCACAACAGGAGATTCACTGCCAGTGACACACATCAGCGCCTTCCATATTATCAGTGCAGACGTAACAATCATGCCTAACCCAGAACAAGCATAAATGACAAAATAAAAGTAGTATATATAGATCAGAACAGAACCAGGATAATGCCAAAAATCAACACAAAAAATGAGGGGAGAGGGGAATTATTTAGCCAATAAATATAATGTAGTTGGTGAGTTGATAAGTTGTTAAAGAATGCCATACTTGACCACCACAACCTCTTTCATTTGTAAATCGAAAATGCACGGAACAGGCAAAAACTATAGAACGAGCACAAGAAGATAACGAAATGAAAACATTCAGCAGGCTCCTCAGATAAACCATAAGTCAAATTTTGATAGAATTTGCAGGGTTAATTCCTGGTTCCATTTATTGGTGCAAAAAAGTCAGTTCGAAGTAAACATAGAGGTCAAAAAATCGCTTTTTCCCCAATTCATTGCTTCAATTTTGTTAACGACATCATTGAAGTTATTGATCTTTACGAGTATGGTGAGACACAAGAGGAACTAACCGAGACTAACACCCTGGGTAAGGACCTGGCGGATCTGAAGAGATTTAATGGATTCCACAGTCTCGCCGATCCAACCCATTTTTGCGTCGCTACTGATCAGCTCTTCAATTTCTGACTCTTGCCAACCTCCCAATTGCTTCCACTTTGCCACTATTTATTGACAGAAGTCCAGAACGCAAAGAGGGCCGTTTCCCATGTATCCATTTCACGAATCACCATATAAACTTTTTTCCATTTTCTTTGACCTGTCACTTTCTTAACTTTTTGTTGTAAGATTCAAATAACTTGTTCAATAATAATAATAATAATAAATATCTTAATCCTAGAAAGAAATTAATCAACATTCTGATTTGTACTAAATCATCGTTAAAATAGGAATTTAAACTAATTTGGTATAAACATAGAATACTATTAGGTATTTCCAAATATGATGAAAGATTACCACAAATTTAAAACCTTTTCAATTATAAATATTTAACTCATTATTTGAAATATTAAACACTTTGAAATATAGAAAATCAACTATTTATGTTATTTAAAGAGTTAAACCAATATTGAACGTATAATTATATATCTTCTATTAAAAAAAAAACAAGAAGAATTTTTCAAAAAAAATTGAAAATCATCACACATTTGTTAGTTTCAACTTGATAATTGTGAGTCTTTTGTTTCTTTCCGGTTGTTCCATTGAAAAGGACCATTTTGGTGGAGCACAAAAACATAAACTCCATTTCAATACAACTCGAGACAACTTCAACAGTAATTTAATGGACACAAGTTAAGGAATGTGGTCATACAAAATGAGAAAAATTTTCTCCTCTGAAATATTAATAAAAGTCGAAATTGATTCAGTCAAAATATATTATTTCATAGGATGCAAAGAATATTGGGGAAGAGAACTCGAGATTCCCCTATGGGAAATTATGGGAAAGTACCACTCTAGATCTCTGCACTTTAATCGCGTTTTGTTTTCATTCTCTGTAATTTATTTTCGTTGTTTCCCATCCCTTTTATCTACTCCATCTCAAACATTAGTCCCTGCAATTTGGAAAATCGTCTGAAGGACTATGAGCTGATCCAAATAGTATTATTTTACTGATATATGCTTAACATCATTAAACCCATCATAAGTAGAAAAAAATATGCTGACTTAATTAGACCCAATTTTAAATCAGATAAGTTTCTATTTTCCCAAGTCAACAAAATTGACACACTGTTTGGCCAATCCATAGTCCTTCAGACATGTTTTTTTTCGTATTCATCAAATGGGTTTAACAATGTTAAGTCTATGCTAGCAAAATTAACACCGTTTGGACCACTTCATGGTCCTTTGGACTATTTTTCAATCTGAAGGGACTGATGTTTGAGACGGAGTAAACAAAAGAGATGGGGAAACAACGAAAATAAACTGCAGGGACTACAAAGCAAAATAAGATTGAAGTATAAGGATCTATAGTGGTATTTTTCCCTAATTAGTAATTACATGTACAACGTGTGAAATCATCTCAGAATTTGTTCAAGCTTCAAAAGTCCAGAATTTGTTCATACTTCTTCCACAAATAATATGAAGAACCATGTACCTGAGAAAGGAAAACAGGAAAAAAAGGTTCCAAACTATGAAGAAGCATCTATGTAAATTCAAGTTTGGGGGTCTAAATACATGTATTCCTTTTATACACATCTGAAAGGGGAGATTCCGGATTAATACTTTGCAAGTTTGAAGAAACAAGCATTCTGATTCTGTCTTTTCCCAGCATTCAAATTTTTCTCCAGTCTCTATTTCTTGAATAGCTTAATTGAGCTATATGCATATCTGCCAGCAAAATACATACATAGCCTTTAATTTGCTAGAACAAGTTCAGGAAGCAGGCTAGCTAATGCTGAATGATTTAGGAAGAATCACTATGAAGTCCCAAATAATGAATGTGATTATCAAAAAGTCCTATGACAAATAAGCACTAAGCAGCATGTAATGATAAGTTCCGGTATAAGAAATGACAACAGGTCCATACTGCTAATTTGTTATTAATTTTTTTTTATTATTACATTGATTCTTTAATTAGGACCTTATAGTGATTCTCCCAATGATTTTTCGTGGTGAAAGATCAAAGAAAAGAGAAAGATGATATCAGTTCCTTACCCAGCAATTAAGATGATTAATGCTATGATAAATAAGAGATATTGATAGAAGGTGAACTTGGATTTGCGTTTGACATCATATCCTGGAGGAATATGCTTACGATTCACATATCCATATTGAGGACGCATTAAAAGAACAAACCCCAGAAGGAATCCTGATGTGAATCCTCCAACATGAGCTGAATTGTCAACCCGAGGCAGAAATCCAAGTGACAAGTTTAAGGCACTAATGAGCAAAAGAGTTATAAGAGCTGCACACTGAAGAAAGAAAACGATATAAGTTAAATTTTGTTTGAAAAAAAGGGTAAAAAATCCCTATTTGAAAATTTTATTGCCCAAAAAGACCTAATATATTTTCATATATAAAGAGTACTAGTACTCGAGTTCAGGTATTTTAGCTCATAAAATTTTCAAATGGGGACTTTTCACTTATTTTCTCATTTTGTTTCTCATGAACTCCTCCAAACAAGATTAAGTATATAGAACAGGTTACCTTATTTTCATAAATTGTCCAGTTGGTTAGAAGCTCAGAAAGCATGGCTCCAAGGAGTCCAAAAAGTGCACCAGATGCACCTACTGATATGGTTGGTTTTGCAGATTCTTCCAAATGCAACATTGATATTAAGCTTCCAGCGAATCCAGAAAGTAAGTATAACAATCCAAGTCTAACTGCAACATATATATATATATATAATAGATGAGAAAAGTCTATATACTGAAAAACTTCCTGATAAACTTCCAAAACGTTCCATGGAAAAAAAAATCAGCAAAAATGCTTACTGAATCCAAATTCCTGCTCAAGCCGAATTCCAATGGATAAGAGACTAAACATATTGGCGATTAAATGTATAACTCCAGCATGAAGAAACGTGCAGGTTATCAGTCGCCATCCTTCGTTGTCATCCACCACTAGTTCCTTCTGTAGGGCTCCTAACTTTTGCAGTCTGCAAAAGTTAGAACAAATAAAGGGTCAAACTCAAACCTACTGAAATGAAGTTCAATTTCTACTTTGTTCAGAACAAAGCAGAGCTATAGGAATATGAAAAATCCTGACTTTAATCATTCAAGTGCTGCTGTTAGCTGAAAAGTTTAAGTGGGTTTGAGTATGAACTCCAAAATATCCTCTTAAGAATATCAATTAATCCTGTTTTTGAACTTCCTTAAGGGCGACTTATGCTTGATGGGGTAAATTTGAGAGGAGTGACGAGGATAAGTCAAACTTACAAATTTATCTCTAGACAGATGCGAAGTCAATATTTTAATAGGAAAATTATTATAAGGTTCGAATGAATGTAATCACCAAAACATCTCACCACAAATAAGCAATATGCAATATGCATTGATAAGTTCACTTGTTTTACGCTTGTTCTTTATGATCTTATAGTGATTTTCCTATTTTAATTCATTCCTTTCTATCCCTTCCATTTTCATTACTCCTCCGGAGTTAATTAACATTGCAATGGCTGTTCAACTGGATATTGTCCATTCTTTGAGTTCAACAAATATCATTTCCTGTTAATTCTCAAAAGAAAACCACAACTCCCTCTGGTAAAGCTTCATATTGGACATTTGGGATTAAAGAGAAAGAAGCAAAACCCTATAAAGATCAACTTTCCCTCCGTCCCTTTGCTGAAGAAAATTAAGCAATCTAACTATCTGATGCATAAATTAAAGTGAGAGAGAATTAGGAACTAG
Organism: Leucaena leucocephala; assembly: GCA_037074615.1. Lineage (NCBI taxonomy): Eukaryota > Viridiplantae > Streptophyta > Magnoliopsida > Fabales > Fabaceae > Leucaena > Leucaena leucocephala. The sequence goes on along the minus strand of CM073556.1, from coordinate 20,838,502 downwards.
TGCTCACGTACGTTCTGGTGGAAGGTCCGATAAGGGGATTTTCCTTGAAGGGTTGAAAAGAGAACCTTCCCAAATATTCTGAGAAGAGACATTTACGATCTTTGTCAATTTTTGCAGGGCAATCATTGTAGTACATTGAATACCAAAACAGTGCCACATTAACCACAAATACGAGCGGCACAAGCCATGGGAACCACGGCTTTGGAACCGGCGGGGAAAAACGCGGTGTTGGTTGCGGAGTTTCTGATCGGCTATTTCTATGCTCGCGTCTCGTCTCCCTATCAGACGACGACGACGACGGTCGGCTACTGTGACCTCCATGGGCCGTCTCAACGTCATCATAGGAAGGCGATGGTCGGCCCTTGCGGCCTCCGTGAGCCGTCTCAACGTCGTAGGGAGGAGTTGGCCGGCCCTTGCGTCCTCCGTAAGTGGTCTCAACGTCGGAGAGAGGGGATGGTCGGCCCTTGCGGCCTCCGTGAGCCGTCTCAATGTCGGACGGCGGAGATGGAGGGCTTTTCCCCATGGGAGCAATGAGTGCAGCTTTTCCGTCGCTGGAAAGCGGCGGCGACGATGGGTCGCTAAGCTGCACCGATTATTAGGAGTGGGAGAGACATGGGGGAAAGAGAGGGAGAGAGAAAGCAGAGAGAAATAAGACTTAATTTGGGAAGGAAAGATCGAACGATTCTCGTTAGCGTTGGCAGTTAAAACAGCTCAGTTTCCCGCTAATAGAATTTGTTTCCATTTGCCTCTTCCCACAACATTTTGTTATATCAGATGATTTATTTTTTTTAACAAAATACAAATATATACCGGTCATTTTTTTTTTCAGGAATGACGATAAAATTTAAAAAAAAAATTAATAACTTGAAGTCTAATAGTAATTAAATAACGGACAAGTTACACAATAAAAAATAATAATATATTTATATTATTTAGTTGTTATTATAATTTTGAGGGATTAAATTTTTTTTATAGCCTCATAACTATTCTTCTTTTTTGTTACTTTATATCTCATGAATTGAGTTGAATTTAAAAAAGTAATCATTATTTTTTTTCCAACAAAAAATAAATATATCCATCCATTAAATGATGGGGAAGGGAAATCTTTAATATTTTAAAATTTTATATATAAATATTATTACTAGATAATATATATATTTATAAACATTAAGACTCTTTTTTGTGACAACATTTGAGACCAATGTTTTCAGACCCACACCAGACCGAATTGTCGGACTGAACCGTTTATCAGAGTTTTTAACGGCATGTTTTTTGGTTGAAAGTTGTTTTAAGTTGAGCTGGTAAGAACCACTTTTTAAGCCGAAAAGTGTCATCAAGCCGGGAACTGGAGTGAGTTCTGAAAATTTGGACGGTTTATAAGATAAGAGTCAGAGTCTAGTTACACTAAAGAAGAAGAAGAGAGGAGGAGGAGGAACCATATTACCGGCTCTACACACACATTCATCAAAGCACTACCCTAACTGTTTGACTTTATTTATTTAAAAATGTTCACAATTTTACAATTTGAATTTTGAATGACGGGTATCTTACTTTTTTTTTTCCTTTTTTTCGTTTTAACCTTTATTAAACATATTGCTGTTTTTATTTTTATCTAAAATAATTGATACAAAAGTGAACATATACAATTATAAAAGTTTGTTAATTTATTATGAAATTAGCTATTTAGGTTTATTTTAAAATTATTTGATAACTTAATATGTTATTATATAAGTATATAATATTATTTTTGTTTAATTATTATGTCACCGATAAGACTGAATTGACCATTTAAACTATAAACCGTTGATATTTCTAACTCGATATCTGGTTTAGCTTTTAAAATATTATTTGAGATCTTTTATTATAATTAAAATGATTTTTTTACTAGTCTTAATTACATGATATAAATCATCCTGATTCTTAACATGATAATGGTGATAATTAATAAAATTTTAAGTTTCAAAATAAATACTACCTCTTTTCAGTTCTAATTATAAAAATTAATTAATTTTTTTATATAAAATTAAAAAGTTAAATAAATCAATTAATTATTATCAAATCAAATATTTTAAAATAAATTCATATTATATATTATTTAATCTACTTAAATTAGTCAATTAATTATTATATTATATAGAGATAACTTTGTTCCTCTTTAAAATTTTATAATAAACTCTGTATACTCTTATGTAAATAATAACTAATGTATTATTATTGGCCTCTGTCATGTTCATAAACTTTACAATAAAACCCTCTACACTCTATTATGTAAATGGGCATTGAGGTGTTGTTGTTTGACAAAGAACCAAGGGAGTAAAATATATTATCTCTAGTTTTAATTATCAAATCTAATTAATTTTTTTGAAAATATCTAATAAATAAAATTAATTAATTAGACAATAAATATTTAATCTTATTGACACTAATAAGAAATTATACACTTTACGATCCGTTTGACAATTTTAAGATCCTATTGTATCTTAATTTAATATTATTAATTATTAATAATTTTAATATTTCTTATAAAAAAACTATACTTTTAATGACTTATTAATTTCTTAAATAATCATGGCCTAATATTATGATAAATTGTAGTACTATAATTTCTTATTAGGCCAGTTAAATTATAATTGTTGCTTTCTTGTGTTTTTAAAAATAAAAACATACTCCTTTATCCAAATGGTTCTGCCCATCCTACCACCTTTATCCTTATTTTAAACATAAATAGTTTTGCATAAATATTTTTTTAATAGAAAATCCATTAAATCACAGAGAGATCTTTAATATATATTTTTTAAAAAATAAGAGATAAATTTAGTCTAATCAAATTTCCACATTATGATGACTTAGACTGTTGAAGCAAAATGGAGTAAATGTCTTTCGATTGATGAGAGCACTGATTAGGAATTGAAAATTAATTACATATTGTTTAGCAAAATAATTAAGTTCTCTTACTAATGATTACATCCACCTCGACTACCTTTTTTTTAATGAATAAATATAAACATATTTAATAAACTAAAAATATATTGTATCAATCATGTAAATCTAAATATAATTAATGCATTATTATTTCCTAAAAAAATTAATGTATTATTTATATGATCTGTTTAATCTAAAATATAACTTATAGTAGATTATTCTAAAATATATTGTACATATTTAAAATATATTTCTACAATCTTAAACATATAACCTATTTAACTAATTTGATTAGATTAAATAAATTAATTAAGTTATTTATTATAGCATATTTTTCCTAAAGCGCCCAAATCATCTTCCTTAACTCCTTCTCTCATTCTCTTAGTTATTATAGAGAGAGTATCAATAAGAATAATTTGACAAAAAATTAATAAATTTGAGAAATAGATATTATATTTAGAATTAATATAAACTTACTAATTATATCTTATATTTAGAATCGGAAGAGTATTATATTTTCTTATATTCTAAAATATATCAAAAAATTTTAATAAAATCAAATTTTCTTGAAACTATTAAATTGTTTGTAAAGCTCTTTATTACATATCTTAATCTAATCATGCTACAGGAAAGTATTTTCATTTTTCCAAATTAATTATTAATTGAGAAAATAAATTTAAGAGAAATAAAGGCCTTCTCAAAATAATGGCTCCTCTCTTCGTCCCATGGCACAATATTTGGGCCAATCGTAGGCCCATTCGCACATGCTTGTTTATGACATTCCTGCATATGTGGCGACTGACACTGCGTATGACACGGCGGCAGATCTCACTGCCACCTGATCAGATGACTCGGACAAACAGAAGACAAGTCTGGTGACGTGTTATGACAAGAGGGACGCTTACTGGGACTAAGCACGACATGTCTGTGCAGGCGGTGGCCCACATGTCTGGTTACATGGACAGAAACATCAGATGCTGACTGGGTCAAAGCGCCAACGGGTCTGTCCAGAAGGTTGACCACGTCAGCGTATGACATACTCTGGGATGGCATGTCTGTTACGTGGTCTGACACCTCGGATGATGACTCAGCACTTTGAGGATGTGGCTACCAGCTTTGGGTGATGACTGGGGAACGATTATGACATGGCACGGTTCCTGCCATGAAGCGGAGCCTGCTGACTTCGTTTGACCGATTAATTCTGCCTTTAATTACGTTTTGGCGGGTCCCGCAAAATTTGCGCTTGGAGGCTCTCTCTCCAGTTTCCATGGTTTATCTTTTTCTCTCTCCGATTCGACGATTCCATGCTTAATTTTACCATTCTCGATTGGCAAGCCTTGGATTCAGATTCCAGTGTCTTTAATTTCTTCCGTGAAAGCCAAAGTTGGATTCAGTTTCTGGAGTAGTCGAAGCTCTCCGAATAAACCAAACATCCGGAAACTCCGACTTATACTGTTGCCAGCTTCGAAGGTATGTGAAATCCTTGCTGCTGAGACCTGAGAATGACTTCGATGGAAGAAGCTGAAAAGATAAAGAGAAAGAAAGATGATTCCAAGACTCTGATAACTCAATCCCTTCACTCTGTAATTTTCTCTGATAAAAAAGAAGCTCTGATCTTCACCTCGAAGAGAAAGGAAGAAGTAGTCTCTGCTTCATCTTCTTCTTCTTCATGGAACCACCACAGGCTCAACAAGACAAGCAAAATCCATAAGCTCATCAAATTGTCTCCATACACAAAAAGTTTCATCTTTAAGTTTGATCCATAGTTTTCTCATGTAAATGAACGAGTTTGTTCTTCATGGTATATATGAGGAAGATGAAAAATTAGGAAAAAAAGTAAAAGTAGGCTTCATTGTTGTGATGTGAGAATACTACTGATGCAGAAGAAAGCGATGAAGAACTGTTCAGAGTGCCGGACATGGAAGCTAGGCGGCGGATTTTTTTTTTTTGGTACAAGCAATTTTTGGAAAGGACATGGAAGCTAGGCGGCGGATGAACATGATAAGGTTGTAAGGGTTTCATCTGACGCTGATTCGTCGGGGATACAGGCTAGACAAGTTTTTGGTTTTTGTTGTAATTGGGCTTAGGCCCTCCTTACTCATAACCACAAAAAATAAGAACACCCCAATACCTTGTAGACAGATTTGTTTTAACATTAATTAATTATTATCAAGGATCATAACCACAAAAAATAAGAACACCCCAATACCTTGTAGACAGATTTGTTTTAACATTAATTAATTATTATCAAGGATATGTGAGATTAGGTGGTAGAAGCTGCTAAACTTGACGAGACCAATGGGAAAAGAAGAGGACACAATATTCAAGTCCACAATGACATTATATTAAAAAAAGATCATATTTTATATATATATATATATATATATATAAGATAGATCATCCAACAATAAACATAAAACATCACATGGCAACGTGGATTGAATCAAGCCAGACTCAGAAAAAAACCTACCCAATAAAAGATACAAAGGCTCAAATATCCCATGATTCCGATACCCATTACTACATTATTCATTCTCTCCAATTCAGTTCATCCTCTGAACTCCATTATTGCTCCATTATTATTACTACTACACTGTTGCTTTAGAAACTGCAGCAGAACCATGGCACAAGTTGAATCCGTACCAAATACCATTTGGAACGAAGGCGTTGTAGTAAAACGTAACAGCCTTAATGTTATATCCATACACCGTTACTTTCTCTGGTTTCCATCCATCGTATCCATTCCTGTACAAATACAGATAGCATATTTCATACGTACATGGACCGTATACATCATACGTATCCGTAGAGCATCGCTCGAATGCCCTAGAAGATGGGTCATCTATCCGTGGAGCATAAACCTGATAAAATGAAAGACACACAGAACAGAGTGATCGATCGATCAATCTCTATGAGTGATTATTCTGATTCAGAACAATGTTGACGGTGAAGAATTAGGAAGTAGGAATTCTTACTAAACCTGATTGCCATAAGCATCGCCGAATGCGAGGCTGATCTGATCTCTGGTGTATCGAGGCGAAGAACAGCTTGTCTTTATAGTCACTCTGTATGAGCAGCTCGCTTGATTCTGCAACAGAAAGAGATCGATTGAGTATAAATCTGAGATCTGAGAATGCTAATCTAAGTTTGAATTTGAGAATCCGGATACATTGTTCCACCTTCTGGATAATCTTTTGCTTTGTGTGATTCTAGGGTTTTTATAGGAAAGTAACTTTTCAAGAGAAGAAAAGGAAAGGGGGTGTTTGTTACTCACCTGATGGTGGGTTTCATTAACGAGCTTGAAGGATTCGAGAGCTTGGGGTTGAGTGAATGTTGGGTTAGCCTCTGAGAAAGCAACGATGAAGGCAATAATTATGAGAACTGAAATCAGAGTTTTCATTGCGGAAGAAGAAGAAGAAGAAGAGAGGGATTGGTCTCTTTCTGGGGATTTATTTCGATGAAAAGAAGAATGGAGCAGTCTTCTTATTTCTCCAGGAGATAAGATATTCTTGGCTGCTCGGACCTACAAAATTCAGTAATAATTTATTTCCTGCTTAATCGTAAAAAGACAAATAAAATATGATTGGAAAATAGTATATATTTGTCCATTTCTTCATAAATGAATATTAAAAGTTGGGAAAATTTCATTTTAGTCCTATATAAGGACATAATAACAAATCAGTCTTAATACAATCTGAAATAAATCTACAGTACTAACAGCCTTGAATGAAAATAAATCTTGAAGATAAATGACTAAGCTACCCATCATTTAAAAATAAAAAGAAAAATTAAGAAAAACTTCTTGCAAAACCCCCAAATTGGTGAAACTAAATGACCAAATTGGTTCATATCTTGTGGTGGAGATTGAAACAATTAAGCACACACGTATTCTTTTCAGAAACACTTGTTTGTATGGTAAGGCATCTATATTTATTTTTTAAAAAGTATAAACGTCTCTTAATTGTTTAAATCTCTACCACAAGATATAAATTTTAGTTACTCTACTTTCACCTATTTAAAGATTTTGCATGTACGTTCTTCTTAATTTTTTATTTTCAAATGATGGATAGTTTAATTATTTAAAATACGGGAAATCTGTAATTTTTTTAACAATACCATCATAAATGTATATTTTTTCCACTTATCATGTCTTATTATATTAGGACTGAAATGTATATTTGATGAACAAACAAATTAAACTCGCTAAAAAGTCACTTCTTAGAACCCAAAATGGTCACCCTTCGATGTTTGTATGACGAATCTTGGTAAGGTGGGGCTTAGCCGGCAGGTCTTAGGGTGTGTTTGGATTAGCTTTTGGAGAATAGATTATGGGAATAATAGATTCTGGAGAATAGATTTTGGGTAGAATAGATTTTGGGAAGAATAGATTTTGGGAATAAAGATGTTTGGATGATTAGTAGTAGAATCACTTTTTATATTGGTAAATTACTAAAAAGAGTATGATATGATTAAAAGTAAGAGAGATGAAAGATGATAGAGAAGAAAAAGGAGAGAGAAGAGAGTGTAGAGAGGAGAGAGGAGAGAGAAAAAGAGAGATAAGAGAGGAGAGAAGAGAGAGAAAAAGAGAGATAAGAGAAGAGAGAGGAGAGAGGGTGTAAAAAAAGTAAGGGTATAATAGTAATTGGATAATCCAAAACCTAGGTTTCAAAGAAAAAGCTATTTTCAGTAGCTTATTTAAAACCTAGGTTTCAAACCGAGGTTTTATCCAAAATCAATTCTCAACAAAAATTGCTGTTTGTTTGAAAATTTTCCAAACCGAGGTTTTGCCCCATAATTGATTCTCAAATCGAGGTGCCAAACAGGCACTTAGCAGATTTACTTCCCTTTTTGCTTTTTCCTGGGCAACGTGGGCTGACTCACGGGACGGAGAGGGTAGAGAGGGCTAGATCAACTCAAATACAACATTTTATCTAAACTAGAATGAGAATATTTTATGAACAGATATCATTGTAACCTTATCCAATGCCTGACCATGGCTTGGAGGTTAATGCTTCAAAACAATCATTCGAACATTATAGGGCAAAGAGATAATAATGTCTTATGTTCGCATTGAGACCGAGTATTGGACTCTATCTTACCTACGTAAAAATTAACTATAATTTTATAATTAGCTGATTTTGAATCTCTAATTCTCTATGTTGACAAAGGTGAATTAGAGGAGAGTTCAATCTTTTGCATGAAATAAAAAAAAAAATCACATATTATTATTTGATTTTATTTGTGGCTTTTGGTTGTCTCGTATTTCCTTCAAATGTGTATTTTGATTTAAAGGTAGCTTCAGAAATACTCTTTTAATATTTAATATGTAATATATTTAACTAATTTAATTAGATTAAGGAAATTAATTCTATAATATCCTAATAATCTTCCTTAATTCCCTCCATTTTTTGTTTAATTTTTATTGAGAGAATATCAATAGGGGATAATTTAAGGAAAAAATTGATAAATATAAAAAATAATTTTTATATTTAGATCAAAATCAACTCCCAAATTAGATATTATAGATAAAAAATGAGGAGTAACTAATTAGTGGATTCTCTTCTCTCTAGCAAAGTTCAATTGACTAACTAATATAGAAAATAATTTTAAATTTGAAAAGACTACTCACCACATGAAACTTTCCATTTTTAGATGTCTCTGACCAGCTTATATACAGGAAAGGGAAGAGACTATTTAAATGTATAAATGATACATTCATACCAGGCATATTAACGCTTAAAACGGGGCATTAAAGTGTGATGGCAATGAACAAGTTCTTGCAATGCATGTCACTAGGAGTTTGCACTGAATCTATTGTTATGTCCTATATTACTTTATTTCCTTTATCACTGGTTTGCGAAGCGGCTATTTTGGAATTAAATGTAAAATCATGGTGCACACTTCTTTATCATAACTAGTTACCACTATGTTTTTTATTATAAATTTATTTTAACTAATTCTCATTAAAGAATGATATCATTAAAGATGATTTAAATTGATATTTTTTAAAAAAATTTAACCTCATTATCTCCCTACATTTACAAATCACTATCATCCCACTCTCCTTTCTCTCTTTCTAACAAGAATTTAAAAAAAGGCTAAATTTGAAATCAATCATTAATAACCTGCAAATGCACTTATATTTAGGACAAAAAAATTCTTCTATAGATGAACTTATAATAAGTACGCAGAGTGGTATTATAGATAAATGGCACTTAATTAGTAAGCAGACCCACTGAGTAAGGGGAGGGAGGAATGGAATGGTACATGGCCACGCAAGATATAATAACCACATTTCTTATGAACTGTTACATATCTTCAAAATTTAAAAAGAAAAAAAATGATATGAATATTTGCCCTTTTCCAAGGGAAAAACTCATTTCAAGTAGCCATGGAGCAAAAGAAACTGAGAGTACCATCCAAGCTACTACGGGTGGCTTTAAAGCTCCCATTCAGAACTCTGTTGGAGGCTTCAACCTTATTAATCTTTTGATTCTATCTTTTTCTGTGGTTTCCAAATATCCCTTGAAAAGATACACCGCGAAAATGTCAATCAAAATATCCAGAAGAAATTACTCAACAATGAAACTCACAAGAAGTAAAAAGCAAGAAGCTTGGTTCAATCATTGTAGATACAGAAAATAACAGAACTTAACCAATAGGCATTGATTCTAGTGGAAGGGACTTTGGGCACGAGGTCTCGAGTTAGAGTTTGTGTAAATGTAGAAATTGCCTTTAGGAGAGAGCTACCTTCAATTAAATTCGACAATACTCAAATCTGACCCAGTTATATAACCATATAAAAAAAACCTATGACATATTGTATATGCTACCATGAACATCCGATGCGTTTGTTTCATCCAAAATGGATGACATCTATGATCTTATAGTCCCACTAAATGGACGGTGCCAACGGTTTACACATAGATGATGAATGCAGACCATAGATGTGGGCATGCCCAATGAATGAACAGACAAAAAAATGACAAGAATCTCAGGTTTGTCATTTCATCAAATAATACTGAAATTATCCAGAATGTCACCTCACCTTCCAAACAATTTCATCCAAACACAAGCAGATTCTTCCATACTTGTCGAGGAAAAGGCGTTCAGTTGGAGGCTTCCCGCATACGTCCTTCAACACTGAGGTTATCACAAAGATTACTTCTGACACTGAAGACAAAAATGCTGTCAGTACTAGTGGAAATCTTTAAAAACATACATTACTGTAGTCACAATGTCTTTTTTTGTCTTTTAGTAAGTTTGAAACTGCAAAAACAAGGTTTAGAACCAATGATTTCTTCACCCTCACCCTTGTTCACAGTAGAGTCACATACACAAGTTGAACCGCACTTCATTGATCACTCATTTTCAGAAGGCATTGCCAAAATCACAGTATTATTCCGTAGAAGTTTATTAGATTATCAATCTTAACAAAGCAGTCATTCTACTTTTAAAACCAGCCAAAGGTAATTCTTTTCAAGACAGAAAGCACTAGTCACTCCAATCAAATGTTATCTAAGAACAAACCCCCCCCCCCCAAAAAAAAACAAAAAAAGACCCAACATGTCAAAGAAGAAAATTTAAAAAGAAAGAATAAAGAGCCTATATTAGATAAAACAGTTCTGTAATGTTGTTTGATCAACAAAAAAAAAATCAAAAGAGATGCAATAAATACATACAGGCAAGTTCGTCATACTCATCCTTCCCCACAACATAGATGCTGACATCCCCAAGCACTGTGTATACAATATAAACTGACCTGATAGCAAAACATAAATTCTCCAAGTAAAATACAGTAATATCATAAGAGAACGAATCATAAGGCAAAGGAATACAAATAGCAGTTTGCAGAGAAGCAAATAGTAAGCTTGAGAGAAATTCAATCGTTTCAATTTAAATTTCTGATTTTACTGGCTGTAGCAACTGCCAACTCTAAACTGCTAAATTTCATTGAACATGCTTGTCATGCAGGGATGGTGCAGGTTCCTCTTCTACAATTTATTCCCAATTTTTCAACTTTGAATGACTCTGAAATGTGCTATTTTTCCAATATCAAGTTTATTCTATTCAAGTAACTAGCACTATTAGCTTGCTAAACTTTATCATATTTAACAACACACAGGAGAACTTGGCACATTCGATCTTAGCTTGCATTGATTTTGATTCAGATAAACAGACTCAACAACCATTTCATCTAAGTTAGGATTGATTCTGATTTAGATAAACAGACAGTCCATGTAAAAGGTCATTCCACCCAAGCAATTCCCAAAAACTTCCCTACAGTGAACTCAGGTAAGGCAATTTATATAGGTATGCATACATGCATCACGCCTTCAAGGCATGAGAAAAGTGAGAGAACAGAGTATGTACTTGTGGCTAGCAACTAGGAGCTCTTCATTTTTGACACCTTTCAGGTTATCGGATCCCAGTTTAACCAAGAAAGAGCGCCAATGCAGCCGCTCCTCTGCAGGAACTCCATGAAAACTGCAATAAGGTAAACCACTGAGCTAAGCTCAAACATCATCATAAGATTTATACTAAATGTATCTGTTTAATGCTAGACGACTGCAGATCTACTCAAACGATACCACAGAAGAAACTTCTCAAATTTCCAGGTTATATAACCAAGCTCAACAATATTTACTCCCCTTATATCTACCGCACATAATCATCAACATTTTTTTTCTTTCAACCACTGCCCCAGTGCTACAAGTCAAGAATGCTGTAAACAAATTCAAGCAAAAGCATTTGGAAATCAATTAGTACTTTCATGAAAGGCATTTGTTTTTCACCTGAAAATTAACCAAAGAGTACTAGATAACTTCTCACTTCTCACTTCTCACTGAAATTTCAATCAACTAAAAAACAGATTTCACTAAATCGCAGCTGGGTCGTTTGCTTTCTGCTCAAATTCCAACTATTCAAACTGTTTTCACAAAAAGAACAACACGCTACACAGATTAATATCCTGTTAAACCCGATCCCGATCCAACAGAACATCGGATACCTACCAACCCGCATATACAATTATTCCAACACTACAGTGAGATCCAACGCTTATAAGTGAAATTTACAATCAAAGCAAAAATCAGACACAAACTCGATGACAACAAGGAAAATGTTGTCTTCAGAAACAGGTAGAAGAGATCGGAACGCACCGTTCGATGAGGATATTGCCCTCGGAGTTGGCAAACACGACGGCAAGTATCATAGTCTCAATTTCTTACTCGATGAGGTCCTCTTTTACCCTATCAGCGTCGATTTTATTGATTTACCGATTCTCGGTTTGTTGGTCTGAGATCTTCCCCTAGCCTTCTTTGCTTGTTGTGGTGCTCAATTACTAAAATGCCCCAGATAAACAGGTTATTTACAGATAGACCACTCCATTATATGATAGAACTTTCTTCTCTACGTGTGCTGGCTCACACGGAAATTCAAATTTCTTTTTTTTTTTTTTACATACAACGGGAAAAAACTGAAATTCTAATTTCTAATTAAGTAAACATTGAATACTATTTTTCCCCACTAAATCCTTCTAAAATGAATTGTTCTACAATTGTGATTATTTTTATGACCTATAAAATTATGATTATTGCGGTTGGTTTATTAGTTTCAAATTTTCTGGCAATTTTCTCAGTTATTTTTGCCATGAAAATAGTCACATTTAATTATTTATAAGAAATAACTTATGGTTAAAATTTAATAGGGAAAATCCCAAAAATATACCATTCCAATTTCAAAATCTCAAATCAGTATTACTATAATAATGTCTTATTATTTATTTTATAAAAATAGTCAACAACTTATAAAGTGTAATAAATAAATTAGTTTATAATTTTAAAATTTAAGGAATTTTTTTTTTAATTTTTCCAATTTATGTCCATGCTTTGTAAGAATTATGCAGTCTAACGTAGGTCATGTTATTAATGATCGATAAATAGTATATATATATTGAAATTAAGATGGAAAATTTTGAATGATAGATATAAATATGATATAAGAGCAAGAAAAATGCTCATGATTCATTGATAAAACCAAATCTTAAAAAATTGATTTAAAAAACGTATAACTTTTTTTTTTAGTAAATTACAGTAACGGAATTTAATCTATTATGATATAGTATTACTTTTTAATCAAAATAAGATAAAGTATACAATTACTTGTACGTAGAAAGCAATATGATTTTTCCTCTGTTTTTACTTTGCAGACTGTATAAGGGTGTGTTTGGATTAGCTTTTGGAGAATAGATTTTAAGAAGAATAGATTCTGGAGAATAGATTCTAGGTAGAATAGATTTTGGGAAGAATAGATTTTGGGAATAAAGATGTTTGGATGATTAGTAGTAGAATCACTTTTTATATTGGTAAATTACTAAAAAGGGTATGATATGATTAAAAGTAAGAGAGATGAAAGATGATAGAGAATAAAGAGGAGAGAGGAGAGAGTGTAGAGAGGAGAGAGAAAAAGAGAGATAAGAGAGGAGAGAAGAGAGAGAAAAAGAGAGATAAGAGAAGATAGAGGAGAGATAATAGAGAAAAGAGAGGAGAGAGGGTGTAAGAAAAAGTAAGGGTATAATAGTAATTGGATAATCTAAAACCTAGATTTCAAAGAAAAAGCTATTTTCAGTAGCTTATTCAAAATCTAGGTTTTGTCCAAAATCAATTCTCAACAAAAATTATTATTTGTGTAAAAAAATTTCAAACAACAGTTTTGGCTCAAAATTGATTCTGCACCGCTAACCCAAACACACACTAAATCTCACCATTTAGTTATAACTGGTTTTCCGAAAAAACTGTCACAACAGATTTAAGAAGCATATTGGCCCAAAGAGTAAAACCATTAACTTCCTAGTTGAAGGTAGTGCTTGTCCACCATGAATCAGGATGAAACTACTCTCATATTCATCTCCTAAACAATAAAATCATGATTAAAATGTGTTATTGAGATTTTAAATCGCCAATTTACATAAGCATATGGTTTATTTAGAACTAATAGGAATTTAGTTTAGTAAAATAATTTCTATTGACTTACATTTAGTATTTAATAGTGTCATAAATATAATTATTTTTAATAGGAAAATATATATATATAAAAAAAACTACTCATAGTTATCTAGATTGTCAACCCTCCTTGCACAGTACAAAACTGATTTAACTATCACACATAAACTAATTAATAATAATAATTAAGATGAATTTATATTTAATAATATGTGAAAAATAAGTGTAAAACTTTCTAAGTAAAAGGGAGACAGATGCTGGAAACATCTATGAGCAACACACGTGAAGGTCTCTAGGCTTTTAACGTCAAAATAAGTACTAATACTAAAACAAAAAGGCTTTTTTTAATATTTATATTTAATGTGTTGTTTCTCAAAAACATCACGCCTTATAAATATAGGAATTGGAATAATTATTACCTAACATATCATTACCATCTTCTGGTTTAATTTCAGAGTACCACTCATCAAAATCAGAAGCTCTAAAACATTCTTTGTTTCTAGCTCAACCATCGGGTCAAGTCTCGGGCAGGTGAGAGAAGGAGATGGGTTGTTGCAGCATTTATGAAGCTTTGTTATGAGAATTTGAAGACACGGTAGAGGAAGAAGAAGAAGGAGTTGCAGAAGAACTGTGATCATTCTCATAATATGAGGGAGGTAGGTTCAGAGAACGGGGTGATATTGATGGTGCTTACTAGCTATATGCATGGATATTTCAATGGAATGTGGTTCTTTCCGGTTTTTGGTAAAATATTTAAGAACAAGCCACGTCTGCGTATAGAGTCTTCACCAGATGAACCTATCATATAACACACACGTTCATTCTTGAATATTGTCAAAGATTTAAGCTACATTCTTTATATATATATATATATATATATAAAATAATTGAGTACATTATTATTGTTATTATTATTAATTACTCCTCCGATCCTAAATATAAAAATTAGTTGACTCTTTTAAAAAAAATAAGAAAATCAAATAAATTAGTTAATTATGATAAATTAGTTTACTAACTCTAATATTAAGTATAATTAATTAATTTGTTTGATTAATTTAATTTGTATAAAAAAGTCAAGTAGTTTCTATAATATTTATGATCAGAGAGGAGTAGTATATACTCTGAGTATATGAAACAAATGCATGTGTAACTTTTGCAACAGTTAGACAAGAATTGCCGGGTAAAAATATTAGGGGATGTGGTGAGATGCATTCAATTAGTTGCATCTAAACGAAAGATATATATAATTCAATAAAATAAAATTATTAAAACAAAAATTAAATATATTATTATTTTTTTTAAATCACTGTTCATATAGTTATAACTACTTTTCTATTGTTCACTCGTTACTCTTCTTCCTCAACGAAGAGCACGACCATAGAGAGAACGGAGAGCATAGAGGGCGATGGAGAGCACCTCAAGAACGAAGAGAATCACTAACAAAGAAAACAAAGAAGAGGTGAAGTAAAGAAGTGTGATAGAGACAGAGGAGTGTCAATGAAGGTAAAAAAGAACGAAGAAGTTGATTTGGTGCGAGAGGAGAGAGTGTTAGAAAAATAGGAATAAAATAATCTTTTAATATCTATAAGCTTTTTTAACTGTTTCATAAATTATTTCTAATAATATATTTAAAATTATAATTTTAAATTATAGTATAGTTCCAAAAAAAATTTAGATAAATAAAATTATTTATTTTAAAATTTATTTAAACTAAAATTTAGGTTAAATTTTTTTTTAAACTTTAGGGGGAATCATTATATAAATACCACATGGGAACGTTAGTATGAGAATCGCTCCCATAAAAATGACCTTCAATAATCACACATGGCTGTGCTTTTTGGAAAAGAAAGAAGAAAAAAATAAAAAAAGCCGTGAAAAGAAACGCGGAGAAATTGAGCAGTGTTTCTTTTTAAAAGTGTATTGTTACCTTAGCCCCAAGTACTACCTTTCCATTTAGCGGGTGTTCGAATATCCTCTAAAATTATGGTTTTGACAAACTTATACTTTTACATAAAATAATTGAAATACTTTCTATAATTAATTTTTCTAAAAATTAATAAATTATCTAAATACTAATTTTTTATAATTAATTTTTGACAAAAATTAATAAACTATGTAAACATTAATTTTTTTACAATCAATTATTTATAAAAATTAATAAATTATCCAAACATTAATTTTTATCTATAATCTATTTATTTTTTACTAAAATTATAATTTTGATATAAGTTAAGAGAAAAACTTCTAACAAGTGTATTTAGATTAGCTTTTAAAGAGGAGAATAGTAAATTTTAAATAAAATATATTTTGAAATAAATTTATTTTTATTAGTGTATTTATATTAATTGTTAAAAAATAAATTTACAAAAAAAAAATTGATTGTTAGAAGTTATTGCCTTCACTTATATCAAAATTATAATTTTAATATAAAAATATATTATAAAAAATTAGTATTTAGATAGTTTATTAGTTTTTATAAAAAAAGTTGATTATAAAAAAATAGTATGTAAATAATTTATTGATTTTTTGTAAAAAATTGATTGTTTGAGATGTAGAGATTATCCCAACACAACCTAACGGCATGAATGGCAGTACTTCAAAAAACGCTACTTGTGGTAAAAATGCCGTACCTTATTTTTATTGTTGGAAACTGAACCTATACAAATGTAAAGGACAAATGAGATAGTGATCATGTCTAATACGTGAATTTAAATTATGAGATTAATATGATAGTGTTATATGATTATTCTTAATATTTAAAAAATATTATAAGTTAAAAAATATTTGAAATATAACCCACTTATAATTTTATAATTTATTTTAGGTGTTTAATCTCTCTTGTATTAAAAAAGATCATAAGATCTATCTATTACTTGTTTCTTAATACATAAAAGTTTATTTAAGTTAAATTTTGATGGTTCATGAGTTAAAACATACATTCAAACTTAAAAAATATTTGAAAAAGTATTTATAATTTTTTAATTATTATGTCGATAATAAAAATTGAACTTATAATTTTACAAGTTACTTTCTTCAGGTCTAATATATAAGACATTGTTAATTAATTTATAAAAATTAAAAAATATTATTTAAATTATTTAATATGTCTTAAATTCATAAAATTTATCTATTTTATTTTTATTAAAAAATATAATTTTTAAATATATATTCATTATCTGTCATATATTTTTTTTAAGAGATAAAAATAAAAAACAATAATTAATTATTATGTTAATTTTATACTAAAATTTCTTTCTATAATATTTCTTATATATTAGATCCAAAAGAATATAAACTAACTCTTTACTAATTAAATCTAACTTATCTTAATATCTACCAAGTGCTCTACTCCATCCTTATTACTTTAGTCTCATGTGGCTGACAATTCAGACCCTTTGGATCCTGTAAAGCGCATATATTATTTATATGCACTGTGTATATTAAGAATTTTCAATGAAACCAAAGGGGTATTTGTACAGTGCATGAGGGCGGCGGGAAGCTCAAAATTGAACAAAGCTTTTATGATAAATAAATAGAATTTAAGATGTGAAAGTTCATCCATCACATGGGACGCAATTGTCCCAAAGTTGATGATAATATATGAAGAAAATAAGGAAGTGACCCCACCATGACCTGTACTAAGGTGGAATGATCTAATTGGTTCCGCAGGAGGTCATGTAAAATGCAATTATGGAGAGCACCGTTGTTGTAATCTTCTTATCGTCCGATCCAATCCTTTGCTCCTTTTGCAAACAAGCCTCGTTAAAAAAGACTAAATACAAGTTTTTTATTTTTTTCGAGAGCAAAAGACTACATGAAAGTTCGAGAGAATCATAAAGAAATTTTAAGCAAAAGATTTAATTATTTAAAATTTTTAATAACAATTAAAAAATTAATAATGACAAATTTTAATATAAGAATTAACAATAAATTTATATTATTTAATTTTTTCAATAATTAAATTTCTTTCTTAAATTCTCACAATAATTCTCTCTTTTAAGTTTCAATCAATATCATTGAAAAGAAGTACAAAAATGTAGGTAAAAAATAATACTAGTTTTCTTTGTTCTTTGGTCTAATAGAAGACAAAATATTAATTACCTGTTTGATACGAGAGATTTGGAGAAAAGGGGTTAGGAAAAAAAATATTTATGATTTAGATTTAAAAAAATTAAAAAATGAGGTTATACAATTTTAATAAAGAGAAGAGGGGTAAAATAAAGAGAAAAAATTAATTAAAAATTTTTAATCTTATTTCTTTATTTTTTTTTTTAAATTCAAATCATACAAATTTTTCTTCCCCTCCTCCAAATTTTCACACCAAACTATTTGATGAGAATTAATAGTTATCTTAAACTAATTTATTGAAGCAATGACGCCCTTCATGTTAAGAGATATCATTGCGTTGTTGTCATTTGACTAACAAATATTAATGATGATTATTAAGTATAGATTAATTTTGGATTAAAGAGTATTTTTTACCGTTAAAGTATTTATAAAAGAGTAACTATCACGCTAAGGCTCAATAATGTAAAGTAATTAGAACCCTTGCCTTTTTTCAATCAAAACTTGTGGTGTTGTGTTTACCAGTCACATGTATATCAATCCAGATTAATGATCAATTAGCAATGTGGTCACAATTAAATATGTTTCTCTTGTTCCTTAATTAATGGCTTATGCTAATGATTTACGTTATAGTGCACGTGTTTTGATTAAAACAAGAGTTTTTAGAGATGGATTTCATTTGTAATCTCACACCAACGATAAACTAATGGTGTTGTCACGGTTTATATTTTGTCTATCCTGCCTCTAAATATATGAGTATATGACTAACTGACCTTTTCTTGCGACATGTTTTGTTGAAAAAAAAATCTGAATTGTTCCACGTTATTAAGCTTTAAAGTACTCTCTATATTCATTAATACAACATCCGGTTGATTAATTTGAGAAGATTAAATAAGTTAAATAAATAACTTAATTATAGTATGCGTTAAGTATCATTAGATTATATACTACCTCCGTTCCTAATTATAAGAGCTTTGAAAAATTTTAGATAAATTTAAAAAATTAAATAAATCAGTTAATTATAACTAATATAATAGTTAATTGACTAATTTAAGTAGATTAAATAGTATATAATAGAAATTCATCTTGAGAGAGGTTAGATTTAATCATAATTAAGTTATTTATTTACTTTCTTTAATCTACTTAAAAAAGTTAACTAATTCTTATAATTAAGACTGGATGAATATTAATCTATGAGTCAAATAAATTAGTTAAGAGAAAAATGGTAAATATAAATGATTTTTTTAAATTAATTAAGTGAGTCTTATATTAAAAAATAGATGTAGTATTAGGTATTATTTCACAAATACTTTACACATGTTTAGTCTAATGTTAATTAGTTAACGTCAATATCTATTAGCCAAATAACAATATTGCATTGATTTTAATACTTAATGGGTAACAATGCTCTAGTAAATAATTTAGGGGTTAAAAAACCTTTTAACAAAAAACACTTGTACGTGGAAAAGTTGGATTATAAAAATGAAACAGTGCATGTGAAAGAATATAATGTAATTGAAAGATGCGCTTTACTAGAGTATCTCAGAGTGTTTAGATTAGATTATAGAAAATAAATTTAAAAAAATAGATCATGATATAATAGATTATAAATAGAATAGATTTTGAGGAGAATAATTTTAAAAGAATAAATTTTTATTAAAAAAAATCATTTTTAATATAAACTATAGTTTTAGATTAAATAATTTAAACACTCTATATTTTTTATAATTATTTTTTTTATGAAAACTAATAAACTATTTTAACATTATTTTTTTTCATAATATATATTTTTTACTAAAATTATAGTTTTAAAAAAGATAGGGGAACTACTTTTACCAATTAATTTTTTTTATAAAATCTATTTTTAAAAAGTTAATTTAAATATACTAATAAAAAATAGTTTTTTTATAAAATCTATTATCCTCTAAAAAATTTATTATCTAAAAGCTAATTTAAATACAATTAAAAGCGGTTGCCCTTAACTTATATTAAAATCATGATTTTAGTAAAAATAAATAAATTATGAATAAAAATTAGTGTTTAAATAGATCATTAATTTTAACAAAAAATAAATTATAAAAAAATTAATATTTAGATAGTTTATTAGTTTTTATAAAAAAATTAATATTAAAAAAATAGTGTTTAGATAGTTTATTAATTTATATAAAAATTAATTATAAAAAATATAAAATATTTAAATTATTTTATTTAAAATTATAATTTTATAAGCCAAACACCCACATAATCACCGTCCTCATCTCTCTCCCTGGTTCGTCCTCGTATTCCGTCCAACCAAAAGCGTAAAATATGAATTCTATAATATTAATCGATTTGTTGTAACTGTTAGTGCCTGTTTGACACCTCGGTTTGAGAATTAATTATGGGGCAAAACTTCAGTTTGGAAAATTTTCACACAAACAGCAATTTTTGTTGAGAATTGATTTTGGACAAAACCTCGGTTTGAAACCTAGGTTTTGAATAAGCTACTGAAAATAGCTTTTTCTTTGAAACCTAGGTTTTGGATTATCCAATTACTATTATACCCTTACTTTTTTTACACCCTCTCTCCTCTCTCCTCTCTATTATCTCTCCTCTCTCTTCTCTTATCTCTCTTTTTCTCTCTCTTCCCTCCTCTCTTATCTCTCTTTTTCTCTCTTCTCTCTCCTCTTTCTTCTCTATCATCTTTCATCTCTCTTACTTTTAATCATATCATACCCTTTTTAGTAATTTACCAATATAAAAAGTGATTCTACTACTAATCATCCAAACATCTTTATTCCCAAAATCTATTCTTCCCAAAATCTATTTTACCCAAAATCTATTATCCAGAATCTATTCTTCCCATAATCTATTCTCCAAAAGCTAATCCAAACACACCCTTAGTGCGTGTTTGGGAGCCCGTTTTAGAATTGATTCTGGGTCAAAACCGCGGTTTGGAAAATTTTTACACAAACAACTATTTTTGTTGAGAATTGATTCTGGGCAAAATCTCGGTTTGAAACCGCGGTTTTGAATAAGCCACTGAAAATAGCTTTTGGTTTGAAACCTAGGTTTTGGATTATCCAATTACTATTATACCCTTACTTTTTCTTACACTCTCTCTCCTCTCTTTTCTCTATCATCTCTCCTCTCTCTTCTCTTTTTCTCTTTCCTCTCTCTTCTCTTATCTCTCTTTTTCTCTCTCCTCTCTCCTCTCTACACTCTCTTCTCTCTCCTCTTTCTTCTCTATCATCTTTTATCTCTCTTACTTTTAATCATATCATACCATTTTTAGTAATTTACCAATATAAAAAGTAATTCTACTACTAATCATCCAAACATCTTTATTCCCAAAATCTATTATTCCTAAAATCTATTCTACCCAAAATCTATTTTTCAAAATCTATTCTTCCCAGAATCTATTCTCCAAAAGCTAATCCAAACACACCCTTATTTCATTCATTTTTCAACTTTCTCATGCTCTTTCCCTATCTCTGGATGTGTATGAAATTATTATTTAATTAATCAAGAGATGATATTGTGCCACGCCGCAAAAATTATCTTTATTGCTTTTCTTCTAAAATAAAGCCTCAATAATCCAATTGATAAAAAATTTACTTATAATCTATTATATTATAAGTTTAAATCTCATAAAAATATTATTAATAAATAATTTTTAAATACATCTATAAACTCTAAAATAGTTTATATTTTTATTATATTATAAAAATTAATATTTTATATAAAAAAGATTGAGGGATCAGAATTTACGATTTAAAATTTAAGATATTAAAATTAAAATAAGTACAATTGATAGATTAAAGATTATATTAACTCTTTTAATTTTATTTTAATATTATTAGATTATATTGACTTCTATTTACTACATAAATAATTTTAGAAAATAATAAATATATAAAAAAAATTAAACTTGGGAGATTAAAATAAAAATAAATATAAATTTAATGTTCTAAAGATTGTATTGATACTTTTAATTTTATTGCTAATATTATTAGATTATATCCACTTTTATTTACTATAGAAACAGTTTTAAAAAATAATAAATATATAAAAAAAGAGATTAATTTTATATTTAAAATTAAAATAAATTTTTCAATTAATTTTTCCATTTCAAACGAGAGAAACAAGTATAGGCATGTTTGATAAGATGAAAAAGTTGGTTATAAAAGTAGAAATAGATTTAAAAATTTATTTAGTAGGATAGAAATGAATATAGAATTGATGTATATTTTTTTTATAACTTAGGGTAAAATAGTCCAAAATATTTTTTTATAATTTGAAAAGTGTTAAAGTTGTATAAAAATTTTATAATTTGAGGTATAATAGTCTAAAATATTTTATTTTTACTTCTATCACTCAGTTTTTAACTTTTTTATAAAATTAAAATAATTTAAAATATTAAAAATAAAAATAAAAATAATTCTTATTATACTAAATAAAAAAAGCGGAAGATTTTATTTTTATTTTTATGGTACTATACTAAATAAAAAAATAGAAGATTTTATTTTTATTTTTATCGTACTAAACATACCCTATATAAAATTTGATGAACTTGCAATTTATCTCAACTTTTTGTTAAACATTATTAGTAAAAAAGAAATGCATAAACGCGGGTCAACTGAGGGACCCCAATAACATTAATAGGCAACCATATTGAAAAATATGGCACCAAACCCGAATTTAAAGCAGAGAATTCAGGTTTCTTACAACGGACGCTCCCCACGACGTGTACATATATAACTGATTAAATTTTATACCCCTCAGAATATTTTTTTTTTTTTAAAAGAATCCTTTTGTTTTTTTCTGCCGACTTCTTTCTAGACCAATTGACCAGAATCAACCACAATCCGGTAAAACAAAGGGAAAAAATAGAAAAAAAAATTTCTATAAATTTTTTTTAAGAACTTAAATCAAAATATAGATACTAATATTTGATGTGTATAAAAATTTATCAACCTATTTTTTACTAATAAAATTTTAACGGGTTTTCTCCCCAATATTCTCAAACAATATAAAAAGAATTTAATGAGAATAAATATATTTCATTTGATATTAAAACAATTGGGGATAATTTCTTAATAAAAAGAATTAATGGGGATACTTAAAAAACTATTTAATGAGGGAAAAATTGAGGCCTTATATTTGCATGGAAATGAATGGTACTTTATATGTAAAAAAATTATTTTATTAAGAAGCAGTATTTATATTAAAAAATTATAAATTATAAATTTATATTTCTTAAATTCAATGTAAAAGGTAGAAAACAGGTAAACGAAATCATTGACCATAATTTTTATATAATTTGCTATAATTTTTATCTGCTTTCCACAAAATATGGCCAATCAACGTCGCGTCTTCCCCTGTGTAAAAGTTTTTAAAAAAATAAAAAGAGTAAAGGAAAGTCAATAGTGGGATTCGATCATGGGTGGTAATTTGTAATTTGCAATGTGGGGTCTCATCATCAGGGAAGATGAAAGGAATTATGATTCATATTCTAATAAGCTTCGGTTGATAGTGAATGCAAAGTTGCTTACTGGGATCACTCTCTGCTCTATCTTTTCTCACCTTTTTTTCACTTCTCTTGGGTATCTTCGGTGAATCCCTTAAATATCTTTTCTTCTATAAATAGTCTCATTGGAAAGATCTGATCTGATTCTCACTATCATTTTTCTCTTCCCTCTAATCTTCGGATCTGTCTGCACTGGTTAGTCTCTTTGCTCTTCTATCTCCATTTCTAGCAATTGATTTCTGTTGCTGTTTGTATAATGAACTGGGTTATAGCACGGTTGATGATTAGCTTTTATACTATTGTTGTCTATTTATTGAGAGCTTTTGATCTGTCTATTTGAACTCATGCGCAAGACCACTTTCTAACTCACTCAACTGGATTTGATCAAATTATTGTTCCCTGAGATTTTTTTTGGGGTCGGTCACCCCCTTTAATTCGAGCTGATTTAAGTAGTTTTAAGCGCTTTCGGCCAGTTTTACAGGGTTATGTGATCTAATGTGAAGTGGGTTTGTCTTGCTCTGTGTGAATCCGGTTGCAGGTGAGATGGCGCAAATTTTGCTCCATGGTACTCTCCATGTCACGATCTTTGAGGTGGATAGGCTGAAGAGCGGTGGTGGCAATATCTTCGGCAAGGTGAGTGTAATTCGTCTATTTGGATCGGCTTTTTCACCTGATGATTTAATCGTGCCTCCTGACTTTCAACTTTTGCCTTCTGATAAATATGTGTTTCCTTTGTATTGAAAACCATGGAAAGAAGAAATCTCTTGATGGTAGTGATTCAGCAAATTAAACAGCAAAATGGACTGTCAGCATGATCAGGCAAAGTTGATATAGATACATGAATTGAACTGCAAAATATGCTGGACCTTTTGACTAGATCTAATACCTTATCTTATCTGGTCAAAATTAAAGTATTCGCATTTCATTAATTGATTTTGAGTCAAGGGAGAGTTCTTGTTGCCGCTGGCTTCTGAGTCTATATCTTAATTGTCAAATCATAGATCAAATGACTCTTCATATGAACTTATGTTACCTCAGTATCCTTTGTACCAGCCTTGGTTTTTGAACTTCACTTTGATAGCTAAACTTTATACTTATGATAGCCAGCTGAAGTCTTCCCAATCACAGGCTTGACTGCTTTGCCTTATCCATTCATTATTCTTGTAGAATGGCATGCTAATTCAAGATTTCTCTAGTCCTGTGCCCTCTCTTTTCAGATAAATACTGTAATTGTAGATAAATTAGTAATACTTACGTATAGCAATGCATATATGTTCAATAGGTAAGAAGTAGCCATATTATTTTTGCCCCTTTCATTTTCTGATACCTTATATTTGATTTTTTTTTATTGCTATTTTGCAGCTCAAGGAAAATTTTGAGGAGGCAGTTGGTTTTGGAAAGGGAGTTACTAAACTCTATGCAACCATCGATCTTGAGAAGGCCAGAGTTGGAAGGACTAGAATTCTAGAAAATGAACATTCCAACCCTAAGTGGTATGAGTCTTTTCACATTTATTGTGCTCACATGGCTTCTGATATTATATTTACTGTGAAAGATGATAATCCTATTGGGGCAACCTTGATTGGAAGAGCACATGTGCCAGTTACTGATGTCTTGAATGGTGAAGAAATAGATAGGTGGGTTGAAATCTTGGATGAGGACAAGAATCCCATTCATGGTGATTCAAAAATCCATGTGAAACTGCAATACTTTGATGTCACCAAAGATCGCAGCTGGGCTCGTGGTGTTAGGAGTGGTAAATATCCTGGTGTTCCATACACTTTCTTCTCACAGAGACAAGGATGTAAGATCTCTCTGTACCAAGATGCTCATATCCCTGATAAATTTGTCCCTGAAATACCTCTTGCTGGAGGTGAGAAATATGATGGTCATAGATGTTGGGAGAATGTTTTTGATGCAATCACTAATGCCAAGCACTTAATATACATTACTGGTTGGTCTGTATATACCGAGATCTCCTTGGTAAGGGATAAAAGGAGGCCAAAGCCAGGGGGAGACATAACACTTGGTGATCTCCTCAAGAAAAAGGCAAGTGAAGGTGTCAGGGTTTTAATGCTTGTTTGGGATGATAGAACATCTGTTGGTTTGCTAAAAAAAGATGGATTGATGGCTACTCATGACGAAGAAACTGAGCATTACTTCCATGACACTGATGTGCATTGTGTTTTATGCCCCCGAAATCCTGATGACGGGGGAAGCATTATTCAGGACTTGCAAATTTCTACCATGTTCACCCATCATCAGAAGATTGTGGTGGTGGACAGTGAATTGCCAAGTGGAGGATCAGAGCAGCGAAGGATTGTTAGTTTCGTTGGGGGTATTGATCTCTGTGATGGTAGGTATGATACTCCCTTCCATTCACTGTTCAGAACTCTGGACACAGCACACCATGATGACTTTCATCAACCCAACTTTCCTGGTGCTGCGATCACGAAAGGTGGCCCCAGGGAGCCTTGGCATGACATCCATTCCCGGCTTGAAGGACCCATTGCTTGGGATGTTTTATATAACTTTGAACAGAGATGGAGGAAGCAAGGTGGGAAGGATGTACTTGTTCAGTTGAGAGAGCTTCAAGATGTCATCATTCCTCCATCCCCAGTTATGTTTCCTGATGATCATGAGACATGGAATGTTCAGTTATTTAGATCTATCGATGGTGGAGCTGCTTTTGGGTTTCCAGAGACTCCTGAAGATGCTGCCAAAGCAGGGCTCATTAGTGGGAAGGATAATATTATTGATCGTAGTATTCAAGATGCTTATATTCATGCCATTCGACGAGCAAAGGATTTCATCTATATTGAAAATCAGTACTTCCTTGGAAGCTCTTTTGCTTGGAGTGCTGATGGTATCAAACCTGAGGACATAAATGCTTTGCATGTCATCCCAAAGGAGCTTTCACTTAAAATCGTTAGTAAGATCGAAGCTGGGGAAAGATTCACTGTGTATGTTGTGGTCCCAATGTGGCCAGAGGGTGTCCCAGAAAGTGCATCAGTGCAGGCAATATTGGACTGGCAGAGGAGGACCATGGAGATGATGTACAGAGATGTTATTCAGGCACTTCGGGCCAATCGAATTGATGAAGATCCTCGTAACTATTTGACATTCTTCTGCCTCGGTAATCGGGAGTTGAAGAAACCTGGAGAGTACAAGCCTTCAGAAAGGCCTGATCCTGATTCTGATTATTTGAGAGCTCAAGAGGCTCGGCGCTTCATGATCTATGTTCATGCCAAGATGATGATAGGTAAGTTTGAAAAAAGTTGAATTGGTATCCTTTGTTAAAGCAATCATACCATATTTCTTTTGCTGTCTCCAAGATATTCTTTGTTGATAGCAGCTCATGGAGCTTCTTCCTCTTTCATTTTGCAGTTGATGACGAGTACATACTCATAGGATCTGCCAACATCAACCAGAGATCAATGGATGGTGCCAGGGACTCAGAGATTGCCATGGGTGCTTATCAACCCTATCATCTGGCCCACAGGCAGCCGGCGCGCGGTCAGATCCATGGTTTCCGCATGTCATTGTGGTATGAGCACCTCGGCATGCTTGACGATTCCTTCCTCCAACCTCAAAGCGAAGAATGTGTCAGGAAGGTGAACCAGATGGCTGACAAGTACTGGGACCTCTTTTCAAATGAGTCGCTGGAACACGATCTTCCAGGACACCTGCTTCGCTATCCCATCGATATTTCTGAAGAAGGAGAAATCACTGAGCTGACAGGATTCGAATTTTTCCCAGACACCAAGGCTCGTGTCCTCGGTGGAAAAGCCGACTACATGCCACCAATCCTTACAACTTAAGTTTATTGCATACTTGCTTCACATAAACTATCTTACTGTTTTAAATTCAAATTCTGGTTTTCAAACTATAGTGGTGGTGCTAAAGTAATAAAACACAATGTATTGTGTGATTTTTCTATGTAGATGTTACTATCTAGACGAGGATGGCCATGTATTGTCAGTTGAGTTCTTAGTGTTTCTGATTCTGGGATGCATTGTTGTTTGTTTTTATGACGAGCTGTTTGATCTAGTACAATTACTGTCTTATTTTCCTGTGTTTTTTTCTTCTCTATCTCCACGTGAGCCTTACTGCCACGCAAAGGTTACTATCACGTGACTTAAAAGTCTAGGGTTTAAATCTTTAAAACAATCTCTTTATTTGTAAGAATAAAATTACGTATATCTATCTTCTTTAAACTTTGAGTCTCAAGAACATAAATTTCAGTTTCTTCTAGATGATATTATGTCAAGAGCTTGTACTCTGTAAAGAGAAAATTTATGAGAAACTTTGGGGAGAGGAGAACTGGGAAAAGTGTGATTTGATAAGGGTCCTGAAGTGTGGTGAGCCAGAGGTAACATCATGATGTGAATCGATAGAGAATTCAATAAAGGTGTGGTTGTGAGAGGTTTCGCTGATCTGCTGGAATTTCCCCATTAAGCTGCCATGTGGAATCAAACTATGATGTTCTTCTTAATGTGTTGTCTCCTACACTACTTGCTTGCTTCCGTGTCAATTTTTTTATATGAAGGGTTATTGTCAGCCAGAGACTTGGGATTCTAATCTAGAACTGAACTTGTAAAAACAAGTTTTCGATAATCCCTAACACAATTCCTTTTTTCTCTCTCTCTAAATTATATCTTTGCTCCTGTACGTTTAGATCAAGTTTTAGTTTTTAAGTTTATTGAGTATATTTTTAATTATTTAATTTTAATACCTTTAATTTCATTTAACAAATAATGTTGACTCAATAAACATAAATAGTGATTCTACAATACAATACAAAACTTGTTAAAATATAAAAAATAATTATATTAAAAGATTAAAATTAAAAATACTTCGTTAACATTTAATTGTAAAATTACTATTTAAATTTACTTTTTTTATGCTCACTATTTAAATTTACTAAGTTAATATTTTTTATTTTTTTTTACAAATCAACATTTTTTGTTAAATAAGACTAACAGTGTAAAAGATTAAAGGAATAGACCAACAGGTGCTTAGTTGGATTGGTAAGGGCATCCAACAAGCATATATGGAGTTTTGGATTTGAGCTTTGAATGCAGTAGCATTAAATTTTGTTGGGAGAGTTTGTCACTTCAAGAGTTTTACAAATACTCGATCCAGATTAATCGGTCGCTCGAACACATCTAGTTATAGGGTCCAGAAAAAGTGTCAGATACTGAATAGCCAAAGGTATATAAAAAAAATATTAAGGAATAGAAAAAATATAATTTTATAAACTTAATGAACCAAACTTATATTTTTTAATTTTAATATAAATCGCTTTACAAAATATGCTAAGTATTTATGATTTTTCCCTTAAATATACCCTTTATAATTATATCATGAAATTAACCATCGCTCTTTTTTGACATCCTAATTTATGTGGAGATAAAAAACATGCTCATGAGCGGGTAAACCATAAACTCCTTATAGAGGAAATAGGATTTTTGACACCATGGGAAGAAAAATAGAGCCCTGCATATCATGAAAGCTAATTTTAGTTTTCCCCCCTTAAAAACGAAAGTAAAGCCATTTATTAATTGTAACCATTTTTATTATCAGTTGTTAAGAATATTAGAGAGAAATAATGAGAAGAAAGATGAAGAATCATATGTATTATTCATGAGCTACATACTCATATAATCATGGTAACCCACTTGGGTTTACACACTAATCTACCCTCACTTGAGGGAGATAAACCAACCCCACTTGGGGACTTTGAGGAGAGACCCAAGTTACCATCTCCTTCACTATGGTGAAGATTACATAATCTCACACACAAACCTATATACTAGAGCCCTTTATATAGACTTAAGGTCATCTAGTAACCAAGTGATTAACATTAATCACCTAATTAATTCAACCTTCTAACACCCCCGCTCAAGTTGACACCCCTTAACCCTAAGTGTTCAACTTGCCAACACAACACACAAGGGAGTAAGGTGAATTAAACCAAACTACTTTCATTGTACAAAATACAATATGAAAATTTCTTCAAAAAACTCTCTCTCTTCAATGAATACAGTAATTGCAACTTTTTTGATGTTGACAATTTTTCAGTCTTGGCTGCTGCCACTTCTCTCTGAAAATAGAGCTCAAGATATCCTGTCCAATGCTCCTCCTTCATGCAGAGAGAAATTACAGCAATCTCAGGCCCACCTTTCATGGTGCCCTTGTAGACTACACTATCTGGTGAGGACCCAATAATGTTGCTGAAGTCTTCACATGCCACTTCAAGCTCTTGTCTGCTGAATCTCCTCACATCCTTCAGCATCTCAGAGTCTATATATATACTGTCATATGGTCCTTCCGGCTTGCATATTTCTTCCAAGGCCAAATGACAGATGCTTTGTTGTCACATTTAAGAAAAGCAGTGAGAAGTGCAACCAGAAAGATAGAACCAACCAAGGTTCCTGTTGCTATTTCTAGAGCCAAAAGCCATGCAGGTTGGGATGCTTTATGATGCTTGGCCACATATTCAGCAGGTCGATGCTTTGGATTTGCCACAGAACGGCTCTTCGCAGGTGAAGCACCAGCACATTGCAATGAAGAGCGCTGCTTTAATTCATTGCTTTGGAAGCAATTCCCTTGAAATCTAGACCTAGGTAGATGCTTCAACAATTTTAATCAATTCAAGGACTTCAGATGCGATAAAGAAGGTGGATCCAGGCATAACCACCTTTGACGTAAGCCCACCAAGGGTAGGTCTCACAACTCCATAGCCCATTGAAACCATCAAAATGATAAGGCGTGCCACTGTGTGTTTAACAGTACCAAAGGTTACTGCCCATATTGTTGTCCCGGTTGGCCTGATTCCGGTCTCATTGAACTCCGCATAGTCAAAGTACCATAGTGCCATCTCAAACATGCCCAGTGTTATAACTAGAGTGATGTAGTTCTGCAGTGGAAATACTTCCTTCCAAAATCTAGCATATTGAGAGAATCGATAGATCCCAAGTAAAATAAAGGCAAGGGACATGAACCCATAGAAATTCTTCAGTAGTGCCATTCTGCCAGGAAGATAACCAGAAGGGTTCTTCCATATAGTTTTCCCTTCTACAGCCACTTCTTTAAGCCTCAAATCACAATGTATGAAATACAAGTTATACATCCCAGTTTTTTTTGTTATTTGTATAGACCTTGATGGCAGTGATGCTTCTTCCTCATCTGTATTGAATGAGATGCTATAAACTTGAGGCCACTCAGAGTTTATTGTTGAAGGGCGGTAAATGACCTGGCCTTCAGAGCATACACCCAGTTTAGCAAGATCACCTGTGCAACAAACAGCCCTTTGACCACCATAGGCGGAACCACCGATTGTCTCCCTATCTCCAACTTCAAAGACAACAGCTTGAATTGCCTACAGTATTGTTAGAAGATCATACGCCCATGGCAGAAGTCCAGCAAGTTTTGACTGGCATGTGGAAGGATGCTTATTTTTGTAAAATCATCTTGGAGATATCTCTACCTTTCAATTATATTATATACCATACTGCCCAACAAGAAGATGAGGAAGTGAACTGTTCTTAATCCCATTGCAACCTTGATTGCCCTTCAAAGATATAAGCTACATACCTGGGTTTTTATTTCCGTCGCTAATTTCTGTCACCTTTTTTTGCTCTTGCATGGGAAGCACTATAACTATTCATTATTATGTTTCTCTTGTTATTCATCTGGATGGTAGGCAAGACTCTTCAGGTAGTCATTTGAGAGGAAAACTTGAAAGAAGGCATTTATCATCCTCTTCCATTGGTTTAATTTCTCTCAAGAAACAAGAACCTTCTGTATTCAGGTCAGTGCAACACTCGCACACATCACCCCCATGATTCTGTGATGGAGGGAGAGAGAAAAATGGAAGGTAACTCATCTTCGTCGTCGACGAGAAGGGAGTTGATGGCACTGGTTGTAGACGATCAAGAAATGCTGAGGAAGATCCATGTGAGAATACTGAACAATCTTGGAGTGAAGACCGTGGAGGCCGTGGAGAATGGGAAAGAGGCCGTCGACATTCACATAGCAGGACCAAGTTTTGACCTAATTCTCATGGACCTGGACATGCCAGTCATGAATGGCATCGAGGCGACGAAGGAACTTCGAGCAATGGGGATTAAAAGCAAAATCGCAGGCGTATCAGGAAGGAGAAAAGAAGCACGAGTTCAAGAGTTCATAGGAGCAGGCCTCGATCTGTTCCTGGAGAAACCCTTAACTGCTGACAAGCTCTCTTCCCTTAACCGCTGACAAGCTCTTTTCACTTGTTCGCCATATCAGCCCTCTTTCATCATTCTTTTAATTCACGAACTTCAGGCTCAATTGTTTAAAGAGAATGAAGAATGTAAAAGGGTCACGTCAAAAATAAGGAAGTTTATTAAAGCACATAATCATAACACTCGATTACAAGATGAATTGAAGAGATCACAGGCTCAACTCCAAAGGTTGGGAGATCAGCTTGACTCGGACATTGCTAGAATTGGTGTCAATGAAGAGGACTTGAGTATTGATATTGTAAGCAATGCTGAGGACATAGGTTTTCCATCCATCATCAAAGATAATGTGGAGCAGAATGATGCTTCTCCACACAGAAAAAGGGATGCATGTTGGCCATGATGCTGTTGAAGAAACAAAACAAGAACCAGGAAGCGTTCTCGGTGGAATTTGGCTGCTGAGTCAAATAATAAGGGCTATGAAGGCCCTGAGGACCCAAATAATGGGAATCAAGCGACTAAGTCCCATAATATTGAAGGCAGGCCAAAGAAAGGACCATATAGTTCTTCTGGCAACCTCAGCTTAGAAAAGTTGAAGCAAAGAGTGGAATGGGCTTTAGAGACTATTGTTATCAACAAAATTGCAGTTGCTGCTTAAGTATTGATTGAAGAGAATTTTGAAGAAATTTTCATATTGTATTTTGTAAAATGAAAGTGGTTTGGTTTAATTCACCTTACTCCCTTGTGTGTTGTGTTGGCAAGTTAAACACCTAGAGTTAAGGGGTGTCAACTTGAGCGGGGGTGTTAGAAGGTTGAATTAATTAGGTGATTAGTGTTAATCACTAATATCTAGATGACCCTAAAACTCTATATAAAGGGTTCTAGTATATAGGTTTGTGTGTGAGATTATGTAATCTTCACCATAGTGAAGGAGAGGGTAACTTGGGTCTCTCCTCAAAGTCTCCAAGTGGGGTTGGTTTATCTCCCTCAAGTGAGGGTAGATTAGTGTGTAAAAACCCAAGTGGGTTACCATGATTGTATGAGCATGTAGCTCATGAATAATACATATGATTCTTCATCTTTCTTGGAGACTTTGAGGACCTTAAGTTTATATAAAGGGCTCTAGCATATAGATTTGGGTGTGAGATTATGTAATCTTCACCATAGTGAAGGAGAGGGTAACTTAGGTCTCTCCTCAAAGTCTCCAAGTGGGGTTGGTTTATCTCCCTCAAGTGAGGGTAGATTAGTGTGTAAACCCAAGTGGGTTACCATGATTGTATGAGCATGTAGCTCATGAATAATACATATGATTCTTCATCTTTCTTCTCATTATTTCTCTCTAATATTCTTAACATGGTATCAGAGCAGGTTGTATCATGGACCTGTTGTGTGCAATTCTTGATTCTCCACCGTAGCCAAGAAGTCCAGTCTTGAAGCAAGGCTGCCAAACAGAATCGGGATCAGCAACACATTCACTGTCAGTTTCGTTGTTCTTCTCAGTATCTGATTTTCTCGAGCAAAAAGGGAAGAAACGAGCTCTGGTTTTGACACAAGAATTGGATGAACACAGTGTTACACTTTTAGGTTTCGTCAATACCCACGTCGACATCAAAGGTGACGAAGGGTTCGTCAATCTTTGGAAATTCGAAACAGGGATAGCATTACAAGCCTTGAGTGCACCATGGCCGTAGAATGACTAGCTCTTGTGAACCAGCAATGGAATGGTGAATCTTGAAGAGGGATTTTCGATGCGGAAGCAACCTGTCTTGATCTCTGACTTCACCACCCCCAATGGTTTGGCGTTTCTTGCACTAAAGATCGAGATCATATCATTAAGCTAAATATCTCAGGGTCATCATTAAGAGGATTTCTAGCGCCAGAATTGGGACAAATCACCTTCTTGCAAGAACTGATTTTGCATGACAACAATCTGATTGGAACAATACCTAAAGAATTGTTCCGCCACTCGGAATGAGACTTCCGTAGCTGCGAATGACGACTCTTACATACGATTTGAAAGGATCATATTCCGCCGATCCAAAGAATCAAGTAACTTCAGCTCATGGCCAAACAAAGACTCGAGTGAGAGGATGGACATGCCTGGGCTTGCTCTATGCTTGCGAATGGACATCCCTGGGCTTGACAAAGAAGACGTCAAGATTTCGGTGGAGCAGAACACGCTGTATATAAGATGGATTCTATCAAAGCTGAGATGAAGAATGGAGTGCTCAAGATCAAAAATCATCCAAGAACATGGTGCCATTAATTCAAACTTGCACAAAGAATCCATTCAAAAACCTTTCAATATTAAAAGATTTCAAGAACCAAAGGTGTGATGGCGCGTCTTCTTAGAAAAGATGAAGGAAGTATTGAAAGGGCATTGCTTCAACATTTCTGTCCCAAGAATGACAGCTTTGATACCAAGTTAAGAATATTAGAGAGAAATAATGAGAAGAAAGATGAAGAATCATATGTATTATTCATGAGCTACATGCTCATACAATCATAATAACCCACTTGGGTTTACACACTAATCTACCCTCACTTGAGGGAGATAAACTAACCCCACTTGGGGACTTTGAGGAGAGACCCAAGTTACCCTCTCCTTCACTATGGTGAAGATTACATAATCTCACACATAAACCTATATACTATAGCCCTTTATATAGACTTAAGGTCATCTAGTAACCAAGTGATTAACATTAATCATCTAATTAATTCAACCTTCTAACATCAGTAAAGAACATTTATAGTATATCCCTCTCTCACACTTAACACACTATTTTAAGAGGAGCTAAGCATGATAATTATTAAGCCTTTTATAAAGCCAAGACATACTCAAGAGCCTCTTAAGTATGTAATCATTGCTTATTTTGTGATCTAAATATTCAATCATGGGGGAGATAGTTCGATATTTTGAATATATCATGGTATTTATATTTTCTTTAATAAAAAGAATATAAACATAAAGAGGAAGTTATAATAAGAATATATTTTTATCAAATAAAGATAAAATTATTTCATATGAACAATTTTTAGAAAAAAATCATAAAAAGAAATGTCCGTTTAAAAAAATCTAATGTTTTCATACATAATTTATATATAGAAAGTAGTAATAAAATTTTTAAATAAGATTTTTTTACAGAATTTTCCTAATTTTTATTATGATTAATATTACATTCTAAAAATTATGTTTTACTTTTCTTCTTGTCGTTTTTTCATGTGACATGTGTCAGACGTTGGTTGATTCATTGTCATGATTGGAGATAGGTGTTGATACTTGATTGGCTGATAATCAATTAGTACTGATTTCACAGGTCACGTGTGATCAACTGATTTATCAATTGATAAGGTTACTTTTTTTTTGGGGGTCAAAAATTATCACGTTGACAAGCCACAGTTAATTTTATTGATTCATTTTCTGTTTTTTTAATTGGCAAAAAAAAAATCAAAAGTTTACAATATATCAACATATAGTATTAAAATGCATAAAATTTTATACTGCTATGAAATTATGAATAATATGACGCTTGTATTTTAATTTATAAATAGTTGGTAAAAAATTGTAAATATATATCTTATGAAAATATTAGAATATTAATATACTCATCAGATTTTTAATATATAATTTAATTAAAAAGTTAATTTTATTTATAAATATAAAATATAAATTTTATCAATTTTGTCTTAAATTATCTTTATTGATGTTTTATCAATAATAATTAAATCAGAGGAGGAGGGAGGGAGTTAAAAAAATAATTAGCGTGTTTTAGAAAAAAATATTATTCTAACTTAATTAATTTATTTAATATAATCAAATTAGTTAAATAGATTTTATATTAAATATTATAGGAGTGTATTATTAGAAGAAGTATTATTACAATGGACTTTTTACTAATATTAAATATAATTTTAAATCAATTAATCAGTTATTTAATTAACCACTTAATTAATTAACTACTCATGTGCCAAATGAAAAATCTCCTTCGCAAAAAAAATAATGAAAAATTCTAAAATAATATTACTTAAATTTTAAAATTTAAAATTTATTATTTATTTTATAAGAGTAGTCAATAATTTATAATTAAAAAGTATAATAAATTAATTAATTTAAAATTTTAAAATTTGAATAATATTTTTTAGAATTTTTTAAAAAAATTAAAAGAACAAAAAGAAAAGTGAACATGTACTAGGCTTTAATTATTATTGTTTACTTTTTTAGATAAATTTAGAAAGTCAAATAAATTAGTTAATTATAATCATAATCCCTTTGAGATGAATTCATATTATATACTATCAAATATATCTAAATTAATTAATTAATTAATTAATTTTTATATTATTTATAATTAACTAATTTATTTTACTTTATAAATCTATCTAAAAAAATTAATTAACTCTTATAATTAAGATAGTAAGTACTATAATTGAAGAACTCATATCTAATTTTTGTCCCAATAATTAGAGTAGATCCATGCATTTGCATGCAACTTCAAAAAAACTGCACTATTTAAAAATAGCGTGACTTTATGCATTTTTGAAATATATATATATATGTATATATTATTTTTTCTATTTTAAATGAAAGAGTTAGATAATTAAAAAAATTAATTAAGATAGTTAGTATGTATAAAAAATGTATATTAATTTTTTTAAAATATATCTTTTTTTAATAATTTGAATTGAAAAGTGAGAATTATTTATCCCTTATTACAAGAACAATTTATCAAACTATTTTAATATAGTACTCTCTCCATCCCTCATTACAATAACAACTTATCTAAAATTATCAGAAAAAGAGAAAACAACAATTTAGTTAATGTGTAATTTTTTTAAATAAATGACATCATTTTAAGAAAAATATATAAATAAATCTTAATTACTCCTAAAATTTTATAATTAAATTATTTATTCCAATATCATTAAATTTTGGTATGATTCAGATTTTGTTTCCCCCCCTCTCAAATCATGTAACAGTCAAAAAATTTAGAAAAAGATCAGAAAAAAATTTTATAAACCAAAATGATATGAGTTCATAAAAATATCCGGAAATTCTTCTAATAAATAAAATTTATAAATATACTTAATTAAGAGATTAATCTTAATTTTAAATATTAGATATATTTTTTTAAAAAATTACCTATAGTGATACTCTCTCAACAATAATAAGAGAGAGTTAAGGAAGGTGATTACTAATTAGAATATTTTTTTTAAAAAATATCATAATAATTAATTTAATTATTTTTTTTAATTTAATTAAGTTGGTTAAATATGTTCTATATTAAGAAATTGAGGAATGAATTAGTTAAAATAAATATACAGGAGAATCTCATTTAAGTCTCATCTAACAGAATTTATCCCTATAAGATCTTACAAAATTTATAAATTATTGACAAGTCCTATAGGACCTTAGAGGGAAAGATTTCAATTGTAAAATAAACATCTTGCCTTCATTTATTAAAAAATATCAAATGAAATGGTACAAATGATAACTTTATATATTGTAATTAACAAATCAAGTAGTAAAAAATGACAACTCGTAATAGGAACCTAATATTTTGAGAGAAATAAAATTATTATTCTTTGCTGACTTATTAATTACATCACATAAAATTGTCATTTATCACATACAAATAAAAATGACTAGTGAAATGATACAAATGATAAATTGATATGTTACAATTGATAAGTTCCAGATGGTAAAGAATGACAATTCATATAATCTATACCTAGTGCCTATTTGCTTTTTTTTGAAACCATAATTTTAAAAGTATTTTTACCCCAAATTATAATTAAACAAAACTTTATCAAATGTTCAAAAAAGTTTATGGAGTAAATTATGTTTTAAAGCTATAATTTTGGATAAACTCGTGTGAATAACTTGTGGGTGACAAAAGTATTTTTGAGTTATGTAATGACCATTTTGTCTCTATCTTTTTTATATATCATTTTACTCCATATTATTTCTAGTATTTTACCTATAAAAAATTATTCTAATAATAATTATCTAAATATTTATTTTTTAAAATTATTTTTATTATATTTTTTTTAGAATTATTTTTAAATTAGTTTTTTCTATAATTTTTTTCAAAAAGTTAAATCAAACATAAATATATTTTTTTTGCCCACCTGATTCATGGAGCTTTACCTTGACTATATTCAGATTCGACCTGCGTCGTGCACCTGACTATGGTGAGCGAGTCTCCCAATATAAATTTTCTGCATACGCCAAGACTCGAATTCGAGACTTTGTTTAAGTGATACCGAATTACTTATCATTCAGACTAACCTATTAGTCAAACATAAATATGTTTTTTTAGTTGCCCACCCGATTCACCAGAGTTTTACCTTTACTATATCTAAATCTGACCTACATCGCGTACCTAGTTATAGTAGATAAATCTCTCAATAGAAATTTTTTATATATACTAAAATTTAAATTTAAAACTTTATTTAAACGCTATCAAATCATTTAATACTCAAATCAACCACGTTGGTCGAACAGAAATATGTTGAAAGAAATGGAGCTGTCATTTCTTATCTACGGTAGCCACTTGTAGGGTAGCCCCAAAAATCCAAGTCGGCCCGAAGCCTTGAGACTGAGACTTGACTACAGACTTCATCTTCATCAAAGTCGCTAAACTACACAAACCGCAACCGAGCTCATTCATTCATCTCCTTCCTCATCTCTTCCTCTCTCCTTCCTCTTCTCTCTTTCTCTCTCTCCATAACTTCTTTCATTTTAGCAGGCAAAACCCACTCTCTCTCTCTCTCCGGTTAGACAAATCCAGACGCCTCTTTCTTCTTTCTCAACCAATTACCTATTTATTCCCATTCTTCTCCCTTTCCCCCATTTTTCTTGGAACTTTCTTTTCCCTTCATTATCCACCCCTCTACTTTTCCCGTGACTCTTCATTACTTTACCCCCCCCTCTCTCTATATATATCTGCGGTCTTCTTGTTTTGGTCAACACGAGTCTCTCTGTTTCTTGTCACATGGCTTCTATCTCCCAAGGTCTTGTTCTGACCACCACTCTGCTTCTCTCCAGCACCGTTCTTTATCTTGGTTTCCTCAGGCAGAAGACTTTCCCTCTCCCTCATCTTCCCGGCAATTATAATTCAAATTCCCAACACCCAAACAAGAAAGCTCTTCGCTCTTGCTTATACTCAGGTTACTTTACTTTCCCTGTTTTTCTTTTTCTTTTTTCCTTTCTGATCGATGCTTCTTCTCGTCGTTCGCTTGAGAAAGTTTTGTACTTTGCTCATTTTTCTTTGCGAGTTTTCCAGAGGAAAAGAAAAGGGAAAGCAAGAAGAAGAAGAAGAGGGTGAAATTCGCAGATAATGTGAAGGAAGAAACCGAAACGAAGAAGAAGAAGGATCTCCGAGAAAAACAGAGGAAGCAAAACAGAGCATCATCGAGCAGCTGCAGACACGAAATCCCAGAAATCCGACGAATGCCAGAGAATCGAATCGCTTTGTACAACGGGATTCTGAGAGATCGAGTGCATAGCAGGCTGGGATACTCTTGCTGATTAAGTTGTCGTCGTCGTCGTCACCTCAAGGTTTTCAGATCGAGGTGAGAGAAACTACAGGAAACCTGAAGACATCTCTGTGCGAAGCGTTTTCTTGGGTTTCGTTTGATTTAGGAACTAATTAATTAATTGTTAGTCTTATTCTGTTTGTGGAGAGGGAGGTTTGAAAAACTGAGAGAATTCATGGGTGGCTGTAAATACATAGAGAGAGAGAAGAGGGGGCTTTGTTCAACTCAAGATGATTTTCTGTGATTGGTCTTACTATGATATGAGGGGCAGAGTCTTGTAGGAGTATCTCTTTCAACTTGTGCTTGTAATTACTTCTCTCTTCCTTCACGACATCGACACCAATGTTATTCTCTGGCTACTTGCTACCCTCACATTTCTTACCTCTTTTATTTGCTCTTTTGACACTTTTTTTGGATAATTAATTTACGAAGATTAAATAAATTCATTAAAGTAAATTAGTTAAAGTAAGTGATTTGTAAAGATATTTTAATTTTTTTAAAATACTACTTTAATATTTGTAAATTTCTTTAATATATGTGATTAACAGGATAATTTAAAAATAAAATTATAAATTTAGTGAAAAGTGGAATAAAGTATTCTTTTAGTTATTAATACAGGATATATGTAATTAATTTAATTAGATTAAAAAATTATTAAATTAATTAATATAATATATTTTTTTAAAATATTTTTAATTGTATTCTTTAATTTCTTTTCTTAATATTTTATTTAATTATTATTGAGGGAGTATCAATATTAGTTTCATGATTTATGTTCATTGGTTTTATGATTTGTTAATTTATTTGCTTGTATTGCATGTTTAATTATGTTCTTTTGTTTCATTTTTAAGTTTGATCTTTTGGAATGGAACTGTCTGATAAAGAAGAAAATGTCAAAAAGGAATAAGAATACTAGAGATTTTAATATCTCTTAATATCTTAAAACTTTCATTTCTGTGAATTTAATATACATATATGCCCAAATAAATCAAATCAGCATTTCATTTTTTTTTCCTACCACACTAAACATATTTTTAAAGTCAAAGTCTGCCCCTTTATCCATTTGAATTCCCACTCCCTCTTATATTCTCATTTTATCAGAAATTCTTCTTGTACACAAAATGGGGCTCAAGAGATATTCTCCATATTGCCATGATTAATTGAAGCCAAGTCCAAAAATAAATCCACACATATTTGCAAAATTTTATTACCAATTTAGTAACTTCATATAACTTTATTGGTGAGAAGTTAAATTGGAGAAAAATGGAGAAAAGTTTTCCATTATAAATTTTATTGGTGAGAATAATCTAATTAATTTTTATAACATAAAGTTTTGAAACTATGTAAATTTTATACTCACAAAATACCATATTTTGATTTAAGTCATTCTCACTAATAAATTTTTTAATAGAAGAATTCTTCCAATTTCTCTAAAAAAACTAGATGATAGAAGGGGTTAATCTCTCATAACATGATGAATTAAGATTCGAATTTTAATCTTTCATAACATGACGAATCAAGGTTTAAATTTTCGCTGGAATATATGTCCATATTTAGTACACGGATAGTACTTTGAATAGAATTATCTCTAATAGAAGGATAAAATATGCTTAACGAAACAAGGTTGACAAAATAGGGCTAACTCTTTTGCTGCATTTTTCTACAATTTACTATTTCACATACACACTTTTCACAAAAATTAAAAAATAAAAAAGATAAGAGATGGGGGGAGAGAGTGTGGAAATTAGCCCTACAATAAAGAGTACTCCTTTATTTCTATTTATAAAATAGTCAAATAATATGTATTTTAGTTCTATTTATAGGGTAGAGGGAGAAATTTTTATATAAATATCTTATCTTACTTTTTATTTATTTTGTTTGATTTTATTTCTATAGGGTGTAATGCATATTAAATAAAAATAAAGTTAGAATTTTATTAAATTTTATAGCATAATTAATAAAGTTGATTTTTTTTAATTTATATAAAAAAATAATAGAGTAATTTATAAATAGAATAAAAAAGTAGAGGAGATATAGAAGTCGACAACCTTAAAGCACAATAACATATTGCTCACTCATGTGACACCAGACTGTTCCAAGTTTAATCAGACAAACAAGATCCGTGAAGTGTTAGGGAAGAGTAGAAAGACATCACATGAGGAAGAACCTAAGAAGCAAAATGAATCACACAAACCCTTCAGGCACCAGAAATAACCTCATCTCTGTCTCAAACCAAATCCTATTACCTAATACTCACTTGATTTCTCACGACTAACCCTAAAGATATTTCTTGTTTCACTTTCCCATCTTCACGGGATATATCTCTAACGCATTGCTTTCATTGTTCGATATTAGGTTCAATAACTTAGGTGTATGTATACAAAATATCCTCAACATTTCCTTATTGAATGGTTCCTGTGGTGTTCTTATGAATTGAAACATCTAAAGAACATTAGGATTGAATGGACCCCACTTTCCTAAGTTACTAGATTTGTGTGTGATTTGTTCTTCTCCTATTGGCTGGAATGCTAGACAAGGAGATAATGGGTTGGTTAGGATAACAAAACATAAGTTACATTATCTAACACTCATCATCTTTTTAATATAAGATATATTTAATTAATTTAATTTAATTTAAAAAATTTATTATGTTAATTAATATAATATATTTTTTCTAAAATACCCTAATCATCTTCTTTAATTCTATCTGTCATTCTCTTACTTGATTATTATTAAGAGAGTATCAATAGAAATAATTTAAGAGATATTTGATAAATATATTAAATATATCTTATACTTAGAATCAATATTAATAACCAAATTTAAAATTATGGTTGAATTCAATGTTTGATTTGTTAATACTACCTCCGATCCTTAGTATAAAAACTAAATAATTATATTAATTATTTATAATAAGTATAGTTTAATTTTTTTAAAATGCTATATTTCATCATAAATACCCTTTGAAAAATCCTTAATGTATACAATTAATATGAATACTTATTGAAAAAATTATAAATTTAAGAGACAATGCATTAAAGTATTATATTTAAAAAAAAATTAATCTTACAACTAACTCTTATATTAAACATAGGAATGAGTTCTATACTTAGAATTTATATAGTTTTTTTTTTGGGTACAACAGAATTTATATAGTTGATTATATTAGATTAGATTAAATATGGTGTCATTTAGGAAGGCCATGTTATAGATCCCCAACCTATACATAACCCAGTGCTGTTGAACATAGCTAGTTTGAAGTCCGAACGAAAAAAATAGGGTTGTGTTAAGCCTTTTCACAGCTAACGTAAAACTTTGTCCAATTTTTATGACATAGAACAGTGAACCCACTATGAAAACAAATGAACTTGGCTACGTAGTGCTATAATTGAATTTGAATTCAAGAACTACCAACATAGAATTAATTTAACGGTATAAAACTTAACTAAATCCTTCTAAATCTAGAGTTCAATTTTTAGAAGAGATACTTATATTAGGAAGGGCAACCATTAACCATAAAATTGGATGTCCAGTAATAGGATCCGGTAATATTATATAAAAAAAAATTGAATTCAAGAACTTATTAGAGAAATATCTCCCAAAAAAACACAGTATGAATGTAGAAAAGCATATATATATATATATATATCAAAAAGGAGTTTCAATCATGCTCCTACGTGAAAAATAAAATTCAGGCCCAGTAAGAAAAAGGAGAAGGTTAAGGAATTTGTCTGAAATGAAGCACATGTTTCCTGTGTGGCAAACACAAAAGGTTGCTGATATTCAAAATTCTTTAGAACTATTGGACAACAAACATGTTAGTGTAGAACTCCTAAATTAACCAAACTCACTAAGCCAAAATCAGTACCTGCAACACAAAGCAAGAACCAGGGTTTATGTTCCTCTTTCCTATTTTGAGAAAAACAAGGAATCTCAGAATCAGTCCCACATTCATTTATGCTGATCATTCATCTTCAACAACTGCAACTTAAGTTTCTTGTGGGCTTTTCTCGTCTTCATAGCCTGAAGCCCTTCCTTTCCTTCCTATGAAATACGGCTCGGGTACGGCATTTTCATTGTCGATATTCAGACCCTGATAAGATCTTGTGGCGAAAAACTCTGCTCCTGATTTAGCATCCCTTTTAATTAGAGAACCACAGTTATCCCTCAATTGCAATGCCTTCTCTGTAGCATTAACTAAAGCAAGGACTTCTTGATCGTCTTTGGCGTTTTCTGATTAAGTCAGCAGTTTAAGTGATGAATAGTTAAATGGAATATAGATAATCTTACTTGGGAATTAAGAACAGGCATTGACAAGTAGATCAAAATCCACATTCGCTTAATGATAAGTCATCAGCATTATAAGAGAAAAAAATCATTGACAGAATCATTAACCACTCCATTATCATTCAGTTACAAGTAAGAACCAAGGGATAGAAAGTGAGACACTACCATGGTTATCATTATCTTCCACATATCCACCCCGCAGGAACGAAAACCGTGCTTCTTCCTGGTTTCCAGCTTCCACTTGAGGCAATTCTATTAGATCTCGAAATTGCATTAGATATGATCCTGTCCATTGGCTTCCCCTGGGAACATAAAATCCTTCAGCATAAAAATCAAGAAGGAAAGCAAATCACAATTGTGAATTGTCAAGCTTCTAAAAAGAAAGCACGTATGAGACATTCGAGTAAGGATATCAATAAAGATGGACACTAGCTTCTGATAATTCATTCTATCTGTAGTGCATGTTTGACTACATAAATCAAGATTTTTTTATAGAGATTTTTTGTATCATGATATTTCCATTTTTTTAAAAATTTTAAATCTGTGGTATTTTATTACTCATGCACAGAACCATCCCTTTTAGTGACAGAAATGGTCCGGGGAACTTGTTCTCAGTAAATAGGATATTTTAATATGAAAAAATCTACAAGTTCCAACAATGCAGCATCATAAAAAACATAAAATGGGTTTGAGTCTCAATCATTTCATAAAAAGAACTACAGGAAGCTTGCTATTCCTAGAAAGAAAAATTGTCATTTTCCAATTAGTATAGTTATGAACTAAAAGATAAAATAGAAACGGTGAGGGTGAAGC
Source organism: Leucaena leucocephala (assembly GCA_037074615.1). Taxonomy (NCBI): domain Eukaryota; kingdom Viridiplantae; phylum Streptophyta; class Magnoliopsida; order Fabales; family Fabaceae; genus Leucaena; species Leucaena leucocephala. Next base: position 20,794,139 of record CM073556.1, on the reverse strand, counting down.
TGCATAGAACGAAAAAAATGATTGCAATCGATGCCAGGAAAGGGCAAAAAAAAAACGTCCATAAACAAGTTACTTTGAGATATAACATGATAGGATACCTGCTGAAAGCAATTGTTGCTTCAAATGGAGTAATAACTGGGGCTAGGTACTCTTTGCTATCCAGCAGAGCAGTTTGAGCACAGGAGACATAAATGAAAATATCACACTGATGAAAATCAAACTGTTAACAATAGATACTTTATTTTCTGTAGTAAAAGAGCTATGCTTGAAGTCTCGAATGAACCAAATGTTACCTCAGGAAAGTTAGCAAGTTTAGCTGGGTTTGGTCTTCCCATGACCAAAGTGTAGGACTTCTTTCCTGCTCCAGTAATGAGTTCTTTCATCTGATGTATCATGTGAAGATAACCCGCTGCATCAGTAGTTTCAAATCAAACCCCATTTTTGTTCTTAGTCAATGAAAAAGAGAAAAAATAATATGCATGTGGTAACGGCACCAAGAAGACTGATTGCAAAGCAAAAGACTCGAAAAAGTTTTGGAGCAAAAAAAAAGGAATGGTCTAATCAAGCAAAAGCTAATATTTATACTTCAGCATTGAAAATATGGAAGCATTTTATAAATGGAAAACTAATCAAGATAGGGGGAACTAGTACCAGTTCAATACATGAAAACAAGAAATGCATTTCCTTTCCTTTTCTTTTTCCTTTTTCCTTTTGTTTTTAATAACTACAAGAAATGCATTTTCAACAGTGTGCATAGTGAAAAGCCTAGAGTCATCATTACTATTAAAGCATTCAGGAATCTGTTTGTGACAAAATGAAAGTTATATATATATATGCTTGTATCAACCAGACGAAAGTATTAGCAACGAGTACGGTAATAAGTAGGACAGGAATTGAGAATCATGCCTAAATAATGGATGTGACAATATAAGTTTATATGAACTAATAGTACTTTGGCAATATCCTTTAAAGGAAAACCAAATTTCTAACAAACATACCTACACCAAGAGTTCCGACCAAAATCCCAATGATATTTGCATCTTTAGCCCTCTCGACTAGGTAATATCTGAATAAAACATCATTCCAACTAGTTAACACCAGAACTAAATTAACTAAGTATTATTTAAAATGTACGATGATTAAAGGTGAGGACAGTGTTTTATGTTGGGATATGTACCTACGTTTAAGAATCCTCCTCTGTTGAGACAAGTCAGTCACCATTCGGTTTTCAGTTGCATCATATCTGACTACAACCACAAGCATCGCAATTAAAACAATGATTTACTAAGAATCTACAGCAGAAAAGTTAATCAGGATTTACATTTAACAAATACGTGGTAGACACCACGAGCAAAGATTTTGCAATGGTAGCCAAAAGATTAGAGATATTATAGTGTTAGATTATAGTGCGATTATGAAGAAGGATTAATCCCTATGTGCAATATACAGAGGCTGCATGGAATAAAGAAAATCACAGAAACACAAGAACAAAAGGTGGAAGACTTTTGACATTGGGGAAATAACCAACCTATTTCACAGGCATTGAATGTGAGCACAACATTTGCAAATGCTGAATTATCAAGACCAATCCAAAAGATCAAGAAGTCATCCATGCTTTTTCCCTCAGGTAATTTCCAAGTCAATCCTCCAATGCTATACCTAGGTCCACTAGTCTCATTAGAACTGACATTATTGGTCAAACCATTAGCTGGTTCCTGTAGCCCAATTAAGTTTTTGATATCTTTTGATGGAAACATAAATGACAATGGAACATCGGCAAAATGAACTTCTGACTCAGATCTACTTGACTTCAATGCTTCTAATATTGCTGTTTTAATGTGTTGTATTGAATGTGCGTATTCCAACCCAAAAAGGACCTGCAATTGAGATGGAAATCAGACCAAATGATAAATAAACATTACAGGATAGCCATTTAAATGATTAAAAATCATGCTTCATTTTCTAATCATTACAAATCCAATCACTCTTTCTTCGTGGAAAAATAATGCAAACACAGAAATATTTGATAATTGGTTATACCATGATAGGCTTGCTACATGAAAGAGCATATTTCGATAGACTTTCAACACAGTTAGCTACGCTAATGGAAGCCTTCCCGAAAACAAAGAAAGCTGGTAGACTTGTTGTCCTGCAATGATCAAATAGGACCTTAAGTCTTCAATAAGCACAAGAGATAGAATTTGAATCCTCACAGCAACGGAAATAGTACATAAATGCAACCAACTTTTGCTTAGAAAGTGTGACAAAATTGCCAAAATAGGAAAAAATGAATACGCAGTAGGACCCAAAGGGAAAAATTGAGAGGCGTGCATTCTCCATATCACAGAAAATGCAATGTAACATCCTAAATATTAGCATGAATAACTAGGGGGTATAATAAGCAGTTGGGAAAATCACATACATCTTGACAATTATTTATGCAGATAAGATAGAGGATTCATGGCATTAACAAATCAATGCGAAAATCAAAGCAAAAATTGTCTAGCTGTGGAAATCTTGCGGAGATCATCAGGAGCACTTACGGGCTAAAACATGTCTGTCCATAATGAATGACACAATCAGCATTAACGTGTAATGCTGCAACTTCATCGACACAGCAACTACCATACGTTGTGTCTGCCATCACGTACAACCCTACATCTACCGTATTCACACTTCCTGTGACATCAATTTCTCTAAGTGATTGAAGACGTTGGTTTAATGCTGCTACCACTTTCGTTGAGTCTTTTAGGAGATTATCTGGAAACTGAGAGATTAAAAAAAGAAAGTCATTATAGCTGCAGAACAAGTTGAGTATTTTTACAGTTATACTCTGCACGATTGGGCTTTTCAAAATAATGATTTCTATTGATATGTTCTGATTGCGGGTATAGAGATGTGAACTTTTATCATGAGCAGGAACAAAATGGAGAATTGAAGGAGTAGGTCTTACTTGCAAAGCAACTCTGGTGAAGTTGCGGCTGTGGATGAAGTCTGCAGTGGCGGAAATATCGTAGCTTGATTCGAAGTCCATGGCCAACGCGACAAGCGATGAAGAAACACGCACTTGTCCTGGACTCCACTGTTAAACACACAGAGAAGAACTTGAACAACAGAATTGAAAAGAACCACAAAAATTGAGCATATGCACTTTAGGCAGAAGGAGATTGAACTGTGAAACTCAGAACTTCAACGCTAACCTATAGCAGGGAAATTTCTGTCGTGCCGCAAGGTTGAAATTTGGATGCTTTCTTGAGCCACCCACAGGCTAAAATTATTGCTGCGATCAAAGTCCTCCTTCTAGAATGTATTTTTATTTTTAATCTTTAATTCAGATTTTTATTTTATTTAATCTATATTAGTTATATAAGTTTTATATATTTAGAAAAACCCTGCTGATAACTAATACTAATATTGAAAACTTGTTACCACAATACAATATTTTAGAATTTATTTCTAATTGGTTGGCTAAAAAAGTTCATAGACAATACTAATTTTGTTAATTTTTTTCAATTTTTATTATCTTATAAGCAGTTGATCGATGCAAATAAGTGTTTAATAATTTTGTAATTTTATGTAAAACTGTATTTTAAAACCTACTCTATTAGGCAATAATTAAAGAATCAAACCTAAAGGTATTGAAAATTAGAACCACCAGAGACATTGTTTAAAAGGTAAATGGTTTAGCCATAATTGAATCCAGTCAATTTAATCATATTTATTTTAAATATATATAAATATTTATATATAATTTTAAAAAGTGTAATATTAAATAAAAATATAAAAAATATTTACATACTCCAACAGTGTCATATTATTTAAATTCTATTTAATTAAAATACAACAACTTACCATATTTTAATTTTAATTGAATGATAACTCATTTGGATCAATATAAATTTTATTTTATTTTTAAGAAAGAATTAAATTTCTTAATTTAGTTTAAATGAGTTCTTATTTTTTTAATTAAAATATTTATTTTTTTTAAAAATAAATAAAATAAAAATTATTTTAAAATAAATTATCAGTTAAATTATTATATTTTAATTGAACGTAATTTAAATGGCATGATACTATTAAAAAATATATATTTTTCAAAGATTGCAGTGGTCCTCAAGTAAAAAATATTTATGCATGAATAACGAATATTCTAATAAAATATAGTTATTAAAGTATAAGTTTAACAGATTATTAATTTTTATTTAAAATATTATTGTTTTAGCCTTAATAAAAAAAATTATAAAATCCACCCTAACTGATCCATGGAAAATTTTTAATAAGACTGGTTAGAAGATTTGTTGACTGGTTAAAGTCATAGGAAAAAACATGATGAAAATGTTACACGTTAGCTGCTAGTACTTTCTTCTTAATGGAAAATTCGTTTGTGACTTATTAGTTGTACGAATAATTAAAACATTATGTGATTTGTAGAAATCTGGCCCAAATTAAACGAATGGTTGAGTTTGATTGATGGATAATTTTCTACTCATTTTGATTCTTTTTTATTTTTGTTTTAAACTATTCAACTGTTTCAATCTTCAGTACTGTCCAGACAAATCATATGATAGTCAAAGGGGGAACCTCAGCTCACCATAAAAAGTGTTTTTCTTTTCACCAGATGAAAATGTCTAAAATATTTAATATTGACCAAAAAATAGACTTAACAACTTTTAGCTATGGCACTTCCCATTATATATCGATATTTTTTTCCCAACTATTTTATATCGAATATCTCGATACAGGCCTTAATAAATTAAGGTATAACATATTTCTGGTCCTGAGGAAAAAAATAATTTATTATGATAAATAATATTCTTTTAGTCTTTAATATAATAATTTTAATATAAAAATTAATTAATTTTTTTAAAAAAATATTAAAATATATAAAATATAATTTTTAATATTAAATTTAGTTATAATTAACTGATTTATTTAATTTTTTAATTTATAAAAAAATTAATATAATTCTTATATTAAAAATATAAAACAGTAACAATATAAATCAACACCTACTTAATGTTATTATTAAAAGAATATTAATTTTTTATTTTTATAATTTTGATTGAAGAATTATTTCTTAAACTCTGACTCAACAAAGTTGACACTTATACTTTAGTTATATAAAATATTAATTTTTATAATTTTAAAAAATAAAATTATATATTTTATAAAATTTAGAGATTAAAATTTTAAATAATTAAGATTTAAAACTATAATTAAAAAAATAGTTAAAATTATAAAAATTAAATTATAATAAAATTAAGATTTTAAAATTAGATTTCAATTGAATTAAAATTATAAGAATAAAGTTGTAATAGATTAATTTACCAATTATATAAGTTAATTATATGGATCAAATACTAATTTTGTCATTTATTAATAATAAATATTTTTTTATTATCCACCCGGTTTATCAAAATTTTGCCCCGACTATATATAGATTCGACACGCGTTACGTAACTGGCTATAATAGGTGAATTTCTTAATAAAATTTTTTTATATACACTAAAATTTAAATTTAAAATCTCGTTTAAACGATATTGAGCTGCTTATTACTCGTATTAATCTGGATAGACTAAAAAGATGTATTGGGCCACTAGGAAAAAGAATGGAAGTTTCGCCCTCATCACCTAATTTGTCTACGTGTTCAAACATGAATACCCTCTACATATGTTTCAACATGCACCGATTATTAGTATTGTTGTTGTTAAAAATTTAATTAAAAAAATTTATCCCTTATAAATAATAAATACTCAATCCGTAATCCACCTTTGTTTTTTCATATTCTTATTCTCCTGCTCTGAACGAATTTGAGGAAGAAGAGGAATCCGAATAGCCGTCCCGTCGGTGTCTAAGGCATCAGAAGGGACGCTAACGGTTTCGGGAATCAAATCTTCAAGGTACGCTCTTTATTCATGTTACCCATAAATTTGATTGCTTCTTTCGTTTTGTTTGTTTAGTTTTATTTCTTTAAATATTCCACATTTGTTTTGTTTGTCTGTCTCATCGTTCAAATTTCTGGGCTTTCAGCATTGCTTTCTGATTTTTCTTCCTGGAATCTAGTTTCTTCCTCTTTGATTCCTTGCAAAGTCCTTTTGGGCAGATCTGACCGGGCTCTTGGGTATTTCAGACACTGCATGCATGGGGTATGTTTCTGATTTCAATCCTAAATGAAAGGTTTAAGCTTATTTTTATCGTTGGTTTTAATGATAGTGGTACAACTTCCAAATTCTATGAACTGGTATGATTCTCTTGAAGATTAATCAGGATGGATAAACCATCCATATGGAATCCTTAGTTCCGGAATATTTTTTCTTTTATGGCCAAACTTTTAGTTTTGGAAATTAGATGAATTTAGCTTAGGTCAGAGCTAGACCTGGTTGCTGGCATGCTAAGAAGCATGGACACTTGTTGAACACATGTATTAGACACCACAGGACACTTTGAATTATGTAAGATATTTTACATTTTGTTCTGTATCCATGGGTCCATGTCAACGTCTATGCTTGCTAACTGGTCGGGCATCTTGCTCTATTTTACATGACAAGTTGTTGGGTGGATCGAACCATTTAAAAAATTGAAAGAAGGCTGGCATCCAGCTCCTGATCAGCTCGAAGCCTCCAACCCTGATTTTATACCGAGGGATTTTTTTCCCCGGATAAATTTGGCTATCATCTGATGTTTTAAATCATTTGAATGGTTTAGATAACGTAACTAACTGGAGTGCTCAAACCAAGATAGTGGACAACATTAAGGTATTTCTCTGATATCCGTTGGTCCTAGGAGGTTTATATGTTGTGATCGCACTCCGGCGGAAACAAAGAGTGTGCCTGCTATGTCTAATAAGTTGTCTTTATGAAGTTGTTAATGATCATCCTGGTCAAATAGTAGTTCTACGCGATGGGATATTTGTTGGAGTGCTTGGCTTCAATGCTTAAGGACCAGAGTAGGAATATACATGTGAAGGAAAACATGTTCATGAGTTGTATTGTTTGCTCGAGAAAGCTGTTATAGACTCTGCATAATTCATACCTAACACTTTCAATTGATGTGTAAACCAAATTATTGGGCGGTTATTAGATTACAGTGTGACCCATGTAGCCGACCCATCTAGTGAGATAAGGCTTGTTGTTGTATTAGATTGCAGTGTCTGAATAAATGGTAGCTTGTTTAGAGAATCTTTTAATATTGTGGTTCATAACAGAATTTAATGTGATTGTAACAGAGCAGTGGTTGTGTTGGATGCTATAAGAAGCCCACATTAGTTACACTGGAATCAAAAGGGTTTTCAAAACAAGGCTTGGCTGTGAAGAAACCTAATACGTCTGACGAATTTTGGACCACCAGCACGCATGATATGGACAATAGTGCTGTACAGTCACAGGGAAGCATCTCATCAACCAGTGTAACAAACCAAGCCCCAGATCCTCATGGTGGTTCTGGCAAAACAAGCAACCCCACTGAATTTGTTAATCACGGTATCTTCTTATTACTCATATTTTTCAATGACATTAAGCGCATCTTCTGTGCGTTTATCTTCTGCTGTATTTTATAATTAAACAATTTTTTCTTGGTTTGAATAGCATTGTTTATTTGTTTTTTTCCCAGAGTCTTCTAGGTTGCTGGGTAGGTTCAATGTTTTTATTCATTCAATTTATATCGGGTTAGCTGTTTATGTTCCTGTATTAAGTTGTAATCCATGAAATTTTGTAAATAGGTGGCTGAATGATTAGCAATTTAACTTGCAAGGTCACTTATAAAATTCAATTAAGCAAATAAAGGAGAAGAAAGAAAAATAAATCACTTTGAATCTGTGGTTGCAGGTCTTATTCTCTGGAATCAGACACGGCAACAGTGGGTAGGAAATAAGAAGCCTCAAAGTCAATCACAGCAGCTGCGAGAACCCAAATTAAGGTAATTTAAGTTGTTGGACTAGTTTCACTGACAGCTTTTTTCCACTTAATTTTTAATCCTTATGTTTCGGGAGCTGTGGTGGGAGTGATGACTTGGTATATCAACTTACATTGATTCATGCTTTGATCAATGATGCTTATAAAGCGAGAGCAATCAAGTTTAAACTTGTATTGGAATGTTCTCTCATAACAGTGTAATAAAAGTCAAATGTAGTAGTTGTTGTTTTTTGTTGACTACAAATCCATATATCAACGGGTTCTATAATAATTTCTTCTTGTCTTAAGATGTTTGTACTAAGTTTATAACAGGACACTTTGAGGTATTCTAATTTGTTTGTTAAAAAATTAAGAAAACAAACAAATTAGGAGAACGAATGGTTGCGATCCCGCCGCTGGCATACCAAAATCTTTCGCACATTAGGAACACAAAACATGATTTAAGTATGGTAAATAGGATAGAATCTTTGGCTAATGAACTCTGCTTTTTCTGTCAATATTTATGAAAATATGTTTCTTGTAATTTGTCAGCACTTATTGTCTGTGCCTTGGCATATGGATTTGCAGTTGGAATGCGACGTATGAAAGTTTACTAGGAAGCAGCAAACCATTCCCTCAGCCCATCCCTCTTCCCGTAAGCATCTACTTCTAAATTATCTCTCAGATTAGTGCTGGTTTGGATCAGCTTATTTTCTTAATTTTGCACTTTACAACACAAAAATCTTATGACATATTTACCTTGTACGGCACAAAATAATTCTTACACAGCTAATCCCAACAGGCACTTAATAAGATTGTTCATCTGATGGCTTGTCGGTTGTTGATATTGACAGGAAATGGTAGATTTTCTAGTGGACATTTGGGAACAGGAGGGCCTATACGACTGAATAACACGAGTGGTGTTTGATTTAAAATCCTTGAAATAATTGTAGTTCTGGCTTCTGTGTTAAGAAGGGGAAGATTAAATTCACAGCATTTTTGTACATCAATTGTTACGTTATCTGCCCCATGTAATCCATCAATGATGAAGAATCTAATTTTCTCTCTATGCTTCAACTTTGTCTCTTTTAAGTGATGCCAATTGGCTATCTTTAGTGATTGAAGGAGCCAGTTTTGAGGGGTGAAGTAACCTTCCTTTTCATACCAGTAATTTAGGGTTACAATTGCTCTCCAAAACTTCTTCCAGCTACCTCCCTACTTTTGGGTTATTTTTGGGTCACCTCACTATTTTTAGGCCATTTACTAAAGTTTTTAGTAATTATAAATTTAGTTTTTGTTAAGTGTCAAATGATGGGGCAATTTGTAAATTTTATGTATTGTGCTTAAATTATGTCTGAGGAAAACACTTAATATAAGTTTTAGAATGAAGGTATTATTTAATTTTTAATCGGATGGTAAATCGTCAAACGATTAATTTATTTTAAAAAATATATATTATATAAAAATAATTAATTAATAAGAAAAAAATTTAAAATAGCAAATATGATCCACTCTGGAACACCCTCGTGTGTTCGTCACGTAATGCCTGAGAAGCAACAAGAAGTCTCCAATGCTATTCTGAAATTCCATAAAAAGATTTACTTTTCGAGGCCCCTCTTCCTTCAAATCCTAGAACCTCTTGGGGACTTCTCAAAGCATCCAACTCCAACAAACCGCTTCTTTATTTAACCTCTTTCAGTTGATCGCATTATCATCATCATGCACCTCATAACCAACGACAAAACTACTCCTTTCTGCCTCCAAGATCTTCCCTCTGAATCAAAAACTCTAAAATGGCTTTGGCTCGTTTAGCTCTGAAACAATTGCAGCAAAGGGTAGGCTCTGCTTCTTCTTCCTTAGTTGAAACCAGGCCACTTGGTTCTGCACAGAAGCTGCTATTGAGAAGCTTTTCTACTGAGAAGGAAAAATCTGATAAAAGCTCCGAGGTTACTGTATCCGAAGGCAAGAAGTCGAGGTTGTTTCCTAGGAGACAACGAAGAAGATGGCCATGGAGGAACGATGACAGAGACTTCCCTCCTGCCCTTACTGGTACCTACTCTCTTCTTCTTCTTCATAGCTCTGCATTTAGTTACATAACTTGATAAGACATCATAAATCGACAAATTTTTCATGATCTTGTAACAGAGTTCTTCCCTTCAGGGCTGGGGAATGCACTGATGCAAGCGACAGAGAACATAAACAGGTTATTCGAGAACATGAACATAGCACCGTGGTCACTGAGTGGACAAGTGAAGGAGAAAGACGATCGCTACAAGTTGAGGTACGAGTTGCCAGGGATTCCCAAAGAGGACGTGAAGATCACCATTGATGACGGGGTTCTGACCATAAGGGGAGAGCACAAGGAAGAGAAACAGGAGGAAGAAGATGATGGGTTCTGGTCCTCAAGTAGCTATGGCTTCTACAACACAAGTCTGGTTCTTCCTGATGATGCTAAGACTGATCAAGTTAAGGCTGAGTTGAAGGATGGTGTTCTCACTGTTACTATCCCTAGAACTGAAAAGCCTGAGAAGGATGTGAAGCATGTGTCTGTTCAGTGATGGGATGGGCTCTTGTTATTGTGAAACTTCATTCAGTGTACGAATCACTAGTGTGTTGTGTTGTGTTTTTTTTTTTTATACAAGTGTTAGGGTGTTCATCAAGTCCGCGGTTCGGTATGCCCACCCGAGCTCGCAAAAAAATAGCCCTGCCCATCCCGATAAATATAAAGTAGAGCTGGGTATCGGGGTGTAATATGCAACCCATGTTTTTTTTGGGCAGGGCACCGGGCAGGGGGTTATCCTGCCCTGCCCGTGAGCATCTCTTTTTTTTTATTTTTTTTTATTTTTTCCATAGATGTTACACTTAGAAAGGAGAATATGATAGTTACTGGTGACTAAAAGGTCATTTTAGAAATATAAATAGTTAAGTATGTAAGTTGCATCTTTTAATATTTATAACTACATTAATTTTTTTAACTTTATTAATCATAATATGATTACATTACAAATTATAATTATTTATTTTATTTTTTTAGATACTTCATCATTGTCAACATTTGAGAAATTGATGTAAAGTTGTAATTATAAACTACTTAGACTTCAAGATTTTTTTATATACAATGAATTTTAAGACTTTAATTATTATCTTTTTGTTACCTTATTTTTAGTGGATTATAGATATTATTTAACTCTTGAAGACATATGAATATAATATTATTTTAGAAGTTTATAATTGATAATTTTTCTACAACATGAGCATGGCATTATAACTTGGGCATACCCAGTCCGCCCATGTCCAGCCTAAAATGGTTAGGGTTTTTATCGGGCAGGGCCAGGCATCGGGCTGCAAAATGCAGCCCATGTTTTTTCTGGGCAGGGCACCAGGCAGGGGGATCGCCCTGCCCATGAACACCCCTAACAAGTGTTGTGTTGTGTTGGCTCAGCAGAATAAACTGTGTATATCTGGTAAACATGAATCAAAAGATTGAACTTTTTCTGATTTTTACATGAACTTGGAATTCAAATTGCTGTTGGTTTTCATATTCACCTTTTTTTTTTAATAAAATTTTTTGAAAGAAGATTAAGCTTATTCATAATTTAAGTGGGGAGCCAATTTTTTTTTTATTTTTAAACGATATCAATATTAAATAAAGTAAATTATTAATTTTTTTATATATAAATTTAGATATATAAGAGTTTTTTTTTGTTGCCCATCCGGTTCATCGGAGTTTTGTCCCGACTACATCCGGATCCGACCCGCGTCGCGCACCTGGCTATGGTGGGTGAGCCTCCCAACGGGAATTTTCTGCGTACGCTAAGGCTCGAACTTAAGACCTCGCTTAAACGATATCGAGCCGCTTATCACTCGAACCAACTTCCGTTGAGATTGTATGTGAAAGGGGCTTCTGGAAGGGCCAACCCGAGTAGGCCCATTTTCATTTTGGCAACAGATGTGGCCAGGGTTGAGTGCTTATAACCTTTTCATTCTTTGGTTTCACATTCACTTCTTGTTTACCTCTTCCTATGAAAATTGAGATTATATGTGAAGTGAGCATTTTGTCCGACCGATAGTGGTGTAGAAATTATTAGTTTAAACTCATAATATCATATTTAAGAGACTTAATTATTTAATTAATTGTGACATATTTTTGTTGGTTGTTCGCATTGTTGTTTACTCTTTTTTGATATAAAAATTTGTAAAAAAAAATTAAGTTCATTTACGATCTAATAGAAAGACGAAGTTTCTTTTTTTCCTAACGACTAGAATACTAATATTGAGTAGAGTGAGTTATCAATTACCTTCAAATATAAACTTAGGTACTTATTAGTTAAGATGTCTTTTTAAATATTGCCACTAAAATCACAATAAAATAATATGTTTTAAAGTCCAAATGGTTTATTAAATATGCGCTACCTCCTAGACGTGATTCTTTTTTTTTTTTTATTGCCCACCCGGTTCACCAGAGCTTTGCCCCGACTACATCCGGATCCGACCCGCGTCGCGCACCTGGCTATGGTGAGTGAGTCTCCCAACGGGAATTTTTTGCTTACGCCAAGGCTCGAACTCGAGACCTCGTTTAAGCGATACCGAGTCGCTTACCATTCGGACCAACCCCCTTTGGTAGCGGTGATTCTATATGCACTTATTTTTTCCTCTTCCAATGAAAATTGAGATTGGATGTGAAGTGGGCTTAAGGGGCTTTTGGAAGGGCCAACCCAGGTAGTCACAGTGGGGGCCCATTTTCACTTTGGCAATAGAGTGGGCCGGTGAGAAGGCCCAATGAAGAAGAGAACAGGGGAATGAAAAGACGGAAGAGAGAGACTGACAAGAGAACAGAGATGACGCAATAAAAAAGATAGGAAACAGTAACGTGCGGGTGCGAAGGAGACGATAAAGAGGAACGTCCTATCAACCCTCTTTCACTCCCTCCGTACAATTAGCTTACCACTTCTTTGATTCTCATTACTGGACCCCCACCTCATAAAGATTTCATTTTTACCATTTAATGGTATTTTATTTATGGGAAAGCTTGTATCTTGTTTCCCAACTTAGCAGATTTGACGTCTTTTTATTTTCTTTCATAAAAAATGGTCACATGCCTAAAGTTTGTATTTTTATCACAAAAAACGCATCAATAGTTCGTAATTTCACTGTCAGATAAGGGATAACTCTCATCCTATTTATTTATAAATTATTTTTAATATAAATTAAAAAAAATTATTAACTATATCATAAAATTTAATATTAATTTTATTTATATTTAATATACATTATACCCTATATAAATAAAATTAACATAATAATAAATAAAAAGTAAAATAGTATATTTATATAAATTTTTTTATTTATCTTATAAATAATATCAAAAAATAAGCATTGTCTCTATGAGATAAGAGGAGTATTTAATTTAAGAAAAACATTTGGAAATAACAAAACTCTTCGATTCACATGTCATTAGCAAACTTTAAGGAAAAAGTACAAATTTCACAAAATGGAAACTCCCTCATTTATATATATCAGGTGCATGCTAGTTGGAAAACAGACTTTAAAAATCAGAATTTGCTCATCATCATAAATTAATAATAATAATAATAATAATAATAATAATAATAATAAACCTTTCATCTCATGCATCCCTATCAGATGACAGAGGCAAAATTACTCACTGAAAAGGAGCTTTATTCACCTCCCTCTTAGAACTTCACAGCAACGTACACACACACAACACAACACATGTTGTCTTGTTCTTGAGGAGGGGTCATGAGGGTCAACCCAACAATTTGGCTGAATAGGGGAACAAGTAAATACAACAGAAAGAGGGTAATTTGGTGCCAAACAAACAAACAAAAAACGTGACATTGTTGTGCCCAAGGTTCATTTTCTTGTCTTCTTAATTCACTGTCTTTTCTTCTCTCATTGTTTCATTTCACTTCCTTCACCATTTCCCCAAAAATAACACTTCACTTTTGATTGGTGAGTGAAGGCCCATGGAATCTGCTGTCTGTCTCTCCTCCAGGAAACATCTCTCTACTTAACCCTCCTCTTTCGCCTATCACCAATCTTCACATTTCAATTCAAAGTTTCAATCTTTTCAAACGCACAACACACCCTTTTCACTGTTTCTTTTTCCTCTCCTTTTCCCTTTTTCCCCCATCATAAATATATATCTTGCCTTCAATTCACTGTGACTTGCATCACATTCCCATGGCTTCACCTTGTAGTAGTACTAGAATTAGAACTAAACCCTACCTTCTACATGGAATGCAAGTTTCAGTCACTGTGGCTTTCATCTTTTCCCTCACTCTTCTACTTCTACCTACCAAATCAGGTAAAAAGATAAGACCCTTTATATCTATCTGAATCTGTTACTTTTCTTTGTCTCAAAATCTCTTCTTTCTTTCTTCCTTCCTTCATTTTCTGTCCTCACTGTTCATATTTGAATCTCAGAGTACTGTCTATTTATTTGGTAGCAGGTGGGTTAGGGTCGTTGCAGAGCACAGAGAGATCAGATATGGAGGAAAGCAAGAAGGTGATAGGGTCGAAGCCTCCAAGTTGTGTGAACAAGTGCATGAAATGTAGGCCATGTTTGGCTAAACTGGTGGCTCCTGATCACCAGAGGAAGAAGAACAAGGGTTTCAGAGTGTGGTCTCGTCGTGGTGGGGAAGAAGATGATGATCCTTATTATCTTCTTTCATGGAAATGCACTTGTGGGGATAAGCTGTTTCAGCCTTGATTTCATTAAAACTACTGTTGCTTGAACTGGGAATACTTAGTGAATCTTTCTCCTGTGCTACTTTTATCTATAATCTTATGTTTATATACACTAATTTTAATTTAAATATAATATATATATGTTGATTAGATGTGTGCTCGTGTGTTACGTTATTTTTTTCCCTAACCTTGAATTACTTATTTTACCAACACGGGTTAAAAAAACTCAAAAGCGAATGATCCCTAAATAGTAAAGTTCGAAGATTAAAATTATAAAGATTAAAAATAAAAGAAACATAAACTATAAAAATCATGACATCGTATTATTAACCCTAAAATGTTCTACTTATCTACATTTGCGTGTATATTTCTCATTGATGTGGAGACTAGCCACATCAATTCAACACTAATTAAAAATTTAGAATACTAAGTATTCATTTAGAAAAAAAATTAGGACAAAATTACCTTTTAACTTTAATTAGAATTCTTTACCTGACAATCAATGTTGGTCACCTGTTGTTACCAGGTATTGCATCATTTTTTTTATTTTTTTCTCTTAAATATATAACATATTTAACTAATTTAATTAGATTAATAAAATTAGCTAAGTTAGTTATTATAGTAATTTTTTCTTTAACTATATAATCATCTTTTTCAACTCACTATCTCTTTCTCTTACATGATTATAGTTGAGAGATTATCAATATAAATAATTCAATAAAAAGTTAATAATTTTAGGGAACATTGCTCCAATCTAAAATTTTGGATGTCAATTGCTTATTCAAAAAACTTTCGAGGCAGAATTGTTATTTAACACTTCATTTATCTATTTATTTTAAGAGTGATCCTGTAATGGGCCATCATCCCAATCCGAATAAAGGAAAAATGGGTCAAAGACCCATTCGGGTTGACAGTTAGCAAAGAAACTGTAACGCAAAGGGACCGGTAACAGATTTGGTTTCAATCATTTCCTCTTCAAATGGCTCCGCTTGTCTCTACCACCACAACCTCTCTACTTCCTCTCCTTGTACGCTTTCTCTAATTCCTCCAATTCTTCCTTCTTCCCAATCCCTTCTCGTCCTCTGTTTCAACCTCTTACTTCTTATTCCACCGTTGGTTGTTGCGGCCGCCCACCCCTCAGGAAATAATCCAAGGCAGCTTCAAGGTCAGGACTTTCACGCCATTTGCCCATTTCGATATCAGTTTTACTTGTTTAATTGCATTGAATTGCTATTTTTCTAGATTTCAAGTTCGGGCTTAAATTAATGCGGTATGAAGTGTACGACCATGGTTGTACGATATTAGAAATTTTGTGAGTATGTTTTGATAGAAATTTGCTTTCGGTTCAAAATGAAAGAGATAAGACGATATTTTAGGTCCATAAGTTAATTTTAACTTTTGGGGGAAAATTTGTCTTCTTTCAACGGACATTCAGTAATTCAAGTTTTGAGACTTATAGTTATCTCTTTTGGATGTAAGATAAGCAATGATAGGTAGAGAAGCTTTCCTCTTTATTAAGCCTAGATTGAGACGACTAAGGGGTTATTTGAGCTTCTCAAGGTTTTTGCTGCTTTTCATTAATTTTTTGTTCAAGAAAATGGAAGCAATCGATTTGTCACTATTCATTTCGGAGAATATAAGAACACTTAATAGTTGTTTGAATTTGAAACTAACACACCATGTCCTTGATTACAATTTGACCATATCAGGTTATAACCATGTTTATCAGAAGACCACATTTAATGTTATTCCTTTGATATAACTTGACTGTACTAATTGCCAATAGCCTGTTTTCTAATCCTCAGATATCAGGTTTTCTACTGAGCATGCTGCTAAGAAATTTGTTTTCTACTGAGAATGGTTTCAAAAAAAGTTTAGAAGTTTGGTTATACATTGTGACATGATATATTGCAGTATTGAAAGTGAAACCTATTTTTCTATTGTTGTAAAATGCAAGGATAGTTAACAGAAAATCATATTTTCCCCCGCAAAATTGCTCGCAATGAACTATTGTCTGGTGTTCGTCAAGTTATGCAGATTTAATTTTGCATCCCATCACTTCTATAAGTTACGTCTGTTTTGACAACTACAGAATTGTATTTGTTATTCAGGTATTATACTGATGTCTCTTCCATCACATGATGATCAATATTGTGAATGAATCATGCATGCCTGTATTTCTCTTGCAAGTTGCAACGTTTGATACATATTTTGTAAACATTTGGTTTACCAGGCACCATATGCCCAACTTCAATTTACTCTTGATTTGCTTGTTTCTTCTTCCATTGACCGGTGCGGCTCGAACTACTGACTTGGACGTTTTTGTTGTTGATTTTGAGGAGCAGTCGTTTTGTACATCTATGTCCAAAATTAAAGATAGAGTACAGATATTCTTTGCTGTTCTTTTCTGGATGTCTCTGTTCTTTTGGGCGTCTGCATGGGATGGGAGGAATAGACCAAACAAAGGATCAAGACACAGAAGATAACATGAGAATCATTTCACTTGCGTGTGTGTATATCATATTATAGCTTAGGGGATAGAATCAGAATATACAGTGGTGGAAAAAAAAGCATTTGAATGGGTGGAATGAAATGTTCCTGATCCTGAGGCTCTTTTATTTCTTTGCCTGAAAATTTTTGCATGCTTTGATTGATCTAGTTTCTTGCTTAGTTGACAGAGGGGATACGAACAGAATCAGAACATCAGAAGACCGTGAAACTTAAAAACAGCCTAAGCTATTACACATAACTAATTTAGGCAGTGATTAGCCTCTTTGTAAAGGGATGAGTTCCAATTTTGCTCTAAAAGTCTTCACATAAAAGTTGTGGGTATTTTGAAATTTTTTTTAAATTAATATCCACCCTATAAGAGTTAAAAAATCAATGATATCGCTCTTGATTGTAAAAAATGTTAACAATCAACATTAGTATTTTAATAATTAGAATGATTTTGTTCCTTTTTTAATATTTATAAGATAATATTGATCTAATAAAAAATTTTGGTACTTGCAACTCTTACGTGAAAACTTGCAGGCCAAAATTAAACCTTCATCCCTCTGTAAATGTAGTCAATGATGACGTGTCACTCCTTGCATAGCATATGCTTTGACACTCTGAAATCTGAATCAACCTTGAAGAGCCATTGATCAAGATCCTCTGCATTTGCCAAAATTTTGGTGACCATAAACAGTGGTTAATTTCTAAGGCCCTTTTGGAATTCATATTTGTTTTGTAAAACTAAAATCGTTTCTCCCACGGAATTACTTTCAACACTGTCCCTATCGCATTGGTATAATGGTCTTGGGAAATAAAATGCGCCTTCTAGAGTGACCAACCTTATGTTTTCCATGGACAGATAAATAAAGGGTAAACTTTTTTGATATCCACTTTGATTATTGGAATTTGGAACTATTACTGTTTTGGACGCATTAATCTATCAGCTTGGCAGGTATTTCCCCAGTAAGTACAGGATTGCAGTCCAAGTTTACACACATTTAACAATCTTTTTCTTTCCCTGTTAAAATTACACCTAATATGATTTCTATTGGGTAGCCTGGTACATCATGTAAGGATATACTTTTTTTTTTTGGATAAGAAGACAATTTATTTTTATTTTTTTTAATACAAAAAAGTTTAAATAAATTTAGCACCGATCTTTTACTAAAGTCAAGACACAACCTCAAGGCTAAGACAATGCTTACAGAGAACTTACGAGATCGCCTACTAAAGAAGCTCTCACAATGGCAGTAGGAATCAAACTCGCATCCTTATAGAATATGAGTATATTTTTTATTTTCTGTGTTAACTCTAATTAATACAGATTTAATAAATTGTGGGAAGACAATTTATTAAAATAAGGTAAAATGAGACACAAATTGAGCCACTATACATCATAAGGAAAACTCAACATTACGACGAGGCCCAATCCACTCAAAGCAAAACAAAAACATACAAACACTGAAACACATGAAAACCATAAGACAACCGCCACAACATAAAGAAGACAAGAACAAAAGACCAAGAGCTAGTTTAAGCCTGTATTTCAGACACTGCACATACAAAGAGCATTGCTGGTGACGAGGTAGGTGGAAGAGCTACCTTTACACTACAGAGGGTGCATAACGATGACCACCCAAGTGAGCTACTAGCTACTAGGGTATATGGCTCAGATATCCTGAAGGATAATGGAAACGCAACTGGAAGGAAGATCCAGAAGTACGAGATGTGACAAAAAGCTAAAGAAAGCCGGTAGGGAACCTCATATAACAGTAGGAAGATGGTAAAATTACAATTTAACTTAAAATAAAAAGATAACATAGATACCATGTGTATGTCATATTAGTATTTTGGTTAATAGTCACAATTAACTTTAGGTAATAAACAGGACGATATTGTTACGATTTAAAAAATTTTAGAATAATATTACTCCTAAAAAAATTTTTAGATATTTAGCGCTTTTTAATGAAAATTTTTAAAATAAATTTATATTTTAACCTCATAATTAATAGTCTTACAATATAACTTTTACTTGACGGTGCTGATTTGTTCACCAAAGTCATTAGTGCATATAGACTAAGACTACTGATTGATGGGAGCAAGTGGTTTGCAATCTTTCAATTGCCTGTTGGCACCTCAGGAGGCGTGCGATATGATCATGGATAAAGACAACATCTTTTGTTGTTTTCTCTAACCTTTGTACCAAAACAGAGAAGGCAGAGGAAATGAGACAGTATTTTGCCACACTATCTATAATTTAAAATATATATATATATACATTTATACTTATAATTTATTAGTTTATGAGTTCAAATTTCGTAGATTATCTGTAAATAATTTTTAAGTCTAGAGGCATGCTTGACTTTAATAAACCCCTTACCCAACTCACAAATACTTTTCTTCAAAAATAACATCTGTATATATATATATATATATATATATATCAGATACATTACTGGAGAAAATGCTGCGGAATTATCTACATGGTTTGAGAGGTTGATGTTTAGATATTTCTTGACTTGGTTTTCAACAGCCAGATATCTTCACAATAATTCGGATGCCGTCTATCTTATGGCTTGTCTTTTTATTGGTCGATATGTTTTGGGTCTTATGTCTAGTACTATTTCCCATGTGTCTTGTCTCTGCTGTCTTTTTCCCTATCTTGATTGTTTTTTCCCCCATCAGATACATTATTGTTCATGTATGAGCATAACTTGGTACAGAAGCTAACCAGGTGGGTTAACCTTTCACTATACATAACTCCAGTATCAAGCAAGTTTTCTGATGAGAAAAATTACCTTTAAGAAGGTCTTGACCCACGATTGGTTAGCCTCAATTTGGAGTTGGAAAGTGCTAAGACGAAAGAGACGCCACTTTCTGTCGCTCAGCTCACATGCCATACCAACTCGTAGCCGTTCATTTTTTTGTCTTAAAATCTTTAAATATTATGTTCTTAAGCTTTTTGATTTATTTGTCTACAACTTAATTTCATTCTATGGGAGACTTGTTCTTTGTCTTTATTGACACTCGAACCCAATAATCGTCTACTTGAGCTTCTACAGTTTGGATCTTAGTATTCTGCAAACTGCTCTTCTTTTTCTTATTCTTTGTCACCATCTTGTGTTTCTGAACTGCAAAACATGATGCTACTCAGAAGCTCTTCAGGTCCGATTCCAAGCTCGTGGCTACATCATTGTTCCTTTCCTGAATCAGAACACATTCTCCATCTTCCTCGAACAAGACAAGTTTCACTGACAACCTCAAAAACTGCAACTCAATCCTTTACCTCCGACACAGACTTTCACTTTCTCAGCCCTTCAAAGCTTACCAGCGAAAATCGCTTACCAGATCTTCATGGTATTGAGGTCAAAGAAGAAAGTGATGAAGTAGAAGAAAACCCACTTAAGGAAACTTGCTCTGAACTTGTTCTTAGCTCTGTCTTGGGCAAGAAATTGGTGAAGAATCATGAAGAGGAAGTTGAAATGATGGGTGATGGAATTGGAAGCAAGGGATGTGGTGGACATGGGTGTGGATGGGATTCTTCTGATGATGGAGAAGATAGTATAGATTCTTATTATCAGAAGATGATTGTAACTAACCCCAACAATGCTCTTTTGCTTGGGAACTATGCAAAGTTCTTGAAAGAGGTATATATTAATTAACATAGTTATCTATCAGTGCATGTTGATTTTTTTTTATTTTTTTTCTGATTTTGAGAGTGTAAATAGGTGGTTGGAGATTATGGTAAAGCAGAGGAATATCTTGAAAGGGCCATGGTAGCAAATCCAGGGGATGCCAATCTTCTGTGTCTCTATGCAGAATTGATATGGCAAACAGAGAAGAATGCAGATCGAGCTGAAGGGTATTATGATCAAGCTGTTCAAATTGCTCCTCATGATTGGTGAGAAATTAACCTCCTCTAATATGTGCTCATGGTTTTTTTTATATATATATTTTTACTGGATCCTATTACTACTAAATATTTAATTTTAAAATTTATGCTTACCTTTTTAAATATAGATATCTCTTTTAAAAATTGAATTCAACCCTTACAAAGATAAAAGGGATCTTTTAACTTTTGACTTTTTGACTTTTTTTAATTTTTTTTTAATCAAGACTATAATTCTTTTTAAAGTTTAGAATATAAATAATTTTCACATCTCCCAACTACTTTTTTTAACATAAATCACAATAAATTAATTATTTTTTTTATATATAAAAATTTTATAGAAAGGGGTTGAACTCACCTACAATCTAAGAACAGGATAAAATCTTCTTTCCTCCTAAATGATACTAATATCGGGCAAAGTAAGCCTTCTATTACCCTCAAACTTAAACCTAAACACCCAATTTCAATTTACAAAAGTAAAGTTAGGATAAAGGCCACTCTAATCCAAATAAGTTTGCTCCGCAGTAGATAAATGTAGGGATTGGGTTGTTTGAGGGCCTGTTTTGAGCCAGTAAAGTATAAGGATTGACTTGTTATTAGTTTTAAATTCAAGGATTGAATTAATAATTAAAGAGAAGTTTAGGGCCAAAAGTTGTATTTTCATTTCATCACTAATCTAATAAATAATCAATATCTACAAAGATCTGGCTTCGTTCTTGGAAGTTGATGGAGCTGCTTATCATGTGCAGTTACGTGGCTGCTTCATATGCTAAATTTCTGTGGGATGCTGAAGAAGAAGAAGACGAAGAATCTGATGAAAAGCATACATATGCATTAACTGCAGCTTCTCATCTTGATCCAAAATAAGAAATGCCATCTTTTCAATTCCTAGTTTTTCAGAAAGTTTTGAAGTTTGTATATGTTTAGAGTCTGAAATCGTGTGACGGAATAAAGAGCAGCCCTTTTTGTTTTTTATTACCTTTTCCCCCACTTCTAAATTCTAATTCACCTTTTTGGCCAAATAATCAGCTTAGCTATGATCCCAATAGAATATTGCAATATTACGGGCTCAAATAATCCCTATCGTAAAATGTTTCTTTTAAATAAAAGTACATGCTTAAGTTAAAAATATTCAGCTCTCTTTAAATAATGTCAAATTTTCAAATTTTTATGGATGAAGAAAAAAATTTGTTAGAAGAGCTACTTTGATTAGGTTAGTAATACGGGAAGTTCACTTAGTAATATCGGATAAGTAATAATCATAATCAAGCAATAATTGATTAATTATATTTTTAAAATCTTGTAATACCTACTTCAATTAAAAATAGATTTGAGTTGAATCGACTTACTACTTTTAATTCTATTATTTATAAGTTATAATCAATGATCTTAATTAGTAGTTTCACTTTGATCTTTAAAAGATTTTAAGACACATTTTAATGAGATTACTGATTAATTATCATCATAGGGTTCAAAATCTTTTAAAGATCAAAGTAGGGGTTCAAATTTCAAATTTCTATAATATTTTAAATTTTTAATCATAATAAAAATTTATAATTAATCTCTAGTTATATATAAAACAAGAAAATAAAAAATTAAACAAACTAATTTTAAAACACAGTAATAATTTATCAGTAATACAATTTGATATAGAATTCAAAAGAACCTCTTGTTCTGCACATATATCAAATAGTACTTAAACATTATCAAATATCAAGGGGAGGAAACCTACATGGAAGGAGAAGAAATTTAACCCATTTTAACGCATCAGTTATAATAAATAAAATATTTTTACTTTGAACATGCATGCATACATACATATTATTTATATATATATATATTTATATATATAATAACCAAAATGTAATTCATTCAGGGCGTGGGTGATCTGCGAGGTTGTTTATCCTCTAGTAAGAAGTTTAAGAACCCAGTTTACCGGGTTATCCATGAGGCCACGAAAAGTATTATTTGATGAGTCGTTTTCCTTCAGGTTTCTAGGGACAAAAGTAAATGAACACAAGACCTGCAGTATATTAAAGAAACAACAAAAAGTGAACTTTAAGATCGGGAGGCAAAAGGAAGAATCTATTCTCTAATCCCTACAAAAGCATCCTCTTTCCCACACCACTTTGTCTTCAGGTTACGAATCTTTCCTCTTTTTGTTAGCTTTCTCGGAATCTTGGGTTCTAATCTAATGGCATGCTTGCAGGAAAAGTATTGCATCCTCACAAGGATTGTTTATGGATTCTTCTTTCATTAATTACTGAATATCATAATACAGCCCTCCTTCCCCACATTTCTTTCCATTATTGGAATGTTCTTCTTCATTTCTAAATGACAACATTAATGTTCAATTCCCAGATGGTCTTCTCTTCTTCTTTCCTCCTCTGGCTTCTTCTTCTTCTCTTCTCTGTATTCACTTCCCATGGTATCATCATCATCATCATCATTCATCCACGCTTCTTCAAATAATTACATTCTTCGTGTCTGCACTCTACAGAAAAGTTGTGTTTGTTTATTTGATTAGTTTTAAATGTGATTGTCTAAACCGGGCTTTTTTTTCACTTTGTTTGAAATGCAGTTGTGGGGGATAAGTTCTTTACAGGAACATATGGAGTGAACTATGGTAGGATAGCAGATAATCTGCCATCACCTCACAGTGTTGTTACACTGCTTAAAGCTGCGAAGATCAAGAACATCAGAATCTATGATGCTGATCATAGTGTTCTCACGGCGTTCAAAGGTTCTGGGATTGAAATTGTTGTTGGACTTCCCAATGAGTTATTGCCAGGAATCAGCGTTGGGGAAGATCAAGCCATGACTTGGATCAAAGAGAATGTTCAGCCATTTCTTCCTGGAACTAAAATCAGAGGAATTGCAGTGGGAAATGAGATTCTGGGAGGCACAGATTTGCAGCTTTGGGAAGCTCTTCTTCCTGCAGCTAAAAATGTCCATAATGCCCTTGATAGGCTTGATTTAGGTGATACAATTCAGGTTTCAAGTCCTCATTCTGAGGCTGTTTTCGCCAATTCATACCCTCCATCTTCCTGCACTTTCAGAGAAGACATTGTTCCATTCATGAAACCTCTGTTACAGTTCTTCTCACAGATTGGCTCCCCTTTCTTCATAAATGCATACCCTTTTCTGGCCTATAAGAATGATCCTGAACATATTGACATAAACTATGCTCTTTTCAAGAAAAGCCATGGGATTTATGATGCAAAGACAAAGCTGCATTATGATAACATGTTTGAGGCTATGGTTGATGCAGCTTATGCTGCTTTGGAGAAGGCTGAGTTTGAGAAGATGGAGGTTATTGTTTCTGAGACCGGTTGGGCTTCTCGTGGCGACGCGAATGAAGCCGGAGCGACGGTGGAGAATGCCAGGACTTATAATTATCGCTTGAGGAAAAGGCTTATGAAGAAGAAGGGCACTCCTTATAGGCCAAAGATCAAGGCAAGGGCTTATGTGTTTGCTTTGTTTAATGAGAACTTGAAGCCCGGTCCCACTTCAGAGAGAAACTTCGGATTGTTTAAGCCTGATGGAAGCATTGCCTATGACATTGGTTTCACTGGCCTTAAGGCTTCTTCTGCAACCTCTTCTCTTCTTTCCTTCAAGGTATGCAATACATATGATGACAACATCAATAACGTGACAGCTTTCTTGAAAAATACCACGTTATCTGCCATGTTCCTTTTTTATTATTTAAAATGGTATATATTAATGGTATGAGGTTATAAACAGGATTAAACTATGACCTCCAACTTGAAGAAAATTTTCATACCATTAAGCTACAAGGCCATTGGCTATCTCATCTTCTTTTAATAGCATAAATATTTGTTTTATCAGCACCACATTCCATATATGTGAGTAGTTTGTCACATACTCCGGTCCTTAATATATAAAATTTATTTAACTAATTTGATTAAATTAAGGAAGTTAGTTAAATTAATTAATATGATATATTTTTTTTAAAATACCCCTATCATCTTCATTAACTCCCTTCCTCTTTTACTTGATTATTGTTGAAGGAGTATCATTAGAGATAATTTAAAAACAAATTAATAAATATATAAAATATATCTTGTATTCAATACTAAGATAAATTTGTTAATTAGTTCCTATATTAAGAACAACTGACGACTGAAAGAGTATTTCTTAGTAGCTATGTGGTATTATAAGGCAAAATATAACCACTCTTCACATCTCTATTTTGGCCAATTGCAGGGGAGGCTTAATAAACCAATATGGTAAATGTTTCGGTATAGAAACTTGATGATCAGGTGTTATATGAGATAATTATCATAGAAACAGTCACAAGTTTGCAGCTTTTAAGATAGATCTTTCATGGGTATTTATGTTAATCTCTGTTTGGTGCATGTTTCTAATAACATTTATTTTGCCCTGTTGCAGGGAATTGGAGGTTCGTACATGTTGGCTGTCACAACAAGTGTTGCTTTTCTTCTTTTAGCGTTGTAATCATCAGATTGAAGGCACACCAAGCTTAGTGTGTGAAGAATTCGTTTCAACCTTATTCTTTTCAATTAATTAACCCCCAACCCTATTCTTTTCAATTAATTAACCCTCATCATCACAGCAATGTATCCTTAACGTACTAGGAAAGTCATTCTTGTCTTGTTATAGTTGATGATCCGGTCTTGTTAGTTCCTTTTCCTCCTCACATTTGAGCAGTGTAATATATTCAATCTATGATTCTTCTCCATGCTTGCTTTCTTCATTAATAGCATATTTAATATTCATGTGATAATATTTATAAGGCTCTTCTAACATATTTTACCATAATAAAAAAATATTAAACATTATTACATCTATCTTAAAATTTAATAATTTTCTAACTTTACCTATTTTATATTTAAAAAAATAATAATATAACTTATAAATATAAAAAAAAATATGTTATCTCTATCTTATAAATAACACTAGATAAGTAATATTCAACCCAAAGGAATTAACTTACTACACAAAGGAACATGTTTGAGTTTGCCATAAAAACGTGAATAAAACTATTCACTGCTATTAATAAACATGTTCTATCACTGTAGTATAGCAGCAAAATGCTATTAGAATATCGTACTATTGCACAGAAGTTCATGAGTATTTTCATCGAAGAAAAGAATGGAAGAAAGAAAATTCAGCAAGTTGAGAAAAACGAACTGAATTGTGGAGAGGGCCTTTGGGTAGGGGTGTCCAACCTTGTCCCGACCCGGTCCCAGAGATTTCGGGACGGGTCCGTCCCGTCCCGAAATGGACCGGGACAGGACAAGATTGGTATTCAGGACGGGACGGGTTTCGGCCCGTCCCTCGGGAATCCCGTCCCGTCCCGATTTTTTTTTTTTAAAAAAAATTTACATTATCCTATATTTCCCACTCTTATATAGATATTTTTATTCTTATACAGATATTTTTATATTGATATTTCTATTCTTTTTTACTATTACTTTTTTTTCCCTTATAGGGTAAGTTATTATATTATATCAAGGAGAAATGTTGGTATTTCGAGTAAGTTGCTAGGGCATTTTATATGGAATAATTTATTGAGATGATTTTATTATAATATATTTTTTTAAAAAAAATAATTTTGGGTCCGTTCCGTCCCGTCCCGGTCCCGTCGGGACCGGGACAAATTCGGGACGGGACACGGGACGGAGTTGTCTCGGTCTCGATCCGTCCCGTGAACACCCCTACCTTTGGGGTTGGGAGGTCTTATAATTTGACTAGAGGAGGAGGGATTTTCCACAATCCCAACGCCTTGCAACCAAAAAAGTCTTTCAAAGAAACACAAGTGAACGTTGAACTTTCTCGTGGGTCCCAAGTACCCAATTTAATGTGATTAACAAAATTAGTAAGGATGGCCCCACCTATTAATCATGATGTAGATAGACTCCTTAGGCAATAATGCAATATATAATGAATTTGCATTTCTTCCATAAAATTTTATATAAATCGTACTTCTTCCTCTATTTTCTTAATATAAAATTTAATTAATTTTTTAAATAAATTAAATAAATTAATTATTAACTAACTCTTATATTAATTTAATTTAATTCAAGATATAAATCAATTTGATAATATTTAAAATATTTAATATTTTTTTAAGTTCTCCCTTTTGTACAATTACTTAAATATTTTAAGAAATTTATACATTGTAATTAAAATAGTATTAACCTTTGAGATTTTTGGCTTCTGTGAGTAAGTTAAAAAAGATCCTGAAAATAGGAATCATATTAAATCAATCGAGATAATAGTTTAAGAGTTAGTAGTCTAACTATAGTTAAACCCAAGTTAATTTAATTATAATTAAAATAATATAATTTAATTAACTCATACAAATATTAATATGTAACTCTAAAATAGTAATATTTAAATAAAAAAATATTAATTCACAAATAAATAAACTATTATTCATATATAAACTATATATAAATAACAAAATAAAATTATTAAAATACAAATCTGACCCTATTAACTTAGTGTTAATTCAAAACAACAACAAAAAATGAATTATTTGGCGGTTAGCCTCCTCAGCGTGATAATGGGAATGAAGACCCATGACGTGCATTAAACACAGCTGTTGACTGACCAATTGCTCTTAGGTATGATAAGACAAGCTCAACCTATTGGGCAAATTTGACTTAGTTGTTGCGGGTTAGCTGTTAGTCCATTTTAAAAAAAATATTAATATTATTATTTATTTTATTTAAATATTTTTTTAAATATTTATATTATTAAATATTAATAAAAATAATTATTTATTTATTAATATATATTGACATATTATAATTAATTAATATTATATTAATATTTATTTAGATTTATAGTTATAAAATTTAATATATTTTTATAAAAAATAAATTTTTTAAGAGTATAATATTAATAATTTTTTATTATGTAAATATGATTTTAAAAAAAATTATTAATATTTTAAAAATAATTTTTTAAAAATATTAAAAAATATATAGGTTGACATCATTTTGTAACAAGTTGCATGGCATACCCCCGTTGGCCCGTTCAACCCATAAACTGGCCATTTTTCCTTCTCTACTTGCTCTTGCTCTTGTTGGTTTCTTCTTCTTCTTCTTCTTTTTTAGTTGTCTACCCGGTTCACCGGAGCTTTGTCCCGACTACATTCGGATCCGACCCGCGTCGCGCACCTGGCTATGGTGGGTGAGTCTCCCAACGGGGATTTTCTGCGTACGCCAAGGCTCGAATTTGAGACCTCGCTTAAGCGATACCGAGCCGCTTACCACTCAGACCAACCCCGTTAGTTGTTGGTTTCTTCTTGACCATGCTGTGATTTGCATTGGGCAAATTGGGCCTCAAGATACAAAATTAAAACATATATATATAACTTATCATCCGAAAATTTAATTAGTAAAAGAATAAGACATACGATCATTTACAGCGTTTTAAAACCCTAAAAAGTATTAATTTATTGTAGTTCTAGTCACAGTACTTAAGAATGTATCCTAACTTCTGAGCGCCTAGATTTACGTTTGAAGGTAATAGACAGCTCGCCCTGTTTGACATTAGTATCGCCTAAAAAGAAGGGAGACTTTGCTATATCCTTAGATCGTGGGTGAGCCTAACCCTTTTCTAAAAAATCTTGTAAAAATATATATTTATATATATATATAACATAAAGATGAGTCATAGATTTAAGGTAGTTTGTGTGGAAAACATTAATATTTGTGAGATTTCTGTTCATCTGGAAGTTTCGGCAGTGTGTGTTGCTTTTGATGTATTTTCATTGCTTTGTATTCTTGATGTCTGGCCACGTAATAAAATGGGCATGATTGGATATGATTTTAAAAAATAGCTTATAAAAAAAAGGATTATGGACAGCTTATGGAAAATGGCTTTTAGAGAAGAGTTTATGGAAAAAAAATGGTTTTGAATAAATAAGTGTTTGGATAGTTACTTTTAGAATAACTTTTTATATTGGTAAATTATCAAAAAGGGTATGATTTGATTAAAAGTAAGAGAGAGGAGAGAGGTAAAGAAAAGAGAAGAGAGATAAAATAGGGTAGAGAGTAGAGAGGGTGTAAGAAAAAGTATGAGAGAGGAGAGAGGGTGTAAAAAAAAGTAGGGGTAAGATAGTAATTGGATAGTCCATAAGCTCTTTTACTGTTCAAAAAGCTAGTTTTAATAGCTTATTCAAAACTATGGTTTTAGCCCAAAAGCACTTATGGACAAATATGGCTGTTTATTTTAAAATTTTCTCAAACAAAAATTTAGGCCAAAAACCCTTTTAAAATCATAGTTTAGTACCTTACCAAACAGTCCCAATATTTCCCTTATTCAAGCAGAATCTCTTTTTTTTTTTACCCAATAATATAATATTTTATTATAAATATTACCAAAAATAAGATCATCATTAAAATTTTATTACCAAAAGTAACTAAAATGTATTTAAAAACTATATCTTTAAACGTGTGTGACCTTTTTCAGTAAATTATCTTTAGCTATATATAAATATTTTATATTTTAAATTTTTTTACATATAGTTAAAATTTTAAAAATAAATTTAAAAATAGATCATATAACTGGAAAAAAATTAAATTTATTAAAAATAAATTGTACATGTCTTATATTTTTTAAAAATAAGATAAAAGACATTTTACGTTTATTAAAAATGAGTTATACTCATACATATATATATATCATTAAACAAATTTTTCAGCAATTTTTTTTTAATTTCAATTCTCCACAATAATTTGGATTAATCTGCAAAGATGTCAAAAAATAGACTCGAAGGCGAAGGAATTGACTCGTCATTTTCCATTCAAATTGATTTAAGAATGAGACACAGGTATAATTAGTGCCTCCTTCCAACTGAAAATTGAAATGCCTATTAATGGCATTTTTTTTGTAGAAATAGTAATTTTAGCTGTCCCAACATACCTCTATGCAATTGTCGTGCATATATCTAAAAGAGTATACACATTAAATATAAAATATAAGAAAGTAGGAAAATGATCTAAACAGAAGAATATTAAGTACATATTTATGATGATAATAATAATTAATAATAATAACTTATAATAAAAATCACAAAATTTATAATTAACAAAATAAACCTTTGACCTCGACAATATTGGGTGGATAACGACTAACGAGTCTCAATTCTCTGCATTTAATAACAAAAATCGATTAAAATTCATACATATTTTTACCATCTGTAAATATTATTCCTGACAAGTTTAAACTACTTGAATTTTTATTCGAAATGATGATATTTATTTTTCTAAATTTTTTTTTAAAAAAAAAGAACTTTAGACGCCAAAAGAATACATTCTCTTGTGATGCGAAAAATGATAATAGTCCAAAACCAAAAGGTCTACGGAGCTTTGTGATTCTGAAAATTAAGATTATGGTTTGAAGATTTCCTTTATAGCATAAAAATATGTGGTCGTGCAAGGTCCTCAGATTCTTCACAATATATGAACAGAGCTAATTTTTCAGAAAGAATATTTAAATTTTTTTTTTTTAAAAAATAGTTTTGTTTCGCGTGGACTATATATATAGGCAAAATTGTATGAACATAGCTTTACACGCTTTATATATATATCTTCTCCAATTTCAATATTTCATAGATTTCCTTTTTAAAGAAACATGTGTTTTTTTAACGCATTTAATAATTTAATATCATAACAAAAGAAAACCACACAGAATTCTTTAGGAGCCTAAAAAAAAATTTGTGCTTTTTTTTTTTTTTTGTGGTTGCCCGTGCTACCCGCAAAGAAGTGGGACCAGGCTCCCCATTAAAAAGAAGAAAACAAAAAATGTAGGAAAATTGAAATATTTTTTAATATTAACCTTTTTAATGGCCAATCCCTCAGACGTAAAACATTTTAATGGCCATTTTCTAGACATACCGAATAAAGTGTAAAATCAGTCGAACCAATTGTGATTTTATGGTTGAGAATAAACCTTATGTTTGGAGTGAATTAATGAAAAGTTTGCAATATTCCTGTGTAAAGGTTTTATCCTGATTTTGTTGACTAGGGGTTCTTAGTCTTTCCATTGGGGCCAAATTAAAGTGAGAATGTTCAATATGAAAATGGTCCCTAACATATGAGTGGAGACAAATATTAATAATGCATATGATTCTTTCTACTTAATTAATTAATTTAAATAAATTAAAATAAAAATAAATTATTTAATTATAATATATATATGATATATTCTTTATAAAATATAATTATATAATATTAAATTATAGGATTAAGGTATATCAAGTATCGTAAAATATTTTTTCGTGTGTAACTAACATTCTAAAATATTTTGTGATACATTAGCACCCTGAAGTATTTTTCAAGTGCATTAATTAAGCACCCTGAAATATTTTTTATGCCTTGGTGATGAATGCACTACAAAATAATTTAGGATATTAGATACTCCTAAAATAATATTTTATAGTGCTAGATATACTAACAAATATTTTAAGGTATTGAACGCACCTAAAAAAATATTTCAAGATATTAGATACACTACAAAATACCTTAAGCTTTGGATGTACCTAAGAAAATATATCGAGGTGCTAGATATTCCTTAACCCTAAATTATATATCAATTTAAAAAAATTAATAAATATAAAAAATAAATTAAATTAAAATATTATATTTAAAACTAAAACAATATATAATATGACCTCACACATTCCTAAACAAATATTTCATCTTCTCAACGATAATTGCATGAATTTAATTCAGCCATTTACTTGTATCAAAAAAAAAAAATTCAGCCATTTACTCGCAACTGAGGATTGAGGGAGGAGGATTAATTGATGAGAGATATCATCAAACTATAATATTAGATTAATTGTTTTCCCAGAAGAATGAGATGGATTGATGAAATTAATTATCACGTTTGTTTCTCAATTTCTCAGAGCAATAGAAGAGAGGACCACATATCTTATGAAATATTATTGGAAATAAAATCAGAACAAAACGTTTGGGATTTGAATCATACGAGGGTGGCGTTATCATGAACAATTATCCGTTCTAACTTCCAACTAAGTCCCAAGTCCTAACAAACAAAAACAAACAATATATAATATATATATATATATATATAAATATTCCCATACTACTTTTTTCCAAGATAATCATTGCTATTAATACGTATAAGGTCATAAATTTAAATTCTAAACTGAATGATTATTCTTTGATCAAATCATCATTGTTGAATAAATGTCTGTATTTGGCCAAAATAACAAAAGAATAAATATCTATAATTAGTGGGGCCTTCTTAATCAGGAATGGAGTTAATCGTTATAAGAAAGTTTAAGATTAAAAAACAACATAATTCTGTTTTATAAGATATACTATGAAGATATCTAAATATTTAATATATTTTTATTTTTAATTAATTACATATTTCTTTTGTATCCTTCTTCATTTCTTTTTATTTTTTTCCATTCATTCTCCCACCCATTTTTTCTATATATAAAGCTTTTTTTGTAAAATAATTATATTTTTAACTTATTTATTGATTCTATCTAATTTTAATTAATATTTTAATATTCGATTAATTATATCTTATAAAAAATAATATATGGAATGGGGGATTGAGTTTAGGTGTTCGTTATCAAGTGATGAGTATTTTATTTTTTTTAAAAAAATATTATTTTAATATTTATATAGAATCTAAAATAAATAAATATATATACATATTTTTTTTAACTGTCAGTTTTTAATATTCATATGATTAGCTTTTTAAACAGTTGATCAGCACAAAAAGCAGCTTCCCTCTGAATCTGTGATCCACAGTAACTTGCCAACTTGCATCAATCATTGCCTTATTTCGTACTCATTACCTTATAACTGAGATTCCAATCCAATTTTATTAAAAAATAGACTCTGATATCTTAATAATAAAATTTTTATCTAAACTAATCATTTATTTGAATAATTGATAATATGATAAAAAAATCGTCAAATACTGGATAGTTCAATATATTATATAAAAAATGTTGGTTACTTTACTTACTACTATCGTATATGGCTTATTTGGATTGTTTTTTTTAGGAGAGTTTATAAAAAGATTAATTTAAAAATAATTTTAGATAAATTTTTTTAGAAGAGAATTTATAAAAAAAATAATTTTAAACAGAATAAATATTTAGATAATTATTACTAGAATGACTTTTGTGATTAATAAATTACTAACAATTATATAAATAATTATTTGTTATTATTTATCATCTTCTCTCATCACCAGCATTTGCCTCCACTTCCCTCTGTAGCCAACGACATCAGTGACAACAATAGAAGAGGAGGAGGAAGACACAAAGGAGAGAGAGGCGACGACAACAATAGAAGAGGAAGAAGAAGACTTATAGGAGAGAGATAAGGCAGACAGCAACAGAAGAGGAGGAAGAAGACGACATTCCAACGATCCCCCACGTTCTAACAAATGGCGAGTGAAGAAAGAAGAAATGGGGAGACTATAGGACTTTCGACAGACCAGCAACGGACCACCTAGTGACAGACCACCAGCGACACTACGCCTAACTATAGACCAGCGCACCCACCGACGAATCACCAGTGACGCTCCACCCAACGACGAAAGGACCAACGGCAGAGCATCAAAGTGAAGGTGAAAAGAGGAGAGTGTGTCAGAAAAAATAAAAATAAAATAATAATTGAACAGTCTATAAACTTTTTTTTTCACCTAAAAACTAGTTGCCATCAACTTATCTGAAATACAGGTTTAAACCATCTTATAAAAAAAAAGTGAATATTTGGTTACAATTTTCCCAAAATCATAATTTAAGCTAAAAATTATTTTAAAATTATAGTTTTAAGAGTAACCAAACACCCACATAATTCTCAATTTGGCTGTCCAAAGCTTTGCGAGGTCATGCCTTCAAATGTTATACATTCCCAACTTAGTTCATAAATAATCCTTTTAATTAATCTATTGACTATTCCCCTTCACTGTGACTTATGAGTACAGGCAAAACGATATTTTATTTTTTGAATCAACAAAAAAAGGAATCTGAATCACAAGGCCGACATGAATTTTAAAATAATATGTACCCTGGTGTGAGTCACTTGGCCTTTCATTATAAATGCTCATTTAAGCTAATCAAAAGCTAATCTTTATATCTTTATCAAATACGAATAAACAATTTACACAAATCACACCGTGAAATGCCTTGCATATTACAAAAGTACAAAAAAACATTATTTTAAGGACACTTGAGCCCTGTAAAAAAGGGAGGGAACCCCTTCAGTGGGATCTTTTTCATAATTAATAATATTTGTATTATGGAGATAAGCTTACGGTTTTAATCCTCCGCGGTGGGGTGCACTGTAGGTTCTGTTCCATTATCCACGTCATCGTCACCGTTGATTTGATCCAGCACCAGAACCAATCCCATGGCGAAGGCCCCATCAAACCCTGGCTTCACGCAAAGCGTGAACACTTCCTTCCCCAGCATCACGCTCGTTGTCTGATCTACCTTTCGTCGGATCTCCGCCATGGATTCCTTCGTCGCATTGTACACCGTACAGTTCCGCTGCGAGAAGCAACCTTCGATCTGGTAGTATAGCTGCTCCTCCACTCCGCCGGAGCCGCCGTTGTCGTCGTACACCTCCACGGTCAGGCTCGCTCGTGACCGCCCGATGATCGACGATCTCTTCACGCTGAAGATCGGCTTGTCGCCGTCCATCCTCTCCCCCTTGTACCCTTCCCACCGTTGATGCAGGCTCGGCCTCTGTTCACAAACACCAAATTATCCAATTACAAAAAGTGATTGAAATGACAGAACAACCAATTACAGTGAAGCAGTAGTAGTTCAATTCAAGTATTGAACCATGAGAATGAGATATCTGGATTTTGATCTGAGGTTGGATTGGGGGATGAAATACCTTTCGGCGAACGGTGAGGAGGCAGAGGCCGTGGGGATCCATGAGGACGAGCTCGTCCTTATCGCGGGCGTCGGGTCCGTAAGTGTCGACCCGGAAGACGAGCTGGCCGTGGGAGTCATAGACGGTGAAGCCGTCGCCAGCGAAGAAGAGGGAGGTCTTGAGAACGGTGAGATGGGTTTCTTCTTTGAAGACGTAGGCGTCTTGGACAACGAAGGTCTCTTTCATAGTTGAGACTCTGTGAAAGAAGGTTTGGTTAGTGGAGAAGAATAGAGAGAAGACTAGAAGAGGGTGAATGATCTGAGGAAGGAGGAAAGAGGAAGGAGGAAGGCGCAGGAATGGAATATATATTGATAGAGAGAGAGAGAGAGAAGAGGAATGGGGAAGAAGATGAGAGTGGCTGTGACTTTTAGATGAGGAAGATGAAGTGTGTGTGTGTGAAATGGTGAAAGCGGAGTGGGCTCAAAAAGAAATAGTAGAATATATGAAGTAGGTGCCAACTGTAGCAATCTCCCCACAATTTTTTTTTGGAAAAAATCTAACCACGTTGACGCTGACAAATTTCTCTAATGAGTTGCATATTACTCTCCCACTTCTTTTTATAATTTATATACAAAATAATTAATAAATTTAAATAAATTAAAAAAATATATGATATAAATTTATTTTAAAAATTAAATTTAATCATAATTAATTTATTTAATTTTTTAAATTTATCTATAAAAATTATTTAATTTTTATAATTAAAATTAGAATAAGTACTACAATTTTGTTAGGCACAAGGATTTAGTGTCATCTCATCCGTATAACTTTTTTTTTTTAATCAAATCATATAGTATATTTACTAATTTAAATCAAAACCAATAAAAATTAAGTATATCATATGATATTAATTTTTTGATGAACTAAAATTTAAATCTTAATAAAAAAATATTTATAGTTAGTGTCTCTTAATATTCTGAAAGATTCATTTGAATTAATATTTATAAAAATAATTTTTATCCTAATTGACTCTTACAAATTAAAGTTAAAACTACGAAGAAAAGTCTAAAAACTTAAAAGTCAAAAGTTTTAAAAAAAATTGATTCAATTTTAACGTAAGTTTTGGTCTATGAGTCATTTAACCCAAACATCCTTCCAAACATAATTCTAGGTTTAAATTCAGTTTTTGAGTTGAGAAAATAAGTTTGTGGGGCCAAAAGCCATACCAAACAAAGAATACGAATACACTGGGGGAAAAAAACTAAACCAGATTAAGTAAAATTTAGAAATGACAAGGATGTTTAGATTAATATTTTAGAAATAATTTTAAGTAGTTTGGATTAATTTTTTAGAAATAATTTTAATTAAGTATATAAAAATAATTCAGCATAAAGATACTTCTAATATTATAATTTAAGAGTTTACTAAACACAGGCCTTATAGGCTTGACACTCGCCAAGCCAACACAATTATGTACTAGGTAAGTTGTGCATAATCATATAATTTAACTTTTTATCAAAGTAGTGTAAATCTATGTGCCATGACAGGAAATCAGATAAACGGGTCATATTATTTTTTACCAATTAAGTTGTGTAATATGTTTAAAGTTCTTTACTACAAATGACTGAACGAAAGTATATGAATGGTTTCTTGACATTTTTTTGTGTGTACAAACTTTACAAACAAGATAGACACTTTGCAAATTTATTGATGACCCATTGTTCATAATTTCTAAAAGTTATTAATATTGATATACTCAATTAAGTCATAAATATAAGAGCTAAATAGTAAATATATTTTAATCATAAATATAAGATTTTGATCTATTTTATTTTATAAAATTATAATTCTCTCCCCAGAGTATCTTTATATGATTACACATATCAATTTTTTTTTATTAAAGGTAGTTCAAATACATATAATTAAATAGTTATTTTAAAAAAATTAACATATAATTGTTATAAATAATTAATTTAACTAATTTACTTAATTTATTTAAATTAGTTAAATATATTTTATATTAAAAACTAGAGTGAGTATTAACTATTAGGATCTCTTTGGGATGTTTCATTTTGTATATTTATAAAGATTAAATAAATTAATCTAACTTTTTATTTTGATAATATAAATACGATTCAGTTGAAATAATTTTTTTATTCTTTAATTGAACATTGTGTTTTTTTTATCAAAGTATGTTTCCTTAATAGGATACAAATTTTGTGATGGCACTCAAAAACTTAAATATATCTTTGTAAAAAATATAATTTTATTGGAAAACAATAAATTATGAAAACGTTTTGAAAATCAACTATATTTAAAAAATAAAAAAATAATTAAGTGTAAAAAACTAATTAGACTGAAGGGTTCATTAAATTAAGAGTTAAAAATGATAATAAAAAATGCTTCATCTTGAGAGATTTTTTTTAACAATATACTTCCATCTCCAGGTCAATGTCGGTCCTTTGTATCCTGGTCTCACTACAAGTCTTTTACAACAGTTTCGCTCACCAAGATTACCTCATCGCAGATTATGTTTAATTGTCTATATTAGTGTAATTAATTAAAGTCCCGTCCAAGTTCCTAAACAATCTTAAACAAAAGTACCAAAACCATCTACTTATGTATTCTGAGGAAGGACAGCTATTATACAATTTATAAGTACTTCAATTTTAGAAGGATTTCATTTAAGAAAAAAGTATTTTATAATACTAAATACTTTAATTTTATTTTTTATATATGTTCAATATCTTAATCTTATTTATGGTATAATTTTAGCTATAATCTTTTTAATTTAGTATAATTTTACCTATAATATTTTTAATTTAGTGCAGGTGGTACTTAAAAAATAAGATTATGTATAAAATTGTACCAAATTAAAAAGATTATGCGTGAAATTGTACTAAATTAAAAAAATTATGGGTAAATTTGTATCATAAATAAGATTAGGCTACTGGATGTATATGAAAAATAAAATCAAGATATTGAGTACTATATAACTATAGAAAAAATTATAACTTTTAGTTCCTAAATTTTTTTCTCAACCATCAATTCAGTCCCTAAATTTTTTTTATAATAAAACAAATAGTAACTTAATATTTATAATTTTGTTAAGTAGGAGTTTCTTAACTCTTAAGGTATGTTTGGATGGATAAAAAAGTAAGAAGAAAATAGAGGGAGATAGTACTATAAAGAATTTTTTTAAAAAATAATAAATAAATTTATTATTTTTTAGAATTTTTTCACATAATATTTTTTTTAATTTTTTTCCTATCTAAATATAGGGTTAAAGTCTAAGGGCAAAAAAAAAAAAAACAATTAAAACTAGGGGAAAAAATGGAATGTGGAGGTAGATATAAGTTAGGTGAGGCTACATATGGGCATGGTTAATTTACAGCCACATGGAACAGCAATCCTGGATTTTTCTTTTTAATGGTATTAATTTAAAAAATGGTGAATTAATTAGAAGAAGTTCGTAAGACTGAAACTAGCAATCGATGCTGACTTTATTGAAATAAAAAATAATAAATATAAATATAATCACATCAACCTTGGTCCCTGAAACATGTTTAATTACGATTTTTATTATTTTTATTATAGTAAGAGTAGTACTTGAAACAAATTTTATAGAAAGTTTTAATTTAAATTTTTCGCTCTTTTTTCTCTCAATGCATTTATTATATATATAATTAAAAAAATAAAAAATTTTAAAAAATATAACTTAAATTTTAAAAGTGTAAATTAATTTATTTTTTACACTTTATAAGCTGTTGACTATATTTTTTAAACAAATAACAAAATATTTTATTATAAATTTTTAATTTAAAATTTTAAAATTTAAATAATATTTTTTTGAGATTTTCTCAATAAAAAGTTTTTTATTACAAAATTTATTGCTTAAAAATATATAAAATTTATTTTAAAATCTAAATATAACTTATTTAGTATAATTTTTTTTAACTATGTGTTATATTTTTTTAACTAAATAAAATAGAATATATTTTCATGTAGCTGAGAATATATTAAAAAGAGTTATCTCACCTAAAATTGAATTGTATCCATTCAAGAACTAGGCCTGGCTCCTTATTTTAAAAATTGGATAAAACAGGGACATGTTCAAAATTCCAAGTGAGGTACATGGAAGTCAATTCCACTAGGGAAGCCTTCGAAACAACTTGTAAGTTCCCACATGCA
Source organism: Leucaena leucocephala (assembly GCA_037074615.1). Taxonomy (NCBI): domain Eukaryota; kingdom Viridiplantae; phylum Streptophyta; class Magnoliopsida; order Fabales; family Fabaceae; genus Leucaena; species Leucaena leucocephala. The sequence continues at coordinate 20,755,086 of CM073556.1, read as the reverse complement.
TTGATCTTCACTCTATAGGCTTGGAAGACTTTCATTATACATGTGACAAATATAGATATATTATACTTCATCCGATCTTATTATAAGATTCGATTAATTTTCTTTAGATAGATATAATAAATTAAATAAATTAATTAATTATGATCAAATTATCTCATATTATATACTTTTTAATTTATATAAATTTATCAATTAATTAACTCTTATATTAGTTATAATTAATTAATTTTTTAAATTTTTTAAATTTATCTAAAAAATTAACTAACATTTATAATTAGAATAAAAAATAATAGTATATAAGCATTATTAGTATTAAAAAAAGAATGAAAAGGCGAATGGCATAAAGATTAAATCACGTAACCCGGGCAATAATATGTAATATAAGTAATTGGAATATATGATTTGATATTATTCTGTATACGTATACTAAAAAAATTCCAGCTTTGACTAATCCGTCGGTTTGAGGAATAATATGCTTATTGTGGCTAAATATGGCCCTTAATTTAATGTGTTACGCGTGGGCATGATTAAATAATGTGACATAAATAGAGATAATAATAAACGTGGTCCCGATTAAACCTTTCAAATATATAATCAATCCCTTCCATAAAGTCACTTTAATTTGGGATAAAAGCAAATCGCGACTGGCTCCATGCAAATCTTACTTTTCTTTGGTGGAAAACAATATTATTTTTTATAATATATAAGATTCACTATTTTTTGTTTTTTGGCTAAATATAAGTACATCCTATTAAAAATAATATTAATTTAGAAACTCTCTTCTATTGGAAACAATCTTAACGTAGAAACTCTCGGGCACTAAACGTAGATATATATCTTAGTAAGTGTTTAAATCTTAGTTGACCATGCTATTAAGAACTAATAATTTCTATTATACCTTATATTAGTATTTGATATATAATTAATCACTAATATTTTTTTTTTGTTACAAAATTTTTAAAAAGGGGTTGGGCCATCCACGATTTAAGGGTAGGGCGAAGTCTCCTTTCCTTCTAGGCGATACTAATGTCGGGCAGGGCGAGCCGTCTATTATCTTCAAGCGTAAACCTAGACACCCAAGAGCTAAGATGCCTTCCCAAGCACTGTAACTAGAACTATAATAAAGTGATACTCCTAGAGATTAGACGCGCTCTAAATAATCATATGTCTCAACCTTTGCCAATCATTAATAAATTAACAAGCCTAAAGGTAGTAGCATGGTTTTTTTTTTAATTTACTGTTCCATGATGGGCCAACTTAGATGGGTCTACTGGGTCTAGTCGGCCCAGATTAATTTTTTTGGTAACAGGCCCGTATCTATTTTACCTCCACTAATTTGTGAATTCGTACCTAGCTATAAGTTCTACTCCTCATGTGTTTAAGGAATATGATATTTATTTTAAATATAATATATATTTTTTATATTTATAAAAATAAATTTAAATTATTTGTATTGATATTCTCTTAATAATAATTAAAAAAAATAATTTAAAAAAGATGAGTGTAATATTTTAAAAAATATATATTACATTATTTAATTTAATTAATTTTTAATATAATTAAATTAGTTAAATATATTATATAATAAGTGAATAGGTATTATTATTTTATATGTATTGATAATAAGCGTAAAAAGAATATAAAGCACTATAAAGAAGTAAATGGAGCCGTACGACTTCATTTACTATTGTGTTTTTTTTTATTCCTTCAAATACATACCCACATTTTGCCATACATACAAGTGCTGTACAGCTGAAATGGGAAGGTATGCCTTGTCTTGTCACCACGTTAGGGTTTTAACCATTTTTTTTAAAAATTAAACTTAATATATCATCATCATTATACTCGAATATCAGTATTTTTTTTTATTAACATGAAAGGTTCTTCTTCTTCTTGGTATCATGAATGGTTAATGTTTTTTTTTAATTAAAAAAGTAAACACTAATAATATGAGATTATAAATAGATTAAATCTATAATTTCTTATTTATAAAAAATTTTGTATATTATTAGGCTATAAGTTTACCAGTATTTGACACTATTACTAACGGACAAATATAATTTATAAGAATATAGGTACATAATAAAAAGAATCTTATTAACTCTAAATAATTATCATGTCAAATACCCATTACTCAAGCACAAAATCATTGGTAAAATTGAAACCACATACAGTCAATCAATCCAGACGCTTGCATGTGAATGGTTCCCTTGTATTATGGTAATTTTTTTACTAAAACTTGAGATTTAGTTAAAATGAGTAATATATTTAAAAAAAAAAATAGAAGCAACAAACTGTGGAGAGTGTAGTAGAGTTGTACGATAGTTTATAGTGGTAAAGGCTACGGAATGTTACTGTAACTGAGTTGGACTACACGCTGGTTCAGTGATCACAGGTGCCAAAACATGTACTCTCTCGTTTTGGCCTTTCAACCATTTGACTACTGCTGTCAACACTTTCAAAATGCCCTTTTCCTCATTAAATAAAAGAAAGAAGAAACTACAGTATTTGTTCTGTGTACGTACCCACGAAAAAAGTTGGCCAGACCAGAGCTATAAATACTGTAACAGTGATGTTATTTCATGCGTCGTCAATGTACTGAAAACGAGAAAACCAAAACCCTTGGGGGCTTCTTCCTAGCTTGCTAGCTTTGTTGTTGCTGATAAGAATGATGCAAAGTTTAAAATTTTTTAAGGTAGCTTTGGCATTTGTTATTTATGTGTCCAACTATGAGACACACTCCCATGAAACGTAAACATCATATAATATATACTCCTGATATATAATATATAGGTTATTTTTATAAGTATAATTTAGTCTAAAATATATCACTTTATTCTTATATATAAATTATTTTAAAAAAATTATTCTTAACTATAAATTATTTATAGAATAATTAATGATTTTTTTCTAATTTTACCACTAATGAGTATAAAATCGTAATAATTAATGATATTTTTTTAATAATGGCAAATATAGAAACTTTTGATTAATTAATGTATTTTTAAGTATACGAAAATGAAATATAAGTGATTTATATCTAAAAATAGAGTACTAAGTCACTTGGAAAATAATGAACGCTTATTTGTCAATTTTTGCTCTTCCAATTAATGCATAAATGTGACTCTTTATATTCTCTCTCCTTCACAATTTTATTTAATATAGGTAAAATACAACAAAATTAATGTATGACATTTAATGAGTTAATTACAATTTTTTTATTCTAATGAATTAATTAAAGTAACTGTAGAGAATATAAGTAAGTAGTACTACGTTTCTACCAACTTTTTCGACTACATCTGACATTATATAAAAAAAACAGGTTAATTTTATGGCTCTACGTACGTACACATTACTAGAATCCAAAAACAAAACAAAACCAAACCCCATAGAGAAGCATCATCATCACCGAGGACTTCAACACAAAACAAAGTACAAAAGAAGGCCTTTGAATTCTAGAAAGGACGATTAACTAGAACAGTAGAACCAGAAAACCATCCTTAACATCGTCTCTCTTTCCCCTTTAATTTCGTCGTCCTTTTGTTTTGTCTTTCACTTTCACACTCCCCCTTTAATTCTGCACTGGGTACCTCACTCCTGCTGCCAAAGCAAGTTCTTGCTCTATCTGCATTATTTATTATTATTAATAAATATTGATAATCACCATGTACATATATAAATCTCCGACACTGTCAAAGTATAAAGTAGGAGTTGTCTGAGGAATAATATATAGGGAGTGTAAAAAAGTAGTAGTACTTGGAAAAGTTCGTGTAATTTGTTCTTGAGATAGCAATATTCATGCTCTAGCATCTCCAAAGCTCGCAGGCATCTGAAATGAACCAGACACTATGCAAGGTAAGAAGTAGCTAAAAAGACGTTAAACTTTATATATAAATGAGAGAGACGAAGAAAGTAGATGAGTAGAGCACGTGCCCGGCACGGTTGTTCTGGTCAGTGGCAGCACGAAACGCGACGCAGACGTTTCGAACTCTATTGGCGCCAATACTTGAGCTGCTTCCCATCAACTGGTTCACATGGATTCCCATTTTCTTATAGTCAGACAACTCCCTATCCATCAGCAATGATCTGAGGTTTCGGAGAAGCTTCTCGGACTCGTGGAAGTAAATGTTGACAACCTCGGAGACGAAGTTTGGAGATGACTCATCCTGAAGCTGCTGAAGCTGCAGGAATTGCTCATCAAGAACTCCCTGCAATCAGTTATTAACATACACCAATTCTTAAATGAATCATTCATTCATTAATATCATATCAAGACACAACATGACGTAAGTACGTAACGTTGTTGAGAACTGAAAACTGATGATGACGACAAAGTTAATGATGATAATACCTGGTGGAAGAGGAAGGCGAGGAGGCGGTTCATGTCGGCCCACAAACGGTCCGCGCCGAGCCCAAGCATCCACAGTGGGAGACCCGTTTTGACTCACTCTTCACTAACCTCCCTCACAACCACCACCACACCACACACAGGCGCCAATCTGATATAATGCGAAGAAAGAACAAAGTCTTTTGATGATCTCTTCGCTTTCTCGTTGGCTTTAATTTGTGGTTTGTTTTGTTGTCGCGGGTATTTAAACAGAGACAGAGAGAGAAGAAGAAGAAGATGAATTGTGGGAAGGCCACAAATACCAAGGTGACAAATACTGGAGAAGACGAAAAGAGAATAAGAGATTGGAAAGGCGTGCAGGGGAGGGAGGGGTGTGTTTGTGGGGTTTGAATATCGAGGTGAATGTGGGGTATCTACCGGACCATGCTACGACCCTCAGGCTATAGCGGACGACTGAGTCACCTGCTGTTCCAGTACCTGGTCACCTCGCGTGCCCTAACTCCTCCCATTAATTTATTCAGTTTCTTCTTCTTCTTCTTCTGGTTCTGGTCATGTTATTGTGGTCAGTTTCTCGAGAGGGAGCATTGAAGTGTGGGAGGTGCATGAGAAGAGAATAGAGGGCGCCCCATAAACAGGGGTGTGGTGTGACGGGAGTGACAGGTGGGTGAAAAGTGTTTTGCCTTCTTTAAAAAGCTTTTTATGCTTTTTTTTGTCTTTCTCTCTGCTGCTGCTGCAACTGGGGGGAGTATCGGGGAAGATGAACTCTCTGAAATTAATCTTACCTTTTTCTAAAATCTAAAATCTAAAATCATTGGTTACTCTTCCCCCTTCCATTTTCACATTTACCTTGTCCCACGCCCAAAACATAATCAAGCACTAAATTATAGGTGCTCCTCATATTATAACGGAATTCTCCTACTTCCAAATTCAATCATATTCCCTCCAATAATCCTATACGTAAATAATATTCTCTCATGTAGGCGTCGTCTTATATATCACTTGGATCGTCATTATAAGTCTCTTCTGAAAGATTTTTTTTTATTTTAATTATAAGTCTACTTATAAGTTTATTAAACTTACAGGTTATTAATGACTTTTTAAATTTTATTCTTATTCTCTCGTTGAGTGAGGAGAGAGAAACATAATAGAGGGGTGGGAATGTTTTAAATGCAGGCAGAGAAAAAAATTAATAAGGCCAAATATAAAAAAAAATTATTAATTTAAAATATATTTAATGTCTTAATTATTATTTTTAATAGTTGAAAAAAAGATATATAATAGGTATCAGAGTCATATAAATAACACTATATGATTCGTTTAAATATTTAACGTATATATTTTTTATAATTAATTATATATCTCTCTTATCTCTTTTCCTACTCATTTTCTTTCACAACTTATCATCTTACAAAAATAAGTATATATTTAGAAAAAAATATATCTCTTACATATTTATTACATTCAAATACTCTGGTCCTTATTATTATAGGGCATATTCTAGAAGCAACTTTTGGTCACAAATATCAGTTACCAACAATCATATTATTAATTACTTTTTTCTCATTTTACCCTTGTTATTAATTAAATTTTAAAGTTGCAAAATTAAATCACATCATTTAAAGAGGAGCAAAGTTAAAAAAATTATCAATTTAGAACAAATTTAATAATTTAACTATTATTTTATTGGTACCTGAAAAAAAGTTAAAAGTACTCTATAATAAAATAAAAATAAAGTAATTTCAATCAATATTTTGATCTACATGGTTTAGTTGTTATTTATATATATAATATCTAAGGAAGTATGATAATGTCCCTAAAAAAATTCTTAGTTCATATATACACCTTATAATTAAGATAAAAAATAATTCTCTCTACGTTATATAGAACTAGGACTAATTGTTTACGTACATCAAATGGGAGTATACTTGGTTGGATGTGAGATATCTCACATATGATAAAATTGGGTTAATAAGATACATACTCCTTCTTATACTTATTATATAACTTGAAGTCATCTCTAACTACAGTTCACAGTCTGATGACCCTAAATTTCTCTCTTTAACAGTTTAATTACTATTTCCATTATTTAATATAATATTTAATTAATTTTTTAGAAGTTAATCGACTAATTTAGATAAATTAAATAATATATAATATGAATTTATTTTGAAGAGTTAGATTTAATTATGATTAATTAATTTTTTTAATATATTAAAAAAAATAACTAAATTTTATATTAAGAAAAGAGAGTATTTTTTGAACATGAGATTATGAATTTTATCTTTTTATGGGTATAATAGATGGGTGAGTACTAACAAAAAAAAAATGCATCTAACTATTTTATCATACTTTAAAAAGAGTTGTTGAGTCATTAATTCTCTTTAACAATATTTCTGCAGGTTTACCGTACCCTAGAAGAATAGTATAGGAAAACGCATTGAACTTGAAGTCTCTTCATAAATTGTAAGAGTTAATATTTAAAAAAACATTAATTAATGAACTACCAGGTAATTTATATATGAGACCATCGATTCCTTTAAAAAGACCCTTTATATAAACAAGGGAAAATTTCATTTAAGTACTTCTGTAGCAAATTAATATCATATTCTCCTATATAATTATGAAATTTCGTTGTACCCCGCTGACCAAAATGAAATTAAATTTTATGGGTAAAAAGACATATTTGCCCCGTATGCTTTTGTAGCCTTTAACAGTAGACATATAGGAAATTAATAATAAATATAAAAAAAAATAACAATTCTCACAAATATAAGTAGCAACGTCTACATTAGCAAATATAATAAGGTAATTTATAACAAAAATAAGGGAATAATTAACAACTCTCATAAATTCAAATGTCAATGCTTACATTAACAAGTAGAATAAGCAAATTTTTAACAAAAGTAAGGCGATTAATAATAAATATAAATAACTTAACAAAATCTATTAATACAGATATCAATGTTTACATTAACAAATGCTATAATATTATTTACAACAAGAATAAGGTAACTAATAACAAACATAAGGGAATTAATAAATTCTATAAATTTAAGTATCAATGCCTACATTAACAAATGCAATAAGGTAATTTATAACAAAAATAAGACTATTAACAACAAATATATGTGAATTAATAATTGCCATAAATATAAGTATTAATATATACATTAACAATTGAAATAAGTGAATTTACAACAAATATATTTTTCAGTCACCAGAGCCCTGATCATTGGTAACAGAGTATGGCTGATTGCCAGTATCTGAAGGCCTAATCGGTGGCCGAAGATCGGGTGACAATTGACCATTTTAATTAAAAAAAAAACAAAGGACAAACATATCTTTTGACCCATAAAATTTAATTTAATTTTGGTCTTGGGGTGCAGTAAACTTTTAGAATTATATGGGGAGAATCTAATATTAATTTGCTACAAAAGTCTTTAAATAAAATTTTCTCTATAAATAACCGGAGGAGGGAGTATATACTAAAGCCTAATCTTGCTTGGATTGTACCAGTACTAGTTTAGCTTCAACATAAACTTGATATCTGTGGAGTAAACGTTGGATCTTATATCGCAGATAGTTCCATCCCAATGCTATAATCTGTAGTAATATTAAGTTATAATTCGTTTTTGCCATCTTTTCCACATGTAAAATTTGGTTTAATTTCTACATTTGTTAGAATAATATAATTAAGCAAAATTATATATAGTAATTCTCAAATAGTTAATAAATACCACAAAATATTAAGAATCGTACACGGTTGTTTGGCAAGTGTGTTTTAATTTCAAAATAAAATTTTCAGTTTAGATTAAAAGATTAATTGTATATATATCATCATTGGGCAGATAAATCCAATAACATTGTTTTCCTTCCTATTCATCAATTTGAGAGACGCATGATATGAGTTAAAAATACACTTTAACCGTACAAAGTGTGAAACGCAGTTATGGGTTAAGCTATAGTTTAACTTAATCAACAATATGGGGGCATGTTAATTAATAATTTATTTATATATAAGAGTAGTTTGTTTATTTTATAGACGCCTCGAAATCGTTACTTGGAAGGCATGCTATGTAATGACGTAAGCATGCAACTTCTCTGCCTTAACATAATAATTGCTGTCTTTTTATATTATTTATCCATTATTATCGAGTGTCAGATAAATAATACCCCCAACTTTTTGACAGTCCATACTTATTATTTCACAAATTTTCCAAATGTAATCAATTAATTGCACCCATGATTAACATAATCAAGTCCTATGAATGTGTGCATAATAATAACAATAATAATAATAATAGTAATTATTATTATTAATTTTAGAACAAGCTAGCTTGTTTGAATATACCAATGTTCAAAACTAAAAACAATGAACCCAGAGGTGTGCATAGCTAGGTTTCATGATTGTGCCTTTTAAATATTCTCCCGTGCATATTTACCGTAGCTACTATTCTATTTTATTATTAGTCTCTCTGTGTGTGTGTATAATATAATAAATTCTTACAGAACAAGTAATGCCTTTTGTGAGTGGCTTTGTATGATTAGTATAATACTAGTTGGTTTGGTTTGTTTTTACATTATCCGATGGCTTCGAAATTCCAAATGTTGTTGTCCCTTATATAATTTGGTGGAACTTCGAGGTCATTAGAGAGAGAGAGAGAGAGAGCATGGTAATTCTTCTGTCAAAGTTTAAAAGTAACGGTGAAACACACTGCTGGAAAAAAGGCTTTCTAAATCGGTTGAAAATAGACTTATACACCGAACTTTGATCCGGTGTAGAAACAACCCGTGTAAAAAGTTTAATATTCTACACCGGTTGTATATGACCGGTGTAAACAATCAGTTTTTTTAAATCGGTTATTTCATACAACCGGTTTAAAAATTAATGTCAAAATAAATAAAAAAATCAAAATAAAAAAACTCTAGATCCAAAATTATTTTTTTCTTCGTCACAAATCTGAAGGAGGAGAAGAGTGATGAAGACGAATAGGTACCTGTAAAATGCAAGCAGAGAACAAAAAAGAGGAAGAAAGAAAAAGCTAAAGAACCCAGAAACGAAAGAAACAAAAACTTAGATATATGCGCAGAAATGAAAACCCATAAACATCATCACCTAATTGAAGATATAACAAAAACATCGTCACAATTCCTTTTGGTTACCTGCTCAAAAGCAAACAAAAATATATTTAAACAGAACCCAGAAATAAATGAGGCAAAAACTCAAATATATATATAAAAACGAAAACCTAGAAACGCCGTTACCTAATTAAAGATATCACAGAAACATAGTCACAATTCCTCCGACTTACCCAGTTAAAAGTGAACAGAAATATATTTAAACAAAATCGAGAAAGAAATGAACAAAAAAATAGACACCCACCATCGCAGATTTAGATCTTCTTCTTTGGTGAGCTTTAGAGGTTACAACGACTGACTTCAACAATAGAGAACAACGAGTACAGGTATGGGTCATCGCATATCTAGGTCTTCTTCTTCGGTGAGCTTTAGACAGTGTGTTACGAAGGTGGAGCTTCCTGTCACCATGTGTTCTCCCTTGGCTAGTTTTCTCCAGGGACGATGATATGATTTGTGAAGATAGGGAATCGTAAAAAATTAATGCCACCGCTCATGACTTTTTACACCGTTCATGACTTTTTACAGCGGTCATATTTTACGACCGGTATAAATATTTCACCTTATTTACAAAAATGCCATCGCTCATGACTTTTTACACCGGTTATTACTTTTTACAGCGGTCATATTTTACGATCGGTGTAAATATTTCATCTTATTTACAAAAATGCCACCGGTCATTTTTTTTAAACCGTCTCCGCAGTGACCGGTTTAAAAATGGGGCTTTAAAAAGCCTATTTTCCAGCAGTGACATTTGCTCTCGTTGCTCAAGGTTGTTGGTTTTGTTCTTTTAATTTTGTTTCCTAAAGTGTTTATATCTTCGTCTATTCAAGTTTACCTTCTTCTTTCTTTCTTTTTCTGAATTTCGTGTTCCACTTAATTAGAGAGTCATCCTTTTTCTTAGTTTTCATTAAAAGAAGTGGTAGTACTCTTCCAAATTTAAATATAAGACATAATCAGTTAGTTAATTTTAGTTATAAATATAAGACATATTTTTTAAATTTATCAGTTATTTTTTAAATTAACCTTATTGATATTTTTTTAACAATAATCAAGTAAAACAATGAAAGAATGATTTAAGAAATATGATTTAGGTGATTTAAGAAAATATGTTATAATAATTAACTTAATTTATTTTATTAATCTAATTAAATTAATTAAATATGTCTTATATTTAATGAAGAGTGAAGTAGTATATATAGTGAACTAGTAATGAAGAGTGTTGTAAGTTTATAATAATTCAAGAATCAATGTGTGCGCGCTTGTGAGTTTTATATATGAATATACTTCAATTATAATGGCGTGAGCTTCACTAACGTTGGATTGAAGGATATAGATTCAATAATGTTATATATTTATTTTTAATTTGGTTACATTATAAATAACTCACCTAAATTTTATTTTTTTTCATATATAATTTTTTTAAATTTTAAAACTTTACAATAAATCCCTTCAACTCTTACATATATAGGCAGATAAATCCATCTCTTACTAAGTAATTTTGTTCATTATTTATTTATACGTATACTTAAAATTCAAGAGGTTTATATGCATGCAAATTAAAGTTTGAGATGGTTATATGGGATAGAATACTCTTAGTATCATATATTTTCATTTTCTCTCATAATCCAATCTCTACCATCAGATCCAAGAATCGATGGTTTAGATTTAATATTTCATTTTTGGATCTTATGGTAGAGCTTGGATTCTTAGATAAATAAAGGGTGTGGGATAATGAGGGTAACCCAGCCCAGGTTATATACCTGTAAAATATAATTTAAGGAGTTTTATTAAATGATACTTGATGGATCAAAATATATGGTTTTAAATTACATGGACCAAAACTAAAATGATGATAACTAAACATTGTATTAACCTAAAAATATTTTAATATTATAATTTGTTTAGGATATTCTAATGTGAATTTAAATATGTATAGGCCTAGGAGTTAGACCTAATGAAAAGTATTATGATAACATAAACACAAGGTTCAAGTTTAAGCCTATTTGTAAGTAAAAAAATACGTTTGGAAGAAATACTTTTAATTATGTTCGACAATGTTTAATATTATTTAATAGTATTAGATATTATATATAGCTATATAAAAAGTGAATTAAAAAAATTGTATGAAAAAAGTTTTGGTAGATTTGACACCAATCTTCCATCAAGGTCAGTGCATATCCTCAGGACTCATAAAGCGTTTATAGGGGACTTACGAAATCACCTGCCAAATAAGCCCTCACAACGGTAACAAAAATTGAACTCACATATTTGTGATATATAAATTAATTATTTATTATTTATGTCAACTCTCATTAGTTTAAATAATAAAATTGAATATAAAATAAAAATATTTTAACTGTTGGGTCGGCTCATTTTTTTTTAAATGGATAGGCCCTTTTTATGGGCCAAAAACTTCAGCTGGATTCAGTGGGTCATCCTTGTGGCCCACAACTTGAAAGCCCATTTATAGTATAAACCATAAGCATGGTTCATCTTGAGGCACGTGAGTTGGGGGAAACAGAAACTGATAAAAATAACTAACGGGGTTGGTCCGAGTGGTAAGCGGCTCGGTATCGTTTAAACGAGGTCTCGAGTTCGAGCCTTGGCGTACGCAGAAAATTCCCGTTGGGAGACTCACCCACCATAGCCAGGTGCGCGACACGGGTCGGATCCGGATGTAGTCGGAGCAAAGCTCCGGTGAACCGGGTGGGAAAAAAAAAAAAGAAACTGATAAAAATAGGGTTGGTAATTAAGGCAGCGTTTTTTCTTTGTCATTTTGAACAGTGACATTTGCATGTCAAGAAAAATACTCCTCCATTTTTAATATATCATCTAATTAAAGAGTTGATATTAGTTATAACTTCTATATATAAGACCTATTTTATAAATCTATCAACTTTTTTTTAAATTATCCCTATTGATACTACCTCAACAATAATTAATTAAAATAGAGAGGGAAGGAGTTAAAGAAAAAAATTAAAATATTTTAAAAAAAAATATATCATAGTAACTAATTTAATTAATTTTTTTAATCTAATTAAATTAATTAAATATTTTTTATTTTCGTATAAACGCCTTCTTTCCATTTGTCTCTATTCCAAGATTTTTCGGCGATTCACTCCCAAGACTTCTGCTCCATCTGCAAATCTTACCCACATGCACATATACAGAAAAATATCATATCTTTCTCAATGTGTCGTTGAAAAGTTCTTCACCGGTGAAGAAGAGAAATAATGTTAAAGTCAGCAGAAAAATCACTACTGCTACTGTAGCTGTTTCCGCTCCAGCTGAGGAAATTCAGGAGTATGAACTCCAACTAGACGTAACCTTTTTCTTACTGAAGTTTATAGTTGTTATCTCAAGTTTAAGTGTTCTTTGTGGTCTAAGAAAGAACATTTGATTTCTCAAGAATTCAGTTAACTTTTTGTGGATTTTTTTTAATTATTCTCAAATATAAACCTAAGAACTAAGAAATTAGCATGCCTCTCATGTGACAATTTTGAAATTTGTGAAATGTTATAAATTTTACTATGATGCTTTTTTCTTTTTAGGTACAAACTTCCTTCATGGGCTATGTTTGAACTTGGGATGGCTCCTGTCTTCCTCCTATGTTGGTACAATATATTCATGTCATTGCAAGCTTCAAGAAAATAATTGTGTTCCAATGAAGATCCCATTTTGATGACTTAGATTAAAGTGAGTAGTATATATTCATATATCTCCAATAAACAGTTAAAAATTTGATATTTAATATTTGAGTCTCTTACTTATAGAGCCATAGTTACTTTTCCTTCCAATTTTTCAGTTATTTCTTTTTTTTTTTAAATATTTATATTCTTCCAAATATCAATCATATAACAAAAGTATCCTACTAATTCTAAGCATAATTTTAATATCCATATTTTCATTATATCTTCTTTTTCTTATTTCGTGTGTGTGCGTTTTTCTTATCCTTTTTATGGATCAAATTAAAATGCAATTTCCAAATTCAAGGGCCCCAAAGCAACAGTTATGAATTACATTGCAAGGCAAGTTCATTGGCTGAAAATGAAGTTGTTTTTTTTGGAAGCAGGTGGTTAAGTAGAGAGTATTTCTGACATATTTTCTCATTTTGGTTTAACTAATAATAGGTTAGGTCAAACAGAAAGGATTAATTCTTTACAACGAATTTGAATTGAAGCTCGAGACTCTGTGGGTTCTAGCATTGTTTGAGAAGGACCCAGAATTAGTCAGCCGAGGGATTGCGCGGGGAACGGTGGTAAAGTTATGGAGAATGGGGTTTTTCGGCTGTGAGGTGATCAGAGCCATGAACGAAAAGGAAATGCCTGTGTTTTTCTCGTCTCTGTATTTCTGAGGTTCTAACGAGAAACGAGGCCTTTGAGGCTTGAAGTCGTTTGCTGGATTTTTCGTTTTAATGATGATGCGATGGATTGATATACTAATGCGCAAGTAGAAGTCTGAAATGAAAGTTAGCCACTTGCGAGACTTGTAATTTGTCGAATTCGGGGTTATAGTTGAAATTTTGAACTAAAGTTTGGGCTAAAGAGAAAGAAAGTGAAAAGCAGAAAGAGAAATAATAGGAAAAGAGATAAGGCGGGGAAGCTATAAAGGTTTTGGCCAAGAATTTTGTTCGCGAACGTGGTTGGAGAAATAAGGTCAAGATATTTTTTATTCTTAGATAAAACCTTTCTTTCTATTTGTCTCTATTACAAGATTTTTCGGTGTTTCTTACCCACATACGTATACAGAAAAATATCATATCTTTCCTCTTTATCTATAAACATGTCCAGCTAGTGCAGTGAACTTCAACTATTTTCTTCTCTCTCTCTCTCTCTTCCAATAGTGAAGGAAGGGGTGAAACATGGCGGCTGCAACGAATGGGTCAATCTTCGCATCTTCCACGCAACCATTCTTGGTTAAGCGGTCCGTCTCTTGTGGCGTTTCTAGCACGCTCGGTTAGTATCTATCTCTCTTATTATCTTTTTCCATGTTTTAAATCTAAATAACTTCCCGTATATTCAACGATTCTGATAACGTTGTCTGCAAACTTTGGTAAAAGAAAAATATGTCATTACTAATTAAGGAATGTGCTTTAGAGAGTACCCGATACTAATGAACCACTTGGATCAATGATATAAGGAGAAATTTGCTTCTTCTTTTTTCTGTGTGGGAATTTTGGCTTATATAGAGCTACCTGAATCAACAAATTCCTCAGCTCAATAGTATAATGTCCAGAAATATCAGATTGATTTCTGTAGATATGGAGAAAACAAGCTTTTTTGTTTTTTAATTTAAATTTCCTTTAAGATAAGATACACTGTTACATCACCCCGTTTTGGGAAGATGTGGATAGTTAGTTTGAATAGAAGAAAGCATTAAACTCCGAATTCGTGTAAAACTACATTAGTCTCGTATTTTTCTTATTGTAATAGTTGTATCATTTCTGATGCAGCCAACAATTTTCTCAATGTACCGTTGACAAATTCTTCTCTCGTGAAGAAGAGAAATGTTAAAGTCAGCAGAAAAATCAGTGCTGCTTCTACTGTTTCTGTTTCAGCTCCAGCTGAGGAAATTCAGGAGTATGAACTGGATACCTTTTTCTTACTGAAGTTTATAGTTATTGTCTCAAGTTGCAGTGTTCTTTGCAGTCTAAGAACATTTAATTTCTCAAGAATTGAGTTATCTTTTTGTGCAATGTTTTAGGTACAAACTTCCTTCATGGGCTATGTTTGAACTTGGGATGTCTCCTGTCTACTGGAAAACCATGAATGGTCTTCCTCCTACCTCAGTAAGTATGACGATACAATATAGAGTTCATCTCGTTGGGAATTACTTGACATAAATACCTTTACACATTCTGACAGGGAGAAAAGCTAAAGCTTTTTTATAATCCAGCGGCGACTCAACTTGTCCCCAACGAAGAATTTGGAGTTGCTTTTAATGGTAATTTCGATTATCTCACTTAGTGATCCCACAAATATTCAACCTGGAGTTTTCACAAAACATAGAAGAATTTAATTCTCCAAAAGTTCAAACAGTTTTTTCACACATGATTCAGGAGACTTCATCATATGACTTACCAAGTTATAATGAGGCTGCCCTGTTCTTCATACTACTTCAGATTTGATGCTATTCATATTGTTAGCCATGTTTTTTGGGATTAACTTTTGAAGACAAACACTTTTCAGGAGGTTTTAATCAGCCAATTATGTGCGGGGGCGAGCCAAGAGCAATGCTGAGAAAAGATAGAGGCAAAGCTGATGCCCCAATATACACCATCCTGATAGGCATTCCTAAGCACGGTACACTTGTTTCTCTGCTTCTTCTTTTTTTCCTTTCATAAAAACCATTTATTGTCTTCTCATCAAGTTCTGATTTTCCCCCCTTGTATTTCAGCTCTGAATTTGATCTTCTCCTTTTCAAATGGAGTTGACTGGGATGGCCCCTACAGGCTTCAGTTTCAAGTTCCTAAGCGGTGGCAAAACAAGACAATTGACTTCTTTAACGAGGTAAAACATGACAGATTCTCTAACAGACTCATTTTACAAAATATAAGAATATTAAGTCCAGTATGAATAGATTGTGTAGAAGTTTGTCATGTAAATATGAAAGGGAGTTGGAGTTAGTTGTGACAGTTATGATTTAGTAGTTTAGCTCAGATTGGCCCTTAAGCTTAATAAGGGGCCTAGGACTTGAGTAGTGTGTGTGAGTTGTTATGATCAGACCAATGCAACAGAATTCTGTTCTCTCTTCATCGTCTCTCAATGCTCTTTGCTATCTTTCTTCTTCCGTGTTTGGGAACACGGTGGGAATGATCCTGAATTGGAAGTGTTATGAATGTTGTGATAGGGATTGGCAGAGGAACTGAGTAAAGATGGAGCATGTGAGAAAGCAATATTCCCAGACGCAAATAAAGTGGTTACCAGATGTGCAATGATTGGTAATCTTTCTAAAGAAGGGGTGAGTACTAAAACACTATATTCTTCAAATCTTCAATGTGCTTCTGGTTTATGAGAATTATTGTTTTATTACTTCCAAAGTTCAAGTTACAGAGAGTAGAGAAAGGGGAAAAGAACCAGTGGGGTCCACTTCAGTGAGCTCCATAGATCCTATCCACCTCTCCTCAAACCAACTTTATTCCTTTCTTCTCTTGGCCAGTTTGAATTTTTCGAGTTTTGACATTGCAATCATCAACTTTTTTTTAAGTTTTGTGAAAATTAATCTTTTAGTCTTTATAACTTTGATTTAGTTGTAAGTCAGCCTTTAAACTTTAACTTGAGTTGTAGTAATTTAAAGTTTCAGGATTGAATTTCAACTAAATCAAAATTATAGAGATTGATTTGCACCGAGTCATAGTTTAAGAACTAAGTTATAATCAAGTCAAAACTATATAGGTCAAAAGATTAATTTCCCCCCGAGTTTTCGTTCTTGTGCGTGTGATGTGGTAGTGAATGTTAAAGAAGCTGAAATAAAGAAACGAATGTGCAGGGTGACAGGTGCAGTTTGGATTTGGTTCCCGGGTGTACAGATCCTAGCGATCCTTTGTACAACCCATTAGCCAATGTAGATGATGGAACATGTGCCTTGGACTTAGATTCTGAGCCTGAGGAATAGGATTATTGTTATTATACTTCATATAACATATACTACATGCCACATTGTAAATTCCATTCTTAATCAGTCCCACATAAAATTGCAGCTACTTACAACCTTATTACTTGTCTGCTTCCTTTTCCTTCATAGCCATTGTTGCCGCTGCATTGCAGTCAAATAGTGTTTTCATTGAACTTGTCAGTGTCCACAGTTTATATGTGTGTGTATATATATAGATAGATAGATAGATAGATAAGTTTTTCAGCAATAATTTTTGTTGTAAAATAAAAGCATATCCTGTTAGTAGTAAATATATTTTCCCTACATTTTAGAAATCATTTGATGTTAATAATAATCAAGTATTCAAACTTTATTGATGTGATTAAAAGAAGGTTATTTGATGGCAAGCTTTTAGAAAGAGAGATGTTTATTTGAATAAAGTTTCATGTGAGAAGTTTAATACTCGTTCATGAAAAGCAAGTAAAAATATAAAATTATTAAATAAAAAATTAACTATAAACTATATTCTTAAAATATTATAATACACAATTCGATTAAAAATAGATCTGGGTCAACTTGACTTAGTACTTTTAATTTTTTTATCTGTAAGCTACAATCAATAATCCTAATCACTAATCGTATTTTGATATTGAAAAGATTTTGAGTCCCAATTTAATGAGATTACTGGTTAATCACGGATTTAAAATCTTTTAAAATCAATGTAAATATTTAAAATCTTTCGAATATCAAATTTTAAATTTCTATAATATTTTAAATTTTTAATCATAATAAAAGTTTATAATAATCATAAATAATTAATCAATTAGAATATATTTTTTTTACTCCCTGTGCCACACGGGAGAAATATCTAGTTCTACTTTGTTTAAAATAGTTAATATTTCAATTTAAAAATATAAAATGAAGACTTGTAGTTGTATTATTTAGTTTGAAATTTAGAGTTTAATTTGTTATTTAGTTTAACCAACAGAGAGTTAGTATAACATTATAAAGTTCTATTAAATTTCTCTAAATTTTAAATTTAATTCATAAAAAAAAAAGACACTAATACTAAGAGGAGGGACTGTTATAAATCTCAAAATTAAATATATAATAATAAGATATACTAAATAATATCAACAAAAAAAAAAGTTCATGAGCTTTGTATGAAAAAAGTAAATGAGCTCAAGCCCATATGAGTCAAGACTAAACGCTAAAGTTGGAAGGAAAAAAAAAACACAGATTCAAAACCAAAATCGACATAGCAGGAAAGAAAGACGCAATTATAGGAAATATAATTTTATGATATTAGGATAAATTTTTAATAGAATAAAAAATATGAACTGATATTATTCACTTTTCCCTTAAAAGTTAAAAGGTTGTTGAGAATAATAGGATGAGATCTAGGTGGTCGGTACATTTATTAATAAAAACAAAACCAAAGTCCTAAACACGTTGGTTTGAGCGGTGTAATAAAAACTAGTCCAATTTATTTAATTGCGTTGCGTTTCACATTTATTTGGGGATTTATTTTTATTTATTTATTTATTTATTATGTGACCAGAATTTGAAAATGAGGTTGAATAACGCGTACGAGGTGGAGGTGGAAGACTATTCAATAAACCATAACACAACAACGCGCTTCCTTCTTCTTCTCTTTATATTGTATTTTTAATTTTTTACATTCAATTCTACCACTTCAAATGCATACAGACAAAAAACAAAGTAAACTTTTGCAATTATCCCCAAATTTAAATGAAACAAAAACAAACAACAGTAACAACCAAATATTGGAATTATGAGGTGAAAGGAACTTGATTTTTGGGTGAATTAGAATAGAGGACCTATAGGAGAAAATATTTATTAAAAAGGACTATAAAAATTTTAATTATTTTAAAGGACTCAAATGTAAAAATGTAAATTTGTAAATACTAAATTACCCATGTCCCTTTTGTTCGGTTCACAATCGATTCCACATCACAAAATGTTCAATCTATCACTTTTAAAGTGTTCTAGAGAAAGAGATGTCATCAAAATTTTTTGTTTTGTTTTTATCTAGTTACTTGAAATTGATTTCAAAATCATAAAATTATCAACATCTACGAATTCTTATAATATTGTGATGTGATGAATTATCTAGATTGATCTCAGTGGAACAGCGTCGACGAAACCAGAGGGAAGGGAGGACCACGAGGGGTGAGGAACTGGTCAAACAAGTTATCATTAGAAGAAGGGGAACCCCTATTCTGAATCTAGCTTTTTCACATAAACATGTCTTTTTCTTCTATTCTTCGTCTCAACGTGTCTTCAATTCTTTGAGAGACTAATAGGGAATTATGATGTAGTCCAAAGGAATATAGGAGGTTTAGTTATGGGTAATATAGTCTTTTCAAATTTAAATTTTAATATTTAGTCTTTTAAAATAATTGTAATTTTTGTGGTCCTTTGTAATAAATATTTTCCCCTTTAAGTCTTCTATTCTAATTCTCATTTAGTTTTTCTTTCTAAAATATCATAATTCCAATATTTTAATTAAATATATATGAGTTATCTTAATTAAATTCGATAATATTTAAATTTGTTCTAATAATATTGAAAGTCAGATAATAGTATATAAAAAAATAATTAGTTGAGTATATTCTACATTATTTTTAAGGACTTAAATTAATATTCTATTTGTATAATAAAGAAAAATACACTAGATGGCATCATATATTTATATTATACAAGACTAAAATGTCAAGAGAAATGCCTTCCAAAATTTAAATTACATATTTTCTAAATTCAAATAAAATATGTTTAATTGTCTTTTGATTTCTTTACAATTTCACGTTGACCCAGCTGTTGCCTGTTGAACGGTTGGACTAACAATAGACCTAATTATTGTTAATTATTTAGATTTCATGACATCCCGCACAAAGACCACTCGGGAGTTTAATTTTTGTCACAGTTGTATGGCTTTTTTTTCACGTAATCTTATAAATTTTCTATAAATATTTTTTGAACCCTGGCCTTAATAAAAAATCGGTATCAAACTTACTTAAACTTTTTGTAACAAAAAAAAGATTTCATGAGATCCATCCTAGTTCAATTTTAAATAAATACAAGACCTGACGTTTATATGTGATTTTATTAAAAAAAGATATTTCTCATATTCTTAATATATGACATAATTGAGAAATTAATATTAATTTTAAATATAAGATATATTTTTTATATTTATCAATATTTTTTTAAATTATTCCTATTGATATTACTTCAACAATAATCAAATAATAGAATGAGCAATGGAATTGAGCAAAATGATTATAAGGTATTTTAGAAAAAATATGTTATATTAACTAATTTAACTAGTTATTTTAATCTAATCAAATTAATTAAATATGTATTATATTAAGGATCCCATGAATACTTGATATCTTGTGATATTTGAAAGAAAAATAAAATAAAGGCTAAAATATATATTTAATTTTTTATATTTATATCAAATTTTACTTTAATCCCTTAATTTAAAAAAAAAAACTCTTAGTTCCTTAAACTTAAACCTTATAACTTTATTAACAAAAAACACTCAAGCAACAAATTTTAAATAACAAGTAAGCAATTAATTATAAAATATCTCTAAATTTAAATTTAATTTTATTTTGTTAATATAATTTTTTATATTTTAAAATTAAAATCGGCCTTCTACAAATATAACTATTCTTCTTAAATATATTTTAAATCAAAAATTAATTCATGAGTGAAGTTAATCCCGTTGAATTTAAAAGATTAAGAATATATTTTTTAAATTTAAAAGATTAAAATAAACTTAATATAAATATAAAAAATTAAATATAAATTTTAATCGAAAATAAAATTCATACTAAATTTTGAACCGATGGAAATCTCTTCACTGGAATAAATAATAACTTTTGTACCAAAAAAAAAAAATAACAACTTCGAATGTGATGAATGATACTCTGACGAATTCCTTTCAAAAGACTCAGGCAGAAAAGATAAAAAAAGTGGGGGAAAAGGGTTAACACATCACAATTCACGGCAATGGATCTATTTATGTATGTATATAAGTATATTATATAATGAGAAATTCAGAATATTTCTACACTACAAAAGAATTCTAATAACACATGTCCATCAATCAATCACACATGATTCATTAATCAAATTCTGTAAAATACACTAAACTCTCACTAGTCATCACTAAAATAGGAAATCGTATTCTTTCTGAATAAGGAACAAACAAAACCATGATGATTCCCCTATCCTCTAATTCCTTTTCGACACTCCTTTCGGTAATAACCATATGACGATCAAGAAGGAGAAAGAGGGGGAGGGGGGGGGGGGGGTTATGAATAAAACTATATGTTACAGAAGAAAATGGCATTTAGTTAATTAGAAGAATAAGATACAAGGATAGGCTCTTTGGTGGCGCCGTTAGTGGGAGGAGAGACAGCTAAATGTGTCGTCTTCTTCCTCTTGCTGTCTTCGTATTTGCCAGCTAATGAATCAAACAGAATTCCAGCTCCCAAACCCACTGCTAAATCTATGGTGTAATGCCCTCTCGTCCCCAGCAACCTCACTGCTTGAAGCACATTCAACACATCGAACGTCCACGCAAGTTCCCACCTCTTCATCCTCCTCATGTCCAGCGACGCTATCACTGACCCCGCCACGTGCCCGGAGAAGAACAGAAAGAACGATACATTCCCGACCGGAAAATCCACCCCTGATCCCACAAACCCCTGTTTCAACACCAATAAAAAATCATCAAACCCATCTCCAATTCTTCAATGTTTTATTCCATTTCTCACACAGATCCCTAATGTTTCCGTATGAATCAATATTTTTCAAATCTGGAGAATTATTCGTATTTGTTTGTTTACCTGGGGTAATGGAAGCTGAGTGGTGTAGCCCAGAATGCCACGGCATGTGAACATGAACAGAGCTGAGATTGTGGCTCTGGGACGCCCTTCGATCAGCCAAGTCCATAGGATATAAGTTGTTTGCATTCCGACGAACACCTGTAGAACAAACCAATTCAATAAATATGGTCATAAATGAAGAGATCAGAGGGACCTGGTGGCTCAGATTTTGGTCCTACCACCACACCTGCTTGGGTTTGGTCCAACAGATTTAGATTCTCTTCTGTACCATCAACATAACAGAGAGAGAGAGAGAGAGAGAGAGAGGGAGAGCAAGAAGAGCGATTTGATTCTAAAATGTCGTTTAACAAATAGGTTCAGATCTGAAACTCTGGAGGGAAAACGACGTACCGTATTGAGGGCGGCGAGGAGGGTGTTGAGCTGAGGCGACGATTGAAGGAGCTGGTGAAGAGACCGAGTGGCGACGAAGCCCAGATCAAACGGCGGCGAGGAGGAGGGCACCATTCGGAGGGTATACTCGACGGCCATGAAGAAGAGGAGGCCGAGAGCGAACAAGCAAGGAATCCAATGGAATCTAGCCACATACACGGCGTCGGAAATCGTCCATTGCATGAACGACGCCTGACTGAAGACACTCTTCTTCCCCATGTCTTCCACACGGCGATCTACCTCAACGGCGGAAGCAGCCTCTGTTCTGGCTGCGTGCTTGCGCTTGACGGCGGTTGTGAGAAAAGTTGTTGTTGCTGCTGTAGTGTTTGCGGGTGTGATGGCGGAGAGTGAGTGGCCGTTAACGCCGTCCATGGCGATCGAAGACGAAGGAGGAGGAGAGAGAGAGGAATGCCATTGGGAAGAGAAGCGAGAGGGGTATAAATGAAGGGAATGAGGAAGAAGACAACGACGGAGATTTCGAGGATTTATTAGGTGGGAAAAGAGGATTGAGATGACTATGATGGGAAAAATTCAAAATCGCTGCGAGATTTTGAAGATTTATTGAAAGAGGAGAAAATTTGCGGGGTTTGATTCTGATTTCTGGGTTTGGAGAAGTTTATTCTTTCTATTGGTCCAGGCTTGTTGAGTGTGGTGGGGGGCTTTCATTCATGACCACGACTTCACTTTATTTATTTTTTTATTTTTAAATTTTTAAAATTTTAAATTTCTGTTTATGGGAACACTGTCGGTCTGTTGGGGCTGGACGAAGCTTTCTTTTCCATTTAAAATATTCGTATACTGAACTCATATTAGTATACCGGTATATATTTACAAAAAATTTTTTATCCAAATTGGCCTCTAATTATTCCACGTCAAGCAAATAGAAATGGATATTTAATATATCTATGGATTGAGAGTTTTACATTCTTTAATTATTCATAAGAATACTTTTTGTGATAAATTCCCGTATTAAATGTAATATTTAATTAATTTATAAAAATCATTAAAATTAATTAATTTTTTTTATTATTAAAAAAATTTATATTTCTGTAGTCTTATTTATAAGATAAAAAGAGTTTAATTTTTAGTTGTATTTATGATCCATGCCATTAAATTGTATATTTTTTACCCCTCATTTTTATTATTGTGTATAATGATATTTCTTTCTTTAGAAAATATATATAATAGGAGTATAGTAAGATTTTTTTATTTGGATGAAATATGTTAGAAGTAATTTCTAAATAAGATTATTGAGTATTCTTTTCTGTTCACAATATAAGTTATTTTTAGAAGAATTTTTTAGTTTATATAATATAAGCCCATTGGAAAGTAATCTATATTTATATGTTAATTCTATCCTTATAATTTTTTTTATAAAAATTAGGTGGTATTCATATAATTAATACATAAATGTGACTGTATTTTATTATCTTATTATAAACTTCATTTAACATAGATAAAGTAATTTTTTTAATTTAAGACGGATTTAATAAATTAATTATTATTTTTTAATTTCAATAAATTAATTAAAGTAATTTATATTGTGGATCCAACAACTTAAGGAGTATTATTTTCTCAAAATACCTCTGTCTAACGAGGGTATTAAATGTTCTAAATTTAGTATCAAAACATTTAGTAGGGAGGAAATATAACTATAGAAAGAGAATGCAAACTCATGAAGGGTAGGATTAGTTGCTTGGTTATTAGATTGAAACTTAATTATGACAGAGACGGAAAGAAATTGATGAAAAACATAGTATTAATTCAAACATTTTTTCAGCCTCAAATTTTTTTTCCTGTTTCCGATTTTGCCGTTAATTAATTAAATGTGATGGTATTATAAGTGGGCCATTCAGAACACTATCTATTGTTGAGGATAATTGACGGCTTGTTCTGTTCAATATTAATATTATCTAAGAGGAAGAGAGACTTCGTCTTACCCTTAGATCGTGGGTGAGCTCAACCTCTTTCTAAAAAATTGTATACAAAAAAATATTTTTTAAAATATAATAGAAATTATTTTTATTTTTAATATTTTGAGTTATTTTAGTTTTATAAAAAAAAATAAGAAATGAGATTGAATAAATGGAAATAAAATATTTTAGACTATTATATTCTAAATTATAAAATTTCTCGATAACTTTAACTTAAGTTATAAAAAAAATATTTTAGATAATTTTATTTAAAATTATAAAAAAAATATATATCAAATATATACTCATTCCTATTATTTGATTTTAATATGATATTAATTAAAAAAATTTCTAAATGTCTATCATTTTTACGCGAAAATTTTTGGGACAAAATTTGCCCCAATATTTGACTTTAAAAAAATATTTATGAACAAATATCCTGTAAATAATATTGATTTTTTTCATAGAAGATGCATCCTATGTTTAATTTTAATTGTACTTTTAAGGAATGCGTTAGATTACTTTCAATTCTTGAAATACAAAAAATCGAATTATTTAAATACTTGAAGGAAATAAACAGAAGATCCATTTGACCAAAAAAAAAATAGAAGATCCAAAATTTTGGTTTGATCCAATGAGTTTGGTTTCATGTTTTTCTAGAAATATCTATAGAGAAGCATATCATTTTATTATTTTCAATCCTAATTATAATATCTAATTATTTTTTAGATAAATTTTAGAAATAAAATAAATTAATTAATTATAATTAATATAAGAGCTAATTGACTAATTTAAATAGATTGATGAGTATATAATATAAATTTATCTTAAGAAGTTAGATTTGATAATAGTTTATTAATTTATTTAGCTTCTTAGATATATCTAAAAAAATTAAATAGATCTTATAATTAGATTCAAAGTTAGTATAAAGGTTTTGGTTTTCACCTTTGTTGGCCTAGCAAATTGTCATTCCATATATATATATATATTTTCGATTTTTGATATATGATTTAATTAAAAATTTGATATTTATTCTAAATATAAAATTTATTTTTTATATTTATTAATTTTTTTAAATTATCTTTATTGATATAAAATTAATTTAACTAACTTCTTTAATCTAATTAAATTAATTAAATATATTCTATATTTATTAAATATAGAAGGATTACATATATATATATATATATATATAATCCATTTGATTTAGTTGTGCATATATATCATTTCCAAGATGGTGCGAGTACTTAACATTTTGTGTGTGTAATGTATTGTGTTGTTTTATAACATTCTGATTATATATTCTTAATTTTAAGTCCAAATAATATTCTGTATATATATATATATCCTATATTATATTTGTTGTTCTAAAAATTATAAATTTGTAATAATAATAATAATAACTGGATCCCCGCAAGACAAGGTGCACACAAAGTAGTAGCTAGTGAAGGAATGTTTCTCTGCCACGAGTAATTAATTTAATTTTATATTTGTAGTTTATGCTCACCAATTAGACCTAATTAAATGCCTAATAATTTTATTGCATCTGTCTATTAATTTAATTCAAACTCATTAACATCTACATAAATTAGACTGAGCACTTAATTTTAAAATATTAGTTCAAGAATCAATAATCTAATTATAGTTAAATTAGAATCAATTATATAACTTAAATAAAAAAAGATATTAATTTACAAATAAACATATAATCCAGGAAGATAAAACTAGCCACGTATTAAAACACAAATATGATAAATTAATTTATTTTCTTTTGTTTTTATTAAATTAAAACACAGTCATTTTGAGACTCAGAAAAATAAAAAATAAAATAAAATATAACTCTATTAACTCATCCAAAATTCTCAGTCATGCATGTCACAAATGTGCTCTGTACCAAAACACACACAAAAACCATAAAAGAAAAAGCGTTGAGCATTCAAACCATGAAAAAAACAAATTCAAAGGGAAAAGATTAGAATACTAAGAATAAACAAGAGGCTGCATCGTTATTAAGTGCCAGCTACTACGTACAAGAGTCCAAGCCACCCCATGTGCTGTGGATTCTGATAAAACCCAAGTTCAAATCTGCATCACGCATTCAGATTCCATCTTGCAGATTCTATTTCTAAGGATAAGAAGCTATGAAACTTTCTGTTGTACAAAACATTCAGAGAACTATTTAATTACCTACTTTGTGCTGAGCAGACAAGTCCTTATAACCCTAATTATGTCTGAGAGCGACACAACTCCAACGAGCAAACCTTGTTGGTCCACCACCCAAACCCTATGAACATGTCTGGTTACTGCCTTGTCAATTACATCAGATAATGTTGTTTCAGCATTGGATGTCACTAGTTCTCTTCTTGACGACGATGAGCCTGTCGTAGTACTACTCTCCTGAGTTTCTGTTGCACTATTCAGTTCTGTGAATCTTAGAGCACTTTTTCCTAGCCAGAATCTCAGGGTCTCTATGTCACATCTCCTCAAGTCAGTCGCAGAAAATGTTCCTATCACCTTCCTGCTTCTTCCCTGCCATTACAAACTGTCAGAAGTAATAATAAAGGAGGAAGGAGAGAAACGTACCAGGTACCATGTGATCCAGGCCAAAGCTCCAAAATACTCAAGCAAAATTTACACTACTAGAGCTTAAATAGGAGTGACACACAAGGTTAGCCTAGACAGGAGTTAGGAGTGGCACAATAGATGCACCACACAAAAAAAAAAAAAAAGAAAGGAAAAGAGAGAGATTAACCAGAAAGCTCAATGGTTGGGGTGAGGAAAAAGTAAGGGAAGCACCTCCTATTTTTAGGATCAGGCGGATGAGGTGAAATCTCTATGTATTAGGAAACTTTTTTTATTCTTAAGAAATGTTCTTCCTTTGTTCGTTAATTCTCTCAAGCTATTTGATTAGATTTTCTGTTTTCTAGTCCTACTCATCAAAGGTAGACTCAGACCAGAAGCCCGACACAAACAAATATATATATATATATATATATATTCATACTCATTCAACAAAAAGATATATAACTCAAGTTACTAACAAAAAAGTTGAGGGAGTTAATTCCTCACAATATGACAATTTAAATTCTCATTGAAAGAGATGCCCATGGGACAGTGACTCTTGTGAGACTTACGTTAAGAAGCTGCTTGTGATCATCTGGGCCAACATCTGAGGCATTGATGATGGGAACAGCGTTGAGCATGGAAGCTTTCAAGCACCTAATGGCGTCAATAAGTCTTGTGCGTTCAGTGATGGCGTACACATTATCTGTAACTGCGCAAAGATCTTCAACAGACCGTCCCATAACATGTTTCAATTCAGCAGAGTGGTGTTTCAAGAACTTGATCACGTCCATTTGAGTTAGCATTTGGTAGCCTGAAGAAGATTCTATCAGTTCAATTCCTCCACTTTCTGATATTTCCTGCATTTGGCTCTCCACTGGCATCATAGCTCGATGCACCCCTTTGCTAAATACTTCCATACAATCCATTAAACTACGTATCCAAACACAAGTGAACTTAGATATTTTCATCATATCATATCACATTATATTGGATATTTAATTAAAATATCTTGAGTGTTACTCGTTGATTAGTTTTGGCCTAATCTAAGTTAGGATTGTACTATAATTAATATGACAACAGACTAAGTTAGAAGAGATTGGTCTAAAAAACCTAATTCACTACTCAATGAGGGTTCCTTAATTAGTGATCCCATTCCTCAGTTGTCATCATTTTACCCAATCAGAAGATTCCCACGCCAATAAGAAAATTTCTTAACAAAACTGACATTTTTTCATGACTGTATATTATGTTTTTAGATCACAGGGTTTGGTGAATTACTACTTCAAGATCATCTAACATGACGTCAATTATTTTCTAATTTCTTAATATAAAAATTAGTTTTAACTAATTTAAATAGATTAAAAAAATTAAATAAATCAGTTAATTAGGATCGAATTTATACCTCTCAAGAAATATTTATATACTCTTTAATATATCTAAACTAGTCAACTTAACTCCTGTATTAAATATTTAATAAAATATTTATTTTATTGTATTAAATATTTAATAAAATATTTATTCTATGATCTGCTGCTACTCTCATCCCATCTCATGTTGTAGGATTTTCTATATCCTTGTTTTGGCTCTATTTTAGAACATGTCCTACAAAGTTTACATATAATACTCAATAATTATTATGCATATATGATATATATATACCCTAAAAACTGTTGTGTGCGTGTGTTTGTATTTATATATATATTCACCTGGTATTAGGACTGAGAGTCCATAAGTTGAGACCTTCGATGCAGTGACCTATAATGGAGGACACTGGCGCAGACATTTTTTCCCAAAGATCTTGAATTCCAGCATCGTTCTGGCTCAAGTGGTCGTCTCCAGCTATGTGAGCTGCGATATCAAGCATGGTCACGATCCCTATGTAATGCTTCCGTGGGGTTCCCGTTTGCTTATCTGTTTCCACGATCATTGACCCGCCGGCCCCAATCCATTGCCCAGGCGGTGCCGCTGATGGCACCGCCACCAAGTTGTTCGCAACCAGCGTGGTCATCACCTGAGACAGCGACGCCGTGTACGGCACCTCTACTAGCCTCCTCGTGTTGTTTGCTTGCCATCAAATCCTTCACCTTCTTCTCTGTAATAATCCTCATGCTTTCAATGCAATGCATGGTGACACTCGCCTCCTTTGTTTGCTGCATTTTCTGGGTTTCAAAAACAAAGTAGTAGTGGAATAATATAGACGCATAGAGCATCATTTGCCACTTTAATGTATCTCATGTCTTTTATTCTTTTTCATTTTTTTTTTGTTTGGGCTACTATATGATTATACGTGTTGTTCTACAAAGATTCGAACTATTGTGTGGCTTGCTCTGTTCTTCCCAAGTGTCGATGTTCTGTAGATGAGTTGTGGCACACCCTTTCACGTGACACCTCTAATTCTTTCTGAAATACCTCCAACATATATAATTTTTCATCAACTTCAAAAATGAGAAATTTGTGGGAAATTATAGATTATTTAACTGGGAACGTTGGTGCCAAGACATGAATGAAGATAAGCATGTTTTAAAATGAAAACATATCAAGCAGGTAATTAATTAGGGAGAGAATTCGGCTCAGGTCTCATATAAGATAATTTATCTCTATAAGAACTTATAAAATTATCAAATTATTGATAAGTCTCATGAGACCTTAGACTGAGAGATTCAAATTATAAAATAATTATCTTGTCTTCTACAAATGATAACTTTATGTGTTGTAATTGAAAAGTTAGGAAGCAATATATGAATGATAACTCATATAATTTAGACTTAATAATTTTATAAAAATAGAGTTATTATTTGTTATTCTTAACTTTTTAATTACAGCACATAAATTTTTTATTTGTGCAATTTCATTTGTTATTTTTTAATACACTAGGATAATATAATTATTTTATAATTAAAATTTCTCGATCTCATGTCTTGTCAACAATTTAATAATTTTATAAAATTTTATAATAATAACTTTTTTTATGTAGGACTCGTAGGATTCTCTCAATTAATTAAGCAAGACCACAAGACTATTTTCAACTGCCGAGCGATGTCACTGAAGAAGCTTGTGTGACAAGCTGGGGCCCAGGACTTGAAAGGCACAATGAAAGAGGGAGAGCACCTCCAAAGAAGAACCTAGAAGGGGCCTTGGTGAGGGAAGAGGCCCATATAAGAGCCCAAAGTATGGAGTCGTTCACTAAAAGAGTGGCCCAAAGTGCCTTTTGGGAAGACTGCTGGTGTAAATCCCGTGACACACATAAATGCTCTCATTCTCTTCTGTCCCATTTATAACCCATCCTCCTCATTCTCGTGATCACATAAATTGGCCTTCTTTAATCTCTGCACCAACCTCATTTCATGCACTTCTTTCTCTCTCTATTTAAGAACCCCAAAACCCCTTGTTGTCTTTCACTCCAAAATGATGCTTCTCTACCTTTGTCTCCCTCTGCAACTCCTAACTTTCATGTTTTTTCCCCACCTCGCTCTATCTTTCTCGGCGATCATGTCAGATTCCGGCGTGCCTTCATCTCTTGTTGACGGTCCTCAGACCGGGTTCTCCATGAAGCACGACGGCACTCGAACCGACTCTCATGAGCAAGAAGCAGTCTATGACATCATGCGAGCCACCGGCAACAACTGGGCCACCGACATCCCCGACGTGTGTCGTGGCCGGTGGCACGGCATCGAGTGCATGCCAGACAAGGACAACGTCTACCATGTTGTGTCACTCTCCTTCGGAGCTCTCTCGGACGACACCGCTTTCCCTACATGCGATCCGACCCGGTCCTACATTTCACGGTCCATCACTAAACTGCCCCATCTCAAGACCCTTTTCTTTTACCGTTGCTTCAGTTACAATCCTCAGCCAATCCCTACGTTCTTAGGCAAGCTGGGCCCCACGCTACAAACCTTAGTCCTCAGAGAAAACAGCCACGTGGGTCCCATCCCAAACGAACTCGGCAACCTCACCCGTTTGAGAGTCCTGGATCTTCACAACAACAACCTCAACGGTTCAATTCCGTTGTCCCTGAACCGGATCACAGGCTTAAGGTCGCTAGACTTAAGCGGCAACAAATTAACCGGGCCCATACCCGGTTTATCGTTCCCATCCCTAAACATACTCGACTTGGGCCAAAATCTTCTAACCGGCCCAATACCATCCACCTTAGGAACCTGCCTTCCTCTCATCAAACTGGACCTCAGCCACAACCACCTTACCGGACCGGTACCGGAGAAAATCAACAGCCTAAAACAGCTCATGCTAATGGACCTGAGCTACAACAATCTCTCAGGCCCATTCCCAAAATCACTCAAAAGCCTGAGTTCTTTGCAAGCCCTGATTCTCAAAGGGAACCCAATGGGCCCTGGACCAACAATAATACCGAGGGACGGGTTCACAGGTATGGCCCAACTAATGACCCTAGTATTGTCAAACATGAACTTACACGGCCCAATACCAGACTCACTGGGCAAATTACCAAACCTTCGTGTGGTTCATCTTGACAAAAATTTCCTAAATGGGTCGGTTCCAAAAAGCTTCAAGGATCTCAAGAACCTGAGCGAACTGAGACTGAATGACAATAAGCTAAGTGGGTCAGTGCCATTTAGCAGAGAGATGGTGTGGAGGATGAAGAAGAAGCTGAGGCTTTATAACAATTCTGGGCTTTGCTATGCCGAGAAAACTGGGTTTAGGGATAGTGAAGATTCAATGTTTCATAATTATGGTATTGAGATGTGTGATGATGATGATGAGAGCTCAAATAATAATGGTGGTTCTTCGTCAGAAGGATCACTGGGTACAATAGTGCAGCATGTTTCAGTGAGTCACAAGTCCTCAGAGCAGCCAACAACAACAACCACAAATGTTGTTTCATCGGATGCTGTTCTTGTGGTTGCAGGTACAAGGTGGTTGTTGTTGGGGCACAGGGCTTCATCACTCCTTCTCCTTACTTTGGTTTTATTGTAAGCAATCAGAGATTGTATTATGTATGTAAGCAGCAGAATATTATATACATATATATAGGTTTTGTTTGTTTGTGTTATCTTGCAAAGAAGGGAAGAGGCTAAGGCAAAGTACGTAGTAGAGAAATCTGGAGGTTGAAGTTTAGAAAGGTTGATTAAAACTTAAAAGTTATTATTTTGGTTTAGATCTTTGGGGTTCATCCATGAGAATCCAGTAAGATGGGACCACATCGCAGCATATGGATGGCCTCTCAATTAATATTCAGCTACCTAGCTGGTAGGTTGGCTCTCATTCACAAATACTAAATAGATATTACACCGTTAGGTACAAAATAACACCTTGAGATTTGAAGTCCTACTAATAAAAACAAACTTTCTCCGTTTTAAAATGTTTGTTACTTTGGGGTCTTCTACAGAGATAGATCAGGAAAAGAAATACTCCCTTGGCTCCTCAATATAGAAACTACTCCTCTCTCCATATTATTTAATATGAGATCTAATTAATTTTTTTAAGAAAATTAAAAAAATTAAATAAATAAATCAATTAAATATGTTTAAATTTAACCCCTTAAGATGAATTCATATAA
Organism: Leucaena leucocephala; assembly: GCA_037074615.1. NCBI lineage: Eukaryota > Viridiplantae > Streptophyta > Magnoliopsida > Fabales > Fabaceae > Leucaena > Leucaena leucocephala. Next base: position 20,722,680 of record CM073556.1, on the reverse strand, counting down.
TATACTCCTTAATTTACCCAAATTAATCAAGTAACTCTTACATTAGTTATAATTAATTGATTTATTTAATTTTTTTAATCTATCTAAAAAAGTTAACTAACTCATATATTAAAGATCGGATTAGTAATTTAAAAGTTTGTTCCGATCTTAAAGGTGATATCTCAATTCACATTGCTTTCTAACTCTATAAATTTGGTTCAAAGTTCAATTTTATCTTAAAATTTTTTGTGTAGAAACTCTAAGTATTCTAATTTTTTTTTGAATCAATATCTTTTAAGAAAATGTTAAAAAGGAATAAAATTATCTTAACCGTTAAAAAACTAACATTAATTGTTAATAGTTTTAATAGTCAAGGGTAATAATACTCATTTTTAATACTTTCGTACAATATTGATTAAAAAAAAATCAGATACTTATAGCTTTTAAAGTAAAAGCTTTTTAGATAAAATTTGACTTTAATCTAATAAATTTTGTTTTCAATTTATCCCTATTAAAAGATGCATGTTTTATAAAGGCGGTGAAAATTTAACAATCTCTCCAAATCATTACAAGATTTCCCCTCTCTTTCATTTTGTTTTTAGTTTGAATGGGAATAAAATTAGATAGAAAATAATATTAAGAGGATAACTCTTAAAAATAATAAAATTTGTTTTCTTTCGTAGAGTTCTCTCCTTATATATTCCTCTCATTTTTCTCTCTATTCAATCCAAACCAAACCTAACGATAAAATATAAGGAAAATTACTATGTGATCCCATATAAACAATTAAAAAATCTCATAAGTGAGGATCATGCAATCTGTTATCATTTTTTATATCGGATCTTATTATTTTATGATGCTCACTTATTATAAATTTTTTTAGTAATTAAATTATTTTAGATGGAACTAAGTAATTCTCTCTAAAAATATGGTAAGGGGAGGAGAGAATAAACACTTATCTCCCCTCTAACCAAACAGAAAATAAGAATAAGGGTGAAAAATATTGGTGATATTAATTGAGTGAAGTTATTTCAATAGAGGATATAAATACTTATGAATACAAATGATGAGGTGGCAGCTAGCCAATGGGGATTATATAAATAAAGAAACAGCTCCTTTGTCTTTTAAGGGTTAAGGGACAAGCGCTTGCAGTCTATTCTGACATCAATGATTGACAAGTTGATTATGAGCCTAATACCGCCTAATTAATTAATCACTTAATTTAATTAGTCATTAATAATTATTGTCATATATATACATCCTATAAAGCTGTTACTACATTCCCCCCCCCCCCCCCACCAAAACATGTTCCTTAATAATTCAATTAATGTTTCATCAAATCAATCATCTGTCAACGGATTATATTTTCCCCCAAATCGTGATAGGTTCCAAAAATTTCCCTCTATCTCTTCGCAGCCAATAATACCACTTACCTTTTGTCCAAAACCACACTTTGCCTAAATAGTTCGGGGAAAAAAGAATCCATCTTATTATACATAATTTGTGTGTATTAATTAAAATTTCTTCAACCATCAATCAACAATTTTATAAGATATATATCAAATTTAGATATTAACAAGATTCCCATGCACGAAGGAGTAAAAATTTCCTAAGTATACATTTTTATAATTACGTCCAAAATAAATACTCTTTTCATCATTAATATAAAATTAATTTAAAAAAATTAAATAAATAACTTAATTATATAGTAATCGTTAAGTATCATTAGATTATATATATTAATTTATAAACCAAATAAATTAATTTTAAAAAAATAATAAATATAATATTATAACGTAATTTATTTAGATATTTTAATTTTCTCAAATTAACCTATTAGATTTTATATTAAGGAATAGAGATAGTACAACAATAACAAGTTTTATTTTACTAGATAGTTGATTATGTAGATAATATATTATCATTGTATTCTATCAACATCTAAACCCCTGAGTACATTGTTAACAAGAGGCCCTACTTAATAACTTTATTAAGTAATCTATTTAGTCTTCATTTAACTCTTTTTAGAGTATTCTATGCTACTTGGTCTATTTTCCTTAACGACGTATCCAATGGCATTTTTTATATATTTTGAACAACTTTAAACGATTTTGGATCATTTTTTTATTTAATAGGTTTCATTTTAACTTTAAATAAATAAATCAATTAAATTTTTAATCTTATTTATAAGTCAAACCTCAATTTCTATATGTCAAATTTTATAATCACAAGTGGTTGGGACATGTGAGTAATTATTTTTTTAATATTTGAGATCTATATGTAATTCTCTCTTAAGGGGGGGAAATTACATTTTACAATGAGAATAGCAATTGTGTAGTGTTTTGGATTTACATTTTTACTCCTATATGTATAGGATATATTGTGATGAAGTCAATTAACTTAGTAATATAAAATCTCATTTATGAGTAGAATGTCTCAGATTCAATTTTACTTATAATTTGCAGTCATAAGTTTTCTTGTCCTTTCATGTTAAAAAAATATATTGTGATGAAAATTATTGTTTTAGGTTTTTTACCTGAAAAATTATTGTTTTATTGAATCATGTGCATTTGTTTATTTTAAATTAACGATATAAAATTTTCTTAAGACTATGAGATAAATTTATGAAATTGCCAAAGAAGAAAAATCCAAAGGGATAAAAAGTCACTGAAGAAACAAACAACAAAGGAAGCTGGAGCTCATGCCATGCATGTCCTGTCTTTTGCAGTCTCAAGGAGACATATCGTATTAAAGAATTAGCCTATCACCAAACTCTTACCCATTTAACTCATTTAAGAATCATGCATGTTCTTCATGCCAAAAAACAACAACAACAAAGAATCATGCATGTTCTATTGTTCTGAATATTTGTGTCGCTGCTGAATTTTTGCTTACCTGTTCTTCTAGAAAGGAATAAAATAAACTATATTCCCATAATCTTGTTCGCTTTTTTTTTTTTTTTTTTTATATTAAGAGTAGGACAGACTCTTTTACTAATAAGTATTAGTTTTAGTAAAAAAATTTGGCCATTTAAGTATAAGATGTCAAATTCAAATTTATGTAAATATAAAACATACGTTTGAGAGAGTTACTTATAATACTCAAATCTTATTCAATTAAATAATTTTATATATATAATAAAGACTAATTATAAGAGATAAAATTTATTTTAGTAATATCTATAATTTGAGAAAATTAGTCTTTAAATTATCAGTTAAATAATACTGTCTGATTTAAAAAAAAATAAAAACTAATTATTTTTAACATATAAAGATCATAAAAATGAATATTGCCTCCCAATCTTTTTCATAAAAATAATTTGGGATTGAACTTTTGACAACATGGTTAAGAGATATACTATGCTGGACATTGCTAATTTTCACACTTTTAATTTATACTCCTGAGCCTTGGCTGGCCTATATTATTAATTCAAAAAACTAAAAAAGAATGGATTTTTTTTTACCTATGAAGAATGCAGGTTAAGTAAAGTAGTGAACTCCGAGAGACAAAAGAACTGTCTTAGGTGCCAAAATCTTATCCAAGGGAAAGTAACAAGTTACTCAGAACTTATGGTAATATATATATATATATATATATATATATATATATATATATATATATATATAACTTGTGGTAATATATTGGGCATCAACGGTAGTACATTACGTTTCGAGAAAACAATCGTTTCTTTTTTATACAAAAAACAATCGTTTTTTTATTTTGCCAGAGAAACAACCGCTTTTGAAGTTTCAAATTGCGTTGAGCCAAAAAAAATAATAATGAAGTTTTAAATTGCACATTATTACCTCATTCTTATTTTTTTAAAATGGAAAATGGACCCCATGTAAGTGTTTCTGAAAATTGTGAACAGCTGGACTTACGCTTGACAAGGAAGAAGAAGAAGAAAAGAAAGAAGACTTGGCTTCTACATCTCTTCATCGGCGAAGGGGGAAAAAATTTAAAACAATTTCTTCTTTGGCTCTCTTTTTGGGTTTTCCTTTTCGCTGAGCGCCAACGTTCGCGTGACGATACGTCATCAGCTTTTGCCCGCGGAAGCATGTTTTCGCCTTCTCTCAAAGTGCTACGTTTGGAATCTTTTCTCTCTCATCTTTTTCCCTCACACGCTCCTGTTAATTCTTCTTTGCTCTGAAAAGAAACTGCTTCCGCGGTGCTGGAACAACAGGAGAATCTGATTCGGTTTCTTGGGTCAATCTCAGGTTTGGTTTTTTATTCACTTCCTGTGTTTGACTGAGAGGTTAGAGGGTTCGGAGAAGTTATCTACAGAGAAATACGAGAAGTTGGGATTGATTGGTCAGAAGGGTATATGGCTTTTTGCCCAATCTTTTGTTTTGGAAAGGGTTCGGATCGGTACGTCAATTACTACAATAGTTTCCTAGTTACTCACTGCTCTTTGTATCTTTTTTCTTGATTCTTATTGTTTTGGATCAAATATATGTAATATGAACTCAAAGTCAAGACGTTTCCTGGAAAATGAAACTAAGAGAAGGGTTTTAGAGTCTGGGTTTTCTCTTGTTCTAGGGATGATCAAATGACTCAAACCATGAAACTAAAAGCAACCTACTGGGCTAGTTTGGTAGGTGAAGAGAAGAACATTTAGACTCTGCTATTTATAACTAAATCGACAGAATAGGAATTTCTGGGCGTGCTTATTGTATAGTTGTTTTATGGACAAAACTTAGGCTTCTCCAATCACACTTGTTATTTTGTGATTGTTAGTTGTTAAAATGCATAAATGAATTTGTAAATTCACCTATGAACTTGACTTAATGGATATAAGCAATTTGGTCTAAGTTTTGTCCTTGTTTTATTACCTTGATATATTTCAATTCAAACTATATTTTTCAATGGGATTTAGACTTGTTTGTATCTGTATCTTGTAATGGAGGTTGATGTTAGAGTCTCCAAACTTGCAGCAAAGCACGAGGGAAAGCGCAACCAACATGGCGAGTCTTTTCCTTAAAGGAGCTACACTCAGCTACAAATAACTTCAATTATGATAATAAACTTGGAGAAGGTGGATTTGGCAGTGTTTACTGGGGCCAGCTTTGGGATGGATCACAAGTAAGGGGATTCTCTCTAGTTTTTATTCTTGGTCGTTTGTTGCCAATGATCATTTATCATTTCAACCCTTTAGTAATCAATCAAGTGATATTCTAGAGCAGCCTTTCACACATTTGATAAATGATAAATGATTATTTCACACATTTGATACTTTCTCTTAGCCCATGTCAAGACTTTGAAGGTTGAAATTGATTCAAAACCCATTCCATCTGATCATGATTATCTACGTTAAGGAAGAAATATTTTGCTATTCTTCTCCTGGCCTCTTTGATATTGGGGAGGGCTTTACTTTACAAGCTTCATCTGAAGAAGAAGCAAGCATGACAAAAGTCATTTGTGAAGGACATTGGTAAAATGTCATACGAGACTCCTTTCTCTTTTGCTAAAGATGATGGTTCAGTTGATATCTACAATGATTGTCTGGGTCTTCTTTGATATCTGAGCCATCTCACAAAAAATTTCCTTAATTTTACATGACATTGTAATGATGCTTTTTCCAAGAAAAACAATAGTTGTCAAGGCACTGTGTGGATGCAGAAAAACTGATGGTTCATGAGTTTTATTAGTCACAAGCTATGAAGCACCAACATTTTTAAAGGAAGTAGCCATGTGATTAGTATGACATTCCAAGTATGTGACTCTTGTAATTGGTACTCTTAGAGATGAGAAGTATTTAAAATTTAGTACTAATCCTTAATATAAGATCTAGTTTGTAGTGCAATACTGGCAGGAGTATTTGAAACTAATATGCTTTTTAAACATGTTCTGACATATGCTAGCTAAACATGTGTTTATTTATATTTTCATACTTATATGTGCTAGTGATTATGTATTTGTTAGTTTTTTTAGTGTTCAGTCTCATGTTTTATGTTTAACATGTTAAGTGGCTGTCAACTAATAGTCATATGAGGAGATGCTTACTCTCCTAACTGAATTGGGGCCATTTTTTGGGAACCCCCAACAGGGGGTTGTGTTTCATAGACTCGTAATCAAATGTTTCCGGTGCTAACCTCTGACCCACTGATTTTTAGTGAATGGTTGTGGAAATGAAGCAGTACGAATTCAAATGTGCTTAATAGTACTTGATGCAAACATTATTCTCTTTCAGAAATCTCTTTGGGCTGGCTGCTAGTAATTATTTTTATCCCTGTAAAGCTGCAGTATTTAAAATGTGTACTCATGCAGATTGCAGTGAAAAGATTGAAAGTATGGAGCAACAAAGCAGATATGGAATTTGCTGCTGAAGTCGAGATATTGGCAAGAGTTCGACACAAGAATCTTCTTAGTCTGCGGGGCTATTGTGCTGAAGGACAGGAACGGTTAATCGTATATGACTATATGCCAAATTTGAGCTTACTCTCTCATCTTCATGGACAGCACTCAGCAGAATGCCTTCTGAATTGGAGCCGACGGATGAGTATTGCAATCGGATCAGCAGAGGGAGTCGCGTAATTATCTGATCTGTCTGTTTCTTTTATAGATTTTGTCACTTATATATATTAATCATACAAGGCATTTCTTTTAGATATCTCCACCATCAAGCAACTCCACACATCATCCACAGAGACATTAAAGCAAGCAATGTGCTCTTGGATGCAGATTTTGGGGCTCAGGTTGCAGATTTCGGTTTCGCTAAGTTGATCCCTGAGGGGGTGACTCATGTGACTACGAGAGTTAAGGGTACCCTTGGCTATCTTGCACCTGAGTATGCTATGTTAGGTAAAGCATCTGAGAGTTGTGATGTCTACAGTTTTGGAATTCTCTTGCTGGAACTCGCAACTGGCAGGAAACCAATTGAGAAACTGAGTGCGACGGTGAAGCGGTCAATAACCGATTGGGCACTACCGTTGGTTTTAGAGAAGAAATTTAGTGAAATTGTAGATGCAAGACTAAATGGTGACTACGTGGAGGAAGAGCTTAAAAGGGTTGTTTATGTTGCACTTGTTTGTGCTCAGAATCAGCCGGAGAAGAGACCCAACATGCTGGAGGTGGTAGAGCTATTGAAGGGAGAATCTAAGTGTTCTCAGCTAGAGAATCATGAACTTTTCAGAAGCCCTCAACCTGCTGATTCCCACGACGACGACAGGATACAACCTGCTGAAGATAGTTCTGACTTTATATCAGCAGCAGATGAATCAAAACCTGAGTTGAAGGAGACCCCTGATCCATAAATAATGCAAAATGCTGAAACTGGTTGTGAAGCTTCCACTAAATGGAGTTTGTTATTATTGCTGCAAGGGTAGTACCGTTTTATATTGGGTGACATGGACATTTTAGCCAATATCAATATGAAAGCATGGTTTTGAGTGCTTGGGGTTTGTGTGCATCAGTTCTCATATTTAAAGCAATCGATGTTTGTGCACTGGTTTTTCTTCCCTTTTTTGTCACTCTAGTTTCTGGGTTTTACTTCATGTTGCAGCCTTGCAATTTCATTTAATTTGGACAGTCATCTGAGGAACTGTTGTTACATGCCTTCAAAAGGTCAATAGTTTGTAAATCTGCATTGTGTTTTGTTTATGTACATTACGATGTGCCTTTAAAGGCTTTATGTACGAGATAGAAACTTTGTATAGTCACTTGTTTGTTGATCCGTCCTAATACCCTCGGCGCATTTTCGTTTCCATTTAAAATCAAGAGACTGGGGAAGAGATGGAAATACTATTCCTCCTACCCAATGGAAGTAGAGTTGATTACCTCAATCTATTTATTCTCTTATATTTATATTTTTTCAAAATTAACTTACTTAATTTATAAACTAACAGTCTTAACAAATAACTAATTTTACATAGTGTATTTTATATAAATAATATTATATTTATTATAATTAACTAATTATTTCATTTTCTCAAATTTTTCACTGGAAGAGTATACTATTCATAGTTTAACGTCTCGCCCTTCCGTTTTGCCATTACTAACAATGCAACTTCGTGTTCCGTATTGAATGCTCTTCAAGAGATGAAACTTTACATGCAAGCAAAAGCTTCTAAGTCCATTAACTTCATTCATCAGTCGATTGGATTATAGCTCAATTGGAATTTGACTGGTAATTCTGTTATAACATATTTACAGTGCCTCAATAGCGTTGTGACAAACAAAACTATCTATCAGTAGATATTTCAACATATTCTGCGAAATTACAGGTCAAAATTACAAAAAGCAGAAAAGCTTCAAGTAAATGTATCCTCGCGATCTCCCTCGGCAATTGTTTCCCCTTCCTCCATGTTGCTGAACTCTAAGAAATGAGTTGGTCTGTGATCTTCATGGTAATACTCTCGAGGTGTCCCCAACTTCACTCCATACTTCATCCCGGACGCGTGTCTCACCCCCATGAAGTTGTAATTCCACGGTCCATTATCAGGAACCTAAGAGATTAAACCAGAAAACCATCAAGACATGTACTTGGCTCAAATATTAAGTAGAAGAACCCTATAGAAGATAGAAAGACCTACCATGTAGAAACCATAGAAGCGATCGCTGAGAAGCATCTGAACCTTCTCATAGTGGGTAGGAAGGTAACCATGAGGATTGCTTCCAGTATCCTTATTGACACGTCCCCACTCATACCCAGATGGAGTGAGCTTGTATGCAGTTAATGAACAAGACCCTGGAGTAAAACTGCAAGTCAAGATAATGCACTTCTCGCCATCCCATTGCTTGTTGTTCTCTAGGACCTTAGCATGTGAAGTGAGATCCTGCAACGTTTCTCAGGTGAGGCTATGTACAATATGTCATAACAATAGCATACTCTCCACAAAAACAAAAGTTTCTTAATTTTATAGTTTTGTTAATTGGGGTCTACATCTTATTTTTATGGTATTATGCGGGTGGACTAGGAAACCTCGCAATGTTATACTTAAAATGGATAGCAACAGAGTTAAGCAAGAACCTGAGGAGACAACTGTGGAAGTTCGTTTGGTTGAGTATGCATCCATCCCAAAGGCTCCAAGTCATTCAAGAAATCATGCTCTGGAAGAGCTAATGGGAGATGGACTTGCTGATGAGTCCCCCATTGTGGTGGCATCACAATGCAGCGGATCTCTTTAACCTGTGGGTTGTCTGGAGGACTTATACCATACAGGTAGCCAGCAATTTGAGTTCGAAGATCAGCTATGCAGATAAACTTCTTCAAAATGTTCTTGGGCATGATGTAGGTGTAACCAGTTTCCTGCACAACCACTCTACTATCAGCAGATGATACAAATTATAATATAGTTGACAGAATTGAGATAGGAGAAACACAGCTGACCTTTATATCCTCAGAGTTCACGTAAATATGATTAACACGAAGGTACAGATTTGTTGCTGAAATTGCTCTGACACGCCAGTCAGTCTTAGAACCAAATGCAGCCTGCTCATAGGGACTAGTGGTGGTGACAATAAGCTCATCACCATGAACATTAGTCGTCCTTGTTGTTACAGCTGTCAGTTGACTGGCCTCTTTAGCCTGCAAAGAAGTTGAACAACTCGAGTAAATAACAAACCATGGTGGAGGAATTCTCTTAAATTTAATATTTAGGAAGAAGCAAGAAAAGAATCAAAACCTGTTTCTCAATCTCTGCTATCTGTTGCCGCTGTTGAGAAGGTGGAGTAATCTCAGCTCCAAGTATAATGTCACGAATCTCAGACTGAGTCAAGGCAGATGTGTTGACATTGTTCTTCTTGGCATAATCTGAGAGTATGAGATCTCTTAATGCAACCTCCACCTGTCCATGCATTCAGTAGAGGTTGTTATATTAACAAATAACAATTGCAGCAGAACGAAATATAATGTTAACCTTGAAGAAAATTTGCATATTAAATAACTACATCAATTGGTTGGTTTTCTCATTAATGGATTTTGCATTAATCTTGACCATTAATTTATGCTTCTAACAGTTCTCCCTTAAAATACCTAACTCAAATCTTGGGTTACTAATTGATGTAGGACGAGGAAAGAAGGGGAGGGTGAAGCTATTTCAAGAGAGCGAATTGAAGGAGAATAGAGACCTAGGGGTGAAGAAAAATCTAAGACTGTAAGATCAAAATTACCTTCATCCACTGGTCATCACTGAGAGAAGGCCAGATGTGATGTGGTTCAGTAATAATTGTTTTGTCAGGCTTTAGCAGCATCTTCGCCTTCTCATTATTCACGTGAAGAGCACGGAGAATCAAAATCAACCTGGAGAATGCGGTGTAAGATGAAATACTTTTCAGCCAGTCATCATAAATGTTGAACAAAACCATTTGAGGTTCTGTAGCCTTCAAAATAAGATCCCCAAATTTCTCAATCTTCAAGCATGCTTGGAATGGAAGTTGCAGCTCACTTCCTTTAATAACGATGTTGGGGAAATCCAGAAGGTGAACTTCTAAAGGATCCAACATTCCTTTACGAGTGACAATAATTTGCTTGGGTTGTTCTTCAACTGGCAAAGAACGTACAAGAGCAGCAACTTCTTCTGCTGTTTTCCACTTGGCCAGCTGACCAAGACGCTTCTGACCAGCCCAGACACTTGTATGAATAACCTGCAGTAAAGGATAAAACGTCACAATCTGGACAATCGTTGTTGGAAAAACCCTATGGGGAAGAAAAGGATCGAGTAAAAAACCTTCAGAAACAATTGGCCAGTCCTTGGATTAAAAATGAAGATGGCACCATTGATGGGCTTTGTTGTAAGATTTCCTTCAAAGGTCTTATGGATTGTAACACGGTACACATTAGTGTCATCAACAAACCATATAATCTGATTGCTGAATATTTCTCCATAGTTTTGGGATGACAAGTATGGTTCAGTAGGCTCAGAAGAATACAACTGAAGCCCCTTCCTTATACGCTCTCTCAAGACATATAACGCAGGATTTGACTGCACAAGCACAAGACAATCAGTAAAACAACTGGTTGCAAAATCAAAAAGTATAAAACATGCTTACACATACACTATGGCCACCCAGGTTCAATCCAGTAGATTGAGGCGGGGCAAAATAAGGGTAGGGATCTTAGGTTCTAGCACTGAACTAAAATGATGTTACACCACAACATGACTTTTTTGGCATGGTTGTGCTACCTTCATGATCTTATTCATGGCCTGCTGAAGCAGTGGCTTTGAACCAGGGAACCAGTTACCAAATGCAGAGTGCAAGTTATACGCCAAATCAATGCCAATCATCACCCCTGCATGGAAAGCAACAATTAGGCATGTAGTCTACTTGATAATAAAAGAAAACAAACTAATAGAACAAATTAGAAGTACCTGTAGGAGATGGATATATAGACATATTATCTGTTGTATAATCCATAAATTTGGCCCGTGTGTAACGCTCAATATCATGAGAGTCATAATCCCCCCATCTAAGCTGTACATCAATCCAGTATTTATTGCTTGCCTTCTGATCAAAAACATCCTTAGATTCAGCTACCAGACTAGGCTTTGACATTGGCCATCGATGGGCAGCAAACAGAAGGACATCTGCACAAGAGCTGTTCATTTTGTAACTTTTCCTTGGATGGATTGTTTCCTTCTGGACAGTCTCAATCTCCAGAGCATCCAATTCCTGATCCAAAACCTGACACAGATCCATGACAACACTCTCATGGATCTTTTGCCACAAATGGGCTCGGAATATCTGAATAAGTGATATCTTCAAAGTAGGTATCTTCCCATGCATGAAAATACCAGTCAGATCTAACTGCACCTGGAACCCCACATAAACATTGGCTCGATTTATGGTTGGTGACCACCAAAGAGTAAACCTACGGTTAGGTATCTGGTTAAGACCAGATCTCTGAGCATTTGTTAACTTCTTGTACTTCATAGATTCCTCAAAGCCTGATGCCTTTTCCCAAAACAGACCTTCCCAGGTTGGAAAGCTGAAAGTGAAAAGAAGCAGCAAGTCAGTAAAATATTTTATTATATTCATTAATCATAGTTTATAACTCGAATTTTAATATTTTAATTTTTGAGTGGTCCGACGTTAGTCATCTCTATCTTGAATAACCAGTTTATTTGTCAGTTTAGAAGCTTAGACACTTAGAAATCTTGTCATTGGTTTATTTACCACATCACATGAAGGCAATAGAAAGAGCTAAATACTAAACACTTATGCTTTCCACTCCCAGCAGGAATAACATTACTTGAAATTTTATATATGACAAACTTCAGAATAATATTTCCTGCTTCATAAAGTGGTTAAGCAGCTACGAAGCACCCACTAAATGCAACATTAGACTATGAGGAGAAAGAAAACTCACTATGTTCCTTTGAATAAAGTATGTTCAAGAATTCCTTCAACACCTCCAAGGGCTTGAATAACATCAGTACGGTAATTGTTCAAGTTCCACAACTTCCCATCATGCCTCTGGTGTGTCCACCAGAAAGGGTTTTGTTTCAGAACCTGGTACTGCTTGAAGTCTGTACGCACCCTCCATCCTTTATCATAAGCCAAGGTGTGTCTATCCTTTTGGAATAAAGTGTTTATACGTGGTATACCTCTATCCCACGAATCCTATCAATTAAAACAAGAAACATGTTAATGTATGAAAGTCTACATAAAATTCCATACAAGAGAAACAGAAAGCATATTGGTTCGTAGCAGATAAAAATTAGACATCCCCCATTCATTGCCTCTGCTTTTTAAGAAAACCAACACACAAGATATAGTAAAAAATCATCAGAAAACTCACTTCCAGATCTTCAAGGGTCAGACGCCTATTTTGTGCTTGTGCCTCCTGCCTCTTCAATGCATATTCAGCCCAGACGCGCTGTGAGTCAATGAATTCACTCTCCCAAGGCTGCCAAATGCCCACAATCCAAAAATTAGTAAGTTAAAAACGCATATACGCAGAAGGCATTAGAATGTGACATTAATTTTGGTGGTGGTTTTGTTCTGTTTTCTTTGTTCGTTTTTCTTTTGTGGGAGTGGGGGGTTCACCTGAATATATCGATAAAGGTTGGGAATCAACTGGTCCTCTTCATGACTCATCCCACTCCTGAAGTGCGTCACGCCAACATCAGTCTGCTGACTATACCGGAGATCGCTTTGTGGAATCAAAATGTGACCCATGGACAACATACCAAGTCCTCCAATTTCTTTTGGGGTGTAGAAAATGACAGGAGGAAATCTGATAGAAGACAATCACATTAGTATAGATTTTAACACAAGTGATAAAAAGTTACTAATTGGATCCGATTACTTACCTGCTAGGCATCTTTGAGTTCAATCCAATCTTAATACGAGTCTGAATCTTATTTTCACATTTAACCAGCAAATCTAACAGCTCTTGAGTGTGTACAGTTGCCTCCCGGAAGTATGTCATAAGACCTGACGAGAGCGTCAGTCAATAAACCAATGACAAAGAGCTCCTAGAGTTAATAAAACAATTCAAACTTCACTGACCTATCAAAGCGGTGTTCCATTTATTGACAATTTTTGTAAAAGTAGTAGATCCGGAAGACATGAGAATCTGCCTAACCCGATTCTCAAACACTTTCATGTGTTCATCATCAACTCTTAAAAAGGCAACTGCCGTCCTTTCTTTGGTCTGTTCATTTTGTAAATTCCAAACACCATCTCTTGTATTGCTGAATGCTTCTTGAGTCATTCGAATTTTAGGGAGTATCCGTACTTCAAATCCACACCTATATGTCATTGAGAGGTGTGAGCAAAGAGATTCTTTTGGTTCGTTCTTCATGTACAGAAAGAGCCAGCACAAGAGAAAAAAAAAAGCAATAAATACTTACATGCTGAAAAGCAAGTTTGGATTATCCTTGCTGTAAACAGAAACAAAGCTGTTCTCCCACTCTAAAGTTGTTATACTTCGAGGAAGACGGTTCTTCATATCCCAGAAGACACTCCTCCCAAGATTGACTGGAAAGGACACACAAAAAGTGTCAAGCATATTACAGCTAAGCTCAACATTAATTACAACCCACTCAAGATAAAAGGACAAAAAAGTACCATCGTGTTTCATGAGCCTCATTCTTGCATCTCTTGGCCAGCACTTCTTATTGTTGTAGCCCACCATATTCTCATTGTTAGGATCAGGATGCTCAGTGAGGTAACGCTGTATGAGGTCTCGAGCCTCCTCATGAGTAAAGCGAAATAATATATGAACCCGATCTATGTACCGAGAATAAAGCCTAATTGGATGCCTTGTCTCAACTTTTGTGTCCCAGTAAGTGATGAATTCATTAGGCATCTGTGGCGGGCCAGCAATTTCACTGGCTCTAGTAAGTCCAAGAAGCAACAAATCTAGCACGAGTCCATAATATTGGACAACAAATGATGCAAACTGCAGACCACGTATAAGACCGTATGAATTTGTATGGCTCATATCTTTGTATGATAAGACAACATTGTTTTTCGCAGTGACATAATCAGCAATATTATGGTCAAGAACCAGACGGAGAAGCCTGCAACACAGGAAGTTAATTTAGGACAGTGTTAGAAGGACGAGGACTCCTAACAGACAGCACTGAATCCTGATTACATTTAGGTGATTTACAAAATGCGTACCTGTTTAGCATTGTTAAATCAATTTTGTCAAAGAACTTCTCAAACTTAGTCTGCAGCATCACAACACACTGGCCCTCACTGGTATCCCATATACCTTGCAGATTGTTTATACCCTGACACCATTTATAAACCAAAAGTGGAGGTGGCTCTGAATCTGCTGGCTTGATCCAGTTGGGAAAGAGATGGCGCTTATCACCTTCGTACCATAAATACTGATCAAGATAGGCGTCTGTAATCTTCTCAAGAGGCTCTATCTCATAAACTGGAATCAAGTAGCTATATAAATCCATAAACTCTATCCCAACCTGACAAGAAAAAAAAAAATTCATAACTAGCTTGAGCTAGATTTCCATTGAAAAAACATAAAAACTTGCGCTAGATATCCATATCCTTAAGTTAATAAACTTCCAATTAAATATCAGCATACTTCTTTGAAAGCACGCTGGGTGAGAAGGTGTCGCTTGATTCTTGATAGAGCCTCATGTGGATTGTCATAAGCTTGTTCAATCAGCCCCAACTCTTCTCTTTGCAGTTGATTCAACCTCACTGCAACACTGTAGGATTCTTTCAGCCTCTCAAGAGCAAGAATTAGCAACTTAGTATCATGCTTGTAAGACAAAGGAGGGAACGGAATGGGGGAGAACTTCCTTGATTCCAACCAATGAACTGTGGTCGTATAGATAGCTACAGCTTCTTCAGGAGTAACATATGGACCATCTTTCAAATAATTGTGTTGCCGTTCCTGTCACAAAGATAAATGATCAAGGAATAAACAAATATATAATAATTATACTTTCAAGATAAAAAAATTAAATATATTAACTAAACAACTAAGATTGAAATTTTGAATTATAAAAAAGGCCATAAAACATTTTAGTGACTCATGAAGGAAGCTAAACACACCTGCTCTGCCTTCAGCCATAGTCGTGTCAATCTTCCCAGATTTTTACGACATACAGTCTTATCAACAGTTGCCCCTCTTCTGATACGTTCACGATTATAATGGGCAACATTTGTCCACCAGTCTGCTTTAGACTTCACATAACGGAGGATCATGTTTTCTATGGGAACTGGCAGACCAGGAACCTACATAACAACAGAGCATGAAAATCAACAATCGAACTGTGAACAAAAAGAGATGCGTAAGTTAACTCTTCTCTATGGCAGCATTAGTAAAGCATCTTCCAGAATTAATATTTCCAAATAATTTTCATTGATAATTGTATCTGCCTTACTGTTCATATGCCAAGAAATTACTACAATATTTATATCTTAGTAGTTTTCTCCATATCCAGTATGAGAAATCTACTGCTGCTAGTTCACTAGCAAATTCATGTTCATCTTGAAGACAAAATATAAATAGTCCTTACCTTCCAAGGAATATTTGCTTTCCAGCAGCGCCAAGCCTCACTCAAATGCTGCAATATTGTCCTGGCCTTATTCTGCTTAATGCCCTCTGCCATTCAAAGGGGGGAAGCACCATTACTTAGCAAAACTCTAAAATTGTAAAAGCCACTTAATGAAAGGAAATCTGAAATTCTGAAATAGTAAGAAATACTAAATAATAAATACCAGGCATGGCATCAAGCACATCATGCATAACTGCTGCTCGAAGCTCTAAGTCAAAGTGGCTCTCAACACGCTGCTTAGTAACAGTCTTTGCCACACCTTTCGAGTGGCGTCCCTCAAACTGCCGCGCAAGTAAATTGCCTAACCATCTTTCAAGAAGCGGAACAATACCACGAAGAAAGAACAACCAAACTCTCCACATTGGAGCCCAAATTCCACAGCCAGGCCCTTTCCCAACAGGCCCGGTGTTAAACCGATAGTAAATCAAGTGCTTCAAGTCTTTGCACATTCTAATTTGCCGCATAAGCCTGTACTTGTACCGATACATACCAGTCAACTGACCAACATGAGAGAAAGTATACTGCAAACCATCAGCCAGTTGGAATGCATCCACATTACCCAGACGAAACTGGACATTGGCATCCACCACAAGCTTAGTCAAACGGAGAATTTCACGGCAAAGATGGAAAGCATTTCCAAACCGTGATTTCTTCCTTTCTTTTGTAGTAAGGGTTTTGACAGGCTTCAGATTGAAATTGTAATCAAGATGAAGATAATTTAAATTTTTTCTGTGTATCAAAAGATTCAACATATTATAACCCTGCCTGCAAACTTGAAGACCTGCTTCAACCCAATCAAGTTCAGTGGTTTGGAAAAACTTGGTCGCTTGGAGAGATCTAAATAGGTGCTTCTTTTTCTGAGCCTTAGGAGGTCTATGATGCAGCTCATTCAACACAAAACATTTCAGCAACTTCTGATAACTAACTCTAACTTTAACTGGATATGAAGGAGGACTGTTGAAAACATAAAGAATAAGAGTTAATTTTCACACTAGAGTAAAAATATGGGGTAGATATGCTTAAACCAATGAAAGACTAATCATGAAGCATTTAAGGGAGGAAGGTCACCACTTACCAATGCTCCTTATACCATTCTGACACAAGGGGAATATCTTCTGCACGCCGTGTGCGGCCAGATCTCATGTTAAAAGGACGAGGAGCCAATAGTAGGGAGATACCAGCAGCAGTGGTATCCGTGTAAAGCTGTGTATCTTTAAGCAAAGGTTCCACACCTTCTGGCAATTCCCACTCCTCATCCTCTTCCTCATGAGTTCTCTTCTCACGCCGCTCCTTGCTGGCACTAGTTATTGGGTGTATCAATGGATCATAATAAAATGCAGGTAGATCAGGATCTTCAGTTTTTATGTACATGACCATTGGAGTGTGGTACACACAAAGCTTTACTTTGCGAGGCCTGTTGTTATAGAGATGAGGAAATGCAATTCTGTACTCTGTCCTTAGAGGTGACCTTATAATAAGTTTGTTGATGTCATTAAACTCATTCCAGTCCTCATCTCCCTTCTCCATGTCACGGTAAAGGGGCTCAAACTTAGGACCACCTGAAGGATATACCAGGAAATAAAATTAATGCCTGACTTTAACCTCATAGAAATACACATTTTTTGCCTCTCCTTAATTTTTTTCTTACATTATTTAGAAGCAAGATAAATTAATATTATAAACAAAGCCAGCTTTTCCATCTTACAGAATCCATTAGAATGTGCATACTCCCTAGCTTTAAAATTAATAAGTTTCAAGATTGTTGAGTTCTTAACCTTGGAAATCAGATAAAAACAATTATCCCACATCAATATCAAAATAATCAAATTTTAACAGAATTAATAACTATTTTAAATATGTATGTAAGAATAAAAAACCACATACCAGGTATGCACATGTTCAATGCCTTCGCTGTAAAGAATGACTCCATGTCAAACAAGTAGAAATAATTCCGGTCAATCAAATCAGACAACAGCTGTCCTGCAAGTCGATGCAGAGTGGCCATAATTGGAAGGGAAAGATGCCATTTCCGATAGCTAGGACCATTTATGAGCTTTGTTTTCACAAGAGGTTTATGGTCATAAAACCAAGTATATACAGCAGAATCTTCCTCTTCATCCAATTCAAGCTGAATAGGCTCCAGAGGATCAACATCTAACAAATTATCAGCATAATCTAATGGAGGCTCCTCATCATCAAATGGGGGAAACCGCATCCTCTTGAAATGGCGACGATCCCTCTTCTCCCTTCTCATCATGATCCACATAGTACCCCACTGTAAAACATTTTACTTAGTCAGAATTATGTGGGAGAAGAAAAGACAAGGAAACATCTATGAGCTGATATGTTTGCACAATAAGTACACGAGAGAAACCAACATACCTGTGCCAGATATATTGGCTCGACAACCCATGGTATTTCATTAACAAAAGTAATTGCCCCAGATATATGGTACAAGACCTTCACGTCTCGGACCTAAATTAATAGAACACAATACAGAGCAAGTATTATTAATGGGCCTTCATAGAAAGACATGCGAATAAGCGGGAAAGAAGACTAACACCAATATATGAAAAATGGTAATACCTGCTCCCATGGCATAGGCATATTCTCCAGGAGCTTGTAAACTGCATGTGGAATAAATTTAAGCGCTCCAAGATAAACACGTTTATCATGACGGTATTTTTTTGAGGACATATCCCCATGATCCCTGTAATAAAGAACAGAAAAGGAAATTACAAAGTGAAAAGTGAATCTAGAGATAACAATGATAGTAACACCGGTATTACAGATATTTTATTTTGTAATACGACAACATGAAGGCTAAGCTGAATGGACCAAAAGGATGAATAGACTAAAAAGCAAGAACTTTGATATTTATTATTTACTGCCAAATATATCCTTCTGCTGAATCAACCAAACATTGCATGCGTAAAGGCGTTTCATCAGTATGATTCCCTACACCAATGTTTAAGCTAACTAGAACCTCAATCAAACCTAAACTAGTGAAACGACAACAGTATAACTCTATTACAAGAAATGCAAATTCATGTTTAAGAAAAAAGAAGAAAATTCCTGTTAAGTGCAAGGAGATGCATTGGGTTTATTCCTCCTCACTCATCAATACAGTTTATAATCCGCACATAGTGACAAACCGGCAGCTTAGCATTGTGGAAAGTTTGATATCTAAGTGCTTCTTTCGCCACAACTTTAAACCAATTATCCTAACCCATAACTAGCAGCAGCGACACGAATTTCAGAGAAATCCTACTGGGGCACCGCCACCAGAACTTGCGAATATTTTTTCAAATCAAATAAAAGAAATGAAAGCAACACTCGCGGGTCGCGCATCATTTGCCTAAGATCTTAGCGCTGAAAGCCCAGAACAGAAATGATTGACCGAAAAGGGGGAAGACGTAGTTAGACAGTAATTCATACAAATTTAAGTTCTTAGGACAGAGGACTCGTAATTCCATAACCAGCAAGAAACCTTTAGCTCCCCGACACGGCAACAGTACAGAACACTTACCTGATGATTTTCCGAACATGTTCGGGGGGCATATCCTCCTTCTGCGTCTCAACAAACCCAAATTTTCTCTTATCACTATACCGCTTCGAATTAAGCTGCTGCCATTTCCTAGCCTTCTCCTCGAGCTTTGCCTCAGCATCAGCCTCCGTCTCAGCCGGGGCTGGAGGCGGGGGAGGCGGCAGCACCGTGTACGACGGTTGAGCTGCAGGCGGCGGTGGAATGGAAGAGCCAGTTGTTCCTGGTGGAGCAATCTGACCATTGTTCCACATCTTGAAATCTTATAATAACTACCAACTCAGACGGACTAGAAATGGTACAATTACTCAACAAGGATTGCTTATACTTCCAGAGCTCCTTTGGTGGATCAAACGAAGAACCCCTGAGTGCTCGTCTGGGAGCTTCCAGTTCTAGGGTTTAAGACATAAGTTCCCCCTCTCAGTGAAGAGAGAGCCAAATGAATTACTAGCTAGGGGATCGGAAATGAAGTGTAATGGCGGTCGCACGTGCCGCCTCTCTGAGGCCGACTTAACAATTGGGTTGGTCCATTAAGAGTTGTAGGCCCAGAATGGTAGTAAAATGAGTTTTTTTTATACAGGATGAGGCTAGAAGCCTAAAATGGGGGCCCAAAAAGAAGGGCATCAAAGGAAGATAAAACAAAATGAACAAAAAAAGAACATAACCAACAGGAGTTAGTCCAAGTGATAAGCGACTCGGTATCGCTTAAGTGAGATCTCGAGTTCGAGTATAGCATATACAGAAAATTTCTGTTAGGAGACTCACCCACCATAGTCAGGTGCGCGACACGGGTCGGATCTGGATGTAGTCGAGGTAAAACTCCGGTGAATTGAATGGGCAACAAAAAAAAGAGCATAAGCAAGGGGCAAACCAACAGAATTAGGTTTAGTAGAAAGGATTAATATATCATAAATTAAATTTTTTATTAGGAGATATGCTCTCAATTAGTACTTAATAATATCTTGAATATAATTGTGGCTAATTAGAGAATCCATATATTTAGTAAAAATAAAGAGTATAGGCAAAATGAGGGTTCAATTTAAAATATTTTATAAAAATTAATTATTGTAATGAGATTTATATTTAAATACATTATTTTTAAAAGTCGTTTTGATAAACTAAAAATTAATCAAATGTATAAATAAAATTTTAAATGTATAATTACTAAAATTATATAAATAATATAAAATTTAATATGCCGAATAATAGAAACAATAAAAAATATAAATACCGTAAAATTGGATGTATATAACTTATTTAATTACTGAAAAGGGTATATGTTTGATTATGTACGTAGTATTAAATATTAAATTTCTAAAGCTGCATATGTGTGAAGTTTGATATTTTGTATAAAAATATATACAGATAATTTTTGTGGGCGTGTATATTATCAGTTATCACTATTCAGTAATAATTTTATTTTTTATTATAAGCTAAAGGAAATATTCTGACTCCTCTAATAATTTAATAAAAAAAACTAATAAGTCACCTCTGGTGAATTGCCGGTTACAAAGTGAGATAACTGAAATTTAAATTTTATTTTATTAAAAAATATCTCTAAAGAAAATCATATTGATTATAAACCTCTGTATATTAATTAATTGCTCGAATATTTAATAATATAATTTAATGACTCAAAGGTTAAAAAAAGTGATGCCTGCCTTGTTTGCTACTGTAAGTTTTTGTGAGAAGGGACAGGACTCGAGAAGCTGGAGCAGTGGGCATTTTGGGTAGTTGGAATTTATTAATATTTGAACGGGATTTGGAAGAACGCGAAA
The DNA here is from genome assembly GCA_037074615.1 of Leucaena leucocephala. Classification (NCBI taxonomy): domain Eukaryota; kingdom Viridiplantae; phylum Streptophyta; class Magnoliopsida; order Fabales; family Fabaceae; genus Leucaena; species Leucaena leucocephala. Next base: position 20,701,399 of record CM073556.1, on the reverse strand, counting down.
GCAAGTGGGAGGTGATTTTGATGTCTCACGGACTTTTGTAACTTGTTAACTAATTTGGTTTCATAATAATATGGAAAAGGTTGGTTTTTGTCTTCAAAATAGTGTTTTGGCTTCCCCGACCCCAACACACAACCAAAACATTTTATTTTGATTAAGATTAATTATAAGATTATCAACTATATATGTTTCTCATGAAATAGCCCACATGTGCTTCGAATGCATTTGGATTAGGGTTGGGTAAAACATAACTTATAAAATTGACTCATGAGAATAATTGATTTAATCAAAATATGGTGTGCAAATAAATTTTTAAGAAAATATAACTTAAGAGAGAGTTATAAGGCCTATTTAAAAAACTATCAAACTAAAATTTTAGAAACACTTTTATAATTTTGTGCTAAACTCTTTTTATATATTTATCTAAAATCATTCCTAAAAAATTAATCCAAATATTCTTATAGTATGGTATGAGATAACGGTTTTTTTAGTTCATAAGAAAACGCTCAACGAGGTCATTGAGCGGGATCTCCTGGTCAATAACTTAACCAAGGATTCAATTTTTGATAGAGCACAATAGCGTCGTATGATCCATGTAGCCGACTCCATTTAATGGGATAAGACTTTGTTGTTGTTGTAATTGATTTTGGCATTTAAAAATGTTTGGTAGCTTATGAAATAACGTAAGTTCAGGTTTATAATTGATTTTGATATGTACAGAGTTGTTTGATAGTGTATAAGATAATCATCATTTTTTTTTGTTCAAAATTGATTTTGGTATAGAGTGTTTGGATTTTTTTTCTTAAAGAAAACTATTGTCTTGACTTTTCAATTATACTTAAAATCAATCTCATAAATCCACTACAATAAAATCTATTGTCTTACCATTAATCCAAGCACACCCTCAACAATGTCATGTAGCCATTATCTATTTCCAAAACAAAGAGATTAACTAATCTAACTTATATGAGCATTTTGAGTATAAATACTTAGTTTTTTATTTAAAAATAATTTGTGCTATATATACTAAATTACTCAAATTATGAATTTTATGATTGATTTTTCGAACTCCATGAAAAATAAGAAAAAAAAATTACTATGGGATTCCAAATAAGAGAATACCTAAAATTTTTAATGACAATTAAGGAGCTAACAATAATATTTTTTATACAAGAATTAACGTCAAATTTATATTAGTTAAAAAAATTTTATAATTAAATTCTTTTTTTAAAACTTAATAATAATAATAATAGTTCATCCAATGCAAATAAAAATTATGAGTCTGCTTTATTTGTATCTAACTTTGAAGCGAAAACAATTTAGTACGTCCATTAACATGGAGGCTTATGAAAAAGATGTCTTCCAATATGGCAACATGGGGATAGGATATCATGTGAGTTGTTATTGACTTATCTTGGCCATACAAAATTCTTGGTGTGTGAGAAAATCAAACGCGCGAATATGCCCTATAGAAGGAAAATATTATCCATATCTCTATTGCACAGCAATAAAGAATCGGTGTTATCTTGTCCTTGAGGGAGATGAGGCATGCGAATAACAAGTTTTTGTTGGTAAAAAAATTTTTAGAAGGAAGTAAGGCTTACTCATATCTAAAGACAGATCGAAATCTTTTTTTTTCTAGATAATATTAATATTAGGTAGGACGAGCTGTCAATTACCCTCATATATAAATATAAACATCTAAAAATTAGAATAACTTCTCAAACGTAACGACTAAAATCACAATAAAGTGGTACTCTTTAAATATATAATATATTTTAAATAGTTGTATGTGTCACTCTTTTATCAACTAAATTCACGGACAATACATAGAAAGCCTCTCTTCAAACCAAATTATAACAGTCCACATTTGAGGATTTTAATTAAAAAAAAATCATATAATTTTCTTCTAATAAATTATATAAAGGGAAATATGAGTTTCCCTTCTTTGTATTTTCTTTAGTTATCAATTCAATCTTTAAATTTTTATATATTACTATCTTGGTCAGACTAAATGAGTAAGGTAACATAATTTTTTACTTAGGTGTGTGTTTGGATATCAATTCTAAAAATTGATTTTGACTAAAACCGTGATTTGTAAAATTTTTACACAAATAATCATTTTTGTTGAGAATTGATTTTGGGCAAAACCTCGATTTGAAACCTAGGTTTTGAATAAGCCACTGAAAATAGCCTTTGGTTTGAAACCTAGGTTATGAATTATCCAATTACTATTCTACCTCTACTTTTTCTTACACCCTCCCTCCTCTCTTATCTCTCTTTTTCTCTTTCCTCTCTCTTTTATTATCTCTCTTTTTCTTTCTCCTCTCTCCTCTCTACACACTTTTCTTTCTCCTCTTTCTTCTCTATCATATTTCCTCTCTCTTATTTTTAATCAAATCATATATTTTTTTGGTAATTTATCAATATAAAAAGTGATTCTGCTACTAATCATCCAAACATCTCTATTCTCAAAATCTATTCTTCTCAGAATCTATTTTCCAAAAGCTAATATAAACATACCCTAAGTATTAAAACTTTGCCGAAATCAACAAATACTAGTATTTTAGGTGATTAAATATGAATTTTGGATTAGTCAACTAAATTAAAATTTATATTTTTCTCTATTGAACCTAAAATAATATTGTTTTGAGTAAATAAAAGAAAATTAACAGTACACAAGTTTTGTATTTTGGTAACTTTATTTTTATCAGATTATGTGTTGTTTATAGATAATGTTCAATTTACTTATAGATTAGTATTAGTTTATATTTTATTTAAATATTATTTTTTTAAGGTTATATATGATTATTTTGTATATTTTACTTAAAACATGTTATTTTTATTATAATTAGGTTATTTCCAATTTAACACAGTTAAACACACTGACCCTTAGACCAACCATTGTCTCAATTAATTTAATCATTGATTTGATTGTACCCCAAATAAAAGTTTTTGGAAGATCCCACGGGCATCTTTGGTATAATTTAGTATAATAAAAATTATTTTTATTTTTAATATTTGAGACTATTTTAGTTATACTAAAAAAGTTAAGAAATGAGATGATGGAAGTAGAAGAGAAATATTTTATACTATTTTATCCTAAATTATAAAATTATTAAATAATTTTAACCTTTTTCAAGTTATAAAAAAATATTTTAGATTATTTTATCTTAAATTATAAAAAAATATACATAAATTTTATATTCATTTCTATTATATCAAATAAATTTTTAAAATCTATTTTCAGCATAATTTTATTTCCACTTTTATTTCTATAAAAAATTATTTCATCCCACTAAACATACCATATTTGATACAAGATTTCAAATTACTATATTGCAATTTAATATGTTCTTATTTGATCATAGAAGCTACTAGTATAATATAATAAAAGAATATAACAAAATAGCTGGAATTCTAAATATTATACCAAATTAATTATTAATTTAAATTTATAAAATTACCTTTTCAGAAGAACCTCCAAACCCCAAAATGAAAATTACCATTTTTTCTCCAGGTCCCATCCCGGATAACCCCCAGAATTCTGTTTTATTTTGTCATATCTCAAAAAAGTCCGATATATCTTTCCGTCATTTTGTATTATTTTTTCCGACAACAATTTTTGCAGGGATGGATCTTTTGACTTGGGACAAACGCGCCGGAAAAGCACGTGCAAATATCCCTTCCCTCCACGCCGTTTCTTTTACCTTCCTTGCCCCGATCCTCAATAAAACCTTCAAGGTCCATATATATATTACGCAATCCAATCAATCCAAGTTGCGACCTTTCCCTTCCAATCCCACGAATTGACGCAACAAGGCAATACTGAAAAATCAGAGGGGAACCCCAACAAAACCCCCAGAGATTCGATCCTCTTTTAGTTCCCTGACCCTTGTTCCCGCTTTGGATAATTGGATTTTCAATTGGATTTTGGGGATCAGGGTCGGTGGAGGAACTGGGAGAAGAAAGTTAGAAGAACAATTTGGTATTGGAACGATGTCTGCTGCGGTTTGTGGGAGCAAGAGATCTTTCTTTGAAGATATTCCTCCGTCACCTCCGGTATCGAAGAGGCTTCGTTGCTCATCTTCTCCAATTCGTTTCTCCGCACCGAGCCTCGTCGATCAGCTTCAGGCGGTGTTCCCTCAAATGGAAGTTCAGGTGTTTTTCCTTGGCTTCTGGGTTTGTCTGTTTGGTTTGATTTCTCGCAATTGGTTTGTTTCTGGGAAAACTGCAGAAAACATTAGTAAAGCAGATAAATTAATTTTTCATTTTAAATTTCTTGATTCTTCGATTTTAAATAACTGTAGGGTTTTTCTGTACATTTTTGTCATTCTTGCAATGAAGTATGGAATCAGGCCAATAACAACAATAACAAGAATGATTATAGTGATAGCAAGAATACCAATAGTGCTAAACTGTTTGGAATTTGTATCTTCTTTGTTTTATTGTTGATTGAGATATGGGGTTCTTTTCCCCTTATTTTCTTAATTTACAGTTGATTAACTAGATGTTTGTCTGTTTCCTATCAGCAAATGTATTGAATATTCTATAGCTGTCACTATTTTCTACATTTTCTTTACACGTGTTTCTGATCAGTTGGTATATAACCTTTCAGCATCTTGAGATAGCTCTCCAAGAATGTGGAAATGATCTAGATGTTGCTACCAAAAGCTTGCATGAGCGTTGCTTGGGATCTGCTGATGGAAATTCTGGTGCTACTGAACAATCCAATGCTAATGTGGTAACAGGTATTACCGTATCTGCATTTGATTTTTCCTTTAGGAATTAGGAATCATCACCCATAAATGAACCATGCTTTGTGGCTTTAGTGAATTTGAATTGTTTTGGAAAAGGATTTTTTTCTTCTTCTACAATTTTACCAGTAGGATAGGGCCTTTTATCTTAGTCACCTTGTGATGCATCATGCTAGGTTTTTCTAACAGCCTGTTTGGGGCTAAAGAATAAATTATGGAGTTAAATAAGTTGTCTGCAGGTTTGTCTCTACAAGTCTTTCAATTATAGAAGCAATTAAAAGTAGCATGCTTAAGGAGCATTTGGCATTTACTTATGTTGGAATTCACTTTCAAGAGTAGTGCCTTTTATTTAGCATTTAGGCACCCTAAACTTAACTGCGTGAAGCAAGAGTAGACAGTGTTCAATTACTCTGAACAATCTTTTTCTTAAGACTTGCCAATATTCTGGCCTCTGCTCGTAGTCTTTTGGTGGTTGAATGTATGGATGATATTAGCATCTGTGCATGCCTACTCTTAAGAATATTGGCAAGTCTTTAGGTGGTTGAATGTATGGATGATATTAGCATCTGTGCATGCCGCCATGACTTATCAGTGGCACATCTATATTCTTGCATAGCATGAACCACTGATGTGGCTTTTTTTGGAAACATATATTTAATGTTCTGAAACCAGTATGGAGAATTATGCAGGTTAAAACACTGAACAGTGAGTAGTTTATTTGTGTGTTTTTGGAGCCTTTCATGAATGTGAAACTGAAGTCTTTTGAAAAATTTCCAGGTACCTTGAGAGATGATGGGCGTGCTTCTGCTTCTGAGAACCAATCAGCTTCAAACGACCTTCCTGCAGATGGAGCAGAATGGGTTGACTTGTTTGTGAGGGAAATGACGAGTGCTATCAGCGTTGATGATGCTAGAATCCGTGCTTCTAGAATGTTGGGGGTTTTGGAGAGATCAATCAGTGGGCATGCAAGTGCTGAGGCAACACACGTTATTCAAAAGGTATATGTTTATGCTAGGCTCAATCAACATACCTGTATGGCTGATGGCTGTACATGCCATGATAGTTGGGTCTTGGGAATCAATCCCAGGTAAAATAGCTTATTTAGGTCATAACTGAGAATGCTATCAGCTAGCTACCTAAGTCAAAACGCATGCTAATTTAGGGGGCAACATAATTGGACATGCTATGGGCTAGAGATTATTGAACTAAGCACAGTTAAATAATAATGGGTGCTGAAGGATTTGTTAATATTGGCAAGAGTGTAGTGTAGCTCTTAGGCATGCATCTTTCATCTTGACTTTCCATGAATGGTTTTGATCATCTGCTACAGTATCAGGATTAGGCTGGTCTCATTGCTGTCCCCCTCCCCCTATGTTGGCTTGAGGTCTCATTGCCCGTTCCACAGTTATAGTGCTATCCAATGCATGTATTTACATATATCTTTACATAATGCGATAGGATTAATTAACCCCTAGTCTAGATTTTCTTTTCCTTTTCTTCTTTCCTGATAAGTAGTGAGGATTGTATGACAAATGCCCTTTTGTTCTCAGGAAAATATGATGTTGAAAGAGCAAATTGAAGGGCTGACTAGGGAGAATACTATTTTAAAGAGTGCTTTTAAAATCCAGCATGAACGTCAGATTGAGTACGAAAATAAGAGTCAAGAGTTGCAGCAGATGAAGCAATTGATGGCTCAATACCAGGAACAGTTGAGAACTCTTGAGGTCAGAACGAGCTTTATTTCCCTTCTAATTCTCCCAGTTGAAATGTTTTATCAAGAAAGTTTAAAACTTGAAATAATTCTAAAATTTCCGTGCTCAAGACTCCTCCCCTTGTCTTGCTTCTTCTTTTCCAGTATTATACATATGATTATATGAGGGAAATCACTACGACTTCTTAAAGAAGGAATGTAATAACCAAAAGGTTCTAATAACAAATGAGCAGCAATGACCTATTGTCATTTCCTATGCCGGAATTTATCATTGCATGTTACTTATTTGTTGTTGGACTTTTTGGTAATCACTTCTCTTCCTTGGGACCTGATAAACTTTTTTACATTTCTTGTATGCTGATGAATCTGGTGCCTATGATTCTGTGGATAGGTGAATAACTATGCTTTGGCAATGCATCTGAAGCAGGCTCAGCAGTGCAACTCCTTTCCGGGGCATTTCAATCCTGATGTCTTCTAACTAAATCAATAAGTAGGATATATATCATATTATAATAGGGCTGCAAAATAGCTGCATAGTAAATTACATATCCTAGTGTTCCCATAGTGTGGTTAGCTCCTGTAGGTTAAGGCATGGTTGATGTAATGCTGTTCCTAGTTCAGGGGTGATTCTATATCCTGGCATTCTGGGATAGAAGAATCTGTCAATTATAAGTAAGATTTATCTATTAATTCAATTATGTCTAATGATTTCCACTCTGTTTATTTTTTCTTACCATGTTTTCTTTTATATGTATTGTATTCGCCCACGACAATGACTTATATAATTGGCCGTTTGAGTTTTGCTGCTACCTGAATTATAATGGTTGTTGTTTTTATCCACCCATCTTGTCAATTTCATATTGTTGTCTTCATAATTTCATTAATATTGCTGTAGGAGAAGTTTCAAGAGAAGACTCACTTCGAGAAAAGTTGTTCATAAACGAGTTTAAAGGTGCTTCCATAGGATCTTCTTCCTACTTTGCCCTGAGCCATCGTTTCGTACATATGGCTATGGATGTACATGCTAAAAGAAAAGCAGGAATTAACTAATCACATGTTAGCAATATTATTAACTAATAAAACCTCCACAAGCAACTAATGAGGTGGTGTGGTAAGTAGTTTTATCTCTATAAAATAGAGAACAGAAGTTCGAATATAAACGTATATTTGTTAGGAGAAATATTTTTTTTTTATTTTTGAACTCTCGAAAATAATTATACCTTTAACTAAATGAAAAAAAAAAGTAAAATTACTATAAAATTTTAAACGAAAGATTTAATTACTCAAAAATCATCTAATTCAATCGAATACTACATTACAAATATCTTGATGTACTAGGGTTCTCAAAGAATCTGGAACTGTATCAATAAAACTAAACACATGACTGCTACTAAGGCCATCCTTTGCAAGCTTATCTGCTAGCATGTTAGGCTCCTTAGGTACAAATTGAAACTTTAAAAGCCAGTTCCTTCTACTCATGTTGACAATCAAATTCCAAATGGAGGAATAAGTTCCTATATTTGTTGGAGGAGTGTTTATTCTGTCAATAAGCTCATTTGAATCAAAGATAACTTTACGAGTCCTAAGGTCCCATACCATATTCATGCCTATCAATAATGCCCATTCTTCTAAGAACTTTTTAGTGATTAAGCCGAGTTTCATGAGCTAACCGAGGGGAGTTTTTAATGTTAAGTGGGAGGGGGAGTGCAAAATTTTTAATTACCCTTTGCTTAGTTCATGAGAAGGAGATGTAATAACAACTAATTTACTATTATATCCTTACATATTAATTTATATTTTTTATTTCTATATTATATAAATTAATTTACACCTTAATTCAAATGTACTTTTGAGGACGGTTAACCAAATACACATGCTTTGAAGGATCGTGATATATTATTGCCACTATTATATTGTATTGACTGAGAAGCAATAACAAAATGTGAATACTGCAACTCTTTTTGACTTTGGGGGTTTGGTAGGGAAAGTGGATTTTTAGAGGGTAGAATTCTTAGAAATTTTTTCAACAGCGATGTGACACCATTAGGGATATGTTAATAACTAATATAACAACAGTATTTTATTTTTCTCGTGGACATTGTCACATTGATAAAATGTCACAAAGATTATTAAGATAAATTAGTCAACAAAATTTAGCTACACTTCAAATTTTTTTTTATAAAATTTTTTAAAAAAAAATTGGACTCATTTACGATTCAAAAGTAAAATAAGATCTTTTTTTTTTAAGTTATACTAATATTAGGCAGTACTTTAAAATTTTTTAACCAAATGAGGGACTCATTCTCTCCCTTCTAATCAAATCCGCTATAAGGTAGTGAAAATTAGACCTAATTATTAAGTAAGTTGAAGCTATAATTCAAAGGAGAGTATATTTTTAGGGCATAAGTTTAAAAAATATAAATAGTATGTTATGTTAAAATATAAATAATAATTAATGTGATCTCAAATATTATGACTGATGAGTTTTTTTTTTGGGAAAATTATATTGTAGTAACTATTTTTTCTAAATTTTTAATTCAATATCACTGTATCTTTTACTTTTAAATATATCTTTAACTTGCTTCCGTTAGCACGTAGTACTATTAATTTTTGTATAAAGACTAAGGGTTCTAAGATAATAAAATTGCAGAAACTAATAGTTTTAACATAATTTTTGTGTAAATTATGGCTAATATCAAGTATATAAATAGAGATTTCAAATTTAGAAGTTAAACGTATTCTCGTAACTTTGCTGGGTTCACTTTGAATAATATATGATCGAAAATATATAGAAAAAATATAAATAGCAAAAATAAAAGTTTAATTAAAAAATTATATATACTAGATTAAAAATTTAGAAAAGGTGTAAATACTTATAATATAGTTTTCCTATTTTTTGACAATCTTATTATATTGATTAATTTGGATTCATATTTTTCTCATTTAATCCCCTCCGACCTCGGTTATTTTACCATTTTCTCCTCATCGTTTCCCGGCCTCATCTTGCTGGGGAAATTGTACTGTGTTCAGTTCCGTAGACGAACATCGTCTTCCTCAGCTCCACAACTTATCTTTGGGGTCCCACTTCACCTTCACTTTCTAGTTTCTACCCTATTTTCTTCCTCTAGTTATGAAACTGTTCCCACAACGGCTTTCTTTTGTAGCTTCAGATCCTTTCCCTTTGCCCTATGCGGTAAAAAGATGAACAAATTCAAGCGCTTCTTCTTCCTCTTCTTGTTCTCCTAGAATACTGAATCATCGCATCGTTTTTGCTTCTTTCATATTCGATGGCCGTTGTTTCTTTCTCTTTTCAACCTCATCTGCGTCCCTCCTCCGCTCCTTCTTCTTCTTCGTCTTCGTCGTCGTCCTCTTTTTTGTGTGGTGGTGTCCATCTTCTGACACATAAGAACTTCATCTCTATCCATTCACCTTCCCATTTTTCTTCTTTAACTTTAAATAATAAGTCCTCCTCGAGGAGCTTCCGAACGGCGATTGCTGCTTCTGGCGACTATTATGCGACTCTCGGAGTCTCCAAATCCGCGACTAACAAGGAGATTAAGGCGGCTTATCGAAAGTTAGCTCGTCAGGTATAAAATTTTTATTTAGGAAGTTCGGATTTTTTATTTATCTTGATCTTCTTAATGATTTGCATGTGCAGATAGAATTTGTCTTAGTCTCGTTGTTAGTTGTTAGAATTAGAGTTGCGAGCCTAAACTTAATTCTTGGACTAATTTTTAAATTCTTGTGCTCTCCTTAGTACCATCCTGATGTGAACAAGGAACCTGGAGCTATTGACAAGTTCAAGGAAATTAGTGCTGCATATGAGGTATGCATGGACAATACATTGTTGATTGTTCGAGTTATTTATTGCCTCTTTCAATTTTTAAGCACCAATATCATCATGCGATTCACAAACCATCAAAAGTGATACTTATTTAAACTCCTTGTAATGCACTGGATACCTGTGTAGTCCTTTGCTAAACTAGTATGCATTCAACAACACTTGTAGAAGCAATTGAGTATTTGATAAGAAATTATGAGGTAGTCGTGGTGATGATGTTTTATCTTTGGCGGGTGTACCGGTGTAACTAATCGTTACATGGCATAAGCTGGTGTTAATTATTCTAAATGTGCTGTTAAACTGCATTTAAAATGTCCCTGGGCTCAAGGGGTAGGGAGCTTATGCTCAGGATGATTCATTAATTTATAGTTTTTGAAATTGAATTAGATACAGGTAACATTATTTTAGTCCTCAAAGCTGATTTACTTGAGATGTAAAAGATTCTGCTGGTTAATTGAAATGAGGCGACTTTGTGTCTGAAAACTCCCCCTATGGTATGCAATTTTTTTTTTCTTTTCTAGTCTTCAACTGATAGAAAGGGGTGAAAAGAAAACCCCTTGTTCTTATTGAGCACTAATATTACATAGTTTACAATAGTCTCCATCCCCTTAAATTGCCAATAAACTATCTTCATAATTTTGTCCTCGTCTTTTGCAACTCCATTGGCATGTCAATCCTTTTAAAGTGCATGTTAGAAAGCCTGGACCAAAAAGGCATCGCCATCAAAGCGTTGGTGGCTAGAGTTTGATTCATGCATTTCTTGTTGGATTTTTCAAGTGCTATAATTGTACAGTAGCTGGTGAACGTTTTGAAAAATGGCTGCATTGTACCGGAACAAGGCCATGGATGTGTGCCTTTATTATGCCATTGGATTTAGACTTCCCCTGCATGTTTGAGTTTTATTGTCCTTTCAATTCTGAAGTACAAGAACGTCAGGTGCTATCAGATGATAAGAAGAGGGCTTTGTATGATCAATATGGAGAGGCTGGAGTCAAGAGTGCGGTAGGAGGAGGATCAAGTGCTTATACGGTATTCACATGACTTTTTATTCTTTATTTTTTTGGGCTTTCACTGTTTAATATGTAACGATTAGCTGGTGGTACATGCACAAGGTTGATAGGACCTTTTCTTTTCTGAAGAATTTTCCATTGACATTCCTGTATTCATGCCGTCTTCTTTGTGGGCCAAAATTGAAATGCATGCCAAATGGCATTTATTTCTCCCAGATTCTCTTCTGTTGTGAAACTTATAATGAATTGACTCTGTTCTTGCAGACTAATCCATTTGATTTGTTTGAGACATTTTTTGGGCCGAGTATGGGTGGCTTTGGTGGCATGGATCCAACTGGATTTGGTACACGCCGCCGTACTACTGTTACTAAGGGTGGAGACATTCGGTAAGTCATGTAGTGAGTTGGGTGATTTATTACAAAGTTATGTGAAGTTAAAAAAAGGGGGGAAATTGCCCATATGTCCCACTTAAGAAATTTAAATACAAATAGTTTTAAGACAATAAATTTCTTAATTAAGACTTGTATTTAGAATGGTGAACTTATCTGAATTTCTGGCTAGTTGTACATGTTTATATACGTCTGGAGATTTATGCTGTGATGATGAATATAAAGCATATTTTTCTTTGCTTTCTGAGCTAAACTAAACGCCAATGCTATCTTTTTTATTCTATTTAATATTTCGAATTTATTTCTCATAAATTTTATGATTAGAAGATGAGGTGTGATTTGATCGCTGGGAGGATCTATAGGATTAAATTGGGAGGGGGTATTAGGAAAAAAGCTAACATGCTCATTACTTCATTTATAGAATAAGCATCATTAAACTAGTGTGACATTAATGGGATAAACCATGGTAAATGTGCCTGATTAGTCTTTCCAAACAATAGGAAATAAATGATGGAGTAAAATTTACTCACATGTTACTTAGATTTTTTTTGGGGTGACCTAGTTCATAAAGCTCCCATAAAGTGGAGGTTTAAGGAGGGGTAGTTGTACATAGCCTTACCCCCACAAGTAGGGATGCTGTTTTCAATATTTGAACCCGTGACCTCTAGGTCACATGGCAACGACTTTATTGCGTTGAGGCTCATCCTCTTTGTTACTTTGATTAACTTAACAGCACAATACCAAGATATTTAACTAAAATGAAAAAAATACAATTATTTACCTTGATCAATGCTTCTAATTTTGTTGTCCCCTAATCTAAAAAAAATTATAGTCGACCATCCCATCGTTGTGAAATATATCTCTGCTGGATTCACCTTTAGTTGCTTGTAAGAAGATGCGTTTATGCCAATTCTTTTTCTGTGAAATGATTAATGCTACTACTATGAGACTTCAGAGTCTGGGATTTTGAATTGACTTTCTATTCAATGTCAACAGTTATGATATTTTGTTAGAATTTTCTGAGGCAATATTTGGCACTGAAAAGGAATTTGAGCTTTCCCATTTGGAAAAATGTGAAGCTTGTAATGGTACTGGAGCAAAGATTGGCTCCAAGATGAGGATATGTTCGACTTGTGGAGGGAGGGGTCAGGTGATGAGGACTGAACAAACACCTTTTGGTTTGTTCTCACAGGTAATTTATTTTTCTTGTTGGATCTGGATGCAAAACTCTTACTTTTCTGTCTAGTTCTGAAGTGAAGAAAAAAAGAATAATAATTCTTCATATGTGGTGCTCAGACTGGAGCTCTAACTCTACTGTCAAGATCTAACATATAATTCTGTTGGCGGGGTTGGTGTGTGTAGAGATATTAGAGATAGCGGTTACCTGTCATGTGATCAGTAGCACCAGAGTCTATGATCCATTTGGAGGAAGAAGAGACAAGGGCAGTAGCCTCATTACCTGTTACAATACCAGCACTCACAGGTGGATTGACAGATTTCAACTGAGCATATTCGGCAGCGGAAATAGTAACCGTGTCATTGGCCGTGGCTGCTACATGTGCAGAGTTTTGTCGATTTTGTTTGTTTTGAAGCTTACGGCACGTACGTTTCGTATGACCCGGTTCCTTACAGTAGTAACAAATCACATCCTTTGCCCCTTGATTAGGGCCCCTTGGTGTAGAGCCACGATGATTAGGTGGCCCACGATTATCTGTCTGACTGTGACTGAGCAACGCACTAGTAGGCTCAATAGGGGCTGGTAAAGAGGTTCGTTCTGTTCTTAGGACTCGAGAGAAAGCTTCTTCAAGAGAAGGAAGCTGAGCTCCAGATAAAATTTGAGAACGGGCAACCGAAAATCTAGGCGAAAGTGCAGTAAGAAAACTCATTGTAGCCATCTGCTCTCGGTGAGACACATTGACCTTCCTCTCATCAGAAATAGGCATGAGGGCATTTAGTTCTTCATACATTCCTTTAAAGTCCATGAAGAAGGCTGTAAGGGAACGGTCATCTGGCATCTCTGCGCGATGGAAAGATCTACAAACCTCATATATCCGAGAGATATTATTCTTGCCTGAGTATAAGTGCCAAATAGTCCATTAGTTCTTTAACAAATTCACAATGAGTAATAGAAGGCATGATCTCACTGTCAATAGAGTTACGAATTTGTAAAAGTAGTCGAGCATCATCCCTTAACCATAACTTGCGAGAGGGATCTTTCTCTTCTGGGGGATCATCAGTCAGGTGATCTTCTTTCTCAATACTTCGAAAGTATATACGAATAGATTTACTCCAATCTAAATAATTTTTCCAAGTTAATTTGTATTCAGTAATTTTAGTGACTACCGGAATCATCTCAGAAATTGTAGCAGCCTTAGGTGCAGCCATCAAAAAGGAAAATCTGCAGACGAACCAATTCCTGTCACGCTAGGGACAAATAGAACAAACAAATCAGAATTACAAGTTGCTACACTGGGAGCCACTTAACGAAGCCACCAGGAGCCAATAAGAAGGTTTAGTCTCTCCACATTCACGATCCTTAACTCCAGGAATGTTTCTAAATACTTTCACAGCCTGTACGCCCTCAGCTCCACACACAGTCAGAGGACTTTTGCAAGTCGGGAATAGAAAGAACGCTGGGCACCGTGAAACTGATAGGAAACAGAGAAGCACAACAGGGAAGTCGACGACGGCGGATCCAGACAAAGATCCAGATGAGTTTCTGCTTGCGTTGAGTCGACAACTAACCTAGATGCTGATGGCTTCGTCTTCCCCTTATCGGCGCTAAAGAAAGGATCTGGCGACGGCAGAAAGTTGTTCCCTTGGACGTTGAAGCTCCGTCACCCAGATACTGTACCCAAACCTCCTGTCGGCGCTGAAGAAGAGACCGGAGGACGACGGAGAGTCGTTCACTGGACGCTGAGGCTCCGTCTTCCTCCTGTCGGCGTTGAAGGCGTCGTCTCCTCTCTTGCGGCACTAGAGCTTCCTGCTGAACCAGGAGAGGGGAAAAAATAATAATGATAAAATAACCCAGTAATTAATCAGGCTCTGGTATCTTATCATATAATATCCTAATATATATATATCTAGATAAACCTAGATACTAATAATATCCTAATAATATCTCTAATATCTCTACAGTGTGTAATGGGTTGGCCCTTTGTTAGCTCCTGGGAAACAATTCATATGCTGCTCAAGTGTCTCTGTCTGGTCGATGGAAGTTATTGAGTCTTTCAATATTATATTTTGCTTGGTTTCTTCCTGAATTTCTCTCTCTATTTTATCAATACATCTTTCAACTGCATATATTACTCTATCCTCATCTACCAATTTATGACATGAGATGCATATCATATTGCTTGCTGTTGAAGCCTTGCACTTTTCGCTTCTTGAAATCAATATTGTTTGTTTTATCTCTCTATTAGGTTTCCGTATGTCCAAACTGTGGAGGGGATGGTGAAATCATATCTGCATTTTGTCGTAAATGTAATAGTGAAGGGCGTACTCGGGTTAAGAGAAATATTAAAGTAAAAATTCCTCCAGGGGTTAGCTCAGGCAGTATTCTGAGAGTTGCCGGGGAGGGTGATGCTGGACCTCGAGGGTATGTTGTTTCTTTATTTACATATGATCTTTGAGCCTTGTTATTACAATCTTTGGGCAACCAGTTAGATAGAATGTGGATCTCATTTTTAAAATTTTTACGCTTTTGAAGTTTGGTTTTAACTGTAGAATGGGAATGAAAAACAATGTTTTGGTCTTCTTGTCATTGTAGGGGTCCTCCTGGAGATCTATTTGTGTATCTTGAAGTGGAAGAGATTCCAGGAATTCAAAGAGATGGCATTAATCTCTCTTCAACGTTAACAATCAGTTACCTGGATGCCATACTAGGGGTTGTTGTCAAGGTAAATGGTTTTTGGTCAGTATGCATGGCTTTTTATTGCATTTGTTTCTCTTCTAATACTAGATATCATGTCTTCACTTCTGGAATTGTAGTAATATATCTATCTTTGGATGTAATGAATGACTGCCCTACAGGTAAATACAGTTGAAGGCATTTCTGAACTACAAATTCCCCCTGGTACCCAACCTGGAGACGTCCTTGTCCTTGAAAGGAAAGGTGCACCAAAATTAAACAAACCATCCATACGTGGTGACCACTTATTTACAGTTAAAGTTACAATACCAAAACGTATCAGGTAATAAATAATTTTAAAAATGTCATCTCTTTTTGAATAAATGTGTGGTTATGGACAAATTCGGGGAAGAGTTGGAGTGGCATCTATTGAGGAGAAAATGGTAGAGAACTGTCTTAGGTGGTTTGGACACATACAAAGAAGGCCAAGGGATGCGCTAGTGAGGAGGGTGGATCAAATCGTATGGAGCCCGGTTAAAAGGAATAGAGGAAGGCCAAAGAAAACGCTTAACGAGGTCATTGAGCGGGATCTCCTGGTCAATAACTTAACCAAGGATTCAGTTTTTGATAGAGCACAATGGCGTCGTATGATCCATGTAGCCGATCCCATTTAATGGGATAAGGCTTTGTTGTTGTTGTGTGGTTATGGACATGCTTGCTTTTATGTATTTTCCTATTTCCTATCTTGTGAACCTATATTGGAAATTTATACAAATTGCCTCTGCATCTGCAGTTTAAAGGAGCGTGAGTTGCTTGAGGAACTTGCTTCAAGAGGCAGCAAAACAAGTAGCCGTTCAAAACCCCGTCCTAGCATTCACTCTTCCAGTAGGTGGTTTATTGTTTGCTATTACTTTTATAATGTATTTGTTGTCCAACAGAAATGAAGTTATTATCATTTGACATCTTTTTGAATCTATAAAAAGATGAATATCATTTGAATTGGTCCTTTCACCACATTCACTGGTTACAATAGAGAAGTCTTAGAAGCCAATGAGTAGACTGCATATTTTTGAACTGTGAACCATGATATTTACCTTCTGCAGAGGGAAGGGCTGAAGATCCTGTAGCTAAAAGTGCTGAGAGTCCAACAGCGGTTGAAGAAAAAACTGAGCAGTCAGAAGACCAAGATGACATATGGAACAAATTAAAGAATTTTGCTGGGTAATAGTTTTATCATCATTTTTGTATAGATTGCTTGTTCATAAATCGGAAACTTCTCCCCCAACTTCATTACTAAGTATGCTGAACTGTTGTTTTCCTCTTTAAGAAAGTTACAGAAAGAAGGCTATTCAGCCAACAAAATATTCTAGTGTCGCACAAATTCCCAAAAGGATTCAAACTTTACTATTTCTTAAACACAGGTTGAATTGCTAATGTTCCACAGCCACATTGAGAATACTTCTGTTCTTAAAACTATTTTTGAAATTTCAGGTCCGTGGCAAATGGAGCTCTGAAGTGGCTAAAAGATAACCTGTAGTACTCCCATCCCATGGGTTTACCAACCGAGGCTAGCTTTTGATTCTCATTATTTCCCAGAACTGCTGGAAGTTAAAGTGCTATGAGAGCCATTTCTCTTAGATGCGATCGCGATCAATCGACATTTGTTAGCATTGCGCAGCAGAAACGAACAGTTTGGCTTGCGTATTCTTTCATTTGTTTCACTTGTAAATTTTGACACAAGTCAATTCTCACACAGTACTGCTTGTTCGAGGAAGGTTACAAGGTAGGAATAACTCTTCATGTTGTTCCATAAGGAAAAAATCTAGTATACACGCATTCTGATAGAAGTCACCAATAATGTTTGACACATCATTCATCAATCATTGATTGACACACAGCTCTAGAAACTTTCATCAATGGAATTAAATCTTCTACAAAATTATCCTAGTCCTTTGTGAGTCATCAACAATGTGGTTTTGATCTGGGATTGCTTGAGCACCAGATGTTTGTTTTTTAATGCCAGTGTTTTGAATTTTAATTTATTATAGCTTGACTGGAAGTTTTCACGTTCTATGAATAATTTATCTTGTGATACGTTTTGTATTTTATATTGATATTGGCAATTATTGTTAGAAGCTGCGTGGATGTGCATAAGGCTATAAGATGGTAGTCTTATCAAGATTTTTGTTGAGTGATTTTTGCCTTGGCTAATGAGTATGACAAAATAGCTGAACTCGAGGTCGGAAAATGATATTATCTGGTTTTGATAATACTTAAATTAAAGAGTTGACAGTATTTAATATTGAATAATGATCATTAGTAGGGGAAAAACTCGAATAAAATTTAAAAATGCTTTTCATGTTAAATAAGAAGGGGAATGGGAGAGAGAAAGAGGGACGACGCAGAGAAAAATGCTCTATCTTTTATTCAATCTTCTTTTTTGACAAATTTTTAGAAAGGGATTTAGTTTATCCACGATCTAAGGGTAGGGTGAAATCTCATTTTCTTTTAAGCGATACTAATGTCAGGCAAAGCGAGCTGTTTATTACTTTCAGGCATAAACTTAGGCATCCAGGAGTTAGGATGTTTTCTCAAACGTCGCGACTGGAACTACAATAAAGTAATACTCTCTAAAGATCGAATACGCTTTAAATAGTCGCATATCTCACTCTTTCGTTAGTTAAACCTACGATGGGTTCTTTTATTTAATCAATCGATAACAACAATGCTTACAATAAAAAATGGCGAGGAGGAGTTATAAATCCCTTTTTAAATAATAATTCATACTCCAATCCTTTCCTAATAATTAAAAAAAATAACCTAAATATATGAACATCATAAAAATAATATAAATTTATCAAGATGTCTAAATTTATTGAAATAATTAATAATATAAAGAGGGAGGAAATCAAACTAAATCAACTAACAATTCAAACTAAATATTTTAACTCAATCAGAGGAAGGACAGAATCGGAAAATAGAAGAGTAATTCTTATTTAATCAAATGAAAAGCTTGAATGCAACTGAGAATCTAAATTCTATCTATAAAGCTATAAAAATAATAAAATAATAATTGAAATTTAAATCTTAATAAAATCCTAATCTTAATTTCAAAAGATAAAAATAATTAGATATCCTAATTTAATAAAATAAATATAAAACAATCTTAAGAAATATGATGATGATGATAATAACCCAATTAAATCATAATTAATCTAATGAATATTTTTATTCAAATAACCCTAATAAATAATCTTAGATATCTTAATTAATCATTATGCCATGAAGCAAGTCTAATTTTTATTAAAATCAAACATCGTCTTCACAGTTCATATCACTACAAAAAAATATATCTTTGACGACGACTTTTCAGCGGCGACACTAAAAGTCGCCGCTGAAAGTAGGACTTTCAGCGGCGACAATAAAGTCGCCGCTGAAAGTAGGAATTTCAGCGGCGACAGTAAAAGTCGCCGCTGAAAGTAGGAATTTCAGCGGCGACAGTAAAAGTCGCCGCTGAAAGTAGGAATTTCAGCGGCGACAATAAAAGTCGCCGCTGAAGCTCAAAATTTTGCAATCTTAAATTTAATTAATGTATTATATAGATTGTCAACGCTAAAGGTGATTACACATTTTTCCTCATTTGAAGTTATTTTAAACAATTATATAATATATAAAATTAAATTATTGAATAATTTTATTTTAAATAATAAATAAAAAAATTTCATATGTTATTATACTAAAGAAAGATTATACAAACAATAATGTGATGCATGCGAAAATAGGAGATGAAACATGGATATGTCAATGAGAGAGATATTATAAATGTTTGTCAATGAAAGTGAGAGTTAATATGTGTGTGTTAGAGATAATGTAAGGGAGGAGATAGAGAGAGGGAGATGTGTGTGAGGGAGATAGAGAGAGGGAGAGAAATAATAGACATAAAATACAAACGTATATATATTTTTAGTTACTGTTGCATATGCCATATATTGTTACATTTTATATAACATCCTAACTTGTATAAAAAGAATTTATAAGATATTATTGAGTTTAATAATATTTTTCTGAAATTAAAAAGTATTAAAAGTGAAACTTTAGAAAAATAATGAACGAATGAATATTCATTAAAAATATTTTTGGGTTAAAAAATAATAAAAAATTATAAAATAAGTATTTTGGGAGTATAGAAAATTATGAAAGAGTTTATTTATCCCGAAGAGATTTCATAGCTATTTTTCTAGAATGAAAGACTTATTTATTTAAAAAATTTAAGAAAAATAGTTAGAGGTTGTTATTTACTCAAAAAATTTTATAAAAATTCCCTAATGATTTGAAGAAGATATTGGAGGAAAAATATCATTAATGTTTGAAGAGGATTATTTTTAAAAATTATTAAGTTAAACTATACCTTTCAGCGGCGACAAAATGTCGCCGCTGAAAGTATTTTTAGCGGCGACATTTTGTCGCCGCTGAAAGTGTTTCAGCGGCGACTTTATTGTCGCCGCTAAAAATAGTTTCAGCGGCGACATTTTGTCGCCGCTGATACGTTTTAATATTTTAGGTTTCCCCTTCTGTTCTTCATTTCTCACCGTCGGGACTTGGCTTCTGAGGAAAGGCGAAACATCGAGAGCGGGAGAGGGAGAGCACGAGGGAACGACTTGAGGATTGAGACGTTGGAGGACCGACTGGAGGTCAGAGATCGAGCTTGGGACGTCGTCAGCCATCAGAGGTGAGTTCTCCGAGCGCCGTCTTCAATTTCTCGCCTCTGTTTTCTCGTCTTTTTTCTTTCGATTATGGGGTGGGTCACCGATTAAACTCAATATTTTGAGTAGATTTTGGTTGATTCAGTGAAAATTAGTAAAAATTTGCGTTTTCTGACTTCAAACCGAACCAAAATCGGTGGACGCTGGGTTTGCTCTCAAATTTGTTGTGTCGATGCGTTTTAGGTTTTGTGAATGTTGAAATTTGGGGTTTTGAGATTCAATGTCTGATTAAGTAATTAATGAAGTTTAAAAGTGTGGAATGAAGCTTTAATCTCCCTATGTCACTGCTGTTTTGGTTGACCGAAGTAGTAAAGGTTCGAGTTCAAACACACAGCCTAGTTTTTTTTTTTTGTGAAGTCTAAAGGAACTTTAGGGTAAGTGTCATCTACTCATCTTGTTCTTCGTAGATATTTCTTTTTCCAATGTGCTTGGCAGATTTTGCCAACTCAGTCGATCTAGTATGTGTTTGCTGTTTATATCTTCAGTGTTCACAGCTTAATGTTCTTGTTGTCTGTTGACTGAGGTTGCCTGATATATTATGAAGTGCCATCTGTTTGATTTTTAAGTTACATAGTGGTTGTTTGGTTGCTTCACAGAATTCCATATCTTAATGAATTGGTTTTAATCTGATTTTGAACTATTTTTTAATGGTTGCTTCATCTGCCAGTTGTTAGCTGAAGAATTCCATACCAATCCATTTCAGATCCGAAAAGTATCTTCTGTGCAGCACAGCAAACCTCACAAACCGTAAGTATATATGTGTGTGTTCTCAACTGCTTATGTATGATCATGTCTTAATGAATTGGTTTTAATCTGATTTGGGGTCCAGAGTACTAATGACTCCAAACATGTCATTTCAGCTGGGGGAAAATATTATTTCTAAATCTGTTCATATTGGGAATAGGACAATTAGCTTTGTACTTCTATTACAAGGGTGCATTAAGATCTCTGGGGTTTGTTTTGGCCCTTCAGTTCAGAGGTTGTTATCTGAATTACAAGTATCTAGTTTTCATGATAATCAATGCTGAGTTGAGATGAAGTATGGGATTTCTTAAGTGAGTGCATTTATGTTTTTTGATTAATGAAGCGTCTGTTCCTCTTAAGAAAAGCAATGATGTAGCATTATGCATGATGATGAGTGATACTTTACTATTTGAGCACGTTCGCTTCTATGATTTTACTTCATTTTTGGGATTTCCCCTCTCTACTTGGCACAAGCTTATATTTGCAAATTGAATTATGACAGTAAATCCCACCTGAATATCTGAAACTAGGAACCAATGCTCCTCTGCTAATGTGGAAAGTCGTATCTCCTTAAATATATATTCGCTCTCTTCAATCTCTTGGGGTCGGGGGTACTCTTTTGGCACTATTATAGTTGAGAGGTCTCATTTGCAAATATGTGAAAATATGAGAGAATTACTATAAGATTTTAAGAAAAAAATTTAATCACTAAAATGTCTCAATGACAACACTTCTCACTCCCTCTTTTCATAGCTTCTTTATGGTATTTCAATATTAAAAGTTATTATTCTCATTTAATGTTATAAATTGACTCCTGGTTTAACTTTTTAGGGAATATAAATGGATAAAAGTTGGTTACATATTAAAGATAGAGGCAACCTATCATACATTAGAGGAGTGGATGCTTTTCTAGAATGGGCATTTAGTCAACCTGGCGTGGTAAATCAAATACGTTGCCCTTGTAAAAGATGCATGAATGTTATATTTAAAGCGAGAAGAGATGTTAGGACAGACTTATTGAGCAAGGGTTTCTGGAATAGTTACGATGTGTGGGAGTTGCATGGGGAAATTAGAACATTTAAGACGGATTATGGAGCTTCCAGTCATGACATTCAAAATGATACTGATAATGACAACTTTGTCAGGATGGTTTGTGATGCACATGGAGTTTCATGTGTGGATTATACCAATACTAGCGACAACGAGAGGGAGGAGCCTAATGTTCAGGCTAAAAGGTTCTTTGACTTATTAGAAGATGCTGAAACTGCACTTTATCCAGGTTGTGTGAAGATGTCTAAACTTTCTTTTATTGTAAAGTTGCTTCAAGTGAAGTGCCTTAACCATTGGAGTAATAAATCTATGGATGTGTTGTTGGGCTTGTTAAAAGAAGTTCTCCCAGAAGGGGCTTTAGTGCCAGACTCATTCTATGAAGCTAAGAAGATAATTCGCGATCTGGGTTTAGATTACAATAAAATTGATGCTTGTGAGAATGATTGCATATTGTATTGGGGAGAGCACACAAATGCAGAATCATGTCCTAAGTGTCAGATGCCTAGATGGAAGCTAAATAAACAGAAAGGGAAGAAGGTTCCACATAAAGTCTTGAGGCATTTTCCTATATCACCTAGGTTACAAAGACTTTATATGTCAAGAGATACAGCTAAAGAAATGAGGTGGCATAAGGAGAAGCACTCAAATGATGATGTACTGAGACATCCAGTTGATTCTTTAGCTTGGAAACACTTTGACCATCAATACCCTAACTTCTCTGTTGATCCAAGAAATGTTCGCTTGGGTTTAGCAAGTGATGGATTTCAACCTTTTGGGAATATGAGTGCTAATCATAGTATATGGCCTGTTGTCTTGCTACCGTATAACTTGCCACCATGGCTGTGTATGAAAAGCCCGTACTTCATGATGACACTTCTTATTCCTGGTCCAAAGTGTCCAGGTGATGAAATAGATGTTTACTTTGATAGCGATACTGAAAAAGAAAGTGAAATAGAAGAAACAGATGAATCAGAAGACATTAGTTTAAGTGATAGTGCGACGGAAGATTCAATTGAATGAAATTACTTGATATGGTATATTTTATTAATACGTACATTGATTCTTGTTTGATTGATTGTTATTTCTTAAATGAAATGTATATTTTTGTAGGATATGTCAGTGTTAAAGAGAGGGCGAGGTGGGAAAAGTATTTCTGTTACATCTAATGACAACACAAATAGCCGAGGTACATGCTCTACACCTCAATCAAGACCTGTTATTTCACCGCTATCACTGCAACAGCAATTTGAGGAAATGCCTATCAACTCTCCTGCTACTCCCCATACTCAAAATAGTAGTGCAGGTAAGTTTGTTTCAAATTTACAATAATTGATTTACATCGCATGTAACATTTAATTGTTGCAATTAAATTTTAATGATAGGCTCTTCTACTGCAATCAACAAGGGCAGAGGAGTTTATAAGTCTATTAACGTTAATTTGAGGACTGCACAAGGAGCAAAGATTCGAGTCAAATTTTCAGATTCCATGTCAAGAGCAATCGGTGCAGAAGCAAGAGACTTTTCTAATTATTGTGGTCTAACTCTTAGAACCACAATCTCTTTCAGGGATGGTGGAGGTAGCTGGAAGAATGTTTTTGAAAAATATGGTCATGATATGATTTTAAAAATAAAGGTATTATGTATGTCAACTTGTTATACTTATTTTAGTTTATTTATTTCATTGTATCAAGTGTTAATGATTATTTGTTTCAGGATAAATTTGAACCTGCTGATGCAATTAGTGAAGAAAAGTTTCATATTTCTATATCAATTATTTTACAAAATGCATTCAGAAATTGGAAGAACAATCTGCACTCTCACTACAAGAAATATGAGACTGATGAGGATAGGTTGGCTGATCCTCCTCAAACTATTAGTTTTCAAGATTGGGAGTGGTTATTAATATACTTTAAGTCTGATATGTTTAAGGTATTTTACTATCTTTCTAAATAAATTATATTTTTTATTTTAATTATTAAATTCTTCTTACTTACTATATTTTGTTGTAGAATAAAAGTGCAAGAAACACGATAAATCGAGAAAAACAAATGACTAAACATACATGTGGTCCTCGGTCATTTGCAGAGATTGAGTATGCTACAGTAAGTTTAATCTATCACTACTATAATTTAAATTTTCAATCCTTTTTCTTATTGTAAAATCTATTCTTCGCATTTTCTATGTTATTATTTTGTAGAGAGATCCTACTACTGGACAACCTATTCCTCCTGACCGGCTATGGGAGATAACGCATACTAGGAAGACATTAGATGGACAAGTAGTATGGGCTGACGCACACTCTGAACAGCTTCATGTACGTATTGTTGTTTAATATTTTATTTTGATTTAGTTTTATATTTTATTTAATAGTTTTAAATGTTTTTATTATAGAGTCGTATGCACGAGCTTTCTCAACGACAAGACCAAGATTTAGAGAGTGATGCTCGAATGACGTCAGAAGAAATATTGGCGACAGTTCTTGGTGAGAGGTCAGGGTATGTAAGAGGGAAAGGGTATGGAGCGGAGCCTTCAAGGAAGAGAAATCGCCCTCAATCTACAGATACTTCAGTTGTTGAGAGTATGCGTGCCCAATTACAGGAAGAGTTTGATAAAAAATTTGAAGAGGAAAGAGAAAAAATGGAGGCTGAGCGTACAAAGATGGAAGAAGAGCGTGCAAAGATGGAAGAAGAGCGTGCAAAGATGCAACAAGAGCGTGTGCAATTCGAGCAAAGACTAATGGAACAAATGGAGCAAAAGATACAAGCTCAATTTGCTGCCTTGATGCAAAAGGGGTCTTCTAGTCATAGTATTGGTCCTTCTATATAAATTTATGTTCGTAATTGAACTAATTTGATATTTTATATTTATCAATGTTATTAGATTCTGATTTATTTAGTTATTTATCATTTATTGTTTGTTATTAAATTATATTTTTTTATCACAAAAATTAAAAATTAAATAAATTAAATAAATAATATTAAGAAATAAATTAAAAATTAGTTATTAAATGATATATTTTCAGCGGCGACAGAGTGTCGCCGCTGATTGTGGACTTTCAGCGGCGACACTGTGTCGCCGCTGATTGTGGACTTTCAGCGGCGACAAAATATTGTCGCCGCTAATAGGAATAGGCGACAGTCTTATAGGCGGCGACATGGCGGCGACAAAATGTCGCCGCTAAATGTTTTCAGCGGCGACTTTTTCCCTTTCAGCGGCGACAAAAGTCGCCGCTGAAAATCAATTTTTTTGTAGTGTATGCAGCACGCACAAAGAATTCATACATATATTCAATGGGCACATTAATATCAACTCACAAATTCATGTAAGACTCAACAATCCTTCTGTTCCTTCTTCAAGCAGCGAATCAAGATGGTTCTAGCACAGTTAGGGGGATCATATCGCGTGCTCTCCAGCAAATGAGCAATGCGATCATAATCGATGATAAGGTCTTGAACGAATGCCTTAATGACATCACTCGAGCTCTTCTTCAGGCTGATGTTCAATTCAAGCTCGTCCGAGACTTGCAGATCAACATCAAGAGAATTGTCAATCTCGACGAGCTCGCTGCAGGCCACAACAAACGAAAAATCATCCAACAAGTATGATAAATGTCTGTGAACGTTGTTCTGAAACGCTGAAAAGCTCGAGTTGTCTCTCCGAGTTACCGTTTTTGCCTTTCTAGGTTACAAATTCGTGTCAACTCGCTCTTAACCTTGTGCTGCAGCAAACTCACTCACCAATTGATCTCGCCGAGTTTACCGTTTTTTATTTTCTAATCTTGTCGACTTACTCTTAGACTCATCTTAAGTTTTGAACATGCATTGCAAAATGCTGGATCCTGGGAAGCCCTCTTTCTCTCCTATAAAGGGGAAAACAAGTGTTGTTATGTTTGTTGGTTTACAAGGTTTGTTACTTGTTGGACAAGTTTTCCTGGTGATAGATTATAATCTTTTGGTTTTCAATTGATTGATGCAAATGATATAGGGTCCAAATCAACCACCTTGATGCTATACAATGAATTTTAGACTGGGTTAATCTCGTTGTTAGTCCTTATCGAATTTTGATTTTGGTCATTATAGTTTCATATCATAATTTTTTATCCTTATAATTCTTCCATCCAAGACATTAATCTCTATAGTTTTATAACAACTTGTTCTGAGTTTAATGGCATTAACTTCACTTAACACCCTTAAATATAATGACTACAACTAAAACTCATTAAAAGTATAGAGACTAAAACCAAAACTCATAGGACTAAAATCTAGACATTTTTATACTCTTATTTTATGGATGCTTATTTGTTTCCGAAATGAATTCAGGATCTGGAAAAACTACAACTTGTACAAAATATGCATTTTATCATCAGAAGAAAGGCTGGAAGCCGGCTCTAGTATGTGTTGATACATTCCGAGCTGGTGCTTTTGATCAATTGAAGCAAAATGCAATCAAAGCTAAGATCCCTTTCTATGGAATGCAATACAAATGCAATTGTAGAGAGAGAGTCAAATCATGGTGGAGACTAATGTTTCATGATTAAATGTGATGCATATATATATATATCACTTGAGAACATCCACAATTATATTCCTTTATGAATTTTTTCTTGCTGTTTATCTATCTTTGTCCTTTTATTAAGGAAATCAGGTTGAACTAATTCCCAATAGGTCTTGCTGATTTTTTCTTGAAATGCAAGATCATCAGCATTATTAAGGAAACCTAAAACCAAAAAGAACATGTTTGTTGTTGTCAAATTCTGTATTAGATTGCATTTCATTTCCTATGGTCCAAATGTTTTAAGTAATTATGTGTTTGCCATATTCCAATTTCTTTGCAGCTGTACAGAGTCAGATCCTGTAAAAATTGCTGCGGAAGGTGTGGAAAGATTCAAGAAAGAAAACCGCGATCTTATAACGTTGACACTAGTGGAAGGCACAAACAAGAAGCTTCTCTTTTTGAAGAAATGCGCCAAGTTTCAGAAGCAACGGTATATTTTTGTTACAGTGAGATGAATTTATTCATATGGTTTGTAAAAAAGGCCAACAATTGCTAATATATTTTTCTTGCATTTTCCAGAAACCAGATCTTGTTATATTTGTTATGGATAGCAGTATTGGTCAGGCTGGATTTGATTAGGCCCAAGCATTTAAACAAAGTGTTGCAGTTGGAGCTGTAATTGTTACCAAAATGGATGGCCATGCAAAGGGTGGTGGAGCTCTTAGTGCGTAAGTGCTTCCATAGTGCGTGTATTATACTCCTTTGTTCCTATATATTATACCGAAGTATCTTACCTGACTTATAAACTGATATATAATCTAATGTTATACTAAAGTATTTTAGCGAAATCATGTCATATATGTTATGATTAAACAATTTATTTAGCTTCTTTAATTTTTTTAAATTAAATAAATAGCTCTTATATTAAAGATTAGAGGAGTATAATTCTATTTCAATTTTTATGACTATGAATGAGTCAACGTAATTTATCTGATTGAAGTCTAAGCAGGTTTCCTTTTAACTAATTCTACTGTGGTCTTAGTGGGTAGTTTGTGGCCTTAGTGAAGAGAATTTTTGTTTTGGTTTAAAGTCTAATTTTGTTCCAGAAATTTCTGTATATGAGTTGTGGGCATTTGATCATTAACATTTGTAATGACTAGGGGAAACATTATTTCTTTTTTAACACTTCTAGAACTTTCGCATATCCATGACTCCTACGTAAACAAATTTCTTGGATCAATATTATTCTGAAAGTGTTAAAAAAAAAACAAAGTCACCATAACAGTTAAAAAACTAATGTTAACTATAAAAAAAAATTTAAATACTCACAACTCCTACGCAAAAACTTTCGAGACGAGATTGGATCTTAACCCTATATATATAATGAATGTTTGGTTACTATGTAATGCGTTACTGCACTTTTATTATAACTAACTGGTGGTTGTTTTATGTAGGTTTTCTCTATGATTCCAGGATTTAGTGCAGAATTAATGCCGAAAGGCCAAGAGAAGGAAGGGAGGCTAAAATCAAGCGTTGTATGACGATGATGGACTCAATGACAAACGAAGGCAAGCTTTTTTATTCGCTTTTGTAATCTCATTGCTATTGTTGTTCTAATGGAAGTGCTTTTTCTGTTTACTTCTGATTGACACTGCTGCAGAGTTGGCTGGTCCAAACCCGAAAAAGTTTATAAACGAGTCACGCATGATGGGAATAGCTCGAGGTTCGGGTCGACTCATAAGCGAGGTGATGGAAATGTTGGAACATTACAACCATTTTGCAAAGGCATGTAGCAAGATGAAAGGGCTTAAAATGCCAAAGAAAGGTGTTGATATGAGTGCCCTATCTAGAAATATGAATACTCAGAAACTGAGCAAAATCCTCCTCCATCCACAGATGCTAAACCAAATTGGAGGCTTAGGTGCATTACAGGACTTTATGAAATAGATGGGAATGTTTGGTGGTGGTGGTGACTAATACATTAACCAAAGATTTTTAGTTGGTTTGTTCTGATTGAAATTTGATAAGAGTACCGAGTAGGAGGTCATGGACAGTAAGGGTGTGTTTGCGATCACGGTGGGAGGGGGAAAAGCTACTTCACCGTGATAAGCTACTTTTCCTCTAAAATGTTTGGCATTGCTTCCATATTCATGGGCTTTTGGACTAAAAGCTAAAAACAACTTGAAGTTGCTTCTGGCTTCTTCATCTTCATTTAAATATGCAGTCCGATCCGGATATAATTGGGGTAAAACTCTGGTGAACCGGGTGGGCAATAAAAATAAATATAATTTTTTGTCAAATTGACTTTTATACAAAAGTCAATTTAAAAACATAAATCACATTATATTATTTGACTTGTGGAATTGAGTTAATTTGATTTTTGTTTTATTAATATTTATCCTAGTGGTTATTTTAAGTGCAGCTGAAGTATGTTAGAATTATTTACTTGAGTCGAGTCTCTAACGTTTAGGGAATCATAGTTATTTTGTCTATAAATATTGAGGCTCAATACATGTAAAAGGCATATGGAAATTAATTTAATATTTATATTTATTATTAGGGATTTTCTTTAAATTTTATTAGTTATATGAGTTTAAAATTATTGCCCATATTCTAATGAAGATTGCTCTTCATCTTTGTTAATTTGAAAAGTTAAATTCTAACTTTATAATTTAATAGATACTTTCCTCAAAATTGCACAGTGTAATGCAGGAGCTGAACTCATCAATGGGAAATTTTTGAATTGATATAATTCTTCATCTTTTGTCTTTTAATTTATGCTACAATTCAGTATATATTGTATTCTTGTTTTCGTTTGCATATTTACTTTAGCCCATATATATTATTGAAATCCAAAAGTTTAAGCTATTGTCGGTGAGCCTGAATTTTCAATGGGAAAACAGTACATGCAAAAAGATCTCTATATGCTAGCTTGTTTTGTAACAATCATTCTATCTTAAATATAAAAATTAATTAAGGTTCCTCGTGAATCTAAATATAAAATTTTAATCTATTTTAGTTTTAATATTAATAATTTTTTCTGAAACTAATTTGTTTAACTTATAAATTAATATATAATTGGATAAAGATACAATCAGTATTCTAAACTAATTTTAAAAGTATAATTAGCACCCTAAAGTATTTAAGGGTGCAATCAATATTTTAAACTAATTTTAGAGGTACAATTAACACCCTAAAATATTTAAATTGTTGTAATTTTATCCCTTCGCTAACAAAACATAAACTTTTATTTGATACATTCTACATAAACTTTTTATTTATACACATTATTATTAAAATGTCACATGTGTAATATTATTTTAATATATTGTATTAAATAAATTATGAAAAATTTTAATTTTCATATATAAATTCTATACAATATCAATTTTAGGGTTTATGCAGTATTTTTTTTTAAACAATATAACACACGTGACATTTTAATTAATAATGTATTAAAATAAAAAAATTACATGACATACATTGGACAGAAATTTATATTTCTGTCAGTGAAAGTATAAAATTGTATTAATTTAAATATTTTAGAATACTTGTCATACTTCTAAAATTAGTTCAAGGTGCTAATTATTTTTCTAAAATTAATTTCTAGCACCTTTACCCTATATAATTTCACATTACGTAAAACTATTTTATTTGAAAAAAAATAAATATAAAAATATTTTAAAAAATTAAGTCATATTTATTATAATTAAATAATTTATCTAAATTTTTTTATAATTATTTTTTTTGCGTTACATTCTTAGTATTAATTAATCATGAGAACAGTGATTCAAACACATTGTTCAATTTTCTTATTCCCAAAATAACTATACAAATCTGTTCTAAAGAACATAAAAATACCAAACAGCTTTCATTCAAACAAGTTGTAAATATGAATTTGATTGTTGAAGGTGTTATAATTGTTATTTCTGACCTGCTCACGTTCACAAGAAAAGCGTGGCTAACTGATATGTTGTTTCAGTAAACTTGTGAATTTAACTCACCTGACTCTCTGTACCCTGCTCACCTCTGTTTCCAGTCCTCTTCTGACCCTCCTTTTAACATAGCTTATGTGTAATTAATTAATTACAAACTTTAAAAAATTTAAATGCATGTTATTACCTTTTTAAATGAACTATAAATCTTTAAAAAAAAAAACAGATGTTATTTGTTTATGGCAATACCTAATACTCTCCTAAATAACTAATTTATAGAGGCTAATAAAATTTTGATTAAGTTAATTATTTATAAAAATTATGTTTTAATTTTTTTAAAATATTCCTTTAATTATTTATATTAAAAATACCATATTTATGGAAGTCATTTTTAATATGTATAATTAATAAAGATAATTTTAAAAAAATTATAAATTTTGAATGACGGAATAAATTAGAATTTTATATTTAAACTAAACTAAACATCCAATTAACTCTTATATTTAGGATTGAAAAAAAAGTAATAAATATCTTAAAAATTTGACTTAAATTGTGTGTGAGAGAGAATGTGTGTATTTTTTTTGTATAAAAAAAAATTAAGTAAGTTTAATACTAATTTCTTACTAATATCAAGGTATAACATTAAGATTTAGAGATTTATATGTATGAGTGTATGTATATATATATAGTTGATGTTTGATTGATTAGTTACATAGAGCCCTTGCCTCTCCTTCTCCAAGTCCCGTCCTGCTTTTCCACAGCTTTCTTGAACTTCTTATGCTTATGCTCTCTCCCTCTCTCTCTCATTCATTTGGGCATATAGCAGTTCAAGAAAAATGTGGAAAAACATGCCAAATTCTGGACTTGATTCATTCCAAACAATAATCCCTGGTACCCTCTTTCTGTTCTTGTTTGTTTGTGTCAATGTCATCATCTGTCTCATTCTTGTTTATAAGATTAGACCACTATGATAAGAAATGTTTAAATTCTTGTTCTGTTTTGGAGACAAAGCCAAAGTCAAAGCCAATTCAATTATTTTATTTTATATAATATTTATAATCCAAATTTATGTTTATAATTAAACATGTTCATTCATATCTTATGTGAAATTTATAAAATATGCCACGCTTTTATTATGATTGTTGCAATTTGCAAGAAATGTGTCTGTTGCTGACCGGCTGTTGGCTGTCGGGGGATTATGTATGTATAAATATAATACAATCGCTTTAAACAATCATTTTCAATTAACTTTTCAAACCCTTAGCCGCCTTCAGACTTCAGTTCATCAGAGTACTTACGCTGATCTTCTTCCACTGCAAACTCTCCGGCAGTTCCTAAACTATAAACCTCTTCTTTCACCACTTTCTCCGTTGTCGTCGTTGACACCGCATGCCTCGGCGGCAGCATGTGGTCCTAGAACTCCGGCGTCCTCAAGGTTCTTTCCCCCACCCTCCCCGCCCCTTCTTCCCGGTTAATTATGACATCCATTCGCGCATATCCCTACTTCGTCATGTGTTATTGTACTGGTTAGATAATTGATTCTTATTTGAGCGTTGTACGTGATTTGTCGTAATGTATCTTAGTTTTTTTTTTGGGTGAATTATGGATTTGTTCTACTTTTTTGTAAACTCCAGGAATAGTGGCTATTAGTATTTTTCGAAAGTTCTTTGTTTTTTTATATCACAACTTGTCTTATTAGTGCTTATGATTGATAAATGACCGTCGTGATCTTTTAAAATAATTAGGTTTTGTGCAACATTGGTTACAACGCTATATACATATGAAAGAGGAGCATGTAGAATGACCATTACATCCCACTAATGATTCTACGGTAGTGGACAGCATGGAAGCTGAAATGCTATTCCAACTGTGGAGCATAAATATGAGCACGTGTAAAAATTCATAGCATTAAAAACAAGTAGTGGCATACATGTGTCTGTGTTTGTGTTGATATATACAGACACAGACGAATATAAATATGACAACGTGCCAATAAGTCTCTCTGAAAATATGCCCAGTGTTTCAAAGTGACGTTTTCCGGAAATAAGCCTTGAACTTCTGTCTAAATCTCAACCTACCCAACCGTCTGACCTAAGTGTATGTTTCACATTATTTGCTATATTTTATTCTTTGAGGTGTCATGATTTCTGTGACCGATGGATGTCAAATATAGATGTAGCCCCTTGAAGTAGCTGGACTCTTATTACCATTTGGCTTTAACAGGCATCTCAATACATAGAAAAAATTTCTTATCATGTAAAATTTTATCAAAGGGAAAAATAGCCAACAATAAAGTGTTGATACATGATCTCATCTAAGTGATTAAGACGATTTGATAGATTGTAGGGCTTCAATAAGGATGTAAACATTAATGAGGTTTGATTTGCGTTACTTTGTCATAGAACTGCTAAACAATATGCAATTCATATGTATTTTTCCCCTACCAGATTCCTTGCTCCTGTTTTTTCTTATCTTTCATGAAAGATAGGCTGTTTCGATTTTTAGGGATCAAACATGAATGAGGGACTTTCCTCCTGTAGTTTTTTTTCTCTATGATCTACTAGTTCTTGTGTACACAGCTACTATTAGTCTATGCTGTGCGAGTTGCTATAATTCTATAGCCTGCTTAAATTCCCTTAAAATCCAAATTTGGTTGGAATGTTTATATATGTCATTGAAAGATTTCCGAGTTCATTTTTGAATACTGAATTGTGGAGTGTTAATGACTGATGAAACAATTTAAGTATTGAACTATGCCTAAAGATTTTCTGTTAGGTTATCCCTACTAATTGCTGCAAGAAATATCTCTAATCATGAGTAGCTAGAACCTTGTGTCTTGGGATGTAATTTGCTTCAATTTGAAATTGAACCGTCTAAAGGTTTTCTGTCAGGTCATCTCTACAAATTGCTGTAAGAAATATCTCTTATCTTGAGTAACTAGAACCTTATGTTTTGGGATGTGGTTTGCTTCAATCAGAAATTATAATAAATTTTTATTGTCTGATTTTTGAATGCCTTTAGGAAACTTAATTTCCTCAATTAACCTGTTTTGCTAAACCACCTATTGACGCTTTCTTAACATTCCTTTCCTTTTTGAAGGAATACCTGCTCTCATGGAGATTGACTCTGTTCTAACCCCAGTTGATGATAATGAGCAACCTGATCCAGAAACACAACCTGGTAAGCGCCGGAGAAAGAAATCGATGGTGTGGGAACACTTCACTGTAGAAACTGTTGGGGCTGGGTGTACCAGAGCTTACTGTAAACAGTGCAAAAAATCATTTGCTTGCGTAACTGGGTCTAAAGTAGCTGGCACGAGCCATTTAAAGCGGCATATTGCGTTGGGAATTTGTCCTGCAAGTCGCCAGAACAATCAGCAAAGCCTATATCCCAAGACTGGTGGTTCTGGAGATATAGTTGATCCACCAAGAAAACCTGCTAGAGCAACACCTGGGTTTGCTGGTTTGTCATTTGATCAGGACCGAAGCAACCATGATTTTACTAAAATGATAATCTTGCACGATTATCCTCTTCATATTGTGGAACAGCGGGGTTTCATTGACTTTGTACATAGTCTTCAACCTCAGTTCAATGTACCAAGCTTAAATTCTGTTCAAGAAGATTGTGTTGGTATCTGATAGGGTATTTTACGCAGAGCAGAATGAATGAAAGGAAAGAAGAGAGAATGAGAGAGAAAGAAAGAACGAGAGGAGATTCAGGTAAGAGGAAAGAGTAGAGTTGACGAGAATTTAGCTAGACAAAAGAGAACTATGCAATTCACTGTGTTATTCCATATCCTCATACATGTTCTGGCCCATCTCTTTATAGACTCCGAAAAGACTAGGCGGAAAATGACTAACTGTTAGTAACTAACTAACTGACTAACTAATTTGTCATAACAATACCCCCCCTCAAAACATCCCTTGTCCTCAAGGGTTGTGAGCTTGAAACTCAGGGAACTGTTGCTGTAAATTGTAAAGAGAGATCCACGATGCTTCTTCTTCCGGAAATCCCCTCCATTGCACTAAGACTTCAGTAATGATGCGCTTCTTCCTTTTTCCAACTCGAGTAGCTAGTATCTTTTCAGGATATTGAGAAGTAGGTACCATAGGATAGTCATTAGGAGGATGTCTCTGCTTAACACTAGGATCTGGACAGAGCTTCAATAAAGATACATGAAATACAGGATGAACCCGAGACTCAGAGGGCAATTCCAATCTGTATGCAACCTGCCCAATCTTCTTTATTATTTGATATGGTCCAAAAAATCTAGGAGCTAATTTTTGAGTACTCCTAGTTGCTGCAGAAATCTGTCTATAAGGTTGCAATTTCAAAAAAACCCATTGACCTATCTGAAATTCACGATCAGATCTGTGAGCATCTGCTTTTTGCTTCATCATGTTAACCGATCTATGCAGATGGTGCTTTAATACAGCGATCATTCTCTCCCTGGCCTCAAAGCTTCTGTCAACTGCTTCAATAATAGCTAATCTAGGAATATAAGGAGAATAGACAGGTGGTTTTTGGCCATATAGCAGCTCATAGGGTGTAATCTGGACAGCAGTATGAAAAGATGTATTATACCACCATTCAGCTAATGATACCCACTGGCTCCACTCCCTTGGATTTTCCCAACACATACACCTTAAGTAAGATTCCAAACAGCGATTTAACACTTCTGTTTGCCCATCACTTTGAGGATGATATGCAGATGACAACTTCTGTTCAATCCTCAAAACCTTAATGAACTCTCTCCAGAAATTACTGATGAAGATGGGATCTCTGTCGCTTATGATTTCCACCGGTGCCCCATGCAATTTATATATTTGATCAAGGAAAACTTGAGCAAGGGAAGAAGCTGAAAAGGGATGAGATAGATTGATAAAATGAGCATATTTACTCATTCCATCAACAATGACCCAAATTACCTCCTTCCCATGGGATTTTGGAAGACCCTCTATAAAATCCATCGAAATACTCTCCCAAACCTTACTTGGAACAGGAAGCGGTTGTAATAATCCAGGAGAAGCAATAGTCTCATACTTACACCTAGCACATGTGTCACAACTTTTAACATAATCTTCTACTTCTTTATGAAGATTCTTCCACCAAAACAGACTACGAATCCTATGATAAGTAGCATTAATCCCGGAGTGTCCTCCTTGAGCACCAGAATGAAGCCATTCAAGGATCCTTTGTCTAGTAGTGAGAACATTGCCTACTGCAATCTTGCTGTCCCTCCTTAGAATCGACCCATCCCAGGAAAATTTTCCCAAAATCCCATCTGCCTTCTGCTTAATTTCTGATAGTATTGCTGCCATAGCAGAATCAACTTCCCAAGACTCTTTTATTAAGTTTAGAAGCTCTGGAGAGGCAGTGTCAAGAGTCATTTGCAGTATCTGAGAACCATGTAATCTGGAGAGAGCATCAGCTACAGAATTATCACTCCCCTTCTTATATTGAATCTCATAATCATACCCCATGAGCTTTGCTACCCAATACATTTGAAAAGGAGTCTTGAGCTTCTGCCCCAACAAGAATTTGAGACTTTGCTGATCTGTCCTGATGCTGAAACAACCTCTCTCCAAATACTTGTGCCAATTCTCCACAGCCAACACCACAGCTAATAACTCCTTCTCATATATAGAAAGTTTTATATGTTGGGGAGCCAAAGCCTTACTAAAAAATGCAAGTGGCTG
Source organism: Leucaena leucocephala (assembly GCA_037074615.1). Classification (NCBI taxonomy): domain Eukaryota; kingdom Viridiplantae; phylum Streptophyta; class Magnoliopsida; order Fabales; family Fabaceae; genus Leucaena; species Leucaena leucocephala. Next base: position 20,665,159 of record CM073556.1, on the reverse strand, counting down.
ACCTTCCTGCATAAGGACAGTCCCTACTCCAGCCCCACATGCATCTGTTTCCACCACAAACTTCTTGGAAAAATCCGGTAGAGCAAGTACAGGAGCTGCACTCAAAGCCTCCTTCAACCTTTGGAAGGACTTGCTGGCTTGTTCTGACCATTGGAAGGCATCCTTTCTAGTGAGGAGAGTCAAGGGACGAGCCAACTCCCCAAACCCCTTGATAAACTTCCTATAATAACCAGCCAATCCCAAAAATCCTCTCAACTGCTTCACACTTTTTGGTTCAGGCCATTCTGCTACTGCCTGTATCTTCTTTGGATCTGTTGAAACTTTCCCTGCAGAAATAATATGGCCCAGATATTCAACATTCTGGGCAGCAAAAGCACACTTACTTCTCCGGACCAAATACTGATGTTCCCTCAAAATTTCCAGGACAATCCTCAAGTGCGACACATGCTCTTCCACAGAAGAACTATAAACAAGAATGTCATCAAAAAAAACGAGTACAAACTGACGGAGGAAGGGCCTGAAAATGTCATTCATAGCCCCTTGGAATGTGGCCGGGGCATTAGTCAAGCCAAAGGGCATAACGAGCCATTCATAATGCCCTGAATGAGTCTTGAAGGCAGTCTTGTGGCAATCAGCTGGCAGCATCCTAATCTGATGGTACCCAGCCCTTAAATCCAACTTAGTGAACCATCTAGCTAAGTACAACTCATCCAACAAATCCTCCACCAAGGGAATGGGGTATTGGTTCTTAATTGTGTGCTTATTCAATTCTCTATAATCGATGCACATTCTCCAAGTCCCATCCTTTTTCTTAACCAAAACAATAGGTGCAGAAAAAGGAGAAGAACTTTCCTGAAGGACCCCATTCTGTAATAGCTCCTTAATCTGTTGTTCAATGACATCCTTCTGCATAGCAGGGTATCGATAAGGCTTCAAATTAATAGGATTAGTGCCTTCCCGCAGAACAATAGCATGATTATGACCCCCCCTCAAGGGTGGTAAACCTTGAGGCTCCTTGAACACTTCCTCAAATTCTATCAGTACACCCTGCACCTCTTCTGGAATTATAACTTCCTCCTGCATGGCATAACACTGGAGTTCCTCTGCAGGGGGCTGTAAAAGCTGAACCAAGTACTTGTGCTGATCCTGACCATGATGATTCCCCAACTTATTAGTAGGCAGCACATCTAAGGTTATTGGTCCCGCAGCTTGCAGCTTACAAAGCTTCCCTTTATACCAAAAGTGCATTGCCATCTGGTCATATTCCCAATAGGCATTCCTAATAGATTTCAGCCACTCTAGCCCTAACACCATATCATAGGTGTGCAAATCAATAATCCTGAAGGTAGATTCAAACTCTAACCCCTGCATTCGCCATCCAAACTTTTCCCAAACTCTATGAACCTGCAGCCGCCGTCCACCAGCTACCTGCACAGAGGATACTTCCCCCCCTGTTTTCGCCATCCCATTCGCCTTGCCACATTCAAATCAAGGAAGTTGTGTGTGCTCCCATTGTCGATCAAAATGAAGATACTTCTTTTTCCCACACTTCCGGCAATCTTCATGGCTTCTTGGGTCTCTTCACCCCTAATCGCATGCAATGATATAAGGGGAATGGACTCCTCAGATTCTCCATCAGTAACCTCAAACCCCTCACCTCCTGCAACGTCCTCCTCCAGTGCAAGAAAGTGCAGTTGCATTCTCTGCCGCTGCTGGCATCGATGATCCCTGGTGAATTTCTCATGACAATAAAAACAGAGGTTCTTAGCTCGATGCTCAGCCTCTTCTTCTGCCGTCAGCATCTTAAGAGGCCGGACGAATCTTGCTACATTCTTGGAAGTCATCGTAGAGTCTTGAATCATAAGTGGTGCGGGACCACTTCGCAAGGCTCCTCCACTTACGGAAGCATTCTTGTAGGCATTCCCTGTTGCTGTCGACACTGTTGGCCCTGTCGTCGACCTCCCCACTCCGTCGTTTACTTTCTTGCACCCGCGATGGCTCATTGCAATTTCTTGCACCCGCGCCAAGCGTCTCGCCTCCGCCAATGTCTGCGGATCAAACATCAAGACAGAATCCGCGATCTCTTCCCTTAACGCTCCCACATAGACGTCGACCAAGTAAGCTTCCGACAAATCAAGCTTGGCAGAAATGGTGTCAAACTTTACGTTAAACTCGGCTAGCGTCCCCGTCTGACGGAGATGAGTTAACTCCGTCATGGGCTTCTCATATGGTGGCCCAAAAGTTTTCTTCAGTAACTCGGTATACTCCCGCCAGGTGGGGCGGTCCTCCCCCCACCTACGCTCGACGGCCAATTGCCACTCGAAAGAGTCTCCGTCCAGGTTGACTGCGGCCGTATCCACCTTTACATGTTCGGGGGTATTCTCCAATCTGAAATAACGCTCACATCGCACAATCCACGAATGAATATTCTTGCCGTCGTACCTCGGAAATTCCATTCTTGGAGGTCTAGACGGTCGTCGATCATCTGGGTCACTGTTATTCCGGCGGTGTTCATTCCGAACGGCTGTGCCGTGCCCAGCGTTGCGAAATTCTTGTGCCAACAATTGCACTTCCTGCCGAAAGGTACGTCCCATATTCTGCATTTCATCTCGGAATCCTAACACCGTCTCCTGAAGCTCATCGACGCTCTGTAATCGTTGCTCGATATTCTGCATTCGGACGTCCATCTTTCTTGACTTTTCTTGCAGTCGGGTCTTGACCATCCACGCACGGGTCGGAAGAACGTAGCCTCTGATACCAATTGATAGGGTATTTTACGCAGAGCAGAATGAATGAAAGGAAAGAAGAGAGAATGAGAGAGAAAGAAAGAACGAGAGGAGATTCAGGTAAGAGGAAAGAGTAGAGTTGACGAGAATTTAGCTAGACAAAAGAGAACTGTGCAATTCACTGTGTTATTCCATATCCTCATACATGTTCTGGCCCATCTCTTTATAGACTCCGAAAAGACTAGGCGGAAAATGACTAACTGTTAGTAACTAACTAACTGACTAACTAATTTGTCATAACAGTATCTACCTGAGAGAGAAGAAAAATCTCTTAAATCTTATTGATGGAATTCCTGGACGAGTCAACCTGACCATAGACTTATGGACTTCAAACCAGACAGTTGGTTACATTTTTCTTCGAGGGCACTTCATTGATGCTGATTGGAATTTACGTCGACCAATTCTGAGTGTTATTATGGTACCATTCCCTGATTCTGATGATTCCATTGGTCAATCTATTTTGACTTGCTTAACTGATTGGCACTTGGAAGGACGGCTGTTTACTCTTGCTCTTGATCAATCCTTCTCAAATGAGACTTTAATTGGAAGTCTTAGAGGCATCCTTTCTGTGAAGAACCCTGTGATCCTCAATGGCCAGTTATTAAGCTGTAATTGTTATGCTCGTGTTCTTAGTCGCCTTGTACTACATGCACTATGGGCCATGAGAGAAACCATTGGTAAAGTTCGTGAGTGTGTGAAATATGTAAAAACTTCAGAGTCTCATGAAGAGAAGTTTCTGGAACTGAAGCAACAGCTTCAAGTACCTTGTATGAAGGACCTTATAATTGATGACAAAACCAAATGGGACACAACTTACCATATGCTTGTTGCTGCCTGTGAATTGAAAGAAGTCTTTGCTTGCTTTGATACTTCTGATCCTGATTTCAGAATGATTCTGTCAATGAGTGAATGGAAGCAAATAGAAACTCTCTGCACATATTTGAAGTATTTGTTTGATGCAGCCAATATTTTAACTACCCTACCATTCCCAACTGCTAACTTATTTTTCCATGAAGTGTCAAAACTTCACTTGGAGTTGACTTATACATCCATCAGCCAGGATCCCTTCCTCAGTAATTTGATTAAACCTCTGCAAGAGAAGTTTGATCAGTATTGGAGAGAAAGCTGCCTTATCTTGGCAGTTGCTGTAGCCATGGACCCAAGGTATAAACTAAAGCTAGTGGAATTTACCTTCGCTAAAATCTTTGGCGAGAATTCTGAGCCATGGATTAGAATTGTTGAGGATGGTCTTCGTGAGCTCTTCCTCGAATATATTTTACAAGTGCTTCCTTTTACAGCATCAAATGGGGATGAAGGACATGAAGTTATGATCGGAACTGATTCATGTCAAGACCAATCTTTTGATGAATCTCTTCTTGATGCCGAAGATGGGCTGTCAGATTTTGACATTTATATATCTGATTTTACATGTAATCAAGAAATGAAGTCAGAATTGGAACAGTATCTGGAAGATCCCCTGCTGCCCAGTGCAGTAGAATTTGACATACTGAGCTGGTGGAGACTAAACAGATTGAAGTATCCAACTTTGTCAAGAATGGCGTCTGATATTTTGTCTATACCTGTCTCCACACTCTCCGCAGATTCTGTTTTTGACACAAAACTTAGAAATATGAATTGCTGCCGGAGCTCATTAGGCTCTATGACGCTTGAGGCCCTTATTTGTGCCAAGGATTGGTTCAAGTATGAATCACTACCTATAGATGTTTCAAATGCGCTTTTGAAAATGGAAATTTAGATTTAGGTTTTTGTAGGGTTGGGTAGACCCTTTGATACTGTGGTTCAAGGCAATTATTTGAGTTCAAATATCTGATGATGTATTACTTGTTTATAGTATAGAATTAAGCCTATTTTAACTTTAGTTTTGACCAATAAAATGTTTTTGTACCCAGGAAGTCTATTGTAGTCATGGTCTCAATAAAATACCTGAGATATTTTTATGCGTCTTGAAGGCCATGGATTTAATATGTTCTCCTGATCTTTATTGATCTGTTTTAAGAGAAAAGTGATCCTTCACGATGATTAATTGCTCATATACGCAGTCAACCTCTTTTGCATATGTAACTGATTAATGACTGAAGAATGGAATCGGATAAGATACAGAAACAAGGGTTAACCCAGAATCTCATGATATATATACATTTTATGGACATTCTACAGCGACCTAGAGAGCGCTCGGCAAAAGCAGGCAAAGAAATATACAGAAGTACTGGGCACGAACATGGTTCTTTTATCTAGTATGTTACATATTGAAGGTTACTCCTGTCTCTGTTCTACATCATGTATCCTACTCAGTGATTCCTGAAAAGCATGCAAAGCTACATTATAGTGGTCTAGAGAAATTGCCCCTTCCTCCACAACTTGGAAGGAGCTTCTAAATAACTGATTAAACCATTGAATACGGTCATTCTCATCCACGATGCCAGAGTTGTGATCAGGAACATGTAGGCGCTTGTAATCTTTTTTCTATCTGGAAAGAATGTATCTGGAAGGTATCTCCTCCACCCCATTAAAATTGAGCACACACAATGCATGCCTACATAAATACCCGTTGAAGTTAAAGCAGCTACAGATACAGCGAACTTCGCAGGCGGTCCTGTTGTACAAGACTTCGAAATCCTTGATCTCCCTTTTATTTCCTTCACTTAAAACACGATCCTTAACTAAGAAAATTATAATTGAGCCATCCGCATGTAACTGTGTAGTGCTAAAACAAGAATACATTTCTTCAACCTCATATTGGAACTTCATGAACATTTCTCGTGTGTAAATTCTAGAGAGCTGCAATTCAAAAGAACATCTTGTTTTCAGCAAGGGAGTAGAGCTTCTTGAGTCAACGTCAGCAGCAGATTCTTCCTTGTGCTTCTTATGAAGAGCTAATTCATACTTGTCAAGAAACTCCTTCAAAGGAGTCAGTTTGTGCACATATTTCTCAAAAAAAGGACTCAAGGTCTCACCGGGACTTGCTGTAGACATTCCAGCAAAAAATGTGTCCTTCAAGAATACTGGAGCCCAATGAACTCGATCTTCATAGATAGAACGAAGCCATTCATGATCATAAACTCCAAATCGCTGAATCATAAATCCCCATGCTGCTTCAAATTCAATTACTTTCATTGTCTCAAAAACAGTTTTACTCAGTGCTTTCCTGATTGCACCATAATTATGCAACCCTCCCAACTTCTCTGGTACCCTTTTCATGATTAGTGACAAGCCAAAACAATGACGAGTTCTAGGAAAAACTTCTGCAATTGCATTCCCCATAGCCTTGCACCTATCAGTGATAATAGTTTGGGGAACAGATCCTGACATGCATGTAACCCATGTTCTGAATAACCATATATATGATTCTAATGTTTCTCCAGCGAGTAGACCACAACCCAATAACACCGATTGACCATGGTGATTAATTCCAACAAATGCCACGAGCGATTTCATATTTGTTTGACAAATATGAGTTGTCAAAATAAATAACATCACCAAAATAGCCACAGGCAGCCCTGGACCTAGCATTAGCCCAAAATACATTCCTCAACAGTCCTTCCTCATTAAAATCCATCAAGTAAAAGAAATTTGGACTCGTCAGTTGCATGCGACAAAAGTAGTTATAAATGGCCTGTGTGTCACCCTTTTTAAGGTTCAACTTACTGGAAGATTCCAAAGAAGTCCTGAATTCTCTAGTACTTGTGTTTGCATTAACATCATCTCCTGCATCTATCACAAGTGCCCGGTATAAATTGATTGTTCGCACTTCATTATCAGAACCAGGCAGTGGCTTCCGTTTGGCTCCATTCCCCATCTTCTTAATTGATCTGTATAACTTAGCACCTAAAAGGTGGTTATGTTCAAGTGTGACCTCAAGTATCCTCCATCTCTGAGAGTCCACTAACCTCATCCTTATCATTGCAGGGCAACCCGTTCTTGTTTCCTTTCTTAAACGGTTAACATCTTTTATTCTTTTAAAACCCTGACTACTACAGCATAGAACTGCACCATACTTTTCCCTGCTATTTCGCTTGAACCATGAATTTTTCACCCTGGCACGAAATCCCACCTCCTTGGCATAGCAGATATAATAATTGTAGGCATCATCATATGACTCAAACTCCACCCCAACAGCAGGTGCAACAAATTCCTTTCTTCCTTCAGAAAAGCCATTTTGACCATCTAATTCAGTTATTACACCACCTTCTTTCTGATCCTCAATGCATTCACCATCCTGCACTTGTTCATGGAAAATGGAGGCATCTTCCATCTAGAGTACTATCAAACAATATCAATATGGTACACATAATTAAATAGAAGATATATGGATACTAAGCTGATCAACATAAAATTTCATGACATAAAGAACTGTTTATCTATTGTGCTATCATAGTTGAGATACTTAACCTCTTGAATATACACAACAATCTATCATCATGCATATTGCATCTTTTTGCTATATGTTCAAAAGTTTTTCTAATAAGATGATTATTTTAATAAAATTAAGATTTGTGTTCCATGCAAGGTAAACTTAAATGTTTCAAAATTTCTCCACAGTTGCTTGTATATTGTAACCCAAATTCAATTTAACATAATAACCTGAGGTAAGGTTTTAAGGGCATTTGTAGGAGTTATTTCTTTTCACATTCAACGCCAACTATGATAAGAACTTCACTTCAAGCACCAATATGCACATCCTAACCATTAACCCCAGCCCACATAAGGAAAATGAGAACAATCTCTTCTGCAAGACTCAACCTCTTCCAGTACAAAGCATTTTCAGTTTTTCATTCGTAGTTAAGTAGTTATCATACCGGATAGCATATATTTCAACTTTGGTGCTACAACATATGCAAAGAGACGTATTGATCAAAATAAAAAGATAAACAGGAAAATCAGTCAAAATTGCTATTATAATAAACAGAATTTGTTTAAAAGGAATAATGCATTTGTTACAAGATTTTCTAGCCAAGTTACAGAAGTTATAGATAGTCACATGAAATTGTTCTCTTGACAAGAATCACAAGATATATCATATTTCCCACAACTATTTGAGAGAGACAGAGCTCACTTGCTGTAATTAACAAGATAAAAGAGGATACTCCACCGGCGTGGGTGCTCAGAGGCTAAGGCAAGGTGGACGGAGTTTCGTGATGTGAATGCCATTGACAGTCGCCAATAACAGGTCGAAAGATCACGGCTTGACTAAGTTACTTGTCAAACCTTGATCCCAACTCCTTGAATCTGTCGTAAAATGATCCTAGCCAAAAGGAATCATGTAACCACGGCCGGAAACTATAGGTAAACAATTGTTGGTTGCTCCCACGAAAATCAGCGCCTGAAAGGAACAGTGGAACGTCAACGGGAATCAAAATGGATCAAGATCGCCTTCGGAGGAAAACGCAGGGAAAATAAGTAAAACCATTGTCTTCGACGGGTTGTTTGCATTAAAATATATAAAAGAATCGAGAAAACAGAAGTAATTTTGACTTCGTAGCTTCATTTAACAATTTTCACAATACAGATAGGCATTCACTGAACCAAACCCTAATTGGAAAACACAGGGTTCAATTGAAAACCCAGAAGACACCAAAACATTGTAATAAAGGCAGGTCGAATTCAAATAGCACTCACGTTCGTGCAACAAAGAATTGGAATGAGATAATACAGCGCCGCAAGATTTCAGAGGGAATCCGACGGGCGACTGAGTTGGTCAGGTACGTGTAATACTAGTTTTCTACTAAAACTGTAATAGCTTGTTGAGGCAGGGTGCCTCCAAGAACTGTAAGCTTCGTACGGGCAAGTTTTTTTTTTTTTTATCGAAATTTTACTTCGATTATATCTAGATCCGGTTTACGTCATGTATTTAGTTATGGTAGATAAATCTCTTATTAGAAATTTTTTGCGTACGCTAAAGCTCAAATTCAAGACTTTATTTAAGCGACCGATTTTTTAAACAGATTTCGTGAGCGTAGACCAATTCGGGGAGGGTCAATTAATCTATCTACTATACATCTTGACGGTTTTTTAAACAGATTTCATGAGCGGTTCAGTTATGGGTTTTTTTTAACGCTGTTATATGCACCTTTCGGTCCTTTCCTATGCCTTTATTGATTAAGTTATTATTCTAAATAATAATAATAATAATAGAATTGTTATATGCCTCTTAAGTTATCATTCAAAATAAATTACCATTCAAAATAACTTTTCATAATAATAATAATAATAGAGTCGTTACATGTACTTTTAAGTTAGCATTCAAAATAATCTTTTATATCCCTCTTAATAATAATCTTCATATGCCTATATTGATTAAGTTATTATTCTAAATAATAATAATAATAATAATAACAATAATTGGGTTGTTATATACACCTTTCTTATCCCTCTATTAAGTTATCATTCAAAATAATAATTATAATAGTATATCCCTCTGTTAAGTTATAGTTTTCATTCAAAACTAACCTTTCATATCTCTCTATTAAGCTATCATTGTAATAATAATAATAATAATAATAATAATAATAATAATAAATAATGTCAATTAGTAAGTGAATTATTTGTTATTTATAAACGCTCGAATTATGCATGTGTCCGCAAATGAACAATCACACTATTTTCATAATTTCATAACTATTTTTTTTATCATTTGCTCTTATTTGTATTAGCTCTGAAAAAATATCACAATATGTCAAGAGTCGCCTATGACGTTTTTCGCGACATCGATGATCGAAAAGAAACCTGAGTGATTATTGCATGTATTCTGAAAAAACTTGTTTCTTGTAAGAAGACCCCCACCACATGCTCCTTGGAAGGTTGACAAGGCGATTATGGCAGATTAGTAGTAGGTATGCCAATCATAAAATTTTGTTACATATATAGCGCGTTCGCCCAATTGCCTATGATGACTTGTGAAATGTGTTTAGAGGATGAGAACCGAGGGTTTTATAACACATTGAAGAGTATTGGATGAGATCAACAAAGATCAAGTGTATCATTTTAAAAACTGAGATAGTTAAAAATATTGACCAGTATAGAGTGATTCCGCACTATTAGAAACTTAGATTCAACAGCTCAATAAATTTTCAAAATATTGAATTTCTACTGTCTGTAGGTTCAACTGACGAAAGGATAAGACATGCAATTATTTGGAACGTATTCGATTCTTGGGATATACCACTTTATTGTATTCCAGTCACAACGTTTAGGGAAACATCCTAACTCCTGGGTGCCTAGGTTTATGCCTGAGAGTAATAGACGACTGCCCTGCCTGACATTAGTATTACCTATGAAGAAGGAAGATTTTGCCCTGCCCTTAGATAGTAAATGAGCCCAACCTTTTTCTAAAAATTTCTTAGTAGAAAAAAAAATTCAATTCTGCCAAAAGATCGAGCTCAATACAAATCAGCCCGTGCAACGCACGGGGGAGAGCATCTGGATCCCAATTTGATGAGGCTTCATGTTTGTGGTGGGACTTGAAGTGTACTTTTGAACTGAAGATCGAATAGGCAATGGGATTGAGTTATCGGCTAATTGGTCCAATCGTTAAGTTTCTGGTGGGACCCTTTGGTTCAAACAACCCAAACACCATTGTTGTGGTTCCAAACTCCAATAATTCTTGTCCTCTTGAATGTAGAATTGAAATATGATTTTCTAGCTAATGAGAGTTGGTACAGATGATAAAAAACATGCCCGTATTCATAAAGATGTGAGTTCGATTCCCGCTATCATCGTGAGGATTCTTTTAGTAGGCGATCTCATAAGTCCCCTGTAAACGCTTTCTGAACCCTAGAGATGTGCTCTAACTTTAGTATGGGACTGGTACCGAACCTACCTAAACTTTTATTTATCAAAAAAAAAGAAAGAAATATGGTTTCCTAACTCTTTATTTTGTATTTATTTTTCATGACAAAACTTGGTGCCACTAAATTTAAAACGCAAAGGATTTTTATCTCCCTGAAAAAATATGCTTCTTAAGATTTAAATTTGAGTTCTTAGGTGAGACCCCTTAAACCCTCAACCAATAATTTATTCATGAAAAAGGATACTTTTATGTCTAATACCTTGTTTGGTTCAAGAAGAGAGGAGAGAGAAAATATTTTTATATAGATAAATTTACCTATATATTATTTTAATAAAATATAATATAAGGATATTAAAAAATTATAGGTATATTAATATCATAAAATATAAATACCAAGGATAGCACTACCGGTTCTAAAAGTGGAACATACCTAACAGAGGATTAACAAATAATTAACATTTACATTAACAGAAGTTACAAAAACTGAAGGAATCCTCACCTTCCAAAGATCTAATAATAATAACATTAATATAAAACCGGCAGTCATGATCTGCAGAAGCAGCCTTAGTCTAATGATCATATAAAGACACAGAATAATACAGTTAGTTTAGTTACAGGAACATCATAAAACCCATTCTTCCATTGTTCCACGGCATTTTCATGGAAGATGGCAAAACAAGCTATACATGCCAAAAGCATGCTTACTACTTAACCTTCCTTTTCGCATTCTTACTATTTTGACTAGTTTGAGCTCTTTTGTTTGATTTCTTCTCTCCCTTGGTCTGTTTACTTTTTGTCACCTGGTTTGGTTTCTTCTTTTCAGCATTATCGTGGTCGCCATCGTCATCAGCAGCAGCACTGGTCTCATCGTCACCTTCATCATTTTCATCATCATCGTTGTCGTCGTCATTGCTTTCCTTTGATTTATTCTTTTTGGATTGCTTCCTCCCTTTACCTCCACCCTTTGTTCCCTTTTTTGATTTCAGACTTGCCGCATTCTTCTCTTCTTTTGCTGGTTCCTCAGTGTCATCGTCATTATCATCATCGTCATCTTCACCTTTGTTTTTCTTTGAAGTTCGCTTTTTAGGTTTGCCAGCTTCTTTTACATCCTGTGACCCACTTAGCTTTTGCAACTCTGGGACATAAGCAGTCGTCTGAAAGCAATGGCTCAAGCAGATCAACATGAGCACATGAAGCAAAAGATGTAAGAAGCAATTAAGAGCAATCATCAGAATAGCATACCCTGCCTCCTGCTGTAATAAAGTCAATCTTTTTCCCTGCCATTACATGAAATTCCACAATTGTTGCATTAGGAAATATAAGACAGAGTATGCAATCAACATGCAAAAAAACAATCCCAATATATCAAGAAGAAAAAATCAAAAAGAATGGATAAAAATATATTTTGGGAAAATTGATCTTTTTGTCCTAATAGTTTTGATTCAGTTGTAATTTAATTCTAAAACTTTAATTCAAATATTTTTGTCCCTATAGTTTTAACTATTTAAAACTTTAATCATTATGCTTCATGAAATATATAATTCCATTTTCGAAAATATAGGGACTAAAACGTAAAATGATTAAACTATAAAGGCTAAGTTGCATCGCATCGAAGTTCAGGGCTGAGTTATAAGCAAGCTAAAACTATAGGGACAAAAAGATTACTTTTCCCATATCTTTTTCTCTTAAATCAATTCTGCAGCTTAACCAGCGTGTCAGAAAACCATCCCATAACTGGATGATGGAAATATACATTAATAATGGGTTATCACACAAAGGGAGTAAGCAAACCATCCACAAAAGCCTTGCCCGGCTTCTTTTCGCGTGAATGAAATATCCAACCGGCAGGATACTGGCTACTATCAGCTCCAACTTCAACTGCTTTTTCAATGACCTGTAAAATGAATTTTTTTTGTAACTAATGAATATAAAAGTATTCCTCACCATTTATTTCTCCAGATTTTTTGCCCCATCGAAAATGAAATAACCATTCAAGAGGAAAACGGCAAGCGTCAGCATCAAGTTCAACCGCATAGGGAATAACCTACAGATTTTAGTCCTCTCTATTTTTTATGAATTATACAAGTTCCATTTAAATTTAAAAATGAATGCTTAGATTAAATTGATTTCTCGATAAACAAGAATCCCACCTCTTTAATGCTCTTGTGCAAAGTTGAGCAGTTTTCTTTGGACAGGCTAGAAGCCGTCTGCCTCGGATGAATTCTTGCCTGGAAATATAGGGATTTTGAAACTCGTTAAGATCAATGATGAACCAAAAAATTCTAATCATTGCCAAAAGAAATCTAATTAAAATGATCTTCTGCAAGTAAAATAAAGAAGTATGGCCATATCAACACACATATAATTAAAGGAGTTAACAAGAGCTGAAGAGCAGCAACTAAAAACATGATCAAAAGATATGGCGGTAGGATGATGTCCAATAAATGGCAAGAGAATATTCCTTGATCAATATATCAAGAAATTATGAATCAGACAAAAGTTCAGATGAATACAACAACAACAAAAGTTCAGCTGAATAGATAACAATAAAACTTCATAAACCATATGAAGTCTCCAGCCAAAAATGAAATGGCATAACTTCAATTTAGCACACAAATGGAAAACAAGGAGAGAAATTAGGGGGAAAAAAAAGTAGTACTGACTTGGTACAGAACTTCGTCTGCAACCCAATTTCCAATACCCGAAATAAAACTCTGCAAAGATAAGAAAGTCAATATATTAAAAAATGTATACCATACAGTGCTAAAAAATATATAATTTAAGTTAGAATCTACAATCAACAATATTCAAAACACTGCAAACCAAAAGAAAAATTATATCCAACAAACATTAGACATAAAGGGACTGCAATTCACAAGGGATATACTCGGCTAATTAGCATTATCTGATAACAAGTAAAGTAATCCACCTCATAACATTTGTATTATGTGCATGAATAGTGCAGAAACTGAAGCTCACTTATTTCTTCATTGCTGAGTGGCTGCTTACTCATGGAACAAGTATTCCAGAAGATATTGTGACAGTTTCTTTTATATGGTTCAAACGTTTAGGACAAATATAGCAAGGGAAAACTTTGTGGTGATATGCAGTTTATGCAGTAGTTTGGAATATTTGGTTCATTGGTTGGACCTGAATTCTCATATTTTAAGGCTGTTTGCTTGTCATATTGTTTGATATTGCTTTGTGGTGTTTGACTAAGGGTTTGACCAAGGGAGTGTCTCTTGCAGGCAAGCAAAGGGATTTGGAAGCTTTTCTGCATGTTTATTGTTTACCTTTCATTTTCTTGGTTGCTTTTTTTTAAAAAAAAAAAAATCTTCCATCCTTTTCATCTGTATCATTCTTCTATCTTAACATTATTTCTTCTTTCATATATATGCACGCGTGTGCACACCCTTTAAAGAACACCATCTTTTTCAGCAAGCACCTTGTTTCTCATTAGCATCTTCAGCAAGATCCTATCTATTCAAGCTCTAGTTTGAATACTAAAATATTGTCTAAATAGAACATTGTATTTTGAGTTCAGACAACAAAGACAGAAAAATGAATGACAATGACCCAACTATACTTTGTATCATAAATTTAATAATCTCAGAATCAGGAAGAATAAGGATAAGAATTTAATACTTGATCAAGTAATAAAGCCTTGATTTCAGTTTTTTTCTTTTGCAGAGATACAATCAATTCTTCAAGTGTCATAGGTTCCAAAAGTGCATCAGGACCAAGCTCAGATATGGGGGGCACTGATGTTGGCTATATCAAGGAGAAAGATTGATAAAGTTAATGATAAGATTTAACAGATGAATAAGTATTTATGCCCATCGGCAAATAGCAGGTAGGGCAGCACAACATCATTGAGAAGGCGAACTCTAGCGAACCGCCTTTTGTCAGTGAAGGACACCTCCAAGCCATCATCCAGCTGCAACAAGAGGATTTAATCTGATTAAGACTGGTCAATCAGAAGTTCAAATTTATAGTACTTGTCAAAGTGATGCAATCACGCCTTTTATTCCAAGGGCAACGGATACAAATATGAAGAAAGAAGATTGAATGCATCACCTACCATGAAGGCACACCATTATATTGATAATACATAACATGGTAGAATTGTTGGATAGAAAACCAGTATGAAATTCAGAGCACAGATCAAGGAAGGAAAACTGAACTTCAGTACAAAATTTAATTATGCTCATAATGTAGTAGCCAAAACTACGACCTCTTCCAACTTCCAACTAGAAAAAATGAATCTTTCTTCACATCTTCCGAATGAATATAGATCTTATGTGTAGAAGATATTCAGAATTAAAAGGGAGTGATTATAGGAATTAACTACATATGATTATAGGAGGATATGGGGGGATAGAATCAGATTGTATTATTAATTTGTATCCCATGATTTACGCCTGTAACATGCCTCTCTGATTGTTTAACCTAGTGTATATATATGTGTGTATACCAACCTAGATGAATACAAGAAAGAATTACCTCATCTCTCTGCTCTCTGTTCAATAAATCTGTGCCTCACTCCAACATGGTATCAGAGGTAGGCATGAAATCGCAGTCAGTGTCCTCCGCCGAAGTCGACCCAGCCACATCTGATGGCGTAATGCGTCTACCCACCAAAATTGCCGGCGTTGAAGGCTCTACTGTCGTCATTGTGCCTGAACGACTCACTGGAGATAATTATGGAGAGTTGGCACAGTCTATGATTCTTGCACTTGATGGCCGTGATCGACTAGATTTTATTCAGCAAGAACCTCCGCCCACTGATGATGCCAATACTTACTGTCGGTGGAAGACAGAGAACTCGCTGGTGGCGTCATGGCTCCTCAATGCAATGGTTCCTACTGTTCGTAGAAGCTTTATGTTTATTCCGACTGCTAAGGAGAT
The DNA here is from genome assembly GCA_037074615.1 of Leucaena leucocephala. NCBI lineage: Eukaryota > Viridiplantae > Streptophyta > Magnoliopsida > Fabales > Fabaceae > Leucaena > Leucaena leucocephala. Next base: position 20,649,658 of record CM073556.1, on the reverse strand, counting down.
TTTGCAAGGTGTGAGAGAAGCTTACGGCAAAAGGCCGACGACGTCTCTGATTTTCAAAACGGTTGTGGACTGTGCGACAAGGTGATAGGCCTCTCAATATATACTACCTGGAAAAGAAAACCCTGTGGCAGGAACTGGATCAATTGAAGCACCACCATTGGAGAAACGCCGAGATGCCGCAATCTTCCGACAAGACTTGGAAGTTTGAGTTTCTCATGGGCTTGAGCACCGTGTATGAAGATCTGCGTGGACATCTCCTTGGGCGAGTGCCTCTCCCATCCGTATCGGAGGCATTTGCCATTCTGAGGGATGAAGAATCCCGTCGCCATGTCATTTTGCCAGCGTCCACTCCTCTCCAAATCACCACCATCGACAATGCCTCCAAACTTGCAGTCCGTACCAGCGAAGCCAGGAAGGAGCGTCCCACTTGTGACCATTGCCGGAAGACAGGTCACACGAGAGATACCTACTGGGACCTCCATGGGAAGCCCCGACAGCGTCACCTGAGAGGAAACGTCGCTGAAGTGAATGGCGAGTTAGGCTTGTTGCAGTGTGTGAGTGAAGGCCCAGTAAGCAACAATCAGCCTGTTCAGCGAGGCCATGGCAGCGCCTCAGGCCCAGTAAGCAATCCAGCAAACAATCAACCTCAAATGGGCCCTGTTCCTACAGGCCTAGTCCATAGTGGTACTGCAGATCCGTTGACCCTTATCTTGGACAGGTTGACTGCTCTTGAACAACAATCCCGTAAGCAACCGGTTGCCAGTGTGGTTCAGCGAGGTAATTTCTCTCAAGCCCTTGCTATTATTAAAAGGGAACCTGCAGGGTCTCGTTGGATAGTGGACTCTGTTGCCTCAGACCACATGACAAATGAGGTCTCACTATTCTCTCAATATATTCCAGCAAAAACACATCTCACTGTTAGGATTCCCGATGCCTCTGACTCCCTTATTGCTGGTAGTGGTACCATCAATATCTCACCCACACTGACACTGCATAATGTTCTACATGTCCCAAACTTAAAATGCAATCTCTTATTTGTCAACCAGCTAACCCGAGATGAAAGATGCAATGCTAAATTTTTTACTTCCCATTGTATTTTTCAGGATTTGCTCACGGGGACGACGATTGGTGTTGCTAAAAAGCTTGATGGACTCTATTACCTGGATGAATGTCATCAGCCAGTCTCTCACTTATGTAATAAAGTATCCCCCTCTAGGGCTAGTGAAATGGAGCTGTGGCACAAACGATTAGGACATCCGAATTTTTCATATATGTGTAAGATGTTTCCTTCAATATGCTCTAATAAAACTTTAAATTTCTCGTGTGATTCATGTGAAATAGCAAAACATCACCGCACTCAGTTTCCAAGCAACCCCTATCGCCCATCTAAGCCTTTCTCCATTATTCATAGTGATTTATGGGGCCTATCCCGAGTCTCCAATCGTACCCAGTCCAGATGGTTTATGACCCTAATCGATGATCATACCCGTGTCAGTTGGGCTTTCTCTTAAAAGATAAAACTGAAGTATATCAAACTTTCGTTGATTTTTATAAAATGGTCCTCACCCAGTTCGATACAAAAATTCAAACCCTTCACACTGATAATGGCACTGAGTACTTTAACCAGCCCCTATCTACTTTTCTTCAAGAACATGGCATTGTTCATAAAAGTTCCTGTCCCTACAGCCCCCAACAGAATGGTATTGCTGAACGGAAAAATAGACATCTCTTGGAAACCACTAGGGCAGTAATGTTCCCAGTTTCTACTGGACCGATGCTATCCTCCTAGCCACCTTCATAATCAATCGAATGCCTTGTAAACCTTTGTCCTTCCAAACCCCACTCCAGGTTCTTCAGGATCACTTCAATCTGCCCTACCTCGAAAACACCCTTCCTCTTAAGGTTTTCGGGTGCACAGCCTTTGTTCATCTCCATAATACCTCCAAACTTGATCCCAAGGCTGTCAAATGTATTTTCCTGGGACCGAAGGGTACACAAAAAGGGTACAAATGCTTTGACCCCGTCTCTAAGCGCATATATATCACTTGTGACGTTACCTTCCATGAAACCATTCCTTTCTATACTACCTCTTCAGTTCAGGGGGAGACTTGGAGTGAACCTTAGAGTGAACCTCAGCAATCTCACCTTGAACCCCAAACATTGTGTCCCCATCAAGAACCTGAAATCATATATACCCTTACCTCACCAACACATGAGGAACCTAAGGAATTTGAAGAACACACCAACTTGGGGGGAGACACCAACAAGTGGGGACAAGTATACACCAGAAGGAACATGACAAGTAATGCTCCTCAAGTGAATGATGCACACAAAGAGTCAGAACCAGGCGCAGGTCCTGATCAACCAGAAATAGGGGATAATGACCTTGATCTTCCAAGCAGTGAGAAAACCACGCAGATCATGCACCAGACATCCTATAGAAAGGTTTATCTCTTATCAAGCTTTATCACCTGAACATCATGCCTTTGTCTCTCATCTTGATCAGATCAGGATACCAGAAAATATAAATGACACTCTTAACAGTCCTGAATGGAGACAAGCAGTGATGGAAGAAATGAGAGCACTAGAAAGGAATGAAACCTCGGAAGTAGTTGAGCTACCTAAGGGCAAGAAACCAGTCGGGTGCAAATGGGTATTCACCCCAATATACCTAGCAGATAGTAGTCTTGACAGGCATAAAGCACGACTGGTGGCTAAGGGCTTTACCCAAATCTATGGTATAGATTACACTGAGACATTTGCACCAGTGGCAAAACTTAACACCATCAGAATCCTCTTATCACTCGCTGCTAATCTGGACTGGCCATTACACCAATGGATGTCAAGAATGCATTTCTAAATAGGGAGTTGAAAGAAGAAGTATATATGAAAATGCCGTCAGGATTCCCTAGAAAGAAGACAGGTCAGGTATGCAGACTGAAAAAATCATTATATGGATTAAAACAGTCCCCTCGAGTATGGTTTGAAAGATTTGCCAGAGTATTGAAAGAACAAGGCTACTTACAGGGACAAAGCGATCACACTCTATTTTTTAGACATGCAAATGGGAGACTTGCTATATTAGCAGTATATGTAGATGACATTATCCTCACAGGCGACAACCCAATAGAGATTGAAAGGATAAAAGGTGCTCTTAATCAGGAATTCCAAGTAAAGGATTTGGGAAAGATGAAGTACTTCCTAAGTATGGAAGTGGCCAGGTCTGCAAAGGGAATCAGTATCTCGCAAAAAAAAATATATAATGGATCTCCTAGAAGAAACAGGAATGCTGGGTTGCAAACCAAGCGATACTCCTATTCAGGTGGAGAAAATTAAAGATAATGAAGACCTAGGAAAAGAGGTAGATATGGGAAGGTACCAACGTATGGTAGGAAAACTAATTTACCTATCACACACAAGGCCAGATATTGCCTATGCTATCAGCGTTGTAAGTCAACATTCTCATAATCCTAAACAGAAGCATCTAAATGAAGTTTACAGAATTCTCAGATATTTAAAAGGCTCACTTGGTCTAGGTCTTCTGTTCAAGAAATCTGACAAGAGAAACGTAGAGATACTCACAAATGCTGATTGGGCAGGTGATCAAGATGACAGGAGATCAACCTCAGGATATGTTACCTATGTGTGGGGGAACATGGTCAAATGGGGTAGTAAAAAACAGAGTGTGGTTGCCAGAAGTAGTGCTAAAGCCGAGTTTAGAGCTATAGCTCTGGGAATATGTGAAAGCCTATGGGTAAAGCGAGTACTCGAAAAATTGGGAATGTTACCAGAAGTACCTATCAGGCTATACTCAGACAATATGGCAGCCATCAATATGTCACATAATCCAGTCCAATATGATAGAACTAAACATGTGGAGATAGACAGACACTTCATAAGAGAGAAGATCGATGCTAGAACAATTGAATTGAAATACATTCCTTCTAAAGAACAGACAGCAAATCTACTCACAAAGGGAGTAACTCGGGACAAATTCGAATATCTAGTTGGCAAGTTAGACATGATTAACATCTATGCTCCAACTTGAGGGGGAGTGTAGAAGATATTCAAAATTAAAAGGGAGTGATTATAGGAATTAACTACATATGATTATAGGAGGATATGGGGGGATAGAATCAGATTGTATTATTAATTTGTATCCCATGATTTACGCCTGTAATATGCCTCTCTGATTGTGTAACCTAGTGTATATATATGTGTGTATACCAACCTAGATGAATACAAGAAAGAATTACCTCATCTCTCTGCTCTCTGTTCAATAAATCTGTGCCTCACTCCAACATTATGTCTAAACTCATAACACACAGTCCATTTCAAACCAAAGGCTTAAAACAGGCATCTTAGATTTATTGGCTACCGAAATGAAGTTAAATATAACACAGAGCTATGAGAGCATTTAATTAAAAGTGTTTACCTGTCAAATAGCAAAATAAATAAAGCACTCCAAATTTCAACAGGGCAAGAAGCAACAGCTCTTACCTCAATGAAAAATTTTGAATATTTGGAAGGCCACTCATCCTCATCCTTTACAGCAGATCTAAGTGAACATTTGTGATGATCAGTTATAACATTAACATGCATGGAATAATTGCAATGAAGTAACATTGAACTCCAAAGCAGTTCTATAACTGCGCTATACATATACAGATGAACCATTCATTGTATCTATTACAAATTTTCAACCTTTAGTAGCTCCTAATAAGCAAAGATCACATATATCATAGAATCTTGGTAGCCAATATTATATATATATATATTTGAAAACTTATCATAACTCGTCAGGCCATATGACATGCCTCACCTTTTATACTTTGTAACTGCAACACCCTTAATGTATATAGCACCAGCCATGCCTGCGTGAAGTAAAAACGCGTAAGTGGCAGGCAAGAACAGTGATTGCACAAAGATTAAACAATCAGATGTCGGACGAATACTACTTTTTGTAAACTATGATCGCTCAGATTATAAGGAGACAGAAACACAAAGTTGCTCTTTCAAGGGATCCAACCACGCAGTTTCAGAGCTTTATCTGCTCTGTGAATCAGCTCACCTTTATCTAAGAAATGGGAACAATTTCAAAGTAAAAGACTATCAGCATCATAAGTTTTCCCCATCTTCACTGCAAATCGATTGAAACTCCGGTAACCCAGAACTTTAATATACCCCGAATATGAAAACCGTCCCTCTTCCTCCAATTTCTTCATCCTTACCCAGCTACACTCTTTATCTCATTCCCATTTCGAAACATAGCACACAGACCGCCAGTGAAGCCTATTCCGTAGAGAAAAACCAAGAGAGAATAAATGGATATAAACGGAAAGATCATAAGAGAAAGCTAGGGTTCAAAATAGGAATGTACCGAATTGGAACGAAGGAAATGGTGGGGAATCAAGCTCAAGCCACATGTTCTTGCCCTTACGGCGAGCTGCAACGATGGTCTTGCCCAAGATGGAAGCCTCGAACTCCGAGCGAGAGACTCCATCGATGACTTTGGAATCGTCGGCTATGATCGCCTTCTTTATCTTCTTGCCGATACAGTTATCTTCCACGGCTCTTCTAGTCGCCTCTACCTCCGGTAGCTCCGGCATGGGAAGGGAAGGTGTCAGCAACGAGTGGGTTTTCCCGCGTTCCTGAGGGTCAGGTCTCGGTTCCAGTCAGACAGTGACTGACTCAGCGTAAGCAAGCAGCAAACTTTTTTTTTATATATTAAAAAAAGTTTAGAGAATTTCAACAGCCCTCGTAAATATTAGTGTTCAGATATATGAGATTATTTATTAAAAAATTATTCTTAATATTAATAAAAATTAAACTCATATTTTTATAAAATATAACTTATAAGATTACTTATTAAAAAAAAATTTATAATAATAACAAAAATCGAACTATCGTATAAAATACTAACTCATTCTTTTCTCGTTTCTTTATTTTTTTGGTTTTGTCGTTTGCTAGAGGCATTTGGGTTAATGTTTAATGTTTTGATTATCTCTGCATAGTTGGGCTTCCCAAAAATATTAATGGGCCCATAAAAGATATCATTAATCCAAAAACAATTTAATTTTCAGACCAATCAAAATTTTAGAGTTATACCCTAACCTTAGTAGAAAATTGATGTAAAAAATATCTAAACTTTTAAATAACAAAAATAAATTATATATAACTAACAAAATTTGACACAACTGGTAGATAGCTGATCTCTTAAATATAATATCATGGATTTAAATTGTTTGCATAGAAAAATATTTTGTTAGGAGAAGCGACACCTATTTCAATAATTTTTAGGTCTCAGAAGAATTAGTCTATAACCTATCGGTTAAAAATACCGCATGATTTTTACCAAAAGAATTATATATATCATCAAAATCTTTATCACGAAATTTAGAGGCTAAGAATCACAAGACAACTATATGATTTTCACTTTTTTTTGTTTGGTCTTTTATATGTAATATTTTGAACTTCCATTCTTCTTGATCATTATTGAAGGGGGGTAGAGTATTACATTTCGTAACTCATGCACTGAAGTTATAATTTGCCATTCTTCTCCGATAAGTCAAGTAGTTTAGTTAATCATAAACCATTTCACATAGTGTTTTAGTTTGTACAAGTCATCCAATATAAATAGCTCTTCTTGAAGCTTCATAACATATTAAAACATGTCACATGGAGTGAGTGAGTGCATGCATGCAAACATGTACGTTACAGGGTTCCAAATAATTTCAAGGAGTAGTCAAATTATTTAATTCTTATTTGTTAAAAAAAGAAAAAATTCATTACTCATTTAGTTCAATGTGTTTGGTTGGCATAATAAAATAATTTAACGTAATCATAATTATAATATATTACAACAAATTAGATAATCCCCATTACATAATTTTGGCGTGTAATTCGAATTAAAACTTATATGAATCAACTCCTGGACATCAATATATACCATCAATAAATTAATATATAAATATTTATTGTCTTGATAAAGTTAAAGAAGATCATTTCATATTTATTTTATTTAGATAAAATATAATTTTCATTCTATGAGTTGTTAATGGCATACCAAACAAACAAATGATTTCCATTACTTTGCATCACCTAAATTAAATCCTAGAGTGAGTTACATATCTCTCAGTGTCGATTGATTTTTTCTTTTTACAAATTGAATAAAAAAGTTGTTTAGAAATAGTTATATATATATATATATATATATATATATATTACTTTTACATTCTTAATGTTTTTAATATAAAAAGCAATAGTGCTCTTAATTTCAGTTGCTAGATGGATTAGACGTACATGAGTTGAATAGAATATTAGGAGCATAATGATGAAGATATTTGAGCAATTTGCTAAATAAAGTTGACACATGTCACATCTGAGTGGGTTAGAACCACTGCACCTGCATAGTGTATAAATGGCTTGAAGAAGAAAAAATATATATTATATGAAGCAATCATTATGATCATAATGGTGCATCGTTTGAGTTTGTGACTTTTGAATTGTATATTCCTCTGAAAAAAAAAATTAAGAAATTCTATTCAAATTTTAAAATTTTAAATCAATAATTTATTTTATAAAAATAACCAATAACTTATAAAATATAATAAATTAATTAATTTAAAATTTTAAAATTTAAGTAATATTTTTTTTGAGAATTTTTCTATTATTTTCTTTAATATTGTTTGTTCAATAATGTGATGAGTTAGATATATAAGATAAAAAAGAAAGGAAAGCTAGGCAAAAGTTTTTGGAGTGATTAACATATTTATAATTTTACATAATTAATGTTCATTATCTATGAAACTGTTATATATGTTTTTTTAATTTATATATATATATATATATATATATATATATATATTTGGGTGTACTTCATACTTTTTCCCACATCTTATGATCATGTCCTACTTTTCATTTTAAATAGTCCCATAATACTTGTCAGCGCTCACCCTTCATCAAAAATTGAAATGGCATGTTCTTTTTTATATAAAATCAATTAAAAAGCTATCAAAAATATTAATTTTTAATATAAAGTCTCAAATTCAAAGTCTATATTATTAATGAGGATGATAGATTAAATAATATAGAGTCTATTAAAAAAATAAAAGAAAATGAAAGAGACCAAAAACTCGATGATGTTATTAAGCGATACTTTTTTTTAATTAAAAATTTATCAAAAGAGTCAGTTGTTGATAGATCATATTGATATTGTACGATTTATATATTTGTCGTCACCATGGTATCAAATTCAAGTCTATGAAATATTAAAAAAATACTTTTAAGAAAATTAACTCTTATTTGGAGTTTGATCTTACTCAAATATAATGCAAAATAAAATAATAGATGTTTAAAATTTGGAAAAAAAGTAATTATAAATATATAATAATTTATGTTTTATTTGAAAGGCCTAGAAAAAATGGAAAAAAAAGCAAAAAAATAATAGATAAAATTATCTATATAAAATTATTTTCACTCGTCTATTTTTTTAAGTCGAACAGTATAATATTAAAACCCTTTTCCTTTTCCTTCTTTCCCTTTTTTCATGATCAATCAAATCACTTTCAAAATAATTATAAACATACTTTTACAGGTTAAAATTGTAAAGAAAATGATATAATCTTGGAAATTAGAGTTGCTTAGAAGAAGAAGAAGAAAACTTGTTAAGAAAGTTGCATTATTATTATTATTATTATTGGAACAAGCTGGATGGTAAATGTGAGTGCATGCATCTGTGAGATAATAATCATGCGACTGATTTGATTTGAAACATCATAAAATAGATTAATAGTAGGACCCTTAATTTTTGAAGTTTTAACCCACAAATTAAAATTCAATGGTTCAAGGATTCCTTTTCTTTTCCTTTTCTTCTTATTTTCTACAGATTCCCATTGTTAATATGTACCACCCATCAATAGATGCATATAACCTAAAGTGTGTGTGAGTGTGTGCGCGTTTTTTTTTATTTATTTTTTGAGAGGAAGATGTCTAAGGGAAGCAAATATGTCTTTTTCAAGTGAAACTCTTTGAGCTTTCTGCTTGGATTTCTCCCTTTGTTTTGTTTATCAATTAACCAATAAAGCAATAAAATTAACATTTCTGCTTCCAGAAAGGGAACGGATTAATTGACAGGGAAGATGTATAGATTATTTTTTGTGGAATCAAACTGTTTTGTTTTTCCATAAATTTAAATATTTTAAATTTTAATTTGAATTATTAGTTTAGAGCTTGTTTAATTACTTTAAAATAATTTCACTGTGAAATGAGTATAATAAAGGATTTATTAGAAAATGTCAGAAAATAAAAGGAAAGTGAGAGCAACTTATCAGATTCGGGGATCAAGTGGCACATTAGATGCAACGAGAGAGAATAATTTAAAATATTAAATATTTTATCATAAAATATTTTTTATGAGATTTAAAATATTTTTTTATGTGTATCTAGTATTATAAAATATTTTGTGGTATATCTAGTATTTTGATTTTTTTTTTTCAGTTGAAACTAGTACTTTAATTTGATATTAAATAATAAATTAATTTCTAATTTAATTTATGTATTTAATTAATTAAGGATTCTTAGCTAATTAAATGTTTAGACCCATGGGAGGATTCAAAGTTCAACAAAAAATATGATTGGAAAATGCTTCAAGAAATTGTTTTCCATAATTAAACCTTACCTAAGCTTAAATGTATATGAATAATTCAAATCCATTGTTTTTCTATAAAAAATGAATCTATTGTTTTCAACGTATAAAAAAATTATATTGTTTTCCATATAATAAACAACCCAATTTGATCAAAAAGGTGCTTTTGCAAGGCAAATTATTTCATCAATTTTTTTTATTATTTATCTTCTAACGTTTATAAATTGCGTATAGGCGAAATCATGAATGCGAAGCAATAAATTCTCTGTTAGCATTTCAAATTTTGGAGGATCTTGCATGTCTTTTCGCTCGGCAATTCTGGCTAACGAGAGTTAATAGATATAATAAAAAATATATTTTTATTTTATAAGAACGTGAGTTTTATTCTCGTTGTTGTTATGAGGATTCTTTTAGTAAATAATTTTATAAATTTTATATAAATATTCTCTGATTTTTTAGACTGTACCTTAGCCTTAGTAAAAAATCGGTATCAAATTTATCTAAATTTTATTGTATAAAAAAATAGTACTGCTTTTGAAAAGTTTAAATTCAAATTTAAAATTTAACAATGGTTGCTACCCAAAAAGGAAAATAAAAAAGAGTACTCACTTTGTCTTAAATTTATTGCACTTTAAATTTATTGCAGATAACAGGGCAATAAATTTTAGTTTTGCTTTAACTATACGCTGAGATACACAATGCATTAATTTACTACTTTCACCACCATTTCTGATTTTTTTTTTTTGTTATATATGCAAATCTCGTCGAGTAAAATTTTGTGCATGCAAGATGGCCTATTAGTCAAAATTAAAGAGTTATAATAAATAATATTTTTTTGTATTTGATATATGATTTAATTAGATAATTGATATTTATCTTAAATATAAAATATTTTTTATATTTATCTATTTTTCTAAATTATTCATATTAATATTCATTAAACAATAATCAAGTAAAAAAGTAAAAGAATAAATTAAAGAAGATGATTAGGATTTTTTTTAAAAAAAATATGATATATTGACTAATTTAATTAAATTAATTAAATAAGTCTTATATTAAGAATTATAAAAATAATTTTTGTCCCACTAAATAAGAATGTTGCATAGATATTACTTCATTGTAGAATTATACTCTATCAATTATTACTTTATATTTATAGAGCTAAATACCCTAGAACTTATAGTTTGTCAAAATGGAAGGGGTTTTGATCGATTAACAAAGTTTCAAGCTCGAGTGCTACGAATGTAAAAAATATCTTTGAGAAGATTACTCTCAATTAGACTTGACAATACTCAAATATAACCTAATCAAATAATCATAAAAAAAAAATTAAAATACCATTTTCCTCACTCGTATCACTCATTTTCAAACAAATACCCCTCCATGGAACATGTCTATTTAAAAAATTAAATCTTTTTAAAAAAAGAAATGTAGGGAGTATAAAATATATAAATATTTATAGTAAAATGTTTTGTTTATAAATTATGAATAATATGAACATGATATAATGTAAGAGATTTTATTCACCCAAAATTAATAATTATATTAATATACAATACAATAACTCTAAAAAATATCATTATTTATAAGTTATAAAAAATATAACATATTTATTATTATGCTTGACTTAGTTGTTAATAGTAATAGTAGGGAAGGTGATGGGAACATATAAGGGCCCCATGATTTTGAATTAATTTATAAATTAGAGAAGAGAAGATTGAAAAGGTTGTATTGCAATGATTGTGAAATTGACATAAGCAATGATTGTGTAGTCTAACTAAACAAGAGACCCTATACCTTGTTTTGGTAAAATTAGTTTAGCGTAGCATTTGTTTATTATCTGGGAACATGAAATGACAATAACATAATCCACTATATTTTATTTTTGGTTTCCTTTTTTAATTTATTCTAGTGAATATATATATATATATATATGACTTTAAAATTAGAACAAGAACAGAGGGGATTCAATCTAGAAAATAAAACCCAATATCTCTCGAATCAAAACATGATCGATGTTTGATATATATGATGTGGTACAGTTAATAATAAAAAAGGTAAAAGTGTATTTTAATAATTTGTTTGTATATAAAGTTTCAATTTAATTCTGCAATTTTGTAGGTACCTTTTCAAATTTTTAAGAATTTTCTTCTATAATGGAAAAGGCACAAAATTAACGACAATTATTTAATTTTAATATTATTAATTTTAAATGATTTTTTTGTGATAATTATTATTATTTAAAAAAAATTAAATTTAATATGTCAGTAAATATTTTGTCAACATTTAAATTAAATTTTAATGTTAACATTTTTTATAATATATTAACTTGATGACCTAGTTTTAGTTAATGTTAATATTTTTTTATTAATGAAATTAAAGATATTAGTGTTAGAGAACTAAAAATATTTTATAAAATTAAAAGACTAAAATAAAATATTATATAAAGTAAAGTTAAACAACTAAATATACACTTTTTTTAATAATAATAATGAGTAAAATTAAAATTAAATAAAACTTGTTTGACCAAAACAAAAAACTTGAATAATTATAAATAACTAAATATATGTTATTTTTGTTTTAGATAGTATTTGTACTTTTTTTTTGTAAAAAATATATTTCATTCCTTAATATAAAAGCTAGTTAATTTTTTTGGGTGGATTAAAAAATTAAATAAATCAGTTAATTATCACCAATCTAACTCGTAAAGACGAATTTATATTATATACTCCTTAATCTATCTAAATTAATCAATTAGTACGTATATTAGTTATAATTAAATAATTTATTTGACTATTTTAATATATTAAAAAAAATCAACTAACTTTTATATTAAGAAACAAATATAATAATAAATATTAAACAAATTTATCTTAATTCATAAAATGATGATTGTTTACCAATTTTGTTTATTATGTTTTGAAATTTTGCTTGCATATCAAATTTTTGAATTTAAATTACTCTTTTAGTTCTAAATATATGATATAATTAGTGAATTGATCTTAGTTTAAAATATAAGATATATTTTTTAAATTTATCAACTATTTTCTAAATTATCCCTATTATTGATACTTTCTCAACAATAATTAAGTAAGAGAATGAGAGAGTTAAAAAAAATAATTAGGATATCTTAAGAAAAATATGATATAATAATTAGTTTAACTAAATTCCTTAATATAATCAAATTAATTAAATATGTCATATATTTAGAACGGGATAAGAATAATTTTTAATTTCGTAAATGTAGGCATAATATATTATTTAAGATGCTTAATCATGACCCCGCAATTTTAATTCTAGATGCATTTATTTTTCTTATTTTATTTATGAAAATCAAGATAAATTTAATTTATATAACAATAGTTATATATTTACAATCATTATTCAATAATGTATATATATTTACTAATTTTCTTCAAATAATCAGGATTAGTTTTTATCACTTTCCCGTTTCTTTTTCCATTTTCATTTGGGTTAAAGGATATTTTTACTTTAAAAATATTATGTGAAGAACTAATACACTATGAAAGTTTTATGAATGGTAATGTCGTTCTGTAACTATTTTTTGAGCAATATCATCCCGCTATCACCCAAAGTTAAGCTTGACCGACCAATATGCTGACGTGACATCCATGTTATCTTTTATTTTTGGTTAAAATATAAATTTGCCTAAAAAAATTTCATTTCGAAGCGCTAGGTATCGGGATTTTTTTTTATTCAATATTGCCCCAACCGTTATCCAAATTCAATTTAAATGTTAATTTGACTAAATATACTAAACTGATTAGTCCACATGCTATCTATTTCATTTTTTTCAAGGTTAAATTTATAAATAAAGAGAAGTTAAAAAAATATATTCTTCTAAGCCCCGTCATTAACAAGTATCACTCTCAAGAGACAATACTTCATTTTAGAAATAACATATTTTTTGATAAGTTGCTAAAATATGGTCTGCTGAGAGATCCTTTGATAACGATTGAGTTTTGAGAAATATATATATTTTTATTTATAAATATGATTTGGAAAAAAAATGAAGTAAATGACATGTGTATTAACTAATTTATTTCCAAGAAAAAAAAATATGAATTGTTTATTTCTAAAATGAAGTATGGTCTCCTGATAGTGATACTCTGTTAACGACTGGGCTTTGAAGAATGTGTCTTTTAAATTTTTTTATTATTTATAAATTTGACCTCAAAAAATGAAGTGATGGCACGTGAACTAGTCAGTTCAATATATTTGATTAAACTAACAGTCAAAATGAAATTGGATAACGGTTGGGGTAATATTGAATCTAAAAAAAATTCGGATACTCAGCGCTCCCGAATAAAAACTTCCAAGGCAAATTTGTACCTTAACGAAAAATAAAAAATGACATATATGCTATATCTGCATATTGATCAACTGACGTTTAAATTTAATTCTGAATAACAGTTAGGACAAAAATACTATATTTTTAAAACTTTTAGAGTGACACTACCCTAGAATTTTTTTTAAGACGACATTGCCGCTCATAAAATTTTCAGTAACAAATTAACTCCTCACATAATACTTTTGAAGTAAAAATACATTTTAGCCCGATTTATTTTTTTTACCAACTTTTCTATTTTTATTTTAACATTAGCATTACGTGTAATAAACTTAATCAAACTAGTCATACACTACTTAAAGAAGTCAACTAAAAGTTGGGCATTGACTCTAAATATCACCTAAAGAAAAACAAAATGATCAGCCTCATAATGGCATCATCTATATACCAAGTTAATTTCACAAGAAATAGAAGTTCCACACATTCTCTTTACTACACTGAAAAATCTCAGCCGTAGAATGGGCACAGTTAATCTGACGGTCATAAATTTTTTTAAAAAAAATCCAAGATAAGGAAGAAAAGAACAACGGTAGCAATTGAATAATAATATTAAATTGGTAATTAAAATTACAAAAATTACATAATATAATGACACTTCGTTAAGAAGCTAAGACTTGGCTTCGTTTTCTCTTGGAGAATACAATGGAAACAGGGGCAAAAGCTCAGGAGGCTCAGAGCCTCGTGTTGTGTTCAGTGGACTTGGGTGCAAGTAAAACCCTTTCTCGGCGATCGCTTTCTCTTCTTCTTCCCTCGGCGTGCGTGGGCTCCCACGCGCCATCAGCTCAAACGCCGACACCGGCGAACTCATCATCACTCCTCTGTTCCCACCACTGAAGAACATGGGCAGTCTTTCCGCCACGCCGACGACGTTCAGCTCCAGCTTCTTCGCCGTATGGCGTCTCTCGTGGAGCTTGAAGGCCGGCCGTTTCAGCCCTATCTCGGCGGCGCCGGTGGTGGTTGGCTTGTGTTGCGCCGTGAGTCGCGAAGGAAGAGTGAGGGGAAGCTTCGGGGTTGATGGGTCTTCGGGTGCTCCGGTTAGTTTCTGAACGACGGCCCGGAAGTTGGACGGATCAGCCTGAACGAAGGTGGTGTTTGGGGCAGTCAAGTCGGATCCGTAAGGCGGTGTTTGGATGGGGGTGTTGGAAGCCATGAAAAGCAGAGAGAGGGGCAGTGGGTTTTGGAGACGAAGCGGGAAAGAAAGAGGGAAGGTGGGGTTTTATAGAGGAAAAGGGGGACAAATTTTTCTTTTAAAATTTATATTTTGGAAGTGTATAACTAATTGTAAAAGAATATAAATAAATAATATTTTATTGGAAATAAGGTTGCTTTGCTTTTATGGGGTGGTGTGTCCTATATACGGAGAAAAAAAGGAGGGAAAAGTAGACTCAGAAGTCAGAAGGGGAATTTATTATAGCTATTACAACTTTATAAAACAAGAACATAATTACTACTTCAATCATATTTTTTGACTTTGCAAAGTAGAAAAGTTTTGTTTCTTTTTAATTTTTTCCAGGTATTTTTTTTCCCAATTATATTAAGAGAGATTCATTCAACTCATATCTTTACTCAAATTCTGTTCCTGCCACTGGGTTAGTTTCAGGGATTTAGAGATAATTTTTCTAATTACCTTGTAAGTTTTTGGCCAAAAAAGCACCTTGTAAGTTCCATATTAGGCATACATAATAATTAAAATTTTAAGATTAATAGCACTATTTTATTTACTTTTTTTATACTCACTAGTGTAATTTTTTACTCATGAAAAATAATTATTTTAGTTTTATAATTTTAACTCCATCGTAATTTTGTCCTTAAATTTTAACTCTATATAATCGAAATTCTATAATTACGACTCAGTTTATATATTTTAATTATTTAAAATATCAATCTTTTTAGTTTAAAAATAAAATAATATATTTTATTAAATTAAAATTTTAAATGTTAAAACTATATAATGATTGAGTTATAATAAATTAAAGTTCAATTACCAATTTAAAACTAGTATCTATTGGGATTGAATGACACCTAGTCAAAGAGTTCAATGACTAATTAAGATGCAACTGAACTAAAACTTTAGGACTAAATCTAAGATTAGATTTTTACTTTGAAACGTCAAAGAAGCATGCATGCATGAAAATGAAATGAAGTTCTTGGAATTGCCAACAGTACTTGTGTAAACATGATTAAAAGTCAAATGAGTATGTGGAAGGGGAGATACTGTACCCCTTACTTACACAAGAGAAGTGATAAGCGATAACAGATAACAACAGAGCCTTGCAGTGGTGTTGTGCTCAGCTTTTGAAAAGTGGAAGTGGGGAAAAAGGAAAAAGTGGAGATTAAAGATTATTGTTTTATAGCAGTAAGTAAAGAAGAGAGAAGCAGAGAAATGGAGAAAGATGAAGAAGAGGAACATGGGCTTTAATCTGTGAGCGATATACAAGTTTAGTTGCTGCTACAAGATAAAAGAGATGGGGTTGAGATGGAAAGTTTGTCACTTAGCAAGGGAAAAGGCAGTAAAGTGCAGATAGAGAGAAGAGGACCCCATGTTCATAATAATGATGAAAGAAGGATGAAGCAACAATAATGAATGGGAAAGAGAAAATAGAGGGTTTGAAATTGAAGTGCATATATATATATATATATATATATTTATAAAAAGATGAATTATATAAAATAAATAAAACTATACTACAAAAATTGGTATAATAGAGTACAGAAAATACAAAATTAATAAAATATAGTCATATATTTTTAATACCACGTTATTTTAAAATGTTATTTTTAATAAGAAGATACATATATTTAATAAAAAAATCACAGTTTCACCCATATGGAAGTTTGAATTTCTTCATGATCAAAGAAAAATATAACAATTTATGAGGTATGCCTTCTCATATGTATATGAACAGATTGAGGACAATTACTTACTAGGAATTTGATTGATGAGAAAAATCATATAAATTTATATATATAAAAGATATCAGTATTTTATAAATTTTATGCATATAAAGGAGTATGAGTACTCTAACTTAAACTTTTTTTTTTCTTGAAAACAATTCAATAGGGACTTTTCCCAATTTTACCGTGTGTGTATGTGGGGTGTATATATATATACATATACATACATATATATATATATATAAGAAAGGAGAAAGGAGAGAGGTGAGAGTGAAAGTGAGGAGAATAGTGGGAGTTTGAAATTTGAAAAGGGGGGAGTGAGTGAGTGAAAAAAAGAAGAAAGGTCTCCGCTCAGCTGGCTATGAATCATATTGATGAGCAGTGTGTCTGTCATGCAGATGCAGTGCAGGCTCAGCCTCGTCTTCACCTTGGAAGTTGGATCCACAAATACTGTTATTTACCCCACACCTCGTTATTATTTTTTTTTTAACCTTCATGTTTTCACTTTTCAGGTCATATGTTATGTTATTTATAAATATTTTAAATATAAAACATAATTAATAAATTAATTTTAATTTTAAATATAAAAATTATTTTTTAAATTTATTAACTCTCTTTTAAACTACCTCTATTTTAAGTAAAAAAATTAGTGAAAGAGTTAATAAAAATAATTATAATATTTAAAAAAAATATTATAATAACTAATCTTTTATTTTTTTAATATAATTAAATAAATTTTATATTTATGATAGTAGGAGTATTATATATATATATATATATATATTATATTTTTTAGATTTTTAGATTTTAGAATTTGGATATAGTTACATTACATGCCCGTGACTGTATGTACTGTCAACATGGAATAATGCAATTTTCTAAATATTTTTTATAAATGTATGACCCCCAATGCAGTTGAACTTAAAGATAATATATATATATATATATATATATATATATATATATATATATATTTACATTTGACTATTAATTAATTTTTCACAATTATGTGGTATATAGTATTATGAGTATGAATTTCTTAACATAGGAGAGTTATATATTTTCATTCACAACGTAGGTTTAAACTCTCCAATTTTTTTGTAAAGGATGCTAACTACTTAATCTAAGCACTATTAATTCAATCAATTATAGATATGTTAGTTTAACTTTTAGAAGATAATAGATTCTAAGAAAATTAATTATAAAATTATTTTCAATAATAATTTTTTTATAAAAAATTATTTTAAATTTTTTTTTATTGTTATTACCAGAATAATTTTTTTAAAAGGTAAATTATTAGAAAGGATATAGAATAAAATAATAAGTATATAAAATATAAATTTATATTTATATTTAATATTTGATATTAAAATAATGAATGATATAACATATATTATTAGAGTAATTAATAATAAATAATTAAAAATTATATTTATATTTTTTTATTTTTTAAAAATAATTAAAATTTTAATTTTATATATTTTAATTAATATAAATATTAAAAATAGAAGTAAAATTAGTTAAGTTACATATAGACAGTAAAAGAATAAAAAGTCAAAGAGGTAAATTTTATAATGTAATTTTTTAAAGTAATAGATAATTAAATAATATACAAGGAAAATTTATTATTTATATTATTAATCAATAATTAATATGTATTTATATTTTATATAATATAAGATTAAATATATGTTTTAAAAATTATGACAAAAAATATATGTTTAGAAAAATGAAAATTCCATACAATTGTAGAGGGTATTTTGGGTAAGAAAATTCTGACACTATATATAATTACATAGCCACAACTCTTTTGTGCTCCCAAAAGTGACAAAAATTCACTTTGATCAAAACAATAGTTTCTAAAACTATAGTTTTATATCAAATAGTGCTTTTTAAAATTTTTATATATTTAGGTATCACATTTTTAAACTAAGGTTTTAAAGTAAGAATTGCTTTTGGATAGTACCCAAACATGCCTATATTATTATTATGATAGATTTTAATTTATATTTTACATTGACGATGAGATTAATAACACTAATTATAATGATATCCATATTCAAATGGTCCATCTCATTCTATTACCAACTTTGTTAATTGTCAAATTTTTTAACATAGTAAATTTAAAAGTACACATATATATTATAATAACTAATAATAGTAAAATAAGTATAGTTGGAGAATTTGATATCATGATTATAAATAATTTGACCTAATTTTTATCCCAAAAGTAATTATTTTAAAACTATATATATTTAAAAATTATTCTTTATTTTATAATATTAAGTTAAAAAAATCAATTTAAAATTTTGAAAGAGTTAAAAAGATTGAAATCATAAAAAATATTCATGATGATCATTAAAAATATATATTAAATAAAAAATATC
This sequence comes from Leucaena leucocephala, assembly GCA_037074615.1. Classification (NCBI taxonomy): domain Eukaryota; kingdom Viridiplantae; phylum Streptophyta; class Magnoliopsida; order Fabales; family Fabaceae; genus Leucaena; species Leucaena leucocephala. The sequence continues at coordinate 20,630,361 of CM073556.1, read as the reverse complement.
AAGAAAAATAATAACATTAAACAATCAGTTTCACTAAAAAAAAATTAAGAAAAATATATACGTTCAAATCAGGCAGGGCTTATCGGATCATCGACTCGGACTCACTTGGTGAGTTCAACTTGGTGAAACACAAAATTATTTAAAATATATTTAAATTTTAAAGAATACTATTTTATTATAATTCCAGTCGCAAATATTTAAAGAGACATCTTAACTTTTAAGTATCTAGATTTATATTTGAGAATAATAGACGGCTCGTCCTGCCTAATATTGGTATCGCCTAGGAAAAAGAGAGATTTTACTTTACTCTTAGGTGAACTTAAATTATTTTTAAAAATTTTTATAAAAAAAAATTATGATGAATGGCATGCAATAATTATATTATCCATGTATGCAGTACATTTTTAAATATAATATTCAAACAATAATTAAATAAATTAAATTAACAGTAAAAAAAAAAAAACAGTATCTGTGATGCGGGCATGTCTGGGGTGTTTCTGTGTGTTTTCCTTTCTGTAGTTTGCGTGGGGAATACCACCTTGACATTAAACAAAAGCTGGGTCCCTGGCTGCTTCCTTCTAGTTTCGATGCTTTTTCCTTTTTTTGCGCCTCGTTTGGTAATTGCACAAACTTTTAATATATTATTATATTATATATTAATAATTTTGAAATAGTACAAAACTTTGCTCTACTTATTATTTTTCAATTCTCACACATTTTTGTAAGTATATAAAATTCCATGCACAAAAATTAAGTCATGATTCTTAAAATTGATATAACAAAGTTAAAAATTGCTGATTTTCTTTATAGGAGTTCAATGACAAGATAGTTATTGTTAAACATGCAAACAATTTACTTTGGACAAAATCAGTTTCTGACATTTATGCATGAATTCATGAATGTATTATTCCATATGAAAATGACAATTAAAGACAAAGAATAAAAATTGAATGATTTAACTAATATTTAGGATTTTTTTTTTAATTCCTACATTTTTTACTTATTGTAATTCAGTCATTGTAATTTTAATTTATTATAATTCAGTCTATATAATTTTAATTATTTAAAATTTTAATTTTTAATATTCATAAAATTTATAATTTTATTTTTTAAAATATAAGAATCAATAATAGTTAAAACTATATAGATTGAGTTGTATCGAATACAAATTTAAATATTAAATTATAATTGATTTAAAATTATAAAAATTAAAAGATTAATTTTTTATAATATTTATAAATGCGTAGTGTATATTAATTTGTAAAATGTTTGATGATGGAAAATGATGACTCTTCTCCTTAATAATTATGAACCACACGTTGAAGAGAGATTTATGGTTGGCACCCCTTGTGATGGGGACCCCAACACGATTCAGTTACCCTACCCGATTAAGTCTACCTACCTCTCCACATATATGTCCAACCTAATTATTCCCACACCCTAATAAATTCATCACTAACAAAAATTAAAACAAACTATGGATCATGAAACTTATCTCATTTTTGTGATGAAACATGACACGATTAATTAATTCTGGCATAACTACGATACTGTAAAAAGAAATATAGTGCTATTTAGTTTCTTTTAAAACTATTATTTTAAAAGTGTTTCTGGCCTAAATTATAATTTAGGTAAAAAATTAAACAAATAGCTATCAAATATTTAAAAAAATATATGAAGTAAACTATAATTTCAGATAAATTTTTGAGAATAGCTTCTGAATAGCAAAAGTGCTTTTGGGCTATACAATGACAATTTTACCTATTTTTTTTCTCTATCATTTTATCACATATTTTTTTTGATAATTTATCTCTAAAAAAGTTATAATAATAACTATTCAAACACTTATTTTTTTAAAAGTATTTTTTTATAAAATATTCTCTATAATCACTTTTAAATTATTTTTTTATAAATTTTTTTTTAAAAATTAAATCAAACAAGCCTATATATATATAAAAATAAAAAAGATTCTACCTATTAGGTGGATATTACCCCACTTGTACATTCATCTTTATATTCGCTTATCGTGTAGTCAACTGATTCTAATGAAAAAAGCGAATTGGGTTGTATGGGTTTATCAAGATTAAAACAAATCCCAATAATACGGGTAATAAATTACCTAATAATGAAAATTTCACATTTGCATGAGTATTTTGAACCCACAATTTTATTAAAATATGAATAGAATCGTTACATTTAGACAAACCTTTAAGAGAATGGAAGGGGTGATCAAACTTGCAATACATGATACTCTTCCTAACTATAGAGGGAGTGTTTGGTAAACATACAATTTTATAGTTGAAAATCACATTTATTAATTGGATTGTGATTCAAAGGAATTATTGTGATTTTAAGAAATATATTGAGAAAATTGTTTGATTTCTCTATGCCTCTCTTGCAATTTTGAACTATTCAAATCAAATCTTACCAATACAGATTAATCTAAACTTTTAAAAACCATCAAATTCAAATTAAACTGTCTAGAGTAAAGAAGCCACTTTTGTTTGGTTGCTCTAAAATATTTTATCATGCTATGCAAAATAAATATTTTTTTTTCAAAAATCTTGATCAAATTTTGTCATTACACAAACAAAATTTGGACAATCACTACTCCAACCTACCATTTCCACCCTCCTTTTATCCTAATGCCAAGTGTCTTAAACCCTTAATCATTTTTAAATAGTGCCATGGGTTTTTAATCCCAAGAGGTCATTTGTAGAGAATAATGGTTGCCAGGGAACATCCAATATCATTATGAGAGTCATCATTGGAGGACACTATGATTGTAAAGTATGATTAAACAAAGAAAAATATGTGGAAGTTAGGCATTAACTAATGACACATCTTCAATTAATTAAATACTAAAACCAATTGTACATTATAATAACAACATTCCATTATAATATTTTATTTTACTAATCAATGTTTTTTCTATATATAGTGTTCTCTAAATGTGGATGCTTTTGCTTTGGGGATAAGCATGGAAATGATGGGTGGAGTTATAACAAATGAAATATTGACCAAAGGATTTGGAGACACTAACACATGCTTTTGTTTCTTGGGATTATCATCATGAAGTTCATTATTTAAAAAGTCTCCTTTGACAATTATTAATATAGGCACCTTAGCACCTATTTTTCCAATATTTTTACCATTTCAAAAAAAAAAATCTCCCAAGTAAAAGACAAAAAGAAAATCAATATTTTACCAAAGTTTTGGGGACACTCATTTACCATGATTTTAAAAAAAAAAATTAGAGAAAATTTATATCTAGCTATTTCAAACTTATAACAAATTACATTGTTTACAAGTTGTAAATAATACACAATTTGTTACTCAAATATAATTGAGTTCTAGAATATTTGGCTTCTTCAAATAGTGAATGATTAGTTTCCTATAGATCATTTTAAGGTTCATCTTTAACATCATAGATGGCTCCTCCTTTTGAATTCTTCACATAATAATCAACTGAATATGTTCATACTTTGAAACAACAATAACAAACTTTATTCTATTAAGTAGGGTCAGTTATATAAATCATATGATGTTATTGTGCTCTATCAATACCTAAATCTATTAAAAAAATGCTTATCAAAAGGATGATACACTGGATAATCTGATTGATTTTTGTCTAGTGCAATGCTAAGAAGACATAAATTGATAGATGTAGTAGTGTTTTAGTATGGGAAAAAAAAAATCCTTGTTCCTTGGATAAAACATCAATGATATACATATCTGTTTATTGAATTTCATTTTCTTTTAGTTTCAAAGACAGCTAGTAGCTGCAGTTATTCACAAAGATTCAGGAGAAGAGATTTATAACAGTCTAGATCTGATTTGTGAGGGTAAAAGGGTGCTAAAGAAAAATAAAAGAAAATCAGGTACAGGGCTAGGGACTATATAGAAGAGATATATAGTTGATTGTAATCATCAATATAGATCAGCCAAATCAAAAGTTCTAGAAACAGCTTTAAACCAAGAATCTGCCTTCTTCTTCCGCAGTTCTTCATCTAAATTGGGTAAAAAAATAGTGGAACTCTTTGGCTTCTCATCTGAAACAAAAATCTCATTTTCTGTCCAAACACCAACAGCTAACCCAGCGGCATATGCTGCACCTAGTGCTGTTGTCTCTGTGTCAGCTGGTCTAACCACTGCATTCCCCAACAAGTCTGCCTGTACATCATTAATGCCAATAAAAAAAATCTCAGGATATTTGCTATTAAGCTCATTTCTACACATATCTGTAATACCTTCATGGCCTCATACAACTGTAAGAATACTATTGCTGGCTAAGAAGGACTAATAAAATGATAGATGCCAAAAAGGTTTATCAGTACATTGTTATCTCACATACTATGGTATATATCTTGTATACTAGTATTTGTTAGATTCTAAGACATCAAACATGGTATTCAAGAGATAAAATTAAGTTAACAAAGTTGAAAAAGATGTTATGTGAAATCTTTAGAATTTGTAGTTGGTATGAAATACACTTGGACAAAAGACAACGATCTGGAGACGTTTATCTAAAATCAGCTAAAAAGAGAGAACTTTAGAATAGATGAAATGGAAACAGTCCAAACCTGAGTCTGCATCATAAGATTGTTAACAGTTGCCCCACCATCCACTCTGAGCAAAAACTCCTCCATTTTTTCCTCACCCGTATCCTTGTTCATTGAATCTACAACATCTTTCACTTGGAAACACATGCTCTCAAGCACAGCTCTAGCAATGTGACCTTTGGTTGTAAATCTTGTAATCCCTATAAAAACCCCACGAGCATCATCACGCCACCATGGAGCAAACAGGCCATTAAAAGCCGGAACGAAATAAAGCCCTCCTGTGGAGTCAACCCTTGATGCTAACTCCTCTACATCACTAGCACTTTTAATTACGCCAAGACTGTCTCTGAGCCAATGCACTGCAGCTCCAGCAATTGCAATTGATCCTTCCAGAGCATAATTTGTTTGAGCTTGAGGACCAAGCCTGAAGGCTAAGGTGGTAAGAAGACCATGCTTTGATCTAACTATATTTTGGCCAGTATTTTTGAGTATGAAAGCGCCTGTGCCATAAGTGCATTTAGCCTCACCATTACGGCAAGCTTGTCCAAGCATTGCAGCATGTTGATCTCCTAGACATCCAGAAATCGGGATACCAGCGATTGGCCATCCGGTAGAGACTTTTCCTATGATTTCAGAGTTACTAACAATTTTAGGGAGGATTTCTGCTGGAATAGAAAGGGTTTTCAATGTTGGCTCATCCCAGTTAAGGGTTTTGAGATTCATGAGCATTGTCCTTGATGCATTTGAGACATCAGTGAGATGCAACCCACCATTCACCCCACCTGTTAAGTTCCATATTAACCAAGTGTCTACAGTTCCAAACAGAGCATCTCCTTTCTTTATAGCCTCCTTGACCGCACTCACATTCTCCATTAACCATAAGAGTTTAGTGGCACTGAAGTATGTACTTATGGGCAAACCACAAGTCTCCACAAAATGGATTCTACCACCAGGCAAATCCTGTTCCAATTTTCTATACCAAAATAAAAAGACCCAACCATTCTGAGAACGAAAATTAATGGAATGGCACCCAAAAAAAAAAAAAGGAGAGAGAAATCAAGAAGAGGAAAGTTGCATATAGATTCAAAACTTGACCCCATTAAACGTGGACAAAAAGACCGTGAGACAGATCAGACTAAATAATAATTTATACAACGTATACAGACGGTCCACATCATCCACATTTGTATGTACTATTCTTGCTATGTGTTTTATAGATGAATCCTAACATTTTAAGCTGTAAAGTATCCCCAATGTGATATACTTCCAAAGAAAAAACAACTGATATTTTTAATTCTTCTTTCTACTTTTTTTTAGTCTTGTTCCATTTTTGGAACCACCAGTATCCATTATCCAATCCATGTAATGTTTTTATTCTCATATGTGTAAATGGCACAAGTCTGTCATGGAAACACACATGAAAATAAGTGCGTTCCTCCTTTATAGTTTGGATGAGAACATTTTACAAACAGCTTCAGCGCAAAAAGGGACAGACAAGCACCTGCAAACAGAACTGGAACGAACATCCATCCAAACAATGGCGTTGTAGAGAGGAAGGCCAGTGGATTTGCTCCAAACCAGAGTCGTCTCTCTCTGATTGGTCAGACCAATACCTTTCAATCCTTTATCCACATTGAATCCATCAGCCGTAGCCTTGTCCAGAGCCTTCGCAATACACACCTTAACGCTCTCTAAGATCTCCGTTGGATCATGCTCCACCCATCTACCACCCAGATTATTCAGCAGAGTGAGCGATACTGAATGCAAAAACAAAGAATGGAAGAAAAAAAATCTGAAACAGAAGCAACCATCCTTGGTTAATTACTTACCCTGCTTTTGGGTAAAACTGAGTGAACTCAACCTGGTGCGATCCGACAATACGAGCCGAGCGATCGTAGATCATGAACCTGGTGCTGGTAGTTCCTTGGTCAAGTGAAGCAATGAATACTTCCTTGTCCGCCATTTTTTTTATTGCTTTCTTCTTCTTCTAGCTCTAAATGGTCACGCTGATATTCATGTCACATTTGGTAGTAGGAAAATTTTGCTATTGAAATTCCAGTTTATGCATTGATTAGCAGATAAAGAAGGTTTGGACGTAGCATACAAAGAAAGATTCTTTTTGGGTCACACGATGAAATGATATATGTGAAAATGATTTTTATGAAATTATGTTGGATCTTCAATTTGGGTAATCAGAAACCTTAGAATTAAATCTTATCCATATAACGAAGACAGAAAAGTACAGGGCGGAGAGCACAAGAAGGAGGTAAATTGAATGGTGTAATGACTCCGCAAAAGGTCGCCGTAAAAGCCGCTTTCGACGATCTTAATGCCACGAGGCTTGGGGTCCTTCTGACCGTTATGGTAGTTAGACTTTCACTCCGCTTCACAAGCTAACGTTTCGTTAAGCTTGCTTCTGCAAGCGTTCAGTAATGCATTTTTTATATACTCCGTTCTTTTATTAATAAAATTAAATAAATTAATTAATTATAACTAAATATAATTTTTTAAAATAAATTTATATTATATACTCTTTAATCTATCTAAATTAGTCAACTAACTCTTATATTAGTTTTAAATAACTCATTTATTTAGCTTCTTTAATCTATTTAAAATAATTAACTAATTTTTATAATTAAAATTAGAAGTAGTATTTTTTTTTTGAAATAACTAATGTCTATTTTTTCCATAGATACTGTGAGAGAGCTACATGAGGGGCAGAGGCGGTCGCCCCTCACCGTGCTTCAATTTTATCCTTAAACTTCTTTAGGAGTAAAGTATTTTTTGTGTGTGAGGACAGTGCTTTAATTTCATAATTTTTTTTATTTTTCCTCTCTTGCTGACAAAAAATAGAGAAATTTATTGTAATATGTCAATTTTGTTATGAATATTAGAATATAGATGTCCATCTCCATCTCCTTCTATCTCTTCAAATTCCCTAGGTCATTATTCCTGCATTAATTACTAGACTCTTCATTACTCCCCCATTAATTACTAGACTCTTCATCTTCAACTTCTATGCCTATAAATAGGGCATTCCATTTGTATTGTAAGTAGAAGAAGAAAGAATATAATATATACTTCTCTCATTTTCTTGTCTCCATCTTTTCTCTCTTTCTAATCTTATTGCTAGTTTTATAACACGTTATCAGCACGACCGCTCTAGCAAACTGATATTATTGTAAGATCTATCATTGGAAGGTGAGTTTCTATATCACTCTTATGTTGAATTGTAGTTTCATGTTTGATTATTTTCTAATTACTCAACCTTCTTAACCTAAATCTCCATTCAACTTTTGTTATATTTTATGATAATATCATCATGTCGAATCTTACAAAACTTGAGTTTGTGGCTCTTGACATTACTGGAAAGAATTATCTATTCTGGAAACTAGATGCATTTACTTGATTCTTCCAAAAGCTCGTTATGACTGGATGCATTTACGTTTGCAAGATTTTAAATCAGTCAGTCAATATAATTCTGCACTATTTAGAATTAGTTCTCAACTAAAACTATGTGGAGAGAAAATTACTGATGATGACATGTTAGAAAGAATATTCTCCACATTTCATGCATCCAATGTGCTCTTGCAATAATAATATCGTGAAAAATGTTTCAAAAAGTATTATGAACTGATTTCTTGCCTTTTGGTGGCTGAACAAAATAATGAGCTTTTAATGAGGAATCATGAATCCCGTCCAACTGGCTCTACTGCATTCCCAGAAGTGAATGTAGTAACAAATGAATCATCCCGTGGTCGGGGATATGGACGTGGACTGGACGCGGCCGTGGTCAATGTGGTCGTGGTCATGATTTCCACTCAAGGTGGGCAAACAATGATGATAACCATAAAAAGGAAACTAGTGAGAATGATAATTATATTGAAAATTTATGTCATCCTTATGGTGGAAAAGGTCATTGGGCTCGTACTTGTCGTACACCAAGACATTTGGTTGAATTATACCAAGAATCGCTCAAAGGAAAAATAAAAGTAAAGGCAAAGAGCCAAAGATAGAAATAAATTTTGCTGGGGAAGAAAGCGATTCTGATTATGGCAACATGGATGTGACTCATTTAGATGTTGCTGATTTCTTTGCCGATCCTAACGGAAGAATTGATCACCTAATTGGTGATGGGAGTGTCCAAAAAAAAAAGATAAACTTTTATGATTATGTGTGTTTTCTTTTTGCTATAATGAAGTTATTTTCTTTTATGATTATATTTGCTAATATATTTTTATAGTCATATGTGTTATTTTCTTATATGTTGTTTTAGAAGTATAAAGATGATTAAGGGGTTTGGAAGAGCAAATAAATTGTTACCTGGAGGAACACAATTATACATTGATAGTGCATTTTATTCCTCCAAATCTAACAGGAATTTGTTGAGTTTCAAGAATATCCGCAGAAATGGATATCATATTGAAACAACAAATAGAGAACACTAGGAATATCTCGTTATCACAGATATGATTTCTGGTAAAAAAATGCACACTGGAAAAAATTCCATGCTCTTTCCTCTGGAATGTACTACACATTTATTAGTACAATTGAAACACATGCTATTGCAAACCAGAAGTTTGCAAGTGAGAATAAATTTTTGGCATGACCAGTTAGGCCATCCTGGGACAATAATGATGCGAAAAATGATTGAGAATTCATGTGGACATCCGTTGAGAAGAGAATCAATTCCACAATCTCATATTTTCTCATGTGCTGCATGTTCTGAAGGAAAATTAATTATTAGACCCTCATCGATAAAAATAAAAAGTGAGTCTCTCACTTTTCTAGAACGTATACAGGGAGATATTTGTGGGCCGATACACCCATCATGTGGACCATTTAGATATTTTATGGTTCTAATTGATGCATCAACAAGATGGTCACATGTTTGCTTATTATCTTCTCGTAACCTGGCGTTTACGAGATTACTTGCTCAACTAATTAGATTAAGAGCATATTTTCCAGATTATCCTATTAAGAAAATACGTCTAGATAATGCTGGTGAATTTACTTCACAAGCTTTCAATGAGTATTGTATGTCTCTGGGAATCAATGTTGAGCATCCTGTAGCACATGTTCATATACAAAATGGTCTTGCAGAATCATTAATTAAACGTTTGCAGTTGATTGCAAGACCATTGCTTATGAAATCAAATCTCCCAATATCTACTTGGTGACATGCAATTTTACATGCAGCGATGTTAATTCGCATCAGGCCAACGAGTTATCTTAAGGTCTCCCTTTTACAAATGGTTTTTGGTCAGGAATCAAATATTTCCCATCTAAGGACTTTTGGATGTGCTAAATATTTTCGATTGCTCCACCACAACGTACTAAAATGGGTCCTCAAAGAAGGATGGGAATATATGTTGAATCTCCTTCTATAATAAAATATTAAGAGCCAACAACAGGAGATTTATTTACAGCTCGATTTGCTGATTGTCATTTTGACGAATCAAATTTTCCAATATTAGGGGGAGAAAATAAACAGCTGGAAAATAAAGTTAGTTGGAATGAATTATCATTATCTCATCTTGATCCTCGTACAAAATAATGTGAGCTAGAAGTTCAAAAGATAATTCATTTACAGAGTTTAGTCAATCAATTGCCAGACGCATTCACTGACCCCAAGAAAGTGACCAAGTCACATGTTCCAGCTGCGAATGCTCCTATCAGAATTGATGTTCCTATTGGACAATCTACTGATGCAAATGCATCAAAAGCACGCTTGAAGCGTGGCAGGCCCATCGATTCCAAAGATAAAAATCCTCGAAAAAGAAAAGGAGCTATAAATATAGATGGCCAGGTCGAGGATATTCAACAAAATTTAGTGACTCCAGAAGAGTCCTTTGACAACACTAATGTCTCAATTTCGAGAGACATTCAGGTACCTGAAATATATGAAAATAATGAGATCTCAATAAATTATGTTGTCAATAGAATACGATGGGATCGAGATAAAGTCAACGTTGACGATATTTTTGCATATAATGTAGCGCTTGATGTAATAAATGATGATGAGGATCATGAACCAAGATCTATTAGCGAATGCAAACAAAGAGATGATTGGTCAAAATGGAAAGACGCAATTGAGGCTGAATTAAAATCATTAGAAAAACGAAAAGTTTTTGGCCCTGTGGTTCTTACACCTGAAGATGTAAAACCAGTTGGATATAAATGGGTTTTTGTGAGAAAACGAAATGAAAATGGTGAAGTAGTAAGATATAAAAGCACGACTTGTTACTCAAGGATTTACACAAAGACCTGGTATTGATTTTATAGAAACATACTCACCAGTGGTGGATGCAACTACTTTTCGATATCTAATTAGTCTGGCAGTAAAAGAAGGCCTCGATTTACGTCTAATGGATGTTGTTACAGCCTATTTGTATGGCTCACTTGACAATGACATTTATATGAGTCTCCCTGATGGATTTGAGTTACCAAAATTATATAATTCAAGTTCTCAAGAACGGTACTCAATTAAGTTAAATAAGTCTTTATATGGATTAAAACAATCAGGGCGCATGTGGTATAATGGACTTAGTGAATATCTATTGAAAGAAGGATATAAGAATGATTAGATATGTCCATGCATTTTTATAAAAAGATCTGGAAATGAATTTGCTATAATTGCTATTTATGTCGATGACATAAATATCATTGGAACTCCTGAAGAGATTTCCAAAGCGGTGAATTGCTTAAAGAAAGAGTTTGAAATGAAGGACCTGGGAATAACAAAATTTTGCCTTGGACTACAGATTGAACATCTGAAAAATGGGATCTTCGTGTGTCAAGAAACTTACACGAGAAAAGTCTTAAAACGTTTTTATATGGATAAATCACATCCATTATGCACTCCAATGATTGTAAGATCTCTGGAGAAAGATAAAGATCCCTTTAGACCTCAAGAAGGTGATGAAAAATTACTTGGCCCAGAAGTGCCTTATCTTAGTGCAATTGGTGCGCTTATGTATCTTGCTAGTCACACACGACCAGATATATCATTTGCTGTTAACTTATTAGCAAGATATAGTTCTTCACCAACACGAAGACATTGGAATGGGGTTAAGCACATTCTTCGTTACTTGAATGGTACTATGGATATGGGATTATTTTATTCAAATGAACATAAGACTGACTTTGTCGGATATGCTGATGCTGGATTTCAGTCTGATCCACATGTTGGTAGATCGCAAACAGGCTATTTGTTCACATGTAATGGTACAACTATTTCATGGCGATCAATGAAACAAACCATATCAGCCACATCATCTAATCATGCAGAAATATAGCGATACATGAAGCAAGTCGAGAATGTGTATGGTTAATATTGATAATACATCATATACGTACTACTTGTGGACTGTCATCTAGTAAAATGATCCCAACAGTTCTATATGAAGATAATACTGCATGTATTACCCAACTAAAAGAAGGGTACATCAAAGGAGACAGGACAAAATATATTTCTCCAAAATTCTTTTTCACACATGATCTTCAAAAGAATGGTGAGATTAATATCCAGCAAATCCGGTCTAAAGAAAATCAAGCAGATTTGTTCACCAAGTCACTTCCAGCGACAATATTTAAGAAGCTCATACATGATATCGGACTTCGCAGATTCAGAGATATCAATTGATGTTACAAAAAGGGGGAGTCGATACACGCTGTACTCTTTTTCCCTTGTCTGAGGTTTGGTCCCACTGGGTTTTCCTAGCAAGGTTTTTAATGAGGCAGCTCTGTAAGTGTATCAATTAATTGTGCACTCTTTTTCTTTTATTAGGTTTTTATCCCACAGGGTTTTTCCTAGTTAAAGTTTTTTAATGAGGCACATTATTAAAGAATGAACATCTAAGGGGGAGTGTTATGAATATTAGAATATAAATGTCCATCTCCATCTCCCTCTACCTCTTCAAATTCCCTAGGTCATTATTCCTCCATTAATTACTAGACTCTTCATTACTCCTCCATTAATTACTAGACTCTTCATTACTCCCCCATTAATTACTAGACTCTTCATCTTCAACTTCTATACCTATAAATAGGGCATTCCATTTGTATTGTAAGTAGAAGAAGAAAGAATATAATATATACTTCTATCATTTTCTTGTCTCCATCTTTTCTCTCTTTCTAATCTTATTGCTAGTTTTATAACAAATTTTTATTTATTGTGTTACTATTAGGAAACGACTTTTAAAGTAACTTGAGATTTGAAATTTTAAAATTAAAAATTAAGAGATTAAGAAAAGTAATATAATATGATTAGAATTTTATTTTTAGTAAAATATATAAATAGAGTTTGATTATTTGAACTCAGAGAATTTTGACAAATAGTGATTCATAAAGTATACATGTTCGGGGTCATTCGAGGTGTGAAAGGCAATGTGTTACTTATTATCAGCACTATAATGTTAAAATTGTTATTGTTATGATTAACTCAATTGCTGCTGAAATGAGTATTCATTTCATCGAAATTCTTACAGAATTATTGAGGCGCATTGCTTGTCTTGATACAATAAACTCTTTTTCTAAATTCGATCATGTTATGCTTCTTCATGTGCGCGATGTGGGTCGAATCCGGATATAGTCGGGGTAAAACTCCGGTGAACTTGGTGGGCAAAAAAAAATGTTATACTTCTTCAACTAGCTCATTTATTCTAATGGTTTTTGTGTGTGTGACCTTTTGCTCTTAAAAGAACAACTCCGCACATACATTTATAATGTGAGATCAAATTCTGAGTTTTCAAATTGTCATAACCTTGTAAGTCTTTAGGTGAAGACGGTTGAAACTAATTTTCATTTGACTTTTACATTATTTTATCACCTTGTTGAATTAGCATTAATTTTATCGGTGGCCACATGAATAGTTGAAAGAGTTTCCTCAGCAATGAATATTATCAAAAATAGATTTATGAAATAAAATAGGTGATGAACGGTTGAATGATCTAATAATGTGCTACATTGAATGTGAGGTATTTGCTGGAATTGATCAAGAAAATATTTTGCAATGTTTTCAAAATATGTAAACTCACAGGATTCAACTTAATCATCATAGTTGTTAATTATGTTTAGTTTTTTGTACTCAAACTATTATATCTATAATATTATAGTTTATTTGTTTATCTGATAAAAATATTGTTACAATTTTGCCCCTATCTCAAATTTCTGGTTCTGTCACTGTATAGACATATGTATCTCTTATTGAATACAATCATGTTCAAAATACTGTTAGACAATAAAAATAGATACTTCCCTTAGCATGAATTCAACCATTAATTTACCATATTGTAAAGGTATAACTACTACCAGCTAGACCCAACCTATTGATACTAGGCCTTTTTCTTATTCTTAATGCTTTTCAAAAGGACCAGGAGGACTAATGTGCCATGCTACAATAAGACAGCTAAAATACAGGACTTAGGCACGTAGGCCGTCAACATATATAGACAAGATGATAGATTCACACTTTTGTTGGTAACACAATAATTGACATATATAGCTACATTTATTATTGTAATATGGCTGCAGAGATTCAGGCTCTGGCGACATGAAGTGCTCTCATTCCTCGTTGATAAAAGTCCCAATATGCAGCGGGATAATCTTTGACCTTCTTGAACAACTTGGGCTCTTCTTCACTCACCAAACCATCTTCTGGTCCTACCTCTGTGCTTGCTGCTGGTTGATAGAACATCACCACTGATAACCTTTCCCTCTCTGAGTTCGTCAGTACCCTGTGAACTGGACTCTTGAACATCCCATTACTCATTATCTGCACCATCACAATTCAGCTATACATTCACACATATATCCAAGGTACTGAGAATCATGCCAATCAATGAATTAGTTGAGACAATAGTTTAAACCGTAATCAACTCAGTGTTAGATTCGTCATATAAATAATATAATTTAATTAAAAATATAAAAATATTTATATATTATTTTTAAAAAGAGTGATGATATTTAAATAAACAGACATTAACCCATAAATAAATAGAATATTTATGTATAAATAATAAACAGCCATTAAGCCTGTTTGAGAAACTTTAAACCATGGTTTCTATTATATTAAACTCTTCTCACATAGTTACTTAAAATCATTTCTGAAAAGCTAATCCTAACACCCTTACAATATAATAAACTGCTATTTTTTCTTTTTCTTTTATTATTTTGTTTTAAAAAAACTAAAAATGAAGTTGTTTTCAGACTTAATAAGAGAAAAAAAATATAAAATCTGACTTAGTTAATTCATCCAAAATTCTTAATTGAACTGGGACAGAGAATCAGTTCATTGGTTTATTGATCTAATCGGTTGACTTAGGTTAGGTTTGAATATAATGCAGTAAAACTTTTATACTTGCCAATAAAAGTGTTTCAACAAGAGACTAATAGATACCTCCGTTTGATCACCAAGGAGAACTAAGAGGGCGTGAGGGATTGTAGGAACAGTGAACCATTTGTCATCTTGGTAGATTTGTAGGCCTTCAACATTATCTTGCAGGATCATGGTGAAAGCAGTTGCATCTGAGTGAGGCTTAAGGCCAAGAACAAGATCTGGCCTCTCACACCGAGAATAGTAATTGAACCTTGCTTGTAGTACTGCTTCCTCACCAATCTGATTCACAAAGCACTTCTCTTCCAAGTTCAGTGACCTTGCCATTCCTTTGCAAACAACCTCTGTTAACTCCATTATCTTCCTACCATATTCTTCCAAAACACCCCTGAAGTAAAGATTGAATCTGATGAAGATTTTGTAGTATATGAGATGCTATAAATACACATTCAGCAGTATTAGATGCTTAATAGGGTATCTAAATGAGATTTTTTTTATCTCAAAAGCTAGATTTTGGAATACATTCTCCGTTCCGCTTGGGTATCCCATCAATTGGTACCAGCTAGGTTGTTGGCAGTTTTGGAGAGAGCTATCCATGGGGATCTTAACTGGAAAGAGATTGAATGAAGTGTCCTGAAGTTCAGTCGTCAAGACATCAGCATCTCATTGGGGGCCAATTGATAGAGATTTGGTAACACGGGATATTAAGCCCATATTGAGTATTATAAGATGCTCAATGAAATATTTAGATGAGTTATTCTCTCATCTCAACAGTTAACTTTTGAGATAAGATTTTCTATCTTATTTAAGTACCCATCATAATCAATATCAACTTCAGTCTTAAATTAAACACTCCAATATTAATTAATACTTATGTGCATGGTTAACAAGAAAAAATTGAGGTAATACCTGAAGGATGGTGGGTTTGTGGGCCAGAGTGTGTAGTTCCTTGAATCTTCTGGGTATACATGAAGAAACAAGCGATCAGACCAGTCTAGAGACTGGCCTTCTTCCGGAACTGGATCTGCACCATACCCATCAATATCTTTAACCCCTTTACATACTTTGTTCTTTTCCTCCATCGTCTGCTCAAAAAATTCCTTCCCAACTCGACGAACCTCATCCAAAAACGAAACCGATATCCCGTGATTCACAGCCTTAAATTCCACAAAAAATCAACGGTAAACAATATATATATATTCACAATGTAAACCAGAAATATGCTTGCTGCATATAATATGCCTGCTAGAGAACTGGAACAACTCCTAAATCTTATTGTATATAATATAACCATGAAATGGAAATATAGAATGAAGAGCGACCTGAAAGCAGCCCCAAGAAGAGAGTGCTAATCGAAGCTTTTCGAGTTCTGCTGGTGATGAGAGGAGGCCAAAGTCAATGATTGGTATTGAACACAAAGTTGAAGACATAACTTTTGTAGGATCATCGTCTCTACAAACATAAGGTGGTGGAAGTTCTTCACGGTTTAGGGCCATTTCTTGGACACGCCTCGCCAGCAAGATCGCTGCCGGAACTGTAGAATCTGCTTCTGCCATATTTTACCCTTCTCTGTGTCTTTCACTGCCTTCTTCTTCTTCTTCTTCAGCCACTAAATATCTGTTTATATGTTATGGTGAAGCTTTTCTTTAAGTCTGGACTCAACTCTAGTATTAAGCTGAATGATTGTCCAAGAGAAAGTCATGCGCATAGAAATTAAAGTCAATCGGTGGCTCTCGGTGAAATTTTAACGTGATTTCTAGTATTTTCCACTCAACCATGATATGATATATAAGAGAAACTCCAAATTAACAAGAATAAAAACGACATTTTTCTTAGTCTTGTCAATGTCACCAATAATGCCGTGATGATATTTTTATCTCAAGATTTTAAATACTGAAAAGTGATGGAATCTTTTAAAAATAACTAATGTCATCATCCTTAGCCAATGGACTAGGTGCCATAATGGCACCGCTCCAAAGGTTGAGAATTTTTCCCCTCCCAATAATATTTATCTTGTGAGGTTTCGCACTTTTGAAAAGTCTGATATACGAGGGGATTAATCACTTTCAAATAATAGATACCTAAGCTTATTTAAAAAAAGTATTTATCTTGTGATGTATAATTCGTTTGATGTAGTGTTGGTACCGATGATACCAAATGGATGTCTGGGAATGTTCTCGAAGGATAAACAAGATATATGCTAGGTGCTTATGTTTTAGGCATGTTGTTTTCCTTCAAGCTTTGGCTTGCCTCGATAGCTTGCAAAAGAAATGAAACAAAAACATTCGCTTTTATAAATAAAAATAATTATTATTTTTCATTTTCTAAAAACTAAATTTAAAATAAATATTTAAATAGTATATTACCTTTAAATTTTCTAAATAGGGGTAGTAATAATTATGTAAACAAAAATATATATTAGGACTAAAGAGCCCTTCAAGTCTTACTACATACATAAGGATTTGTGTTTTTTTTAAATTTTTAGAAAGGAGTTGGGCTCACCCACGATCTAAGAATAGGGCAAAATCTTCTTTTTTTGTTAAGCGATACTAATAGCGGATAGGGTATTATATAGGATTTATTACAAACATAAAAAAGTTCATACTAAGGCCCAGTTTGACAGACAGAGAGCCCAGTTTCTTCATCCAAGTCCACAATTGAAGGCTCATAATGATTTATACAAAAACAAAAGTTCAAAATGAAAGCCCATTTTTTTATATCCTTTGTGTAAACAAAAATATATATTAGGACTAAAGAGCCCTTCAAGTCTTACTACATACATAAGGATTTGTGTTTTTTTTAAATTTTTAGAAAGGAGTTGGGCTCACCCACGATCTAAGAATAGGGCAAAATCTTCTTTTTTTGTTAAGCGATACTAATAGCGGATAGGGTATTATATAGGATTTATTACAAACATAAAAAAGTTCATACTAAGGCCCAGTTTGACAGACAGAGAGCCCAGTTTCTTCATCCAAGTCCACAATTGAAGGCTCATAATGATTTATACAAAAACAAAAGTTCAAAATGAAAGCCCATTTTTTTATATCCTTTGACGAGATCTAACGGTCCTTATTCTGCCACCTCTCTTATAACTTTTTCACTTACTGTGTCGCATAGTCTCATGGCCGAGTATCTCCGCCCCTAACTCCGATCTCTTTCTTCCTCAGACCAACTCCTACCAGTCTTCCAAAATGCTCGCGCGCCTCGCGGCGAAGCGTCTCAATGAGATCCGTCAAGCTTTTCGTCAGGTTTGATTCAGTTCTATCTCGCGAATTTGCTTTCATTTCAACTTTTTCGCCCAGCCACTTTCTGACATATTTTCGTGATTTCGTTGGTTTTCTTTTCTTTTCTTCTCCTGCAGCCATCAAGGGCCTTCTCCACGGCTCTGAACTATGTAAGTTCTTTTTTTCATTTTAAATTTTAAAAATTTTCACCTTGTATTGCGTCAGTGTGTTTCATACAATGGTTATTGACTGAGGGGATCTCTACGAATTCGGCAGCACATTGACTCTCCAGATAACAATCCGGACCTTCCATGGCAATTTTCAGATGCCAACAAAGAGAAGGTAATTTTTCAATGCTCTCGAGTTAAAGAATTCGAATGTTGATTGTTGCCAGAATTGATCAGTTATCGTTATGTAACTATAGAGCTCAAAATGATTCCTTTTTTCATGCGAATGTCCTATAATCTTATCGGTTATGCGTTTAGGACAAAGGAAGTCTGATATGTGATGGTATATCAATATAGTTCACCCTACAGTGTCAACAAAAAATGAGAAGGGGGAAAGCAACCGCCGAAATTCCTTTTCAAGGGTCCTTCTTTTGTGATATATGTTGTTAAATCTGTGATGCCTAAAACCTTTTGCATTCTTTTTTTTTTTGTGTGGGATTATGTGGATAGGTGTGGATGTTTAAGGTTACACTATTGGTTGGCTATGAGCATAATAAGAGAACTTTCTGGGGTCGAGAGCTTGATGGTTAATGGGCATTGCTTTGGGACCCTTATTTAGTCGGAAGAAGGATAATATGCTTTGGATTTTATGGCCTTTTATTATCGTAAATCCTGAATGTAGTGTATTTTCGCCTGTTCGTCTTATGTGCTTGATATGCCACTGAGGCAAAGTCTATTACAATGTAATTCAGTTAAAAATAAAAATGTGAAATGTTGTTAGATGCCATGCATTGCTGGATAAAAGTGTGCTTTACTGCTTCCTTTTTTATTGTATAAGGGCAATGCTCAGGCTTGATTTTGAGTTTTCAATAGGTAATCATGAAATGTATGGCTTAGTATGTTAAGTTGTTCAAATGTCATGTTCATTGTCTGGATTGTGAAGCGAGTTCCTGTGTCATCTATTCTAATCCCGGTCAACAGTGTTTGGACATAGAGTAATTTGGGCTTTTGCTAAGAATTAAGATGCATTTTATCCTCATTAACATACATTATGTCAGACTAATTTGAGCGATAATCAATACATATATTTTGCTTCTTGGCAAATCAGTAGACTGACCTTAATATGGATAGGATAAATCTACAGTTCAATATAGGTACATTTTGATGGCCTTTTTGGATGCATGTCGCATATTTTATTACACATTCTGATGTTATTGAGCTGTGAATACAGGTTAAGGAGATTCTATCTCACTATCCATCCAACTATAAGCAATCTGCAGTCATCCCCCTGCTGGATCTTGCACAGCAGCAGCATGGAGGCTGGCTCCCAGTTTCAGCAATGAATGCAGTATGTTTGGTCTCATGCTTAAAGGATTCATTTTGGTAGTCTGGAAAATATGAAAGTAACATGTCTTTTACTCTTAAGAAGTTTTATCTATAAAAGGGTGTTACACACAGAATTTTTCAACGAAAAACTTACTGGAAAAATGTTGGGTTGAATATAAATATAGCCCTGACTGGAGAAATGGCGAATGTTAA
This sequence comes from Leucaena leucocephala, assembly GCA_037074615.1. Taxonomy (NCBI): domain Eukaryota; kingdom Viridiplantae; phylum Streptophyta; class Magnoliopsida; order Fabales; family Fabaceae; genus Leucaena; species Leucaena leucocephala. The sequence continues at coordinate 20,610,533 of CM073556.1, read as the reverse complement.
ATGAGTTGATATGGAAGTGTGATAAATTAGTTTCAATATTCATGCCCTCCACTGTGCCATAGGAAAGAATGCTCATTTTTTAGGCCATGTTGTGCCCATTATTTTGTTATCAACGATACTCGCTTGCTAGTTGTGCTGAATTGAAATTGTTTAATAATCATCATATGCCCGTGAAAACCCTAACCTATTCTTGATCATGATGTTGGTGATTGAATTCGATTAATGAGCAACAAAGGTGACTCTATGCAATTCTTTCTAGGGTGGTTAAAATGAAGATTTATATGTTTGATTGTTTGTGATGTATGCCTCATTTTGCTGAAGCGTTATTCTGTTGGTGATCTAATTTATAGATTTGAAATTTCTGTATGCAACAAGGTTGAACATTGATATTAGACACAGAAACATACATATGCACACGTATGAAGAAATCTCCCTGTCATTCTTTGGTTTAGTTTAACTTTTATCTTCCAGTTACCATGGATTTATGATTGAACTCTGAAACTAATGCAATGGCCTAACTGATATTTGAAATTTTAAGCTGCAGTGAAAGCATAAATATATGTATTAGCCAGAAGTTATTTAAATATTCTATTAATTAATTGTATTGTGAATTGCTTAGGTGGCAAAGGTTATTGAGGTTGCTCCAATTCGAGTATATGAGGTCGCCACATTTTACTCAATGTTTAACCGGACCAAGGTAAAATGCATAGTATGATTTAATACTTCCATGTTTAGTTATCCTCAATAATGCAATTTTAAGTTTATCTGCATAAAATTGGTGTGTTTCTTAGGTAGGGAAGTACCATCTATTGGTTTGTGGAACGACACCTTGTATGATACGTGGTTCACGAGAAATTGAAGAAGCTTTATTGAATCACTTGGGGGTGAAGCGCAATGGTCAGTTATCAAACTTGTTTTTCTCCCATTACGTTCCAGTAACCAGATTTTATTCTTGGCATGTTGAAATAATGATGTTTTTTATAAGAATTAATTTCTTTGGATATCTCATTTACAGAAGTAACAAAGGATGGTTTGTTTTCTGTTGGAGAAATGGAATGCATGGTAAGTTATTAAGCAATATTTTCAGATTTATATGTTTCGTAATTAGATTCAGCACTGAGAATGTATTATCTTGGTGGAAAATATATTCTTGACAAATTTAAGCAGTGGAGAAGAATGTTGTGGAATCACTTGCATGCCCCTGTTTATGTTATACTGTAAATTCTGTACAGCTGCAATATTCTTGAAGAACTTCTCTTGGATTGTTTTTGAATTACTTCAAGTTTATTGAGAAAAACTTAAAAGAAATATCAAGAACTAACTTTACTGTACGTTAATTTATATCTAACTGAATAAAAAAAGAAGGCCCTACAAATAAGTTACCACATTCCGAAGATCAATTTGGTCAAAAAATAGGCGCATGTTATCCAGTTTTGCCAGAGATCAGATAAGTATGATTCAATGAATTCATTGGTGTCATGCAGGGATGTTGTGTGAATGCTCCTATGATTACAGTGGCTGATTACTCAAACGGATCTGAAGGATATACCTATAACTACTATGTATGTATTCCTATATTAATCATTGTAATGGTTCTTGTGTTTCCATCTGAAATATTTTGGAGCATAACGTGTCTTGTTTTATGTTCATTCCAGGAAGATGTAACACCAACGAGAGTAGTTGAGATAGTAGAGGCCCTGAGAAGGGGTGAGAAGCCCCCGGTAAGAATATATCAACCAGGGACATCTTCATTGTTCCGTTCATGTTTAAGATTCTCATTAGGGAAAATTGCTGAAAAATCTTCCATTGCAAAATTTATTGCTCAAAAGTAAAGGATCCATATTCTCGAGTAGGTATAACTCATCTTCAATAAGTACAACTATTCTTCATCTATGTTTAATATATTTTTAGCTATGTGCAAATGCAAATGTTTTCCGTGTTACACATAGTTAAGATAGGATGTATGTAGTTGATGAAGAATTGTACCTATTGAAGATAGGTTATACCCGGTTCTTAAACAAATGTAAGGTATTTTTCTTGATAATTTTCCCTTCATTATTTCATGCTCTGAATTTAAATCTTTTTTCGTATTATAGTATGGCACCCAAAATCCCAAGCGGATCAAAGCTGGACCTGAAGGAGGGAATACCACTCTATTAAGCGAGCCGATGCCGCCTCCATGCCGTGACCTGGATGCCTGCTGAAGTAAGATGCTTTTGGTTTCAATAATGTAAGGCTCATACACACCTTGGAGCTTGCTTTATTCGTTGTATTGATAAATTTTCTTTCAGACACACACTCCCCAATTTTTGTATCTTCCTTCCAGGATGGTGTCTCTCCAATGGTCCCATAAAAATGCCATTCGTCTCTTGTCGTGTTTCCTGCTGTAACTGTGTTATCTATACATTAATGGTAATGATGAATCTGAGCTTACCCTCATATCAAATAAGTAAGTATTAACAAAGCAATCGCATATATAAAAAAAAAAAAAAAAAAAAAAACAAAGCAATCGCAATGACAGCTCAAGCGAATGATAATTTTCATTTGGCCAAGAGGAATGCACCAATAAGATTATTGAATGTCTTGAATAATTTTTAATCTTGTAAGATAAGGTTAACATAGAATGTCGTTTTAATAAGATTAACATCAAAGTGTAGGACTGGTTTTAAAATGGATGAAGCGTCCTGCTACGAGTTTATTTAATATTTTTTATTTGGTGTTAAAACCAATAATTTCTTTGTGTTTCTTCGTTTACTTAACGAAGCTACCTGGAATATTTTTTGGCTGTTGTAGTTGTAGTTCACAACATACAGACTTTAGTCTCAGTCTAGAAAGCCGTTTGTTGCCTACAAATGACTTGAAACTTGTCGAAAATAATTTGTGAAATATGATATATCAATGTTATCTTACATTTTATATAAAATACTGTGGTCTTACTTTCTCCTTTTTCGAGGTTAAAGTTTTTTGTTTTTTAAGCAAAGGGTTAAAGTGTTAATTTAGGCGAAAGTTTATAGGAGTGTTAGGTATGTAAAAGTTTTTCTTAAGAATAACGTTATTTTAAAAAATTTTAAATCACAATAATATTATCCTAATTATTATCTAAAGTTAAGTTTAACTATTAGGTGACTAAATATGTTGATGTGATATGTCACGTGATATTTATGTCATTTTTTAATTTTGATTAAGGGGCAAATTTATCTTAGAAATTTTTACTTAGGAACGGTGGGTATTTAGAAGTTTTTTTTTATTCAATGTCACCCTGACAATTTTTTAGGTTTAGTTCACCATTAGTTTGACCAAATATACTAAGCTAGTTAGTATACATATTATCCATTTCATTTTTTCCCTAAGTTATATTTATATAAAACATGCATACTTCTAAGCTCCGTTAGTATAACTCTCAGTAGATTATACTTTGAAATTTTTTCAAATAATAATATATGATAACTTCATATATTATCTTCTTATACTCATATGTTAAAATATACCCGTAATTAGTTCAAAAATTAACCTCGTCATTCACGTCTTTCAAGAATTCTGATGAGTCCTTTTGTATATATTATTTTCTATATTTTTTTACTATACTTTACGCTAAAAATATGTACTAAAATGAATTATGGTTTCTGAAAGTGATAATTTGTTAATGATTGAGTTTGAATGAATGTATTTTTATAATTTTTTTTATTTATAAATTTGATTTTAAAAAAAATTGAAATAGATAGCACGTAAACTAGTCGGCTCAGTATATTTAATCAAACTAATAGTTAAACCAAATTTGAATAATAGCCGAGGCAACATTAAACAAAAAAAGATTTCTTGATAAACAATGTTCTTGAGTGAAGACTTCTAGGATAAATTTGCACATTAATCTAATATAAATGATTATGTGGATACTATGTGACATACTACATCAATATTTTAATCAAATGACGGTTAAACTTTAGTTAGTGGTCAGGGAGATATTGCTACAATTTGAAATTTTTTTGGGATAACATTACTTGTAAAAAAACTCTTGGATAACTAGTATTCTTGAGTAGAAATGTTTAAGACGAATTTACACCTTAACCCTAAAATACTAATAATCTCCTTTTCACTAACTACCCACTATTAAATTCTTCTAAAAAAAATTAATTGGTAGGTTGTTATAATTTATTTCAATTTTAAATTTAGTCTCCATAGTTTATTTTGTTTAAATTTGACTCTTATGATTAAATCATTAATTTTTAACCAACAAAACTTAACACCACTTATAAATGACTAAATCTTTTAAATATAATATATTAGATTTGAATTAGATTCGTGCATATGAAAAAATAATTTATTGGAAGGGATAAAATTTATTCTTGTGATCTTAACATCTAGAGAGAATTAGGTTTTAAATTAGGGCATACCACCTAATTTTTTTAAAAAATGTTAATTTTAATTTATAAAATTTCATATACTTTATAGAATTTTCTTGGTTTCATTTCACAATTTTTTATAAATTTCATATTCTTTGAAGAATTTTCTTGGGTTCATGTCAAAGTTTTAATATTCATACATTTCTGTAAATTAATTATATAAAGTATATAAATTAAAATTAACGAATGAAATAATAAGGGTTCACTTTAAACAAAATAAACTATAATAATTTAATTCAAAATTAAAATAAATTATAGAAACTTTCGTGTTAATTTTACCTAAAAAATTTAACAAGATAAGATCCAAGGCGATGGTGTTATATTTAAATATTGTCATATTTAATTATAAATAACTCTTTAAATAGGATTTTCTTTTTCATCCACAATTTGAAGCTTCAACTGTGTTTAATCAACCGGGTTAAATATAATAGAAAGAGTGAATCATTCACCAAGTTTGAATCTCGTTAACTATATGTCCATATTTTATACTCAATAATATTTTAAATAATATTATTTTTAAAAGATAATACATATACTTATTAAAAAAAATTAATGGGAATATAAGTCCCTTTATAAGCAATCTGACTTGCGATTTGCAATAAATAGCTCTCAATTATTAATTTTTTCATTATAATTATAATTAATAATTATTTTTTTATAAAAAAATTTAGATAGATTCGACAATAATTTTTTACTAAAACTAGAACATAATCTCAAAATTCAAAAAATACCTATTAATTTTTTTTACGATAATAATAAAAATTAAATTTATATTTTTATATAATATAAATCTATTTTTTATTATTTATATTAATTTTTATTGACATTGATAATATTATATTAATTTTCCTTAAATCCCTTCGACTCATAAATAAACACAGGCCCAATCATGTCATTGTCATCAACGAAAATGTTTTGTCCTTTTCTCTCACTTCACCGCGAGTTACTCAATTCTAGGCTTGAAAACATCGAGAGGTCCATCGTCTATTGTTCCACGAGACGATTATTCGATTAATTTGGAGAACAGGACAAATAGCTGCCTTTTGAAGGAATCGATGATGACTTTGCAACCCACGGGTATATTTCTACCGTCCCATTTGGAGAAAGCATCGTCATCTTTAGCTCGAAGATTCCGATTAGATTTCGGCCCTTCAGGTCTCTTCTTCCATTTTCCCTCTCTTTCCCATACTTTCTTGCTCTCTGTTTGGGTCCCCAGAAAATTCTGATACACCCATTTCTTCTTTTAATTGTATTCATTTAATCATGTAATAGTCAAAATGGATTATGAATCTTTCGCCAATAAATAAGTACTGTAGTATTCATATCATTTACTGGGTCAAGGTTGTTACTTGTTATTCAATAGCGAATATTATACAGAGATTAATCCTGTTATCGTTCTTCTGCAGTTTGAAGCCGAGAAAATATGGGAAGTGCATCATCCATCTTGACTCAATATGATATTGAGGAAGTTCAAGACTACTGCAATAATTTATGTAGGTCATACTTAACTTGCTCTGGCTGTAACATTTTTCTCCAATTTTTGCTACTTTCTTTTGATCTAGGTCTACTTTGGTGTGAAAATCAGTTTCCCAGCAGGAAATAGTGGCCTTGTATGAAAGATTTTGTCAACTTGATCGTAGTGACAAGGGATTTATTTCAGCAGATGAGTTCTTATCTGTTCCTGAGTTTTCTTTGAATCCACTTTCTCAGGTAAAGAGTTGTTTCGTTTTGAGATACTGAGTTATTATTGTGGGACCTCTGCAATTCTTAATGCTCCTATATGATGGATGATTTGGTTATTTGCAGAGGCTGCTCAAGATGGTGGATGGTTTGAATTTTAAAGATTTTGTAGCCTTCTTGTCTGCATTTAGTGCCAAAGCAAGGGCACAGCAAAAAATAGAACGTATGCATCAATTGTATGTTTCATATGTGCTCTTTATACTTGTGTGGCTGTTTTAAGAAGAATTCTTAGGTTTAGTTCTCTGTGATAAACTAATCTAGCAAAAAATCTCGTTAGTTTATTCAAAGTAGAAGAGCTTGAGCAGTCAGAAAGTAGACTTGTCAGTGTCAGAAAGTAGACTTGTCAGTCTGGGACTGATTATGATCTGGCAATTGCATGTGTTGAATTTTCTGAACTTCGTGCCCATAGACTTTAGACTTGTTAGTTGATTAAGTAGGGTCTTAGGGGCCAGAGAGAAGGCTAAAAGTCCATGGTAACGTAAGCATGTAAAACTTTTGAGACAGGTAATCATTTTTCAGTTATGGTATTATTTACAAGCTTTATAGGCTAAAACAGATTCTGATATAGACTGTTTGCATGCACTAAGCCAATGATGAATAGGCATTTAAATGTGTTAAAAGTGGATCCTAGTAAATGTCCATTGCTTGATCTTTCTACATCAGTGACCCAAGAATCTTTCCTGAAAGGTGTGTTTGAAATTGTAGCAGAAACATGGTTTTGACCATGTTTACCACATTACGTAGTAATGGCTTCCACCTAATAGAAATTATGAACGCAAAATTGACATCAAGCATTTATAAACAATAATTTTGTATGGTTTTTCCTTATCGGTGTTAATGTGGATAGTTATAGTTACTCATATTTCTCTGTTGTAGTTATCTTCAAAGTATACGATTCAGATCGTAATGGAAAGGTGTCTTTCAAAGATATGCTGGAAGTCCTAAAGAATCTGACTGGTCCATTCATGTCTGATGAACAGAGAGAGGTATCACCAAAGATCTACACAGTTTTGCTTAGTTACTAAGAAGCACTTTCATAACTTGTGTGATATCTATATTGAAATCTTGGTATATTGAAATGTAAATTCCACGAAGTGGTGGATAAATCACACATCGCCATTATGCTTTATCAACACACTCAACAATTTTTTTTAATATTTTTTAAGAATCCATTTTGCCTTCTCTGCTGTTTGGATTACCTGCACACAAATTGCATTTCAATTTGATTAAAAATCTCATTTCTTTTTAATTCCGTCCGAGCGTTTTCATCGTACAAGACAATTAATTTTGCATGCCTCTTCAGTTATGTTGATATCTTAAGGCTTAAAGTGAACTTTGACTAATTTTTGTTCTCTGTTCTATGTTCCTCAGCAAATCCTGAACCAAGTTCTAAAAGAAGCAGGATACTCAAAAGACTCCTACTTGACATTAGATGACTTCATCAAGGTTTGTGCATTTATTGAATGGATAAATTCTAATTTTTTTCTTAAAGAAAAAAACTCTGGTTCATTTGAATGTATAGGCTATTTAACCTGTGGACCTTAATATGGAATATACTTGAGTTTCTTAATTTTATTTTTCTTATAATTTCCTTGGCCACAAGGGGAGGTCCCTATGAGATACTGTACCTGTTACTGGATAAAGCTACAGAAAGAAAATAGGACAAATAAATAAAATAGCCATAGATGCCTGGCATTAATGGATAATTATATGGGGAAGATAATTTATACAGTTTGTCCAGTGCATTTTTAGTCCTAAAATTAGGTCTGCTTTAGGTTTTTCTTTATGCAAAAATGAGATATGTGGAAATCATCAATCATCAGTATAATATATAATAAAATCTATATTAAAAAAAATACTCCTCCAGTCCACAATATAGGTCTAGATTTAGACATGTACATGGACCAAAAAAGGAATTGGTTCATTAAAGATATAAAAATATTGAGCACTTTCAAACTCTATCATTATTAAAAGTTAAAAGAGTACATTAAATGTAAGTTGGCTCATTAATGGTATAAAGTGCAAAATAGGGGGAAAAATTAATGCCCTAGATATTAGCGAACTAAATTATATTTTGAACTAAGATGAGTTGGAAGGAAATGACTTGTATTGTGGACCGGAACAGTACCATTTATAAGTTACAAACAGTACGACTTACTTTAAACTCCATAAGAAGCATGGGACCCGCACAGTTTAGTTGGAACTTGGAATTGATAGCAGGTTCACATTACTGGGAATTTGAATACGCTTTGCTGAACATTTTGAAAGAACTTGGGTTGCTCACCAGCACATAAGAGTTTATAATTTTGTGCAATATCCATGGGTGAAATAAGAAAAAATATGCACATAATTCGAGTGTAGCTGTATATTTAAATCTGATATGGATGACTTGGAGTTTATTCTGTAGAGAGATGTTTGATACATTTTCTGATGTTTTATTTTATTTGTCGCAGATTCTTGGCGGTTCAGACCTAAAAATGGATGTTGAAGTTCCTGTTGATTAGGATAGCCCGCAATTTTCTCAGCTTTCTTGAGAAACAAAAAATGGACAACATGTTACACGCAATCCTTGTAACATAGATATTGAAATGAAAGTCCAGAAAATACCAATGTTCATTTTTTATCTTGGGAATCAGATTTTAATTGCCACGTACAGTACAAGATTAGAGGGCAAAACAAAAGGAGAAATAGAGTATGCAATTCCAATAGAAAACTCAGTTCAAAAACTTGAGCTTGTTAGTTTTTTTTTTTATGCACATGAAATTTCCTGTTCAGTTGCAGATTTTGTTGAAGACTTTTTTCACGTATGTGACCTCGAATTCCCGAAAGTTTGTAAACGACGTTGAAAAAGCATATGATTAATTTTAAGGTTATTGGTCTTTTCCCAACCTAGTATACTGCTATTGATTTGTTCTGATCCAAGAAGATCAGAATTGTCTTTATAAGCAATCTGAAGAATACGCATTGTGTTATTTGGAACATAGAGAGTACTACTTTGTTATGGTTCTAATTACGGTGTTTGAGAAGACATCTTAGTTCTTGGATGCTTAGGCTTATGTCTGAGAGTAATTGACAGCTCGCTCTGTCTGATATTTGTATCGTCTAAAAGGAAAGGAGATTTCGCCCTGTCTTTGAATCGTGTGTGAGCTTAACCTTTCTTAAAAAAAAATTTATACAAAAAAAGTAGTGCAAATATTTTTTAAAATACTGTTTCATAGCTTCTTACGCATCGTTTTGTGATGAAAGTAGTTACGGATCCTACCAACCACTGTGTACGAAATTGAGATTATAATATAATTGGTCATCGGGCTATCTTAAAGTACTAAACTTGATTGATAAAGTCAAACAGTTAACTGATCATAATATATATATATATATTCGACAAGAAGCTGACTTTGGTAACTCGGAGAGAGTGAAACACAAATCTACAGGAAACAGGATCTGCTCAAAACTTGTCCTCTCTTTTAAGGAAAGAAAAGTTAACATGATATAATAGGAAAAGTCTCAACCATGGAATGATCCAAGAATCTTAGATTTACTTTATGTAGTGTGTAGTAAGAAACCATCATTCACTTCTGCCATATTTCCTTCCAGCCAACTTCCTCAACTTCTATTTCTTGGTAAGAATACAAAATCCTTCTTCACTCCCCTTGTGACACTCATATGCATGATGCAGAGAGGCAGAGATTTAGAGTTCAGAGTTCAGGTTTTAAGAACATCTTTGTGGCCAAGTTTTATTATCGGTGTTCAAATTGGCACATAATGGAAAGCCAGGTACGTGATGGATTTGTTACTGAATATTTATTCTCCTTGCAAAAATGTGAAGAAATATTGGTCTTGTGGAAGAAGAAAATGGAAGAACTTGATTGTCATTTCAGCTTGAGGGAGAAGCATTCAAAGTTAGAGAAGCTTAAGGTTGCATATGCCAGTAGCAGCAACAAGAGGAGAATGGTGATTGAAACTTCAGGGGCTTTCTTCAATGCTTCTTCTGAGTGTCTCTGTTGTGTTGCTGACACAACAAGCAGGCAAAGAGAAATGTACAGAATCAAGGATTGCAGAGTAAAAAGGGTGTTAACAGTTGGTGAATTAGAACATCTTAATCAGCGTTTGAAGATACTTGAAGAAGATATGGAGTATATGAAGCAAGCTATAATTTGGCATGTGAAAGAAAAGAAGAGGTTGGTGAACAGTATTTACCATTACTTTCATTGTATGCAATATTTGCTTTGGCATACAAGTGAAATAAAAGGAGAACAAGTAGTTTCCCACAAGAAATTGATTATGAAGACTCCAAAGGTATTATTGCCTTTTGTTCCAAATCCTATTACATACTTGCGGCATTTGTGTAGATCTATATATATATATTTCTTTTGGTATGGAATACTCCCCTTAAAAAGAATATAGAACAGTTTTCATTTTCTGATAGATCTGTTAAGTGATGTCCAAGGTTGGACTCTCAACTTTTTTGTGATTACTAGTGTTTCTGCAGGATTGTCAAGAAACTAAAACTTGCTGTTCTAGATTTTATAGTTCAAGAATCTAATCATAATATATTAATAGATATTCACTTTCTTTCAGTTCAATTTCAGCATAAGGTAAAATGAGCTTACACCTATTGGGTTACCACTATGGAAATTGCAGAGCTTACTGATCTAGATCATCATATCATTACCACTGCTGGTTTTATAATTGATTAATTCATTATCTGTTTATGGTATACAACATAGGATGGAGGAGCTGTCACAGGTCTGCCAGAGGTTCTATGCCATAATTGATGTTGATTCAGTGACTGATTCAACAATAAGCATTATCCTATTAGGTAAGACTAGCTACATAAATCATATAATGCTATTGTACTCTATCAAAAATCAAATCCTTGAATAAATCGTTGACCAAGAGGTCTCACTCAATAACCTCATTAAGCGTTCTTTTGGTCTTCCTCTACCTTTTTTACACAACTCCATATTCAACAACTGATTCAAGTAAACAATATTCAAATGAAAAATTCTACCCTTAATCGCAGCATGCAAACTGAAACCAATAGTTTATGCAGGAAAAACTAAAATTGTTGAATCTTGTATAAAGGAAAAACTAAATAGTTTATGCAGGAAAAACTAAAATTGTTGAAACCAATAGTTTATGCAGGAAGAACCCAATACGGTACAGTCTACTCTACACCATTGTTGAATCTCCCAGTATAGCATTAACAGATGAAAATCGAAATGGAAGATGCACAGATATGTTACGCAGTTCTTTATATTTCATCCTACAAAGATAAGATACAACTATACATAACAGAGTGGTATTATTTATATATACATATATATAAACTAAACAAACTGATACAAAAGGAAGGGGCGCCTTTCAGATCTCTCCCCTATATCCGCCAGAACCAAAATAGTCCCTTCTGCTATTTGCAATGGCCATGCTTTTCTGATGTTCTAGCTTGGGACAGTCGCGAATGCGGTGACCAAGCCCACCACAATAGGCACAACCCTTGACCCCACTTTTACCAGTGATTTCATCATTATCATCCATTGGATCATTCAAATCTGCTAAAACAGGGGGAATGCGCTGTTTCGCTTCTTGCAACAGATGTTTCAAATCAAGCAATGTTGTCTCACTTTGATTCTTGTTTATGAATGTTGTTGCTATGCCTGTCTTGCCACATCTTCCGGTTCGACCAATCCTATGAACATAATTTTCAATCTCATCAGGCATGTCATAGTTAATAACATGCTGAATATCAGGGAAATCCAACCCCTTGGATGCAACATCAGTTGCAACCAACACATCTTTCTTCCCAGACTTAAAGGCCGCAATGGCATACTCTCTTTCTTCCTGATCTTTGCCTCCATGAACAGCCACTGCTCCAACTCCTTTAAGGAGAAGATATTCATGAATGTCATCCACATCTGCTTTGTTCTCACAGAATATTAAAACCGGAGGTGGGGTTTTTTGCAGGCACTCAAGCAGATAAACTATTTTCGCCTCTTGCTTAACATACTCCACTTCCTGGATTACATCAAGATTTGCCGCCCCTGCTCGCCCCACATTGACAATAACAGGTTTCACTAGGGCACTTCTAGCAAAATTCTGAATCTTAGTTGGCATGGTGGCAGAAAATAAGAGAGTCTGCCTTTGAGCTTTCAAGTGATCAAACACTTCTCTTATGTCATCTTCGAATCCCAAATCTACCAATCTATCAGCCTCATCTAATGTTAAATACCTGCAACTATCAAGGTTCATTTTTTTCTTTGCCAGCATATCCTTCAACCTCCCGGGGGTGGCAACAACAATATGAACACCCTTCTTCACAACATCTAGCTGAGATCTCATTTCCACTCCACCAATACAAAGCAAAGGCCTAAGTTCAGGATGTCCAGCTTCTCTCAAAGGTATCAGAAACTGTTCGACCACCTCGTAAGTTTGTCTAGCGAGTTCCCTCGAAGGACAAACAATCAAACCAAATGGACCTTCTCCTGGAACAATAGGCATCATAATTTCCTCCTGCAAAGCCAGCATGATCATTGGCAATACAAAGACAAGAGTTTTCCCTGATCCTGTGAATGCAATCCCAATCATATCCCTCCCAGATAAGATCACAGGAAGGCCTTGCACTTGAATAGGTGTAGGCTGCACAATCCCTTTGACTTTCAACTTGTTCAAAATTGACTCAGGAAACCTCATATCCTTGAAATTCTTAATTGGAGGTGGGATATCTTCACCGTCAACTATTATATGCCACTGCTTCCGAATCAAATCACGTTGCTTTTTAGACATTCTTCTAATGGGTAAAGGTGGCTTCCATCCTGTAGGCAAAGGCTCTGTATAAGTGATTCCCTTAGCCAATTCTCGAACAGACATTAGAGTTTTTCGATCAGATAAGTTCTCAATCATCTCCTTTTCCTGTCGAACAACCTGCTCTGTCGGACTAATTTCAGGTTGATCCCGTTTCAACAGGGAAGCCTTAACCAGAAGACTTGGTTTAGCTTCCGCCATTCTTGAATTCTCCCAAAAATCGTCATCAACCGTGGAGGAAGATTTCCCTTTTCGTTCAAGAACCTTCTGAGCATCCATGGCCCTCCGTTTGGCCACGGGCACATACTCCACGTAATCATCATCTACTTCCATATCAACTTCAAAATCGCAATTTCTATAATGAATTAACAACAAATTATTGCCAATAGATGCAACAAAAACAAGCGAACTTGACAAAAACACTAACTTTGGTATCCTAAGAGATTTTCACATCAAACACTAGTTCATCACCCACGAATGTTCGTAACAAATAGAAACCTTGCCTTTTAGAAATGAAGAAAAATAAACATCTAACCCGTGATAACCGAAGATGATGTCCAATAAGGAAGAACAAAGCGTCCCCCAGCTTCTCACACTCGGTTACCTTAGTTCCTGTCGGAGTTAATATAGAAATGCTGAGTCAGGGATACAGCCACCGACCTAACTTTTTAGCCGCCAGCCATATAGCTAATATAAAAATAATTATCTCTATTTTTTTAAACTTAAATATATAAAACCCTATTATTTATATATAATCTAAGTAACTTTTAAAAATTTAATATTTAATATTTTGATTAACAAATTTTTATTATTAAAATAAATTTTTATTATTTATTATAATTATTTACAAATAATACGTAATAATTTATATATAATTTTAAATAGAATATTTTTATTTAAAAAACATAATAATTATTATTTAAATATTTTATATTTTTTAAATAATTTATTTTAATTAAAATTATATATAAAGTACTAAATGTTATTTTTAAATAATATGATATATAATAAAAAATATAAAAATTATGATATATTAAGAATAATTTATTTTAATAGGGCTTAATAATCAAATATAAAATATTATAATTATTAATTTAAATTTTTAAAAATTATATATAAATAACTTAAAATTTAAGAATTCTGTGTATTTTAGTTTTTTTATAGACAAATATGGAAGAAGAGATCAGTAAGGAGAGGGCAGAGATCCAAAAAGAAGTAGAATACTAATTCGTGAAGAACATCAATGAGAGGAAATCGGAGAAGAAAGCGCAGCGAAGGTAAGCAGTGTACTGGTTCGATTTTCGTTTCTATTCTCCCTCGCCTTGTCCATTTTCGTTTTTCTGCTGTTTATAAGATAAGCATTTCCATGGAACATTTGCTTCTTCTCTTAACTTATAAAGAAGAATATTTTTTTCCCTTCAAAAACCACATTATTGTCTTGCCCCTACTAATGGGTTCGAAAAAGTTTCGAAATGGATGGAAAAAACAAAAAGAAAATACCAGTTTCGAAATAAGAAGTAGATTCTAGTTTTTTTTTTTCTGCTATGATTACAAATCAGAGTGTTTTCAATGTTCTCCCGTCGGCAATGATTTCCCACATTGCAGCTGGCCGTCTCTTTGTAGAGCGTCTTCTTCAATCTCCTCCCTCGTTCTGGTGCCTATGTACAAATCTTCAGCCTAGACATTTTAAAATAGGATAAGATTATAAAGAAGGGCTCCTAAAAAAGGGTTTATGCAAATAAAAGAGTTTTAGATAAGAATTTATTGAGTAATTTTAAATAAATAAGTATTTAAATAGTTATTTTTAGAATAATTTTTTATATTGATAAATTATTAAAAAAGTTATGATCTGATTAAAAGTAAGAGAGAGGAGAGAAGTAGAGAAAAAAAAAGAGAGATGATAGAGGGTAGAGGGTAGAGAGAAGAGAGGTTGTAAGAAAAATAAGGAGAGAGGAGAGAGAGTGTAAGAAAAAGTAGAGTAAGATAATAATTAGATAGTCTATAAGCTCTTTTACTATTTAAAAAATTAGTTTTAATAGCTTATTCAAAATTATAATTTTAAATTATAATTTTACCTAAAAATATTTATTAATAAATATGGTTGTTTATATTAAAAAAATTTTAAATTAAAATTCAGGCTAATTTTTTTTTTAAAATAATAGTTTAGTAGTTATCAAACAGGCCCAATATAATCCTGCGTCTGATTCCCATTTTGATTATTTAAAAGAATAATAAAAATTCCTAGGGTTTTGTTCCCTCAGCTCTGCCTCCTCTCCCTCCTCTTTTTCTTTTTCAATTCTATTCTTCCTCCATTTACGGCCTTTCCTCCAGTTTCAGTGGGAAAAAAGAGGTGTTTTGATATTAGCATTTCCGGAACCAGAAATTGTGTTATCAATTTTTTTTTTTATGAAACGAACAAATTATAATATTATATTATTTGAGGATAAAAGACTTAGAAGGAAGTGGAATTTCGCAAGTTTGTATATTTTGACAACACTATAAAATATTTTTTTATTAGATTTAGTAAATATTTCCTATTTAATATAGCACACGATCATATTATTTAATTATTTGTCACCTTCTTCAACCAAAGTCAAATAAAAATTAGTTTAGACCGTCTTCACGTAATTTGAAAATTCAGAATTTGATCTCATATTATAAATGCATGCGGCGAGTTGTTCTATTCTTTTAAGAGCAAAAGATCACCCACAAGAAAAATTAATATTAGTAAATATTTATTAACTTAAATTTTTAATCATATTTTATTATTTTTTTTAATCTCTTAATTTTGTAGGTAAGAGAGAAAGAATAAAAAAAATTATGAAATTTAAAAATATTAAGAAAAATGAAAAATGTATGACTCGCCGCAAAGAAGCTTATAAAATGGAAGCCAGCTGACTGAGGCGCCCCTCGTGTAGATCCGCGCATGCCCATGAGTGCTTTTGTGCTTGTGTGTGTGTGGATAAATTAAAAAAAAAAAAGCACTTATTGAAAAAAAGGATTTTTAGATAATTTATGAAAAAAATTTAAAGAAGAATTTATAAAAAAAATAATTTTAAATAAATTAATATTTGGATAGTTATTTTTAAAATAATTTTTTATATTAGTAAATTACTAAAAAGGATATGATTTTATTAAAAAGATGAGAGAGAATGGGGAAGAGAGATGAGAGGAGAGAGAGGGGAGAGATGAGAGGGGAGAGATGGTGGGGAAGAGAGAGGAGAGAAAGTATAAGAAAAAGTAAGGGTAAAATAGTAATTAGATAGTCTATAGTTCTTTTATTGTTTCAAAAACTAATTTCAGTAGTTTATTCGAAATCATGGTTTAGACCAAAAGTATTTATAAATAAATATAGCTGTTTATTTTAAAAAATTTTAGGATTTGCTAAAAAAGCTTCTAAAATTATGGTTGACAATATTTTTTTACTTTTTTAATATATGACTGCAATTTCAATTGGGTTATAGTTGGGTTCTTTTAGTTTTTATTTAACTTCAGTTCTCAGTTAAAAGTAGATTATTCCTTTGTTATTTCAGAAAGCTGGTGAAATTTATATGGCATAATGTTTATGTTCGAAAAAAAAATGATATTTTAATGAAAAAATGATATTTGAAAAATTACCATTTTTTTAAATATTTATAATTGATAGAAAAAATGGACATTATTGTTTAAGCTTATATTATCATAATATTTTATTTTTGCAAGATGATATTATTAAAATTCTGATTTTTGTTATTGTATATGGGAAGCAGATAATGGAAGCAAGGAACAAGGTTGTAACGTCAAAGGAAATGAGATACAAGCTAGACTTGTCATAATACAAAGGTGCCGACAACTAATGAGAAGACGATGAGCTTGGCAACAAAGGCTGCTGTAATTCTTGAGAGATTTACTGTTGCTATTAGACCTATCGCTGAGTTAGATGGTAATGAGAATGATATTTTGAAATTAGTTATAGTCACAAAATATGTTAAAGGGATTCGAAAAAAAAGAAATGGAAAATCAAGAAACATTGGAAAGATTGGGAAAAAAAGAATTGACAAATAAGAAGAAAAAACTATATTAAAGGTATGGAGTTTTAATTAATTTATATATAAAAAAATTTATTACTTATTTTGTATTTGTATTTATTTCTTGTAGGATTTTCAAGAGGTTTTATCATCTAAGAAGCCATCTAAGTAAAAAAAAAGGGGCTTTATCCCCAATAAAGGAAGAAAGTTAATCAAATGAAAGATGCACAAGGTAATGAATTGAAAAATAGGGGCATATACAATTTATATAAAAATAACATTTTTATTCTTTTGAATAATGTCATATACAATTTGTTTCTTATATACACAGAATCAATCTTTATACATTTCAATCCCTTTACAAACCTTACATATTACAAACCTAAATACATAATTTTTTTCTAATACGGGACTCTTTTTGGCTTCTGAGGATGGCTTGCATTTTGAATTTGAGATACGTTTAGTAATATAGAAGAGTTTTCTATAGAAATAGAAATAGAATTAAACTGAAAATAAATTTTAAAATTTTATTTGGTAGGTTAGAAATGAGTATAAAATTTATATATATTTTTTATAACTTGAGATAAAATAATTTGAAATATTTTTTTTATAACTTAGGAAGAGTTAAAATTGTCTAAAAATTTTATAACTTAAAGTAAAATAGTCTAAAATATTTTATTTTCACTTTGTTTATCTCATTTTTTAATTTTTTTAATAAAATTAAAATGGCCTAAAATATTAAAAGTAGAAGTAAAAATAATTTTCATTATAACTAAAAAAATATTTAATTTTACTTCCACTTTTTCACTTATACTTCCAAACTATCAAACACCGTTTAGCTTTTGGGGACGACATCCCAAGTGGGACATAGACTTTACATATTTTGCCTACTTTGCTTCAATGGACATTTTTTTACTTTTTGAACAGCTACAAATAACCGCTACAATGACGATCAATATAAGCACACATTAACACAAACACGTCAATGACTCGAGCCATGGACCTCTGCAAAGCGAAGTGGAAAAGCTAGCCGGTGACAATCAAAGTAAAAAATTTGAATATGCCTATTACAATGCAGGAGTTTTCTGATGGAAAACAAATGTCAAAGAAGGTTGCTGATGTGGCTGGCTGGGATCTTATTCAATGTTGACTAATCTGTCTTGCAACTGATGCGCAGGATAAATATGCTTCAATGATGGTCGATGCTGGGTTCCAGAAAGTCGAGTATGAGAATCTGGTTGGGAGGCGTGGTTGCGATCCATTCGGGATTGAAAGTCTGATGGTGCATGCGTATTTCTAAGCTACACAGCGTGGAGGTCAAGCATATGATCTTGCTTGCATTCCAAGTGTTGAATTGGTTAGAATGGTTTTTTAGTTTCTGCACTAAGTGTAGCAATTGGAAATGTCTCTATTGTGTATTTCGTGATTGCAAAGGGATCAAACTCACACCTTATATTTATAAGAAAACTCTTATACTATTAAACTCTAATAAAAATTTAGAAATGAAATTTACTTGTGCAACAATAAATATATTCATTTTATTTTTTATGCAGAAGTTGGCCCCTATCTTTTCCATCTCGCAATATATTGTTTTCTTTTCTGATTTTTTATTTCTCTAAATTTATAAAATATATTTTTAATCTCTTAATATTAGTATATAAAGTTAAATAGGCTCTATAATTAAATGTTGATAAAATGTGTTTAAAATTTAATTCTTTAATGCGATCTTTTTATATTTTAAAATATGAGTGGTTGATATCAGACCATACCTTTATTTAGATTTTATTTTAAATATTTTTTAATTTATAAATTTTAAATTGAAGATTAATATCTCAGTATTTAATTAAATAAAATTCATTTAAAATTGTTTAGTTAACATTTTTTATTAATAAAATTAACAGTATTAATATTAAATAATTAAAATATACTTTATAACTTTATAGATTAAACTAAAATTTAATATAAATTTAGAGGCTGTAATTTTTTCTTAGTTACATATAATATATTTTTATTTGTATATATTTTGTTTTAGATATAATTAAAGAACAATTACACCTCTTAAAGACACTTTACACTTATCCCTTGTTTGGTTGGAAATAAAATAAGGGAGAAAAAAAAAAGTATGGCAGAAAACAAGGAGAGAAGTGGGTTTTCTATTGTTTGGATGATGGGAGAAAAATGAGAGGAAAGAAAATAGTGGGTGGGACCTACACCATTTCTCCTCCAAATTTTCTCTCCACATGAGAAGAAGAATCACATTCCCACTCTGCCCTCGGGTCTGTGGGTACTGTGCGTTCATAAGCCATAAATAAAAGAGGCAAAATCATCTTCTACCAATTTTTTAATTTTTTTTCGAGACCTAAAGTGAATATTTTATAACTACGGGCTAATTACATAAATCACAACAACAACAAAAGTTAAATAGAGAGCCCTCTTTGCATACAGTTGATAGGAAAATAATTTTTTTATTAAATTATTTGATTTTAAAATATAATAATATGATAAAATATCTTTATTAAATACTTTGATTTTATATTATTTAATTATGTTAATGTTAATGTGTTTTTTATTATAGTTTTGATCTGAATATGATTTATTTTGATATAAGATAAAGATATTTTAATTATTTAAATATTTATTTATTTTCTTTTTTCTCTATTTCTTACCGTCCATCCAAACATAAAATAAGAAATAATTATATTTTCTTTTCTCTCCATTTGTTCTTTTTTTTTTTATTTCCTTTTTTCCCAACTTTTCTTTCTATCTAAAAGAACACTTGACTTGTTAAATAAATTTTAGATCCATTTGATGAAAAATTTTGTAATACACAGCAATTTTCCGATTAAAGGACAATGTGTGGCACTCGCGCTGGACGCTGACTTTGGTAAAAAAAACAGAGGAGAATTACTGAGTTCTTATATAAAAAAATTAATTATTCTAAAATTTAATAATAATTAAATAATTTATAATATCAAATTATAAAATAAAAAATAATAACATATTTATACTGTTTAGCAATGACTTTTTGCCTTTTGGGACCCTAAATCACTTCGTGGGACATAAATAATTATCTCCAAAAAAAATCTGGATATTATATTCTAGTATATGAATTTTTATTTTACCCACAAAATCAGGATTAATACCCAGAACTGGATCCGTACATTATAAAATTAAAGGTTAAATACGCTTAATGTCTTCAAATAATTTATGATATATTTAATATTTTAAAATATGCTCTCAGATAAGTCCAGTATTATAAAGTAATTTATAGTATACCTAATATCATGAAGTATTTTTTTATGTGCACTTATCATTTTAAAATATTTTTTCAGGTACATCTAGTATCTTAAAGTAATTTATGATGCGCCTAATACCTTAAGTTATTTTCTTATGTGCACCTAGTAGTACCCTAAAATATATAATACATTCTTCTTTATTTATTTTTCTAGGTTTAATGTCTAGATGGGTAAAATAATTTGTGGCTTTCTTTTTACTTTATTCAAGCTTTTTTTTTTACATATTTATAGTCAGCAAGTAAAATAATTTAAGTATTTTTTTTATATTGTTCAAAATTCCTAAACGAAAAATAATATTTCTCTTCTTTTTATATTGTTCACTTAAAAATGAAAAGTTGAAGAGAAGAAAAGAGATAATAGGAGATGGAATAAAGGGATAAAGGAGAGAGAATAAAAAAAATAAAATATGGATAGTAAATAAATTCAAGAGAGCTGAGTCAATTTTTTTACTCAAAATAGAACTGAATCATCATTTAACAATTAAAATTAATAATTATGTTATTGTGGATAAGATTACATTATTTTAAATATTTTGATGATAAAATTGCTCCACAAATTATTTTAGAGAATTAGGTGTACATGAGAAAATATTTGAATGCATTGAGAGCACATGAGAAAATATTTTTAGGTACTGAACGTACTATAAATTATTTTAGAGCACTAGACACACATAAAAAAATATTTTAAACTACTGGACGCACCTTAACCCTAAATATTTTTTATACTGAAATAGTAAATATTAAAATATTTTAAATATATAGTAGGAATAGTAAATATTTTTTTTTATACTGAAAAATTTACGTGGGTTCAATATCAGTTTTCTACTAAAGTCAGAGCTCAAAAAATACTTAAAAGAGACTTACGGGATCGTTATAAAATAAACTTTTATAATAATAATGAAAATCAAACTCATATTTTTATAAGATACGAAAATATTTTTTTATCATATATGTCAAATTTATAGTAAATATCTATATATTATGTGAAGTCACAAAGCGGCCGGCGGGCCCTAAGCTCACCGAACGGATAAAGTTGAGAGCCCATCGTGGAAACTTGTGAGCCCCCTTTTTGTCGTCACTTATCAATAAACATCACTTATCAATAAACAGTAATAGACGGCTTATCCTATCTAATATTAATATCGTTTAGAAAAAAAAAATATATTTGATTTCTTTTTAAAAATTTATTTACTGGGAAAAAAATTATCCAACTTCTCGAACCAAATGAGAGCCGTCCTTAGCTGACTAAAACCGACACGTGTCTACCATCCGTAGGTTAGGGTGCTGGCTCGGTCACGGACACGGCTCACTTTTCTCCCCGAACGCCCACCCCGCTTTCAGTATAGTCCTCTCGATTCTCTCAGCTTCTGCTTCATTTCTGTTGGTGTCCCTGAACCTGAAACTATAAGCAAGATGATCGGGTATATCTCTAGTTTACTCTTATTTCTCTTCTTTAATTTCGACCTGTTTGTTTCGGTAGAAAACTTTCTTCCTCTCTTTCGTAAGCAGGAAAACGCCGATTGCTTTGTTTTCTTATATCATTTGTCCTGATAAGTGTAGCTTGTTTTCTCACGGTCGTTTCTGAAGTTTGAGTCCAGTATACTATGTCTATGTTTATTGGCGCGTTTTGTTATATATAGTTATCTCTACTTTCTCGTACTTTTACATTTTTCTATATCTGAAGATATTTTAGTGTTTGAAGTGAATCAATTTTTCGATGTTCTGTTTGATTAAGGAGATGACGCGGAGTCAATTATTTATCTATTTTTTTCGTAGCTATTTAACAGTAATTTTCTGCGAGATATATTGGATGGCTCTGTAGCTCCTACCATATGCAGGAGCATGAAAATCAGTCGCGCGCGTGTGTATTTGCTAGTTATACTGATTAATGTAAAAGTCTTGTCATAAGATACTTTTAAGCATCGAGTTTTATTTATGGGATCTTCTTGAAATGTATTGATTGCAAATGGCGCTGGAGATGGTTGGAGACTGAAGCTAACAGAATTTTAGAATTAGATATAGATATTGGCTTAGCAAAGTCTGAGTTTTGCTTGGATTGATCTGACTCGCACGGATTAATTTACACGATTGATAATGATATATCATTCTCTACTCGATTACCTGTTTCTCTCTAACGGCCATGCTTCGTACCCTTGTATCTTTTTAAAAAAATGAAATGAAATGAAATAAAAGGCTAGAAATATGTTGACATGCCTAACATAAAGATCATAAACTGCTAAAATCGAACTGATTGAGTCATTTTGCTAATTGGGGCCTTAGTTCTCGAGAATTTTTTCAACAGAAGTCAATTTCTGAATTATCAAATCCACTGAAAACTTGTTCGGCTTTGCTCTTCCCTTTTATTTCTGCAGGGCAGGCTGAAATAGAGTGCATATATTCATATTTGGGTTATTGAATGGATTACTAAAGTGCCTTGCTACGCATATTTTTAACTGGTGATTGCGATATATTTCCTCAATGGGAGGAGTTTGTTCTAGGAAGCAAGGCCAAGTCATTGAAGATAGTCCTCGAGAAGGACTTTCACAAAAATATTGCAAAAATGGGAGTTTGAAATGGCTCACATCGTCATTCTCTTATCGTATGATGAATTTCCATTCACAAAATGGAGAATGTCCATCACTGTTAGACTTGTGTATCCACAAAATAAGTCAGGTACTTCCAACGTTAAAAGTTATGCTTGATCTTGACTTTTCACTTTTCATTTAGGTATAATCACTGCAACCTGCAATTTTACTTCAACAGGATATTGATAAATATAGCTCAATGTCTATGCTCCCACGGGATATAAGTCAACAAGTTTTAAATGAATTGGTGCGTTGCCATCGTCTAACTGCTGCTTCCCTTGAAGCATTTCGAGATTGTTCTCTCCAGGTAAATCATTTCAAATTATATAGCATGTTTGTTGTTTATATAATTTTGTTGTCAATTCTACTCGGTTATTTGTTCTTCATCTTAATTATGCATGCTTACCTTTTGTTTCACAGGATCTTTACTTCGGAGAATATGCTGGGGTGAATGATAGTTGGCTGGATGTCATTTCATCACAAGGATCGTCTGTACTTTCTCTTGATGTTTCTGGTTCAGATGTCACTGATTATGGGCTGACTTATCTTAAAGATTGCGAAAATCTCCTATCCCTAAATCTTAATCGTTGTGACCACATTTCAGACTATGGTCTTAAATACATCAGTGGTAGTCTTTTCTTCTGGGTTTCTTTATGTCTTTCATATTGGTACATGGTATTATGCATCTGTACTGTAGTAATATGTACTTGGTCCTTTGCCTTCCGTCTATGGACTTTGTTTATCAAAAGGAAAGGAGAAAAGGGAAGAAAATCTGATACCATAAATGAGATACCAGTATTGTAAATTTTATATGTTCATTCATATGATTATTAACTATTTGTTATCGTCCAAAAAAATGCACCTATCCTTATGTATGCATCTTTTTTTCTTTTTGAATTTTCTTTTTCTTAGGAACAGTAATTGAAAGATACACCGCACGTTTTCCTGATGTGGTATTGAACAATTAAAATATAAAAATATTAAACAGATAATCTGCTTGAATTTTGGCCCTTCAATTCGTCCTATAGTTCCTTTTTTGTTTTTCAGCTTATTAAAATATGAGGTAATGTAACTTTGAGCAGCACTCATCATCAAATAATCAAATATAATCTTTTGTTTTATCTTGAATGTGTAATTTATTATCGCACTTGAGATGATAAATGCATGCCATGTATATCATTATTTATTTATTATTTTCCCAAGGCATTATTTGGGGCACCTTTTTCTGATTTTTCATAATTTTGCTGTCTTTTCATGTAATGTTGATTTATTGATAATCGTATGAAAATCTTTCTTGCTCAAAATTTTGTTGATGCGTTGCTTTTTCCTGTTAGCTTAAAGCAAATTTAATTGAATGTCCCAGGTCTGACAAACTTAACTAGTCTGAGTTTTAGAAGAAACAATGCAATTTCTGCTCTAGGAATGAGTAGCTTTTCTTGTCTTGTTAGCTTGGTCAAGTTGGATTTGGAGAGATGTCCTGGGATTCATGGAGGCCTTGTTCATCTCCAAGGTTGGCTCTTTAATGTATTGCTGATAACTTCCTGCCATTTGTTCTGCATCTTATAGACATTCAGATTATGTTTGCATTTTTTTGCTTAACATGTTAGGTTCTTTAGTTGTAATTTTGAACTGCACTTTGTTTGAAGCAGTTTCTATTTGTTGGCATGCAGATATTTACTTGTAATTAATTTTTTATTTATCCTGATTTTCAATAAAGCAAATTGCATGTGTAGTACGCCTGAATTCAGAAGGGGGTCAGTTTCACAAGGCCTCTTTACATTACATTTAATTTTGGGAATAGTCCATCCTCCTGTGTCTCCTATCTGTGAACAAGTGTTGATCTAGTTATAGCTTTAGAATGGGAGATTGTTAGAAATGGAAGTTAATTAAGAATTAATAAATGCTTTCAGCAACAATAGTTGAGAAACTTGAAAGAGATTACTTGTAATTGAAAAAAGGCACTTTGGCGTGTTGGTCTTCACCTTCTGATAGTGAAGTTGCGTGATGTTTGCATGCTCTACCATAGTGGGTGTATAGCTGAAAAACCTACCAATTTCAATTTAATTTAATCCATGTTTCTCAGGCTTAACCAAGTTGGAGTCTCTCAATTTGAAGTGGTGTAATTGCATAACAGATGCTGATATGAAGCCTCTCTCTGGTTAGTTGTATCTTGCCTCTCTTTGATGACAATGGCTGAAAGTTTCAACATTTGAAAAAGTGAATACCACATAGATTCATTGTGTGGATTTTCTTTTATGCACTCTGCATTTTTCACTGTGTAATAGTTCTTGTTCATATTACCATTGTGCCCTTGCAGGAACTAAGGGTAACTTATTGCCATACTTTGGTTAACAAATGAGATGTGCTATAATTACAGATGTAGTTTTGGTTCGATGAGAGATGGGGATTGTCTGCTGCATGCTACTCCAAGAGGAGAAATTATCCACCCAAGTTTCAATTTCAAATTTTTTTTATTCTCAGTCATCCATTTTCCTTGGTATTTTCTTTTTTTATTTTTGAATAAGCAAGAAGAAGGATGAATGTCATGACACTTCTATCAAACAGGCAGTCTGTCTTATGGAAGTTGAAAGATTTTTTTTTTCATATTTGCCTTTTGCTTTCTTCAATATATATAATATATCTAAGATTTGAAATCTTAACTGTCTCCTCTTACAGTAATACGCAGTAGACAAGCCAGAGGAAAATGTCATTGGCTCATGCATCATTACAAATGTTGGCTTTATGAAGAATGACCCATTTTTTGTGAAATTTAGTGTTTTTAATCTTCTTTCTATTCCAAAGATGTTTTCTTCACTGGGGTCTATTCGTACTGATTGACAATAAATGCAATTACCAATGTTTAATAATCATATACTTGTCAGCACGGGATGTGTATATAAAAGTTTGATTATCAGCCTTCTTTTTGTTGTTAGTGAGTGAAAATTTAAGATATGGCTCAGTAACTAACAATACAATTTTTTAATTCAATATGCTTCCAGATCTTGCAAATTTGACAAGTCTTGAGCTTTCGTGCAATAAAGTCACAGATTTTGGCATCACTTTTCTAGAAGGTATTGTGCCTTTCCTTTCTTATATACAAGGGCATATTTTAGAACGCTAGAAGGTATTAAGAATTTCATGGAGCCATATTTACTTGAACTCAATTGTTGATAGATAACAACAACAACAAACTTTATCCCACTAACTAGAGTTGGCTACATAGATCGCATGATACCATTGTGCTCTATCAAAAACCAAATCCTTAGATAAATTGTTGATTAAGAGGTCCCGCTCAACAACCTCGTTGAGGTTTCTCTTTGGTCTTCTTCTCCATATCACTTGGTCTACTCTCCTCACCGTTGCATCTGATGGCCTTCTTTGTAAGTGCCCAAACCAACTCAGCCAATTCTCTACCATTTTCTCCTCAATAGGTGACACTCCAACTCTTCCCCGTATAAGTTTATTACGAATCTTATCTTTTTTTGTATGCACACATCCATCTTAACATCATCTCAGCTACCCCCACTTTATGCTCATGTTGTCCCTTTGAAGCCTAACATTCACTACCATAAAGCATTGCTAGTCTTATAGTAGTGCGATAGAATTTTCATTTGACTTTATTAGGTACCTTCTGGTCGTAGATAACTCCAGTCGCCTTTCTCTATTTAAATCACCCAGTTTGAATTCTATGGTTCATATCTCCAGTAATTTCACCATCTCTTTATATAATTGATCCTAAATATCTGAATTTTTTCACTTGTAGGATGATTTGGTCTCCCATTTTGACCTCCAAACTAGTTCTAGCTTGTCTCTTATCAAAATCACAATGCACATATTCAGTCTTACTTCTACTCAGGCGAAAGCCCTTCGACTCTAAGATCCTTCTCCACAACTCAAGTTTATAGTTAATCTCTTCTCTCGACTCAGTTACAAGCACGATATTGTCAATAAAAAGCATGCACTTGGGGATTTTTTTGTCAATAGGCTTAGTTAGAACGTCTAAAACTAAGTTAAACAAATAAGGGCTCAAGGCTGATCCCTGATGTAGGCCAATATGTATAAGAAAGTCTTTTGTCTCATCTCCAGGCTTTCTTACACTAGTTGTTACCCCTTCATATATATCTTTTATGGCTTTGATATATGCAACAAACACACCTTTCTTTTCTAAGGCTTTTCAAAGTACATCCCTTGGCACGTGGTCATAAACCTTTTCCAAGATAATGAAAACCATATACAAGTCTCTTATTTAGCTCCAGCACCTATCCATTAACCCCCTGAGCAAATAAATCACATTTGTTATGGACCTTCTCTGCATGAAACCAAATTGGTTCTTAGAAATGCAAGTCTCCAATCTCAACCTATGTTCTATTACCTTTTCCTACAATTTCATTGTATGACTCATAAGCTTTATCTCTCTATAACTTTCATAAGTCTAAATATCCCCTTTATTCTTGTAAATAGGAACTATAGCGGTTTTCCTCCAATCATCAGTCATTTCCTTAGATTGTAGAATCTCATTAAAAAGTTTAGAAAGCCTAAACACACTCTCCTCGCCTAAACACTTCCAGACTTCAATAGGAATATCGTCAAGTCCAACAGCTTTACCATTTTCCATTTTCTTAAGAGCTTCTTTAACCTCGCCAACGCAGATCCTATGGTAGAATGCCAAATTGGGTTCACCTTCTCCTGCTAAATCCTCTAACTCGTAACTTGAAACTCCTCCTTCTTCATTAAATAGCTTGTAAAAGTAGGCCTACCATCTGTCATTAATATCTACATCAATAACCAAACTCTACCCTCCTCATCCTTGATACATCTTACTAGATCCAAATCTCTTGATTTTCTCTCCCTATCCCTTGCAATCTTGTAAATTTTTCGTTTTTTCAGCTTTTATCTCTAACTCCTTGTAGGACTCCTCAAAAGTTTTAGAACGAGCCTCACTCACCGCCTTCTTAGTCTCCTTTTTAGTTTAACGATATTTCTCCCAGTTTTCAGCATTATTGCAGCACGTTTCAACTAATCAATTTTAGGATTTGATAGAAATATGTAAAAATTATTTAACTAATCAATTTTAGGATTTGATGTTCAATGTCAGATTACTTTCACCATTTGCATTTCGTTCATACAAGTATGCAGCATCTTTGCTATAGTAGCACTTTTCTGACTGCTTTCCTTTCTATTCATCTTTTAATTGGCATCCCCACTCCTACCTGGCTCCTTCGTTTCCTTCTCTGCTTCCACATCACTCGGCTTATCAGTATCAGATAAGAAGCAACGATGAAGAATAGGCAATAATATTTCTGTGTGTTTCATTAATAGTAAACAGGTGATATATATAGGGAGAGTTCCTTGACTCTCTAAATAATACTCTAATAAACTGATACAAGTCTTATCTGCTTAACAGCATAACTGACTCTAACAATCAGCTTGATAGAAAAATTTAATTTAATTTAATTTTTTCATATCCGTCTCCTTCTCTTCCATTTTAATAATGCATTGATTCATTCATTTCAGGATTACAGAAGCTTTCTATGTTAAATTTGGAAGGATGCCTTGTAACATCCGCATGTTTGGGTTCTCTTGCAGGTTGCTTTACTTCCTTGGCTTTTAAAGCTTATTCTGTTAATAATCTTAATTACTATATTTACGTTGAATAGTATTAACTTGTTTTTATGTTTAGAGTCTTGAGTATCAAATTTTCTTTCAGGTTTTTCTGTTTCTTGTTTTTTTTTCTGGGTGGATGTTGGGGGGTTTCAAAATTCAATGACAGCATAGAATCCTCCTCTAACTCTCTGTTCAATAGCTTTGAGTTTCTTATGATGCCTCTGGAAAAAGAGGTGCCAGCTTCAATTTTAATGCATAAACGCCAATAATATAATGACCATATGCTTTTATGTTCAAATGTTCTTTTCAGTCAGGCATTAGAAGCATTAGTTTATTGCCTCATTTAAGGGAATGAAACTGAGATGCCCATTTTCAGTTTTAGCTTGACATTGGTGTACTTTGTTTTTTTGGCCAGAGCTTCCTGCGCTGTCTATCTTGAATCTTAATAGATGTAACCTTTCAGGCAATGGATGTGAAAAGCTTTCACGTAAGTAGTTAATACTTCATAACTAATTCTGTAAGGCTGAGATTTTATAATTTATAATATGATTATTATTCGCATATATGTGCCATAACTATTCTAGGGGGTGTTAAATCTTGCATTGTCTTCTCTTTTCTGTAGAACTGAGAAATTTGAGGACGTTAAACTTGGGATTCGCTGATATTACAGATGCATGTTTAGCACACGTGAAAGGTGATCAAAAATACTCACCTGATTCTCTCTCCTCTTTTTCTCGTCCCCTGAATAGACCATAGGAACAAATTGGTGTATTCAGGAATAAAATGAGGAAACAAACTGTCTAAAATTTACAAAGTGAAGTTGATAGATACATGGGGTATTTTATTTTCCATCATAGCAGCTGGGATCAAGATCTTGTCTTTCGAAGACTACAAGGTGTAAAAAATCATCAGATCATATATTAAGTAGTTTTTTACAATTTTGTTTGCAAATTTATCTTTAACTCAAGTGTTCTTACTGCATGGTTTATTACCATGACCATGACTTATTTAGCTCACTTCCTTTAAACTCGTGCACAATTTTGCCACCCAGCTAATTGGCTTACAGAAAAAATAAAAGCTGTTTTGATGGTGGAGCAGAAAGACACAGAACACTTGAAAGATATAACTTATATTTAAAATTCTGATATATTTTTCTCAACCAGGATTGACAAAGTTGGAGAGCTTGATCCTAGATTCATGTAAAGTTGGTGATCATGGATTGGCCAACTTGGCAGGTAGATATATGAATCTCTTCTCCCATTTTTTGGGATGTCTACTTGTGATGGCTAATGATTTCCTGGATGAAAAAATTGTCTAAAAGTTTTGGAAAATGGAAATTTTTGTTATTTATATTGGTTGCAAATGATTCTTTTTTTGTTTTTTTTTTTGCTTTACCTGATTTAACATTGAAAATGTACGTTTGCTTGTTAATGTCTTTAGGCCTTAAGCAATTGAAATGTTTGGAATTGTCTGATACAGAAGTTGGAAGCAATGGGTTACGCCATTTATCAGGTTAAACACTTCTATTATTTCTATGGGTTTGTTAAGTATTGATTGAGGATTGAATGCTTTACTAAACTGTTAGGGTCTTTCAGAAATCTGATTTCTTATAATTATTAAGAACTCCTAAAACTTGTTTACATGTTTGTAAAAATTTCTTTCAAGAAACTGACTAATAACTCTTGCTTTGTTTTGGTATCAGTTAATGAAAAAATCAAGTGAATTGAGTAAATATGCGTTCTCTTGAAAGTTTATTGCTTATCTAATTATTCTTTGAAACCGTTATTCTTAAAATAATAGTTTGTAGCTGCTTATATCAAGTTCTTCGTTACTTTCTAAGTTTTTGTTTATTTCTGCTTCAATTTATCATTGCGAACTGAACTTATTATCTGCTATATCTAGTATTATATGCATGAGCTGTCCTCAAAAAGTGATCACCTTTGCCATGGACTAGCATTTCCCTATATTGACTATATTGTTATTTAATTTCTCATAGGATTGTCCAGCCTGGAGAAAATAAATCTGTCATTCGCTGAGGTTAGCGATATTGGTTTAAGGAAATTGCGTGGGCTCTCATCTCTAAAGTCTCTTAATTTGGATGCTCGCCATATTACTGATGCTGGATTGGCAGCTCTTCAAGTACGCGTTCTCATGCAAAAGTTGCAATATTCTATATTTTACATAGGCTCCAAAGCTTGTTTAATCTGATAGACCCACTGCAAAATTTAATTATAAAAGTTTGAGTATCCTGGCTCTATAGCCTTTTGGCACAAACCTTTATTTGGCAGAACGCGTAATTCTGAGTTTATGGATGCAGATTTGAGTGGGCTTACTGATCTTGATTTGTTTGGAGCAAGAATAATAGATGCTGGAAGTAACCATTTGAGATGTAATATCGTGGTAATATGCATTATGTGGGTCATCTATGTTTTGTAGAATTGGGTACATATTAGCTGTGTCGATTCTAATGGGACTGTGTTGCCGATGGTTTCTATGGTGCACAGACTTCAAGAACCTAAGGTCCCTGGAAATATGCAGTGGAGGCTTGACTGATGCTGGTGTGAAGAACTTCCATCTCTGATGTTCTTAAATTTATCACAAAATGGCAACCTTACAAACAAAAGCCTGGAGTCGATTTCCGGTATCTTCTTAGACCCTTTTTGCTTTATGTATAAGTAATCACTCATGAAAACCCTAAATCAATTTAAGGGGGCCCTAGTTTGAAAACATACGATAGTTTGTAAAGTTTTGCAGTTGAAGTTTAATCTTGGTGAACAATTAAAAATTTCATGTCAGAAAACTGGAAGTGGCTCAATAATGTCCACCTTTTAACTGATTTGGTCCATGATAATACTGATTTCTTTCCTGCTAAGACAACTTTCATAAGAAACAAGATTTGTCTTGAGATAATGCTTGACTGTCTCTATTCCTAGCTAAGCATTGACACGACCATTTTGAAGTTGATTGTGTACGAATCATCACCATAAAATGATTGGAGTTTGCTAAAATTAAAAGAACTTGGTTTGCATTTAATTCCTTATGTAGAGTTGTCAGACTTGGTTGCTGTTTGTAATGATCTCTCAATGCTTACATGACTTTGCATGCAAATTTAGGCCTGACTGGGTTGATATCTTTGAACGTTTCAAATTCTCGAATCACCAGTGCCGGGTTGCGGCATTTGAAAACGTTAAAGAACTTGAGATCTCTAACCTTGGAATCATGTAAAGTGACAGCAAATGACATCAAGAAACTTCAATCGACAGATCTCCCTAATCTGGTCAGCTTTCGGCCTGACTAGGCAGAGAGGTATTCTATTATATCCTCTCTCTCTCTCTCTGTGTGATATATATGTATATAAAAGGTGGTGCTGAAAGAGGACCTTAAATTGTACATAGATTAAGGGATAGCCTCTTCTCATGGTCTGAAGCTTTTTCTTTCATGTTATATGTTTGTTACATAACTCGTGGCAAGATTTGGTCATAATCTCTGTAATAAGGTGACGGGTGGTGTACTGGTGTCTTTCATTTGCCCCATCTACTATGCATATAGCAATAAAAAGGTAGATTTTTTCTTTTTTACAAGAAAAAGATACTAGACACAGATAGAACGCATATAATTGGGGTGAACTAAGAGTAATGAAATAGAGATTTGCACTTACTCCTATCCCAATTTTTTAAAAAAAACAGTGAGAGACCAGGGTTTTAAAGTTTTTTATTAATTTTTCTTGCTTTTTTATTTTACATTTTTTTCTATTAAAAAATTAAAATCCCATTCTCTCCTCTCTTCTCAAAACAAACAAAACTATTTTTTATTAACCAATATCCAGGTCATTTGTAGGAGTAATTTGAGCCCTTTTTAACGCTAACTAGTAATTAGAGCTCTTCGGTGTTGACTATATAGGTAGTTTGAATTGGACAAATCTTCGAAGTATTTTTTTTTTTTTAATAAACAAACAAGGAAAGGGCCACATCTAACTAGCTATAGTCAGGACTCCTCGGGGTCTTTCTGAATCAGCGGCAATAAAACGTCGTCAGACGGCTGTATAGTAGGATGAAAATCAGGCGAGCAACCGAAAGCCTGCTTTGCCTAATGGTCAGCCACTTTATTTTTTTTTTTATTGCCCACCCGTTCACCGGAGCTTTATCCTGACTACATCCTAATCCGATTCGCGTTGCGCACCTGGCTATGGTGGGTGAGTCTCCCAACGGGAATTTTTTGCGTATGCCAAGGCTCGAACTCGAGATTCTGTTTAAGCGATACCGAGCCGCTTACCAACCCCAATGAGATTCCAAGAATCTACTTAAACTTTAGTAAAAAAAAATCATCATAATAAAGACTGAGCCTACGTATTTTAATGCAAATGACAATAGTAAAATAATTGTGTTCAAAAAAAATTGATAAATCATAATTTTAACAAATAATAGTAGTAAAATAACGTTTCTATATAAAAATTTACAAATTTATTATGAGAGTTTATATAAAAATTTATAAAAAATGTTTACAAGTAAATTTAAAACTAAACGTATCTTTTTTAACAACTAATAATAAAATTATATAATAATAAAATAATAAGTGTGATGGGAGAATTTAACTCGATAGATATAAATAACCTTTTGAATTAAAAAAATAAAGCTACATAAAAAGCTTCCTAACTAATTCTCTAACTAACTGTCGAGTACTCTTCTAACCTATTATTCATATCATAATAACGAGAGAATCTTCATCAATGTAACCAAATTCATAATATAAAATGGCCATATGATTATAACATCTACAATTAATAGGTAGTGTGATTTATTTCACAAATTTTGTACATTGTATAAATCCACCTTTTCTTTTCTTTTTTGCCAAAGTATAAATCCACTTAGGGAAGGTCAATATAGCTCATAAATTCAATTTGTTAACTTGATAATCCGTGATTCTCTTTATTAGCATTTAAACTTCAATGCTACACGCTTAAGAACAATAAATGTTTGATATTTATTTTGTTTAAAAATATTCTTATTAATTTGTTTGACTTGGTGATATTGACTTGATGAGGATAAAAATAAGAAGAAATTTTAATCGTTAAGTTTGGATCCGTCTTAATAGATTGGAGTATTTGATTTAAAAGAATAAATCAAGCCTAATAAACAGCTAGATATTTTAGATATGCTGAAATATTTAATTAAGATATCCATCTAATTAAATATAATATAAATTAAATAATAAATTTAATTTATATCATAAATAATATATTATTATATTCAGCATCTTAAGATATGGTTAGTAATTCAAATGAGTTTGAATTCAAATTAAATATTTTTTCTATAGCTAAGAAATCATATCAACTTATGAATATTTTGCCTTCCCAAAATATCCCTAACCCCCTATTTTGTTTTTGGTAAAAAATTTTAGAACGAGGTTAGGTTATCCATGATCCAAGGGCAAGGTGAAGATATTAATATTAGACAGGATGAATCGTTAATTATTTTTAAATATAAATTTAGGCACTCAGAAATTAAAATGCCTAATGACCTATGCTTCAATTGAAAGCGCACCGGCCTCAAGTTTTTTTTTCTTTTCTTATCTCTTCTTCCCTCACTATTCTCTCTTGCGTGGTGCACTGTACTCAAACTGATACGCATCTCGATTCTTATGGATAGTTGTTTTTTATGTTTAGATTTTAAAAAAAATAAGACTCGTTTATTTCTTATGGAGAGTTGGAGGGAGTGCTATATGGAGTTGAAACAAAAATAGGGGCAAATGAAATCGCTATAATTTATCAACTTTATTAGAGAAAAATAATAAAAAAAAATTATATATATTATTCAAGAATAATATGCTCATACAACCATGATACATACTAATTTATCCTCATTTAAGGGAGATAAACTAATCAAATAACCTATGAAATTTTGTAGAAATAGACCCAAGTTACCATATTCCTCACTTTGGTAAATATCACACAATCTTACACACTAAATCTATAGACTAAAACCCTTTATATAGAACAATAAGATCATCTAATAAATATATGATTAATACTAACTACCTAATTAATTCAGAAACTTTTGGGGATTAAAGTTGAATTGAATTTAGGCTGAGCTTATCTGGATAAATCATCTAAAACGAGCTGTTCCTTTGGTGCTTGGGCGTTCTTTGGCAGACTCTTTAATAATATTCCTTCACATATACATTTCATTCATTTCTTAAAATCTCATATATCCCTTCTGATTGAGCAAGCATCGTTATTGGTTAGGCACTTCTGCAATGAAGCATTTATTTGAGAACACGTTCACACGTTGTCCATGCTAAATATCAACGGCCGAGGACTAGGGGATCATAGGTGGCAAACTTTGGCTTCCAAACGACAAAAATTTAAGCCGTGTTTGGTAGGAGTTATTGGGAGGTCAAGATTGGGATTCAAATTGTAGGTTTGAGACCAACCATGGAAAAGGGATTGGTGAAACTCATTGGGCTATTAAAGCTTTGCATATCAAAATTGCCCTCCATTCTCAACCCTGCATATCTTTGCCCCTTTAATTTAAAAAAAAAATTAGGATTTATCCAAGTAGTAAACGACTAAATATCGTTTAAATAAAATCTCGAGTTTGAGCTTTAACATATGCAAAAAATCTCCATTAGGAGACTCACCCACTATAGCTAAGTGCGCGACGCGGGTCGAATTTAGATATAGTCGAGACAAAACTCTTATAAACCGAGTGAGCAATAAAAAAAACACGCTTGCCTCTTGAACTCAAAATAAAAGAAGTTACAAATTAATTTATTTACCCCCATTCTAAATGACTTTATTTTAAATTATCATTTTCTCAAGAGGGGTTGTATCCATAGTAGCATATATTTTATATATATATATATATATATATATAATTTACTCTCTCCATTTCAAGAGGATGTGAATTAAAGGAATCATATAATTAAACGATATAATAATGAATGAAATGAAAATCATATGGAAAAAATATTATTTTAAGATATAAAATCATCCTACCTTTGAAAAAAAAACAGAGAGAGACAACCTAAAATGTGTTAAGTAATCATTACATAATGTAATTAGACATTGCAAACCCCCTTTTCTCCATAGAGGGAGAGAGGCAAGTAATTTACCTTTTAAGTTATATTCAACATGGGTCAACGGCTTGAGACTTTGACAAAGTTCAAAAGCACACAAGGAAAAAGGTAAAAATATTAAATAGAGCACAAGTGATCAACATTCTAAATAAATATTGCATAACAGGGTAAAAAAAAACAGATCAAGATATTTCTAGAATTCTCCTCTTGTGCATAAGACTCTTCTATTAAAAGTTCCTAGAGCAAATAACTTACACAGATCCTGAACCAACTTGTCAAATCTACATCTTTGAGCGTCATTCTTCAGTAAATTTTTGAGTCATGAATCACAAACTGCAGATAATTAACACAAAAATAGCTTTGAGTAAGTTATTGCACACTACATAATGGATCTATAGAGAGTTGATCAGAGTGAATCAAAGTACATACCAAATTTGTGGAAGGGCCAGCAAGCCAATTATGTAAAAGAAACTTGTCTATGGCTGATTTGGATCATCTCTGAGCTTGATCCGAGGAAGCTCCAACTGTAGAAGCCGCTACGCTGCTTGCTGACCCATTCTCGATGGGTGGAGGCACGCCCCACTTGCCTTCTGACTCGAGGGGTTCAAAGACATTAACTCCACCATCTGACAGTCCAACAGCAAACTGATTCGGTTCTTGTGGATGTGCAGCAATCACAAGTGGCTGTACACTGGAACTGCTTCACAGAAAACAAAAGTTTAAGTTTACCGATAAGTACGACACAAGAAGTTTGATAAACTTTGTAGAGAATTAATCAACAAGCCTCATCCCACTAGATAGGATCAGCTACATAGATCACATGACGCTATTTTAGATAGATTGTTCACAAATAGGTTCTGTTCAATAACTTCATTATTGAACAAATAGGTCCTCTTTGGTCTTCTCCTGCCTCTTTTCAGTGGACTCCATCTCTTTTAGATTGTAACCAAAGACTCCTATAGTTCAAAGGTTTATAATCATTAAATTCACAGGAAATCTATTCCACATATGCAAGCCACAGTGTCTACTTTCACATAAACTATTTTCTTGAAGCATTAGTTCCTGGGATACAAGGGAGTGCAAGATTCATATCTTTGAAAGGATTTGTATCCATCAAATGAAACATCTGCCAACTGCACCCAACTTCAATGTGAAGTTTTATCCCAGAAATAACTTGGTGGATTTAGCTGTAATTTCTATACAAGAGTTTTGGAAATTAGTTTCATAAGTTATTGACAACAAGAGTACAGATAATTGACTGACTAAAGGAACAGGTTTTATCAAATGAATAAACACAAGTCAGCTGGTGAAAGAAGGCATCACCTCACGCT
The DNA here is from genome assembly GCA_037074615.1 of Leucaena leucocephala. Taxonomy (NCBI): domain Eukaryota; kingdom Viridiplantae; phylum Streptophyta; class Magnoliopsida; order Fabales; family Fabaceae; genus Leucaena; species Leucaena leucocephala. The sequence continues at coordinate 20,573,696 of CM073556.1, read as the reverse complement.
TGAAGGAAGATAAGCAGAAGGATTGATACAACACCGTAATCTAAGGTTTGAAGCGCTAAATACAGAGACTGTTGCATCTAAAAAGCTGGCATATATCAGTTGGCTATCACATGAGAAAGTCGCGTGTGATATTGGAGCAGCAGAATCTCGGGGGAACCACTACAATTCAAATTAGCTATATCAGATAAATATATAATTGAGTAAAGTTAATCACATAAAACACATGGACCTTAATGTATTTACCTGCTTCAGACATTCTAGTTTCGATGTTTCATAAATTGCAAGTTGAGTTTCATGTACAACCAAGAAGTGTATCTGATCCAGATGAAACTGTACACGAGTATCCGACATCGCTGTTGGAGCTCTCCCAGCAGGAAGCTGTAAAAATCTGGTCTTCTGCTTTTCCCATCCATCAGTATTCCAAACACATAGCTGCAAAACACAGAACTCGGTGATGAAATGATGACTATCAACACGATAACTTCTAAAGACAGCATTGCCAATGTTATGTAAATTAGATTCTGGATCTGCAGAAAAGGTCTACATTTATTACCTGAGCATCAGCCCCAGATGATACTAGCACATTCAATACATGAGAGAAAGCAAGACCGGTTATTCTTTTAGTGTGACCTTTCAGTTTACTTTTAACCTGCACAAAGAGCTCTCCATAAACCTCAAGGATCTAATCACAAGTCCTGATACTGTTTCAGAGATTAGACGGTATCGATACCTCGTCCACACGGACGTTATATATCTGAATGGTGGAATCATCCATGCCAATGGCAATAATATTGTTATCCTGGGGATGGAAAGCAAGAAAGGTGGCTGCAGGTGGTGGAGGCATGAATGTTGTCATTGTCTGCAAGTAAGCAAAGATCAAGATTGAATCAATTGCAACACAAAAATATGAATAAACAAGGGCTAGTAGATCACCTTAAAAGTCATCATATTGAACAAGGAAATCTTCCCTCCAGACGCGGACATTACATAAGAATCATTTTTGGAGAGAGCAAAGCAGGGCACGGCATCCTCAGGATTGCTGTCGGCAATGTCATTGGTCATCAGGATGCCACTTGATGGTTGCCATAACTGGGGTGACACACTAGCAGTAGCCTGCAGGTTGAAGCACCAATATAAAGAAATAACATGATTCCTATTCCAAATTTTATTATAGAAGAGCATGATATAGGTAAATTCACATAATCTCACACCACACCTTGCCAGAAGAGTTTCGCTCACTCCGCTGCCATTTCCATAGGAAATGAATAGCATTTGATGACAAAGCCAATATAGCATTACCTGAATTTGTATATATCAACCTTGATATCTGCCATAAAAAGAAATTGAGATAATCAGGATTCGACATCCTCTCTTTTAGAGCCAACAAAGTACAGATCGAAGATAGCACATAAATAGCATACCTTTGTCACTCTTACATTCTCAGGTAGTTTCATGGATCTACACTGAGATGGCTCACTGATTTCAGTGAGCTTCCATATCTTTGACTTGTCATTGGACTCTTCAGTTATTCTAGGCTTGACATCACCCAAGTTTCGGGAATCGCCATTCTGAAAAGATGCAATCAACTTGTCAGTTAAATAGTTGATGGTACCAGTCATGATGAGATGCTCGCTCTACAATCCCAGAAAGGATCAGCATGATAAAATGCATCATTTATACCATGATGTGTATGTTGAGAAACAAAGAAGAAAAAACTCTAGAAGTAGCATGCAGAAAAAAAATGACAAGTTTTAATTATATGAAAACAAGTTTCGACGGACCATTCCAGCAATAGCTACCACAGATGAGCCCCTCTCTGCAAGTGCAGCACTAGTTGCGACGGCAGTGGCAGCTGAAATAGGATTTACTGTAGGCTGCTCCAAAACAAGCATTACATTAGACTTTGTTGATAAATTCAGGAGAGCACCATGACATTCTAGAAGTTTACCTTTGTCATGGCTTCAGATGTTCTAGATGAGTCATATAAAGAATTCTCAAAAGCCCGCAACAATCGAATACCATCTGCATTGGCTAAAATTTTAATCCCATTTTCATTTGCAGAAACGGCCAATAGAGTTCCATCCTTGTTGAAACGAATGCGCGGGCTTGCCTAGAAATCATATAAGGCAGTTATAAGTAACTACCATTTCCAAGAGATTATCTCCCCAGTTTGCAATAAATGAATGAAGCTTACTGGAAGGCCTCCATCAGCATCAATAGTCATCAAAAGTTGAACATTGTCCATGTCCCAGAATTTAATGGAGAAATCATCGCCAGCAGCCAAATATCGATTTTTTGTTGTATCAAATTGTACAACACCCAAAGATCGCTTGCGGAATCCTAGATAAGTCCTTTTGACTGCTCCTTCACTTTCATTCCACTCAACAATAGAGGACTCACCATCTTTGCTTGTCCCACATGAAAAAAGTCTGTAATATACATAAACAAAATCCAAATGTTTGAACAAGAAAGTGATGAAAATAGATATCTTAGTTGATCATACAAGAAATAGAACAGGAAAGTAGGCATCGTTGAGAATATTGACCTTGTACCATCAGCACTGTAAGCCATCGTTGTGCACCAACGACCAGGAGCATCATAATCAACACGAGACCCCAAATTGTCGTACAACCAAGCTTTTATCTTTCCATCTAATGCTGTTGAAAATATGAACTAGAACAAGAAAGCACATAGTATCAGAAAGATTCAAGAACTTTTCTTTAGGCTGATCATTTAGGATAACAAAAGGATTTACAAAATTCTCCACGTCTTGCACCTGAATGTTTTCTTTATAATGAGGGCAGACACTATAAACTGGAGCCTCATGACCTTCAAAAGTATACTGTTTTGCACCCGTGGCAGCATCCCACACCTTGAAGTACCAAAATTAGTAAAGAAACATTTAACAAATTACCCATTTGAGAAAATCAAGCCATGCCTTGGAAAACTTACCTTAATGGTCTTATCATCACCACATGTTATGACGCAGAGTTGCTTATTAGGGTGGGAAAATGCCAGATCATTTACTCCACCAACATGAGCATCAATCTAGAAAAAAATAAATAAATTAAAGAAACCAATGCATAATTAGAATCAAAATGATGTTCCAGTTTTTATATTTCAACAAATATTTTGTTCATTACCTCCAGGTGCTGTCGTACATCATCCCCACTGTTGTAAGAGTATATTTGAACAATGTGCCTTGAGTAAGCAACTCCTGTTTGTTTAAAAGTTGCTTACAAAAAATATTAGATATTGGCCTAGCTGAATTCTCAACTAAATCAATTAAAACAAATTCAACTCACCAAACAAGGCACCATCAGGACTCCAGATAACACGGTTGACAGAAACACTGGGATCTTTGACAAGAGCAGCCTACATTTAATGAATGATTAGTTTTCTTTTCAGACATAACAATATTACAAACACAGCATGGTAAAAATTGAATACTTCTGAGAAAAAACAACCTGCAGTGGCATTGAACAGGCACTAAGATCCCACACTTTGAAATTTTTCAACACAAGTCGCTCACGTGAACCTACTTCCCACAATGCTATGTCCCCCACATTAGTACCAACTGACATAGTCGTGTCAAGAAAAACAGTCAATTGCTAATATGAATAAGAATAATAAAGATAGTTTTCAACAATAAAGTTAATGAAACCATTGAAAGGCTTTAGAATAGCAGCATACCAAGAAGCAGGGTCTGTTGTACTGGATGAAAGTCCATGCTCATGGGAGATGGACCCTGATTGAGTATTCTTGTGACAGTCTTTGGTATGTCATCTGTTGCAATAAAAGCCTGACCATGTCCATGACCTGGGAATGCTGCTGGCAACACATTAACAGGTAGATTCAACTGCAAAAACAAGATTATGATATCAGAATTCTGAAGGACAAACCTATACTTTCAATCATCAGTTAAAAAATGTCATAGCGAGTATTTCAAGACCATGCGCAAGTAAGCGGGAGAAGCTTACCTCATCTGAAATCCCCATGGGCCTTGTTCTCTTAGAAACATGATCAGAATCTCCAGATGGGTAGTCAGCAGAAGGGTTTGTTGGAGGAGTCCTAGGATGCTTCAAAACAGCTTTACAAGACAATGAACCACATCCAAAGTAAAAGATCAACCCAAATATGTCCAAGGAGATCTTAGGACAGCTACATATGAAGACTTTGAGAGAAGAAAACAAAAGAATGAACTACCAGGAATCGATGGAGCACCAAGACCTATAGCTCCTCCTCCAGAAACTGCAGCATGAGCTACAGTGGTTGGATTTGACATCCAACCCGCTAGAGGTGTTGGCACGGGTGCCGGTGTAGGTTGAAAAGGCTGTACACACAAGGCGTCAACACAAAATTGCAAACTTAGTAAAAAAAACAAAAGAAAATGAAGAGATACATGTTGCAGTGCCTATAACACCAAATTAAGGTAGACAATCAGTTTCATAACCCACCCCATGTGCACCAAGAGGAGGAAATCCGCCAGCTTTTGGTAAGGCTCCAATTAATGGATTATTAGCAGGTGATGGAGCCCGTGCACCATTTGGCTGTCCACATGAATGGTCCACAAAAAGAGTTTTTATATCTGGATTTGGCCGTGGATTCTTACAAAGTTGGTGCTGCCAATTCAAGCTGCAACCCAAATTTTATCACAAGCATTAAAATTTAACTTAATCAGTAGCCGTCTACAATGATAAAGCAGAAGTGGTAGCTCTGCTGCAAAACAATTATTGATCATTAATGAAAGTTTCGCATCCAAACACACTGTCCAGGAGGTAAATAGACTCCATCTACAATCAATAGCATTCGATGGCATGAACTTTATTATTGATGAAAATTACATACGAGCTTATTGGCATAAGATATAACCCAAGCATGCATCAATGCACACAAAAATTGAGCTCATTTGATATCTAATTATGGTACAAGATACAATATAATCAACTTTGCCAAAGTATACTAAAACTATATCCCATATGCAGCATGTAACTATTTTGATTTGAGTGATATGGCATGTTTACAAGACCTACCTCTGATTGATGAGAGTTCGTAACCGTGAGTTTTTAAGGTTGGGAAATTGCAACTTGTCACGGAATAAGGGATTCGCTTCAATCAGCTTTTTGAGCTCAACTAACATAATTGCTCTTGCAGATTTCGTGTCACCATACTTGGACAGTTGTTCATTTTCCCTACCATATCAGAAACTTAATGAGCATCTGAAGAACTTCTACACTGCAACCATATACTGAAGTTAATATATTCATACCTAAAATTCTCCAGTGTCAAAAGCTGTGTGATTTCCTTAAACAAATCTTCATTAAACGTGGCAAAGACTTTCAAATCCTTCACTAATATTTCTACAGCCTTGGACCGATCATGCCTATCGAAATTTAATAAACAGGTTAACCAAAGTTTTATATACTAGAATGTTGACAGTAAGCAGAATCAAATGTGAAACCAGTGAGCTTACTTATCTAATGCCTCAAGGTATTTTTGCTTTCTTATCTCAAAAAATATCTTCATGGAGTAGCGATTATCATCTACTTTGGTGAAACCAGAGAGGTATCTTTCAACCTCATCCCAATTGCCATTATGCACTTCATCCTCAAAATATTTCATGTTAAAGAAAAACCCAGACTCCTGCTCAAGCCTATTAATTTTCATTTCACAAAAAGGGAGAAAAAAAAATTAATGCAACTAAAAACAAAAGCCAATAGTGAAAAATGTACAAAAATCGTAATAAAAAATAAGAAACAAAAATGGCACAAGCCCCACTTGTGAACAGTTTCTTTGAACTTTTCCTCATCCAGAAACTGCAAGATCAAGAACACCAGTTCTCTGCTAAGAGACGACATCGTCACTGTCTCGCCGTCGATTAGATACGCACTAAAATGAGCACTAATAGACTAGATCTGCAAATTTTTGAAAAGGGGAAAAAAGAAAATAGATTAATAACACAACGGTTAGCTACGAATGGCTTAAAAATCACCGGAATAATAAAACACAAATAATTCAAATCCATAACTAGAACGAAATCATTTAACCAGCCGCAGCTTTTCATTTAAAGATAAACTACCATTTTTGTCAAATTAACTACACCAAGCCGATGTGGGTAGCGAAATCAGCTTGAGGGGAAGAGAAGGGGGGGAAATATGAACAATTTGACTCTATCCTAAACGATCAAAGCGGGTCAAGAAAGCATCTTTAATCCATAAGGGAATCGAAGATGCAAGAGAGGGGGAAAAAAAGTGTACAAGGAAAATAAAATAAAGGCAAGGGCAAAGACAGAAAGAAAGAAAAAGTTGGAAAAAATAATAAAACTAAAATACCCAGAAAAGCTAAAGACTTTAAAGCAACAGATTCACCAATATGAGAGAGAAAGTGTGTCTGTGTGCCCTGAGAAATTCTCTCACCTTTGAAACCCAGCAATCGGCAACACCTGGGAAGAAGAAGCGTTGGAATATTGAAAGGAACAAACAGACCAGAAGAAGAAGAAGAGTTTAGGTGAAAGCTCTCTCTCTTATCTTTCTCTCTCCTCAGCTGGGACTTTCTCTCTCCTCAGCTGGACTATTACATGTTCTTTAACTTCTCGCACCACAAAGCAACTTATCTCTAGAAATGCTTATATGCAAGGACAGTTGAGCTAGCAGGAAGCGGTGTTTTTTTATATGGGAGGCGACAGATAGGAGGTGATAAGTTTATCAGCTTATCACCGATAGGTGCTCTGCATGAATGATACGTTGAGGTGAAAGAGATGACTTATATGATAAGTGCAATGACACATGGGGCCCACTAAGCCGGCTTCAATTCGTCTTTTAAATCGGCTCGAAATCTGGAGCTGCCAGTTGTCTTTCAACTTGGACAAAAAAAATGTAGGGAACTCGGGATAATGTGGGAAATAGCCTAAGATTCTTCAATTTTTCTTACCCAAAAAAAAAAATTATGTTCCAGAAAATTGTAGTAATTCTATGTTTGAACTACTGCTATAATTTCTCTGAGGTCAAACAAAATTATTATACTTTTAAAATAAATACAAATTTTAGTATAACATGTGATGATTGCAAGTTTTTTTTTTTAATTCATGCCAAAAATTAAAAATATATATATAACTTTTTAATTTAAAAATCCCTTGAGAGTATTTTGACTTCATAGGCATGACTTTAAGCTTGCTTAGATCCTTTGTATTTTTAAAAGGAAATCGGTATATCATATATTTAAAGAAAGATGAATTAGGAATGTGAGACTAATATTAAAAATTTTCATTTTTTAACTCTTTTGATATTTATAGAATATTTATTACATTTTTTTATGTTGTATTTATTTAATATTGATTTATTTTTCCGCAGTTACACTATGAGTTTAAATAAAGATAAAATTGAAAACCTAATTATTTTTAAACATAATTAATAAGTTTATAAATTATAATGCTATAATTGCTATAATTCTCAATGAGTTTTAAAACTTTAGTTAATCTTTAAGTGATAATGTTAGAAATATTACATTATAAAAATGATTTATGTATTATTATAATAAAATCACTTTAAATCCAAACTTGGCACGAGGAGTCTTGTTTAGTGGAGGAGCATATAATAATTGTTTAGTGTGTGTCATGGGATGTACATTTAAGTATTCAATAATACAAAGATGAATCCTATGGTTGAAAAGTAGAAAGTAGTAAGATTATGAATATATTATATTCTTTCCATTTTTAATTCCAATTAGACGTGGCCCCCACTTCCTTGTACGAATTTTTTGTAATTATTAAATTTTAATTCCTCATCACCTTAAAAATGCGTAATATTAAAAAATATTAGATAAAATATTTAATTATAATAATTTTTATAAAGTATCTAATAATAATATTAAATTATATGTCAACTTATAAATTAAATAAATTAATTTTTAAAAATAATAAATATTAAAAATAAAATAAAAAGTAAAATAGTATCTAATGCTATAATATTATTTAATATTAAGGTGTTAAATATAATTAAAAAGTAATATTAAGAATACAGGATGCATTAAAAAAATATAATAAATAAAATTATAGTATTATATATTATTGGAAATAGTATCATAATATTAAATATATTATAAATAAAATTAAAATATTAAATAATATTATTTAAAAATAATATTAAGATATTTGATACTAATTTATCAGAAATTCTATAATTAAAATGAAGATAAAAACGGTACAGTATATTAATTAATTAAATTGAATTGCGGGCATTACCAGGACTAGGTGTGTGTTTGGATATCACGTTTAGGAATAAATTCTGGTCAAAATTGCGATTTCGAAAATTTTTATACAAACAGTTATTTTTGTTGAGAATTGATTCTAGGCAAAACTTCAGTTTGAAACCTAGGTTTTGAATAAGCTACTGAAAATAGCTTTTTCTTTGAAATATAGGTTTTAGATTATCCAATTACTATTATACCCTTATTTTTTCTTACACCCTCTCTCCTCTCTCCTCTCTATTATCTCTCATCTCTCTTATCTTATATCTCTTTTCTCTTTCCTCTCTCCTCTTTCTTTTTCTCTCTCCTCTCTCCTCTATCCTCTCTCCTCTCTCCTCTCTCCTCTTTATTCTCTATCATCTTTTATCTCTCTTACTTTTAATCATATCATACCCTTTTTAGTAATTTACTAATATAAAAAGTGATTCTACTACTAATCATCCAAACATCTCTATTCCCAAAATCTATTCTTCTCAAAATCTATTTTTCCTAAAATCTATTCTCCAGAATCTATTCTCCAAAAATTAATCCAAACACACCCTAGGAAGCTGTATTGCATTGTAGCCAAATTATGGCCATTATTATTACTTGAAAGCCATGGAAATATTTAATTTATTAGGTACGATAATTGCCGAGAAAGTGATATTAATGAAGGCTACGATCCCCCTAGGAAACGACAAAATTTATAGGACCGGACCCCCAAAGAGTTTGGCCCCAGATTTGGGGTAATATTACGGACGATGCCATTTGGGTGAGTTATGACCAACTGACATCCCCAGGATGCCGTACGTTTGTAACGTGTGAAACTGATCGTTTCCTTCGAAGAAAAAGGGTTGGAACATGATACGTCGAAAATTTAGATTTTAAAAGAGTTTTTTATTTAAATTTAAAATTAAATTTTAAAAAATTAAAATAAATAGTTATATTTATTCAAAAATATTTTGTAGATAAAATTATGATATAAAATTATAGTTTAGATAAGTTATTAGAAATAACTTATAAATAGTATGAGAGTTTATATACTATTTAATTACTATTTTATTATTATTATTTTTTTACACTATCTTTTATCTTTCTTCTCCTCCGCCCATATCTTCTCCCCACAACAATTTATGTTCGACAGGTCGTCAGGTCGCTAGCTTTTGGAAATAGACGTCGTTAGCCATGAGAGATGCTCTGAGGTCGCTGGGCTCTTCTCGTCATCTTTGTTGGTAGTTTTGTCTCTAGTGGCTGTCGCTGTGATTTTGTCTTTTTGCTGTTGATACTTCTTCCATCTAGATCATTAGCGTTTCTCTATGCTGCTGCTTCTTCTTGATGGGAAAGAGCCAGAGATAATAGGGGGAAAAGAAAAAAAGAAAAATTATTTTTTTATCTTATACTATTTCTGGTAATTTATCAATTACAAAAGTATTTATAGTAATAACTATCTAAACACTCGTTTATTTAAAACTATTTTTTTTGTAAATTTTTATCTAAAAACTTTTGTTTAAAAAAACTTTTTAAAATTTTTTTATAAACTATTTTTTAAAAGTAAACAAATCCGAATATAATAGAAGTTATCAATCCAATTGATATTTGGTTGATACTAAAAAAAATGGTATAATCAAAAAATTATATTTAGTTAATTTAAAATGACAGAAAACTAGGTAAAAAATATATAGATGATCATAATACCTTTAATGAATCTTTATTAATTGATAAGTATTTATTAATTACTTATACAAAATAAATAAAAATAATATATGATATTATATACATTAAATAATTATATAAATATTAGTTAATATATTAATTAATATATATATATATATATATATGGAATTAATAAGAAAACAAAACAAAAGTAAAATCGATTTTCCTTAGCCCAAACCAATTTCATTGGTATAAACTCAGTCTGAAAAAAAGAAAAAAAAGGACCCCTAGTCACCAAGCTTCTTTTACTTGGCCGCCTCTATCTCTTCTCCATTATTTCCTCTTTCTCTTCCCTCTCTCACATGACCATAGTCACCATCTTCTTCCTCTCCACTACTATCCCCCATCCTCTTCCTCCCTAATGTCACTTTGATGGCGTTAAGAAGCTTCGACATTGCCGTCATCACCGATTATAATTCAGAAACATTGTTGTTGATGTTATCACCATTTAGAACTCAAAAGCGTCGCTCATCAACGTTGTTGTCGCCATTGCCTTCGTCTCTGCATCTCAAACTTCTAGCTTTGAGATTATCTCATCGCTATCACCTTAGTCACTGTCTCTACTTCTCAAATTCATTGATCTCCAGCTATCAAAGATATTACTGTATATCTATTTAGAGGCAAATGAATCATTAGTCATGATAAAAAATGGGATCCCACCAAAATAAGTGGGATTCTATTTTTCCTTATTTGCTAGAAAATCACCTTTCGCGGGAATTTTTTCTCACCTCTTCTTCCAACCCCAACCAAATGGGCGCCGCCAATAAAAAAACTCTAAATTTTTTATTTCCCTTCACGCATTTGTAGCCAACCAAACGAGCCCTCAGTGTTTTATTATTATGTAATCGCAAATAAGATAAATAGTTTAAAAATATGAAAAAAATAAAAGAAAAATACTCTAAAAAAATAATAAATTTTAAATCAGATCTATTAACAATAATATATATAATATTAATACCATAAAATTATGTTTTGATATTTATTGTTTTTTAGAATATTTTTTTATTATTTTCCCTTTTAACTACTCCTTATCTTAACTATACATATAAGGCAAAGTTTTTACAACTTATTTAATCCTAATTATAGTATAAAGATATATTATTGGATTCTTTTTCAATATTATCCCTCCATAAGTTGTTGGCAACCTTTTAATTTTTACATGCATTTTATTGTGGTCATTATGTACTAGAATTCAACTAGAATTGTCTGGTCAATGTCATATCAGTGAATCAATCCTATGACTAGTCTCTTAAAAGTTTTAGATAAATCATCAAATTAAATTTTATATTTTTCTTTCCTTATTAAACTTAAAATAATATTATTTTGAGTTAAATATGTATAATTTATGCATGATTATTTCATTTACTCATAAATTAATACTTATTTCTATTTAAATATTATTTTTTAGAGTCTATGTGAATATATTTGTATTTATAATATTTTAATTATAATTGGATCACTAATTCTTAAATTATTATCTCAATTATTTCAATGATCAAGTTGATTATTAATAGGAGTTATGTTTAACAAAAAAAAAAGAGTTAGTATCTCACAATATAATAAATTAATATTTATATATATTCTTAAAGAGATACTTATATTATTAATATAATAATGTATCAAATAGGATTATATTAAATAATACACATACTTTAAAAAAAAAATCAGAACCTTCGTACCATTTTTTCCAATAACTAAAAGAAAGAGGATAATATAATTATTATTTTTTAATTGATATCGTACTCGTACGATACAGAAAGAGTAACGATAAAATGGGGACTGAGTCGACAAAGCGAAATTGAAATAATTTTAAAAAATATATAGGAGGCTGAAAATGTGAGGTGCGAGATGTACTGTGTTTGCGTTGTTGTCGCTGTCAAGAGCGTACGTCTGCCTCTTGTTCTTTTCTCCACCACGTAGCCCATAATAAAATAAAGCTGTCTTGTAAGGATTTGGCAATTTTTGTTAATACCACGTTGGGTATGAAAACTTTTTCTCTAATTCAAATCAAAATAAACAATTTGAGATTTTAACAACTTTGAATTTGAATTTTCAACCATCATACTTCTTTTGAAAAGTCAACCTAATTTACTTGGTCAAAACCAATCAACTGATACATTTATTTTATAATTAGTCCAATAAAAAGTTTTGTTTTAATTAATTATATTAGATTTTATGTATTTTATATGAATATTCTTTTTTGATAGAATTTTATGTGAATATTTTATTTATTTATTATTATTATTTTAAATTATACGTGAATATTTGTGTGTACTATAATTAAATTATATTTATTTTAATCATAATTGATTTAACTTGGCGTTGGTCTCGATTTGAACCACTAACTAACTTTTTTTTTGGTCAATTGACTTCTGGGGTTTTTAACATTATCTCAAACAGGCCACTAGTGTGTAATAATATAACTTCTTCGTGTAATGAAAATAAATCAGAAATATATATTTATATATATATATATATATAATAACATAAGAATATGGGAGAAACTATAGAGAGAGCAAATTGTAGAAGGCAAGAACAAGTACATATAAAATATAGGCACCGAAAAAGATGGATCTATTTTCAAAGGGAATCATGTGTGTTGACTGTTGAGTCCATAGCCTTGCCCTAGTTCAACCCTCTAACTCACCTGGACCCTTATTTTTATATATATATAAAAAAATAACCTATAATTTATTTATAGTTTATTTTTTAAATTTAGACTCTTATAATTCGATCCATTATAAGTATCCATTCTCGAAAGTAAAAAACTGTAATTTTAATTTATGAAATTTCTTTCGTCGTCGTTTTAAGACCAGTACATCTTTATAAATGAAATTTCAATTTAGACAACATAATCTACAAAGACCTTATTTAATTTTTTTAGCCAAAATAGTTAATTTTATTAATATTTGGAGAGAGAAAAGTATTACATTCACTAATAGCCAAAGCCAACAAATTACTCAAAAAAACTACAAGTACAAACTATCCGACAAAAGCTCACCAAAAAAACCTAAGAATACAGTCAGATAATATAAAGAAAAAAAGAAAATAAACAAACAATTCACACAAACCAGAAAAAAGGGAATAAAAGTAACAAGTCAAAACATAGCTATATATAACTACTAAATAGCACCATCCCCCATCCACGGCATTCTTCGTTGTACCATTCTCCAAGATCAAAATCAAGGGAGGTGATGGCGTTTCCACCCACCCCTATGACCACAACACCCCCCTACCCCATTTTACACCAATCCAATCTGCCGCCATATAGGAAATATTGTAAAAACTTGTGGATTAATTTTGTAAGGAAATAATTATGGCATAAAATAATATAGGAGACCCATGGATGGAGATTGACATGCTTCTCCCACCATTACTTTCATTTGTTTTCTTCCTACCGAACAAAGTAACACCATAAGTGCCTCTGTCTCTTTCCTTTTCTTTCATCACTTTTTTTTACTTAATTAATAATTTGTTTCCTATTTTTTTTTTAATTGAAAAAACCTAGCTAGCTAGAGGTTGTGAAGTTAAAAAAAAAAAAGTACATGTCATTCATTCATGGAGGATTCCTTTTCAAAAACGCATATATAGAAATATAAAAAAAAACAAAAATAAGGAAACTTAATCCCAAAGAGAAAAGGAAAGAATAAAGAGAGTGGAATCGTGCGGTGAGAGCGACAAGCTGCCTATTAGGGTGGTCCCACCATCCACTTTGATATTCAAACCAAGTACGCTATTTATAAGTTAATTAATTTTTTAAATAAATTAATAAAATTAATTATACTTAAAAATAAAACTATATTATATATTTTTTTAATTTATATAAATTAATTAATTAATTTTTATATTAGTTACTCCCTCTCTATTTTTTTTATAAAAAAGACACTTTTTATATATAATATATTTCTGATTTTAAGAGATACTTCTTAATTTTTTACTTTTTTATAAACTTTCAATTATATTCTATTTAATTATACATATTAATTTCGCTCTCCCTCCATCACACCTTTCCTTTCTTCTACATATATCTTATTTCTAATATTTTATTTATCATCTCTCTTACACTTTTTCTCTATAAATAGGGTTAATCTTGATAAAAACTTTATATTTTAAATATATTTATTATATTTAACTATTTTTTAATAAAAATATTTAGTTAAATGTCTCATAAAAATTAACAGAGGGAATATAATTAATTTATTTACTATTAATAAAGATTTTGCTGTCATTTCACGTAAATAAAGATATCCGTCGTTAAAATAGAATGGGTATCTTATATATCTTAAAATTTAATAGTTATCCTATATAATATTTTGCCTAATACTCCCTTCGATTTATAATACAAATTACTTAAACTTATTTGCTAGAATCGAGAAAAATTAGTTGTATCCTTAAATTTGACTAAAAATTATTTCAATTTTCATCTTTACCCTTAATAAATACTACAGATTAATCTTTTTATTAGCCTACTTTCAATTTATTAAGGGATTTGCTTGTTTTAGTAGTCCCTTGATTACATGTATTTCTCCCAATTTTATATTCCCCTTTTAACAAAAAAATATTCCCCTTTTAATTTATTCATTATAATAATAATAAAAATAAACTTCAATTCCATCATCATTTGTAATTAATTCGGAATTAAATTAATCTCCAACTAATTAATATGAACGACTAAGAAGGATACTTTTCCTCGAAGCTTCTTTCTTATTGATCCTTTTTTCCTACCTTATAATGAATCTTATTGTGGTGACGTTTTTCTTTCCAACTAATCTTATCAAGGAGGCTGTTGACTGCAGAGTGCAGATGCACGATGTACCCAACAAAAAAAAAATTGTATATTTTTTTTATTACCTACCCAGTTCACTTTAACTATATCTGAATTTAACTCGTATTATATATTTAATTATGGTAGATAAATTTTCTAATAATTTTTTTATACGTTAAAACTTAAATTTAAATTTGAGACATTACTTAAACAATATCGAACTATTTACCATTCGAACTAACCTCTATCGATAATTATATCATTCTTATTTCCCAGGTATTTTGCTCACTAACTTTTTTACTAGCCCCTCAAAATCGCACCTTTAATCAAACGTCCTCCCACTAAGAAATCTATATCTAAATTAACATAATTGTACAAGTCAAAATGGCTAGGGTAAATATTTTGAAGTATATACTCCTTCATCTTAATTATAAAAACTAGTTATAAAATTAAATTTTATCTTAAATATAAGATATCTATCATTTTCATCCATAATATTTATTATTTTTTTAAATTAATTTATTTAACCTATATAATATTATTATATAAAAATATTTTAAGAAGATAATGTTACTGTTGTTATACTTGAATAATTTATTTAGCTTGTTTAATTTATTTAAATTAATTAAATAATTTTTATATTAAAAATTAGGTAAATAATATACAGTTATATAGTACTAGTACTACTGATATAATTCCCTCAAGTCTTAAATATTAGAGTTAGTTATGATATTTATTTTTATCTTAAATGTATAAGTACTATAATCTATATAGATTATACGGTCTCTCAAATTTTTAACTTTTCTAAATTATTTTTGTTAGTTACACATAGTAGATGAGTCTTTATAACGAAATAGTTTAAATGTAAATAATTACTTAGAGTGTTTTAATTTTGACGGGTACTAACACATATTTTTAAGAAATAATTAATTTTTTAATATATATAAATTAATTATTTAACTCTTATATTAAAAATTAAAGAAAGTATTAATTACTAAATTATATATTATTGGATCGAAAGATAATTCTATATTTCTATGGACGCCATTTTTTTTAAGCTAGAAGATTGGACCTTTAATCATGTTTTAGTGAAAATGTAAAATTGAGTTCTTTTCACTCCACCCAACCAGCATCACAGCTAATAATATCACGTAATTTTCTCCCTAATTAATTGAAAAAAACAATTGTTGCTTCTCTGATTACTACAATAGTTTCTTTATTTTTTTTAAACCAAATATTTATCCTTTTTCCCAAAATATGCATTAAACATTCAAAATAAGGACCTGCCTCATTCAATGAAGATTTCCTGAATAAATCACCATTATTGCCATTATACCATTAGGAAAAAATAAAAGCAAGTCTAGAAAATATTCTTAATCTATGTAAACTAGACTGATTATTAGTTGAACTATTTTTTCAACTAATAATCAGTCTAGTTTTCAATGTCTAATGGATTAGGGTTTTTCGTTTTTTTTTTATAAAAAAAAGAAAATCAACCAGAGATATGACGTTGATTGATACATTGGAATTTTTGAATTTATGATTACTTAAAATTCACACAACTTTTTTTTTTCTCTCCCAATAAAAAAGGTGTCATGTTCTTTCTTTCTTTTCCTTTTACGTTACATCTTGCGATAAAGATATGCCCGATGGAGAAAGTTAAGATGCTTCTTGAATTACTATTTTGAGATATGTATATTAATTTCACTTTAAAAATATATATAAAGCCTGTTTGATTTAAAATAAAATTATAATTTTATAAGTCATTTTAGATAAAATTTTAGTTTAGAGAAATTTTAAAATAAATAGTTATATTTGTCCATAAGTACTTTTAGGTCAAATTATAGTTTTGAATAAATTACTTAAACTAACTTTTTAAACAGTAAAATAGTTTATGGACTATTCAATTATTATATTACCCATATTTTTTCTTATACCCTCTCTCTTCTCCGCCCCTCTCTTCTCTTTTATCTACCATCTTTTCTATCTTATACTTTTAATCAAATCATACTCTTTTTAGTAATTTATCAATATAAAAAGTAATTCTAAAAATAACTATATAAACACTTATTTATTCAGAACTATTTTTTTTTCTATAAGCTCTTATCTAAAAACCTTTTTTCATAAGCTGTCTAAAAATCCGTTTTTTCCATAAATTTTTTTTTAAAATCTTATTCAAACACAACCACATAATTATAATTCATAATTTCTATTTTAAATTATGCAAAATCTAAAATAATATTAATTTTAATTTTTTATAACTTTTTATACCACATAGTATCTGACACTTTATTTTATATCTTATTATTAACTATTTGAATAACAGACTAATTTAGATAAAAATTTGGTGAGCAGGATGTCATTCCCCCAATCTAATTTAACTTTTTTTGCCTTATATGATTTAATAATTTATTTTAAAATATTGCATCCTTTATTTGTTTGTATCATTTCTTGAAATTTTTATTGAGAAATCTCAAAAAATAACCACTTAAATTTTAAAATTTCATATCAAGATTTATTATAAAAAAATATTATTTACTTTATAAGAGTAGTCAATAGCTTATAAAATATAATAAATAATTTAATTTAAAATTTTAAAATTCAACAAGTTGTTGTTTGGATTTTCCATCTTTGTTTCAGTGGGTCCTACAAAAATTGCAAAAGTTAATATATAATAGCCGTTTTAGTATTCTAATTTAGTACCTTTTCAATGCCTGTTTAAATAAAAGTTTATGAAAAAAAATATTTAAACAGGTTTTCGGAAAAAATATTTATAAGAGTTTATAAAAAAAAATAATTTTAAATAAATGAGTGTTTAGATAATTATTGTTAAAATAATTTTTATAATTAAAAAATTATCAAAAAATATATAATTTTATTAAAAATATGAAAGAGGAGATAAAGTAGAGAAGAGAGAAGAGAGTAGGTAGAGAAGATATACGAGAGATGAGATAGGAGAGAGGATGTAATAAAAAGTAAGGATAAAATAGTAATTAGATAGTCCATAAACTCTCTTATTGTTCTAGAAGCTAGTTTCAGTAGCTTATCTAAAACTTTGATTTTAAACCATGATTTAGTCCAAAAGTTTTTTTTAAACAAATATTATTGTTTATTTTAAATTTTTTTCGAACTAAAGTTTGGGACAAAAACTATTTTAAAATCGCGGTTTAGATACTTTCCAAACATACACTCAATCTTAAGTGTAAAATTTATTAATTATATAATTAATTTGTATAAATTAAATTACTTATTTGTGATAAGACACGTATTAGTTTTCTTAAAGGATAATTTCTAATAATATGCATGAAAAAAAACACTTCGTTTATGAAAAACATTATTAATATGTGTAATAAAAAAATAGAGTATAATCAATACAGAGTTAGTCTAACAGTATAAGGTCTCGTTAAATTTTTTTAAGTCTCAATTTAAATCTTACATAAGATATATATACTAAAAGGGATAGTCACATACTTTAAAACTGGATAAGTCGATTGCTTAAATATTTAGTAATAAAATTTAAAAAAAATGATAGACATAGATTGATAATATATTCTGTTTAAATGAGTAAAAAAATTATATATATGAGAGATAAAATTACTGAAATCTTAAATTTTAAAACAAAACAAACTCTTGTATTAATTCTAATATTTAGAATTAGAGGAATATAAGTATAAAAAAAATTTCTATTTGAATATAATAACTGAATATTGGGGGAATAAAAAGAAAAAAGAAAAGAAACATAGTAATTGATTGTCATGTGAAATTAGGACCTAACCTAACAATTCCAATCCAAAGAGTTGAAGAATAGTTAAGTGATGAGATGAAAGTGACTGTAGTTACAAATATAAATTAATCTTTTTGGCCAATTTTTTTTTTTGCCTTTACTTATTTATTTATTTTTCTTCTTTGGTATAGCACCCAACATACCATTATTTATATACTTCAATACGTTTCTTTTCATATATTATATAACATTCAGTGATTGAGTTTATTTACTGTTTATAATTCATAAATACAGTGACTTATTATACAATGTATATATATATATATATATATATATATATATATATAATATCCAAGCATGTAATAACATTTTGTGATAGCTAGATACATTTTTCATGTACTATAAATTTTATATTTTACTAGACATTTTTTTATGTACCATTTATCTTATAAATGGGATTAGAGGGGTGTGTTACATAGAATCTTAAATTATTTATATTGTTTATGATTTTTGGATATAAAAATAGAAAACTTTTGAAATGCTTTAAATTATTAATACTCGCCATGATCATAATAACAATGATGGGAATGCCGACACTGAAATAATATGATAATATAATAATCATATAAAAAGCAAACCACTTGGAGGCATTATGCTAGACAATAATAATCATATAAAGTTTAAAGATTTATTTATTGTATTTTTTCTTGCAATTTTTATTTTATTTTAAAAGCCACCCCTTATTTTACTATAATGACGTCTGGGATATATAGAAGCATATTGATTGTATACAAAATAAATGAATCTAATTAATGAGTTATATTGTTTAATTATAACTTACAAAAGATATATTAGTACAATAATTATATTGAAAAGGCGTCGTTGGTTGGAATTCTTGCAGCGATAGTAACAACACTGATAAGAATGCCAACACTGATAAGAAAAATTAATTCACTAGTGATTATAATTTCACTTGATTTTTTCTGTTGGTTTTTTTGTATTGGACCCTTACCGCTTTCTTAATTATAGACATTAATTTCTATATTCACAATCTATTAATTATGGATGACATGTAAGTTATCAAAAAATATAAAATAAAAAAGACATTTTTAAAAAATAATATAATAGAATAACATTTATCTATTATCAACATAAAAATAAGAAAGTATTAGGCTTATAACCGGGAATTTGCGTTTATATATGATCTGTAATTTGTTATCTGGTTGATATTGATCTTACATTCAATGCAAAAAATCTAAGATCTCAATATTATTTGTCTTCTCTAGCTAAAAAAAATATGTTATTTATTTTTTAAGTTTATAATATTTTTTTAAATATTTATATTTATTATATATATTAAGAGAGTTTTTACTTGAATGTAGAATGCAAATAATAATAGAGTTATTTTTACTAAAAATGAATAAATAAAAATAATATTTTAGAGATACTAATATTTTTTTTTAAATTAAAAAATTATCTCGTGTGTTGCAGGAGTAAAAAATATATTATAATTAATTATTTATAATTATTATAAATTTTTACTATAGTTAAAAATGTGAAATATTATAAAAAAATAATTTTGATCTTCGAAATATTTTGAACCTTTATTTTAATTTTTAAAAAAATTTAAGACCCATAATAATAATAAGTAATCTCATTAAAGTGGAGCTCAAAATATCTTGATGATTAAAATAGAATTATTAGTTAAAATTATGATTGGATCTTACAGATAAAGGAATTGAAAGTACTAATTTGAGGTAGCTCAAATCTATTTATATCTGAACTAGGTATTAATTACAAGATTTTAAGAGTATATTTGATAATTAAATTAATTAATTTTATTTATCTATAAGAATTAATTAATTTTTTTGTCTACCTGATTTACTAGAGTTTTTTCCTGACTACATCCGGATTCGACCCGCATCGCGCACCTGACTATGGTGGGTGAACCTCCCAACGGGAATTTTCTGCATACGCCAAGGCTCGAACTCGAAATCTCACTTAAATAATATCAAGCCACTTACTAATTAGATTAATTCCTATTAGTTTTATTAATAACTTTTACGTTCGAGGGGAGAAGTAGCATATGTGAAGTGGGCCATCATTTAGTTGGCGTAATTGTGAGGTCAAGCAACGATTTTCTATAATATATTTGACACACACGCATATATAAAAACATCAAAATCAAAACACATGTATTATGAGTTTTCATGTGAAAGCAACCATTTTATTGATTTATTTTCCATGCGATGCCACTTTAAATTATATTTGCTAAATTTATAAATTATACCAAAATCGCTTAGGCCAGTGGCCATAACCAATAACAAGAAGCTCATCTTATCAAGAGGCGTCTAAAAAAATAAAAGGAAAAAAATATGGCCATGCACTTACAAAAGAAGCTCATGGTTCATGAAAGCAACCCCTCCCCCTCTCCCTCTCTCTCTATATCTAATATCTAATATTAAAAAAATTAATTTTAAATATTAGGAACAGTTATTGAAAACGTTCATATTGTAAAATTTATAATCTAAATGTTCCATAGGACTCAAATTCTTAGACGAATATAATATATATTTAGTAGGTATAACTTTTTTTTTTATTATTATTGATAGATTACACACAGTTAAAAAAGAGTTACACACTTTAAAAATAAGTTATACTTAAATTTTTAAATAAATTTTAAATAATTTAAATAATAAAATTTACATTGAGAGATTTTTTAATAATTTTATCTAGGTAGTATCGATTTTCAAATGAAACTAGCTTTTTTAAAGATATTTTGTACATTCACTAGGTTTTTCTTCTTAAATTATCTATTTTTTTAAGTGAATAAACTTGAACGACCCATTTATTAAATTTCAAAGTACTAAAATCTTACATGGGTGCTTTTATATATTTTTATTATGTTTTAACAATAACAAATAAATTAATTAAATTTTACTATTGTTTATTTTTTTAACAAATACATCTGTAATTTGTCATACATATGTCAAATATAATTAGATATAACTCTAACGAATTGCATCATTGGAGAATCATAATAATATAACTCATTCTTTTAGAGTTACATTTTGTGTAATGCATAGACGCACACTAATTATGTAAGGATAGTACAGAAAAAATAATACCACAGTGTTTATAGTTTTATTTAATTTTTAATTAAGTTTCTATAGTTTTTTCTTTAAAAATTTTGAATTCTCATAAAACAATGACTTAATATAGATATGATTAATTTACAATCTATAATATTTAGTTATAAGTTCAAATCACATTATTAATATAAAGACTTTATTTATAGATAATTTATATATATATTTATAAACGCCCTTTTAACATAGGTGGTATCTTGACCTCAGAGAGTATCAAAATCCAACTCATATAAATATGTTTTTATATAAAAAAAATTTAAGTGAAATTATAAAAATTGAGAGATTAATTATTTTTAAATAACAATAATAAGAAAATAAATTATGGGTAAGAAATGCCGGTAAAGGTGTCTCCACTACTGAGGACCTCTCTATTACCTTTTATTTATTTAAAATTACGTAGTATTAATGCTTGATGTTATATGTTAAATAAACAAATAATACCCAATCCTATCAACTTTGTATGACGGTTGGATTTATATTATTTTAATATTTAATATTAAAATTACGTAGTTTTAGTTTTAGATAAATAGAAGGCAATGGTGGGATAAAAAGGCCAAACCCAAGAAAAGCACATCAAATCAAGTTGGATATATAGGGCATAAATGCGGGCCACCACCTTTGTCCGATTGGCAGTTACGTTTCAAACACAACTTCTAGAAGTCGGAATATTCGTTTACGAATGATAAGATTGGGAAAACATAGGTCACACACACACACACACACACACATATATATATATAAAAGGATTTGACTTAAGATGAAGCCATGTAGGTTTTCATAATAATTTGGCCAATATCCCATCTATATTTTATAATGTTGAATACCACCGTTTCATCAAGGAGCTCATGGGACGTTTGGTTATAAATTTTGAGCTCTCAAAAGTCTTTTTTTTTTTTTAAATAAAACAGTTTTTGGTAAAAGATGTTTGGATATTTTTTAAGTTTCAGTGTTTAATATATCTAAATAAGTTATTTTTTTATTTTTTTAAATAAGTTTGGATTTTTCTTTTTATTTAGAAGGAAGGATAAGCACTAGTAACAAATTGATATTATAAATAAGATTAAATAATCAACTTCCCACTTATAATAAAACTGACACGCCATTAGATGGATCATTGATAATAAGTCCAAATTACTTTTTAAACAACTCATAAATTAATTTTTTAAAATGGATTTAAATATAAATCTTAAATCTTATTATAAAAACCAACTTCTACCAAACTTAAAAAATGAATTTTGGATAAATTTAAATATTAAAAAATATATTTATTAGGAGATATAAAATAATTTTATACTCTAAATTTAAAAAAAAATTATATCTGAATTAAATAAAAAAAACCACAACACATATTTTGATAAAAAAAAATTTAGAAGATATATTGAATAAAGATCTTATGTTTAAACACTAAAACAATGGTCTGAAGTCTAGAGTACTAGGAGTAGTGTATAGACCCTACTTTGGGTTGGGGCGGGGAACCGGTCTAGATTTTAACAATTTATTATCCACACGCAAAGAATAATAAATGCATTCAATTGGAGCGCTAAAGTCAATAATATATCGTGGTACATTGAACAAGAGATGCTCGAAAGCAGAATGATGCGATATTGCGATGTACTATTGTCAATATCTCAAGAGTCAAAGCACCGCGGAATACTGAGGCGAGAAGAAGGGAGATGTTAAATATCGTAATCGTGACGAGATAATCGTGTTGATTACTCTCTTCAACCTACTTAATTCTTATAAACAACAATTATTCAAATTATACTAATTAAAAATAATAAATATATTAAAAATATAATTTTATTTAGGCTAAAATATAAAAATAATTTTTATTATATATCATATAATTTAAAAAATAATATTTAATACTTCATAACTAATTTTAATTTTTTTAAATATTTAAAATAAAATATTTATAACATATAAATATTTAAATAACAGTGACACTTAAAAAAATTAAATACTTAAAAAATATATAATATTTTAAAAAATATTTATAATATTGATTTTATCATATATTATTTAAATTATTTAAAATTATATGTAAATTATCAAAATATTATTTTTTAAATAAAATATTATATAATATAAATTATAAAATTATAAAAAGGTTAACTTTAACCATAATTTTTATAATAAGGGTTTGATAATTAAAATATAAAATATTAAAAAATTTTAATTTTAATTTTTAAAAATTATGGAGGTAATGAGTAATTAATCTAAAATTTATAAGGGTTTTATGTATTTTAGTCTTTTATTTATAAGAACATTAGATGTGAGGTAGAATAAGTGGAAAAAAAGATAAGAGATAATAAGATAGAGAAATATATGTAATTAATTGATACTTTTTATTTTTACTTTTATAAAAGAGATATAACAAATAATAAATATATATTTAAAATTATATTTTTAATTATAATAATATAAATAAATATTATTAATTACTTAATTAATATTTTATTCTCCATTGAATAAATTAGTTAACAACGATTTTATATATTGAAAGAAGTACTTTGTATGAAAATAAATATAAAAAAATTAAATAGGGAAACAGATGGTCCAGGATAGGAAACTGAATTAAATCATGACGCCACCGGCACTGTCATTATTGTACGGACGACATAGTCAAGTGGGTGGGTGGTCCAGTCCTTGACACGTATTGTTACCATTCTCCCCCGGTTAAGAAAAAAAATCTGGATTTTAATTAAGTTTTTAAATTAAATTATTATATGAGATAGATAACTACTCTATAAAAATTAATTAAATTATTTATTTATAAAAATATATGTTATTTTTTTAAAATATATTTTTTAATTATTTGTAAATTTTAAATTGTAACTCACTTATAATTTTAGTTTATTAACCATAACTCAATATAACTTGATATGATTCATGAATTTGTAGCTTGCCTGAGTCTCTTATTTTTTTTCACTTTTTATATTATTAAGGATTAAATTTAATTCTGTTCTCAAATTTTTTTAATAGATATAAATATTAAAAAAATTGGATTAATATTATTTTGATAGTATTAAAAAGGAGTAATATCGTTAAAAATATTATTATTATGATTCTATTTATAAATCATTTTTATTATATTTTATATATATCAAATAAAACTTTAAAATACATAAATCTATTTTAAAATTTAATAATTTTTAATTTTATCTCTATTTAATATATATTATAGTTTATGAGAATAAAATTACCATAATAATAAATTAAAAATAAAATTATATATTCATATAAAAAATTTAATGATATGATTTATAAGTAAGATTAAAAAATTTATTCTCTTTACCTTATAAATAAGATAAAAAAATAATAGTCAACTTTAATTTTTTAATAGTTAATATTAATTTTTTTAAAGATAATATAATTATACTGTTTTTTTTTATTATTTTAGAGTGATAATAATAATAATAAACTATTTTAATAGACATAACTCGCACGCAAAAACTTCTAAAATATGATTGAACTTTAACTATATTATTTATTCTTGTCATCTATAACTGGTTATACATGGCATAATTTTTCTTCCAACTCTACTCTACGTGGCACAATTCTTTACACTATTGGTTCTATGATGGAAGCAAATTTTTGTCTTACAGGATGAGTTATAGAGAACAAAAGATAATAATAAAAAAAAAATAAAAAATAAGCGATTCAAGTCACAATTATGTTATGAGTTTAGAAATTGAGTGACACTATATCATAATTAAAAATTAAATTATAAGATAATTAAAAGCCTACAAAATATTATTTGGATAAGTCTATTTAATTAAAAAATTTAATCTTTAATATAAGTTCATTTAAGAGAGTATTAATAAATATCTTTTTATTTTATTCTGATTGAAAATAGAAAGAGAGAATATAAGATAATATTTACTTTTAAATAATAACAAGTTAAAAAAAAATTAATATCTATTATTAAATAATTTAATTAATATTTTTTTATATATGAGGATTAGTTAATATAGATTTATATATAAGATAAGAGTAGTATAAAATTGTGCATTAAACCAAGTTGACCAAAAGAAAAGAGAGGAATTTGTTAGATGGCTAAGAGAGTTCTAATGGTGAGAGCGTGGGGCACAAATTCCAACTTAATATCTGTAATGACGATGTTAAATTGATAAAGATTAGTGGTAAGAAAGGGGACAAGAGCCAGACAGCATTTAAGGTGCACGCGAAGCAATGAGCGCGTGACGCGTTCCTTTGCTTTAAAATATTACCCGCCTTTTTTTTAAATACATTATCTCTTGTGGGCTATAGGCTAATCTTTTGTATAAATAATAATTTAAATTTATTTAAAAATTTAATATATTTTTTATTTATTATATCTATTCCTATAAGAGTATATTTAAAAGATAAATTATATTTAGACATATCAATACAAGCATAAAAAATAACATAATATTTTCGATTCATGGGGATAAGGAAAAGTAGTATTGTTAGTTTTAAAATAGGTAATATAATAAAAGGTCATGCTATGTTTGTAGGTATTATTCTTAACTAATTTTAATTAATATTTTAATTTATGTGATTTGGATAATTAATTTTTATAAAAAAGATGGGAAGGAGTAATTTTTTTTTTAAGTTACAATGTTTTAACTATATCTTATTTTCTTTATAAGTTGCACCTTGAAAATATTTAAGCATTTAATATACATTTTTATTTTTAATATTAATTAATTATATATCTTTCTTGTATATTTTTTCTCCTATTCTCACTTATTCTCTCTATAAATAAAGTATTTTTAAAAAATAATTATTTTATTATTATTTTTAACTAATTTTAATAAATTTTTTAATTCATATAATTCAGTTATTTATAGCTTTTAAAAAAAAGTGAAGTATATTTTAATCCAAAGAAGAAGAATACTCTTAACACCCACAACATAAATCTATTTAACCACATAATACGAAACAAAACATATTAGTTAGACGGTAGTTTTTTTGGGTCATCTAGTTAAAAGTTGGTTATAATATTAAATATGTAAAAAATTTATAAAGTTTTCCACATTCTCTATGGCCTTGACAAAAATCAATACTACTTAATAAATTAATTAATTAATTATAGTTTGATTGCATAGAAAAACAAAATAGAGAAATAAATATGAAGTGTTCTAAATATTATTAAAACTATACTTCCTCGATCAGAATGCAAGTCACCTTTCAAAAGAAATTTTTAGGACATTACATGAATCATTCAGAAATAATTAAATGTTTATTTACTAATTTTAATTGGGCAACTAATATCTATATGTAGCTCATCATATCTTCTAAATCTCATTAATCGGATAATTTCTTGTTTAAAAAAATTTAATAAATTAACTATTATTTTTTAATTCCTATGAGATAGTTAAATGATCTATATTTTGAATTTGAGAAAGTACTTATATTTTAGATTAAAAGAATATTCCTTTAATATAGAAGTGTGACAATGAAATAAAATAATGATAAAAAATTTCAACACCACTTGTTCAACATGTGCATCCATGACTGCAACTTCTATCTGTTCCCTCCTCAGATTCGGAAACCACTCCTAATTTTATAGGATATTTTTCACACACTTTTTCAAACCCCACTTATGAACCAAATTTTAATGAATCACCAAAGTGTCAACCCCATATTGTCTTGGTGACAAGGCTACTCATCCATAAATTCCACAATTTAAATTTGGCATTGATCTGTTTATGTAGGATAGAGATTTTTTTGTTGTCTTATAAATCATGTCATTCAATTTTTTAATATGAATGTATATTTTTACTATATGTTGATTATTGTGTAGATTTTATTTGTATAGAATATAGGGTATATTAAATAGAAAAAATTAAAAAAATTGTTTAATTTCAAATTTTTTTGACGATATTTTTTTATTTTAATAAAATATGTTAGAATTAACTTATATATATACTCAAATGTTGGAGATGACTCGGCTCTATTTTTAAACTATAAGATGCATTTAGAGGTCCTGTTTAAAATTATAACAAACTTTTTATATTTTTGGCACTATTAATAGCATGTCACACATAACACTGCATTAATATCTCCCTCGCTCATTCCACCTCCATAGATATTTTTTTTTAGAATAAAAAATATATATTTACATATTTTTTCTCTTCTCCTAGCTCTTCTTTTATACTAAATACACCCTTAAACAATTTTAATTGACTTCTTACTCTATATAATTTAATTATTTATATCTTATAAAACACCGAAGGGGCAAGTTTTATAAATAATAGTAATTAATAGAATATAATAATTATCTATTTCATAACATATGATATATTTAATTAATTTAATTAAATAAAAAATTTTAATTAAATTATTTAATATGATATATATTTTTAAATATTTTAATTATTTTTTAATTTTTTGTCTCTATTATTTAATAATTATTAAAAAAGTATTAATAAAAATAATTTTAAATAAATTAATAAATATAAAAAATATATTTTATATTTATAATTTATAATATAATATTAATGTGGCCCAAATTTGTTTACTAGCAAATAGCAAGGTCTGTCATCATGGGAAAATAGGGAATAGGGACAAGGCGCACGTGTCGTTGTGCAACGAACACAAACAAAACCAAAGCCATTAAACCACTCAGTCGCGTAATTTCCACTCAACATCATGTCCTTTTCTGTTTGTCCCCTCTGGAACTCCTAATCTCCATTCCTATTCCTATCTTGGTCTAAGTCTAAAAATCTCTGCCATTTTCCAGTTTTTCTTCCTCTACTGTTTAAATAGTATCAAAAAATAATAACTAAGTTAGATATGCTATCAATAAAATTATAATATTAATTATAATTAAAAAATAATCTCAAGATAAGAGCTGATAAAAAAATTTATAAGTTTATAAGTAAATTTATAAATATACATACACATACAAACAGTTAATAATAATAAAACAATAATTATGATTAGAAAATTTAATAAAATAAATATAAATAATTTAATCTAATTTTTTATTCCTAGATAAAACAATATAAAAATAACAGTTTTTTTTTAAAAAATCATAAATCTTAAAATAGGATTTATATTGTTAATACTATATCTATTATTATTACTAGACCTAAAATAAAATTTATTATTTTTTAGAATTTTTTTGTCATTTTTCTAAATAATTTTATAATTATATATATGTGTTTGTGCTATTTATCATGCTATCGTTATTTATTTATTTTATGAGATCGTTATTATTCAATATCTATATATTATGATATTTTATTTGAAAATAGAGAGGATATTTTAAAATTAAAAAGTCATTATTTATTTTATTTTATATACCAAATAACCTCGTAGAAAATGTCAATTATGGCCTATGGGACATGTACGAACTATCTATTTATGTCGGCAGTGTTAAGCATAGGAAACCTGCTAAATCAACTTTCTTGAAAAGCATGAAAAGTTATCATGACTTTATTCAAAGTATGCGTGTATTATCTATATTTCTTCCTGTACTAATTTTTAGGAATTTATGTAAAATTCTAAATATAAATTTAATTATTTAAAAATTTTAATAACAACTTAAAAACTAATATAAAAATTAATAAAGTTTATTGACTTTTTAATATTAAATCTCTTTCTTACCCCTAGTTGTTACCGACACAAAATCCACACACACTAGTTATCCTTATCTCCCGCCTATTATATATATATATATATATTGTCAAAGGTATTATTATACTTTTAAGTTTTAAAACGTAAAGGAAGATTTTTATTTCACCTAATAGTATATTTTTTAGAATTTATATTTATATTTATATTTTTTTTATAAAAATAAAATTACTTACTACTTTAATTAATATCTTATTAGTTTACCTATTGTATATTTCCTTGACCATTGACTGACACAATCTAAAATTAAACATAAATAGAATATTCATATTAAAAATATATTTACACCTAGATTTAAATTATAATAAAACATTCGATATTTATTATTAGGGATAATTTAAAGTTAAAAAAACAGAATTATTAATGAATAAATTAATATAAAAGATAAAGATATAGGACTAATTTCTTTCCAGTCTTATAGAAATAACTAGTAAAAATTTATAAAAAGTGCATGTTTAAAAATTTTATTAGTTAGAATGGTTTAATTTTAAATACTAATATTTTTTATATACAAAATTCTATAATATTATTACCTTTTAGTCAATAAATATTAGGTCTTTGAGTGAATAAAATTTTTAAATGAGGTTTTTTTTACCGTTTTTTCATAATAAAAATATCCCAATCACATTTTATTTATATATATATTCTTTATTTAAAAAAATTATTTGAATTAGTTTTTAGGATGGTCAAAACATAACTTTAAATTTAAAAAATACTTATAAAAATATTTATATATTATTTATTAATAAAATTTTAATATAAATATCAGAATTTAAGTTTATGATCTATAAATTATGAATAAATTTTTTATTAATTAGATTAATATAATATTTTTTTTTATATTTGTCTTTACGGAGCCCAAATAGTTTAATTTGTGTGTGAGAGAGAAGAGGACAGGCAAGAAGCTGAGGCGGAGGCAGCTAGGATAGGACCCCCGCGTTTTATTTATTTATTTATTCAGTATCAGATGGTACCTTCCCTCTGCCAATAAAGAAATCATCCCCTCTCTGACAACCCTAGCTAGCAGCCTATGCGATAAAATGAGTTAAAATTTGAAATTAGATTAAAAAGTTAAAAAAAATTAAATAAAAATTATCAAAATCTTCGCTAGAAAATTCATTACCTGAATATATATAAAAATTTAGATCCTTAAATAAGTGCAATTCATTGTATACACAGTTAAACAAGAATTGTATACATATTTTTTTAAAAAATTTAAATATCTTTTATAAAATGAATTTTGCAGTAACAAATTTTCCTAAGACTATTATATTTATATATTAATTTATAAGATAAATAAGAGGAACCGTCCCTATCCAGAAAGAAAAGGAGAAAAAAAGTATAATAAATGTTGATGCGAGAACCTCCTGCTTCAATTTCTCGCATCGGGTTTCCGTCTATCGCGATATATCGAGGTTCACGAAAGCTTCTCAGATATCGGATCTGGTGAAGCGTGGGGGCCCAATCCGCCCAACTAAAAAGGGTTGACTTCTTTTTAGTCCTCCTCCTAAATTATTTCATAATTAAAAAAATTATAAAATATTATCAAAGGAAAAGGATAAAAAATTATCTTATAAAATTTAAACTTAAAAAAATTATCTAGATTTATAAAAAAACAGATTAGTGGCAAGTATTAATATGTTATTTCAAAATTTAAAAAAAAATGACGAATGTACTTTTTTTTTCCCTTTTATTTTTCTCTCTTCTTTCTTCAGTCGAATTCCTTTCAATTGCTTCAACCCAAGTATCCGATGATTCCCCAAAATGCGAGGAACAACACATAATAAAGCGGGAAAAATTGGGCTGAGAATTCAAGAAAAGTGAGCGACGGACGTTGGATTTTCGCAGCAAGAGATTCAAAGAATGTGGGAAGCTATGAATTAATTATGCCGCAAGACAGACAGAGAGGGGTGGGTGCGCGGCTAGGATTAAAGATCTCATGGCAGATTAAGAAATGAGACGCTACCAACAAGAATAAGAGATGATGCATTAGATACATGGAATTCGGTAGAGGAAGGCTCAGAGCGGGAGTAGAAATGTAATTGCCTTCATATGCTGTATAGTTTTTGGCAAATGTCGCAAGTAAAGTGATTAATGTTATTGAAAGTGTTATTGATAATGAGACTTATGATTAGTAAATAATTTATGAGATTTATTAAATAATTTATCAACTTAATAACTTATAATTAAGTTATTTAACGGACTAGTAAATGGCAATCCCTTGAAAGTTATTTTGAAAAGAAAGATTGAAGTCTGTAACTAATATATTATTTTATAAATTTAGATAATTTTTTTAAAATTTTAAATTTTATAAGATATTTTTTTTATTTTTTTTTATTAAATGGACACGTTCCGTAATACTCGGGACTGAGTCGGTATAATTCTAAGACGGATAAATTTGCCCACCACTATCATATGGTACCTTCCATCTGCCAATAAAGAAATCATCCCCCCTCTGACAAACCCAGCTAGTAGCCTATACGCTAAAATGAGTTAAAATTTGAAATTAGATAAAAAAAGTTATAATTTAGATTCTTAGACAAATTCCAGACATCTTTTATGAAATGAATTTTGCAGTAACAAATTTTCCTAAGGCCATTATATTTATATATAATTTATAAGATAAATAAATTAATTTAAAAAGATTATAAATATAAAACATAAATTAAATTAAAATCTTCTAAATCTTATATTAATGTAATAACTGGAACCATCCCTATCCAGAAAGAAAAGGAGACAAAAAAAAGCATAATAAATGCCGATGCGAGAGCCTCCTTCTTACAATTTCTCTCATCGGTTTTCCGTATATCGCGATATATCAAGGTTCACGAAAGCTTCTCAGATATCGGATCTGGTGAAGCGTGGGGGCCCAATCCACCCAACTCAAAAAGGATTGGCTTCTTTTAGTCATCCTCCTAAATTATTTCATAATTAAAAAAATTACAATTCAATTCATGGGCTCCACACATCTTTCATTCTTTTTTGGGAAAATCGTATTAAATCACTATGAAAGTAATTATTTGCCTTAAAATCTCAAAGCATTCTGAAATTAATCTGTAAATCAAAGCACTAAGTCGAAAATAAGTTTACGCACAAAAACGACCAAAAAAAAAATCTTCGTTTTCTTCGAAAAAAAAGTCTAATCCTCCACCCCTAGCATCCCGGTCAGCCCCTTGTTTGTTTAAATTAAAAAAAATGCTTTTAACTTAGGCAGAATTACTCAGAAATTCTATATAAAATAAATTTATAAAATTTTTAATAACAAATAAATAATATAAATGTATTATTATTTCTTGTTGTATGGCTTATCATTACATGTAGAGGTAATAAAATAAGCTGACCTTTTACATAAGAAGGGTCGAGCTCTGGTTAAAATTTTACCAACTCATTTTATGCAACCCGCTCACTCCCAACTCGTTAGTGCTAGTGGGTTGACATTTTTTAAGTGAGTTGGTCTATTTTAAAAAAAAATATATTAATATTATTAATTTTTTTATTATATTAATATAATATTAATTTTTTTTATTAATATTTAAAAATTTAAAAATGATTTTTAAAAAAACATAAAAAAAAGTGGTGGGCTTTTTAGCCCGCAGGCCAACCCACTAATTACACGTTTTTCCACCTCTAATTATTTGCTGCTTAGTTTTCATTAGACTCTAAAATTAATTCTTTTCTATTAGATCTTTAAATAATGTTTCTTTTAACTTATTCCTCTATTTCTATTTATGAAATAGTAAACTTATTTATTTTGATATTATTTTTAGTGCATACAATTTTTTTTATATAAATGCAATAATCAATTTATTAAAATGTAATTTTTTAGGTAAATTTAAACTTAACCCTTCACATTTAAATTATTAAAACTTATTCTATTTAAACAAATGATAGTTGGTGCCGTATAAGTCTTTTAAATAATTGTAAAATCACTTTTATTTTTAAGCCACCAACCCCTAATCTTTTCCAAAGACAAGACGCTCAATGAATTCCACTTTGAATATTTTGCTGGTTTCTTTAGTAGTCAAGCATCATCGACATTGTTGCCAAATAAATTAAAAAAAAACAAAGAAAGCAAAAACTCTTCGACAACTTCGTAAAATCTCATTTGTAATACACGCGAAGCACCTTTTCTTTTGCTTTAATTGATACTTATTAAAAAAATAAAATCTGAAAGAAAACAAAGGCACTTTCGGTTCATGTGGTTCGTGTCTGTTTTTAAATGGAGCAACTTCAGATTACTAAATCTGTTTAATCGCTTTCAAATGACATCCAAGTGGAAGAAAACAAAACTCTTTTCATAATAGCATTTATTCTA
This sequence comes from Leucaena leucocephala, assembly GCA_037074615.1. Lineage (NCBI taxonomy): Eukaryota > Viridiplantae > Streptophyta > Magnoliopsida > Fabales > Fabaceae > Leucaena > Leucaena leucocephala. Next base: position 20,540,181 of record CM073556.1, on the reverse strand, counting down.
CCTTTGTTAATATTATTATTTAAAAAAACTTAATATACAAATCCCTATAATTAATTAATTTGTAAGGAAAATAATGTTAGTAGTTAATGATAAGAATGTGCATAGGTATACTTAAGCAAGATAACTCTTTACCTAGTGCCCATCTTACCTACCAGATAAAACTTTAACTATTTTGTACTGAGTATATATGGGTTGAGCAGAGTAGGCTTTTATACCTAAGTAATAATATCCTGCTTATATTGTGGGACAAAAATTTATAATTATAAATTTTTAAAATAATATTTTATTCATATATTTTTAAGAGTTAAATAATATCTACAATTCACTAAGAATAAAGGCCTATTTAGATTAGCTTTTGAAAAATAGATTCTAAGAATAATAGATTTTGGAGAATAGATTTTGGGAAGAATATATTTTGAAAATGGAGATATTTGAATGATTAGTAGCAGAATCACTTTTTTATATTGGTAAATTAGCAAAAAGGGTATGATTTGATTAAAAATAAGAGAGAAGAGAAAGGGTAAAGAAGAAAGATGAGAAAGGAGAGAGTATAGAGAAGAGAAAGGAGAAAGAAGATAGGGTGGATAAAAGAGATAAGAGAAGAGAGACGAGAGAGGAGAGAAGGTATAAGAAAAAATAGGGATAAAATAATGATTTGATAGTCTATAAGCTCTTTTACTGTTCCAAAAGCTAGTTTCAGTAGCTTATTTAAAACCATGGTTTCAAACCATAATTTTGCCCAAAATTACTTATGAACAAATATAGTTGTTTGTTTAAATTTTTTTTAAATTAAGATTTTACCCAAAAAAAACTTTTTAAACTATAGTTCCAAACACACACTAAGATAACCAAAATATAGTAATTAAAATTTTAAAGTCTATGATATATATATATATAAATCTTGAAGTTATTTTTAAAAAAACTTTCTATCTATTTTGTATTCTATGGCAGCTTACAGGTCGTTTAGTAAACATCTATATCAGTATTAATTGATAGATTATAAGTATATCGACTAATGCTTATACGATAACTAGGGAAATTTTAATGGCCAATTAAAAAAAAAACTATAAGAACCTTCAAATTAATTTTTTTATTATTGAATAATAACAACTTTTTTATACAACTATATAGTATTTTATACTACATGTTAGATCATCTAACCATTGTCTCTACGTGTATTTTTGGTTCACAAGATTTAAATTTTTAATTCTATTTAAAAGGAATCAAATCTATTAGTGGTAAGTTTTTCCACAATTATTTATAGTACAAAAGACATCCCATCCCATATATGCGAAATCACCTTTTTATATTTTATTCCTTTCTTTTTTTTTAATACCATATCACCCTTCCATCATGTGGACCAAATGGATCCTTATTGAACTTTTCATATATCTAACTATGCGAGTGTCACAGCTGTGTTCCAACTCAAGCCAACCTTTGTACTTTCCTTCTATTATTATTATTTTTTTAAATTACCATGCACATTTATTTCATACGTATAAAAATATAAATTAATTTTGAAATAGCTTGAATTTATAATTTCATTTAGTATATCAATGATTTTCACAAATATATGTACATGATAAATTCTAAAATTAATCTTCCGATATTAATAAATTTTTTAAACGTGTTTCTTGACTTATTTTAAATTGTAATGACTAAAAGTGTAGGTTCAAAAATCAGCTTATTTGGGTATATAATAAATATTTTCATTTTTTTCACCCTACACAAACTTATTTGGTTGAGAGTAAATATAATTTTTTAATTAAAATGTATATTTATGTTTTGCAGAAATATTATATTTATCCGATGCAATGGATATTTTTTAATTTAACAATCAACCATTAATTATTATTTAAAAAAATGAACCCTAAGCTTTGTCTTATTAATAATAATTAACAATTTAACAAATTTTTAGACACGTCCTCACTTAACTCAGAAAGCTAGCATTATCAAGATTTGCAATAGATGATTTAAAGTATGACATTAAATTTAGGTAAACGTGAATCCAGCAACCTAAATTATGAGAAATGTGAAATATTATTTAAAATAGTTTTGACAAAAAAAAAAAGAGAACTATTGGAAATAAAGATGAGAGTCCATGTACTTTCCACTTATACTTTTTGTATTTCCCACTTATACTTTTTATTTATTTATTTATGTTCAAAAGTTAAGTACAGAAAATTATAAAATGCTATATGTAGTAGATTGTAAAAGTCACTTTCCCTTTTTTCCCTTTAAAAAGGGAAAAATAACAAGCATGGACATAAAACGTAAGTTACTTGTGTTATGTTTGAGACCATGTTTTTAAACATAGTTTATCTGAACATTCCTTCTAGTTAAGAGACTGAAATAAAAAAAAAAAACTCTTTTGAGTCAAGAAGTTAGAATATGGCAAACAAATGAAAAGCAAACATAGAAAAACTAAGATAAAATGGCCCCTTTTATTGAGAAAGTTGCTTCTACTTATGACAAATTTATTGAAAAGTTCCCTATTATAAAATTTGTTATTTAAAAGTATTTAAAATTTATTTTAGGACTTAGGCACAATGTTCTTCTAATAAATATAGCTCTTCTTCAGTTATTATAAAATATAAGATATTTATATATAATTAAAGATATATTATATATAATTGAAGATAATTATATATGCTCAATCTTTAGATATAATTAGATAATAAATATTATAATTAAAATTTTTTTAGTGATTTTTTCTATTGTTATTTGCCCTTCTAGATACATATAAATATGGGCAACCCATGAAAAGAGGAGTACAAAATGTAGCCCAAGATGCCTCTTTTTTTCTTTTTCTTTTTTATTAATTTCATCTGTTGGGACTGATGGGGCTATTATTGACGAGTAGTACTGTTTTTCCTTTTAGAATCGCTTGATATTGAGTAATGCAAATGGATGAAATTCGAGCTGTCTCCTCTTAAACGAAAAAAAGAAAATATATATTAAAAAAAAGAGTACTATTAATATAATAAACGATAAAAAGGTTACAGTACATAGAATAGGAAGTTGTAATCCTGCAAGACTAAACATGAAATTGAGAAAAATATTAAAATCAACTGGGATAATAACTGGTAGTTTAATATTTCTCTATACTTAATATAAGACATAATTGATTAATTTAATTAGATTAAAAAAATTAATTAATATAATATATTTTTAAAAATATCTCAGTTATCTTTTTTAATTTTATTTCTTTCTTTTATTTAATTATTGTTAAAAAATATTAATAAAAATAATTAAAAAAAATAAATATAAAAATTATATTTAAAATTGATATTAACTCTAAAATTAAGCAATATATTATGGGTTAGAGGAGTAATTTTAAAAGGATAATAGATAATCCCTTTATGAACAATGTTCTTCCTGTTCCAGCAAATCATGTCGAGGAGAATAATGATTCCCTTCATATGATCTATTTTACCATCCCTGCATATATATATATATGTATGTAGATGAAACTTTTTTTTTATAAAAAAAATTTATATAAATTTGGCACTGGTCCCCAACCAAAATTAGAGTATAGTCCCAGAAGGTTAAGAGAATATTTATAAGAGACTTATGAGATCGTCTATTGAAAGAACTCTCATAATAATAGAGAGAATCGAACTTACATCTTTATAAAATATAAATCTGTTCTTTATTATATGTGTAAACTTTTATTAGCTCTATGAAATTTCTTTTATTTTTTTTTGGGTTGCCCACCCGGTTCACCAGAGCTTTGCCCCGACCACATCCGGATCCGACCCGCGTCGTGCACCTAGCTATGGTGGGTGAGTCTCCCAACGAGAATTTTCTGCGTACGCCAAGGCTCGAACTCAAGACCTCGCTTAAACGATACCGAGTCGCTTACCACTCGGATTAACCCCCGTTAAATAACAGGACATGTTACACAAACTTTTCTTTATTCTATTCATGCCCCACATATAATGGGCTGAGCTTATCCTTCAAGAATGTACCGATTGAACAAAAACGTTGTCCATGGTTTCATCATGTATGAAAGCAGTCGAAAGGACGCTTGTTTTCCAATCATGCAAGTGGTGCTTTTGCATTATATCTCCTAATTTGCAAGGACCAAAGGGATGCTATTACCATTGCCAATCCTCCATATTTCAGCTGACAAGTTATTAAATAGGCGCAAAAATTAATGCCTTTCCTTTATTTTTTTAATTAAAGGGTATAGATACTAATGACTTAAAATTATAAATAAAATTAAATTCATTATTTTTTACTTGTAAAAAAATTCTCATGTTATTAAGTTAGAAAGCTGTTAGTAGAATTAATTCCTTTCTAGAAAAGCACGAGCAATTATAAGGTTTTTGAACTATGGAAGACAAATTCAAATCAACATATCTATCTCATTTTCAAAGACTTGGGCCTTGTGTTATTTCATACCTAAAGTTAGGAAATGTTAAGACTTTACTAAGCAATATCTTTGGTTATTTTGACCTATCGTCTATAGGTTTAACTGGTAAAAAAATAAAATATATGATTATTTAGAGCATATTTGATCTTTGGGGAGTACTATTTTATTGTAGTTACAGTCACGGCGCTTAGGGAGACATTTTAACTCTTAGGTGCCTAAGTTTACGTCTGAAGGTAATAGATGGCTCGTCTTACTCGACATTGATATCACCTAGAAGAAAGGAAGACTTTGCCCTGCCTTTGAATAGTAGATGAGTCCAACTTCTTTTTAAAAATTTTTGTATAAAAAAAAAAAATCTTTGGTTGCTTTGTATATCTATTTTTTTATTCGGTTACTTTAGACATTCATTTTTTAAAATATTTAATAATAATATAAAAATGAAAATAATTATTTAGTACTGAAAAATGATATTTTCAATAAAAGGGGCAAAAATTAAATTTAGAAAGAATAAAATTTAAATAATATTATAAACACATATATTCTATACATTATACTATATTCAAATACACATGATACCCATTTGGTTGGATTCTTAGAATTTGGTTTTGCTAGTAATACTTATAACATTCATACATCTTTAGTCTTTCGATAGTAAATATATAATTTATTTAATTAATTTAATTAGATTAAAAAAATAATTAAATTAATTATTATAGTATATTTTTCTTAAAATATTCTAATTATTTTCCTTAACTCCTCCTCATTCTCTTGCCTGATTATTATTAAGAGTTAGTATCAATAGAGGTAATTTAAGAAAGAGTTAATAAATTTAAAAAATATATCTTATATTTAAAATTAATATCAAATAACTAATTAGATTATATATTTATGATCAGATGATATATGTTCAGCTACCATTTTTCTTATAATCATGATTCTTTGTCAAAGTCTTAATTGTCTTTTTTCATGGATTCAACTCCCCGCTTGGAATTTAATCAACGAGGTTTTTCATCTCTAAAATTGATCAATTGACCATCCTACCTCCATAGGACGTTTTGTTATAAAGATTACTTTTGTCTTTTCACTTTTATTTATATTTAATAAGATATAAAAAAATATTTAATTCCAACACTTTTACTTTTAATATTATAGTACCAAACAAGTTCGTGCGATCAACTTTTCATTTCATTCTATTTTTTGCCATTCCATTTTCCATATTCTTGTATCTTTTATTTGAATAAAACGGATAGATATGCTTTGTTGCAAATTGCAAATCTCCAAACTATCATATTTTATAGTTTTTTAATTTTTTATTATAATTATAAAATTAAAAAAATGAGTAAAATGGGAACTTGGCAAGTTTAATTACCTTGATTAAATGTAAATAGACCTTTTCTAAATGCAAAAAATAGCTCAATGTTAGTTTTACGAAAATAGAGATTAAAAAAAAAAACAAATAAACATCAGTTTGCCTATTTGGGTTTGTTGAAAGTCCATTTTAAGTTTCAGAAGTTGTATTTAGACACACACTTAAAACGTTGACAAATTACATATTGGGATCCAAATTACCGTTTAACATAAGCAAAGGCATAATTACCTTTTCGTCCCACTCAAGTCTACAAAATGCGCAACAGTTTGAAAATTTCTCTTAGAGATTAGTTTAAAATTTCATATTAGAGATTTTTCTTAGGACAACTCAAAATTCTTAAACCACGATCCGGGATAGCTTTATAACTTTATAGTATAATTTTTTTTTAATAAATAAAAGGTCATACTTATAGGTTCAATTTAATTTTTATGATCATATTTATAAGTCACTTTTAATATATTTTATACATATTAAAAAAAATTTAAACCTCATTAATTATACTATAAAATTTAAATTTTTTTTATAATTTTATCCCATTTAATATATATCACAATAGAAACAAAATTAGTATAAATAAAAGACAAAATAATATATTTGTATAATTTTTTTTTTTAGTTTATAAAGAGAATTAGAGTACTAGTTATAACCTTATGTTATTAATTTCCGCCCATCTAATTAAAAAATAATTCTTAGGTTGAAAGCGATGACTTGTCAATATGGCATTGGGTCACATCTATAAGACCCAATTGCCCTAAACGTGGCATACATCTCTGTCTGATCTGGCATTAGCGACAAGTTAATTATTAATTAATCACATAACTTAAAATCCACGTCGGAAACTCCAGGACGCTTCACTATTTAGAAACCTTCCTCCTTCCGTTCGTTCTCTCAGCCAATGCTGCGGAGAGAGGTATTAGCTGTTGACCCAGAGATCTAGGGCTGCTTTGCAACTCCATTGGATTCAGGGAAGAAATCTTTATCCTCTGCTCTTTCAATCCCGTATCTTCTCGATCTGGGTGAGTTTTCCAATTTGATTGTCTACCTTCAATGATCCACAGAGCTACAGCAATATTGGTTTGAATTTTCTGTCTGCGATTTTTATCTCGTAAGATGGACAGAAATTATTCTTCGATACCCAAAAGCACATACGTAGAATTACAGCCTCAATATGATTACCCTAACAATTTAAACTCCCCGAGAAGTCCCCCTTTTAATGAAGCCGGTTATTTGAGATCCAAGGATGTCGAAGGAGATGATATTGATGATGATTTTGAAGTCGATGTTGATAATTATCCTCTTGTTGTTGGCGGGCCTAATAGTGGTTCTGGGGTACCTGGGGCTGTGTTCAATCTTACCACCACGATTATTGGGGCAGGGATTATGGCCCTCCCTGCCACAATGAAAGTTCTTGGAGTGGTTTTGGGGATCGTTTTGATAATTTTAATGGGGATTGTGTCAGAAATTAGTGTTGAATTATTATTGCGATTTTCAGTTTTGTGTAAGGCATCGTCTTATGGGGAGGTTGTTCAACATGCCATGGGAAAACCGTCGAGGATTTTGTCTGAAATCTGTATTATATTGAACAATGCTGGCGTGTTGGTCGTTTATCTGATAATCATGGGGGATGTTATGTCTGGTTCTGTTCATCATATGGGGGTTTTTGATCAATTAATGGGGAATGGGGTATGGGACCAGAGGAAGCTTGTGATTTTGGTTGTCATGGTGATTTTTCTTGCACCACTTTGTTCTTTGGACAGGATTGACTCGTTAAGCTTGACTTCCGCTGCTTCTGTGGGGCTTGCTATTGTGTTTGTTGTGGTTGCCTTTGTTGTAGCTTTTATTAAGCTTGTAGAGGGGCGGATTGATCCTCCAAGGATGGGTCCTGATTTGACCTCAAAGCAGGCCATATTGGATTTGCTTGTGGTGATCCCAATCATGACCAATGCATACATTTGCCATTTTAATGTGCAGCCAATATACAATGAACTTAAAGGTAGATCTCCTCAAAAGATGAACCGAGTAGGAAGGATCACCACTGTATTATGTATCTTGGTATATGCTTCAACAGCGCTATCAGGCTATCTATTATTTGGGGACACTACTGAGTCTGATGTGCTGACTAATTTTGATAAGGATCTTGGAATTCGTTTTAGCTCAACCCTGAACTATATCGTCCGGATTGGCTACATTCTCCATTTGATACTTGTTTTTCCTGTTATCCATTTCTCCCTACGGCAAACTGTGGATTCATTGGTGTTTGAGGGATCAGCACCTCTTTCAGAGAGTAGGAAGAGATCTCTCGGTTTGACAGCAGTTCTGTTAGTCCTCATATATATTGGCTCTACCATGGTTCCAAACATTTGGACTGCCTTTAAGTTCACTGGGGCAACATCAGCTGTGTCACTTGGATTTATTTTCCCACCTCTTATTGCCTTGAGATTAAGTCATCAAGGGGGCTTGAGCCATTTAGAAAGGTTTTTATCATGGTTAATGTTGGTTCTGGCTGTGATAGTTAGCATAGTTGGAGTTGTTGGCAATGTCTATAGCATCAAGAGTAAATCTGACTGAATCTTTGTTCATGGTTGCTTTCTCCATGAACCAGGCAGAACTATGGTTTTACACGAAATGCTTAGGCAAGAAAGATGACTCTGTTCATTGGCTCTGGTGCGAAATGGATTCAAATTGCAGAATTGTTGAGAAGACCCTTCAGGCTTTTATTTGGGGCATATACTTGTTTGCCCCCTCAACCTCACTCATGATACTCATGATAAGAGTTACACACAGGCTTCTAAAGGTTCATTATCTTTATTGTTACTGGTATTATTTTTTTATTGATTCATTTGGCTATCATTTCTCTTTGGGGACCGTCGGCTGGTGAGCTTATTCAGGATCAGAAATATTTGTTGCAGATTAGTTTTCCATGGGCATATCTACGATTTAAATATAATTACTAGTCCTTTATGCTAGTCTTATTCTCATGATCATTCTTCGCAGAAGAATGGTTTTGTACCTATTGTAATTTGTAATAGAGTATTGCCAGGTTTAACATAAACTCCGAGATTCATTCAGTTTATGGATGAAAATATATGTTGATTTATGAATACCTTTTCCAAGACTGGTGCTCCTTTGCTAATCTCTATTGACAAATCTGAATAGTATAACATTTTCTTTAATTATGGTTAAATGGTTCAACTGGAAACCATTTTGAGTTGACATTAACTTTCTTTGCTATCCTTCATTTAAAGTACTTACATAAAATGAAGTGTATATGAATCTGAATACCACTTATTATTTTACTAATTCATGCTTCCTCCCTCTTCCCTGATGACATGCTTTTCAAAAATAACAATAGTTTCAGATATCTGAACTCTTAAGGAGGTCCTTCCTATTATACTTTTGTGTTTGAGTGTGTGTGTGTGTGTGTGTATGATTTAATAAATTTGAGCCATAAAAAGAAAACAGGAGGGCATGCAGAAAGCATGAATATAGAATCAGATTCAAGGGACAAATCACAACTACTGTACACCAACAAAACTTTTAAAATGGTGTGATGAATGTAGTAGAAGGACGGAAGTATAATTTGGTTGGTGGTGGAACCAATTTGAGGTTTATAGTAGTTGTTCATCTACGGATGCATCTAAGATTTTGACCTTTGCAAAACTAAGTTTTGATAATTCTTGTTTGAATGACTAAAAACTGACTTTATCAAAGTAGAAAATCAACCAAAAACTAAGTTTTGCATATTAGGTTTTACAATTTGTTAGCCAAAACATAGACTAAGTTGCTAAATTTGCAGTTTTGCTTAATGCATTATATATAGTGGAGTACTATCAACTTGAGTCTACCCCAACGCAGCAATAATTTGTTACAGGCATCATCTAAGAACTAAAATGCATGACGTGTATATTTTGTTTACCAATTGCCTTTCCTCATAGCTCTGAAGCGATTGCAAGCTGTTCAGAGTTTATATATACATCAAAGTGGATAAGATGAAATTATCATATTGAAGGGTTTGATTGAATAGCATCTTCTGATTTCAACAGGAGGGGAAAAAAGGAAAAAAAGAAAATTGAAGGGGTGAGATATATTTTGTTAGATTAATGTGGACAGAATCAATGGAGGTTGGGTCTAATAGAAAGTGCTAGTCTTTATAATGTAGTGAATTAATATTCGAATTTTTATTAAGAGAGATATTCATATTTAATGTTTTACAGTACTTTAAATATGGTTGCTTCTAATAACAGGATAATATATAGGCTCTGTTTGCTATTATCTTTTAATAGAGGACAAAATAAAATAGACTAACTATAGTTTAGTAAAGTACTAAGGATTCAATTTTCTTTGAACAAGCTTAATGGGAGTTTTAACATGGAATTTGATCATGCTCAAACATGACTTGGCCGTATTAGATATCAAATAATAATACAAAAATAATGAATAAATCCTTAAAATCTTAAATTGACTATTATTCTAAAATGGTGAGTGGTTCAGAAGGTTTGGCACATGTAATTGTTTGAAAATGTAATTGTCATGCTTTTTAATATTGACTAATATACCAACAAGTAACGCGTTTTCAATTTTAGGTGGGGGTTGACCAAGGTTGTTAGTTTACTTTTGAGGGCTTCATCTTTGCACCAAAAAACCGGATCCAGTGCACTTCGAGAAGTCTGAGCCCCCTCCAATTTGACTTGAATAAGTTAATGAAAACGACATCGTTGGCACTGCTACGTTCTAGCTACTACTCGAACATCGAGAACACATCTAGATCTAGTATTTATGTATTAAAAGATATAATATTATAATATAATATAATTGGGTCAATATATATATTTAAGTTAAGAAGGTTATTTATTAAAAACTGAATTTGAATTTGACAAGAAGGTAACTTATTATTCTTTCACTTTTTGAAGTCTAAATGTTAGGTTACCTATAAATGATATTAAATTTAAAAACAAAAATAGTTGATGTTTGAGCTAATAAATGAATGCAGTAGAGCAGTAGCATAGATCTACAAGAAGGCTTTAACCAAAAGTTTCCACACGTCACACGTGACATGACCCATATCTTTCACTTATAAAGCCATATCATGCATATCATATCATGTCTCCATGCCTTGCTTCTCATAGAATTTGCATCAACCTTACCAGATTCTCACTTGATTCCCTTTTCTTTTCTTTTCATTTTTTAAAATGAAATTATTTGATATTTCACACTATCTTGTCATTTTCTTTTGTTAGTAAAAATGAGTTGTTATTAATAACCTTTTAGTTAAAATAATAAGCGATTTTACCAAAATACAAATTTAATCCTAAAAAGTGTATTTATTGAAAAAGTTTTAATCTTAATACTCATAGCTGAGATCTTCCCTTTAGAATCAATGACTACTTCTAGCATGAATTCCTTGTATAAGTGTAAAGTGATAGTTTTAGGTCATAATTTTAATGAAATAGTCTCCTCAATTTTTAATATAAGATTTTATTGTATTACTTTAATTTTTTTTAAATATCTTTTTAGTCATTTAACTCTAATACCATTAATTTTATTTACAAAAAATAGCAACATTAACATTTTAAATGTTGACAAAATTTTAAGACTTAAAAAAGACTCCAACTTAAATGTAATAGTAATTGGCACAATAAGCTATTATTTGAGGCTAATAATATTACGATTAAATGACTAAAAACATATTTTATAAAATTAAGTGATAACTATAGTTAAATGATCAAATATAATTTTCGCCTTGCATGCAAAGCCACTATATCCTACTTAACAAAGGCTATTAAGAGTAACATCATGCCAAATACCGAGAATATTGAGTGAATAGAAGGGACTATTTTTTTTTTCACATGTTAAACTAAAATTTAAATTATATTTACATTTAGTGTTTAATTATGCCTATAATAAATTGCCTTGTTCAACAGAAAGAGACATAGGCGTAACCAAAGGGCGAAATTTACATAGAAATTTAGAACTTAGTAATACCCAGAAAGGGATATGCCTTGTTCACATGGGAACAGTGCTGAAGGCATTAAATTTGTGCCTGCGTAGATTTCAAATTCAAATTGACGAGAGATCATGTGAGGATAGAAGCCAAAACTATTTTATTGTGCAATGGAAGACAAAGGGTACTGTTTGAGCCGTTTACCAGATGTTGCCACAACCTCCTGTGATCTTTTTAGGGTGGAGGTGGTTTGTCATGGAGCAAACCATTTTATTTATTTATTTATGTTTTTACTTTAATGTCCGCTTTCTTATTTTGCAGAAAGATGCACTTAGGTTTGGGAAATTAATGAAATATCACGTGGCTACCTACTACCGACCCCGGACTGAGGAAAGTGATTATTATTTTATCTATAAAATCAGACCTTTTGGTAATGGCAAAGCTTTGAAACTTCCAAACTAGTAATGTATAAGAAATCATAGACGTGGATTAGAGTCTAATTGGACGGAGATTTCCCGCAATAAAACCAAAAATCATTCTGTTATCACAAGTCAAAATAATCTTAAAGTCATACCTAGTTCATTAAATCCGTGTGAATTTAAAAGGAGAAAGTTATCCCAATTAAATCTAAGAATGTTAGAAATCTGATCTACTCTACATAAAAAAAGTAATCCCAAAGTTATTCTTATCTTGGGAGGAAGAAAAACTTGAATACGGATGTCAAACTGATATTCAACATGCATGATTGATCCGGCATGATTAAGTACTGGATTCACTGTAGTTCGTGGGGCATTATTCTATGAAAAGGAAAAATCTCTTTCAAGTCAATCTATGTAAGAAATTTCACGCCTCTCACCTTTTAACCCCTTATTGAAAAGACAAAAACCCTCTTAAACCCTATCCTCTGGTCGAGATAATATATGTCCAGTTTATATTTTTTATAAGATTATATCATATTAATATCTTAATTTTATTTTTCATATATATCAAGTATTTTAATTTTTTTATGATATAATTTTAACTATAATATTTTTAATTTAGCACATTTTTAGTATTTGAGAAATAAGATTATGTGTAAAATTATACTAAATTAAAAAGATTATGAGTGAAATTGCACCAAATTAAAAAGATTATATGTAAAATTGTGCTACAAAAAAAATTAGGATACTAGATACATGTGAAAAATAATATCAGAATATTAAATACTATATAAACCTTTTTTACATGATTATCTAATTTAGTTAAATTTAAATATTATTTAATCTAATTAAAAGTAACTCTCTTAAATATATTTTTTATTTACATTTATATAAATTTAAATTTGAGATTTCATATCTAAATAACCAAAATTCTTTCTATTAAAACTAACCCACGTTAGTTAACCAAGTCTACTTTAACTATATGACACATACACACAAAAATTGTAGTTAAATGAAAGTTACATTATTAAAGATGAAAAAAAAGAATTTCTATTACTTTTCAAATCTAACTTTATTTAAAGTCAATAGCATATCAATTATAATAAATTAATTACTTATAGCATTTGATTGTACATAAGAGTAAAAGAAAGGAAAAATATTAAATACTCTAAATATTATGACCTAAACAAAACTAAAAGAAAATGACTTGTATTATGCACAGAAGGAAGGAAGAGCATGATTTTAGGAGAAATTTTAATTATTTAGCATTGCACTCTTCCAATGCTTAAGGGACTCCTACGTTTTTCTAACCCATGTGGGATTCATTCCTAAGAGAAATTGTGAATTTGTGTTTCATTCACTTTTCTCCGAATGAAAGCGCTACAAGAAAGCAATAGCTCGAATTGGAGCATCTTCTTTTGACAAGTTTCAAATTTATATGGCGGTTGGTTTGGTGAGAATGTATTGGAGGACTGAGGAGTTTGCTTTCAGTTTGACTAAAGCCGGCATCATGCTCGTCAAAATGCCTCTATGGGGTTGAATGAAGAAGACTGACATTTTCCACTGTCTTCTTCTTAGAGTGTGTTTGGATTAGCTTTTAGAGAATAGATTTTGGGAAGAATAGATTCTGGAGAATAGATTCTGGAGAGAATAGATTCTGGGAAGAATAGATTTTGGGAATAAAGATGTTTGGATGATTAGTAGTAGAATCACTTTTTATATTGGTAAATTACCAAAAAGGGTATGACATAGTTAAAATTAAGAAAGATAAAAGATGATAGAGAAGAAAGATGAGAGAGAAGAGAGTGTAGAGAGGAGAGAGAAAAAGAGAGATAAGAGAAGAGAGAGGAAAGAGAAAAGAGAGATAATAGAAGAGAGGGGAGAGATGATAGAGAAAATAGAGGAGAGAGGAGAGAGGGTGTAAGAAAAAGTAGGGATAAAATAGTAATTGGATAATTCATAACCTAGGTTTCAAACCAAAAACTATTTTCAGTGGCTTATTCAAAATCTAGGTTTCAAACCGAGATTTTATCCAAAATTAATTCTCAACCAAAATTACTATTTGTGTAAAAAATTTTTAAATCGAGATTTTAGCCCAAATCGATTCTCTAACCTAACATCCAAACACACGCTTAAGGGTGTGTTTGGATTAGCTTTTGGAGAATAGATTATGGGAAGAATAGATTCTGGAGAATAGATTTTGGGTAGAATAGATTTTGGGAAGAATAGATTTTGGGAATAAAGATGTTTGGATGATTAGTAGTAGAATCACTTTTTATATTGGTAAATTACTAAAAAGGGTATGATATGATTAAAAGTAAGAGAGATGAAAGATGATAGAGAAGAAAGAGGAGAGAGAAGAGAGTGTAGAGAGGAGAGAGGAGAGAGAAAAAGAGAGATAAGAGAGGAGAGAAGAGAGAGAAAAAGAGAGATAAGAGAAGAGAGAGGAGAGATAATAAAGAGGAGAGAGGAGAGAGGGTGTAAAAAAAGTAAGGGTATAATAGTAATTGGATAATCCAAAACCTAGGTTTCAAAGAAAAAGCTATTTTCAGTAGCTTATTCAAAACCTAGGTTTCAAACCGAGGTTTTATCCAAAATCAATTCTCAACAAAAATTGCTGTTTGTGTGAAAATTTTCCAAACCGAGGTTTTGCCCCATAATTGATTATCAGACCATGGTGCCAAACAGGCACTAAACTGTGTACACAAATACAAGTGATGGGGCATGTGGCCCCCACAGATTATCCTTTTCCCATGCCGGGATTGATGGCATTGCGTCTTTAACAAGGAATTCTTTCATTCTCACTCCTTAAAGTTTGATAAACTATTGCCCTCATTTTGGAGGGAACATGAACATGCATACTACCCCACACTACACTTTCTATTGCCAAGATTAAACTAATGTTCGAAGTCCCTTATTTAGTTAACTTTTCTAAATAAATTAAAAAAATTATATAATTAAATTAATTATAATTAATATAAGAGTTAGTTGATTAATTTAAATAAATTAAACGGTATATAATATAAACTTATCTTAAATAATTAAATTTTATCATAATTAACTGATTTATTTAATTTTTTTAATTTATCTATAAAAACTAACTAGCTTATATGTTAAAAATTCTAAAAATAGTTAGTAAAAAGTTAACTTATAACTTATAAAATTATAAATTTAAATTCTACTGTAAATATAATAATCTTATTAATAAACG
The DNA here is from genome assembly GCA_037074615.1 of Leucaena leucocephala. Classification (NCBI taxonomy): domain Eukaryota; kingdom Viridiplantae; phylum Streptophyta; class Magnoliopsida; order Fabales; family Fabaceae; genus Leucaena; species Leucaena leucocephala. Next base: position 20,524,863 of record CM073556.1, on the reverse strand, counting down.
ATTTATAAGTATATTTATAAATATTTTTTAGATTCATTTAGATAGGATTTTGGAAAAATAACTTATAAAAAAAATTTTTATACAGTTTTTACAAAAGGATTTCTAAAAAAAAATTTATAAAAAAATATTTGGAACCAAACATTAAAGTTTTAGAAAACCAAACATCATTGTATGGTGGCCAACTTCCGTGACTCTTTTTCTTTATTTTCTTTTCCCGTAAAAATATTAGTTTTAGAAACTAAACACACTTTGGAGGCATCCGGTGAACGTGAGTCCTAATTCATCTAAAGTTTTCTTGTAAAAAAAAAAAAAAAAACTAACACTCAACTCACAAAAGCATAGCCATCCTCCATATATAGTCTTATTTGTCCCTCTTTTGACTTGAAACCATTTTCTGTTCAGTACCCTCTTCTATATATTTCTCTTCCTCAGTTTCAAGTCATATTTCAGCAACACACATTCCTTCACCATGGATTGGTTCTCATGGCTTTCAAAGACTGGCCTTGAGCCCTCCCTAGTGTATGAATATGGCCTTGCTTTTGCTCACAATGAGCTTGAAGAAGAAGACATGGTTTACTTCAACCATGAGTTTTTGCAGAGCATGGGAATCTCCATAGCCAAGCACAGACTAGAAATTCTCAAGCTAGCTAGGAAAGAGAAGAAGGAGAAAAGCCCTCCTGCTGCAGTTTCAAGACTCATTGTGGCGATCAAGAGGACAAAGAGATACTTAGCTAATTACCTTCGGACATTTGCTCACTGTGAAGAATCAGCTCTTGTGGTTGTGCCAACAAAGCGTTCTAGTTATGGAACTAGGTGGAAGAGTGCAATGGTGAAGAGAAACAAAAAGCTCATGATTTCTAAGCAAGAGAGGCTCTTTCTCACCAATGGAACTCCAACAACAATAGTGCCTGCTGCTTTGCCATTGCCTGGCCTTGAAGGGTTTTCTAGTCCTGTGCTGTACGGTGACCAGAAGCTGGAGGAAAAGATGGATTATGCAGATGAAGAAGAAGAAGGGTATTGGTCAGCTGCTATGGAAGCTATCAGGTGGGATACTTTGTTCAAGGATTTGAAACCCAACTGAAAAAGTTCTTTCCTTTTTCTTCAATTTTTTCTGGGAAAACTGCAAACGCAGGAAATTTTAACAGGTGTTTAAATTCTTCAAGGTAATGCTGTTAAAAGGGAAGGGGCTAATTATTGGATTTTCCCCATTTTCCTTGGTGGGTTAACTTCACCCCTGATTTTAAATTAATGGGTGAGAAATAAGGTATTTTAGGTTATGTTCTTCATAGGATCTTACCTTTTTTTTTTACTTTCGTGGTCGGTGGGTCATGCAAACGGGTAACTTTTGGCAACTTGTCTGATTTAGTCCTGAGATTGTCTCCTTTACTTTTCTCTGCATGTTCATGTCTTTTAGCTCTGATAGAGGAAAAATTGTGCTAGATTAGCGTCTTCACAGGGAGAGAATGAAGGATTGAAATTAGCTAATTAGGTTTAGATCTGTTGTAGATTTGAGTCTCTGCTTGAGGCCTTGAGCTTTTGCATTGTTTATTTAATAGTACTTGTTTGGCAATCATGTCTTTTTTAACATCTCTTGCCACCAGTCTTCTGATGAATTTTGCAACATGCTAACATCATGGGTTGAAGAACAGTGAGGACCCATTTAAATTTATTGCTACATTGATTGCTTCAACTTTGTTTTTGGGAACTGGGAAAAATCTTATCTTGATTCGATTTTCTTATGGACATCATGATGATGGGTTTCGGCAGAAGAGCATCAAAATTCAAAAGAACAAGCATTTTATTATAGCTAAGTAGGCTTTGTCAGATCATAAATAGCCATGTCTGCTTTATGCAGTTTTGAATCATCAAAGTGTTCAAGCTTATTTCAATTAAAAGCGTTCCTGGGAGGAGAGAAAGCACCTTTAATTTTAACTATTTCATTTTCGATATCATCGAATACATCAGCCAGCCACTGTTTTTGTACGTTTTTTTTTGACTCACCACAAAACCGATGAACAATTTTTATGAATGTTAAGTGCAATGGGATAAGAGTAAGAAACCGTTAAGAATGCATCAAAATGTGTTTTCAGGGTCTCGTAGCATGTATTTACACACAGCTCAAGATGAATTAGTATTATTTATTTATGACCGGTAAGCAATGTGGTTTCTTGCAACTCGTATAAATATATTGATTGATGGCGAGTTTCAATCAATTCTCTTGCATTTATCTTGAGGATAAGGTTGTGCTTAGGGAAAGTTTCTCAATAGTCAATATTAGCAAAGATAAAACTGAAAAGGAAAATGGACTGAAAATTAAGGATGTGGTATAAAATTTTGAATTCCCATATGTCATGATTGGATTTTAAAATGTAGGGTAGGGACCATCCTTAGAGAAATGTCGAAAGACACAAATGGGGGAACCCGTGTGAATTTTATCATCAAGAATAACGTGGAAGAAATTATTATAAACAAGAGATTTTATTACCTAAAAATTTTAATGATAATAGAGAAATTAATAATAACCAGTTCTAGAGACGGGTTTTCTGAGACATACAATATTATTGCATATAGTCAAAGATTTAAGAGGTTGCGAGTTTGATTCTCTTTATAATCTCTGTTATTAGTGTATCTCCCTTTAATTTCATAAGGGAAAAAAAAGCATTACTGCATACCAGAACTTGGATTTTGAGATTTCACCAATTAAGACCCAAAAATATTGAACCCTTCATAACAACCTGGAGGGTCAGAACATTTCAGAAGTAACTCACAAGACCCTTGCAAAAATAGCTTCCCCATATTTTATTGAACTATGCCTCATTGATATTGTTATTAGATCCTGTGTCTAGCAGATGCATTTTTCACTATTCAGTGATCTGAAGCTTGATCGAGACGAAAGGAGCCCCGGGCATACAGCATTTGGTAAACTGGGCGGATTCTAACTGTCAAAATTATACTCAAGACGGTGCCTAATCCGCAGACGCCCGCCAAAACCAGAAAGGTGAGCCTGAAACAATAAGGACCACAGCAGGTGGAAACTCCATACCTGGAAGCTTCTGCATCATATACATAACCAGCTAGCAGAGCAGAGAATAGAAGAGCACCAATTGGATTCCCTAGTTGCATGAAACCACTAAACCAAAGTGTTTTAAACCGAACAGCTCGGACACAGTCGAGATCATTATAGTAAATTGAACCCCATAGCAGACTCCAAGCAAAGCCGTCGCAACATAAAGAGTGCCATCATAAGCCAGAGCATATAAGACAAATGCTATGATCATAATCATCTGTGTACAAGCCATACAAAATGTTTGAGGTAGTGTCATTGACCTGCCATGAAAAATATCTCATCAATATATATATATATATATACCCAAAACAAGTTCCTGATCCTTAATGTAAGATTGATCCTTAACGTAAGAGTTATTTAACTAATTTAAGTAGATTAAAAAAATTAGACAAATCAGTTAATTGTAACAAATGTGACATAATTTTTAATAACCCTATGAAACAAATGTCTTATAACAATTTGAATTTGATTGCTACTATTATAATTTCAGGAAAAATAATAAATATTGGAAACAAAGTAGATTGAGGTCTTACATATAGGACCAAAACTAACCCCCAATTAACTCCTATATTTAGAATTAGAGGAGTATATGATACTAGTAGAAATCAGTTCAAATTGTGTTAAGAAGTTAATACTAGAGCAACTAAGATATAATATAAGCATGTCATGCAAGTTCAATGCAAAGTTAGCTACCATTTAAAACTGTATGATGAAGGTGAAAAGAAAATGCTCATGTTTTGTGTGTGCAGTCTATGATTAGTTGAGTACAATACCTGACAAAGTGTTCAGAAACAATGCCGGCACCAAGACGACCGATGAAGTTGCAAACGCTAAAGACTGCGAGCAATATGGTTGTATCATTAACATCTTGAACGACTCCAATTTGAGCTAAATTATTAAGAACTTTAACTCCTGAACCAACCCCTAGAAAATAAACAAACCAAAGAAGCCAGAAATCAGCCTTGATTATAGCTTCATGGAACTTGAAATCTTCCCCTCTTTTAGGCCTTCTTTTCTTCCTCACTGCTCCCTCCCCTTCTGCAAGGAGTATCTCAATATCCGAAGCATACTCATTTTCATTGGAACTCCCAAGACAAGCAGCCGAGGAAGACGGTGTAAGCAACGGATCTAAATGGGTCAAATCATCGTCAGATACCAGCTGACCCAAAGAACCACCCTGTGGTTCCCTTTTCTTGGCAGGGAATAGTGTCATTTTAACTGGAATAGCGAGCGGAGTATAATCATTATGGCAATTAAGATGCAGGAAACAACATCACTAATGGAAATAACCTTATCTAATATTGTGCTGGTGACAAGATAGATGGCGAGTAAAACGCTTGTAGCTTGTACCAAAATGAAGTGGATATGAACAGAGGAGTCTTCCCCGGAGGGAGGAGTACAAGGTCGAACAAAGTACATCAAAGGTAAACATACAATGGGAAGTCCAATCGCAAGGAACAACATTAGTTTCGAAGAAGAATCCTTAAGTATCATGCTATAAATAAATGTATACACTGCAGCACTAATCCCCACATAACCTTTAAGAATCCCCGAAACACTGCCCCTACTGAGAGGGAAGTTCCTCATGTTTGTAACGAGCACAGCCGTTCCAAACCACGCACAACTGTTAGCTGCGATGCAAAGCGCAAGCCATAACTGCAAAGCCATGGGAAGAGGTTAGATGCGAATATGCATGAAAGGAAAGCTTCACAGTAAAACACAGATCTGACAGAAATGAATCAAAGGCGATAAATATCTCCTAGACATTTTATTGGATTTTGTAGTGCTGACAGAAAATGTATTCATTATCAAATGAAGACAAATTAGTATAAGACCTAATTCATTATCAATGTATTAGTCTCTTGCAATTTCAGCCATTGGTCCTCTACTACAGCTTAAACACTCTAGAAAGCTGGAGATTATCATGTAATGTCATTATCAATACTGTTTTTACTAGATTAAATCAAATGTTCTTTTAGAAATTGCACAGAACTTCAAAGAAGCACTGGCCCAAGTTCTTTAATCACGCCGACTAAACCATAAGTAATCATGATCCATGAAGACAATCAGTTGGCTAAGAATGTGGGTTTGATTAATCCCGCATTAGCTTTCTAACTCTAAATAATTAATGCGTTGCTTTTACTTAAGAGTTAAGACGATCATTACTCAAAAGCTAATCAGTTATCATTACAATATGCTTATTTATCTGAACTTAATTTCGTCACAGGGTTTAAAGATCTCAGGGTTATGTTGGAAACTGATACAAATTCCTTCATTGTTCCCCCAATAGTTGAATCCAGGGTTGTGACAAAATGGCAAGCTCGAAAGGGTTTGCTTAACAGTAAGCCAGATAACTCCATGACCCTTTCGAGCTTGCCATATTGTCACACAAATTGCAGGTTCAGCAAAACAATTGAATCCATCCAGAATTTTTTTCCCCCAAATAAAACAACAACCTATTTGAAGCTTCAATCCCAGAAAACTTAACATTCGATCCATGATAAAAGTTCAATTCAAGTATTGATCATAAAATGAGATAGACAGGGAATCTCAATTACCAGAATATATGGCACGTTCGAAAGGGTTTGCCTAATAGTAAGCCAGATAACTCCATAACCCAAGAAACAGAGCACTGAACCAGTCAAAATCAAAGCCCAAGGAGGGAGCTTATTGCAGGCATAACCAGCAGGCAAACTCACACTTTCGCCGATATCATTAGCCACTCCAAGCATAGTAATTTGTTGCTGATCGAGACCAAGTACGGATTTGAGCGCTGATGAGTAAAGTGGGAAGTCGTAGGAATTCCCAGCAGCGATTTGGACCCAAACTGCAGCAGCAAGACCCACCCATGGCGGTTTGCTTCCAGCTTTGAGAACCGGTTTGGGCATTTTCCAATTATCACAGTTATCGCCTCAGGTGAAGAAGAAAAGAAGAGATTTTTGTGGTCGGTTTGAGAAATCTAGCTGAGTGCGAGGAAGCGAGTAGTAGTAGGCATAACTCTGAAAGTGATCAGAGTGACTCAGTGGAGGAGGACGAGTTAACACGTTTTTACCGTGCCTCGCATGGAGGGGTTCCATTCTATGATGGATTTTTTTTTTATACATATTCTATGAGTGATTTTAATTTATAGCTTAAGCTTATCAAAATTGTTGGTTCTGTAGTACAATTGATATTTTTCCAGAAATCATAATGAATTAATGATGAAGCTTTAGTAGGAGCTTTTTTCCAGAAAAATCTCATATTTTTAAGTTTTTTTAATCGCTATCACGATCATGATGATGATGAAGCCCCACGCCTATCATGCTGATATGATCTCCTTGTTAAGTGCGACAAAAACAGAGTTAATCTGTTGGTAATGAGGTCCTAAACACCTGTACGAGGTGGTTTGGGAAACCATTATGGCGTTGTATTAGGAAAAGAATAAAGACTATCAGAAATTTAAAATTATTAAATTTAAAAAATGATAGATTGTGTATATAAATTGAGGAGAAAAGATATTTTTTTTTCTTTTCTCTTCCTTCTTTTCAGCCTCCGTCGCCGTTTTTTTTTTTCATTTACCGTCGACGCACAAGTTTCTGCCATTGTTGCTATTGATCCGTCTTCTGTTCTGCTTTTATGCCTCGCCTTGTCTCTGTTATGCTTCTGTCCCTCGTCTCATCTCGTCTCTCTTCTGCTTTCCTATCTCGCCTCGCCCTTTGTTTTACTTCTATAGTCAAAATTACCGTGGAATAATAAATAACAAAAGTAATTATTTATAATTTAGTTATTATTGAGAGTAATAAATATCTTAACTAAAATTATTAAAATTATTACTCAAGTGATAAATTTTATTGCAGGAATAATAAATGATCAAAGCAATTACTTACAACTTAATTGTTACGGAGAGTAGTAAATGTCTTAACAAAAATAGTCAAAATAATTGTTCAAGTGATAAATCCTATTATAGGAGTAGTAAATGATTAAAGCAATTACTTATAAATTAATTGTTACTGAGAGTAATAAATGTCTTAACGAAAGTTAACAAAATTATTACTCAAGTAGTAAATCCCATTGTATGAGTAGTAAATGACCAAAATAATTACTTACAACTCATTTATTATTAAGAATAATAAATATCTTAGTAAAAGTAGTCAAAATCATTACTCAAGTGATAATTTTCATTACAGGAGTAGTAAATAACTAAAAGGTAATTTTATTTTTTACCTCCAAATTTTGAAAGGACAGATTGAAACTTATATCCAATCTATCCTTTTAAAAATTTAAATTTTTTTGTCCTTTTGAATTTTAGATAATTTTTTTTGTTTTTTTCCTATTTTATTGCAAAGAATGTAGGATATCAAGATCAATTAATTATACTTTGTATTGTCCTCACTTGTTTAGTTTAAGTGAAAATTAATCACTTAATTCTTCAACTTTTAACTCAATTATAATTTAGTCTTTTAATTATAACTCAAATGATTCAGTTTTTAAATTTTTAATTCAATTAAAACTCAATATTTACTGTATATTTTATAATTTAGATTTTTTTATTTAATAAAAATAGTATATATTTAATCCTTTATATTTATATCAAATTTTATTTTAGTCCCTTAAATTTAAATAAATATTCTTTTAATTTTTTAAACTTAATATTATTAATTTTATTAATAAAAAATATTGACTGAGCGAATTTAAAATAATAATTATATAATTAAATGCTTACAATGAAATAAAAATAAAAATATTATAGTAAATAAATTAATATGTAAATATATTTTGTCAACATTTAATTGTATATTTATTATTTTAAATTTGTTGAGTCAATATTTTTTTTGTTAGTAAAATTAATAGTATTAAATTTAAAAAATTAATAATTCCCCATAACCTCCGTACACCATAGAAAATGAACAAAACAAAGGATAGGGGTATTCATGGACAGGGCTAGGCAGGGCAACCCCCTGCCCGGTACTTTACTCGAAAAAAGTATGGGCTATATTTTGTAGCCCGATGTCCGGTTTTACCCGGTAAAAGTTCTAACCATTTTTGGCTGGGCATGGGCAGGCTGAGCGTGGGCGGGCTGGACATGCCCAAGTTGTGATGCCATGCTCATGTTGGGGGAAAAATATGCAATTATAAACTTCTAAAATAATACCATATTCATATATCTTCAAGAGTTAAATAATATCTATAATCCACTAAAAATAAGATAACAAAAAGATAATAATTAAAGTTTTAAAATTCATTGCATATAAAAAAAGCCTTGAAATCTAAATGGCTTGTAATTACAACTTTACATCAATTTTTCAAATGTTGACAAGGATAAAGTATCTAAAAAAAATAAAATAAATAATTATAATTTGTAAAGTAATCATATTATGATTAGTAAAGTTAAAAAAATTAATATAGTTATAAATATTAAAAGAGCAACTTACATACTTAACTACTTATATTTTTAAAATGATCCTTTAGTCATCAGTAACTATTATATTATCCCTTCCAAGTGTAGCATCTAGGGAGAAAAGTAAAAAAATAAAAAAGGGGATGCTCATGGGCAGGGCAAGGCAAGGTAACCCCCTGCCTGATGTCCAACCCAAAAAAAGCATGGGCTGTATTTTGCAACCTGATGCCCAGCTTAGCACTATATTTATCGGACTGGGTGGGGCATTTTTTTTGCTAGCTCGGGTGGACATACTATATCGCGGGTTTTATGAATACCCTTAACAAAAGGGTATCAGATTAAGGGTAAAACGTTGCATAAACCCGAGTAATATGAAGTCGAGGCTCTGTTTGGATACATAGAAAAATGAGGGGAAAATTAAGAGGAGAGAATAATAGGGAGGAAAATTTTTTAAATAATAAAAAAATTTACTATTTTTAAAATTTTTCTCTTCTAGTAAATTAACTTCCCTGATTTTTTTACTATCTTTTTTTTTTGGTACAATTTTTTCTTACTATCTAAACATAGGGTAAATGTCATTTAAAAACAAAATCATTGCCCAACCGTCATAAGAGACGATGGATTTAAAGAGGATGTTAGGCTAACGATGGGATTACTCCTTTTTTATTATATTAATGGTGACATAACTTGATTTATGAATGTTAAATCCCTCAAAACCTATTAACCTAATTAGTATTAAATGAAATTTAGAGGATCTATTTATATTTAATTTTCTTACAAGTACCAACGGGGTTAGTCTGAGTGGTAAGCGGCTCGATATCGCTTAAGCGAGGTCTCGAGTTCGAGCCTTGGCGTACGCAAAAAATCCCCGTTGGAAGACTCACCCACTATAACATGATGCGCGACGCGGGTCGAATCTAGATGTAATCAGGATAAAACTCCGGTAAACCGGGTGGACAAAACAAAAAAATTCTTACAAGAGACTTTGGTGTAATATTCACTTTGTCTTGTCTTCCCAAATCTCTCGTGTGCGGAGAGAAAATTGGGGACGTGGTGGGTCCTACCTCTTATTTTCTCTCAACATTGTTTTTTTCCCTATATTTTCTTTTCATCGAAACACAGTTTAAGGTTTCAGAGAAGACCTCACATGATATGTACAAGTAGATATAATTATCTTTATTTTGCATTCGGATTCAGTTTCTCTCATTTTGCTATATACTTGCGGCATGATCAAGATTGAATACGTTTCTTTTATTTGTTGGCGCCATTTTTGGTATATCTTGTTTGTGAAGCTTAATCAATCAATGAGGTTATGATAGGATTAACAAATGCAAAAACAATACCCCCCAGAATATATTACAGCATTACCTCTTTCTAAAAGCTCAAACACAAACATAAGGACAAAAGTTTTGGCCGAAAAGAAATAAAAGCATGAAACAAATGAAAAATCATCATGCAGCACTCAGGCAATTCTCCCAAGTTCCATATTTAGAGCTGAAACTACCTCCCCCACTTTGTTGTGCATACTCTGAAATTATTGCACGAGCACACACATCCCAGGTCCTGGCAATCTCTCTCAGGGACATTGGCTCTGGTAAACTACGCAAGGAATTGCTGAATCTTGACTTTGTCTTCACCGAAAGATCTTCATTCTCTTTGCTGTCGGAAATATAATGACATATTAAGTACTACTTTGTCTAAGAAATAACGATCTTTTGGGGTAAACAGAGGGGGGAAAAGTGATATGAGCACTATATTAAAGGGCATAACAAAACTTTACAGAACATACAAGATTGGTTATGACATCTAGCACGTAATAATATAAATGTCATCAGATTCCTTCTTAACTCTACAGTTACATAAGGCTAAACTTCTATCATCTTCCATGTTGGATACTTCTCCTACTCTTAATATAAGACCTATTACTAATTTGATTAGATTAAAAAAATTAATTAAATAAGTTAATATATTATATTTTTCTACAACACCCTAATTATTTTCTTTAAATTCCTCCCTCATTCTCTTACTTGATTATTGTTGAAAGAATATTAACAAGGGAAATTTGGGGAAAAATTGATAAATATGGGAAATATATCTTATATTTAGGATCAAAATTAACTATCCAATTATGTCCTATATTAAAGACCGTGAAGTATTAAAACGGAAAGCAAAGGATAATATTAGAGAGGACTTGTTAAGGTACACCTTTGTTCTTTCTGAAATATGACAAGTCATTGAACTGAATAAAAAGCCATTCACCTTGCAAAAGGTTTTATTTTTTCTTTACAGATACAATGGGCCCACTTCAGAATTTGTCAGATCAAGCAGATGAAATTAGTTTGTGTGTGTTTGGAAGGGGGGGGTGGGTGGGGCTTGGACTATCATCAAACACCCAATTTAGCTATTTGAAAGGCTAACATAGGCCAATACAGAGCAAACTAATGAAACCTTGTATGTTAGAATTTAAATTTTACGTCCCTCCTGATTTTCATGACCATTTTCCATGTATTTGCAACTCCACAAGATCCTAGCTTAATAGATGTTAAAGCTCAAGTGTCAAGAGAGACCTAAATAGTTGATTGAATGAAGTGACCTGGCACACATTGACAAAGGCATGCCAGTGTCAATATTGAAATTGAAAACACCCAGAGGTACCCTTCAACCAAACCTACTATATTCTTCAGTTTGATATATCCACTGCACTTTTAAAAAGCATGAAAAAGGGTGATGTTGGAGTATCGATTATTAGGTTTCTCATTTTCTCCTTTCCATTAATAAAAGGCAAGCACCAAGTTGACACCAAAATTGGCAGTCCATCTAAAACAAACCATGCAAAAATAAGAGATGCCAAAATGCTCATTCTCTCACCTGGATTCAACTGGAAACTTGTCTAGGAGTATTGGGGAGCAGTTGGGGTAATTTGTTGGGACAAGCAACCGTAGAGGCTGAATTGGCGACTGCATTGCAAATAAGACATGAATAAAGACAATTATACTGCAAAAACAGCAGGACATAATATCCATGAATACATGTATATATAGATTGCAATAGCAAGGTCTGAGGGCCCACCATCTGTGCTGAAGCATATTGTGACTTCAAGCTTGAACTGAGTGCCACAGCATTGAAAGAGCACTTGACAATTGTCCCATCTGAACCTTCAGCAGCAGCTGCTGCTGCAGTGGGATCAACATCTTCATCACTAATATCCACTACTGTGTCTATAAGCCGCTGATTAATTTCCCTTATTTCCTCCAAAAGGGCATGATTAGCCTGCCAGAAAGTTCAGTGTCACATTTCTTATCAAGAAGGAAGAAAGAAAGAAAGAAAAACCAGTCACAAAAGTTCTTTATGCTTCTAATTATTTTGTCCATCAATCAAGGACCAACGCTGAAGATAAATTAATTCTATTTTAGAGAAAAAAATATTAGTTCCAGAAATTAATATAGTAATAATGATTGTGAAATTCTAACTTCATAATATTATTTCAAACTTAGCATGCTATGAATCCTCATGATTGAACAACAGGGACTTTTTGACCAAAAAGAAAGAGGGATTCTAAAAATTGATCTTGATCATCAATGGTTGTCACTATAAATGAAGCCAATGATCGTCCAAGTTAATAATTTAAATATGATATTATGTGAAGTTCACACCAACCAGACGATTTTGAGCTCAATTTTCACTTGATTGCTTTTCTAAAATAAGGAGGATGTGATGATAAAAGGAAGCGGGGAGCATTCAAAACAAAGATTACTTCTATAGCTCCACTCTTAAAAAACACATATATTTAGCCTATTTATACTAATTTTTAATTCTCTTAAACTTCCTCCTATTCAATAGGGTTTACAAAAAACCATCACATTTTTACATCGATACTCATAATTTTGCAAGTATCAGATTGCAAATGAATTGAGTTTGGATTTAAGTTGGGAAATCTACATTCGTAGTGTAACAAAAAGGGTGCTCAACTTATGTACTCAATATATTAATGCAAACTCGCATAGCTGCCCTCCTTTTAATAAAAAATTACGAGAAAAATCATTCACAGTAATATAAGCATTTAAAACAGTATAATTTAATACCTTAATCCTTGGCTTCTTGATATTAGCTGTCGTAGCTGAATCCAGATCAGCAACTTCCAAAGCATTTAACTGCTTCATACTATCATTCATGCTATCAGGAGATGATACAACATTCAAGGGTATGGCACTCACATATCGCCTCATTCTCTTGGCTCCATTGGTTCCGTCTTGGTTGATGAAATTTCTAGCCTGAAGACGACACTTAGTCATGGCAACCAAATCCTCACCCACAGTGGCTCTGGATCCATTGCCTGGCGCTGAGCCTGCTATCCTATCAATCATGCTAACGACTGAGCCAATGTCACTGACAGCATCATTTAAATCTTTAGGTGACATTGATATTACCTGGAATATAATCAAGAAGTAAACTTGATGATTTTTCATTGTAAGATACTTCTTATAATCAGTAACTTTTAGGAATAGCATTTAGCTTCACTAACCGCTTTAATTAGGCGGTCAATAGGCTGCTCTGCAACAGTTAACTTTGCAGAAGAGGCTGCCAAAGCATTGCCATGAGCACCATCTGGACCACTGAACTCCGCGAGCAAAGGAGAAGGTGATATTCCAGGAGTCCCTATGGCAAGGGATTGAGCTGGCACTGTTGCGATTCCTGTTTGTTGATGTCCCATATTAGCAGCATTTGATACTGATGAGACAACAGGAATGGGTTTCTCAGAATCCCCTGGCATAGGAGATGAAGCCAAGGGAGGAGAAGGTGTAGGGCCAACAAAAGGTGAGTTAGCTGATTGCACGGGGGTGGAAACTTTAGTGAGAGATGGAAGATTTTGCTGGTCAACCTGGGGAGAAGAATGTTGTGGAACCTGAGGAGATGCAGCCTGAAGGAGATGGGGTGAAGAAACAGGAAATTGACCCCCTGATTTAAACTGTTGATGGGGATAAGCTGAACGTTGCCCTGAGGGAAGATGTTGCTGGAAGGTCCTTGGCTTAACACCCAATCCTTGCCTCATCTTAACATCATTAATATCACTAATTTGGTGAAGTGGCGGCATTTGATGTGTCTGCATGTGTGCAGGCACCTGTTGCTTTGTTGCCTGTTGTAACTGTTGCTGCTGTTGTTGCAGCATCTGCTGCCTTTGAAGCAATTGCCGCTGCTGAATATGTTTAAACTGTTGATTCTGCAAGATCTGCTGTTCCTGTGGTTGTTTCAGTTGCTGGTGTTGAACTATACTAGAACCTGGCTGAAGAGGGTTTGGATTTTGTTGGAGAACACTTGCCCCACCTTGTGAAGATAAGTGGTTGGTATTAGTCTGTTGAGGAGCATTCACAGAGTTTTGTTGAAGGGTGCTTGCTCCAACCTGCTGCAGGGAATTCACAGAACTTGAATCTAAATTGGCACCAGGTTGCATAGAATTAATCATATTCTGCTGTGTTGTTGACACACCAGAAATGGAAGGGTTAGTCTGCAAATTTGCCATATTATTCTGTGGCATTGTCGCTACAGAACTCTGTAAGTTTGTTGATTGCATCTGAGAGTTCATTTGATTTTCATGAGATTGCACTTGAGTAAGTTGGGATTGTGGCTGTGATCCAGGGTGCATATGAGGTGGAGGAAGTTGCCCTTGCTGCATAGAAGGCATGACTTTCCTGGGCCTATTTGTATTTATAAAATTTATGATCTGCTTCTCATATGAAGTCATTTTGTCCTTGAGACCGGGCACAATATTGACCTTGGAAACCTGTAGAAATGATACGAGGCGCTCCAACACTGTTTTGAATATCTTCAGCTTCTCAAGCTGATCTGTGTTGGGTTGATGTGGAAGGGATTCATGCTGATAGACAAAACCAGGGAGGTTAGATAAAGCTTCAGGTTAATTATATACAGACTCAAGGCAAATTAAGAGCTTTGTTTGGGGAAGAGGTGATGGACTGATGCTTAGCACATGCTGCAATGGTTGAACAGTGTTAATATTATTCCAGAGTTTAAGCCACCACAGCCAGCATAATTGCTATGGAAAGGCTGCTTTATCCATATAAGTTAAATTAGCTGAGTGTATTTTGAACAAAGAAGAAATTATATAAAAGAAAAATAACACAGATGAGAAGCAATGGATATCCTCCAAGGAAAAACAGAAAAAAAAAAAAACAATGAAAAAAATAAATAAAAGAAAGCAAGAGATGAAATACCTGCTGAAGTTTGGTTGCAATTTTCTGGTACATTTCATTCAATTCTGGCAAGTAAGATTCTTTCATAGACTGGATCTGTAAATCAAAATCAACAGAAACAAAGAGCCAAAACATTCAAAACTTAGAACTACGATGTAAACATATATTTTCATTCTTGTGAATGCATTTTGTTTTTTAATCAAGGTTTCATGAATTGGAACTTCCTAAGTTTTGCACTAACTTGAGGGAGGGTCCAAACCATTCATGTGTGTAACTAAAAATTGACAACCGAGCCATATTGAATTATAAGACTGTAAAAAACGAGTATGAAATTTTAATCTTATTTACCTCCTAGGCTAATAATAAGTTCATTATGTCACTTTGCTTTTGTCAATTGATTGCAGAAATTGAGCGATAAGAAAATGGGGATATTACCTTTCGGTATACCTCTTCTTGCCAATCATCCCCACCAGATTTTCCAGTCAGTGCGGTCGAATCTAGAGAAGCTACAATATAGTTATATGATACACAAATGAGCATAATGGGCTGACCAATTGGCATCTTTTTGAAAACAGAAAATAACAAATGAATGATTAAATAGGAGGAGGTGTGTTGAAATGCTAGAGCCAATATCTGACAAAAGCGAAGTGACAAAATGAAACGCATAAATGCAATAACATACTAGATGATGAATCTGGAAGAGTTC
Source organism: Leucaena leucocephala (assembly GCA_037074615.1). Taxonomy (NCBI): domain Eukaryota; kingdom Viridiplantae; phylum Streptophyta; class Magnoliopsida; order Fabales; family Fabaceae; genus Leucaena; species Leucaena leucocephala. The sequence continues at coordinate 20,509,507 of CM073556.1, read as the reverse complement.
TTTGTGACTGGTATAGTTGCTTTTGTTGATCAAGTACATTTTGCTGTTGAAGCAAAGAACCCGATGCCTGAAGTCTTTGCTGCATGTCTCGTTGCAAGGGATTTGGCTGCTGCTGCAAACCCAACTGCTGTTGCAGCTGTACAGGCTGAGATTGTATCTGTGGCATCAATTGCTGCTGTGGAGCCTGTGGCTGTGATTGCTGCCCTTGAGATTGTAATAAATTTGTTACATTTTGTTGTGATTGTTGCTGCACTGGAACCTTTGATTGCTGTAGCATGTGTGCAGGGTTCTGGTTAGTCTGCATACCTGAGTTCCCAGACTGAGTTGCAAGCAGCTGTTGTTGTAACCCTGGGACGTTACTGCCCAACTGTTGCTGATGTATGTTGGAGCGATTGTTTTGCTGATTTATCAACTGCTGGTGCTGGTGCTGCTGCAGGTTTGGAAGGTTATTCTGTTGCCCAACAGGCAATATCTGATGTTGCTGCATATCACCAACATTATTCTGTTGCCCAAGTAGCTGAGGGTGTTGCATGCTTGTTACATTTGACTGTTGTGCTAGAAGCTGAGGCTGCTGCTGCTGCTGCTGCTGTGGAGGCATTATTGACTGTTGAGTAATTGGGGTTTGTTGCTGGTTAATAATTGATGTCTGTTGTTGCTGTTGCCTGATAACTGATTGAGAATGTTGCTGCAGCATGGGTTGTGTTGACTGTTGAACATTATTAGCTTGCTGATTCTGCTGAAGGCTAGAAAGAGATGTTTGCATGATCGAAGGCTGCATGACAGAAGATGTTTGCATAACAGATGGCTGTGAAGATTGCAATTGATTTGGTTGTAGGTTTGGCTGCTGCTGGATGTGGGGTTGCATAAGTGAGTGTTGAATGTTCCCAGGCTGGAGTTTATGCTTCAGATATTGCTGTTGAAGCTGTTGCTGTTGGTAGAGATATGGCTGTGAATTTTGCGATTGCTGTTGCTGTTGCTGTTGTTGTTTTTGTTGGGGGACAACCTGCTGCCTTGGTGGCATTTGTCTCTGAGAACCACCAAACACATTATTCTGCATGTTGGAATTTGGGCCAACAACATTTTGGATAGGAGTCTGGCCTATATTGGATACAGGAGGAGCAATGTTGTTTTGAGATAAAATCTGTTGACGTGATTGGGACTGATTAGGCAATGGAATAGTATGTGATTGCCCTGGATTGTGAACTTGAGACTGCATAGGAATTCCTATAACAATAAAAGAAAAAAAGAAAGATAGAGAGTTTATTACCGAAGTCAGAGGAACAGGAACTAAGAAATTAACCAATATTAATCAAAACCCAAACATGAGAACAATAACTTATAAAAAGGAGATCGAGCAAGGTAAGGAAAAAAGAAACTGCAAATTTACTATAAGACTAACAGTGAATCTTATGAAGAAAATGTTTCTCTGATTGTGCTTGCAAGCCAGCACTCATCACATAAACTGCCACTACTCAATGCTAGCTAGAATTTCAAGTGCACCGGAGATACAACAAAAAAGATGGGAAAGAACTCAGTCAGCAAATCACTAGAAAAGCAGGATGACAAGATTGCCAAATGCCTAACTGCATAAATAGGCTTTGGCACCAGATCAGCACACTGTTTCCCTGTCAATACCATTATTGCATAGGAGGAAACCAAAATAATATTTTTGCCAACCTGAATCAATAGGCTTGTTGCTAGGGCCACCTGAGTTTGATTGCATAGGGTTGACGATGGTATTCTGGGTTTTATTCTCCATTGTAAGCATCTTCAAAGATATTTTCCTAAGATAATCAGACTGAAATAAGGAAGTAGCACATAAAACAATCAAACTTCTATGTTGTATATGTTAACAAAAGTAATACAAATGAACATGACAACTGTGAGAGTGGGATGCGGTGTTGGGGATAAACCTGGCTTGTTGCAGCAAAATAAATCTTTTCTTCAAACCTTTGAGCAATTTTACGCAATTGTTGCAATCCATCTTGACCAGAAACAGGAAGATGTCTCTTTAACGTATCCATTCTATAACATGAAAACATGTGACATACAAGTCATAACAATTTACAATACCAAAGTGAGACAATATTGAATGAAAATTACATTTTGTTGACAATTCTTTGACGGGAATCAGGTTGCAGTTGAAGTCTCCAATCACTTGTATCCATGGTGGATTCAGTGCCTTGTGTGGGTCTCCAATTGGTATCCATTACATTTGAATTAAGTCAATTAACTGAAACACCAGGGGAAACACTCTAATCAAACCAGACTCTAAAAGGAAGCAAATAGAGGAAGAAGTTGTGCATACATATGTATAAGAGATCTTATACTTATTGAGTTATGACTAATAGAATTTGATAATTTGTTAGTGGCTCAAATAACAATTCTACCTTTAAATTGTAATAATTTATATATTATTCGACATATGCAAACAGCCAAAAGGAGGAAAACAAAATCTGTAGGGGTAGTTGAAAGAGGTTAAGTCTTAAAGGAGAAATCTTTTGTTTCCTTCTCTTAAGACAATAATTCGAATATGAAGGACAAGGAACTGAGGGGAACCATACTGCATATAGAGCATGTTGTATATAGTGGTGAATTGGAAGCAATTATGGTTATGATGAGTCTTTGTTATAAAAAAAAGGAAAAGAAAAATCTGCTCCGGGAAAATTTCAGAAGATTCACAGATGGTAGGCATATCAATATGCATTAACAGGTTTTCACATGATTATCTAAATTAGATTACTTTAGCGTTTTGATTATATCTATAACAGAAAACGTTCACTAAACATGCCCTAATATTATGAATTTCCATTAAACTTTATAAGGTTTCACCATAGCTCCTTTCTCAGAGTGCCGTTACCCTACATTTTACTCAGTAGTAATATGTGTCCAAAACTATAGACCGGTATTACAGTATTTCATTTGTCAAGGAGAAAATTTGACTGGCTTGTAATGTAACTATAGGTTCTCTAGTCTGACCCATCCTTGAGGACTCTACATGTATTCTCACTTCTATCTCAAAAGTCGTGATACCTTAGCTTAGTCCCTGTACTTTATACTCCTGAGCCCTAACTTCTTTTCAACCTGTTGTACTCCAATTCCGAGTTTCAAATTCAATGAATACAGTTCGTTGAATTTAATTAAGATTAGAATGACAATGGGCAAATTAGATAAACCATTGCGAACTTAAAAAATTTCAATGATCATTCCAAAATTGAGTATATTTCTCTCCGTTTCTGCCTTCAATTAACTTTATCCCCCAAATAAACCAATTTACTTCAGGAAGCTTGAAGCTTCTCTATAATACTAGTAACTTCCATCAAAGGATATTATAAGCAAATGGGGGAAACGAACGAATCAATCTTTCACAAGCGTATCCAAAACAAACAACCCGAAATCGAAGAGAAAAATTCATCATTCGAGGAAATTCGAAATGAAATTTTGAACGGAAATTATAACCGATCATACCCGGGAAAAAAGTTATGCGAGGAAAGCCAGAAGCCTGTGAAACAGACGCCACCGTAGTCGGCCGATGGCACTCGTGAGGGGTTAGCGTGCAAAGAGATTCGTTCAAAGCAGAGGTTAGAAGGAAATATGTAGATAAGGCGAAACGACTTGAGAGAATGAAAACTTGACTAGGAGACAACCCAAAATCTATACGGCTTCAGAGAATCCGGATGATAACGTTCTTTTTCAGTTTTTCATGAAACTAATTAAAGGGACAAATGTCCAGCTCACATGAAAGGAGAAAAAATTGTATACTTCGTTATATTTTGATAAAAATTATGTTTGATTTCATTTTTTTTTATTCATACTCTCCTTATTTAAAAATTCGATCAACATCTCTTTTAATACAAATTTTAATTTTAATTTATCGTTATAAATTATTAACCTTTTTCATTAAACCCTATCCTATTAGTACGTTTGATTTTATTTTAAAAATAGATTAACATATTATATAAAATATTTTGGTAAAAAAATCATATAAAATACAAAATAGATAAAAAATTATTATATATATAAGTTATAAATCGTACTTCCTACAAACTCATATACAGATGTTTGAGAAATTTAATTATTTGTGAGATTATTAATGTTTTTTTTATCTGACATGTTATTAACATTTAAACTTAGTTTTAACTACTTTTATCAATGTAATTGATGACTTATACAAAGGGGTAGAATTGGAAATCTATATTAAATACACCTCAAAATAGGTAAAATTTAATTTACTTATATTTAAGATCGAAATTGCTACTTATTGCTTATCCTTCCTCTCATCTTTATTATAAGTTAGTCTTTTTTATAAAGTGCTTGCTAATTTTAAAAAATATTAAATATTTTTTATATGCTGATATTTTAATGAAGGTAATAAAAGATGGTAGAAATTAATACTATAATTTTAAATTTTAATGGAGTTAAAATAAAGATAATATTAAAAATTACTTAAATTTTATAATAAATATAATATTTTTTTACTATTTTTATTAGTATAAATGATTTGTATTTGGAATGAGTGGAATGTGACACTGGAAGAATTATAATTTATCATCCTAGTAGCTAATGTCTTAAATAATCTACAATCATAGGCTTTAAAATTAGATGTTGTAATAATTAAGGTGAGTATAAGGAATTAAAATCACTTAAATGAAAATAAAGTCGAGAATTAAAACTCTTTGAATTAAAATAAATCACATTAAAAGGCCTACTTATATTTGAAAATGACAATACTTAAATTTGAATTATTTGACAATACTAATTTATTTATTTTTCTTTTAAATTATGAGATGAATATTAATTCAAAAAATTAAGATAAATTATAAATTCTATAGCAAGCTATAATTCATAACCCATGAATTATAGTTATAATTTAATAAAAATTAGAGTCATTATCTTATGTATTTTATGAACTCTAAGATGAGCTACATTGCAGTTACTACTTCTCTTTTAAAATATCTAAAGTCATGTGCACGGCTTAAGAACGTTATTAAATAATTTATAATTATAGTAAAATTTGATGTTATTTAATTAAAATATCCTAATTAATTATGATTTGACTTATAAAATGAATTAATATGTACACAATTATAGTAAGAAAATAACAACTCCAAGATAACAAATATTTTAAAATAAATATTGTATTTTTTTTTTATAGGAGGGCATCGTGTATTTTATCCTATATATAGGTTTAAAAACAAAAGAAATTGAAAGCTCTATCATTTTTGTCCAAAGTTTTTTCCTCTTAGTGTGAATTCTCACTGTTGAGGACAAATAAAGTAGGTTGAGTGATAAAATTTGGTATAACTAACTTCAATAAACTTGTACAAATTTGGTGTATAATAGACAGAATAATTTTGAACATTATGTATCCTACAATAACTAAAATCTTACCCAAAAACAATACTTTTAATTTTTTTTTTCAAACAAGAGGAATATATTCTATTGATAATAAATACTACTCTTTTTTAAATGCTAAAGCCAAATAATAGACCTCTTCCAATTAAGAAGATCAAGAGGATTACAAATATCTTAAGGGTGTGTTTGGCTCAACCAAAAAAAATGGAAGGAAGATGAGAGCCACATAGGAAGAGGGGAACTTCTTTTCTACAAAATATGGTTTTGATGCAGAGCCACATAGAGGGATGACACAGATTTTGAAAAATGGAATTATCTATAAAAACAGATGAAATCCTTCACCGTGACTTCAAAACATGGGTCACTGATATCTTCAACATTTTTGGGTCTTCCGTTGAAATAGATCTCTGGAGTTCAACTTATATTCTCATATTTTGATCAATAAACTTAGTTATCCTTCTCCCATTTGTTTTTCTGTCGAAAACAAAGAGAGCTCTTCTGCTTTCTTGCTCGCTTCTTGTTAGAGGATGGAATAGAGAAGACTCATAGAAGGTGCGAAGCGAACCACGAACTTTGGCCAAGAACAGCCCTGATGCTATGCCGGATGGGGAGGGGGAGGAAGCGATGCGGTGGTCACGGGAAGGGGCTTTCCTCCGGCGAATAAGTTGCTGCGCAGAGATGGGCTAGAACACCTCTTCAGCTCTTTCAATTTCTCCGTCGAAGGAATCGGTTCTGATGAGTTTTTCTTGTTTTTTTCTTTTTTAAATTAAGGGGTTTATATTTCTTTTAAAAAATAAAATATGAATTACGTCAATGCGCAGAGACTACGTAAGTATTTCTCTTTAGTTCTATTGGCTCTTCTTCGTGGTGGGCCCCATAATAATCTGAAAACAATTAATTTCCAGGAGGCACTTAAACGAAATTCTCTCATTAATAATATTTTACCGTTAGACCGTTTCATAGAAAAGGAGATATATTTATTCATAATATAATGCAACGGATATATTTTCTTTTCTTTTATGTTGATTGATAGATTGATGATCATTTTATTTTTCACGTCTAATTTTTGTAACGGATCATTTTGTTAATTTCTCTCTCTTTTTTTTAAATGTTGACCTTATCACTACAAAATCCATAACCTACTATTTTGTACAAGTTGTTTATTTCCTTATAATAATCCTTTGACGAGGTTGGTTTATTGAATATAATGTTTACCAACATTAAAAATTAAAAACTCTATGAAAACGAAGATTTTTTTCACATCTTTTCTAAAATAAAAGTGGTATGATTTAAGGTAATTTTAGATGCTAATGGACCTTATACAAAGCTAAAAATACAGGCTTGCCTGCCACAATATATAGGCCATGTGGTATAGGTTGAAGTAACTCACGCCTACTGACAAAATGTTAACTTAAGCTGTTAATATAAAGTTAGTTTAACAATATATAATTTTATTAGATTTTTTTACTTTTAAAATTCGATTAGATTTAATTCCTAAAAAAAATACCTATATTAAAAAAAACAGCTCGAAGTCTAAAATTGGATATATTTCCTTAAAAACTACTATTAATTAACTTGTGTAATTGATAGAGATAATTTTTGATAAAAAAAATATAAATTTATAAAATATGGTGGATTTGAGTTTTGTACTTAGAAAGGTAAAGGTATATTTAGCACCATAAATTAATTTTAGAAAAGTAATTAGCACCCTAAAATATTTAAGGGTGTAATTAGCACTTCAAACTAATTTTGAAAGTATAATTAACACCCTAAAGTATTTAAATTGTTACAATTTTACCCTTTCACTAACAAAAATATAAACTTTTGTATTTGATACATACCACATAAATTTTTTATTTCGACACATTATTATTTAAAAGGCCACATGTGTAATATTATTTTAATAAATTACACTAAATAAATTATAAAATTTCTCAATTTTCACATATGAATTATATACAATATTAATTTTAGAGTTTATTCAGTACTCTTTTTTAAATAATATGACACATGTAACCTTTTAAATAATAATGTGTTAAAATAAAAAGTTTAAGTGACATAGATCGGATATAAATTTGTGTTTCTGTCAGTGAAAGGGCGAAATTATACAAATTTAAATATTTTATGGTGCTGGTCGTACTTCTAAAATTAGTTTGGGATGCTAATTACACCGTTAAATACTATAGGGTACTAATTACTCCTCTAAAATTAGTTTGGGTGCTGGATATACCTTTATCCTATTTAGAATAAAAACAAACCATTCAATTAACTCTTAGGATAGAATGAAATAATTTTTAAAAGTATAATTTAATCTGCATCATTAAAATTTTATCTAAATAATTTAAAACTTTAGGATATATAGAGGCGGTTGAAAAAAATATTGTCAGTGGGATCTCAAAAGCTAAGTCAATTATTAAGTCTTATTTTTAATACGTGGGATCTCAAAAAATGGAATGCACCATCATATATCTATCTCTTCTCTGTCTTTTTTAAAAAAAGAAGTCATCCAAATGAAAGAGATTCACAAAGAGGCCGGTATGCTATATGTAAAACACACACACACACACACACACAAAATATATATATTCAAATTTTATGTTCCCAGCTTATAAAGAATATGTATATGTATGTATGTTTTATCTGAAAGTGTGAAGATATTTGAAGGTGTCTCTCTCTAACGAAAAGCAACCACAAGATGAGAGAGAAGAGAATTGAAAGAGAGAGCAACAACAAGCTAATGAAGATGAAACCAGAGAAACGTCTCATGGGAGGGCAATACTGTTCAGTAATTTCATCAAAAGTTTCAGCAACAAAGTGCAATCTATCAAGTCAATGAGCTTTGAACCATTCTGAGACAGTGAATTGGTCACATTTACAGCCATCATTATCTGTTGGTACAAACTTGGAGTCAATCTTCCCCACACTGTTGCACCCACCATCTGCCCATGTTTTGCACACAAAACCTTCGTATACCTATGGATTCTCACATAGGTACGAGTTAATAGCCATCATCAGTACGAGTTAATAGCCAGAGGAAGTCTCACATCAGATAAAATCAGACCCGATAAGAAACATATACATGAGTGTGTGGGAAAGACCTATGGATTCAATACCATAAAAGTTTTGGATTAAGATGTAATATTGAGATCACTCAAAATGCATTTGTTTTCGTCAATTACTAGTACAATAAATTTACTACTACTTTTGTCTCACAAGTAACAGACGTGAAAATGAAGTCATTAAATTAATACTCATCCAACTATAAATATAAGTTATATTTAATTAATTTAATTAGATTAAAAAATTAGTTATTATAATATATTTTTCTTAAAGCACCATAATAATCTTTCTTAATTAACTTCCTCCTTCTTTCTCTTACTTGATTATGGTAGAAAGAGTATCAATAGGGATATTTTGGGAAAGAGTTGGCAAATTTAGAAAATAAATTTTGTATTTAAGATCAAGATTAACTTACTAATTAGATTTTATATTTAAGATTGGAGGAGTATTTTATATCGGTGAATGTTTGATGTTTAATATTGACCAAAGGAATTCATAGGAGGGATGCTCTCATCCTGTTATCTCTTTTCACTATTTGATGTTCTAAATTAATTGTTAGATAATTCAAATCAAACAAATGCACATTTCATATTCATTTGTTGGTCAGAACAATGACGCTATGTATGGCATTTTAGTTTCCTCAATCAAATGTTTGAGTTCGTAAAATATCATACCAATGCCAAGTCTTCTATGATTAGCTTTATATTTGAACCTGATAATGGAAACAAAATCTGGAAAATTGTTATGAGGTTTAAAGGGAGAAATGTAATCACTAAAATATCCTATAACAACTTAGTAGTACGTAATAATAAATTTTAGTGTAAAAAATTATAAAAGATTTATATGAGACTTTTTAATAATTATATTATTTTATTAAAACTTGATAGCGATTTTCCTAACAAAATAACATCTATCTCAACTTGAATAAAAGCAGTTACCTGAGATGCCTTATCTAAAGGGACTTCTTGAGAACCACATGATCGTTGAGTGAAATCAGGATTGAATGGATTGCAGATGAGAGGCAAAGGAGGACCAGATTGATTATACGAAGCCGCCGGTGGCACGCCGGGGGGAGGTGGATCAAGGTTGGCTATATTTGTGACAAAATCATCAACCATATTCACCATGGAGAACGAGGTGTTTCTGGTTATGTCTAGGGCTTTCTGAGCTGTAGTTCCATCCACACAAGGTAGAACCTCGCTCAGAGATGTACGATCTTGAGGGTGTTCTAGCCATTCCTCCATTGCAACACATGTGTCTCCTACTCCACTATATATAAAACAAAAGAAATTAATTAATAATAATTAATCAGCTTCACTACTTAATTGATCAGAGCTTTCATAATTAAGGGTTGGTTTAGAAAATTGTATCGATAATGAATGAATGGGACTCACTTTTTAACAACTAAATAGAAAGTGCTCTGTATTAGACTCACAGTAACAAGAATCCACCCAATGAAGAACAAGCTGCAAAATTTTAGGAATTTACGCTCATCTCATGCTCTGTGCAAGTACATACTATATATAACGTAGCAATGATAAGACTTATTCTACTTGGTAAGATTAATTATATAAGTGGCGCAGTTTCATATTAATATTAAAAAAGACTTCATTTTTCACTAGTAATTAATTTGGTCATATCTTTTGACCCATTTTTACTTCTCACACATGACTCTGGGATTAGAACTTGAATTACTTTGCACCAAGTCACGAAACTGTTCAATGCTCTTGGCATATTCTTCTGGGAGAGAATATGCACCTACTGCTAACTTGGTAATCCCTTCAAGGTTATTCAACACACTGTTCAATATAGATCAAGCACATCATCTATGCTTTCCCCAACATTATCAATCAATCCTTCTGAAGCTTTCTGAAAGTTCCCTTGTCCAGTGTAAAGCACAGCTCCTCCAACTCAGAAACCAATATTAGTATGGAGAAAACTTATGTCAAATTGCTTATATCTATTAGGTCAAAATTCTCTAATCATATTTGTTATTTTATTATTGTTAGTTATTAAAATGTGTATGTTCATTTGTAAATTCACAACACTTGTAAGTTTTTGTATAAGCTTTTATAATACTCCTCTGGTCTTTTATATAAGACATAATTGAGAAGTTTATCTTAGTCCTAAATATAAAATATATTTATTATATTTATCAATTTTTTTCTAAATTACCCATATTGATACTCTCTCAAACAATAATAAAGTAAAATGGGAGGAGAGCGAGTTAAGAAAAATAATTAGATTATTTTTAAAAAAATATGTCATATTAACTAACTTTCTTAATCTAATCAAATTAGTTAAATATATCCTATATTAAGAACCGTATGTGTATAAAATAAGATTTGCAAATTTTCAGTTGCACACTTATTATTTTGTTATTGTTAATTATTAAAATGCCTATGCGTATTTGTTAATTTACTTATAGACTTGACTCTGTAGGTATAAGTGATTTGACTTAAGTTTTATTCTATCAAGAATATATATACCACTAAACCCTAAGTATATAAATACACATATGGATCCGAACTCTCACAAATATTAATGAAGGGATTTTAGAGCGACCTACATGGCCACGAGCAAAAAGAGCACGATGTAGATGAGAGATCCCCAATAAACTGCTCGAGAATAATTGCTTCTGCTATTGTTCTTGCAGCAACAACAGCAGCAGCAGAGAGCTATGAGGAAGAAGACGACCACACCCAGAAACCATACGGCTGCAACATATAGCACCGGAGCACCAGAATACAGCACTGTACAAAAACCAGATGGTATATATAAAGAGAATGAATGAAAATGATCATTTTATTAAGGGAAAATCACTATGAAATTCTATAGAAGGAATATAAATCTAAAAAGTCTCTTGACAAATAAATAGTATGGACATGTTGTCAGTTTCTGTTCCAGAGCTTGTCCTACTATGTGAAAATCCATGTACCATATTATTCATCAAACTTTGCAGTCTTGTCCTAATTATATAATGGTTGGGTGAGGAAAAGTATAATAAAATACTCCCTACATTCCCGGGTTTGGGGCCTCACCATTGAGGACCCTCCATTGCTCTCTATTTATTTGAAACTACGTAATTTTAATGCTAGATGTTAAAGAAACACAAGTTCAACTGCCATGAAGAGTTAAGGGAGCATGATGGGCTTGGGTATTATTTGTTTTTATTTTATTTATTTAACATATAACATCCAACATCAAATCTACGTAGTTCCAAATAAATGGAGGGCCATAGAAGGAGCCCTCAATGGAGAGGCCCCAAACCCCCGATAAAAAGGTGGTGTCTAAAAGTGAATTCTTTTTAACTCATACCCACACGACTCATACTGGTAAGTAGGCTTTTCCAACCCGATTGTAGGTTGGCCAACTCTAGCTGTAATATATATTTGGGACATATATATATATATATATATATATATATATATATATAGAAAGCTTTATAACTCACTGCATAATAATGTGAATCAGTAATATTCCAGCCATCCTCAAAGTACTGGAAATGATCGGTAGGGTCAATCCTGCGAGTTCTTTCCGCAGCCAATCTGAAGGTTGAGTTATTGCTCGCATTAAACTGACCCCTATTTTTCTTCCACGCTATGATGGTTTCATCATCCTCATCTCCTACAACATCATTAAACACAAACTTTAATTTAATAATGTGCACATGGAAATGTGTACGTATAATAATAATATTATAACCTTTATTATTACCTTCATCAGCATGGGAGGGTGAGAAGAACGTCGATGAAAGAATAAGAAAAATGATTGAGACGAGAAGAAGAGGATGAAGTTTGAGATTGATACCCGTCGTTGTCATATTGAGTTTCAAATTATGGGAAATTCATGTGATTGTGATATATATATATATATATATATATATATATATATATATATAGCTCCCAAAACGCAAAAATGATAATTGATAATGGTGATGTTGCTGAAACTGAGTATTTGCGTTTTTGGAAAAAAATGGTAAATAATTACGATATTATTTTAGCGACATCATTGTAGGTGGTTTGTTTTCAGAAGAGTTTCCCAGGAGGGAAGAAGAAGGAGGAGGCGATGAAGAATATGAAGAAAACAATAATAACCTCAGTGGAAAAAAGAAGAAAGAAACCAGAGACGAAAAGAGAGACCGTTTTTGTATACGAAACTATTAAATTTGGATTGTGTAAATTTCCAAATGTTTGTTTATTAGCCTCCATCAAGCAGACTTAATTGGTTCTCTCTATTTTAAAACTTTTTATTTAGATATCTTAAATATTAATTTTACACAATATCCGGAAAAATTGATTTATTAGTCAAAATAAATGGAAAACAAATTGGTTAGAAAACATATCTTAATAAAGAGAAGATGTAAAATAAAAGATTAAGAAAAATTAATTAAAAGTTTTTAATCCTATTTCTCTAAGTTTTTAATAATCAAACTCATTAAAATTTCTTCCCCCCAAATCCTAATTATGAATGATTTGAACCAAAGGTTTACATGGGTGAGTCTAAAGAGAAATATTTTCTTTTCTTTACTAAAGTTCTTCTTACTCCAACACACACGCACCCCTAAGATCTCTTACAAAATTTGGAAAGGAAGCCATGAGCATTAGATGCTTGCATCAGTAATTAATTCTATTGTACCAAAAAAAAAAAGTAATTAATTGTAGATCTTGAGCTTTTTCCTCAACTTTTGTAATGCTTGTAATGATCACAACTCACGAGCACTTGACCACACATCTATATGACTCATTAGCTATTCAATTAATTAGTAAATTCTCACAAATGATTAATTATTAATTAATAGATTAATAATACTAAATTACCCAATGAAAGTTTTTTTATATATACACAGCATATATATTTTTATTCATTTTCAATCTAAAGTAACCTTAGTCCTAATGGAAGGAGCTTTTAATTGTTTAAATACGAGATTTTGAGTTAAGTGTGTGTGACTATTAGGGGTGTTCATAAAGCCCGCGGCCCGGTATGTCCACCCGAGCCAGCGAAAAAATGGCCCTGCCCAACCCGATAAATATAGGGTAGGGCTGGGCATCGGGTTGCAAAATGCAGCCCATGCTTTTTTTGGGCTGGGCACCGGGCAGGGGGGTTGCCCTGCCCATGAGCATCCCTTTTTTTTATTTTTTTTTATTTTCTCCATAGATGCTACACTTAGAAGGAAGAATATGATAGTTACTGGTGACTAAAGGGTCATTTTAGAAATATAAGTAGCTAAGTACGTAAGTTGTATCTTTTAATATTTATAACTACATTAATTTTTTTAACTTTATTAATCATAATATGATTACATTACAAATTATAATTATTTATTTTATTTTTTTAGATACTTCATCATTGTCAACATTTGAAAAATTGATGTAAAGTTGTAATTATAAACTACTTAGACTTCAAGATTTTTTTATATGCAATGAATTTCAAGACTTTAATTATTATCTTTTTGTTACCTTATTTTTAGTGGATTATAGATATTATTTAACTCTTGAAGACATATGAATATGATATTATTTTAGAAGTTTATAATTGCTGATTTTTTTCACAACATGAGCATGGAATCACAACTTAGGCATGCCCAGCCCGCCCACGCCCAGCCCGCCCATGCCCAGCCCAAAATGGTTAGGGCTTTTACCGGGTAGGGCCGGGCATCGGGCTGCAAAATGCAGCCCATGCTTTTTCTGGGCAGGGCACCGGGCAGGGGGGTCGCCCTGCCCAGCCCTGCCCATGAACACCCCTAGTGACTATAGAAAACGCCTTTGGAATAGCTATTTCCGATTGACTCCAACTATATTCAAATATAATTCAGTCAAGAAATTCTATAAAAAAAAAAAGGCCAAGTACAATATCTTATAAAAAGGGGGGGTGTTAAAGTACACCAGCATCAACTGAAAATCAAATTACTTCCCTCCAAACTCAACCCACAATAATGCCAAGAACACAAATTTTAGTCAAGCTGAAATGAATAATTTATCAGTACTATCCACCTGAAATATGCGATGGCAAGTATAAACAGAGCAGAAGGCTTGCAACGTCATCAAGAGCAAGAACAAGATGGCAGCCATGAATGTGAAGCATTGCCATGAACTGCACACATAAAGCTTCATTAATTTGCAAGCTTTCACCTGAATTCTTCCATTATAGTACTTGTTCACATCTTCAATGGCCTTGTCCAAGAATGCCACCTTCGTCAATCTTATGGATCTGTTCATCCCGTTCCACATATTTGCCGCCTCTTCATCGCTCTTCAAGTGGTTCAAAACAATTCCCTTTTCTTAGCATCCTCCTCAATCTATAATCCCGTTCATCAGTTCAGTGTATCGTGTCAAAACCAACGGACCTGATGCTGCTGATGCTTCATATGCAACTAAATTTCTCAACAAAACTTCAGTATTGACGTCAAGACTAATGGTGGGAAAGTAAAATGTGCGCGTTTTAGCATCATTTTATTCGTGGGTAAGAAACGAACCCCTGAATTACGAGCTCTGAAACTGATGGAATAGCAATTTCCTCCACTAATGGTGGTTTGTTAATGAGACTATTCGAGCTCGAATCCCCATTTTCTGGATTTTCTTGTTCTTTATCTAGTATGGAAAAGAAGAAGGATTCAACAGGAACTTTAAGAATTCTAAGTCCAGGAAGGTTGGAGATGATGGTCCAAGGCAACTTAACGATGAATTTCAGAGGTCTAGAAAGTAGTTCCTTCTTGATCAGACGTATTGGTCCTTTGTTTACTTTTGAAAGAAACTTCCAGAGCTCACTTATGAATCTCTTTACATAGTTTGGATTTTTTTAGGTTGATTTTTCATCCTCTTCTTCTTGCTGTTCTTCAAGTTGATCAACTTCGACTATATCAGATTGTTGTTTTAATTTTGGCACAATCATGTCATAAAAGAAATCTAACAGATGCATCAGCTGGAAAGGAGAAAGCTCTTTGAACAACCATATAACCATTAAAAACAGTAACTCATCTGCAACTTCTAGTGATGTGAACTTGAACTCCAACATCTCTCTCAAAATTGCATTATGAGCCGATTTCTTCCCTGCATAATCTACCAAATGAGACATAGACCTTGAGGAAACCCCAGGTACTTTTGATCCTTCTTGTATGGCATAAACCTGAAGGAACTCAAGCAAGAACGAGGTTGCAACTGCCATCATCCACACCAACGTATCGCCATTGAAATCTAAGAACTGGTGGTAGCATGCTAGAATCCTCTGCTCCAACTTTGTCAGTTGTTGTACGAGGTTTTCTAACTTGAGGCACCTCTGTAGTTGTTTCTGGAACTTTTATGCAGCAGCAAGCTTGTACCTTTCCATTTCATAAAGCTCAGGACGCCAGTAATGATAAGAACCGATTGCAACCTGCTGAGGGACGTAAGAATCTGGATCACTAACCATGAGGAGTTTGGGAACATTGAAGGTGGATACAGGTAGTTCTCCATAATCCTCAAGTTCTTCTCCAAGTATCCTACGAATTTGAATGACCCATCTAAGCTCATCAAAGCTGGATTTAGTATCATCTGACATTGAGAATCTCAGAGAAGACATGTTATATGATTATACTATAGGATGAATTTATTGCAGGAAATAGCAGTTTCAATGATATATTTAATGAAGAATGAGTTTGGAGAGTGGAGCTTTAATTGGGCGTAAGACCTGTGAAAGCGTTACTGAAGCTCGTATATAAACAAAAAATATTCATCAACAGTAAGGTTTAGTGATAGCAATCTCTGAAGTCATCTTAAAGTGAAAATTTGTAAAGTTTCACGAGGTAAAGATGGCATAGGTTAAACGTGCCTTTTCTGTTATATGTTATATTATAGGAGAAACTTTACAGTCTGTTACATTAGAAATATTAATGGAAGAATAATTAGTTGCAAATTTTTATTTTCCAATTGGCTAAACCCACACCTTCCCTGCTATAAGAGCAAAGAGAAAGCTAATCCAAGTTTCTTTGAATTATTCTTTCGTTTCCTTAAATCAACAATTTCCTTTAACATGAAGAAAAGGTAGCATCTTTCAAGTGACCCGACTACCATATATTATAAAATTAACATAATCTAGCGAATTGCTTCTCCCATGATTACGCCTTTTTGGTGTGTCTGATGAAAAAAAAGTCCCCAAGCCATATCCTTCATGAATATAAAATTGAAACAAAAATGATGTAGTACCTATTATGATGGACTCCATTATTTGTGTCATACTTACAGGGCATACTAATGATCCAGCTATACTTATGGCAGATCACTTCTCAACCTATTATCGAGAGTAAAAATGGTTGCAGATCATTTCCTTGCAGCAGAAAGGATAAAAAGATGATAACTTTTTCGAAATTTTAAATGTTAGTAACTGACACACTCTGAGACGTGAAAGCGGTGTGAGATATGACCATGTATGAGTGTTCATATATCCAACATGCATGTTCTGTGCTATTAGTATAACTGACTAGGTAAAAACCCAATGGGGAAGGCTAATTTGGCAATAGATTTGCTTGGGAGAGAAGAGAGAGAACCCTGGCAAATTGTCTTCTTCGCAACAACAATAAAAGTATTTCTCTTTTGATGAAAACTATATATTACTTCCATGTGCAATGGGAAGATTCCCCATGCTTTACCTAATATGACACATTCTCATTCTCATATTAGCCACCAATGTAATCCTTTTAATGTTATCTATTGCCCATTTCAATCTCTGCTACTACACTCTATAAGATGCATTCTCTCTATATAAGATAGGCAATTCATGCTTAGATGAGAAACTCCACTGCATTTCAGAACTACCTTTGGGGCAAATAAATAGCACGCTGATTAATCTCAGCAGATCAGGCTTACTTTTGTACATATGCCTAGTAGAGGTTGAGAATCAACCAATCACAGTCAGGCAAGTCAGGAACCAGCATCAGCAAAGCAAATTAGGGAGAGTTGTGAATCCACACAATATAGAGTCAACAGTCAATGGAGAACAAGCTTGTTACTGATTTGCTGTTTTTTTTTTCTTTCATGGGTTTGTCAACATTTCTCAGCTTCCTTTGAAGTCATCTTCCATCAATGCTATGCTATTTTCAAGTTCTAGCATATTATTATCTTGCATCTCCTTAACCTTGCTTGCTTTTCTCCAGTGATACAACTTGAGAAGAAAAAGATACTTGTGCCCGTATATCTATGCAATCATTGCACATGCAAATAACTGGATTAAAGACCATAGCCTTGTTTCTAAGTGGCATGTAAACTCTTTTGTAAGTGGAAGGCCGTGGGTTCAATCCTGTTTATAACCTTATGCCTTTAGTGCTTGCCCCTTTTAATTCAAAATAATAATAATAATAATTGGATTAAAAATCACAACTATTCACCAGGGGGTTCTCCGGTCGCCTCCAGCGTCAGTCCCCAACTCTTTCCTGGGCCTAGATGAAAGTCCTTTTGCTAACATCTCTTCATCATAATTCCTAGCCCTGTCTAACAATCCCTTTTCCAAAAGAGCATCTATCATAGCATTGTAAGCAGATGCATCTGGACTACATCCAAGTTCTTCCATTTTCTCCCACACTAAAATAACCGGTCGAAGAAATCCCCACCTCCCAAACTTCCTCATAAGCATCACATAGGTATCCATACTTGGCCGAACTCCACTTCCAATCATTTTATAAAACAATGTGAGTATATCCCATGGCTTTTCCATGCAAACAAAAAAGAAATGATACGAAATTGCATTCGGCTGACATCCATTGTTACGCATGGTATTAAGCATCTCAAGTGCTTGCTTATATCTGTAGTTATCACATAAAAGCTTAATGATAGTGTTGTAGGTTACTGGAGAAGGCTCGAACCCTAAATCCTTCATTTCCCGAAAGAGCCTAATTGAAAAATCAACCCCCTGTGAAAGACCTATGGCACGAATAGCAATATTATACACAACCACATCCAATTTCATCCGTTTACTCTTCATCTGCTTGAATAATTTCACAGCCTTCCAAGGCTTTCCGCTTTTGCAAATTATATCCATATATGTTGCATATGAATGTACATCTTTTTGAACTCCCTTTCTATCCATCTCTTCCCAAAACTCCCTACACTTGCTCCACCATCCCAATTTAAACCACCCACGAAGAACAATATTATAGTATTTCACATTGACATCCGCATTTCCATTCTTGTTCTTCCCAAAAATCAACTCTTGGGCTTCATCCACATGCTTGTACTCACACAGTGCATCAATAAGATTGCAGTACGAAGTTTCATCCTTTAAATTAAATTCGTGAAGCTTTTCATACGTCTCTATTGCTTCATTAACTAGATGAGCTGAAACATAACGTTTAAACATGATTCGAAATGTCGTGTGGTCCGGAGAAGAAGATGGGTTTTGTCGCATGCGTTGAATCAAATCCCATGAAAGTTGAAACTCAAAGAACTTACCAAGGATGTCGATCATATGATTATATGTATCAGTGGGGAGCTGTAAAAGGTATTCTCTTTCGACCCAATTGAAAAATTCGAACGCGCGTTTCCAGTCATTGCGGAAGGTCAAGAGAGTTTCACGAACTGTTGCGGGATCAAGATTGCGGGAACTTGGTTCAAGTGTTGGGGCTTGGTGCGGAATTTGTTTGGAGGAATAGAAAAGGGTCTGGATGAAAGGAAGAGAAGGGAAGAATCGAAGGCGACACAAGGCGGGTAAACCCATTGGGAGGAGGTTCTGTAAGTGCTGAAACCCCTGCCTTCTTCGGAAGAAGAACCGAAGAAGGGGTTTGAGGCCTGAGCCATGAGATCCATGGATCACCAGATGCGGACCAAGATCCAGTAACATTATAATCCGACCCGGTTGAAATACCGAAGGAGTGAGCTTTGGAGGGGAGGGGAGGTGTTACTGTGCACTGCCAATGCGCTGACAGCTCTCAATACTGGGGTGTGCAAGATGTCCATGGCCCAGTGAGCCGCCCGAGCCAGCACAAAAAATATCCTGCCCAATCCAGTAAAAAATAGCCCAGTGTAAAATGGGCAATTTCGGGCAGGGCCAGTATTCGGGCAGGGCCGGGCATCAGACAAAGGTTGCTGCCCTGCCCATTTGGCGCTGCCCAGTTGGTTACCTTTTTATATATCAAAATTTATAGATTACATTATTTCACATAGAACGAATATGATAGATACTAGTGACTAAAGGGTAATTTTATAAATATGAGTAGTCAAGTAGGTAATTGCATCCTTTAAATTTTATAACTAAATTGATTTCTTTCTTTATTTTTTTTTAAATTTGTTAACCGTCATATTTTTTTTCCAGATGCTTCATCTTTGTCAATTTTAGAGAGATTTATGTAAAGTTATAATTGCAAACTATTTAAACTTCAAGGCTTTTTTTTTATATGCAATGGATTTCAAAACTTTAATTACTATCTTTTTGTTACTTTATTCTTAGTGGATTATAGATATTATTTAACTCTTGAAGACATATGAATATGGTATTATTTTAGAAGTTCATAATTGTAGATTTTTTTCCTACGATATGAGCAGAGTATTATGATTTGGGCGTGCCCAGCTCGCCCATGCCTAACCCATCTATGCCCAACCCGAAATGGTTAGGGCTTTTATCGGGCAGGGCAGGGCATCGGGCTGCAAAATGCAGCCCATACTTTTTTCGGGCAGGGCACCGGGCAAGAGTATTGCCCTGGCCAGCCCCACCCATACACACCCCTACTTAATACATCGAATTAAAATATCACAGCTTTTTCCATTCAAATGGATTAGAAACGTATAATAATATAAAATATATATAATATAACAAAAATTGAAACACATAATATATAAATATATAATAATATATAATATATAACGTATAATACCAATTATGATAAGTGATGATAGCAGATAAATTAATATAAAATATATATAATACCAATTTCTTTAATGTTTGTTGATATAACATTTTTTACTTTTGACTGACACCAATTATGATCCTCCCACCTTCATAAGTGATGATAGCAGATAAATTAATGATGTTAATCAAAAGTAAAAAATGTACAAATAAAACAACATATTGGATGTATCAAGATTTATTTAAAAATATCTACCTAAAACGTTATAACTTTTGATACAGATGAAGTGGTTTATTAGTACATGTAGTCACCCATTATTTTATACGTATTATATATTTTTCTTGACTTTTCTTTATCATAATATGGTCCAATTAATTTCATTTATTGTCATCCCTAACCAATTAATTTTATTTTGTTTGCTTTGTTTCTTCTTCTTTATCATGTCATGTTAAAATTTTGGATTCACCTAATTCCCTTTGTAATCAACAATGACCATGAGTCACTCAAGGTAGAAAGTTTTTTAATATTTTATTTACTAATTTTACACAAGATCAAATTTTAAAAAATATAGCTTTAAAATTATACCATTATGTGCAACGCATTGGGAAATTTCGTCTTGTTTATAATTAAATCTTCTATTTATCCAACATTCATATTTCTTGAAGGTTTTTGTGGTGGCATTAATTTTAGAATCGGGAAATGAGCTTTTGAATCTCCTAAACAACACTTAATCGCCATTCTTACTAAGAAATACCTATAATTAAAAAGCTCTTTTAACATTTCTAGTTTGGAGACCTCTGCCTTAATATTCTTGTACATGATAAATTTCTTCTTTATATGGTGCAAGAAAACCACCAATACAAGAACATCTAGAGTCTACTAGATAAAATGATCATACACCAATTTCAAGACATTGATTTAGAAAAGGACAAATGGCATATAAGAAGAATTTATTTAGAATCATACTTCTTTGAAAATGCGAGGAATGTGAAAAAAAAAATTCTATATATCACAAAAAATTGATGCTCTAAACCTAATTGCCTTGTCCCTCTTTCAAGAACGTTCTTTAGGCCCACCAAGTGGCATCAAACTTTGATTATGGCATGAGTTTCTAATCTAGGTGGAATATTTATTCCTTCATAATATTTTTTATGTCGTGGTATCAAAGCCCTAATAATGATAAGGACTAATGTGCTACTATAGAACAGTTGTTCTATATTTTTTAAAACATTCTCTAAATCTAAGTTTTAACATGTGGTATCAAAGTTTACTATAACAGAAAAGTCTTAAATTAAGATGTGCTCTCAAATTTACTTATATGTCATTTAATTTTAAGTATTAATTCAATTAATTATAGTTACAATTATAGGAAAATCTAAATACTTTTGTTGTTCTTCATTTCTTGAATCTCAATAATTTTAAGATGTTAAGTGAGTTTTGTATAATTTGGAACATAGTCTCTAAATCCTTTGTATATTACATAATTTCATGATTCTTAAACCTTTACCAAAAGTGTTGATTAAATGCTATTCATGTCTTTTGATTGATGTGTTATAACTTTTATGATATTTTTAGTGTTTTTCTAAAAATTAAAATTGTCATGGCATCAAGTTGGAAAATAATTACTTGTGCTTTTATTCATTAATTCATCCTCCATCAAATGATATACTAATTAAAGTTTAAATCAAGTTTACAATAACTTTAACTTCCTCTGTATATATTAAGTGTATGCAAATAACTAAAAGTTTAAATTATGAAATAGGCTGGACACGAAGTGAAGGTAACAAGTTTTAATCTATTATATATATATATATATATATATATATATATATATATATAATAGAAAAGATTTAGATCAAGTTCATTATATCATGTTGTTAAGTTCTCCAATCATATTTTGCATGTGTCCTATTTTTTAATATTTTTATTTAATTTAAACCCACATAAGAAAAACAAAACACATGACAAAGTGTGATTAGAAAATTTGATAAAATAGATGCAAGGAACTTGCAAGTTGTCACATGGATTAATGAAATAACTTCAAATAAAAATATACAAGATTAAATATATTATATATATAATAGTAGGCTAAAGTAGCTCGTCAAGTGATTAATGAAATAATTTAAAATATTAAATTAACAAATTTTCAAAATTTTCACACATACTTTCCCCCTCTGTTGTTGTTGATATTACTTTTCATTCCCATATGTATTTTGAATTTTAAATTAAAAAAGACTAAAAATCATATAATTCGGTAGCCCACAAATAAATCTTCCATTATTTAGGGATATGATATCATATATATCCATTCAATTTTCCTGACCCACAAATGCAAATATAAAACATTAAATTAATTAAAATTTTCTAAAAATCATATAATTTCCTAACCCACAATAAATTTCTGATATATTTGGCAACATCAATGCTTAATTATGAAGACTAATGATGTATTTAATTTTTTATCTTACAAAATATTATTAGAAATGAAATTTCAACAGAATTAAACTGAATGTATGTTAGCAAATACTTTACGATATTGCAAAATAACATACTGATAAATCAAGGCATATTGTAGGATAATCCATTCGTATAAGTGCATTGCACGGTCCTATACTAGTTAATAATAATAGAGAAATTTGATTAAGATTTTAAATAAAAAAGTTTCTTGAGATGTATGATTACTTATTAATTTGTGCCATTTATAATTATAATTCGGCCCTAAAATGTAATAATTCAATCAGAGCTACTCATAACCACTTCCTAAATCATTTTCAATGATTTAAAATATTAAGCACAGAAAATAATTAGTAAATTAATGATTTAGTTTATGAATGATTATTTATATATGGAATAATAAGTTAATATTTAATTTTACATTTTATATTTTCAATTAAAATTTATCTTTTTTTATTGATATTGCAAAAGACACTGTTACATACTGCCTCCGGTCTTAATTAAGAACTAGTTAATTTTTTTTAGATAAATTAAGGAAGCCAAATTAATCAGTTAATTATAACTAATATAATAGTTAGTTGATTAATTTAGATAGATTAAGGAATATATAATATGAATTTATCTTGTGGGATTAGATTTATTTATAATTAACTAATTTTTTTAATTATTTAATCTACTTAAAAAAATCAATAGACCAGAGGGTGTATTAAGTGTTTCTAATTTAACTGAGACTGGTTTGAGTTACACTTTTAATATCAAAACAATCTAAATTAAATTGTATGTATGTATATATATAATGTCTCGTACTGTGACTGTAAATATAAAAGATCAAAACGTATACTTTAGCAAAACAAAATTCTGGAGGTTTTGGTATGAAATAAACAAATGCATGGATCAGACAAGCCAACACTGATCTCTCTCAACATGAGCCATCTTCTTCTCAAATCTCAACCATTCATATTCTCTCTCCTTCATCCACAATTACTTGGAGATAGCTCGTCTCAAGCTTTTCACTATGCCACTCACCGTAGTGTTGAATCCCTCCCCCATCTGCAACGCATTTATTCAACTTTTGTTTGGTTAGGGAAAAAACAAGAAATTGTAATTGAGTTCTCAAAAAAAGCTCAACTTTCTGGAAAACTTGAAAAGAAAGTAACTTCGTCACAAGTAAAATTTAAGCAAGTGTTGAAATTAAAAGTGAACTTGGGAAGAAGCATAGAAATTTCATATAAGACACTTAGGGCTAAAGGAGAAATATGGAGAAATATATAAGTAGAATAACTAAAAGTCTCAAACTTAACTAATTTGACTTTATCAAGTTAAGGAAATTAGAAAATTATAATAAATATAATATAATTATTTCTCTAAAATAAACCCGTATAATATTATATATTATATATAATCTTATCAATTAGGTAAATTAATTTAAAAAATAATAATAAATATGATAGATATAATAAATTAATGTCTTATATTTAAAATTCAAAACTAACCTCCCAACTAACTCCTACATTTTAGAGTAGCATTTTTACAGCTAAGACGACATAGAAAATATGGTCGGTATCATTTTTATAAATATGATCATAAAATTTTGACTTTATTTTTGGATTAGTTGCGCAAGGGATCTATGGCAGTTAGATAAACAATATTATTTCTTGAGAAGTGAACTACTACCTCCATTCTTTAATATAAGATTAAGTTAACTTTTTTAGATAAACTAAATAAAATTAATATTAGATCTAGTTGACTGATTTGAGTAGATTAAGAAGTATATGATATGAATTATTCATCTTTAGGAGTTATATTTAGTATAATTAAATAATTTATTTTACTTTTTTAATCTACTAAAAAAATTAATTAGATCTTATATTAAATATATATGGCGGTATGAATTAAATGGGAAGAAACAGAGAAATTCCATATCAAACACAATTAGGGCGTCGAACTTATTTATATCTATCATCTTGAGATGTTCTCCTGACTTACTGAGAAAAAAGTTATATTTTCCAATATCCTTCATAATTAAATCCACTAAACATGACATATAAACCCGGGATATGTATGTCTTTAATATTAAAATTAGTGATGATTATCAGTTGAAGTGAGTGTTGTGAGAGTATCTGATTTCACACAGACACACAACTTGGCATTAAAAATGGTGTACCTGAGCAACGATGGTGATGTCAAGAGTGAGTTTCCCAAAGGGCAAGACGCTGCTACTGATAACAGAGAGATGAAGAGTTTCAAGCTGAGACAATATTTTGTGCATAATTCCCTTTTGTTTCTCACAGTGAATTATTATCAGCACTTCATTCTCCGAAACCCTAGCTTTCACCTCCGGCAGCGCCGCTTCGTACCACTCGTCGTCCACGTTCCTCTCCCAGCACGACGCCGACGACGACGCGCCGTCGTAGTAGTTGTTATTATTATAAGCTCGGCACGCCTCCACACTCGTCTTGTTCTGATTCTCAAGCTCTCTCACTCTCCCCTCCAGATAGCTCACATAGTTAATCGCTTTCTCCAGATTCGTGTTCATGTCCATCTACACTTCATCATCATCAACATCTCCATTAATCAGTCACTTCCAAAAACATATCATCATCATCATCATCAAGCACTACACATGCACACATATATATAACTGAAGAAAATCATTAATTACTACTACCTGATAATAGGGCCAATTCTCTCCAGATCCCTCCATGGAAGAAGATAGAGAACCAGAATGAATGATAAGTCTTCTGGTTTTCTGGCGGAGATATATGTGTGTGTCTATATATATATATATATATATGATGAAGATTACGATGATGATTCTGCAGAAAAATAAAGTTTAAAGGAGAAGAAGAGGAAGAAGAAGGTGGTAGGGGCAAGTTGGGTTTAGGTAATATAATGCATGAAGTGAAAGATTTTATGTTAAAAAAAAAAAGAGGAAACGAGGCATGGACGAGACCATGTTTCGAAGTTGATGTCATAAAATGTTGTGCTCGCTAAACATGCAGCGCTTATTTCCACCGCCGGATTCTGACTGTTACACGTGTCACGCATCTAAACTCACAGATGGACTGCTGCCTGATTCTGCTACGCTGGTCCACCTATGCTATTTTCTTTATATATCCGAGTAGCCCCATCTTTACACAAAGGTCATGGATCGGCTTAATAAATATATAAATATATTAGGGTTTTTTAATATATTTTTAAATAACCATATTTTCAAAAAAAAAAAAAATTATATTATGAGAGCTTCTTCCCATTTAGAAGTCTAACAAAACTTTGAACTTCGATTATTTAGTTTTATAGTACCTATCACTAATAAATGAGTTAGATTTCAAAAGCTTATTAAAATCTAGACATATTTTAATATTTAAAAATTGTTATATGAAATAGTAATCGATTAAACCTTCAAGTTTATAGAAGGATTTAAAGTTTTAAACTCATCTTCTTATAAAATATGGGAAAAGATGGATTTATTGGGACAGGGGGCTCTCAAAAAAAATTCCCTAATTTTTAAAACAAAATTTTGAATTTGATGTCGAAAAAACTAAAGCCTACCTATTAAATCCTCCGATATCACTAGCTTTATAACTTAATAATATAAAAGCTCTTTTATAAGTTAGAGATTAAAGAGTTGATGATTGTGTCTGTAAAAATATGGATTAATTTTTTATTAACTAAATCAAAATTTATTTGTTTCTATTTAGAATTCTAATAAAATTTGAAATTAAAAGGTAATTGAAAATAACATGGGCACAGAGCAGGATCATTGCTTACAATTAATGTTGTATATAATATGAACATGCATGAAGAGCATGGGAAATAATTAATTAATTAAATAAATTAAAGAGTACTGTGATTTGCTCAATTAGTCCTAGTGTGTTGACTTTATAAAGTAAACCCCAAATAGGAATTTTTTGGTACCAAAGTAACTTAGTCTCCGACTTTCATATGACCTAAGACTCTTGGGATCGTAAACAAAGTTGTGTGGGACATGTTAACTCATATTAGGTTACTGTTCAATCACCAAATTCAGGCCCTCTTAATTCCTTTTTTTTCTTCTTTTATCCTCATCATATAATAATAGGTTAAGATCTAATTTTGCTTGAGAAGTTTTCACTAAGAGCTATAAGTATTGGGAATTTTCTTAAATCAATTTTATCTAAAAAATATTAAAAAATAATTAAAGTTGCCCTAACCATTTAAAAATTAACGTTAGATTGTTAAAAAGTTAATATTGACTATTAATATTTTAAAAATTAGCAACAATATTGCTCTTTTTAAAAAAAAATTAGGGTAATATTGATCCAAGAAAAAATTTCTATGACAAAATTGAATCTCAACCTTGTAATAATCATAATATGATGATATAATATATATTATGAGTAGATCTCCCTTATAATATTGTGAATTGATTTTAACTAGCTTGTATTAAAGCTCAATTTGGTGGGCTGGCTAGATTGATGAATCAATCTTTTGATCGATTCGATCAAGAGATTTTGATGAATCGATTGGTTAAATTTTATATTTTTTTTATCATTTTAAATTTTTTTAAAATAATAAAGTAAAAGCAACAATCGATCATATTTGTGTTTTAATCATTTGTATGTGTGATTTATACATCAATGTTTCATTAATTTTTTGTTAATATTTTTTATTTAAATATTACTCTTTTAAATTACGGTTAAACCCCTAATAATTAAACTTGGAGAATTCCTTTCAAACAAGAGAAAAATAAAGAGAGTAGAAGAACAAATTATTTTTGTTTTTTGATGAAAGGAAAAATGACATTCCTATAGTAAAATAGTTACATAGTAAAAACAAATTTTTGTTGTATCAAAAATTTCTTTACGATCAATCTTACTATTTTTATCATTTGATATTGTCCTAGATAAGTCAAAAGAACAAATATTTTATTATTGAGTTAAGTATTGTTTGCCTTATTTTATTCCTATATTTCTCACCACGAAGCGAATGAAGAATATTTAAAAAGGATAATGCCAATAGCGCGAGAAGCACCCAAAAGAAAAGGAAAAAGAAAATAGATGGAGAAAGATAGTGAGATGGTGACACGTGTAAGATGACAGATCGAAGGGTGTAGAAGGGAGTTGCATGTTAAACGATAGTAAGTAGTTTAAAGCTCGCTGATGGCTATAAGAGGGAAAGGAAATGTGTTTCCAAATTCCGGATGGAATCTTCTTTCCTTCTTTCAGAGGCTGCAAGTCAGAAACTAAATGCAGATTTTGAAGCCAAATCTTGGCTTGCAACATTGATCCTTGCTAGTGTATCATGTACTCTCTCTCTCTCTCTCTCCATCTGCTTGATTCATCTCTTAAAGGGTTTTTCTGTCAATTTATATACTCATTTTATCCTAGAGTTAGTTAGAAAGTTGATATTGATTAAAAATATAAAGGCTCAATCTATTTTATTTTTATTATTTACTATTTTTTTCTCAAACTAATTTACCTTATTTATAAAATGATATATATAATCTTTTTTTATAGGTGTACATGCAAATATATATATAATCTAATATTATATAAAGTTTTTAATTATTTAGAGAGATTTATAAGTTACATTTGTTAGAATTAACTAATTTATCTTACTTCCATAATATGTCAAAATTAGTTAAATAACTAAGCCTCTGGTAATAAATATATGACCTAAATAGTACATTCATTTTTGTCTTAAATATAAGACATATTTTTTAAATTTACCAACTCTTTCATAAATTACTCATATTAATACTCTTTCAATAATAATTAGATAAAATAATGAGTGAGAGAGTTAAGAAAGATGATTATGGTACTTTAGAAAAAATATGGTATAATAATAAATTTAACTAACTTCTTTAATATAATTAAATTAATTAAATATATTATATATTTAAGATTAGAAGAATATTAAATTAATAACTAGAAGAGTGCGTATATATATATTTCATACTTTATATATGTGTATGTATTCACATCTCCTATAAGAAAGGAGAAGAGAACAAAATGTGTTCAGAGGTTTTCATAATAACTTCTACTTGGAAATTAAATGCTTGCATTAATTAGAATTAGTGGAATTATTTGATACACTAGCACGGATCAATGTTACACGTCATGTTATTATATCATAGTAGTTTTTTTTTTTGGTCAATTCGATCAAACATTGCCAATTTGTCCTATTTAAATAGGACGTGACGTCTGAATAATATAATTTTTTTCATTTGTAAAATTTAATTCCTTTATTAATATTACATTATGTCATAATTATACGAAGTAGTTGATTTTTTTAGATAAATTTAAAAAATTAAATAAATTAATTAATTATAACTAATATAAGAATTAATTAATTAATTTAAGTAGATTGAAGTGTATATAATGTGAATTTATCTTAAGGGGTTGAATTTAATCATAATTAACTGATTTATTTGGTTTCTTAAATCTCCCAAAAATTTTAACTGACCTTTATAATTATGATTACAGGGAGTATCAATTTTTAACTCGAGCCAATTAATACCAATTGATATTCTTCTCTTTCCCATTTTAAATATAAGAATTAGTTGAATGATATATTTTGATCTTAAATATAGGACTCTAACTCATTTTATTTCTCAAATTTATATATATATATATATATATTTAAAATTATCCCTATAATTGGACATATATTGGGAGTAATTCTAAATATAAATGATTAAAATGAATATTTTTTAAAAAAATAACATATATATTTTATAAATAATTAATTTAAATAATTTTTAATATATATAAATTAATTATTAAACTTCTAATTTAGAATTGGGGAGAGTAATTTAAGTCATCCCCCATTTTTTTCCTGATAAATTGGACTTTCTAAGTTTGGTTATATTTTTTTTTTGTCAAAACAAGTTTGGTTATGTCTGCTATTCCATGCATCCTCAACTTTATTGTTTGAGCAAACATTTTAGCTCTTAAATATTTAGTTTTATGATTGAGGATAATTGATAATTTGTCCTGCCTAATATTGGTATCGCCTAAGAGAAAAGAAAATTTTACTCTGCACTTAAATCGTAAGTAAGCCCATCCCTTTATAAAATTATAAGCGTTCACTAAACGGAAAAGTAGCTAGTATCATTCAATCATTATTTTTCACTATTTATTATATATAATTTTTTTTATGAATTCAATTTAAAAAATTTAGAGTATAGTTAAAAGAATTTAATTAATTTTTCTTACTCTATTATCTCATATATTCTCTTTATTAAAATTTTTATAACCTCACTTATCTATTTCTTTTAAATTTAACTCGTTAAAATTTTCCCTCCATTTCAATCTTGCCACCAAACAGACCTAAGTGTTTGATTACACTATTTTCTTTATCCAAAAACAATTATGTGGGCTGAGTTATGGTATATTCACACTGGTTATGAGTCAATTCCTATCAATCAAATTTTTATAATAATAGTAAAATTTTAACTTATGATCTTATAAGCTATGAATCAATTTCTTACTAACTGGATCAATTTTCTTTTGTCACTAATTTGTTTGCATAGGAGTTTTGTTTTTATTTTTATTTTTTGTCTTGGTTTGTATAGCCTAATTGACTCATTGATTTCATATTTTCATTCACCATTTCATCCAATAATCTATATATTTTTTTCTCCTTAATATAGGAGTTAATTAGCCTATTTGATTATATTAAAAAAATTAGTTAATGTAATATATTTTTTCTAAAATACATAAATCATTTTCCATAACTTTATCCCTCCTCTCTTGATTATGGTTGATAGAATATCAATAGAGATAATTTAAAAAAATTAATAAATATAAAAAATATGTCTTATATATTATATTTGATTCATCGTTAGGATATTTTCTCCATATATCCTATTAGATATGATATTCATATTATTGAGATATTATATTTGTACAGGTAGGATCTCATTGTTACTGAGTTTGATACGCACACTCTGTATGTATTCAAACTTTCATTATCAATAATACAAGAAAGTCATTCAGCTCTTTTTATTGTTCTAAATATTTAAAATAATATTATATTTAAAATAAAAAATAATTTTATAATTAAATTATATATTAAATATTAGAATATTATATCTTTGTATGTGAGGTAACTATAACTTTTTTTTTATCCTCAAATATGGATCAAGTGCTACAATTTTTTATGTATATAATAATTGCAATCACACATTTACAATCGGAAAGTAATAACACAATAATAATGCCTAGAGAGTGTCAAAAACGTGATTTCTAAAAGAAAAATTGACGTAGAGATAGTAACTATGAGAATGAAGAGGCCGCATTGGAATTCACGTCGACTATTCCAAATTCCAATTCAACCATTAATTTGGCGCATTCATTATGAACGTGTGCACCGTTATAGATACTTCTCTAATCCTATTTATAATAAGTCACTTGCAACGTATAGTGGTGGAGACGGCAAAGGAGGAGGAGGAGGTGACCGCGGCAAGTCCTATGGTGGAGACGGGAAAGGTGGTGGAGGAGCATATATATCGAGGGACGTGTTCGAGAGCAACCCGTACGCTGGCTTATTTCCGTGATCTTAATACTTCTGACGAAGAAAACAAGTAGTGCTGCATTATGCCTCTTGCGGACTCAGGCCAATTAAGTACAGTTTCAATTCTTTGTTATCAATCAATTATACAAAAGCACAAGACTTGAAGAAGGCGCGCGCGCACACACATATATATACGCAAAGCTAACGAACGGGGATTAGTTCGAGTGGTAAGCGATTCGGTATCGTTTAAGTGAGGTTTTGAATTCGAGCTTTGGCGTACGCAAAAAATCCACGTTGAAAGACTCACCCACCATAGCCAGATGCACGACGCGAGTCGAATCCGGATATAGTCGGGACAAAACTTTGATGAATTGGGTGGGCAACGAAAAAAAAATATAAGCAAAGCTTCTCCAAAACTTGGGGACTAGCAAGAGAGAGCTTTTCTCAGGCTTTTCACTACTTCCTTCACCGATACACTGTATTCCTCGCTCATCTGCACATCATATATATACACCCGTAAAATCATGGAAGCCTCAAAATAATTATTCCCATATAACATATACTCCTTAAATTCTTAATATAAGATTTATTTAATTAATTTAATTAGATAAAAGTGGGGTATTTAGTATTATAATATAACTTATTTAGATATTAATTAAGATAATTAATAAATATTTATGAGTGTGACCTGTAATCATTTGAGCCCAATCCAAAGTGGGTTATTGACTCCGTTTATTAAAGTTAATTTTCTGGTGATAAAAATTAGCAATTTACAAACTTATTGTGCAATAGTTTCTGAATCTCATTACGATAATCTAGTTTCTCTGATCACTCTTGAAGGTTTCTCACTGGTGACAGCAGTACACAAGTTGACATCACTGTGTCTAATCACTAGTTGGAAGAACCTGTTATTTATCTGATAGTATTTTTTGATTGACAGGTCTCTGAGTTGAGTTCCAATTATTTCTCAGATCAGTTAAGCTAATGGCGAGAAGTAACTTTAAGTCTTCTGCTACATCTCATATAGGTTTTATACTTATATATGTTATAATCTGGATTGATTATGTTATGTATGAGATGTTTATATTCTAACAAAAAAAAATAGTTAAATTAATTAATATGATATTATATTTTTAAAAATACTATAATTATCTTTTTTAATTTATTCTCTCACTCATTCTCTTACTTGATTATTATTGAAAAAATATTAATATAGCTAATTTAAAAAAATAAAAAATATATTTTATATTAAAGATGAGGGAAGTATGTATGTATATATATATATGGTTGTGCTGTGTATACATTTTACCTGAGCGCAGCAATAATGGTAACATCAAGAGTAGAGGAGCCAAATGGAATGATACTGTTACCAAAGACATTGAGCTTGTTTGATAAGTCACTAAACTATAGTTTTAAAAGGATTTTTGGCTCAAATTTTAGTTTAGAAAAATTTTAAAACAAACAGTCATATTTGTCCATAAGTACTTTTGGGCAAAATCATGGTTTTGAATAAGCTATTAAAACTAGCTTTTTAAACAGTAAAAGAGCTTATGGACTATCCAATTACTATCTTACCTCTATTTTTTTTAACTATCTCTCTCCTCTCTCATCTCTACCCCTCTCCTCTCTCCTCTCTCTTTTCTACCATCTCTCCTCTCTCATATACCCTCTCTCCTCTTTCTTATCTTTTCTCTAACTCTCTCTTCTCTCTTATTTTTAATCAAATCATACAAATTTTAGTAATTTATCAATATAAAAAGTCATTCTAAAAATAACTATTCAAACATTTATTTATTCAAAACTATTTTTTTTCTATAAACTCTTCTCTAAAATTTTTTTCTATAAACTGTTTATAATTTTTTTTTTATAAATCCTTTTTTAAAATCTTATCCAAATATATGAAGATTTTTTAGCTCATCAAGTATTTTAAGCATGGCGCATTTCTTTTTGTCGCAGAGGATTCTGATGAGCACATGTTTGTCAGAGATTCTTGCTTTGATCTCCGTGAGTACGTCGTTGTTGGGTATGTAGCAGTCGTCGTCGGAGTTCACTTCGCTGGTCGACGCCGCCGCGGACGTGCCTCCGTCAATATTATTATTCTCCGTTGTCTTGTTCGTCTCTTGCTCTAATTCCTTCGCACGTTCTTGAAGTTGCTTCGCGTAACTTATAGCTTCAGTTAGTATCGATGCATTGTCAATCTACGCATAAACATTTACCAAGAAATGTTTCTGGTAAAATCAACAAGGCGACATAGTACTAAGCAAAAGGTACGGAACCAGTCTCCGTGCTCATCATCATAGCAGTGACATCGATTTGTACCGTATAAAAACAACTTCAATGTTTCATGGTTCAGATTTAGATTTTTAAATTAAAAAAATCATTTTTTTAAAAAATTAAAATTTAAGATATTATTTTTATTTTAAATTCTGTACGTTTCAAAATAAGTTTATAAAAGTAAAAGTATTCATTCTTAACCATTTAAATGAGATCCGGTGCACAAAGGTAATCTCGAGCAAGGACCTCTAATGCCCATTCAATTGTCCAAACCTCTCAAATGTTTCTTTTTTTTTTTGTAATGGATCTGTAGATTATACATAAAATGAATTATACTTTGATATCTTATATGAACTAAAAATAATACAGTAGTTTTGAATTTCTTATAATTTTTTAATAAAAATAAATCAAAATTACACGATTTTGAGTATTTTAATTAAAAAAATCATAAAAAAAACAAAAAAAAAAAAACACTATTTTTATCTATAAGATATCAAAATGTAATGATCCATTAGGGAAAATACATTTAAGAGGTAATGATCCATTACGGAAAATACATTTAAGAGGTTGTGGCACCCCTTTAACCGATGAACTCTTGGAGCCTATCCGTCTGCTTAGAACTAAAACTCGTTCCAAAGTAAGGTATGAAGTTCTTGTAACCTTTTTAAAGCCAAGGATGATGGTTGAAAGTGCCATGAACCTTTCTGTGAGTTCCTGTTTCCTCCTTCTCTCAATCATTATGTGATCCAATGCCTCGCACCGCTTCTAGCCTTCTTTGTTCCTCTGTTCACCGTTGGTTCATCATTAGGGATTTCAATGCTCCGTTTGGGCTTCAAATGATTATAACTAGGGTCTGCTGGTATTAAAATGGATTGATCGAAAGACAGAACTCTGGCGGCGGTTGGGGGTGTTGTCGTCGTCGTTGTCTTAGAAGCATGCTGTTGAGAGTTAACAAAATTGCCGGTGGTGGTGGCGCCACCGGCCCCAACAGCGTTCGGAGCCAAAATCGCTTCACACTCTGTAGATAATAATTAGTCGCCCGGTCCTGATTGAAAACAACCACAACAAAAACACACACAAATATAAAGCTTGAAGAACTATTATTGAAGAGCATAATCAAATATCAATATAATTAGCAATTTACCAATTCAGAGAGCCAAGCTTCCCAAGAAAGCTGATCATCCATTATTGAACGAATGAGGAGAGAAGAGCGAGGCCATGTGCTTCCCCTATTATAACCATTGAAATTGCATGGAAATTGCATTCCCACCGTTGGATTATTTTCCCACATGTTTTTTTTTTTTTAGTGAAAATGATTGTTCCCATCTTTACATCAACTACCTTGTTACCCTTTGGATGCAGGAAGAAACGATTCAGAAGATCAAAAGTAGCTTTTTTTCATTAAAGAAGTCAGATCCCAAACAAACACTCTGTAAAATGTATTGGTCCATAAGATGACGGTACATCGCCAGCTCATTCCCTATTTATCTAGTTAATACTCCTATACTTATTTTTTTAATCGGTATTTTTATCTTTCAGTATCATAAAATTAATTTTAGTTAAGTCTTTAAATTACAGTAAAATTTTAGTATTTTTTAGGCTTTTTGAAATTAAGTAGTTGCAATAGTCCTTCTCTTAAATTTTTCTTGTATATTTTGCAAACGGGAATTTTCAGCAATTTTGGTGAAAAATAAAAGAAAACAGGACAGGAAAATGAAATGGCATTTCAAAGGAACACACGGGTTTTACTGTTTGATAGGGTATGGCTATCACAAGGGTCTCTCCAGTGAGGACTTTTTTTATTGCCCTCTATTTAATAAAAAATGCATAGTTTTAATTCTTTTTTATATGTAAGCTTTAAATATTAATTATTAAAAATAATGACTAATCTTTTTATATTGTATATTTTTTTAAAGAGACTTTAATGGTAGCGTACTTTTGATTCTAAATACAGCTCACGGATATTTGTTAAGTAGACTTAAAGCTAATTGAGAACATTTGTATTACTTTATTTTTATTTTATTTTTTCAATATTAAATGGTCCTACTTGTATTTAGAATAAAAACTGCGCTATTTTAACTAAACGGAGGGAAATGGCCTGGCCAGCCCTTCCCTTGTTTCTCTGCTCTTTAATACTTGTCCACTCTCCCTCTTTTGTCGGCTCTAACACAAATTCTTCTTGTTCTGCTAAACCAAAGATTTTCCATGAGGACGAGTTCTTGGCAACATCTGTCACCAAACCGCCGGTACCAGTCTCTGTTCTCATCAAGTAGAATCCGATCACAACTCCTCTTCCTCCTCCGCCGTCATCAGCAACAACAACAATGGCTTCCCCAGCAACACCGGCGACAACCCAAAGGAACCTTCAGCTTCAGCCTTCACTCTGTCTTTTGAGTCCTCCACCATCATCCCCATCACAAACAAACCTCCGCATCTCACCAAAAAACCCTCTTCGCCGCCATCGAAACGAGGGCGAGCGACTCGTAACACTCAACCCAGAAACAAGTCCAGATCCTCCTCTGAAGTTGTTGATCACATCAAGGCCGAGAGGAAAAGAAGACAGGATCTCGCTCAAAAGATCATAGCACTCGCCGCCGCCATCCCCGGCTTGAAGAAGGTCACTCTCTAGCTAGTCTATATTCTCTGCACTTATTTGAATTATATATATATAACACATAAAAGCTTGTTTTGTATTGAATGTGTGTCGGTGGACAAGGCGAGTGTACTCTGTGAGGCGATCGATTACGTGAAGCGACTTCAAGAGCAAGTGAGAGAGTTGGAGAGCATTGAAGATCAGAAGAAGAAGAAAAGAAGCGAAGGAGGAACAGTGAGAAAAGAGAAAAATTCAACAGAGTTGTGTTGTTGTTGCAGAACCGCACAGAAAGCTGATGAACTTCTAGAAATGGAAGCGAAGGTGATGGAGAATCAAGTTCTGATTCCCATTCACTGTGAGAGACGACGACGAGATATGATGCTGCAAATGGTGGAACTCCTTGAACACCTTCATCTCTCTGTCTTATGCTGTAACACTCGCGCTTTTGGAAACGCTGCTTGTAGCGTCACCATTGTTGCTCAGGTTCCCACCTTCTTCAACTTTAATCATTATCAATATTTTTTGTCTAAATTTTAGTCTTTATAATTTTAAATTGTGACTTTTAGTCTCTATTATAATTTACATGAATCAAAACTAAAAACTCATTAAAAATACAAAATTTAAAGATACTTATAATTTTAATAAATTTTAATTTAATCTACGTACTTTTAACTTATTTTAGTTGAATGACGTTTGTTATGTTCAAAATAAGTTTTATTAAAATTAAAAAATATAATTTAAAATTATATGGATTAAAACTAAAATATAATCAATCTATAATAACTAATGTCTAATAATAATATTAACTCATATATTATAATTATTGCAGACGAAGGACAAATACAAAATGACGGTGAATGATTTAATCAAGTATTTGAGGCAACATCTGTTCAAATCCCATGATGTTTTGTTTTGAATCA
This sequence comes from Leucaena leucocephala, assembly GCA_037074615.1. Taxonomy (NCBI): domain Eukaryota; kingdom Viridiplantae; phylum Streptophyta; class Magnoliopsida; order Fabales; family Fabaceae; genus Leucaena; species Leucaena leucocephala. The sequence continues at coordinate 20,472,543 of CM073556.1, read as the reverse complement.
ACAAGTGATTCGACCAAGTTGCTGACTTGGCTTGTTGCTACAGATATAGCTTAATGCTTTAGATGATATCATTGGTGGATAGTCTTTGACTTGGTTTTGCGGGACTCAAAAAGTATAGGGATGTATGTGCCTGTTTGGAACTAAAGTTTTAAAATAACTTTTAACATAAACTTAAAATTTTTTTAAAATAAATAGTTATATTTGTCTAAAAAGAGCTTTTAGATTAGACTATGGTTTAAAACTAAAGTTTTAGATAAGCTATTGAGACTAACTTTTAAAACAGTAAAAGAGCTTATAGATTTCCCAATTACTATTTTACCTTTACTTTTTTTTATATCCTCTCTTCTCTCTTCTCCACCCTCTCTCTTCTATTATATTTTTAATAAAACCATATCATTTCTGATAATTTCCTAATTACAAAAATCCTTCTAGTAATAACTATCTAAACACTCATTTATTCAAAATCACTTTTTTTCTATAAGCTCTTCTCTAAAAACTTTTTTCTAAAAATTATTCAATAATCTTTTTTTATAAATTATTTTTTAAACTCTTATCCAAACATGCCCTGCTCTTGTTATTCGTTATTTTGGGTTGAATTTTGATAGTCCAACTTCCAAAAAAAAAAAAAGATTCATTCGCTTTTAATTTGCGCAATAAAATTCAACAAATGAGAGATTTAGTCTTTGAATTTTTTTACTAAATAAAATAGGGGATCATATTGAGGTCCTAAAGATAAATTATCACTATCTATTTTAACGAAATTATCAAATTAATATGAAGTCTTAAAAGAAGTGTAGACAATTTATTTAAATTGTAAAAAAATTAGTTTACCTGACTTATTAATTGATAAATCAATGTACTACTAATAATAAGTCAGGAAGTCTTAATTAACAAATCAACGTGTCAATAATAACCGGGTAAGACAAGTTATTATGTCATTAATAACAAATTAAGAAGTTTCAATTGACAAATTAATATAGCACTAATAATAGGTTATGATCCTACAATTAAAAAGTTAGTGCTTGTCAAATCACGTTACCACTAATAACAAATTAGATGTATTAATTAACAAGTCAATACATAATTAATTAATAACAAATCAAGATAAACTTATATTTTTATAATTCTAATAAATTTTTTACGCTCGTTAAGATTTTATATTAATTTAATAATTTTATAAAATTTGATAATAATAATTTGCTTTTTTTTTAAACCTGACTTTTTAATAAAATAGTAGAGGAGTTAGAGATCCACTCCCCATTGAGAGTAGGATCTCCATCGGTCAAACCACGTCGTCCATGCAAAATATACGTTACAGTCAACTAGATTTTTCTGTCGGCATTTTGAATTTATTTTATTTGTTATTTCACCCCGTTTAAAAAATGAGGGGGAAATGTCAGAAAATAATGGTTAGAATTTTGCAAGTATGCACGGAAAACGGGGCACATGTTACAAACCAACAATGGTCAACGGACCGTAATCCACATCACAATATCACGTGCAACACGTGCCTCCCTATTGTCTATTCTATATATTCAATAATACTATTTCAATATATATACACACAACGGTAACAAAAGATATTGATTAATCAAAATATCTTATTCAATCATTTTATTAAGGTATTTTCTTCAATATTTTCCTGTTTTTTTTTCAAATGATTCTATAATATTTTATATACTTTTATCACCTACGTTTCTAAAAATTATCTTTATACACCTACCAAGTTTTTTCAAATAACTTTTTTTTTTGATAAATGACTCATCAACTATTTATCATATATATTCATTATAAATTTTATCTTTTTTTATATGATCACATATTCATTTTAATATCCTTATATTTATAACTTAACTTTATACTAGTTTTGTCATTTTAAAACTCAACATTTATTATTGTAAGTCTACCGTAGAAAAAGTTTTTAGTCCTGAATATAATAAGTCTACATAGAGGATTATTAATTATTATTTTTTTAATTTCACTCCTATTAGATGAGAAAAGAGGTGTGAAAATATATCGTATATTTTTTCAATACACTTAATTTAATAAGTATCAAATTTGAAAAAATTATAAATTTAAGATATATTTATTGACTTAATTATCATTATTTAATATTTGAGTATTAGTTAAAATATGCTTATAATAAAGACTAGAATGATATGTATTCCTAAGTCAATCTTATTCATTAAGCATGAACAATATGGTTGATTTTAAATTTTTTACACTAGAAGAAAAAAATCTTTTGGACCGCCTTCTCTACACCAGAAATTGTGGAGATAGAGTAAAACATGTAACCAATAGTATTTTTGTAAATATTGATAGATTTTTAGATCAGTTCTGGATATAATCGATCTAAAATATACTTTTAAGATCGGGTGTTTATACACTCCATCTAAAATATATTTTTTTTAAATCGGTCATCTATATACTAGGTCTAAGAAATAAAAATAATATTTTAAATATTTCTTATTTTTAAAAAATAATATTTACAATCTTTTAAATCGTTGTCATGAAACACAGTTTAAAAGTTGATTTAAAATCTAAAATTTTAAATATAATTTATCCAAGCGCCCCTTCTAAATTAAATTTCACCATCCTTTTATGTCTTTCCATCTTTGTCTGTAATTTTTCTTAAGCTCTCCCATCACTTAACCCTCATAAACCACATTTACAATCTCTTCCCCAACTAGTTCAAGTACAACAACTTTTTCAACTTCATTCGCTGGCTTCCTTGACACTAGCCTTCTTCTTTGTGCTTGGCATCTCCTCTATGTTGGGTTGTCTCGTCCGTGCTTTTCTTCTCCTCTACACTCATAGTCTTCTCCATTCACGTTGCTTCCATACATATGCTTTTCACGTCTAGATCTGTGCTCATCGTGTCAAGATATGCATTATCACAAGCTTTCATCGCATCGTCTCCCAAATTCATACTCATATTTACCAAGATCCGTGCTCCTCTTTGCCACTACCTATATTTGTTCTAAGATTTATGCATTGATTTTCTTTCTCTTTGTTCAAAGACCATTTTTAAGTTTATTGAATATATTTTTATTATCTGAATCAATATGAATTGAGATTGTATATAAAAAATTTGGCTGAATTTTTTATCATCTTTTTGGTTCTAATTTTCTCTACTCTTCTATTTTTCTCATATCCTTCAAAATTTAGCCTTTTTATTTATGAGATATGAAGTTTATGAGATCTGAATTTTTATTTTATTTTTTGTTTTATTTTTTAGACCAATCATCTACACAATGTAAAAAATACTTGACTTTCTATACTGCCTTTATTTAGATTGAACCTAAATTTGATCCTAAAAGCCCATTTTAACTAGTATAAAAGACGTTTTTTTCCCTAGTGATACAATATATGGGTTTACTTCTAATTATTTATATACCCCTCTGATATTTAATATAAGATTTATTTAACTAATTTGATTAGATTAAATAAATTAGTTAAGTTGGTTAATATGATATATTTTTTCTAAAATATCATAATTATCTCCCTTAACTCTATCCCTCCCTCTTTTGTTTGATTATTGTTGAGAGAGTATGAATAGGATAATTTAAAAAAAATTGATAAATATAAAAAATATATCTTATTTAATATTAGGATTAACTCTCTAATTATATTATATATTAAGAATTAAAGTAATATTATTTTTCTAGAGTATAATACAAACATCGTTTTTTTTTCTGGCCATCCAGTATTACATCTACTACATCTTTTATTTAGTTTGAATTACGCATAATTATTTGTTTAGTAATTTATTATTCAACACATAAGTTTTATTTTTTACATTTTAATATGAAAATTCTTGCATGTAAAGTTATGTAGTTTTCTTTCTCCAAAAAACACGTTATATAGTTTTCAAATAATCATGGTGGTTAAATTTAGTAAAAGATGTTAATCATTCGTAATAAATTAAAATTTAAATTTTTATTAAAAAAATATTTATATTTAGTACCTAACAATATTTTAAATAAGATTACTTCCAACATGATGATACCTGTTCCTATAAAAAAATACTTTCAAGGCAAATATTTGAAATATGGCAACCAATGTATGAAAAATTAGACTAGACAATAAACTAGTCGAGACAATGATTTAATGGTCAATGTTTTAACTCTAATTGAACTAAAATTAAAAGAAAAATTACTCTTCCTCTTGTATTTCTTGATAAAACTGTCGTTGTTTCTTTCTTTATTTTTTTTTACTAAGTATTTTATGGGGTCAATTTTTTAAAAAAAAATTAAAAAAAGTTATTAACGACTTGAAGTAAATACTGCGTTGAATTCATCATTCATGACATGTACAAAATTGGTCCTTCCGCGGTGGGTGGGTGTTCCTTTATTATTATATTATTTTAAAAACAACGCGATCCACGGGGGATTTGCCTTCTATTCCTGATTTAATTTAATTTAATTGATTGTTAACAAACCATGAAAAAGCACTAATATAATGTCTATATACGGCACCCTCTAACTTAAATTAGTTAAATTAGAACAAATTATGTTTATTTATTTTATACTGATACAAATTTGCATGGTTATGAGGGCAGAAAAATTATGTACGTTATAAAATCAAAATTAAAATTAATTAAATTAAAAAACCACCATAAGTAACAAAACATACATATGCATGTTTATGAGCCACACATGTGGAAATGCGCAGAAAGTTTTATGGATGTTGACTGAGGAAAAGGGGAGAGGGAAGAGAGACGGTAGATGAAGGACACGTGGAAGGAGAAGAATCGGAGGGTGAAGATAGGAGTTGCATGTGAAACGAGTTCGATATATAAATGAGTTGAATGAACGTGACAAGTCGCCGTCGGATGGTTTATAAACCAAATCAAACACATCTCACTTTGCATTTTGCATTTTGCAGTTGCAGTAATGCACCCCTCCCCCACCTGAGCACCCTCCTTTCTTCTTTATTTCTGCCTTCCTCTGCCTTCCTCACACCCCACATTTGCTGCTAGTCCATTTTTATAAGGGAAAATCACTACGTGGGAATGTAATTACCAACAAATTTTAGAGGAATTAGTGAGCAGCCATAGATTGTTCCCATTGCCATTTTCTGTGATGAAAATTATCATTACATGCTCTTACTTGTTCTAAGATTTTTTGTGTGATTACATTTCTACATTAGGACCTCATAGTGACATTCTTTCCTTTTTCTTTTAATCATTATTAAGGTTAAGGTCCAATTTTATTTGAAAAATTTTCACGTATTTGTAGATATCCAAAAAAAAATTCTATTGGATCAATATCATTTTCGAAATGTTAAAAAAGAAGAAATGTTGTTCCTTACTATTAAAAATGTTATTAGAGCTATTTTTTAATAGTTATAATGATTTTGTTTATTTTGTAACATTTTTAAGGTAATATTAATTTAAGAATTTTTTTTAAATATCTACATGAAAACTCCAAGACAAAATTAAATATTAACCCTTCTTATTAATAATTAATCCCTTCGTCTCTCTTCTCTTGTTATGATTATTCAATCCTTATATCATCTACATGACTTGCAATGTTGATCCTTGTTAGTGTATCACGGAACCACCTTTCATATGTACTGGAATTGTGTGATACACTAGCACGGATCAATGTTACACACCTCATGTTGCCAACTTAATATTTTTTCTTTTTTCCTTTTGAGCTTCTTCATTCACAAATACAAATATATATATATATATATATATATATATATATATATATAAATTCTCCCATGTCTCTGTATCAATAATTAGATATTTGACACATGAAGCTTAGTTAGATAATTAATCTAAGCTCAAATATTAGGATTTAATGTCAGGAACTAATGCTTTTTTCTTGGATGCAGAAAAGGAATTAATGTGTTTTTATGCAGATTCTGGGAAATGTATCGATAACACTAAACACTCTTGGCCAACTAATAAGAGACCGATATTTAGGTACAATTCCCTTATTATACTTGAAAATGTTCTTGTTCTTATTAAAATATTGTGCGCGCGTGTGTGGAAAGAGAGATTATATTAATTTTTCAGAAAAAAAATAAAAATCATATGGTATTGAGTGGCGAAAAACATGTACGTGTTGTTGGAATTTAATGATGAAGAATTGAAGATTGATACAAACAATTATTCACATGTTAGGTTGATTCGATCATGATGAATGATTATATGAATATCCGGATGATAATGCTGAAAGGAGATATGTGAGAGTGATCGAGTGAATGTGAACTCCCTAAAATCAATACTAAAATCTAACCAAGGTTAGTTAGTGCTTGAAATGATCTGGAAAGGAATGTAATAATAAACCATTGATAATTAGCTACTATGAACTATTCAGTTTACTATTCCTAGAAGGGTCAATCTTTTTTTTGGTATAAAAAAATTTGGTAAGTTCAGCACAAATCTCCCACTAAAACTAGAGTATAGCCCTACGACTTAAAGAACACTTATAAAAGACTTAATGTTCCTAAAAATGTCCATCATTGTAAAGCCGGTAGGTTACAGACATACATGGTGTTGGGCCCAACAAGGGAACTTGGTTTGCTATTTTATTAGGCGATCTTGTAAGTTCTCTGTAAGCGCTCTCTGAGCCCTTGGACTGTGCTCTGACCTTAGTGGAGAATCGTTACCGACCCACATAAATTTTTTAGTATTAAAAACAAAAAAGCATGTGACATTTTTTAAGTTACTTTTTAATAATATAATTGTGAACAACCTTATACCATTTAAAAAAAAAATTATACCTCTAGGCCCCTGTCTCTTCTTTCTTTCCTTTGTTTTTTATTATTTATTAAATCATATTACTAGATATCTGATTTTAGGGTTTTTGGTTGTATATGTGCTTTTTCTAGGAATCGAATTCAATATTTAAAAAGATCTAGTGGGACTTTATACCACTATATCATCTCTATGTTAGTTTTTTTTTCTCTTTCCTCTGTTTATTTTTATTGATATACTAATATAATATTTTTTGATCAATATACTACATTATAAAAAAGTTTCTCATTGAAAAGGTTATTAGTGAAAAGGACTTAGACATCAAGAGTCTATACTTCAATTAGTATATAGTAATTTATAAATGCTTAACACCTACCTGAATTCTAACAAGTTATTGGAAACCAACTCTTTTTTGCTGAAAAACAAAAACTCTGTATATATATCTTTGCTCTCACCTGTACACTATAAGGTCCCAAAGGGAATCCAACCCGCTCAAAATTTGTTTGTTTCATTAATAATTTAAATTTGATGCCATTCATAATATATGCATACAACAATTATTTATTGACAACAATTCTATCCATACATACTCCTTTATTATTAAAAGCAATGCTGGTCTAATCCTATTTATACGATAGAAAAAGAATGTTTATTTTAATCTTATTTATAAAATAGAGAGAGTAATTTTTATATGAATATACAATTTTACCATTTATTTATTATTATGTTGATTTTGTTTTCTTGGAGTTCAATGTATATTAAATAGGGGTAGTGTTAAAAAGTTGTTAAATTTTATAGCATAATTAATGAGTTTCAAAATTTTTATTGATCTGTGTAAAATATATTGAAAATGACTTATAAATAAAACAAAAAGAGTATTTCATTTCAAGGCATGATCAAATACTAAATATGAGTAATTATCCTAATAAAGATAGAATCTTGATTCATCATATTGTGAGATATTGATCCTTTCTACTAGACCAATTTGTTATTGGTTATTCTAAGTTGTTTCTAGTGTTTCATTATTACTCCCTCTTATCCTAATTATAAAAGCTATATAAGGAGTTTATTTTAATCTTAAATATAATATTCTAATCTACTTTATCCCCTAAAATTATAATTTTCTCTCAAAGTATCTCTATATGATTCACATATTAAGGAGTTCCTATCAAAGTAGTTTAAATGCACCTGATTAAATAGAGTATTTTAAGGTAACCAACACAATTATTGCAAATAACTAACTAAATTAATTTTTTTAATTCAAACAAATTAATTAAATAAATCTTATATTAAATATATGAGATAATAATCAATTAAAAGATAGTTGACTAATTTAATTGAATTAAAAAGGTAAAATAAATTAGTTAATTAATTATAAAAAAGAGCATTGATGCCCAGTTTTTCACTACTAGAAAAAAAGCTTATAACGACAGTTAAAAGTAATATTTCAAGGCGGTTTTAGGAGCGTCGTGAATTTCACCGCTGTTGTAAGTGTACAATTTAACGGCGGTTTTAATAATCGCTATTAAAGATAATCTTTCACGGCGATTTTTAAAAAATTGCTGTTAATTGCTTGATATTTTTTTACTTTCTTCGACGTACACCTACCATCAGCTGCATCGGTCATACTCATTAAAAGCATCATACCAAATTTGGAGAGAAGAAGTCAAAGTTCTAGTGAAGAAACTAAAGATTCATAAGCTTCTTCCATTAAAGCTCTTCAAGTTCCTTCCAACAAGATCCATCTGCCGACACCTACTATTAGCCACGGTTAGTCTCACTAAAAAATCGAAGAAGATCTGGCAAAAAAGTTATAGATCAGATCTGGCAAAACGATTGAAGATTTAGAAAGTTTTTACTATTAAAGCTCTTCAAACTCCTGATGTATTACAATTTATAAACAACAAATGAAGAAGGACAACTGTCAACTTTTGTTATATGATATATTACAGTTTACAAACAACAAACAATCAAAAACCAAAAAAGTAAGAAAAATGAGCTAATAAAAAAGTTAAACGGTGACTTACGACTTTCACGAAAGAGACGACAGAGAACGACATTAACGATTGAGATTGACACCAAAATTAAAGGAGAAATGTCAGAAAATAGCCTTCATCAAAGTCCGTGGTAATGGGGAAGAGAAACGAAACCACATACGACTGTAAAAAGTGAAACTAAAATCGAAATTGAGTCCAAGGTTTTTAAAATTTTTGAGGGATTTTTTACAACGTTTTAAAAATAATCGTTGTTAAAAGTCTCACATGATGACTTTTAACCGCGGTTTTTATTAAAACCGCGGTTAAAAGTCCCAACTGAACTTATTTACGAAAAATGTTACCTTCTATTTTTTTCATAATCTTATAATCACCATAAAATAACGATAAATAATTTTTCTAGTAGCGTTTACATCCACCTTATCACCTTTTGGATGGAGGGGGAAAAAGTTCATTTCAACCTAAAATGGAACACGAGTAAGAATTATTTTCAGTGAACAATAATAAAAATTAATCCCAAAACACAATCTTTTTAACTAAATTTACTTCATATACAAAATAAAAATCATAAAGGGTGGGCGTAATTATACTGACAATCATGTATCCCATCCTATTGATCAAAAAATGATAACTAAGCGTGCCCGTATCAGAGTATAGATGATCACTTGAAAAGTTTTTCACGCCATGCACTAATTTAAATAATGATGTGTGTGATAAAAAATTTATTTAATATGGATAAGATGAAAGTTTATGTTTCTATTAGTGAAAGAATAAAATTACACTAATTTTAATACTTTATGATAATAGTTACACTTTCTAAATTAGTTCAGGTTGATACATATAGTTTTATCCTTATGTTGCATGTTTGGACTAAGACTAATAAGGCAAGTTTGGAGCCTCCCCATCACCTTTACTTTCCCACAATGCTATTCACAATTCACATGCATGAAATTTATTCATAAATAAGAGTATTACCCACATATCTTGTTGAATTATTTAAAGGAAAATTGGTGAAATGTTATTGTTTCAAAATTTTATTAATAAGAAGAGTTTGAATTTGAGTATTAGTACTTTATGTAAATAAAAATCTTTGAAAGTAATATATTTTATGCTTATGAAAATATATCAATTTTTTTATTCAAATATACTTAAGTTTTGTTTGAGCATCACGTGTAACATATTTTCATTTGGTGTAACTAATTTTTAACTATGTGACTTGTATAGTTAAAAATATGCTATACATTGCTAAAAAAAAAAAGAGTTGCAATTGCTCGGACTTATTTTAAGTACTTTAGACCATAAATGTGTTTTTTTAGGGAAAATGACACCTAGGTCCCATGGAAGTAATTAAATGACAAAAAAATCCCACGAAATGCTATAATTAATTTTAAATTCCATGGGACCTTAAATGATTTTTTTCCAATTGTAAAAAGACAAAGCTGCCCTTGTGAAAAAAAAACACAGTAGAGAAGAAATGAGACGTCCAGTCTCTTGTGTGAGTACTTGTCGCGATCGGAAGATACTTCTTGTCGCGACCAAAAACACCCGAGACGTCCAGTCGCGACAAGAGGATCGACCAGTCGCGACAGCAGGTGCTGGGGTTGTTATTCATGGGTGCTGGGGTTGTTACTCATGGGTGCTAGGGTTGTTTTCTGGAAGCTTGTGTGAGTACTTGTCGCGACCGGAAGACACTTGTTGTCGCGACCGGAAGACACTTGTTGTCGCGACCAAAAACACCTAAGACGTCCAGTCGCGACAAGATGATCGACCAGTCGCGACAGGTGCTGGGGTTGTTATTTATGGGTGCTGGGGTTGTTACTCATAGGTGCTGGGGTTGTTTTCTGGAAGCTTGTGTGAGTACTTGTCGCGATTGAAAGACACTTGTTGTCGTGACCAAAAACACCCAAGACGTCCAGTCGTGACAAGAGGATTGACCAGTCGCGACAGGTGCTGGGGTTGTTATTCATGGGTGCTGGGATTGTTACTCATAGGTGCTGAAGTTGTTTTCTGGAAGCTTGTGTGAGTACTTGTCGCGACCGGAAGACACTTGTTGTCTCGACTAAAAACACCCAAGACGTCCAGTCGCGACAAGAGGATCGACCAGTCGCGACAGGTGCTGGGTTGTTATTCATGGGTGCTGGGGTTGTTTTCTGGAAGCTTGTGTGAGTACTTGTCACGACCGGAAGACACTTGTTGTCGCGACCAAAAACACCCAAGACGTCCAGTCGCGACAAGAGGATCGACCAGTCGCGACAGGTGCTGGGGTTGTTATTCATGGGTGCTGTTGTTGTTACCGCAGGCGCTGGAGTTGTTATCAATTGTAGGTTGCTTGGGTTGTTATTAATGGGTGCTTGGGTTGTTATTCATGGGTACTGGAGTTGTTATTCCTTCAAAAACTTATTGTTATTGTAGCTTCTAGAAAATAACCCCAGCACCAATGAGTAACAACCCTAGCACCTATGCATAACAACCCCAGCACCCATGAATAACAACCCCAGCAACCTACAATTGACAACAACTCCAACGCTTGCGGTAACAACAACAGCACCCATGAATAACAACCCTAACACCTATCGCGACTGGTCGATCCTCTTGTCGCGATTGGACGTCTTGGGTGTTTTTAGTCCCGACAACAAGTGTCTTTCGATCGCGACAAGTACTCACACAAGCTTCCAGAAAATAACCCCAGTACCCATGAATAACAACCCTAGCACCTATCGCGACTGGACATCTTGGGTGTTTTTGGCCGCGACAACAAGTGTCTTCCGGTCGCGACAAGTACTCACACAAGCTTCCAGAAAACAACCCCAGCACCTTTCGTCACTGGTCGATCCTCTTGTCGCGACTGGACGTCTTGGATGTTTTTAGTCGCAACAAGTGTCTTCCGGTCGTGACAAGTACTCACACAAGCTTCCAGAAAACAACCCCAGCACCCATGAATAACAACCCCAACACCTGTCGCGATTTGTCGATCCTCTTGTCACGACTGGACGTCTTGAGTGTTTTTGGTCGCGGCAAGTGTCTTCCGATTGCGACAAGTACTCACACAAGCTTCCAGAAAACAACCCCAGCACCTATGAGTAACAACCCCAGCACCTATGAGTAACAACCCCAGCACCCATGAATAACAACCCCAGCACCTGTCGCGACTGGTCGATCCTCTTGTCGCGACTGGATGTCTTGGGTGTTTTTGGTCGTGACAACAAGTGTCTTGCGGTCGCGACAAGTACTCACACAATCTTCCAGAAAATAACCCCAGCACCTATTAATAACAACCTCAGCACCCATGAATAACAACCCCAGCACCTGTCGCGACTGGTCGATCCTCTTGTCGCTACTGGACGTCTTGGGTGTTTTTGGTCGCGACAACAAGTGTCTTCCGGTCGCGACAAGTACTCATACAAGCGACTGGACGTCTCATTTCTTCTCCACTGTATTTTTTTTCCACAAGGGCAGCTTTATCTTTTTACAATTGGAAAAAATTCATTTAAGGTTCCATGGGATTTAAAATTAATTATATCATTTCTTGAAACTTTTTTATCATTTAATTGCTTCCATGGGACCTAGGTGTCACTTTCCCTTTTTTTGATATATATATTAACATGCTATAGGTCTCATACTTCGTGAAGAGTTTGAAATGAATTATATATTATTTATGACTTATAAATAATATATTTTTCATATTAGATTAGTAGATAAAGTAGAAATGTTAATCATGTTATTTACACTTTTGAATAATATATTTTGCAGTAAACTGTTATAATAGATATAGCATTTTTTTTTATTTGGGTTATAACATTTTATTACAAGCGTGGAAACTTGGTATTATTCCCCTGCAAATACAATGTGTTTTTATAACATACCTGTTTGCTACAAGTAGCTCCTCTATAGGGCCTGTTTGGTAAGTTACCAAACCGCGGTTTTAAAAGGGCTTTTAGCCCAAACCTCGGTTTGGGGAAATTTCAAAACAAACAGGCTTATTTGTCCATAAATATTTTTGGACAAAACCATGGTTTAAAATCATGGTTTTGAATAATCTATTTAAAATAGCTTTTTTAACAGTAAAAACACTTATGGACTATCCAATTACTATCTTACCCCTACTTTTTCTTACACCCTCTCTCCTCTCTCCTACTTTTTCTTACACCCTCTCTCATTTCTCCTCTCTTCCTTCTCTCCTCTCTCTTCTCTTTTCTCTAACTCCCTCCTCTCTCTTACTGTAAATCAAATCATACACTTTTTGGTAATTTACCACCATAAAAAGTCATTCTAAAAATAACTATCCAAACACCTATTTACTCAAAACCACTTTTTTTCCATAAACTCTTCTCCAAAAGTCTTTTTCTATAAGTTGTCCATAAGCCCTTTTTTTTCCATAAGCCCCTTTTTAAAATCATTTCCAAACAGGCCCATAATCTACAAAGCCATCAATGTCAAGCCCACCCAAGTCACGGCTAGTGGTAAACATCCGAAATTGAGTTCACATTGTTTAATCCGAGTATCTTTTCATAACTTGCAACTTTGGGTCTTGTTATATGTTACAACATGTTTCTAGAGATCAAAATTATATGGTTAATGCCTTAGCAAAGGAGGGATTAAGGATTACACAAGTGTTATATTCATGCCCTACTTATTTAAGGGGTGTGCTGGTTAAGGAGTGTTTGGGATTTGATCCCCTCGTGAAGTAATTTTTTGTTGTTTTAGGGCAGATTAGCCCTCTCTTATACAAAAAAAAAAAAAAAAACTTTGGGTCTTGTATCACTTTTTGAGCGCCTAGTAAAGGCAATGTCAAGCGTTTGAAAATCCTTGGATTGAGTAAAGTTGGTTGCATCTTGATTTTCATAGAAACAACCCATAAGCTAACACTTTGACACGATAGTCTTATATTTGTAAAACTTAGTTAGAACTAATTTTTATAAATTAAAAAAAATTAATTAAATTAGTTATTTATAAAAAATTGTATGTTAATTTTTTTAAAACACCCTCTTTAATAATTTGCAATAGAACTACCCCGAATAAAAATCTTATAATATATACAATCAATAGAGATACATACTATTAAAATAATTTGGAGAGAAAATTATAAATTTAAGAGATAAAGTTAATTGAAATCTTACTAGAACTTGAAAGAGGATTATTTTTTATATAGAAATTATTTGTAGTATTATAAATAGATAAGAATAAGTGAAAAATGGTTGTGAAACGGGGAAGTAGAGAGAACATCGTGAGGACCAGGCGATAAAAGAGAAGATCAGATGCTTTCCTTTGACCCACAGTCATATCTCTCTTAGTGGGGTTACCATGTTGAGAGATTTACCATTTTCATGAAAAGCTAACGTTGATGTCCCAGAAAACAGAGAATATCCAAAACAGAACCCACAAAAAGGTTGCATTATTCTATATGTTGTAGACAGTTCCCACATACGAAAACTTTGCACCAATTCGCACATCACTAAAGTACAAACATTATAAATATATCATTATCACACACCTTCTTTGGGATTTTCTCTCTTCCACTCTCTCTCTCTCAAACCCCGAAGAAGACCAAGAACATGCCCTACTACTATACCTACTTCTCTCCATGCATGGCCCAGTTTCTTGGTCCAAAGAGTGAGAGAGAGAGGGCACTGTGCAAAACACTAAAACCTTCGCGTGCTTCACCACCTTCTCTTTATCCTAAACGTCTAAAAATATTAACCCTAACCTCGATCTCTCCAATTCCATCTTCATCTCTCTCTCTCTCTCTATCTTTAGTTTATGCTATAAGTGTGTGTTTGAGTGTTATGGAGACCGACATTCTTTGTGGTTGATAAGGGCATGTTTCTTTAAATATATCAAAATATGAGGCAGAGAAGCCACTTTCGAAGACACCTCGGAAACAAGATAGAGTCAATATATATATAGGGGGGGGGGGTTGTGTTTTGGATTCTTTTGCATGGACGCTCGAGAAAGCCTAATTTTTCATAAAGATTGACTTCCCAAGTTTCATAACTAACGACAAAATGTGGTGAATCGCTGTAGATCTTTCCCTCAGTCCACACGATGTTATTATAATCAGAAAAAAGTGGTAAACGACACATATATGGGATGCATGCTGATTTTGCTGTCTATATGTATGCGCCTTTTAATTTGTACTATTATATGTACCATGAAACCAAAGTTCTTGAGCAAGCAAGGACACATTGTTTTGAATGTTTTTTATAATTCCAAAGCTCGCCTTCCCAGTTTCCTCACGTGATCATCACGTGTTACTTACAAGGCAATAAGGTGAAACTTTTTTTAAGTGCAGCATGTATCATAGGCCAACCCCTGTTACGGGGGAACTCAAAGGGCTATAATAATCTAGCTTATTCAAGGTATGGTGACATGAACCATTAAGATTGATGTCTCTTGTCTTTAGTTTGTTACATACTACCGTGTCAAACTCAAAACTTATAGTTAAATTAGAACAGCCTTAACTAGTTAATTTAATCTGTCGAGATGAGGTGTGAAACCTTATTCCCTATTCCAACAAATATCTTATAGTTAGTTTTTGTAAACTTAAATCATAAATATAAAAATTAGTTAAAGGTTTATTTTGATTTTTTATATGATCTCTTTGAGTGTTTGTTTTGATTTTCAATGGGGCTATAACTTCTTTTATCTTTTGTATTTATTATTTTTAATATAAATAATTAAAAAAGGGATATTTTAAAAAAAATGCAATGATGATAAATAGCTAATTTACTCAATTTGTGTAAATTAATTAATTAATTTCTATATTTAGGATTATATATATGAAGCATATGTTGTGAGTCTTATATTGAGGTACTTCACGAGTAAAGTAGTTACTTTAAAATTTAAGGATTCTTCCATCTAACATAAGTATTTTGGGATAAGCTCGTTTTTATGGTTTATGTTTGTAATATTGGTACTTTCAGGCTAATGTTTATAAAGAGGACTATTTACAAAGTGTTCTGATAAGCAAGATTTCAAGTAAAGTGTCTAGGTATAGAGTTATCATAGAGTCTTACAAATAAAATATAATTTATATGTTTAAAAAATAAAGTATAACTTGTAGGGCATTGTTATGGTTCCTATATCAAAATTTCTCACCACAAATAGAATATGGTTTGTAAATAAGAACTTTACCAGCTAATAAACTAGTGTTTTTGGATTGAGCTCTCCGTATGCTCACTATTACAGGTAATGGACAATATTACTTATATTGCTTCTGAAAGAAAAACTCTAAAGATTAATTTAGAAACTTATGATGACACTAATAAGTAGGTGCTAGGTAAGAGATAAATGATCCTAAATCATTGAGATTTTGAAAATGAAAACTAAATTCATTTGTGAGTTCTTCTTTTAATAATGAATGCAGAAGGGGGTTGACGAAAGCATCTCTGAACCATAACTCAAATCACTTTGATTTCCACTCTGCACTTCCACGGCCTTTTCTCCCATCCAATCTATCATTAATAAAGCTTGTTGACCTCACAAATCCCCCTCATTACGCCATCAAATCTTCTTTCTTTCTTTTTTAAATAAAAACCCACTTTTATTCTGAGGTTCTGCTTTTTATGTTCTTCCCAGCTTTCAACTTTTTTCCCTTCAACAGATCATTAGAAACTTGTAAACTCAATTCAACTACGAGTTTTTTTCCTATAATTTATTGACGATTTTTTAAATACTATTATTAAGTATTTGAGTAAATAATTAATTTAAATTAAGACTTAGGATTCAAAAATTTCTCCTTAAAAATATTTTTTAAAAAGGTAAAATTTAAATTCGTCCATTTTATAGTCTAATTAATTTATCATTAAACGTATAATTCAACTACAAGAAAGTACTGTATATAAATATAACTTACTAATTAATTTTAATTTATTATTTAACTAACTTCTAAACATTTGTTCATAGATCGTTTATGATTGCTGATGAGATGAAAATCAAATGGCTTTTCTTGGACGCCACCTGAAGCTTTTCCTTGAATTCCCTCGTTCCCAACTCTCGATATCCTCACAGCGTCCCGTTCTCACCTGTGAATTTACCTCCACGCCACTCTCTCACCTTTCACCATCCGTTAGCTTAGGGCTATTTACGTCATTCTATACGCTATCTACCAGAGTGGATTTTAGATTACGGTCATTTCGATATTGACAGCAATATCTTCCATTTCTCTAATAAAATCTCTTTTTCTCTTTTTATCTTTAATTTAACTTTCTTACTTTTCAAACTCATATAAATGGATTGCCATTGAAGTCTGAAGATTACCACACTAGTCTCCCAAATCACAACCATCTTCCTCGCCTTGAAGAAACCATGAACGATAATTTCTTCTTCCTTCCAGCTAATCCCACAATACCATGCAGCCGGGTTACCGCCACAAACGCGCCCCCTTCACCGCCACCTTTGGAGGGAATCGCCGCCGTGGTGGGTCAGCACGTGCTCTTCGGACACAACCACGGATCCACCTACGCCACTGCTAACATTAACAGCAAAAACGACAACCTCAACGGCTCAAAAGCTTTCATGTCGGTGCAGAAACGAGCAGACAAGAGCACAACAACGGGTGGGAGTAGTCTGTCGGTGAACAAGAGCTACAGGGGAGTGAGGAAGAGGCCGTGGGGGAGGTGGTCGGCGGAGATACGCGACCGAATCGGACGGTGCCGGCACTGGCTGGGTACGTTCGACACGGCAGAGGAAGCGGCCCGCGCGTACGACGCGGCTGCGAGGCGACTGAGAGGCGCTAAAGCAAGGACCAACTTCGAGATACCTTCAGTACTTCCATTGCCATCACCTTCTTCTTCGTCTTCAAATTCGACCTCAGAAGTGAAAAGCAAAGGGAAGGCCATGGGGATTGGTGCTAAGAAATGCTGTGTGGTTAACTCTGTATCTCAATTGTTCGGTGTGGTGCCTGAGACTATGAGAGAGAACCATGATAGTAATGAGAAGAAGACAAGTTATTCAGGTTTCGGTAACAATGTAGAACTAGACTTAAAGCTAGGTAGATCCACTAGAATGGTCATGTAGTGTTGTAAGCTTAGCTTGAAACTAAGTAGCAGAGAAGCTTCACTTGTTTATTTATACAGTATTCGAATATGATGACGATGGTCTTAGGGTTGAGCTTGTTGCTAGGTTGTTTTGGACTGTGGCTGAATAAATCTAGTGTAATGGGTCTGTGCATGTAAACAAGATATTCTGTGTACTTGGAGCAGATAAATATAATTTACCACGAGAATCTTATGAGTATGAAAAAGTAATTAATGGAATCAGTTCGGTTAGTTGTACGTTGTAGTAAATAATTACAGTAATACGAACTCAGTGTTAGTAACTGACTCGGGTGTGTAAATATATATATACACACTATATAGCTGTTACAGTACATTCGGTTTGGTAGTACATTTGGTTTATTAGGATGGAAGGACGGAAGTGGAGCTAGAATTATATTGTAAATATATTTTAAAAATTTATTTAGTAGGATATAAATGTGTATAGAATTTATATAGATTTATTTTTTAATTTGAGATAAAATAGTCTAAAATATTTTTTTATAATTTAGAAAAGGTTAAAATTATTTAAAAATTTTATAATTTGAGATAAAATATTTTATTTCTATTTATATATTTTATTTTTTATTTTTTTAGTTAATAATTTAAAATATTAAAAGTGAAAGTAATTTATGTTAAATAAAAAAAACATTTGATTCTAATTCTAATTTTATTTTCACCTTTTCACCATTATGCTTCTAAACATGCCTTAAGAAAGATGAAATATTTTCACTGAGACGAAGCACTTTTACTTGGTCTTATTAGTTTTGTAATGGAAGTTTCATCATGTGGCAGAGAAGGGTTATCTTTTCCAAGGATTGTGTTTGTGATCAGCAAAAAACTGGGGAGAGAGAGGGAGGGAAAACATCATATCATAATGGGAGAGCACACGCAAGCATTTTCTGAGAGAGGTTTGATTGAGTGGTTAATAAATAACCTGGATGTTTCAGTTCAGTGGCAGAGACAGAACTTGGTTTGAGTTGAGTTAATAAGTAAGCTTGCGTCAGAGAGCGTGTCAACAAAAAAACTGAGACTTTTATTCCCTGCACAGCTTGTTGAATTCTTGCAGAAGTTGCAGTGAGATTGAGGTCATCAGGATCAGTTATTTCCAAGGAAGAAGAAGAGCAAGGTAAAAACCAGAAATACTATCAGAGTACAACGTTTCTGTATATCTTTTGCGTTCCCATGAGCGAAAGCCCGAAGCCATATGTTGATTTAAGAAACAGGTTCAAAAGTGACAGAGAAAAGGCAATAAATATATATATATATATGTCTACGACAATTATGTAATGAGAACAACGTACCACCCCAAAAGTGTAGTTGGAGGGTACAAGGATTTACAAGACAAGGTATCCATGAGTAGGGGGAGAGAGAGAGAGAGAGTCCATTGAGCTTGTAAAAAGGTTCACTTCACATGTGAGGCTCTCAATATGTGATTAATAATGATGCCACTTCTTTGAGACTATAGCACACTTCCCTTGACATCACTAGTCAGAACCCTGTATGAGTATTTACTTCGTAAATATCTAATTCTCGATAAAAATACTAATGTGATGCATACTTACACAAAAGGACAGCCTAATAATTAGTTTATTAAAAAGGAGAATTCTTTAACTTTATAAACCTCACTTCTGTTACGAGGTTTCTCAATTTAAAACTCATTACATCTATATTATAATACCTCAATTTAAAACTCAATACATCTATATTATAATACCTCACCCAGGTTCTTACCGGTAAGCTCCTCCAATTAGAACCCTCTGTAGATATTATTACAAAAATATACTTACAACGTCAGTCTGTAACATTGGTTAGAAAGCACCGTTGTAACATTATGTGAAGAGGTGGGCCAAAAACGAATATAATCATCATCGTCCACTTCGTCAAGGACAAACAAAGAAGCTAAACCCATGAAGATGTGGAAGGAATCAATTAGGTAAAAATCATAATTTTAAAAAAAATAATAACCTAAATTTTAGTTTAAAAAATTTTAAAATAAATAATTATAGTTGTTTAAAAAAAAATTAGACCAACCATAGTTTAAAATTAAAATTTTAGATAAGCTACTGAGATTAACTTTTAGAACAGTAAAAGAGTTTATAGATTACCCAATTACTATTTTACCTTTACTTTTTTTTATACCCTCTTTCCTCTCTCATTTTTTTCCGCCCTCTCTCATCTCTTCTCTCTCTTTTCTCTTTTCTACCCTATCTCTTTCCTCCTCTCTCATATTTTTAATAAAATCATACCCTTTATGATAAATTTTTAATTACAGAAGTCCTTCTAGCACTACTAGAAAATAAACTTTCTAAACCGGTTAAAAATGAGCTTTTACACTAGATCTTAGTCCGGTGTAGAAATAGCCCGTGTAGAAAGTTTAATATTCTACATCGGTTGTATACGACCAGTGTAGAAAATTAGCTTTTTTAAACCGGTTATTCCATACAATTGGTTTAAAAATTAATGTAAAAATAAAAAAAATAGAATCGAAAAACTCTAGGTTCATATCAGAGAAGCTTCTAAATCAGTTTCTCCATTAACGCACTAAAATTCTTTCCTTCTTCGTCATAAATCTGAAAGAGGAGGAGAGTGATGAAAAAGAATACATATTGTAAAACGCAAGCAGAGAACAAAAAAGAAAAAAAAAAGAAAAAGCCAAAGAACCTAAAAATGAAAGAAACGAAAACTCAGATATATACACATAAACAAAAATCCATAAACGTCATCATCTAATTGAAGACATTATAAAAATATCGTTACAATTCTTTCGGGTTATCTGCTCAAAAGTAAATATAAATATATTTAAATAAAACCCATAAGTGAATGAAACGAAAACCTAAATATATAAATAGAAACAAAAACCCAGAAAAGTCGTCACAATTCCTTCTACTTACCTGATCAAAAGTGAACAGAAATATATTTAAACAAAACTCAGAAACAAAGAAACAGACACCCACCATCGCAAATCTGGGCCTTCTTCTTTGGCGAACTTTAGAGGCGAGACTTTAACAATAGAGAATGACAAGCACATGTATGGGTTATCACATATCTAAGTCTTCTTCTTCGAGGAGTTTTAGACGGTGTGTTACGAAGAAAAAACTTCCTATCACCATGTGTTCTCCCTTGTCTAATTTTCTCCAATGACGACAATGTAATTTGTGAATATAGGGAAACGCAAAAAACTAAGACTTTTTGTTAGATTTCTAATAGCAAAGATATTCTACACTGGATGTCATTCCATCAGGTGTAGAATATTTTACCCTTATTTACAAAAATGTCACCGTTCATTTCTTTTACACCGGTCATGTGTTACATCAGGTGTAAAATATTTTACCCTTATTTATAAAAATATCACCGCTTATTTCTTTTACACCGGTCATGTGCACATCAGGTGTAGAATATTTTACCCTTATTTATAAAAATGTCACCGCTAATTTTTTTTTACAGCGGTCATGTGTTACATCAGGTATAAAATATTTTACCCTTATTTACAAAACGACCCCTTCATTTCTTTTACACCGGTCATGTGTATATCAGGTGTAGAATATTTTACCCTTATTTACAAAAATGTCACCGCTGATTTCTTTTACACCGATCATATGTTACATCAGGTGTAGAATATTTTACCCTTATTTATAAAAATATCACCCCTCATTTCTTTTACACCGGTCATGTGTACATCAGGTGTAGAATATTTTAACCTTATTTATAAAAATATCACCGCTCATTTTTTTACACCGGTCATGTGTACATCAGGTGTAAATATTTTATCCTTATTTACAAAAATATCACCGGTCATTTTTTTTAAATTGTTTCCGCTAGAACCGGTTTAAAAATAGAGTTTTAGAAAGTCTATTTTATTGTAGTATAGTAATAACTATCCAAATACTCGTTTATTCATAACTATTTTTTTTATAAATTTTTCTCTAATTTTTTTAAATTAAAAATTATTCAAAAATTCTTTTTTTTATAGGTATTTTTTTAAAGTCTTATCAAATGCCTTAAAAGTGATGGCGAGGGAAACAGAAAGCCAGACAATTATTTATATATATATATAAAAAAAATAAACTGTGGTATAAATAAATAATATAGAGCGAGGGAGAGGATGATTGAGTTGTCAGCTACGAATGATGACGAAGAAGAGATGGAGAGGGAGAAGAGTAGAGATGCCCTGGGAATCCGCCTTATTTTAATTTGATGCTTCTTCTCATTGCCAAGCTGTGATTTGATATTCGTAGCACCTTTGATTGATTGATTTCACTCCCCTAAAACTATATAGTTTTTCAATGCCATCATCTACTCTCTGCTAATAGTTAATATATATTATTGATTTAATAATTGCCAAAAAAAGAATATAGACTTTTCATCCACTTTTTCTAAAGAAATAATTCAATTCTCAATATTTATGATTATTGCCAACATTAATTAATTATAAACTTTGCTGAAAATTTAGAATTTTTATTACCTAAACATATCTAAAATTTATTTTAGATCATTAAGCAAATGTAACTCTTTTTAATATATATAACATATTTTTAATTATATATAAAATGTCTCTTGTTTTAAAAATTTAAACATATAGTTGGAAGATAAGATGGACACAGTTAAAAAAAAAGTTATATTTGCTATAAATGAATTGCACACATTATATTTTTAAAATAAGAGTTGTGTCATTTCTTAAATAAATTATAGGTATCTTTGGACAAAATATTCCAATGTTGGATTTTCAGCAATTTTTTTATTAATTACTTAATAACAATAAAATGTTAAAGCTCACAACACACAGTCCCATTTTTAATAATCAAATATTTTTTGCTTACATGAAATTGAAAAAGAGAATCATTTTTTAACCAAAGAAATGAAAATATAATTCAAACTTATCGCTTAAGCTTCATAACTTGTTTATTACTATATTATTTAAAACTCATAACTAACTTTACCTATTTTTGATATTGTGAAAATATGTATTTATTTAAAAAAATTGGGGAAGTACAGTCCTATGCATTTAGGGAGTAATAAAGGGGGAATAAATTATGATATATTTACCCACGTTTAATTAGTAAAAAAATAAAACATAAGATTATTTAAAATATATTTAATATTTAAAAAATATTATTTTATTGTAGTTCCAGTCGTAATGTTTAAGAAAATATCCTAACTCTTGAATGCTTAGATTTATACTTGAGCATAATAGAAGACTCTCTTTACCCGACATTAGTATCACCTAGAAATAATAGAAACTTCACCTTACCTTTATATCGTGTGAGCTTAATTTTTTTTTTAATTTTTGTAAAAAAAAATTGTGATATATTTTTTAATTAAAATCCAGCTCTCATGTCATGAGGCATACACCGGGGTGCCTGGTGAGAGAGATTTTTTTTTAAAAAAAAATGAATATAGAATAATAGAAGAATGGAAATATGGGATGCAGTGTTTGACCATTGGGGAATAACAATGGTCCCGGATACATGTTTTGATCTTTTCTTTCGGTTGGGACACTCAATCCTCAAAAAGGCAAATCCCATAATCATCCCCAAACTAATCGTACTTTCTCTTTCCTCTCGTGAACAACATTTCTTCCCCCAATTCTGCTTTTTTCAATATTTTAGAAAAAATTACAATTAAATTTAATTATTAAGAAGTCTCAAGATAAAATAAGAAAAAAATTACACTTGAATTTCTATTGGTACCCTTGCATGTTGCTCACTACTTTTAAAACTTTTTAGTAGCTATATTCTTTTCTTAAGCCTTCAGTAATTTTTTCAATTTGTGAAGTTGCAGGTTGAGACCCTAAAAAAATATAATAGGTGCATGAATTATGAAAAAAGAAAATGAATTTTTTATAACATACTATATGATATATCCTCTAGATCACTAGTTCTGGGGACAGAAATTTAATTTATAAAGGTCTTGCAAAAAACAAATTAATTAATTAGGTAGATATTGTTTTCACTCTAATTTAATTATTTCAAAATAAAAACGTTTCAACATAACCCAAGAACAGTTACTAACTGACAAGTTTTTTTTTTTTGTTACTAACTGACAAGTTGACAAGTAAAAAAGTTCATCAACATGGAGAGAAGTCCAAAGCCCAAACCATGAAGCCCATAGCCCAAGATTGATAACAGATCATAGGAAATGAAAGCAGATCATAATTATAAGTTTAAGCATATGATGATCAACCAAGGTGCTTAAGCATCTTTGACCAGAGGGCCTCATTAATCTTGGAAAAGGGGAAGAGCAAGAAAGGAAAACAAAACTGTTGAATTATCTAGATATGTGATTTACATTTATAAGAGTATATAATTCTATGATGAAGAAGGCGGATCCAGGGTTGCCCTTTAGAATTTCGGACAAGGCAGAGAATCCTGTGAGAGGGGGAAAACAAAGAATTAAAAGTTATGGGAACGATGACGTTAGTAATCTCTACACTACCCATGGTACCTTGATAAATCCCAAAAGAAACATATTTCCTGGTACTAAAACTAACTGACCAAACTGCACCTACAACAGCATTAGCACAAGTCAGCTCTGACATGTAACATGTTCTATATCTTATGATGTGGCATACTTGGAGAAATTAATGATCTTGGCGTCAATTTCTTTATTAGCTTAAGACGTGTGTGGAAATCGGGTTTAAATCGTCGTCCACTGGCAGGTTTAGATCAGGGAGCATGAAGGGAGCTTCTTGTTTATCAATCTCCTGAGGAGGCTTGCAAGGGTCGTTTGCTGGTGGCACTGGTGATGATGCGTTATCAACTACAATTCGTGAAACACCTGTTGGAGACACTGACTCAGAAGTACGAGGTAGGTTGACCATGGCTTTGTCCGATGCCACCGGGCTTGTATCTGTTTTCAAGTGCGGTCTTGACTCAAAATCAACCTGGTGAACCAGCAGATTCAGGAATAATTAGATTCTAACCCCTCTGATCCTAATTATAGAAGCTAGATAACTAATTTATACAAATTAATAAAGTTAGTTAGATTAATTATTTGTAAAAGATGTACTCCATCCAGTTTTCATATAAGACCTAGTTAATTTTTTGAAGGGGATTAAGGAAGGTAGATAAATAACTTAATCATAGTATATGTTAAGTATCCATAGATTATCTATTAGTTTACAAGTCAAACAAGTTAACGTAGAGAAAAAAGATAAACATAACTGCTCTAAAGTAATTTATTTAGTTTCATTAATTTGCCTAAAAAAGTCTCATATTAAGGACCGAAGATAGTATATTGATTTCTTAAAATATCCTATTTAGTCATTTACATTAGAAACTATCCACCGACAAAAACCCTCCTTAATAAGGGGAGAATCTATGATGCATTCACTTTGATCTATATTTCCCAATAGGTTCAAACAAACATGAAAATGCATCAGAGCTAACAGAAAATCATTGTATTTAAGAAGCAAAGAACAAGAACAGGAATGTCACCTTCAATCTCTTTAGGCGTTCATTTGTTGTCCTGTGTTTCTCTAGAGTGAGACGCAGGGATGCCAATTCCTGTTCAAAAGTCACGAAAGTAACAACAAACAACACCTAAGAACTAGTTCCAATCAGAATAAGGATCAAGGATCAAGAAAGCAATTACGGGACATACACTTTTCAGATTTCTCCGTTCCTTTAACAACACACTCTCCTCCTCTTTCAGTTCAGCTAAAGTCTGCAAAAACACACAAAGTTAACAACATTGATATGTATATGTGCATGCAAGCAGGTAGCCATGACAGCGCAAATTATCAGCAAGATATCGATCCATCGAGTCATATATTTAATGTAAGGGGTGCCTGCTACGGGGTCACCATTGAAAAACTTGTCTTTAGTTGTTGACAAGTCAATTCAATACATAACGAAGTGAGCAGACGATGTAAATTTCATAA
This sequence comes from Leucaena leucocephala, assembly GCA_037074615.1. Classification (NCBI taxonomy): domain Eukaryota; kingdom Viridiplantae; phylum Streptophyta; class Magnoliopsida; order Fabales; family Fabaceae; genus Leucaena; species Leucaena leucocephala. The sequence goes on along the minus strand of CM073556.1, from coordinate 20,446,923 downwards.
ATTTTAATAAACCCACTTACTGGACTGGCTCTCAAGATTTCATATTATTCTGTCACGACCTCTCACATGATTTCCTTTTCTTTTCCATTTTATTAGATTTGCTATATTTTTGGTTCATGGTATCATAGGGAATTTAAGCAACAGCATCCTATCCTTGATCCAAACTGAACTCATTCTAGGTATGCCACAGCATATCACAGTAAGCTGCTTTACATTCAGTCTCACGTGTTCTTGAAATTCTCTGATAACCAGAAGATGAAAATACAAACTTCAAAGTGTTCATGTTTTACCTTTTTTCTTCTAGACTTCTTGGTGGCGGTTGTTTCGCTCGGATTAGCAACCTGCAAGGCGTTAATTATATCAAAAAGGGCAATATTTATATGCATTGAAAGAATGTAGCAACAAGTATTTATATGCATTGAAAAAAATAAGGCCCACAATTACGAATCATTCTTCTTGAAAATCGAAAACCAGAGACCCAAAAATATTAAAGAGGTACAAGATGTGGATGGAAGGGAGTACCCAAAGTGGAAAACTGGAAAGGTAGAATCGACAAAATTTTCACTAAATGGTCAAATGAAAGTGTTAACTGACCTTAGACAAGAAATAAAGAATATAATAATAACCCCACCATTCTATAGCATCTTTCTGCATAACACGATACTCGATGTCCTATATTTTTCAGTAATGTCGTCTCTATTTTCAATTCTATCAGTCCAGTGTTTTTCGCACTGTCACGCAGTAAGCAATACCCACACCACTAGCACCAACTCTTTTTTAATTTTTTTTAAGATAAACAAAGCTTAATATATATATATGTATGTATGTATATTACCTAAACTACTGGCACCTAATGCTGGTGAATAGTAATTAAAAGAATGATGAGTTAGACAGATCTGAGAGAACGAGAGGATTCAGCGGAGATCATAATATACCTTTTATTTTCAGATTCATATCCAAAGAAGAAAATAAATATGTGATGCGTGTTTTCCATCCGAACGAAGGTGGTTGATTTGATTGATTATTGATAGCGATGCTTAAGATTATTAGTAAACACCAATTATCAACGAGCAAGCTTAATAAGTATTAGTACCTTCTTCCTTCGCGCCATCAATTTGGTCACAAAGTGGTCCCCTTGAGGGAACTACCAAAATCTAAGGGCTCTTACCAACCATTTGCTTGGAATAGAGCTAAGAACCCCTCTTTTTCCTTCTTTGCAATCTATGCTGCTTTGGTCTTCATGGGCCCAAAACAAACGAAGCTTTATTTCTCTAGGTTTTAGACCTTCTTTTCAAATCCCAGATGGCAAAAGAACAAGCTTTGATTTCTGACCTAATGGGCCCTACCAAAAACATCAAACAGGCCAGAATAATCATACTACAGTCTTTCATTCTAAAGAATTTTACAGTCCCCAATTAAAAACTTTTCCCTGCGGCGTTTGACTTTCTGCCACAAAGCATCATCCTGTTAAAAATATTTAACGTTGTCATGTTCCCCACGAAACCCGAGGGTTGCGATCAAGCTGTCATGCAGAGACCACTTCAATGACAAGGGATTGTCTTTTACCCTTGCGTGTAAAACGACGACGTAGACAGGAATTAAACGAAAACGAACAAACATAAGTCCGTAAGGAACTAGTTCCATACTGTGCGCCAGATCACACCGAATCATATCTCTCCCCCATCCTTACGAAGCATTGCGAATGCCCTAAAAGTGCACAACCACTACCAATAACACACCAAACTTCACGCAGAACCATTTGCCACGAAAACACGCCACAAAAAAAAAAGGCTCCCCCGAGCGATTGTACCGAAGAACCCTTTCACGGAGTTGAATGTGAAATGTAAATGGGCGCGTCAGAGTCAGTTAAGTCAGTACGGGGTATGCGACCATCCGAGGGAGTTTCGATTTCGGAACCTACATGGACGGCTTTTTTGGATTTGACAATTCTTTATTTTGACGATAATGCCCTTCACTGGAAGGGTTTTTATCGTCATTTGAGGACGAGGCGTGACACGAAGCAGAAAAGTCGCGAGAAAAAGGACACGAGTCATTGAAGGCCCTCTGACTCCATCATGCGGTGAATGGAAGTCACCCACTTTCTCTGAAATTTTAATTCTAATGATTTTTTTAACTAGGATCAGAATATATTTTCTCTCTGGGTATATTAAAAGAAAGAAAAGTCTTAAGTTGTAACCTCTAAAAAGGGCACCCCGGCGAATAAATTTTGTGAAAGGGGAAAAGAAAAGAGACCACGGCGGCAATGTTGATCGGAGTGGTCAGGTTCCGGCGAGTGACGGGACTGAGCTATCACGAGGGATTTTCTAACACGTGGAGCTCGATTATAAATCCGAGCGAGAGAAATTGAAATAAAAGGAAAGAAAAAGAAAAAACAGAGATTCCAGGTGATGGCTGCCCATTTCCCGGAGGCCACTTGTATGAGTGCCTCTCGTGGATTCGTCGACGTCGTGGTAAAAATCGGAGTCCACCAAGGGCATTTTCGTCAATTAAGATAAAATCGGACAGAACTTATGAACACACAGAGTTGCCGAGTCGTGCACTCGCCGCTCAAAGAAGTCACACGACACGCTAACCGAATGCGTCAGGCACGCCCGCCCGCCGGCTAACGGCCACCGGCGGGAGAGCCAGAGAGGAAACAAAACAAGAAAAGAAAAAAAATAAAGTAGGAAAAGAAACGAACCTTAGATCTTGAGGTTTTGAGAGGTTTCGTGGGACGGCTAGACTCTTCAGATCCATCAGCAGCACCGCCACCGCCACCGCTGGCAGAGGTGGCGCCGCTCCAGGAGAGAGGCGTGGTAGGACTGGCTCTGGTGGGGTCATCTTTCTTGTGGGCGGAGGAACCAACAAGATGTCTGGGAGCGGACCTAGAACGGCGCTGACGAACAGTCCAGTGGAGATGAAGGCAGGGAGAGGTGGTCTTGGGAGGCGGCGGAGGTTGTTGGAGGCGGAGAAGCATGTCGACGACGAGGGAGTCGTCGGACATGGCAAACTTGACCCAATCGTCGTCGCACATGTGGAGAGGAGAGCGTGGTGGTGGTGGGGAGGAAGGAAGAAGGAAGAGAAGGAAATTGGCGTGAGGCTGAGGGGGAACCGTGGGGATTGTTAGAATATTGAATAATGAATGAGAAGAGAGAAGAGGGAGGCGTGAGAGAGATTTATATCAGAGAGAGAAAGGGGGATAGTGGGGCTATGTGTGTTTGACAAACCCTTGTCTCTGTGACTCTGTGGATGAATCCTCCGCCTTTCTCCTCACTCCCACATGTCGGGGTCCACCACTCTCATTACGTGGCTTTTCTAACTGGTTTCCTCATCCACCCCTCTCCTTCTTCGTCTTTCACTTAATATATATAAATATAGTATAATGTAACTTGGTAAGGATACTAACTTCATAAAGTTGGAAGCATCAAAGGGTTTCAGTAAATTTTATTTTAAAAAAATTAATTGACCAACTGTTTTGCTAATGGTATTACTAGTAAAATCCAACTCAACTCGGCAATCAGCTCATCAAATTAGTAAATCCATCTTTTAATTAGTTTCGATCAAGAGTTTTTAATAAATTCATTAAGTTAAATATCGTATTTTTTATCTTCTTGCAAATATTGAAACGATGTATTTTTTAGTTTAAAAAAATAAACAACTCATCAAATGTATGTTTTAATAATTTTATTTTATTAGGTTATGCATAGTTTATGTATTAATTTTCTATTTATTTATAGATTAATATATTTTTTATTTAAATATTATTTTTTAAGGTTATAAATACATATATTGTTGTATAGTTTAATTAAATTATATTATTTTAATCATGACCGAGTTAATTTAAATTTAGCTATAATTAGAAACTAACTAATGAACTACTATTTCATCCGGTTTAATAATATCTAATTTTCAATTTTTAGATTTTGTTTGCAATAACAAAAACTGCTCAATTGTAACATTATAATTTCGCTGTAATTCAGCCAAAAAATGAATTTCATTGTAAATAAATTTGAAAAATATCAATAATGGATAATAATTAACATCAATTTACTTTATGATAAGTTTTATGTTTAGAATTAAAATTAATTTTTTAATTAAATTATATATTAAAGAACGAGGAGTATTATTTTACCAAGGAAAGAAACTGGTAACCCAAATTTGATGGTTTTGTTGTAGTCCCAAAAAGGATGTTTTAAATCGTGTAATTTCCTTCGGTTCTCCTTTTTACTCTCTTTTTTTGGTTCATTATTCGAAGTTTAGAACCGAGTTTTTAATTATGGGAAATAATTAATGAAGGTATTTTCCATCAAAAATTTGAAAATTAATTCACGCTTAATAGAAAAGGCAATAAGATAGGGTGTTAATTAATTCCAGAAATTTTTCTAAGGACTAGATCTTTCCTTGTTATGTAAGGCTCTGGATCAAAAATTAATTGATTGTTCATTTAATTGCTCATTACAAATCACCTTATTGTCTCCGCGCAACAAGTATATTAGCAATGTTCTCAAAAAATTAAGAATTATTAGCAATGTAATTTATTTATCCCATAAGAGGAGGACCAAAGAATCCTCTTGTGAATCATATAAGATGCGGCGATATTGGTTACGCATAGGTACACTGTCGTAGACCAAGTGTGTGTTTGGATGTTAATTTTTAAAATTGATTTTGGCCAAAATTTTAGTTTAAATTTTTTTACATAAATATTAATTTTTGTTAAAAATTAATTTTGGGTAAAATTTTGGTTTGAAATTATGTTTTTAAATAAACTACTGAAAATAGCTTTTGGAACAATAAAAACTATTATAGACTATCTAATTACTATCTTACCCCTACTTTTTTTTATATACTCTATCTTCTCTTATCTCTCTTCTCCACCATATCTCCTATCTCCTCTCTCTTCTCTCTTCTCTACACTCTCTCCTCTCTCCTCTCTTATCTCTCTTCTCCACCCTATCTCCTAGCTCTTCTCTTTTTTCTCTACACTCTCTCATCTCTCATCTCTCATCTCTATATCTCTCATCTCTCTTACTTTAATCAAATCATACCATTTTTAGTAATTTATCAATATAAGAAGTAATTCTGTTACTAATTATCTAAACATCTCTATTTCCAAAATCTATTCTTCTTATAATCTATTTTTTAAAAGCTAATCCAAACTTGCGTAAGTCTACACGCAGGCACGAAGGCTCTATTTTACCGTCTCAATCTGCAACATAATCTATGAATTAAATCCTCTTAAATTAATTATTAAATCTGCAATCAAACTAAAGTAATTTTTTTAGTCTTTAATATAAAAATTAATTAAGAGTTAAATTTAATTATAAATATAAAACTCTAATTTATTTTATCTTATAAATTAATAATTTTTTAAAGTGTTAATATTAATTATATATGTGAAGGAGTTTTTTTAATCTATCTAAATTAATCATTTAACTCTTGTATTAAAGATAAAAAATAATGTTATTTAATTATTTATATGTGAGATACATGGAAATAAGAAATTATAAATATTTTATTACTCTCATACGTGTATCTCTCATTTTCACACTCATGTATATATATATATATAGGAAGCATATATTTTTTAATAGGATAGGAGACACTTATACTATATTTAATAGGATAACCATAAATTCTTAAATTAAATACTTAATAATAGAATTTATTAAGTAGTATTAAAATAAGGTCTATTTTTTAATTCCTTCTTTTGATAAAAATTTTGGCCTTTTTATAAAATATGAGGTGCATTTTTTTAAAATTATAGGTATCTTTTTATTTAAAACAATCATGTTTAAATCATTATAAGAATAAATTTTATAGGTCTTAAAAAATGCTAATTTTTTATGTTAGGAAGACCCATACCCCTATACTTGTCTGAGTTGTAAGTTTTTTTCTCAATGTACTTGATATATTATCTATGAATAATACTCTCATTTTAAATATAAAATATAATTTATGATACAATTTATATTATAAACTAAATTTTATATTTAAAATTAAATGATAAATATAAATTCTTTCCAAAATTAGTCACAAATCCAAAAAAATCTAGAACTTGTTGATTATATAATACTTTTTTAATTATAAATATATGACTTAATTAGTAAATTGATATTATCATAAATATAAAATATATTTTTTAAGTTTATCAATTATTTTTTAATTTATCCTATTGATATTATTTTAATAATAATTAAATAAGAAGATGGTAGAAGTAAAGAAGATGATTGATATATTTTAAAAAAATATATTATAATAATTAATTAAATTAATTTATTTAATCTAATCAAATTATATTTAAGATAAAGGAGTATATTTAAATAAAAGAGAGGAAATAGTAGAAGAAGTTGGGAGGGGAAAATAACAAATGGGAAAGTTAATGATGTAACAGTAGAGAAAAGGAGGGGAAAGTTAAAGGAGTATTGTTTGATTCCACCAAATATAGCTTCAAATGAACAGTGAATGGAAAAAATACGTACCCTAATGGCTTTATATTCAGAAGAGAAATCTATTTTTATAATATTTTTTTATAGAAAATAATTTAAGTTAGTTGAGTCTTGAGCACTCACCTTCTCATTACGTAAAATGAAAATAATTATATAATTAAAGCTTTGTTGAGAAAAAGAAGTTAGCAATACATCAGTTTTATAAAAAGAGCAGTACCAAGTTTCATGCACTTTCTCAGGATATTGCTAAAATTAGAATGAATAATGAGGCAATGAAGTAATTTTTTTTTTGTGTCAGGATAGATATATGGTTCAAGAGTGCAGCGGCAAAAACCTGTAAAATAACAAAATTTATAATTTAAATCACGTCTAAAGACACTGTCTTTAATAGATATTTTACGACCCCTCATCAAATTAGAAAGTGACACTCTCCAGGATTAAGCGAACTCTTCCTGTAAAAATACAGGAAATATAACTGGTGGAAGATAAAAGTAATCTCAAAATATCAATGTATCATTCTCTCTATCATTCTATATGCCATTCTCCTTCATCAAGAAACTCTTTTTATAGACTATGGAAGGATACGAGATATATCTTTTAGACAAATGTCTCTTAAATTCAAAAATTATGCTAGAAAGACGCTTCTTTCTTCAACATACCCTTTCACAACCAAGAGTCATGTCAAAAGATACTTCTTTATTTGACACACCCTTTCACAGTATTTAAAATATTTTCAACATAAGATTGTAGGGAAAATCTATAAAATAACAAAGTTTATAGCTCAAGTCGCGTCCGAGGATACTGTCCTTAAGAGATATTTCGTGATCCCTCATCAAATTGGGAAGCGGCACTCTACAGGATTAAGTGAACTCTTCCTATAAAAATACAGGAAAATATAACTGGTGGAAAATAAAAGTAATCTCAAAATATCAATGTATCATTCTCTCTATCATTCTCCTTCATCAAGAAGCCCTTTTTATAGACTGTGGAAGGATACGAGACATGTCTTTTAGACATATATCCCTTAGATTCAAGAGTTATTTAGACGCTTCTTTCTTCAACATACCCTTTGACAACCAAGAGTCATGTAAAAAAGATACTTCTTTATTTGACACATGCTTTCATAATATTTAAAATATTTTCAATAATCTCCACATGTGTCAAAGAAACACCAATAACTGAATTACACACATGGACATAGTTATTGTATCCAGTAGTCCTTTAGACTATAAACTAAACATAGACTAATAATACTTGGTACACAGAAATGTCAGTGGTCCTATGAACTATGAACCAACACTTCTTAGGTGTATACCAGAGGTACTAGCAGCCAGATTATATCCCCACATTTTCACTATTTACCACGATGTTTTGTGCTTTAGGCGGCCATGCGCGTGTCCTGATTTTTAACGAATGCTCTAGAGATTTCGCCACGATCTCATAGGAGCGGTCCACACCTCTCATTCGTATAGGTGATTTTTTAAGTGTATGTGCACATAATACACCATCCCGTGGGATTTGAAATCATTAAAATTTTTTGCCCATCCTCCTTTATACAATTTAGCACTTTAGCACACACTATAGAAAATGACCAGTAATAATTTTTTAGTGTTAGCAGTACTAACAATCAACTTATTCTTACCCATTGAACATTCTTCATGTGATCACCAATCATAAAGGTTGGGTTGTCATCGCTGTCGTAATCACACTAGCTTTAATCCTATTCTCCTCGATGTCTCAACAATTTAATTGTTTTGCCCTAGGAGTTTTGTTAACGGATTCGATAGGTCTGTTTTTTATTTCACCAAAATTGATTGAGATAACTCTAAAATTTTTATACATGCTTATTCTCATAGTATCTTAAACGATTGTGCCATTATTTTCTTAACAATGTTTATTGAAATTTTGTAATTATAACTATCAACAATAAGTGTTGATCATCAATCTCATACAGGATATGTAAAAATGATAAAGATCAATCAATTATAGTTTTACTAAGAAGAATTGATATAAATAATAAAAATTAGACTCACGGACTTATATCTCATAATAATGTAAGTTTAATTTTTATTATTATTATAAGAACTTATTTAATTGATGATCTCATAAATTTTTAATAAGTATTCTTTAAATATTAGAATCACGCACTGATTTTAATAGAAAATTGATATTAAATTTATTTAAATTTTTATGTATAGGAAGAAAAATGATAGCTTCGTCATTTAAGCGTTCGGAGTTTGGACCTCATCCAAAAATTGTAGCAATAATACAAGTTGTATGCCTTCAAATTTTAACATTTTGCATAATGACAGTCCAACCCATGTCTTAAGGTCCCACTTGAGCCTAAATATAAACTCAAAATTCGTTTACCAAAATATTTATAATCTATTATCTTTAATTTTAATTATAAACGTTAGTTATTTTTTTAAGAAAACTAAAAAAATTAAATAAATTAATTAATTATAAATAAATATAATTTTTTAAGATAAATTTATATTACATACACTTTAATTTATTTAAATTAGTTAACTAACTCTTATATTAATTATAATTAATTAATTTATTTAATTTATTAAAATAATTAATTAACTATTATAATTAATTACTATGTCATATAGAATACAGGGGGTAGAAGGTGGGACCTGGGACGTGGGACGGGTATGCCTCCCGCAGCGAGATAGGGATCAAATTAGAATATTTCCTGATTTCAACAGTAAATTATGATTTTGTATTCATTTATCAACTTTGTTCTCTCTCTTAGATTTTTCTATTTTTCCCAAAAAGAATTCACTTTCCTACATCTAAATAGACTGCAAACAAACAACACTAATTTTACGTGTTGCTACCGCTTGACTTCAATTTTTTTTTCTTTTTTTTTTCCTCTTCGTTTTTTTGACCTTTTGGCTTATACATTAAAATTGGGCATTTTTTATTAAAAAAATTGTGATAAAACCATATAACACAAAGAGCATTACGTTGCTTGCATGCATCAGCAATTAAAAAAAATATATATATATTTTAATGGTGTAATGTCAAACCAAAATGAGGCCATCACCCTTATAATATAGGCTCAGTTTGGATTTTGGAGATCAAAACTTAGCTTTACAAACTCAATTTTCATCCTTTTTTTAATTTTAATTAATATGCAAGTCCTTATACTTTTATCTTATTTTTAATTAAATCTATAATTTTTTTCTCTTTATTAAGTCCTTATAATTATACTTATGTTTAATTATATTATTCTATTTTTTAAATTTTATCAAATCTTTATAGTTTTACATATTTTTAATCAAATCCCTATATTTTTATTCATTTAATCAAGAGTTGAGCTTGAGTTTTGTATGATTTTAGAACGAACCACTTGAGTTCTTTCAAACTCATTAAGTCTAAGCCTATAAAAAATTAACCCTCCAAAATTAGGTTAATCTGTTTTACCACTTATATTATTTTAGGGTTAAGATTATAAATAAAATTAAATTTATAATTTTTTAATTATAGAAGAATTTTAATACTACTAAATTATAAATTATAAGATTAGGAGGCTACTATATTTTTTAGTAAAGTGAACATTGTTTCTTATGAGTGATAGAAGAAGCAGCTATGCACTTTCCCTTTTTCGGAAGAGAGATGCCTGGATGCAAGCTTTTATACCTTTTCTTTTTGAAGCTCTTTTAATTTGTAATTACCACTTTTAATTTTGTTTCCGCTTTTTAACAATTACTTGTTGAGTTTCAGAAAATTATTATTATTATTATTATTATTATAATTTGGAATCAAGTTTCTTTTTCATTTCGCTGTCGGTCTATTTTTCGCCACCTAAATCCCCACCAAACCCAACCACCTGATCTTCATCACCCCACTCAACTAGAACGCGTGACCATCCCCCCTCCTTTAGAGCGCGTGACCATTGAACGCTATTATATCCCTTGTACGTATTTATTTATTTTAAAAATATATGACTAAAATTTGTTTAATTTATAACATTGACAAAAGATAATCACCAAAAAAATCCAATATGAATATATATTTGAGTATAAAATAATTATAATAGGTTAGGAACATAATAGTGTACATAATATATCTATTTTAAAAAAAAATTAAGGTTGTTTATATTTATTATTGAATAAACTATTGAGACCACAAATTAAAAAGGAAAAAAGCATTTTAGTGTCTTTTTTTTTTTTGGGGGGGGGGGGGGGGAAGTAATGCATCTTAAGTCATCATTGAACCACTCTACCTCATCCCGCTTATGTAATTTGAATTATTTTCAATTGATATTGACCAAATTATATGTAATTCTTTTAGGCTAATGGTAAATTTATTGACAAACGACTATAGTTATGTTATTTTATTAGTTTAAGAACTTTAAAATTTATCCATCAAGGAATTAACATTTTTATAACATTATAGTAACTTGTTCTGAATTGGTATCATCTAAATAATTAATGATTATGTACAACTAATCTATACTGTATATCTAATCAATGACGTCACTTCATTCTTTTTTTTTTTGGTGGTATGAATGGCAGCACTTCTTAATAGCAATAGCACTTTAAATTTTAAATAATTATACATATTTAACAACAAATTATTACGAATATTAATTTCAGAGGCGGAAAATCATAGAGCTAGCCATGCTTAATTGATCAAGGTTCAAAAAACAAATATTATATAAAGTTTAAGAAATTCCAGGGGGAAAATTTAAAATTTAAAGTTATTTAAAGTCTGAATAATCTTTTTCCCAATCATATTAAACTAAGTATCCTTTAAATTTAAAAGTAATTTAATAACAAAAAAAATTGCATGATAATTGTTTAGTGAGGTGTAAAAAAAATTAAAAGGGTCCACATATATATCATAACTGATCTAAAACATGATATCTTAAATACATAAAGCTAAGCATCTAGCATCTAAATTTTCTCACGAAATATTAGTAGAGTATCAAGTATTATATAATTATTAGTACTATATTTTTATTAAAGTTTCATTATATAATTATATGCCAAGCCCCTCCTAAGGGTTTGTTTGGCTCAACTAAGAGGAGAGAGATTTAAATAGAAGAGGAGGGGAGAGAAAGAAAATTAAAATTTTTTAATATTATCTCATCTAAATTAATGAATTGATAAAAATAGAGGAAAATAAAAAGACTTTAATAGTATATTATTTAATTTAAAAAAAAATAGAGAAAAATATTTTTATATCGATCATCATGAGATGAGTATTTTAGAAATATTCAAAAAAATATTATTAATATAATAATTAAAATAAAATAAAATTTTAATTTTTTCTTAAAATTTTCTAATTTTAAAAGGTTGTGAAAGAAAAATCTTAAAAAAAAAATTCTCTTACAAATTTTGTAACGTCAAACAAAAAAGACTAATAAAATCTCTCTTTTCTTCTTTCTTATACCCTCTCTTTTAAATCTCTCATGTCAAATACACCCAAATCTTTTTTAAGTGTGATGTTGTGAATTGGAATTCTCGGTATAAGTATAATGGTTGAGCGAGTGAAAGTATATATAATTATATAAAAAAGATTTTTTTTTGGTATAGTTTTGTGCAAGTTTTTATTTATACACATATATATATAGCTCGATTATTATATTGAGGGCACAGATGACACGTGTGAAGGAGCGTAGTGTCTGAGACTCTGATGAGTCATGTAATGCACGTGTCAACTATAAAACAAAAGAGGAAAAGAAGGTCGAAGATATGAGTAATTCACTCTAATTATTATTTTTTTTTCCTTTTCTTAATCACAAAAGGAAACTTAAAACCAGAAAATGGATTCATCAGACATCAATCATAAGCATTGCATAAGCAGGCGAAAAAGAAAACTGTTTTATAAGTATAATCTTTTTAGAAGTATTTTATTTGTTGACTATATTAAAATACTCATGAAATTTTAAGAATTTTTATATGATTATTGTATATAACCTTCAATATTAATAAGCTAGATTTTTTTTTATTATTAATGTATCTAATAATATTTTCAAAAACACTTGCTCATAATTTCCTTTACTGATGAAGAAGAATAAAAACTCGTTAAAAATTCAGACTTCATAATTAGACGGATACATTGGCAGTAGCCAGTAACGCGGGACGGCAAATTATCAATTACAAAGAAATTATTATTAATTATTTTTTAAATTAATTAATTTTTTTAATAGATTAAAAGAGTTAAATAAATTAGTTAATTATTATTAAATTTACTTATTTAAAAAAATTATATTATATACTTATTAATCTATTAAAATTAATCAACTAACTCTTATATTAATTATAATTAATTTATTTAATTTTTTAATATATTTAAAATATTCAAAAAATAGAGGAGGAGGTAGTATTAATGTCTATAAGCTCAAAATGCATGATAAAATTTAAATGCATACCAGCCTAAGTGAGGGCACTAAATTATTTGCTGACTTAACATAGGACACTTTAAAAAAAATTTAAGTAGATTCGATATTGATCCTTCATTAAGATTAAGGTTTAATCTCAGAGTTTAAAAAGCGCTTATAAGTTACATGAAATTTACGAGATCGCTTATCAAATAAATTCTTATAATAATAAGAGAAATCGAACTCACGTTTTTATAGAATATAAGTCAATTTCTTCTTATATGTACCAACAACAGGTACACTTTAAAATCTAATTGCATTTATATTTATATATATTGAATTTTTATGTTAGCCAGTAATTAAGTACACATAATAGATTAGAGTGGATACGAATCCAGGATCCATATGCTATATGATGCATAAACAGTACTATAATATTTAGACACAAAATAAGGATTTGCTGATAACAGTACAAAATCTCAGTTTTTGAAGGGAGGGGAATCAGACGGCGGTGGAAGCTGAAAAGGTGGCGACACTACTAGCGGCGGCGATGGTTGGTCAGGAACAAAGCTCTTCGGCGCCGGAGGTAGAAGTTCAGGGACAAAGGGCGGTGCGTGGGTAAAACTACCGGAGGGGAAATCTAGACGTGGAAAAACGAAGCTTGGTAACCGCGGTGGAAGATCGGTGAATATATCAGGAGGAGGTGATAGCCATGGAAACATGGGCGTTTCTGGTATATCTGGAAATAATGGAGGGGGAGAGAAGACAAGCGGCGGCGGAATGACCAGCCCTGGTGGGAAAACCACGGGTGGTGGCGGAGAAGGAACCAAAGGAGGCAGTGGAGACGGGGAAGGCGGAGGCGGAGATGGAACTAACGGCGGAGATGGCGGTGGGGGTGATGGGACAAGGGGTGGTAGCCGCGGCGAAGGAACCAAAGGAGGAGGTGGCGGATTCCGGCGAGGAGACGGCGATGGCAGTGGTTGAAAGGGATTGTCAGGGGAAGGATAGGTAGGAAAAGGCCAACGACCACAGATACCGAAGAGATAAAGATAAAATGGGTCGCACTTGAATCCTCTTCCTCTTCCTCTTCTTCCTCCACCACCATGTCTGGCTCTTGTAGCGCTTCTGGATCTTCTCAGAAGGAGTTGTTGTTGGAGGCTCTCTTGTGCAAGTGAGGAAGAGAGAAGAAGAAGAAGAAGAAGAGAGAGCAGGGCTAGAATCAGCAGGTTTGGCTTCATTTCAGTGGCATGCTGAATCAATGGAGTAACAGAACAGAGTTGAGATCTAATATGGAGGAAGAAGAAGAGGATTAAATGCATGGGAAGGATGAGAAGAAGAGAGAATGGAATTACGCCTTTCTATGGAATAGGATTGGCATGTCATGAATGCCTAGTTGTATGTGCCCCTATTTCACTAAATACTAATGCCTGCCACCTTCCTCCCATGGAAACTATCTGTTTAAATTGATGACGTTGGAAGCATTTAAGTTTGGGGCAAGCTTCATAAATAATGCCCCTTCAAGGAACTTTTTACAAGGAATGAGTGGCCTTTATTTTTTATTTTTGAATGAATTATAACCATTACTAACAGAAAATATTATCCCATTATAGTCTAATTATGTTCTTCGTCAATCTCCACATCTTGTTCAACAGGTGGAGGTAGTTGATAAAGGATACAAAAGTTATTATCCAAATTATGTGAAAATTTCACTAAGTATTTGACCTGAGAAATGTCTTCTCTGTAACTACGAGCCAACAAAACCTGCCAATCCCTGTGAAGTGAATCATCTGACGAGTGTCATTAATAATATCCCTAAAAGGATGATCCATCTCACAACCTCCTTTAATCAAGTTAATGACTTCACTATAGTCAGAATAAATGACTTTTTCTTAAACCTTTGGTCTAGCACAAGTGGAGACCATTAATGATCCCAATCAACTCTGCAATAGCTGGTGGAGTCATAGTAAGCTAAGCTTGCATCTAAAACCACATATCCATCGCCCTGTATTATATTTTTTAAAATTATCCTTATTTATTAAAGTTTGATACAATTTATTTTCGCTTCTCATAATGTATTTCATGGTTTTAAATAAGGATAAATTTTTAAAAAATTATTTTTAAATAAATTGAATGATTTAACCACCTCTTTTTTATTCTTGTGAAATGGTTGAAGTGAAAGGCTTTTGTTGGGGTGGAGGATTGGAGTGGTATTGAGCATAGGAAACTTGAGTGATGGTTTGGGTGAAGAAGAATGAAGCAAATATTAATTAAACATTACGAGTAAATAGAATAGGAAACTTAATTCTAATAATATAAATAAAAGATATATAAAAAGCCTCGTTAAATATCCAAATCAACTTGTGCCATTTAATCTAATTCATTTAGCTTACTTTAACCAAGCCTAGTTAGGATTAAGTGAATATGGACCCGTTTAGTTTAGTTTAGTTTTTGGAGAAGATCTTATGTAGAATAAGTAATTTAAAAGCTTTTATGGAGAATAGTTTATAAAAAAAATGACTTTTCATAAAATAAGTGTTTGGATGGTTATTATCATAATAAAATTTGTAATTAGTAAATTACTAAAAAGATATGATGTGAAAAAATAAATAATATTATATCACTGTTTATCACTGTCATCTATCCCTCCTCCATCATTCATCATCATCATTCCTCTCTCCTATCATCTTCTTCCTCTTCACTTCCCCACGACTTCCTCTGCCTCCACCTCCTCTCATTCTTCCTCTTCTTCTTCCCCTCCATCTTTGCCTCCGTCATCCACCTCCTCTCCTTCTTCCTCCATTTTTGGCGACTTCCTCCTCTTCATGACCTATATGGCTACAACCTTTGCGTCGCTGCTACTGCTCCCACCGAGATTTGAATACGTCTAGATATGAACAGGATGACGAAGAAGAAGCACTAGCAGAGCAGGGACGATGGCGATGATGACATACCAGCAATGACGACGATAGAGACAAACTAACGACAACATCGTCAATCGAGAAAAAGTGAAGAGAAGTGACAGAAAAGGGGAGAGAGAGTGAAAAAGGGAACAAAATAGTCATTGGATAGCCCATAAACTTTTTTTTTCATCCAGAAACTATTTCTACTAGCTTATCCGAAATCATGGTTTAAAATTAAGGTTTAATCTATAAGCTCTTATAGATATTTAAAAGTTATTTGTTTAATTTTTGACTATTTCTAAACTAAGGTTTAGAGCTTTACCAAACATGCACTCGATATACTTCATGCTTGTCAAATAACATTTTCAAATCCAACCTTGATAGATATTTAGGGAAAAATTATGTATGAGAATTATGACTCATTTAAAGTCAAATAATACTCAAATATGTATTAATCGATATGTAGTGAACATTGGATAAAAGTGAACAAAAATGATTTGATCAATATGGATGAATATTATTTCTCCAATCTTTAATATATAACATAATTAAAAAATTAATATTGACCCTAAATATAAAATATATTTTTTATATTTATCAATGTTTTCTCAAATTACTCCTAGTCCTATATGTACTTCCTCAATAATAATTAAGTAAGAGAAAAAAATTAAAAAAGATAGTTAGGGTGTTTTATAAAAACTATATCATATTAACTAATATAACTAACTTTCTTAATCTAATCAAATTATTTAAATATATCATATATTAAAGATAAGAGAAGTATTAGGCATAGGCCAATGTGTTTTCATTTTGGGAGAATTATTTAAAAGGTTCCATAGAAGAAATTTAATCTAAAAAAAATCTCAATGTAAGTATGCAGCATAAACATTATCTTTTATGGGACCTCTAAATAATTTTCTCTCTCGTCTTTTCCTACCAACACTCAACATCAAATCACGGACAAGTTTGACAAAAAAAAGTAAATATCAAATAAATTCTTTGCCCACTTGTAAACCACACTTAAGTCCAAAATGTGGGAAATACTTTAGCATTTTGAGAGGCAAAAAAAAAAATCCTGATTTAATAATATTAGTGGACGAGACACTAAACAAAAAAGAAACAAGAAAATTAACAGCTTGAGATTTGAGAATAGCTTATTTCATTAAACTTATGAATAGAATACAAATAATATTCATATCCATATAATAAAGAAACAATTGCAACAGAGTCATTTGGTCTCTCTAACTCCAACTCTGGATTGTGTCTTTCATCACATACAATCTCCTAATGTTGGAGTATTCCAAAACAAGCTTATGCAGCTCATAAAACCAAATGAAGTCATCAAAAAATAGGAAAAGAATATAATAAAAATAACCTTTCCTATGATCTTGTATCTATGTGCAAATCATTGCTTGCTGCACTTCCTTCACACAGTGTAGTTCTGCTGAATTGTCTCAATATCAAGTCCCTTTAGCTTCACCACAGATTCCACATGCCCCTTCAGTGTGTGAAGCTCCCTCAACCTTCACAACAACAACAAAACTCAATTCAATACCTTATAATTAAGAAAGACACTGGATAATAATAATTAAACATAGTAATTTCTAAGTTATTCATTAGTTTAAATTACCTTGCAACTTCAGCACGTTTCCTTGCTTGTTCTGCAATTTCAGTGAGTTCTCTGTAATCTGTTTTGTCCTTCAAGATATCTTCTGCTTCAGGAGGATTCAAACCATGCATTGTGCGTTGTTCTGCAGCCCATTGTGCTTCTCTCTCTCCCCTTCCATAGTCTTTCTTGTTTGTGAAAGCAACCTGAATCATCAGAAAATCCAAACATGTGTCAAAGATTTGATCTTTTATATGTCTTCTATTGAATACAAGAATGATACAATACCCTGGTCTCAGTAATGTTGTTCCAGGCCTTGCCACTCAATGCATATCGGATGATGAACTTTAAGATATCTAAAGGAATGTAGAAGATGATGCTGTAGAGCCAAATCACACCAGCCCAGCCCCACCCAACTCCTTTAATCCTTGCAAATTCCCAGTTTGCATACACGGCTAATAAGGTCGCGATCTAGATCATAAAATCAACAGAGAAAAAGAATTTAGAGTAAAGTTAAGTATAATTTTCAAGCGTAAAAGAACAATGTAAAGATTTTATTTTTCTTGTTGAGACGACTCACTAATTGTGCTATGAGAAAGGCTCCAACAAGCAAGAGACCGGGGCGTTCAACATAAGACCAGCTCCTCGAACGAGTGACAAAGATGAGAGCTTGACTCACTATACTCACTTGAAGGTAAACAGCTGCAGTGAGCTCTTCTGGGTTGTGTCTGATGGATCTAACTCCAAAACGTTCCTGCCAATTATAATAATTCATTACATTTGGCTAAGTACTTATAGAACATAGTGGTTATTTTAAAGAAAGTTTAGAGCTTTGTTAGTGTACTGTGAAGAAATCAGATGCATGAGCAGCCCAGAAGAAGACAACAGTCATTACAGCAAGGTAGGCACCAAGAACAACGCCAGTAGCAAAAATCTCATTGAGTTTCCAGGAATCAGGAATTGGAGATGGCTTCACTCTGTCCTTGGAAATGGTCATGATGGTCCCATCATTGAGTATAGCGATGATCAAGACCATGAAAGGCGAGAAATCGTATTTCCAGATAAGAGCAAGGAGCATAAATCCCAGAACAATACGGATTGTAATAGAGACAGCATAAATTGTGTAGTTCTTCATCCTCTGGAAAATAGCCCTGCTTGTTAACACTGCACTTATAATCACACTCAAACCGGGTTCTGTTAGGACTATGTCAGACGCGCTTCGAGCTGCATCGGTTGCATCAGCCACTGCAATTCCAATATCTGCTCTCTTCAACGCAGGTGCATCATTCACACCATCTCCAGTCATGCCACAAATGTGCTTCCTATCTTGCAGCCTCTTCACAATCTCGTACTTGTGCTCTTCAATTCATTTCACACAATCCATTAGTGATTTAAGGAGAAAATAGCATAGTTAATAAATAACAAAAGTGATCTGAATGATTTTATTTCTTTACCAGGAAATACTCCAGCAAAGCCATCAGCCTTTTCAATAAGCTCATCAATGGGAAGAGCAGCAACAGACTCATCCTTGTGTTCACCAAGGAGAGAGGAAGAAGGGTACATGTTGCTTCCCATGCCAAGCCTGCGACCAGTCTCTTTACCGATAGCGAGTTGATCACCGGTGATCATCTTCACATTTACTCCGAGTTGAAGAGCTTTTCTGATGGTCTCTGCACTGTCATGTCTTGGTGGATCAAAGAGAGGCAAGAGACCAACAAAATGCCATGGTCCTCCTGCACTTTCCTTTGTCTTCTCTGGCACTTCCTGTAAGTTTACAATCACACACACACACACACACACAACAAATTTTAGTTGACTCATATCATTGCTTGCATGGCAATCAACCACTACTTACTTGTCTACAAACAGCAAGAGAACGAAGACCACGGTCAGCGAACTTGTCAATAATGGCATGAGATCTTTTCAACATATCACCCCGGAGATTGCAGAGAGAGATGATCTGGAATGAATTTGAAGGGGGAAAAAATGAATGAGAAATTTTCAAGGAAACAAGAGAACTAAGTCCACATGCATGAAACATCTATATATTTACCTGCTCTGGAGCACCTTTGCTAACTCTATGCCAATTGCCTGCAGAGTCAATGTATGTGATGGCTGTACGCTTGTCCACTGGATTAAAGGGAAGGAAATGCACTTCTTGGATGCCATCTCTAGCCTGTAAGTTGTCACTAAATCAATTCATTTATAATACAAGTATTTCAAGTTTGAGTTTTTCTTTTATTCCAAGTTTGATATTGCAATATTCTCATCTTCCCAAATTTTGTCTTTGCCCAATTTTGAGCACATACATGCATATATATACACATATATGTATGCATGTATTACCTCCTTTGGATCACCCAACATTCCAACAATGCAAGCATCAATAGCATCCTGGTTCTCCACCCTAGAGGCCCTAGCTCCAAGCAAAATCAACATGTCCTTGTCTATATCTTTTTCAAAAAGCTGCAAAAGATTGGAAAAAATCAGAAGAATTCTTAAGTAGGTGACCATCTTAAGTTATATATGGGAATTTGAACATATAATTACCTCAACTAAGGCCTTGTCCACTGTGAGCTTGTTCAATGTTAGAGTACCAGTCTTGTCACTACACAAGACATCCATGCCTGCCATTTCCTCAATGGCAGTCATCCTCTTGGTGATGGCTCCTTGCTGAGAAAGTCGATGCGAACCGATAGCCATTGTTACAGACAAGACTGTTGGCATGGCAATGGGAATGCCTCCAATGAGAAGCACCAAGAGATTGTCAATTCCATCCCTATACCTGCGGTGCTGAATTGGGTACATGACCACAATCTCTATAACGATCCCCACAGCAATGGAGCAAATACAGAAGTTCCCAATTGCTGTCAACACCTGCTCAGATCAAATTCAACCTCAACAATAAGATGAAGGTTCATAATAACATTCATAAAAGGAAGCAGAGAGCTAATTTGTTTACCTTTTGGAAGTGTCCAACTTGGTTGGTGCTGTCCACTAAGTGAGCAGCCTTACCAAAGAAGGTGTGGACACCAGTGGCAATTACAATGGCTTCAATCTCACCTTGCTTAACAGTAGAACCAGAGAAGACTTCATCCCCCGGATTCTTTGTGACGGGCAAGGATTCACCAGTGAGTGCAGACTGATCAATCTTGAGAGGATCACCTTCCAAGAGACGAGCATCTGCAGGGATGATATCTCCAAGCTTGACGCTGATAATATCTCCAGGTACTAATATAGCAGCGTCTTGCTCGACCCACGCTCCATCTCGACGGACCTTGGTTTTTGGAGCGAGGTTTGCCATGAGTGCTGCAGCTGCATTCCCTGCATTGTTCTCTTCTATAAAGCTGATTGTGGAGTTGATAAACAGCAACACCACTATTCCAACAAAATCTTGCCAATCCGGTGGTTGGCCCTGCATTTCTCAATCAACATATAGAGTTAGGGTGTTTCAGTGCACAAGACTCCTGTCATCAGGTATAGTCCAGGGAACGGAGAAGCTGTTTCCATATTCAATAATTAGTATTTTACGTACCCCGCCATTAGCCAACACAATGGCCATGAGAGCAGCAGCTTCCATAACCCATGATAGAGGGTTCCACATAAAACCCAAGAATTTCAGGAACTTGCTTTCCTGTTTTCAAGATGAATGCCATTGAGGATTATCCTTTTTCTTTTCATCAAACAGATGGAGCACATAATAAGAAAATGAACTAATACATATAAGAATGAAGAGAATTAATTATTGCCTTCTTCTCTTCCAGCTTGTTGTAGCCAAATACTGACAATCTCTTTTGGCCTTCCTCATTTGTGAGACCCTCTTTTGTACAATTCAGTTCACGAAATACTTCTTCCACCGGTATTCGTTCCTGCAAGTGTGACAAACAAAAGGCATTCGCATATATATTCGCAGAGAAGAAGAATCAAATGGAAGAAACCAAAATCTGAATTCTATTTTGTATTAAAAAGAAGACGTACAAGATCAACATTCTCTTTCTTGATTTCTTCAAGGCCCTCCATGGTTGATTATACAACTAAGTTACAGAAGCTTTTTTTTATACAGATGATATAGTTAGTGAACAAGTTGAAACTTTGACAATCAACACATCGTCGTATATATATATAATAGAGTTGCCCGATTCATTAGTGTTGTATTCTTTTTCTTACTCTCTAAAATTTCTCATTTCCATCCACTTTCTCTATTTTATCTCTACCACACACTTGTCTCTTTTTGTAACCAAATTCTTGTTTTCTGTTTTTCTTCACTCGTTTATCCCATCAAATGATGCCAATAACTTGGTCATCTATGTTTTTAAACGATAGATCATCATTATCCCTTAATCGATATCTACGTGTGTTTGACTATAACTACACCAACATCTTAAATTCGATTTATATATATACATAATTAAGTGTTACTTAAATATGGAAGAAACAATTTTTAAGACTATAGAGGGATATCATTTTTTTAATTTTTCTTTTCGTATACAGTTTTCATTTATGTAATAAATGTATGAATATTGAAATTTTATATATATCATAATCCTTTCTCACATTTTTTTTAATTATCATATCATTTTTTTCCGGTATATATATAAAAAATTAATATTTTATTCTTCTAACTATTAACTAAGTTGTAATTCAATCCTCCAATTATAGTTCGATAATTTGATACATAATTTTTTGACTCGCCTATAATTAAGTTCTTCATATTTTCAATTTTTATATCATCATCCTTATTATATATAACTCAGTCCTATTTGATAAAAATATGTTACAACTCAGCTGTGCCCGTAAGTTTCTTTATAAAATTTAAGAAAAAGAAAGGAAGGACTGGAGTGAGGACGGGGAAAAAGTTGCAGAGATGTAAAAGAGGAGCCTTCATAACACAGTATTCATAAACTTTATTGGAGAGCCTAACAAAGTGCACGATCCCACTTAGCCCGTGATGCTCAATGGGCTTAAGTACGAGATTCCTCTAATGATTGAGTTCGGCTTCCAAGTCTGTGAAGTTTTCCTTAGAAACCAAATGTCGATACATAATGCAAGTCTTCCTTATTATCTCCGACACTTTCCCAGATACACCCCTTGAAACCCAAGTTTATTGAGCGTTGGTGTGAAAATAATTAGCAGCCTACGAGGTTTCAACTCGAGCTCTGGCTTTTCTCGCCGATCCTTTTTGTGTTTGGGGAATCTGGACATCGTTGGCTCGCCCTCCGACCTCGGAGCAATCGAACTAGTGTTGCCATCCTCTTGAAGAGGCTGTGGCGCGAATTCTGGTCTGTTGGAGGTAGCGATTGGGGAAGAGAAGGTTGAAGATTTACCTGTAGGAGCGAAGTCTGTGAAAAAACCCATATTGCGAAATACAGAGAAAAGTGAATCATGGCTTTCTTCCATATATGGGATTTCTTCTTTGATCTTTCTGCAGAGACCATTCCTGCAAACTCTTGTTCACTCCCCACCTGATGCACGATCACTTGTTAAGAATATAAAGCAGAGGATTTTAAGAATCCAGTCGTGATGGGCTCTTCTTTTCCTTCTCTGCAACCAGTCCTTCCTTTTTTTTATTCTTAAATTTTATTTAAAAAACCCACGTGGACAGCTGAGTTGTAATCCAATTTTGCCACATAGGACTGAGTTATACATGCAAACATGATAACGTAATGAGAAGATTAGTCACTAAATTATAAGTAAGTTAAAATTTTAAAGATTAAGTTTTATTGAGTCATGAGTTATAACTGAATCAATAGTTAAAAGATTAAAAAATTATTTTTTTTTTTAAAAAATATGTATCATATCATCTAATTATTAAAATTATGATGGGTTGAGACAATAATCTAAGGATAAAAATTCAACCAATTGAATTATGATATACCTAATCATGATTAACTTTAAAATAATATATTAATTAAAAAATATAAAAAAATTATATATAATCTTAAAAATAATAATATTTAAATAAAAAATATTAATCTACAAGTAAATAGAACTTTCATATATAAATTATAAACTATATTTAATCTAATAAAACAAAATTATTAAAATATAAATTTGAGATATTGCTATTTTTTAATTCAAAATAACGTTATTTTAGATTACGTGTGAGCAGAGAAAAAATATAAAATTAAATTTAATATAATCACCTATAAAAAAAATATCAGCAATGTTTTTGTTTGCGCATCATCTAAATAAGCTCAAAAAAAAAGAAAAAAATATTAATGTTTTATTTATTTTAATTATATTTTATATTTTGAATTTTAATAACTTTATCAATTGTGTAGTGGTGGGACTTGGTAGGTCATCAAGAACACAAGCGTAAGGCAAACAGAGCCAAGAGAGAACTTGGAATATGGAGGCAAGCCTTCAACTTTTGATGGTGTGTTCATAAGATAACTATTCATATTTGAAGGTTTCAAGGTTTGTTTGAATTAATATTTTTTTTATTGATAATAAACTAATAAATACACTTATTAAATATTTTAAGATCATTTTCAGGTAACTGACATTGCTTTAACCCTTTCAACTGTATAAGGAATCATAATCCTTATTTTTCACTTCTTTTAGAATCCCCATTTTAGGGATCAAAATTTTCACCTTTTCACATTTATAAAAAATATAATGAAATAAGTATGTTGAATTAACTTAAATAGGAGTGATATTATTAGATTATATTGCCAATTAATCATATAAAAATATCTTTCATCATGAGATCTCATTTTAAAATTTAAAAAAGTAAATCAAAATTAAAAGTTTACCCAAGAGTTTAATTTTTTCATTCGTTTCTCTAAAAAATGAAACCAAATGACCTGGTCATCTATGTTTTTAGATGTTAGATCATGACTACATGTTAAGTTTAATTTCTATATATAATAAATTAAACACACACATATGTAAGTGTCAATTCCTGAGTTAATTGTTTTCAGTACTCGTTTTCCACATGTTCAAAAGTCTTATTTCATATTTTCAATACTTAGTTTTTCAATTTTTTCATTATTCATCTTAGATGTTTTAATGCTTATCTTCCTTGTTTTTAGTATTGAAAAAGAAATGAAAAATGATTATTAAAAATATCTAAGATAGCTATTGAAACATCCAGTATTGAAAATGCTAAAAGTTGACCACAGAAAATATAAAAGATAGGTATTGAAAACAATTGACGTAAAAAAAAATTAATTACTATCGAATATTAAATATAGATATATCTCTTAATAAAAATTTAAATATTATTTATTTATCATGTTATAAAAAATTAACATATTATAACTAAGCACTGTGTGCCGCCTTCACATCCAAAACAATTAAATTGGCCTTTTGGGCCTAGGGGAGATCAGCCATTTAGTTTCGTGTTAAATCTGGCCCAAGTATCCTATGCAACTATAGTTCAAGGGCCCAAGTTGGCCCATTTAAAATTTATAAAGGAAATATATTGATTTTGATGGATAGGCCTAGAAAAAACATCTTTGAAAATTTATAAAAATAAAAATAAAAATATATAATATAATAGAAAATCTATAACAAGTATACTTATATTTTATTCTATGTAAAGCCCCGACCTAGTTGCCACTAAAACTAATACACTATTAAACTGGTTAATCCCTGATGAGTACTCTAGAAGTTAAAAATTCTGGTCTCACGAATCCTCTGAAAAGTTGACTAATCAATCACTATCTTATATGACAAATTATAAAAAGGAAAAAAAAACAAGAAGAAGAAACTAATTTTGATAATTAATTCCTAGAGGTGATATATAAACAGGTTAAGGTTGGAGCTTATTTTAGAAATTTTTGTATAGGAGATATAAATATTTCAAAATTTTTCATCGAACAATAATTTTATCCTAAAAATATTAAAACAAAAGTATAGTCTGTCACAATTATTAAAAAATTAACGTTATATTAAAGAACTAATATTTATCGTTGTCAATATTTTTAATAGACTAAAATAATATTGCTCATTTGTTAACATTTTTAAGATAATATTAATTAGAAAAAAAATTTAAACACCCTAATTTCTACATGAAAACTTTTGAAATAAAATTATGCCTTAATCCTATATAAAACCATACTTTCTAAAACGCTTATTAAGGTGAACCAAACCTGATGAAATTCCTTGTTTAATTTTAATACCGGCCAATTTACCAGTTCATTATTTTGATGGGACCACTTGAATTAAGTTTTAATATCATGATTTTAAGACCTTATTAATGTCTAAGAGTTGATTTCATGATTTAAAGCGTTGATATAGTATTACTTGTACCCTTATAGTGTTACCGTGTGTTTGCATACCACGTTTAGGAATGAATTCTGGCCAAAACTGCGGTTTGGAAATTTTTTACATAAACAGCCATTTTTGTTGAGAATTGATTCTAGGCAAAATCTCGGTTTAAAACCTAGGTTTTGAATAAGCTACTGAAAATAGTTTTTTCTTTGAAACATAGGTTTTAAATTATCCAATTACTATTATACCTTTACTTTTTCTTACACCCTCTCTCCTCTCTATTATCTCTCCCCTCTCTTCTCTTATCTATCTTTTTCTCTTTCCTCTCTCCTCTCTTATCTCTCTTTTTCTCTCTCCTCTCTCCTCTCTACACTCTCTCCTCTCTCCTCTTTCTTTTCTATCATTTTTTATCTCTCTTACTTTTAATCATATCATACCCTTTTTAGTAATTTATCAATATAAAAAATGATTCTACTACTAATCATCCAAACATCTCTATTCCCAAAATCTATTCTTCTCAAAATATATTTTTCCTAAAATCTATTCTCCAAAATCTATTCTTCCCAAAATTTATTCTCCAAAAACTAATCCAAACACACCTTTAGTCAATTATAATATTCATTATGCATTATATTATAATATTTTCATAATATCATTGCCTATGTATACTGAAGTGTGATGTTGCCCATACGAATTATTAGCTTTGGGTATTGATAAACTGTGGGTCCCATGAAGCCCAAGATGCCTTTGTGGTTCATTGTACTTAGTTATATCACATCATTATCCAAAAAAAAAAGTTATATCACATCAAAATTTTCACACACACACATATATATATATATATATATATATATATAACTGCAAATATAGTTACGTTTATAATTAATAGAAAAAAAAATAACTATGAAACTGGTGTGGAGACGCAGCTCAATGTTCATTAACCAACCCAATATGTTTTTATTTATTTATTTTATTTTTGGCCATATTTGGAATGGACAAGACTGACATATTCAAACCAAAGTTTCATTGAATAACCAATGCATTCTCTGGCTGAGGCCACGTGAAGTTGAGGTCCATACCCATGTGAATTTGAATTCGTGTTGTCTCTACTTTTCACAATTTAAGTAATTGTCATTCGTCCAATTTTTTTATTAAATTTTTATTTTGATGATATCTCACCGTATTTTAAACTACCGAATTATTTATTCTTAACTGGATTGTGTATCAAAGTTTTGTTTATCAATTATCACATTGGATTATCTCGTTCTAGTTCTACGGTTGTTAATTTTTTTATTATTATAATTAAGTTTTTAATCTCCCCAAAATCTTGTAACTATTTGTTTTCAATTCTGGTATATATTAGACCTTAAAAACTATGTGTGTGTGTATATATGTATATATGAATTGTTTGACTTCTAAGTTGACTTTTTTTATCTTCAAGAAGTGGTAGGTTCCTGAATAATGCCACTATTTTCCAAATACTAGATAACAACATGAACCAAATTGTCAGACATCATGAAGACTTCAATTTATATAAGAAATCTGTCCAGAACAATAATATCATTCATTATCATCACGTGATGCCTATGAGCTGAAAAAAAGAAGTTAAATTCAGAATAACTCTACCATTAACAAGTTTTGATTTTATTCTCTATATTATTTTGGTCATTGTTTGTTGTCCTTATATGTTAGTCCCCATAAAAACTTAGATATAATACGGTGCTAACTTTACTAATATAGTATTAACACCGTTAAATAGATTAACATAAATTGCTGACTATGGAAATATTTCTTAGGTGTATAGCCAAATAAATTATTTTTTTTTTAAAAGTATAAAGACTTAAAGTATGTTTAAAAAAAATAAAAGAAATATCAGTATGATCAGTCTCTCTTACAAATCTCCCACATATGAAGCATTCGTAACTTATCTGGTAAGGGAGATGTGCTAACTTAACTAATAATCTTAGGTTTGAATTTTGGATATATATATATATCTGCATCAAAACTTATTAATTAGAGCTTTGATTGAATGTCCTTATTCTCATTCTGTTTACAATTTGTAATTTCAACATCATCATTATCTATCGTATTCATTATTATATTAATTAATAAACCTGTAACTGCATCCTCCTCCTCCTTATCTAATAGCTATCAATTAATTCATCCATATATTGAAACAATGAGAATACTAAATATAGCCATTAAATAATGAGCTTATTGGAGCATTGACTGATGAGCTAATTAATGAAAGCTACATTTTTTGAGAGGTTCAATGTATTTAGATACGCGCACACACAAACACACCCACATATGAATTTCTTTGACATATCAATTTCCAAACATACTTGGGACGTGATTCTTTCAGGAAGGCAGAATACACTGTATGATGATTCTTGTCCATCTCATGACACAACAAGAACATATATACAAAAGAGACCAAACAAACACGGATACAAAAACAGTTGCTATCATATGATATATATATATCTGAAGCCCCATGTGAAATTGAGGTTTCATGTTTGGATAACGTGGTTTCCCATGTGTTTGTGTCTGAGAATGCTTGTTCACGAAACGCTTTCAGTGCCCATATATAGAACGTTTCAGTAGTTCTCAAGAGTAGAGACAAAAAAATTTTGTCCTCAACAAACATGAACTTGTCTTTTGTTTGATCCAAATATAATATTGAAGTTGGAAGTGTATGTGTATGTTTGCGCTCTTAAAAATGACAAGCCTCTGCAATATTTAATTGGATATTGGGTCAATCGATCCCATGTGGATAGTATAATTAGTTTTTGACTATCTTTAAATTAATTAAACCAGCAGCGTTAATCATGAAAAACTCCAGATTTGAAGGAATCCAGTCATTTTCCCTAAGTATACTGCTGAACTTGTCAATCTGAGTTAACATCTTATTAGCTTATTAAATAGACTAAGACATGTGGTTGCCTTGTTACCATATACCAGTACTTTGTGTAAAATATTAGTCATTATATATAAGGTTTAAAAACAAACTACGGCTTATTATTTTTCATGCAAAGTACTGATACTTTATGATGCATATCAGGGAATACGATCATCAAGAGTTTTGGATGATTAACTGAGCTTGATTTTATTCCTTATTGTGTTTTTAATGACGTCATTATGAGTTTAAAACAATAACAATCTATCACATTTTTTACTTTAGTGACTTTATTTTTTTTAATTGTGTATGATTTATACATAAATATTATGTTTACTTGTATACATTCATACATTTTTATTCAACTCTGACCTTTTACAAAATTATATATGACTATGTTATATTTTAATTAAATTATATATTATTTTAATTATAATTAGGTTTACCTTGGTTTAATCACGGTTGGGTTAATGACCCTTGAACCATTTTTTTAATCGGTTCAATAAGTGGTCTGATTTTTAGTTTCTGAGTAGAGACAAAAGTATATATGGAGATGGGGTTAAGGCAAAACCATGGCATCAAAGAGATGATTCAGCTAATATGAATATATGGTTCTCATGGTCATGTCATTAGGCTTATCCAAGTTGTTCTTTTATTCATTGTGGGGGACAAAATCAATTCTCACACATACATAAACAATCATTAAGCATGAGCCTATAATAGTGCAACTTATTGTCCCGCCCACCCTTTTCTAAGAAAGAAAAATTTTAAACATTAAAACCAATAGAGTAACACAAAATCATTGACGCCACAACAAAAAGTACGACGATAATGTTGAAAAACATATTACATATTATTACTGATATCTTATTTGTAACTTTAGATTGTTAGTGTTTGCTCTTCTAAATCTATAATCTTAACTTGGAGATTAAACCAAATATATATAACGAAGGAAGATTTAATGAGTTTTGAAACTTGGTTAATATTGTCAGAGTGTGTGTGTACGTGTTTACTATGAATAAATGATAATATAAGACTTTGGAATGATTGTAAAGCCAAAGAGACAGATGGGGTCTACTATCTTGGAAACAGAAACAATGGTCTTATTCTAAGCATGCACGACAACCTCCATGCACATCATTAAAGTTGTCACTTAATTGTTACCTCTCTTAAACTATTACATTCCCCAAAAGCCACCACCCCACAAACAATCATCATTTCCTCCTTCTTTATTCTTAATTTCTGAAAAAACTGATCAGGGTCCAATGGCCTTGTGTCTACTAGCATGAAAGTTGATTCTACTTATAACATCAAGCTATTAGTATTTGTCTTTATCAGATAGATAGACACAGCATTTTCATTCTGCACCATGTGAAATGTATACAAGTTTAGCCAATTGCTTCACTGAAGCAAACTTGTACTCTCTCTCTCTATTATGAATCGCTTGTCAAAAGAAGTTGGAATTTGATTCCTTTAGTGTCATTGTGTAGAAGGGGAAAATGACAGAGAAGAGAAACACTATCAAACACATGATGAAATCTCCATACCAAAAGGCGAGTGGTACGTGGATTGTGAATTGGATTTGTCTTGTGGTTAGTGAGCAAAAAAGAGTAATGTGGGTCAAAAGTTCCTATCCCAGAAAAAAAATAGAGAGAGAGAGAGAGAGAGAGAATTGAGGATGGAGAAGAAGAATAATTCTAAAGATAACTTAAAAAAAAGGTGGATCGTCTGGTCTGTTATCAACTAGGAAAAATGAGAAAAAGCTAGTGAGAAAGCAATAAGAATGTTTATTTGCTGAAGAAGCAATGCTTGATATATCATCATGATCATCTACAAATTTTTGTTTCCACTTTCGTCATATTTATTTGCACCTTCCTTCCTTGTCACTTAGTATAAACACTGTTTCTGATCCTTATTTTTCAAACTATGCTTCTTTCCTCTGTTTCCACTACCTACTACTGCCAAAAAATTTGCCCAATAATTCATTCTTCTTCAACCTTTAGCAGTAAGGTACTGGTCAAAGTTTGTCAGACTCTCAAGCGTCCATTTTCTTCTTCTTGTGAAGTCTGACAAGGGAGAAACAATTTTTAAAATTTTAATTTGTAACTTCCAGGTTATATAGCAGCAACTTTAACAATGCTTTAAAATTCACTCTTTACAAACAAGAGTGGAAGTGCAGCCCAGTTACAAAGCTCCCACCAGATGCCAAGTGTGGCCTAACAAGTAGATGGACTGTTTTCAAGATATTTGAAGCAGTGATTTTCTAACTTACTAGCGGTAACTTTAACATTGCTTCGAAACTCACTCTCTACAAACAAGAATGTAAACTGAACAAAATATAATCTCTATACTCGGATACGTATATTACAACTCATCATCTTCATAAATGCATGTCTAGGGTTTTTCTAAATGACTGACTACTACATTATAGTTCCCTATCATGCACCTCTACTAAATATTAGATTTATGAAGTGACTTAAGCAGTAGCAAAACAGACTCATGTCTTAATACATACATACATACATATATATATATATATGGTGTAAAGAGGTTCCATGGCTAATGAGTTCTTTTTTTAAACTAACAAAATTTAGGTATAGTTTGATTTGAAGTGGTTGTAATCAGTTTCTCCAATACAAAGAAGTGATTTTTTTTATTAGATTTATGAATAATTTTGTTTATACATTATGAGTTTTTTTTTTTTTGGAGAACTGATAGCAACCCCCTCAAATGATTATACCTAAATTGAATTTCTGGAAAAAGAAAAAAGGCATAATTTTGGAGGCTAGGCTGAGCCAAGAGAACAGAGTTCAATGGAGCCATAATGAAGCAATTCTTGAATCATCTGCTCAATATGATCATCTTCAAGTACTGGTCCAACTTCTTCGCCTTGGCCTTCTACCACCCATTGGGATTCCTCAGGTCTCATCTCCGGCCACCGGAATCCCGCGTCAGAACTCGTTCCGGCAGTGGCATTGCCGGAGGCAAATGGGTTGTTGCTATTATCATTATACTTAAGCCTCTGAGTTTGTTGTTGTTGTGGCTGTTTCTGGCTCTGTTTATTAGCCATTTGAAGAGAAAGCGACGCCATGTGGCACTTGTGAAGCTTCGCCGTCAAAGTTGCAGAGAGATACTTTGAAGAAGACGACTGTGGCTCATTGGGATTAAACGGAAAATTGGTTCTTGCCTTTGTTCCACACATAAGCCTCGCCGCTTCGTCATAAGCTCTGGCTGCATCCTCCGCCGTTTCGAACGTCCCTAGCCATATTCTTGTCTTCCTGTATACCACCAGAAACGTTTCATAAAAAACAGAGCAATGAGAGAGAGAAAATAACTTTTTAGGAGAGAGAGATAGAGAGAGAATTACAGAAGAGGGTGGCGGATTTCGGAGACCCAGGAGCCCCAGTGCCTCTGGCGGACACCTCGATAGCGTTGTTGGGGTCTAGCCATGATTGAATTGAAGAAGAAACGTTTCGGAGAGGTTGAGAAGACGAAACGTGTAAGTGAAGACTGCTGGAAAGAGAACAGGGATGACTGAAGCGAAGGAGGGGAAGCCAACATTTATATAGGCCCATTATTTGCGGCCTTCTTCTCTATCACTTTACAAAAATGGGGCCCACACAAGATTTTTATTAATATTTCACTATTTTTAATATAAGATTTACTTTATAATAAATTTTATTGCAAACATGACAAATTGAATCTTGAAATTAAAGTCTTGCTTTAAACTATTTATATATGAAGAAAATTATAGCTATCGGAATTTTCCACCATGCTAGTAAAATAGGTTTAATAAACTGATTAACCAATCCTTTACCTAGTCTAATTAAAATTTTTGAACAAATTGATGAGTTAAATTTTATATTTTTTCTATTTATTTTGGATTAATATTTTTTTATTTAAATATTATTTTTATTAGGGTTATATATGATTTTTTTATATATATATTTTTTAATTAAATTATATTTTTTATTATATTGGGGGCCGATCAAACTCGCATTCTATTGTTATACGAGGGAAATTCAGGGTTAATAGGTTGATAGGCCTTCCACTAAATTTTATTATTTTAATTATAATTAAATAACTCTAATTTAACTATAATTAAACTACTAACCCTTATATTAGTATGTTAACCGGTATAATAAATAATGCCATTTTGATTATTACATAGCTACAATAATTATTTTCTTCTCATACATGTCCCTCCCATGTGTTCTTCCAAGTGGGTAATATTGAAATTCTACAAATGAATGAATATTGAGTCTTGATTACATTAATTTTGCTTTCTTTAGAAGAGATCATTACGGAGCCTTCATTGCTAAAAATGCGAATTATTCACGCTTTTTTTTTATATATTTAACAATCATCATTTTTATCTGGCCAAGAAAAACTAATCATTTTTAAACATAATGATAATATAACTTCTAAAGAAGTCCTTAATTTTCCTATATTTTTTTTATCAATAATTCAATATCAACAAAAATCTAGATTTTCCTAATTTCAAAATAAATAAACAGATACAGTCAATTTAAGAAATAAAAAAAAAAGATGGAAGATCTCATTCATTGTTTAAATTCTTATATTTTTCTTACTTTTTTAACCATACCTTTTATTCTTTAGAAAAAAAATCAAAATAACGAATACTTTTTTGCAAAAAAAAATTATCAATAATTTTACAAGCATACAACATCGCTTTGAGTTTTAAAAAGAATATTAGTCTATTAGATTTATAATTTAATAAGTTTGATTTGTTAAATTATGTGTGGTATATACATAAATGTTCTATATATTCTGAATATTATTTTGATTATGACAACTCTAATTTTAAATTGACCCTCCGTAAATCACTAATTCTTAAATTATTATCTTTATTGATTTATCGATTGATTTGTCTGGTCAAGTATTTAGTACATTATAATATTTTTTTAACAAATATTGTATATATATTTATATATATATACATGCGCATACATGAACCATCAATCATAGGGTAAGAAATTGAATTAGACTTTACAGATAAAAATCTCAAAATTCAATGATCACCCGCACATGTTCACATGATAAACTTGATATACGAATTTCGGTTGAGTAACAATCATATTCATATATGCCTTTTTAAATGTATAATGATACAAAAATAAATGTGGAATACAATTATACCCATGAATGTAATCTAACTAGAAATGTATGTGGGAGAAGATCATGTGTCCCAAAGACAAAAATCAGTATGCAAGATTAGCAATAATTAGTAGGTAGGACAGGGCATTAATCATGGTCCTAATCTAAATGTATATTTTAATAATAATAATAATAATAACCTTAATTCATAATCATAATTGTCTTTCATAATCCAATATGCTTCATTTTGAAGGAGATGGCATATGGCATGCCTTTAGCTACTACTAATAATAAGACTGTTTTGTGTTGGCCTAGTAGTTAGTGGACATGACACGTGGCAAATTACATATTTGGATTTTGTTCCTTTGTCCCATTCAAAAACAAAGCTTAAATATAACTTTTTATATTTTAAAAAATTAATATGAAAACCCTTATAATTTCTCTCAATTTTAAATCATATATAGTTTATTCTATTTGAATTAAACGTTTATTTTTTTCCATTAATTTTAATTTATAGACTTTATAAAACTTCATTTATAGAAATGTAGATGTTAAAACGGATGAAATGAAACAAAAAAAATCATAAAATTATATAAATTAAAATTAGTGATTTTTATAATTAAAGAAGAATGCTTATAACTTATCAAGGTTTAAGAACCCAATTTAAAAAAAATGAGAGAGATCTAATTTAAAATTAACTAATTTAAATCAAATCACGTAGAATAACAAATATTACAAAACTGTCTCGATACGTATATGATTCTTATGCTTTAACATAGTATAGAATTGTATTTTTAAAATAATATAAATGAAGTGATATCGTTAATAATTCATAATGCAATATAAATATTGGGGGGGGGGGGGTTGTGCTAACTTTTTATATTTTTTTTCCTCTCTTTCAAGTTTCAACCATTCAAATCCACTTTGTTTGTTTTTTTTGCTTGGTAAACATATGTTAAAATGGGTATTTTTTTAAAAATATTTTTGTATTAATTTATTATTTATTTTGTAACCCACGTATATAAAAAAAAAAAATCCTTACATTGATTCAGTTGTATCATAGCCGTTCTAAGTATCAAATCTTCCCAGACAGAAATAAATTCACCTTTTGGACACTCTAAAGAACAAAGTTCTATAATTAAATAAATCACATCCGCGTTTTTTTTTAATAATCGTTTCTTGTATATAGATCTATTATGCTATGAAAATTAAAAAAAAAAACACCCACACATTTATTTTCCTAAATCCTAAACATAAATATCAACTGAATGTGTTTATAAAGTTTAATTAAACCACTGATGAACAAGCTTCATATATATATATATGATCTCTGACAATGGTTTTAAGGTTTTTTTAAGCATATAGTTGAATAGGATATCCTTATACATATCCTTTTTGAAACATATTATAAAAAATATCGTAATTAATATACACGTAAATTTTTTTAAAAAATTTACGTGTTACTCTTGTTGGGTCTCCCTGATAACGATGTGGTCTCTATGCACAATGAAAGGACATTATTAAAAGCTCCCTATGTGTTTTCTTTTTTTTAGCATCGTTGACCTGTTCAAAGCAAGTCCAATGCACTCATTTACCCTCTAGCAAATTCCTTTCATATATATACACATATATACACACACACATACTTTTTTTTTTTAATTTCTTGTACATTCTCTTACAACGCCGGCAGCTGGAGGACGCATTCACTTCACACAGGCAAAATCCCTAACAAAAGTTATTTTGATGGTAATCTCGAATATGTTCTAGGAAATTATGTTGGAATTTCTTGAATTATAATTTTAGTATACACAATCAATTTTTTTTGTTTAGTTGGGAGAAGTCAAATATGGATTAATATGGGAAAGAGTAGAGAAGTCTACCGGAAATTAAATAGGATTTGGACGAAATATATATAGATGTAAAATTAATTCCTTAAGATTTTAAATTAATATATGGTACTTTATATGCATAATTTTTAAACTCTAATTAAGGCATGGGTACCTTTCCTTTTCTTTTCTTTTCTTTTCTGTTAGACTGTAATTTGCTTTCACATACTTTATCAACCCTACATATTTTTTGCTACTAAATCCTTCGTTATTCAATAATATTTTTTTATTTATTTTAATCATAAATATAAAACTCATGTTTATTTTAATTTTAAATGTAAAATTTAAATTTATTTTATCTTTTAAATTTATAATTTTTCTCAAAATATATTGATATTAAAAAGGGTCTCCATCAATGAGATTAGTTTCAATATAATGATTAAATAAATATTAAAAAAACTAACATACATTTTTTTATAAATCAATAATTTAACTAATTTTTTTAGTATTTATAAATCAATTATGTACGTACCTTCCTACATTTGATTAATAACACAATTAATTATTGCACACAGAATTAATTTGTAAATAACATGATAATTTTTAGTAATTAATTAATTGTTTTAAAAATTTATGAATATAAATGGTAATAGCAACAATTTTTTGTTTAAATTTTGTCCATATACTTATTAACCGAAAACAAATTTTACAGAGTTTTTAAATTGATTTGCACAAGGTTATTTTATCGACACTTTACATAAATTAATAATGATGTCCTTCGTCCTAACTTAAAAGCTGAGACACACGATATTCCAAAGGATTAAAATAAAGATTAATTAGTTAGATACGTAAAACATAATGGTTAGTAGAGGAGCCAAGTAATAGAAGGATGGTATATATAATTTTCTAACTACGCAAATTGATGATAAAAAATTATATTTACGATAACTACAAGTATATTTTATCTTTTGCTCATCATCTATGATAACATAGAACGCTTCTTCTTTTTTTCGTTTGGGCCATCCTATAATGTTCTATTATCGTATTTTTTACATTTGCATGATTTTGATTATAACGTAAGTATTGGCTATGGAGTGGATATACTGAACGGAACACGTGTAGTATATATCCAAACCCTTCTCATATGTATTTTATCATGGTAAGAACAATGGAGAGCCGACATGAGGGGAGAGAACAAATGAGAAATGAGTAGTAGAGGATATCACATCTTAACTTAGAACCACGTCACAAACATCAAATTCATGCTGATGTCATCAAGGCCAACTCAAATTTTCAAACTTTAAACGGTATTGCACACATAAATCCTTGGATAAAACTAGGGTCAATCTTATTTTTGAGACTAAACATACGTGCAATTACGGGTTTCAAATACGTTTTCGTACCAGTTCGGGGCAAAACATGGCTATAATACCACTTATTAGGAATGGGGAGCGAAACCCGCAAATAAGTGAGCGATGAGAAGTAAAAAAAGCCACATCTTAATTAACTCAAAATCTTAAGTCACATGTTAACTCAATTATATTCGATATGAAACTTCTGACATCAGCGATCATATTCACTATATATATACTTAGACATCCTAACATATTATAAGTATCATGACGTTAGAAGACCCTTGAGTAGTTGAGACTAATTAATGCATTACATTTTAATTCAATTAAATCAACACAATTATCAATTACGCTAATCATAATGATATATATAATCACAAGAGAATAATCATGAACCTTCCTTAAGAAAAGAAAAACTAGGCAATTAGAAGCACTGCGTGGTGAATAAAGTTATATATGTATATATATATAGAGAGAGAGAGAGAGAGAGGAGGGGGGCTATATAATTAAACCAGACAAGTTACTAGTAAAGTCATATAATTATAAAAAAAAAGGATTAGTTAATTGATTTAGATGCGGAGTAAATTTTAAGACTCATTAATTCATAGACATTTGTTTTACTTACAGCCTCATAATTATCCCTTTCCCTCTTTTATAATTTACTATATAGGCTATATATATATTATTCTTACTTCTTACTAATATTATTATCAGGATGCTACTTTGTTTTATTGACTATATGGAGAGCTGCCTGTACATGATTGATGGACATGCACTGAGTTGAATACCAGTTAAAGATAAGCTTTCCCTTATTTATTTTTATTTTTGAGTCTCGCTTCCTTTTTCTTAATAGAGTACGTACTTCGCATCGTTGTTAGTAGTTTGTAATTAAGCTAATAAAGATATTAACAAGAACTGTTTAGTGCTTTTAAGGTTAATGGGAAGTCAACTGGGGACTTATGTATGTATAACGAATATATATATTTACTCTTCCGATTATTAATATAAGATATATTAAATTAATTTGATTATATTAAAGTAGTTAGTTAATATAACATATTTTTTTTAAAATACTATAATCATCTTTCTTAATTATCTTTCTCTTTTTTTTAATTGATTATTATTGGGAGTATCAATAGAAATAATTTAAAAAAAATTGATAAATATAAGAAATATATCTTATATTCAAGATTAATATCAATTTTTTAATTAGATTCTATATTTTATAGATATGACTAGTATATATATATATATATATATTCTCGCAAACAAATGGAATACCCAACGGTTACAGTAAGCGAGTAACTCAACATTAGTTTCGAAAGGCATATCGCTGTTTCAAAATGCTTAAACAACTCTGTTCCTTGTAACTTCAGAAGTTCAGATCAAATTAGATATCGAATTTGAATGAAAATCATCTCTCTCTCTCTCTCTAGAATAGTACATTTAGATGTTAGGGAGGAATTGACACGTGCAGGGCAAAGGATGATGGGAAGATAGAGCTACCAATATATTAAGGAACATCATAGGTACTGTAGATTATGTATTCTCTATATGGAACCCTAAAAAGTAACTTCCCCATCTCTTCCTAATTTTTGTTTAATCTGTCAATTAAGGAAAAAATTGAAAATTAAAACAAATATCTACAACATTCAAAACCATATACATGTTTGGTAGAATATAATCATATATGATTGTTTCGAGCACATAATAAAGTTCCGGAGCTTTCTTTTCATATAGGCTAGAGAAAAGGAAAGAAAGATAAGATTAGAGTTTGGAGATGAACTGGATTGATTTGGCCAAATTTTTAATCTATTTTTCAAGATAAAATGATATACACCTCTGGTTCCATTTATATAAATTATTTTTAATATATTTCGCACAGATTAATTTTTTTAAAATTTAATTAACTATGTCTTATAATTCAACAATTTTTTAACTTTATCTTTATTTAATATATATTATACCTCATAAAAATAAAGTCAATATAATAACAAATGAAGGGTAATTGTATATTAAAAAAATTAATTATGTGACTATAAATATGATAAAAAAATTCTTTATCTCTCTCTCCTATAAATAGGATCATATATATATATATATATATATATATATATATATATATTCATAGCAACATTATTCTTATCTTTCTTCTCAAGAGGCCATCTACGTAGTGTGTCATGAATATACTTTGATTAATCATGCAACAAATAAATATCTAGAAACTTTTGTATTATTTTTCTGATGATAATAATTAATAAAAATAATAATAACAATACAAAAAGGTGGAGTTGGATATATGAGTGGAGGGAAAAAGTAAAGATTACGCGTGGGTTTTTAGAATGATAAGTAAAATCCTCCCAAGAATTGAAGCAGTGATGATTTATAATGAGCATTAACTTTCTATTCCATCAATTATGAGTCGCTTTATTAATTTTTCCTTAGCTTCACATTCACTCAAACATCAATGACTCATTCAAAAGTCTTCATTATTCATCTTCCCTGAATTTGTAATTAAGTATACAATTAATTAATAATTAGACGCGGATCTCATGAATTACATGATTTTCTTAATAAAAAAATTAACCATATTATTTACTTACTTGTACCAATTTCTGATTAATACAAATTAATGCTTCCTCCTAGTTAATAGATTTATTTTAATTCTAAATATAATATATCGATCTATTTTATTTATCAAATGATTTATAATTTTTTTAAAACTATTCTTGTTAATTACACATATTAAAGATGATATTTCTTTCAATAAGCATAGTTTAGATACAAATAAATAAATAAGATATTTAGAAAAATTAATACATATTTTTTTATAAATAACTAATTAATTTAACAAATTTTTTTAATTTTTACAAACTAGTTCATCACAATTTGTCAATTATGTCACTACTCTAATAGTAATGGGTTTGGCTAGCCGGCTTTGATCCCTCTTTAATTCCCTTAATTAATTATAACAAACTATTCATGCATGCATGTATCATTCTTACTTCTACAGTTTGTTTGGACCTTATATATTGATTATTAAACAATCAGAAAGTGAAGGGTGTGAGATAGTAATTAATTACATATTTTAAAAGACATTGACCTTGACACGCATACATGTGTCTCACACTTTTGTTTTTTCTTTTTTTGTTTTATGCCTTTATCTATACACTTACGTTTGTCACAACATTAATTCCCATGTTTATTACCACTACATTAATTTTCTTTTCTTTCTTTTTTTATACTGTGGGGTGTCACAGGTAATTAATGCTATAGCTCAACTTGACAAATCCATAAATCATATTTTCAACATTTTAAATTTTTTAGTTAGTGAAATTAAATGCATTTAATGTTATCTTTTGATAATTCCATTTCGCATGTGTTAATATTTTTTTTCAATTGAATTGATTTTTTAATAAAAATAAAACCACGAGTGAATAATTTAATTGAGAGTATATTTGTAAAGATTTTACTTCCTATTATAATTTTTAACTAGAGAGATGTAAATTAAATAATTAAATAAATATTTATAAATTTTAGTTTATTAGCTCTAAAAGGAAAAGAAAGTGGAAAGAAAACAATGTTTGTGCTCCTTATGTTTGGAAGAAAAAGAGAGAGAGAGAGAGAAATAGAGGAAATAAAATGAACTAATTTCACAATGGCAATAAAATTCATATTGAAAAATATTGGCCCCATGCATGTCTTTTTGCATATTTGCTTTAAAAAATATCCACACTCATGCAGATTTTTTGGGTATATATATGTAGGCTTCTTATTTTCTTATCCATTCTTCTTCCCTTTTTATTTTCACTTGCTATAAAAATCTATGTTCGTTTTTTTTTTCACTTCTTATTGTTTTCTTCTTCTTCTTCCTTACTTTTCTAAATAGAGTTACTCAGTCCTAATTATAAGGTAGAAACATGTTCTTATCTTATTTATACGTAACGTTATCAAATTTTTCATATATACAATTTTACCTTTTATTTATATTGTGTTGACTTTATATTCTTAGAGTATAATAAATACTAAATAGGGATAAAGTTAGAAAGATATCAAATTTTAAAATAAAATTTGAAGTTTTTCTTATATAATAAAATATGTTAAAAATAACTTATAAATAGGATAAAAAAATATTGTATAGTCTTTATATTCATAAATAAAAAAAATAAGTAGAACAATGGCTCAACATAAACATGATATCAATTATCAGAAAAAACAGATGGACAAGTAGTATTGAGAGAGATTAAAGGTGGTAGGTCAAGGATTAATGAATGAATGCTAATTAGTTAACGTTGAAAACCTAACTTTGAATGTTTTACACACCATGTGATTCAAGCGTCAAAATGCATAGAACTTAGAAAATACCAAACTCATAAGTAGACCAAACCACTCCCCGAACAAGTACTCGATTAATGAGTACTGGTTTAAAGCTAATTCGTAAAGTTTCTTTCATAAGTTCCTGTAAGTAAGCGACGAACAAACAATAGCATTAATTAATTAATTAGATAGTCAGTTTCGGGGAGAGAATAAAAGGTTTCACACCTATGTGAGTGTATTAGATGCAGATGAGTACTAGTAGTGATCGTACAATCTGATAATTCAGCCTTTACGACTCTTATGATTTAATCCCTTTTCTTTTGTTTGATGTAGTAATATATCTACCCACACTTGATTAGGAAGTTTTAACTAACTTATCCTTGTCGCCTTTGTTTCTATTTATAAAATTATTTTATCTAAATTTCGTTGTTCAATAAAACAAATAAAATTAGTTAAAATTAATAAATATATAGAGAATATATTTTTTTTCTTCTAAATATACTCTTATTTATAGTGGTTAAATAAGAGAGTAATACTGATAAATAAAATGATGAAAGGGAATACATATGGAAAAGATGA
Source organism: Leucaena leucocephala (assembly GCA_037074615.1). Classification (NCBI taxonomy): domain Eukaryota; kingdom Viridiplantae; phylum Streptophyta; class Magnoliopsida; order Fabales; family Fabaceae; genus Leucaena; species Leucaena leucocephala. The sequence goes on along the minus strand of CM073556.1, from coordinate 20,405,323 downwards.
TGTGAGAAAATGAAGGCGTTTATTATTTAGATAAAAGCAAAGAGTATCTTACAAAAAGAGGGACATGCTAATTATAAAATACAAGTTCTTATAAATAGAGACGGAGGGACTACTGACTTTCAAAACCTTTTTATTAGAGTTCTTAATAGTCAATCTTAAGAGTGAGAAAACGTGCCTTGATGGTTTTTTTTAATATATCGTAGATTCTATGAGACATCTTAATTAATTTTTTTTATAGATACATATATCTTTTTATTTGAGGAAGACTTAAAGAGATCTTAATTAAATTTTTTATATCCGCATTTATCATATTTATAGAAGATCAAACTCAGAATATTATAATTAAAAAAGACTTAAAGAGATAGTGTCATTGGGTCAAAAGATCCGACAATCAAACAATTATTTAGCCATTAGTCTTTTAGAGGATTTCACATTTGATTTTTCATTATAGTCATAGCGAAAACGGAGAAAGATCATGAAGAGATAAATGAAGCATGAGAAGAAGGTTTAGGGAAGTCCTTTATTAAAATCTCCAATTATAAAGTAAAGGTAGTAAAGGCCCAACCCCCCAAAAAATTATGGGTTAGGTTGGGAAAAAAAATCTTATTTTAGTGTGAGTTTTTTTGACCTGCACCCGTCAATCCGCAAAAGAATTGGCTAACTTGCATAAGTAGGCAGGTTAGCCCGATTGTTTTTAATTGTTTTTGTTATTTTATTTATTTTTTATTAACTTTTAGTTTGACTATGAGTTCCTCAAACTTAAACCTAACTCCCTCCCTTTATTTCTTTTATTATTTTAAATTCTGTATTGAAAAGAAAAAACTTATAAAAAAATGGAAAAAATTAAAAAAAAAAGTGGCAAAACCCACCACGGCAAGCTCAAGTTAGTTAAATACCAACTCACTAGGAGACAAGCTTTTTCAACCTAGCCCACCTTCCCCTAACCAGCTGGACTAGCTTATTTTTGATAGGTTGACTAACATTACCAGCCCTATTTTTTTGTACAAAAAAATTTGTGTAGGTTCGACACAGATCCTCTATCAAAGCTAGAACAAGGCGTTAGGCCTCATTGAGTATTTACAAGGGACTTAAGATATCGCTTATCAAAGGAGTCCTCATAACAGCAGAATGAATCAAACTTACATCTTTATAGGATATAAGTCTATTCCTTACTATCTATGCTAACTCTGATTGCCCAGCCCTATTTTTTTTTATATAAGAAAAAAGTTTAGGTGGATTCGACACTGGTCTCCCACCAAAGTCAAGGCACAACCCTAAGGTTCAGAGAGTTTTTATAAGGGACTTACGAGATCGCCTACTAAAGAAGTCTTCATAACGTCAGCGAGAATTAAACTCACATTCTTATAGGATACGAATATATTATTTACTATATATACCAACTCTCGTTAGTTACTCAACCCTATTTTTTTTTTTTGGTTGCCCACCCGGTTCACCAGAGCTTTGCCCCGACTACATCCGGATCCGACCCGCGTCGCGCACCTGGCTATGGTAGGTGAGTCTCCCAACGGGGATTTTCTGCATTCGCCAAGGCTCGAACTCGAGACCTTGCTTAAGCGATATCGAGCCGCTTACTACTCGGACCAACCCCCGTTGGTTACTCAACCCTATTAATATAAAGTGATATCACAGAATGATAGACCCAGTCGTGGCCTTAAATATAGTTTTTTTGTTTGGTACAACGGCCTTAAATACTTATTAGGCTAAACTTGAATTAATATGCTAGGCCCAATTATTTATTGCGTGAAGCCCAAATGAATTTAACAAGGCTCAATTAGGGAGCAAGGCCTTGAAATTTAATTATAGTGAATATACTCCCTAATCCTACGTATAACTTACATTATCTTTTATAGTATATAAGTTACACTTTATTTTTATTTGAAATTTTAATTTACTCTTTTTATTTTTTACCCACATTAAATATAATTGTCTATTAATTATCTCAATCTTTCCACTCATTTTCTCTTACTTATTACTCTTTATATAAATAAATATACATTTAAAAATAAATTATATCTTCTACATATTTATTACTTTTATTTAATTTACGTAATTTGACTAGTTATAACTTATATATAGGACGGAAGGAGCATATAAAAGGAAATAACACATGAGAAGTAAACAGACACACAAAACTACTACATGAGTTTCATAAGTTTGTTCCTTGTTTCTCCAAGTGATGTGTTACTGAAATTAAGTCCTTGGTTGTTTCTATTTTTTGTTTATATACTTTTAGAATAAGTTTATAAAATTGTTTTTTAAAACAAGTTTTAGAAACAAAAAGTTAAAAAATTCGATTTAGATAATTATTTTAAAAAATTGCATTTAAATTTTTTTTTAGAACAATTGTTCTTGAAATCAACTTAAAGAATTGAGAGAAGGTGGTAGATAGAGTTAAGAGTATAACAACAGTAGATAAAGAGTTGAAAAACAATATAAATAAGTACGAGAGACAGATTAGAAATTATGGCTATGAGTAAAAATAAGAATTAAGAAAATTAAAAAATAGAAAAAAAATAAAAAACATGTCAAAGTTGTTTTCATAAAAAACTTAATTTAAAATTAACCATCAAACAAGAGTTTTTTTTTAAATAAAAATTGTTTTTAATTTTCTTGTATGTAGAGTTTCGAGTATCACCACTTTCTCAACTTTGCAAACAACTTCAAAGGGAGAAGTGAGAACGAAGTAAGAGGTTTAAACCAAGGAAAGTATCTGAAATAGTAAGGCACAGGGCGTAACGTATCACATGACTTGGGGGACCCATGACATGACTTCAATGATACTTGTTGTGTGGTTCGGTTCAAAATATCTTATAAATATTATTGGAAGGTAGCAATAAGAAATTCTAAATTTATAAGTTATGAATATTTATATAATGTTTAAACAATATTTACACTTTTTTTTGTTATTGTGTGTACGTCTTCTAATTTTAAATTTCAAGTTATTATAAATATTTTAAATAACTTCACAAAAATGTTACATCTGCAGTGCTAAATATACAAGGTAGTGAGTAGATTAATTTTAATTTTAATTATAAGATTATAATTTACTTTATGTATTATATTTATAATTTTTTAAAAATTAATTTATTTAATTTATAAAATAATACTATTATATAATATAATGTTATACATATATATTTTAAAGATGTCGTGTGATATTTTTATATGTTATAATTAAATAATTTATCTAATTTTATTAATTTATTTAAATTAATTAAGTAGTTATTATATTAAAAATTATAGGAATATAATGTATAATCAGTCTCTAAATATTTGATAATAATTTAACTTCCCAAAATTGATTATTATTTTTTATCTTTTTTATGATTTTTTGATATAGATTTATAAAAAAAAAATTATCTTTAAAAACAATTTAAAAAAACCATACTATTCCTATAACTTAAATATAAGAGTTATTAGAGAGTTAATTTTAATTATAAGTATATTAATATATTTTATTTTTTATATTTACTATTTTTAAATTAATTTAAATAACTTATAAATTAATATATATCTAATATTATATTTGTATATAATTTTTTTTAAAAATAATTAAATTAATTATAATTAATTTATTTAATATATTTAACATATTTAAGTTAATTAAATAGTACTTATATTTATATTCATGCTATATACACTTTAGATTGTAGATATAATATTCATGTCATGATATGGATAATTATTATTGATGATTATATTGAATCTATTTTAAATTCTTACTTATTTTTCTTTTTCCATAAAAATTCTTTCTTATTTATATATATTTGACTTTATTTTCACCATTGGGTTTTAACCCCAAGTCAATTTAGTATTCTTATCAATCTCGTCATCAACTTCTGTGCTGTGAGAGACTCGCTCAGAAACCGTACAATCTCAGATATCCTGCGCTTTTTTCTTTACCCTCTTCTAAATTGGTGCACCCTTCCGGATTTCGATTTTTGAGCGACGGAGATTTTTCGGTCGCTTTCTTGCTTCTTCACTCCTAATCCTTCTCTCTCAGTTTTCCCCTCTGGATTTCTTATTGAAGATGCGTCGCTCTTCATCCAAGAAAGTGGGTCAATCCAATTCTAATTCCTCCCCCGCCGATCTCTTCCGTTCTGGTAATTGATTCTTCTTACACCTCTTTTCCCAAATAATTTCGTATCTGGTTTCAAAAGTTTTTTTTTTTCTGGGGCAACCATGGTAAAGGAGGAGCTCTAAGATTTGATTAAGTGTATTGTTTACATCATCTCCAATTTTATGTACTGTGGTTTTTTTTGAAGTTAATTTTCTCAAATTTCCCCTAGTGGGATTTCTTGTATATGGATGCCTGCGAACTTTCTGTTGGTCATTCTTCTTTTATTTTAGTTCCCCTTCTTTTGAAAGCTTCATTTTTTTTTTCAGATGATTATTTGAAAAGAAAATTTTAAATTAGCAAGCTTTTTCTTCGACTAGACAAAAAAAAAATGTAATTTTGGCTTGAATTGAATGATTTATGTTATTAATTGCTCAACTATATAAGTTGGGTTTTTGTGCAAGATGTTCATGAATTTCTTTTAATTATTTTTCCGAAATGAACTTATGATCGGTTCTTCCTTCCTATTTGTATATTTCAATAGATATACTGTCATTTTGTTGTTTATAAAGTGAGCTGTCAGCATTTTCTGATTATTATCTATAAAGCAGTCCTGAGTGAGGCATTATTTTTTTTTCCTATGTTTATAATTAAATAAGCATTTCTTCCCTCAGCTTCAAGTAAAGCAAGTTCCAAAGAATCAGACCGGATTGATAGTCTATTTTATTCATATGGCAATGGTTCTTCTGGTTTGATTGAGTAAGTATGCTTCATCCGAGAATGTATTGTTCTTTCTGTTGATATTTATGAGTCATCATTATAAATCTCAATTTAGTTTATTCAATAATTATTCTGTAGTTCAAATTTAAAACATGGATATCTAGGAGAAAGCAATTCTTTCTTATGATGGGCTGCTATAATGGAACTGTTATGGAAAATCTAATGTGGTTAGGGGAGTTTCATCAATGTACTGCTTAGCTGATCTAGCTTAGTGGGTGTTTGGATCACTTACAAAACATCACTTTTACGCTTCATGAGACAAAACTCCTCTTATATATTTACCTCATATAGCACAAAATGCTTAAAATAAGCTTAAACCAAATTATGTATGAAAAACATAATAGGTCCACCAACTCGCGTTGGTCCAAGTGGAGAAGGGGCTTTGGTTGCTTAAGCACGAGGTCTTGAGTTCGAGTCCGTGTGAATGCAGAAAACGCCTTTGGGAGAGTTACTCCCCGTTGAACATGTCAATGCTCAAATCTGACCTAGTGAGATAGCCATGTCAAAAAAGAAAAAAATATAATAGTTCCATTCTGGAGTTATTTGGTATGAGGAAGTGCTAAATCCCATGTAATAGTAGATGTACTGAAATTCAGGATATACTCCGTGTCAATCCCCGGAGAAAGACAGAGTTGCCCTTCATGTTCAAGACTTTTATCACCTACTTTACCCGAAAGTAGAAGATTTTCCCACGTCAGTTTGAAAAGGGCAATCCATATTGTAGCTGATTAATTTTTTGGATACAGCCCAGAAGGAATTGAAGCACTTTGTGCTGATTTGGAAGTGGATCATACTGATGTGAGGATATTGATGCTTGCATGGTAAATTATCTTACGGTCCATTGATTCCTTGTTACCATAGCTTTGTCTTTAGTCTCTGTTTGGAATTGATGCAGACTTATGTGTGCAGGAAAATGAAAGCTGAGAAGCAAGGATATTTTAACTTGGTAAGGGGAAATTTTTATGTGCATATAAAAATCTATTGTCCATAGTTACATAGCACTTCTTTAGGTATTCTCTTCAGTTACATTAGAAGTTAGGTTCATATTCACTAATCGGAGTCTTTGATTCGATCCTTCTCTTTCTAATGGTTATTATATTTAAAATCAGTTTACCTACCCTAACTATTTGTAGGATGAGTGGAGGAGAGGCCTTAAAGCATTAAGGGCTGATACAATAAGTAAATTGAAGAAGTCACTTCCTGATCTAGAAAAGGAGGTATAAATATGATGATCGAATTTTTATGCTTTTTGATGATATTCTGGAAAATTACTTACTGTATTTGTTAATGCACGATGATGGTATTAAACTGATGACTATTGTTCTTTGACATGTAAAGGTATTGCGGCCATCAAATCTTTCTGATTTCTATTCTTTTGCATTCCAATATTGTTTAACAGGTACAGTAGATGTGTTATGTAAAAATTAATTTTAGTGAAGTTCTTTCCTTTTCCATATTCTTTTTCACGACGTCTTTTCTATGTCTCTATTTTTTCCAATTTTGGCAGAAGAGAAGCAGAAAAGCATCGATATAGAGAGCATTTGTGAGTTACTTACTCTTGTATTGGGTTCCCAATTTCCATCCCAAGTCAACGTATTTGTGGAATATTTAAAGGTGAGTACTATTTTTACCATGTTATTGTCTTTGATAATGATGATCATTATTGAAAATATTTGAATTTTTTTATGGACATTATTATTTATACTCTCAGGTTTCTCATGCACTAGCGATTGAAGGAGCTTAACCAAATTCAGTTACTTTCTTTGTTTTCTTAGTTCAGTTCTGCTTAATCTGTATCTATACAGTTATCTCAATTTTCCCCCACGACTAATTCTCAATTAAAATACCGCTGATGTTCCAAGAACTTAAGAATATTATTGAATAACAGAAAGAAAACAGAGGAGTCCTTCCATACATTCACAGTAGCAAATAGAATCCTCAACATTAGCTGTAACAAATAACAGCTTTAGAAGCAAAGCTTAAAGCAACAGTGATGCAACATAGAATAATAAAACAATAGCTATGAAAGAACTTGGAACACCCCCTTCCTTTCATGAGGCTAGAGAATCTATCAATCCTGACTGAAATTCCCCTTCTCTACTCAGCTCCCGTCCCATATATATTTTGCTAGCTATTATTGGGGAAACCTTATAAGAGGGTTTATTACTTTTTCTTCCATAAACATTACTAGGTCTTGGCCCGATGGATTTGGGTTCATCTATACCAGCCCAAACAAGTTATACCTTGTCTTTAAGGTGGAAACAAGACTAGTTGCTTCTTTTCAGTAGAACCTTGTACTTGTTTCACAAAAGAACCAAAACAAGCATGTTCCAACCTTATCATGAGAAGTGAGAACCGATAACAATAGCACAGACCATGCAGGGTCTCAATTCTTTATGCAAAACCAAAAATTTCCCCTGGATGCCACTATATCATAGCCATCATCCCAAGACACTTATCCAATGCAACCACTAGACGGTCTGACCTCTATGACACAATCCAAGATCCATTCACTCTACTCTTTGCTCATATCATCTTCTTCCTCTTCTGCCTTTATTGACAACAGAGGTAGTTGCCAGCTCCTGCCTTTGTATTTTTATCCAGAATTCACATGATGATGGCAAAAGCCTAGCTTTCATCTATTGTCTGTTTTGATGTTTGGCAGGAGATGAGTTTTCTTCATGTTGCTCGATCTCTCTGCGGCAAACAACATCTTCTCAGTGTTCAAGCTATTGTTGAAGAAATTAAAGGCTTGGGTAACTAATTCATCTGGGTTCAAATTCTTCACCAATCTCTGATTTCTTCTCTTTTGCACTTTTCTTGATGATAGAAATATCAATGGATGCTTCTCTGATAGGCAGCCTCTTCGACTCTGATCTATCATCTTTGATTGCAATCTCAGTTTACTGCCACTTCATCCACCTCTGTGCTAGAATGCAATACAGAAAACAAAACAAGAGCTAAGAACTCAAAACAGCCCCTAGCTTTCAAGGGGCCAGAGATTCTCATTCCAGATTGAAATCTTACCCGTCCCTTGTATTCAGCTCCCAGCACATATATATTATGCTGTTTCTCAGTATTTCCTCCACTCCTTACTCACCCTGGGTAGCATGAGAGTTAATTAGACTTGGGACACCGTGTCACTGGTTCCCTTTGTTGGTTTCTTTTTATTCTTTTAGCCATAGACAATAGTGGGTTTTGGCTTGAAAAATTCGGGTCCACTAGATAAGCAAACCAGAAGACCTTTATTTTTTATTGTATCAGCATGGTTGTTGCTTTTTTTGTCCTTTGATCTTTTCCATATTTTCTCCTTTTAAAATTAGATATTAAACTGGAGGAATAAGTTGCACAAACTCTTTGGTTAATTTATTGTTGATGGCGCCTTCTTTATTTGCTTCTAATGTTGTAGCCAGTTAGACTGGTTGAAATGAAAAAGAAAATGATATATATGTTAAAGGTTCTTGCATACTTGTATTATTGCAGACTCAGAGTGACTACAAGGTCATAAATATGGATCAATGGTTGGGATTTTTCCGGTTTTGCAATGAGGTACTCTCTCCCTTTGCTTTGAAAGATTTTAATTGATAGTTATCCCATAGGGAGATCTCTTTTTACCTTTTGCTGTGACACAAATGTCCATTTACCATAATTGCTTATGCTTGGCTGCGGACAAGTAAAAATTTATATATGTGCCACAACAAAAACAATGAGCCTTATCCTACTAAGTGGGGAAAGTTTATATATGTAAAATTGGTGATTTGAAAGAATTTTGAAACGAAGATGAGATCTTAACATGTTGTACTATGTAAATATTGGTAATTAATGACTGAGTGATGGTAATCTTTGTATTAAAAAAATAGAAAAAGAAAAAACATATATCATTCCGTTTCTCCTTGCAAGGAGAAGGCCTAATTTTCTACCTATTCCTTTAGCAAATAGAAATTGCTTCCACCACTGCTTAATGCAATCGTTTTTTATTCCTTAATTCTATTTGCAAGATCTTGTCCAAACCCTTCATTTCCTCAAATTAAGCATTTTTTAAGAAAATAAGCAACATTTTTCCCTACCAAAGTTAGACAAAACAGGGAGAAGATTAATTAACGTAATGCCTTAGAACTTAAGAGATAAATAAATGTGTTAGGTGGCAGAGTAGAAACCAGAAACTCTAGGCCTTATTTTCTTTTTCCCATGGTATTCTATTATTGCTACTATTAATGAAGCAATGTCCTATGGCTTATGTTGTTGTTTCTTGTTTGCTCTTATTTGAAGTGTGCCTCTGACAGATTCTTTTTCCCGCAGATAAGTTTTCCAGATATGAGCAACTATAATCCAGAACATGCATGGCCCTTGGTCCTTGACAATTTTGTTGAGTGGGTGAGAGAGAAGCAAAAGTGACATGATTCTCTCTGCGGTGAGAACTGCTATCATTCATCATGATGATGATAGGGTTAATGAATCTCTGTGTCAGCCTTCTCTCTAAATCAGGAAAATCCCATGATGGAATGCTACCCCAAGATTTTTCCTTCTACATCGGACTCTGCCAACTTTATTCTTATCGATTTGTTGGCACTACTTCCATATAAACAAAGAGAAACTGCCACATGACCTAAAACAGATACATGCCCACGTGGCTGGCTCATTCTGTTCCCTCTGTTTTTTTTCTTCTGTTTGGCTCATCTTCTTGTTGACCACCTTTTTTTTTTTAATATGAATTATTGTTTGTTTGATCCCTTTCAAACTACCTTTTAATACCATATATATTGGATCGGATCCTGATAGTTCTTACATGCTTCTTACTTGTTGCTAATATAGTTCATATCATCATTCTTGAAAAAAGCTGGTGTTGCAATTTAATGCCTGTGGCATTACCCCTTTTAAGTGTGTGTGTTTTTAATTTCCCAAATTTGTGGTTATCTTACCACTCAGTACTGTCATTTACAATTTTACATGTTATATAGTAAAAAGATGCTGAGATTATATAGAGAAATAGTTAAACAGTTATACGAGGGAAAGGCTGAAAAATCTATCATCATATTGCTAAAGGCTAAGGCTATTGAAGTTGCTTAATTAGATTTCTAATTACATAAAAAAGGGTAGGCCATTATCATTTGATCACTACGAAGATAATTAAGGAATTTTCTTTATGGTGCATAAAGCATAAGCCGAAAGGTATAAGGCGCCATATCCATAAAACAAGGCGCTATAGTAAATATACTCATCTAATCATTAATATAAGACGTGGAGTTGATCTTGATTTTAACTATTTTTTTAAATTATTTTTATTGATATTTTTTCGATAATAATCAAGTAAGTAAGAGAGGCAAAAAAATAATTAAGAAAAATGATTATGGTATTTTAAAAAAATATGTTATATTAACTAATTTAATTAATTTTTTTAATATAATTAAATTAGTTTAATAGGTCTTATATTATCGACTGAAAGAGTAGCATAAAATAAGGAATTTTGAATATCTCCAAGTTATTCAGATCAAAAAATGAATGTCTCTCTGACTTTGTTCTTCGTTATTTAGATGTTCCTTAGATCTGGTACATAAGGCTAACATGAGAATCTAGGGGCCAGTAAGACCCAATAATGTGCATGAAAGAATGTGAATTTAAAACGATGATATTTGAGTATCCTATTGACCAATTGAGATAGATATGAATAATATTATATGAAACGTGCGGACAAAAGAGAGATATGACACAATTTTTATAATTATATAATGGCTGAATTAAAATAATTTTAACCAATAATTTACATAACTTAATTTTCATTTAAATTGTAATCTGATGAGAAATGAACATTGCATATTTTTCTAATAATATGAAATTTTCATTACTAGATTTCATTTTTTTTATTTCACGTGGTTAACTAATAGTAGGTTTTAATTTTCTCTTTAATTCTTGTTTACACTCAGACTAAATTGTCGGAGATGCACCACAAGAGGAAAAAAAGAGAGAAAGAAGATACCTAGAAAACTCAATTATGGGCCAGTTTAACAATTGACAAAGGGAGTATTTTAATATTAAAATATCCACCAATATATACATTTGTGATAATATATGATTTAGATTTAAACTCATTTAAATCTTTATTATATAGTCACGATATCGGATTATTGAATTAAATACTAATTTAATATATAAATTATAATTTAAAAATATTAAATTAAATCATATATATATATCCAATATTTAGATTATTCGGATAAAATAAAATAAATTATTTAATTTATATTATATTTAATTAGATAAATAACCTCCTTAAATATTTTAACCCACCAAGTGCGGATCTGAATCCAACAGAAGAATTAACGACATAAAATTCATCAAGGTAAAAAAAAAAGCCTATGAAATTAAAAATCATTAAGCATATGATTTTTTTTTTGTAAATTTTTACTTCATACAAGTATTAACTTCTTTTTGTTAATACTAATGCTGCTCAAAAGCTTTTAAATTTACTTTCTTTAATTCTTATCTAAATTTTTTAATTATTGTTATTTATTTCTTATATTAATGTTATGGGACCAAGTCTATCATGGCAGAAAGTTAATGGTTCATGAGTAACCCTAAATGATGCCGTTCTCTGTTAAAAGATCCCTTTCTCTTAATTCATTTTAGTTCGTGAGCAACCTTGAATCAAGAATCATGATGAGAGATATTTATTTGAAGTCTTTTCCTGTATCTTTTATGTGAGAATTCAGGCATGTAACGATCTGATTATTTATGTATATGCCAATTTGTCTTCCACATGGTATCATTAGAGTTTGTATTAGTAGCATTTGGCCGAAGGTATAGAAGCATGAAGATATTGAGCTAGCTAACGAATCTAATCAATTCTTGACCTCTTTGACAGCTCCCCTAGGGTCTTCTGATGAGTATTCTCTGCTCCTTTAAAAGCATATTTGCCCTTGGAGGGCTTCTCAACTTCAGATGGCTCCCGGCGATCACTGGAGCTATTAAGGCGATTTACCCTTTAACTAGCCGGGAAGAGGGTAGAACCTCCGTTTCTTTGGGACGATCATATTGTGAATTCTACCGGAATGCATCTTTAAGATATGGATACAAACATCTATAGAGACATGTTTCTATGTAATAAAACCGCAATCTTCGCCAGTATGGGTTGATCCAAAGAACTATTGCCATAATAAGCAACACAGCAGCATAGCATATAGAAAAACTCCAAATGAATGAAGTTAAATCTATGGCAGATTCATCTTCCTCTCTGTCGTTGTTGAGAGAAGTTGGTGGTGGCACAACTTGTTCGGAAGTTGTCCATGTAGCTGATTACCTCCCAGTAAAAGGGCTCTTAATGACTTCACCTTCAGAATCCAATCGGGAATAACTCCAGATAACTTGTTATCCCTCAAATCAAGTATTGATAGATAGTGGCCATATCGTATTAATGTAGGAATGAAACCTGCAAGAAGATGGCCTTGGAGCTGTTGAGATGACATCACTCCCATATTTCAGTTTATATAAATTAATTAAAATAAAAATCACCTTTACCAATATTAATCCAAACAAACTCGAAGCTGCGGCTGCGTCATTCTCATTCTCACATTCTGGCACCAATGTTTACATCTAATTATTGCCTTATTGGCAACAAAAAACTCTTAACTCTTTTTTTACTCACCTTTCTCCAACAAAAAGCGCATTAAGTTTTTTTTTTTGGTAAAATTTTTTTTAGAAAGCGTTGGGCTCAACCACGATAAAAGGGCATGGCGAAATCTTCTATCCTCCTAAGCGATACTAATGTCAGGCAAAATGAGCCGTCTATTACCCTCAAGTGTAAACCTAGACATCCAAAAACTAGGATGTCTTTCCAAACGCCGTGACTGAAATCACAATAAAATAGTTCTCCTCAAAATTCGAATATACTCTAAATAGTTAGTGAGTTAAATTAAGTATTAAATTGAAAAAAAAATTGAACTGTTTTTGGGCCCCACACAAACCCATACAACTGACCTAAAAGCCCAATTTCTAAAACAGAAAAAAGAAATACCAAAAACATTAATGTTATTTACTGAGAATTTTTATGTTTTTCCATTTATAGCCCTACTACATAGGGTTGTATGGCCTACATGGTAGTGGATGCCATTCCGGTGTCCAATAATCCTAACTAAATACTTCAAGCTAGTTTAGGGATCACGTGAATGAGTTTAAGCACAAGTTAAGTTATAAAAAATAAAATATTAATTCATGGTTTTTGGGTCTGGCCTTTACAAGCTTGTTGCAACAAAATACGTAAGCCATTCAAATGAGATCTAGCTAAACTATTAAAAAGGACATCAACAAATATGATAATTACATGGAGTATAAATTTATATTTTATTAATTAAAAAATAATATATATACATATGAAGTATAAATTTATATTTTATTAATTAAAAAATAATACATATACATATGAGTATAATAAAAAATGACCCTATTCACTTTAATTTTTTTTTTGCCATTAAAAATGGTTCTTTTTTACTGTAGTTGAAATTAAAATGTTGTGGAACTTTTTTTTATTGATTGTTTTTTAATGTTGAAATGGCGCAGGAACTGTGTGTGTGTGTTTAGAGAAAATCTGGGGGAATTTTTTTTTTATTGAATTTTTAATGTTGAACAACGGCACAGGAGATGTGTGTGTGTGTTTAGAAATCTGGGAAAATTTAAAAACGTACCTGGGGAGCAAATTTTTCAAAACTATGGTTTTGTTAAACAAAACCATGGTTTTGATCCAAAATTGATTTTGGATCAAAAATGGGTGTTTGGCTAAAAGAAAGGGAAACTATAGTTTGGATTGAAAATTAATTCTCAAACCATCAATCCAAACACACACTAAATAACATGTGCACATAATAAAATTTTAAAAGTGTTCATCAAAATTATATTACTTAATTTTTATATTAATTATAATTAAAATATTTATTTAATTTATATTAAAAGTCAACTAACACTGAAAGGGTAATGTATATCTATATACTCTATATTGATATTTCTAATTGAATTGAATAATAAATCATTATTCAACAACATGAAAGGATGGAAAAAATAGTTTTGTATTTTCTTGTAAGCAAATTTTCTCTCACTCTATATAAAAACGAGAAGGAATTAATTGATGCTTCGAAATTAAACATGTCTAGAATCAATATAGATTCGCCGAAGCCTCTCCTGAGCCATCCCTGACGTTCTTCTTAGATTTAGGGTTGTTCTCTGTTACTTGCACGATTCCTTTGGCCCTGGAGGACTGGGATAACGGAGAGGAGGAGGGCGGTGCCATTTGGGGAATGTGGATGCTCTGGTTTCGAGTCAAAGGGAAAGAGAAGGCGAGATCGACTCGTTCGGGATTGTCGTTTGAGATGACCATTACCTCGTACCAATCCATGGTGAAATCTGCGACGGCGCTTGAGAGTTTTGAAGATGATTCTACGGTTCTAAAACGTTTCCCGAGGTTTGGCAAATTGCATCATCTGTTATTTATAAACAAATCATGCCTTAGAGACAATCTCCCAGAAATTGCCAAGAAAAAAGAATAAAAAAAGAAAAATTAATTATTCTGAAAAAAAAAGACGATAATGAGCACTGAGTTATTAGATTTGCTTAATCTATTTATTAATTAATTGATTAATTATGTATTAATTAATTTTTTAGATAAATTTAAAAAATAAAATTAATTAATTAATTATAATCAAAATAAACTTCTTAAATCATACATTTTATAAATAGAAGGTAATATAATTTTTAAATATTTTATTATATATTATTAAAAATACTTAAATATTGAATATTGCTAAGCTCTTTATACATCAACTTTCATACTTTGATCTATTCTCTCGCTTTGAAGTTATCCTAGACATTTGTTTTTAATTTTAAAATGTTGATAAAGGAAGGAATTTAAAATCATTTACTATTTTTACGATATTCACTATGCATGTTATAAATATATTAAGATTATTTTATTTTAAATGTATCTCTTATCTATTTATCTATCGTTTAAAATTATTTTAAATTCCAATTTTATATTTATATTATTTTATCTTTTTAGTTTATATTGGGTAATTTTAAAATGTGGATAAATTAAAGAATCTAATATCATTTAATATTATTAATATATTCGCCATATATACTATAAATATATTAAGATTATTTATTTTAAATATGTGATGAATGTTTTATAAAGTTTGTAAAAAGTATTGTAGCAAAGAATAAAGAGTAATAAATTAGATATTATATATAGAATTAAAAAAAATATAATTTAATTATTTTTTAGTAGCATTTCATTTCTAACTTAACAACTATATTTTATACAAGCTTAATCTTGTAGAACTAAAGAGGGTAGATTAAACTTATAATCTCACTTCATAATTTATAAGAAAAATACTATCTAAAATTTAATTTAACCATACTTATTTTAAACAATTTTATATTTTAAAATTAGTTCATTAAAAAATCTATATTTTCTTATTTAAATCCTGTATTACTCCTATTATTTATAATTATCCTAAATTTATACCATCGACACAGTCAATTTCGAAGTAATCTTAGAACATGCTCATCATTAGGGTCATAGGGTCATTTCATTGAAGAACACGTCAGAATGGCCCTTCGGGTTTTGTGTATAAATGTCTATTACGAAATACGAGGATCGAATATAGGAAACAGAAGTATTTCTTCTCAGTCATATCTAAATTTTAATTGAGATAAAATTATGATAAATTAGATAGACAACCAAAAATAAAAAAAATATTTTTTTAGTAAGATCTAAAATTTGAATATTTAAAATTGAAAACAAAAATTATCCTGAAAAAGGTATTACGATCCTGACATGTATTTTCTAAATTAAATGACTTTTAACAAAAAAAAAGTGCTAATATATATTCATAAATTATACTATTCATGACTCATTATCAATACTATCTTATTTCAACATTCATTTACTAAATATGAAAACACATAAGCATGTTTATTTCTACAAACAATTGTTTTAGTTAATGGGTAACAAATTAAATTTTAATAATTTTTTTAAAAATTTATTATTATATTAAAAAATTAAAATACACTTAACATCCTAAAATATTTATTAAAATATAATTAATATTATAAAGTATTTAATATCTGAAATTATTAAAAAATGGATCAAGCAACACCCCACACAAACGTCCGTTAGCTAAAGGACCTTAAAAAAACTAGAACAAAAGTCCTCCCTCTTCTCCTTCCCTCCCTCCATAGCCAGTTTGTCACCGTCATCGGAGCTGGTGTCTCCGACCTCATCCAAGCTTGGGAGCTTCACTGGAAATTAATTCAACCGAAGGAAGCTATTGACTGACTATTACCGGAACTATTCATCTTCTTCCCCTCATCAATTAGTCTCTGAACAGCATTCTCAGAATTCCCAGCATCACACCATCAACGGCCTTCCTTGCTGGATCCGGATCCTCTCAGTGCGGCACCCTCCCTCCTCATCTCTCAGAAGCACTCCTCTCCTTTCTTTCTCTTGCTTTGTTCTCTATTTATTTCTTCTCTTAATTAAACAAAATATTTTTAAAAAAAGACGTTTTTTTTTAAAAAAAAGTATCTTCTAAAACACACTTTAAAAAAGTGTTTCTTAAGATTTTTTTTAAAAAATACACTTTTTTTAAAAAAATTAAAAACACTTTTTTACAGTGTTTTTTACAAAACATTTTTTTTATTTTTACTGTGTTTTTAAAAAATATATGTTTTTTTTTATAATTTCGGCAACAGAAAAAAAACAAATAGAAAGGAAAACGGAAGCAAGGCAAAAAGAAAACGGAAGCAAGGCAAAAGCAAGAAGAAGAGTGCTTCTGAGGGATGAGGAGGGAGACTGCTTCTGAGAGGATCTGTTTCCGGGTGCTGCCTCCTCGATTTCCTCCCCTTTAACCTTCTTACCTTCATTCTTCATCTCTCATCAATAGCGTCTCCGACCTCTTCTCCTTTCACCAGATTTTCTCCTGACCAACCCCACGTCTTCTTCCACATGCCCCACCAACTCTTCTCCACCACCTATGCATTAAGCTTCTGGTCTATGATCTGAGGCCACCCCAGAATCGGCACGCCGTGCCATGTCGCTTCCCCCACCGAGTTCCATCCACAATGGCTCATGAACCATCCCACTGATCTCTGACTCAGAATATCACTCTGATCAACCCATTCTTTTATTAACAACCCCTTTGACTTTAGTCTCTTCATCAGCTCCGTTTGCGATTTCTCTTACTTGTTCTCTTGCCATGCTTAGTCTGCTACTGAAGCGCTTGCAGCAAGATGGTTTGCTTCACACCACTTGTGGCACGACTATTTGAACTTCTCGTTGAAGCTCCCAAGCTTGGACGAGGTCGGAGACACCAGTTCCGATGACGGCGACGGACTGGCTATGGAGGGAGGGAAGGATAAGAGAGAGGACTTTTGTTGAAGTTTTTTTCTGAAGGTCCCTTAACTAACGGACGTTTGTGCCGGTGTTGCTTGATTCATTTTTAATAGCCTATGCCCTATGGTGCTAATTTCAACTAAATATTTTAAAATATTAATTATATATGAAAACAATATTTAGTAATACTAGTCACCCCTTAGCCCTTATATTGAATATATATTAAATTAGAATTCTAAATGCACGAGACAATTCTAATTAAAATAATATCTAATAAATATAAATATCTTTTCTAATAAATATTTAAACATTAAATATTGATTTGTCAGGAGGGATTATAAAAAACTCCTCTAAATAAGATAAAAGGCCTTTATCGTATTTATTGAAATTCCATTAAATTTTGAAAGGGGCCTTTTATAAATTGGATGGGAGCAAATTAGGGTTGGTGACTGAGTGAGTAACGGCCTAATGGGCTAAGGGCAACAACCAGCAAAAAGAGGTCTCTACAAAATTTGAAAATCCCAAAGAAAAAAAATACAAAAGCAATTTATATGAACTATTATCTCCGGGATTCCTGCCAGTTTTTCTGACAATGCTATAAGCCTTATGAGCTGCTAATTGGATGAAAAAGAATGAACAAGATTCACAAAATTCAAACTCAGAAGAAAAAAAAAATCTAATAATTTGATCCTTCTTTCGTTGTGAATTTGAAATTGAAAAGGCACAAAAAAGAAAAATAAAAATAAAAAACTACAAAGTTTCCGAAAGGGCTTAACTGTTACAGATCAAGAAGATGCAGAGGAAACTATAATCAGTGGTGAAGAAGGAGGAAGAGGGCGTCTGGTTCTACTCCTTCCTCTGCGCAATCTGGAACCAGAGTTCGCCGGAGATGATGTCGCCGACGATGCTGAATTCGAAGCAGTCACTTTACTATTGTTATTATTATTGGACTCACTGGTTAATGCTTGCTTCTCTCCTTCACAACAGTGCTTATCTTCTATTCTGTGATGCCTCACCTTCGTCGAGTTCAATGTCACCGGAAGCACACAATTGCACAAAAACCCTGCATCTCAGTGAATCGCTAATCATCAACCCCATTATCCACAGTTCCACACCAACAAACCACCAATACTTAACAGAAATTGAAATCTGAGATGGAACAATACCGATTCTAGCAAGACGATTCACCCAATTTGGTATAGGATTTCCTGTGAGTCTGATGCAAGCATCGTTACAGAAATGGTTGCAGTTCTTGGCGATGAGATTATAGGCATTCCCTTTGTACTCTCCGGCGAGCTCTTCCATCAGGCGCCTAACCTCGTCGGCTCCCATATCCGTCTTTCCGATCAGTATCGTCTTCCTGAACGTGAACCCATCGCACCGTCTAGGTTCGCCTTCGAAAATTCCGGTGGTCGAGTACTCGTGAGCTCCGAAAGCGTACTCTACTCCGTGAACTACAGCCAAATAGCAACTCCGAAACACTTTTAGTTTCCTGAGAAATTACAGATCTGAAAATTCAAATTCAAACTGAAAGAGATTTGAACTCGAAGACTAACCTTGAACGCCGGAATGATACACCCCGAGGCCGAACCAGTACGCGTAACCGTTAATGGAAGTCAGATCGTACACATTGAGGTACACCGGCACCGATCCTGAACTGTGTCTCCGGGAGCCTTTCCTGCACAGCATTTTACGACGTCGTTCTATTGGGCTACTTCAACTTCATTTCAAAAAGAAGCTTCACCGATCGATCGCAGAACTTTTGGAAAAGAGAGATGTGGAGTAAGTTTATTTCGCTAAAAGGAAATTAAAATTTAATAATTTTCTTTTTGGCTGAATTGAGAGGGTCTGAATTTCGAAATCAAGGGAGAGAATAAGAAGCTTCTGATAATGGGTTCCACCGGCGGCGGGTGGTGCCGCACCGTCTCTGCAATTTTCAGAGCGTGATGGGCATATATAAAATCCGTTTTTGTACATGAATGGCCTCTTCGAGCGAATTTACGAAAATATCCCAGATTGAGCTGGTCTCCTCCTCAAGCTAAATTATGAATCTCGTGCACTAGAGTCATAAATAATATATATATATATATATATATTGGGGACCCTGTAAATGGATAATAATAATTAAGGATTATTTACAGCTAATTCCCTACAACATTCAAATTTCAAGTGAGGTTTCATTATTTTCAATTGGATTTTGATATTTTATTTGTCATATTTTTTAGAAGGCCCAAAAATGTCATTTGCCCTATAAATAAAGTAATTTTTATTGTGAAAATTTATAAAAAATATCTTATTACAAAATTTAATTTTCAACAACATCTTAAATTTATTTAAAGACCTAATTATAATTTATCTCTAATAAATTAATTGTGTATAACATATTTTTAATTAGGTATAAAATTTACTAAAAAAATTAGATGTTTAGATATTTTATACTATAAATTTTATAACAAAGAATTTTTAATTTTTTTATATTTTATATTATAGTATTAAGTGGATGTAAGATCCAATTTTTTGAAAGAAAAAAGTATGAATTAAAAAATGTCTTGGACTAAGGAAGTAAGGCTTGCTATAATGATGGCGTTGGGTGGGGTTTCTTTATTATAATAAATAAATTAAGGAGTAAGATGTGATTAGTGGAGATATAATAAAAATTTAAAAAACGGGGGGTGGGTGGGGGGCGCGGGGAAGGATGAAAGGTAATGATGATTGAGATGGAGAAAGAGGGTTGGGGTCCACAGTCAAGGAAAGTGGGGTTAATTAAATGTTTAGCATTTGAGATTAGAGAAAAGAGATTGTGATTATGAAGAGAGTGACGTAGTGACTTTGACCACCCAGACAAAAAGCAGTCGTTAAGGGAAGCAAATTAACTAAGCCCTAACTCTTTGTGTTTGTTTTGTGGAGTGGTTCATCTGTGATTGATTATTAGTGATCAGCTGAGGTGGGGTTACCAACGGAGGTTAGTTTGAGTAGTAAACGGCTTGGTATCGTTTAAATAAGATCTCGAGTTCGAGTCTTAGCGTACACAGAAAATCCTCATTGGGAGACTCACCTACCATAGCCAGATGCGCGACGCTGATCGGATCCGGATGTAGTCGGGTAAAACTCTAGTAAACAGGGTGGGCAACTAAAAAAACTCACGTGGGGGTTAAGTAATATTCACACACTAAAATAATATTCCTTCCATATCGTTGATTTAATGATAATTATATCTTAATCTATTTTTCATTTTTTTTTTAAAAAAATGGGTTATAAATATCTGTTTAGAAAGTTACTATGTAAATGACTTTTGAGTACTAAAAGTTTAATTTACAATTAACTTTTCATTATTTGTAACTCTCAAAGTCATATTAGACTAATTGATTTGACTGAAAACTGATCTATAGTTCGGTCCAGATATTTTAGAATTATGGAGATCGTTCCTGAGTTCAACTAAGAAAAAGGTGAGACATATGATTATTTGAATTATATTTGATTATTGGGGAGTACCACTTTATTTTAGTTCTAATCGCGGCGCTTGAGGAAGCATCATAGTTCTTGAGTGCCTAGGTTTACGCTTGAGGATAATAGACGGCTCACCATACTCGATATTAATATCGCTTAGGAAGAAATGAGATTTTATCCTGCCTTTAAATCGTGGGTAAGCCTAATCTTTTCTAAAAAAAATTTTAACAAAAAAAACATTGGGGAAAAGTGAACTAGTCAAAATTAGTTTTTTTTTTAAAAAATAATTAAAAACTCAAAATTATGTTGTTTTGTGTTTTTTATACTGTTATTTTGAGTTTTTTTTTTTTTGGTTGGTCTTCTTTAATGTTAAACATAGATGATATATAGGATTTAAGTTGGGCATGTATGACAATATATGAATAAATATTGTCTAAATTATTTTGTTTGTATGTATTATTTAAACATATTATTTTAATTGAAACTATTCATTGAATTGAGTCAGTACTCTGATCAGTTCAATTTGCAGCGATTTTGACGACAAGATTTAGAAATATATTTGTAACTTATTTTTAATAATTTTTTTGATATGTAAGTATTATTTTTAAATTAATTTTTTAAAATCGTTAAGTGTCATTCTCCTATTTTCATGTAGTTGAAGAATATGACTTCTTTTTTTATTATTCAGAAATGGATTTCTACATTGAAATTGTAAAATATTTTTATCTAATTTATAATTAGGATAAAATCATTAAATGTAATATACATTATATATATTAATATGTGGGATAGAATCAAATAAACTCTAAAACTTGCCCGTCGTGGATATCTTCATTCCGTTTCGACTTCGAGATTTATCCGATTCCGTCATGCCATGGTTCGAACTTAGGATGGTATAGGACTATAGTCTCAAAGACTTTGAAGCTCTTCACTCCTTTCATTTACTCAGAGGGTAAACTACCCTATTTCATCTGATACTAGCCCCTCTAGCCTGAGAGCATCTCGAGTTGAGAAGGGCAAAGAGATTCAGACTCCCAAGAAGATCTCGCCATCAAAGAAGTCAAGGAATTTTGTTTCGACTTCGAGATTCATCCGATTCAAATTTTAATTCCATCATGCCATAGTTCGAGCTTAGGATCGTATGGGAATATAGTCCCGAAGACTGTCTTGATTTGTCTGATACTAGCCCCACCCGCTCTAACGATTGCGTCAGTCAGAGGGCACTAAAATTGAGAAGGACAAAGAAGTTCGGACTCCCCAAAAGACTCCGTTGTCAAAGAAGTCATGGACAGCAATTGCCGAGTCCAAAGACAGAGAGATTGGAGTAAGAGTTTTCAAAGAAGACCCTCGGATAGCCCTCCAAGAGACAAATTCCACTACCGTGAGGTTTGCTTCTTGGGGTTTCTTTCTTGGCCTATGCTATAATTATTCTCTTACTAGTTCTTCTATAAAGCAATAAATTCACACTTATTATTTAAACAAACGGACTCATTTTCATTAGGTGCAGAATTCTTTGAAATTTTCTGAATATCACACTCTTAGTATTAAAACTAGATTCAGACTCCATATGGATGCAAGGGAATATTGAACACGTATGGATGCAAGGGAATATTGAACAAGACATGTCAATGTGTTTAACTTTAATGGTCCATTTAAGATGCATTGGGGATGGATTTGTGTGATGTTTATAGATTTTGTTTATGTTAACTTTTCAGAATTTATAATTTTTTTTATACGGGCACTTTTAAAAAAAGATTGGACTCACTTACGATCTAATAACAGGATAAAATTTCTTTTTTTTCAGACGAAACTAATATCAAACAGGGCGAACCGTCTATTACACTCAAATATAAACTCAGGCACTCGTTATCGTAATTTTTTTTTTGATACAATCAGAATTCGTAATTGTTTCAAATAAGGGTTGTCAGAATCATATTGGACCAATTGGTCCGACCACAAACTAGCTTATAGTTCGGTCCAAACATTTACTAGGACCGTAAAGAAAAGTGAACCAGTAAGAACTGATTTTTCTTTTTAAAAAGTTCACGAGTTATCAATATAATAATAATATGATTTATTATATACTTCTTCTATTTTATTTTATAAGGCTCATTCTAAAAAGTTTTTCTTGTTTTTTAATATAAGATCGTTTGAAAAATATAACGAAATATTTTTTTTCCTAAAATACTTTTCCCCTCGTAAATCCATTCTGCAAGTATCCTTCTCTCTCTTTTCAATATTGTGATTAATATAGATTGAAGTGGTATAATTAAGATTAGTCTTTGAATGTTATAATGTTTTGAAAAATAATACTTCTAACTAATTTTAATCACACATTCTTTAATTTGTGTGATTTGGTTAGAAAGGTTTTATAGAAAACTCTTAATTTTTTTTTAAAAATTACTTCATTCTTTCCTCTCAAAGGAATTTAATTCATGAGTTAGGAAGCTTCAAAATTTTTATTTTTTACTCCAAAAGGGTAAAAGTCCTAAAACAAAACAAAATAAAACAAACGTTGCATAAAATATATGTTTGTAGTTCTAGATCTATTCATGGGTATATTTTTTTTTTGGAAAACATTTAAGAGGTACTTATATTTTCTCTCAATTTTTAATTAAGTATATGTGTTATTTTTATGTATTAAATCTTTTAATTTTTTTTATTAACATTGTTAACATCTATAACTTTATTCTATGAACACTATTAGCATTTGTATAAAAACTAAATTGTATTGATAGATTACAATTAAATTATTTAATTAAAAAATAACATATGTACCAAATGAAAAATTGAAGGAATAAGTACTTCCAAAATAGTTTTCCCCTATTTTTTAATAAAAACATCAATTATATCTAAAATGAAGAAAATAATATAATCAAAGGTTAGACTTATAGAGTTTGTAATTTTAGATCCATTCATGAGTATATTTAGTTTTACCCTAAAAATCATAAAGAACTGTATCCATTTAAATATAATTTTAATAGTTTTTAAGGATTAATATAACGTTTGATTTTTATAATTTATTTTTATTTTAATTTTAATCTATATAATTTTAAAATCATAGATTTAACCCCTTGAATTTTTTTTGTCTAAAAAGCTAGTGTTTATAATTTAATAATAAAAAACTAAATTATATTATTTTTTAAAGGATCAAAATCTATAATTTAAAATAATAAGGATTAAAATTAAAATAAGGACAGACTATAAGAATCATATATTATATTAAATTAATTTTTAATATGAAATTGAACATATTATATATCTCACTACCAATTTTTGTTTGTCATTCATGCTCGTGTGTGTATTATTTGGAAGATTACACTTAATTTGTTTTTTCTAATTCAGTTAAATGTGAATATAATTAAGCGTTTTTTTTTATGAATTATGGAGATTAGGGGGATACTTGAGGTCACATCAGATTCTATCCTAAATAGCAATGGCAGCATATTGTCACGTGGCCATTATCCTCTCCCCATAAAACCGGTTCGTACAGGGTGTGCAGCGCTACGCTTATATAGCCCAGGACCCCTCCACACCTATCCGATGTGGGACTCCAACAGTCACCCATGACATTTTCCCCCACCCAATCCTGTGACGCCCTCGTCACAGTGGGCCCCCTGCCTACCCCACACCTTCGAGGGTCCCCACACCTCGAGGGGCGCTTGGCGGGACATCGGAGTCGGAGCGGGTCGGCTCTGATACCACTTGTCACGTGGCCATTACCCTCTCCCCATAAAACCGGTTCGTACAGAGTGTGCAGCGCCACGCTTATATAGCCCAGGACCCCTCCACACCTATCCGATGTGGGACTCCAACAGTCACCCATGACAATATGCTCTCATAAAACAACAACAATGTGCAGACAACCGGAGACGATAAGGCAGCAGAGCATGGCTAACAACAACGTGACCTCAAGTAAATATGGTAAATATATATTCAATATTTTAAACTAATTTTAGAGATATAATTACTATCTTAAATTAATTTTAAAAGTGTGATCAACACTCTAAAATATTTAAATTTATACAATTTTATCCTTTTAATAGTATAAACATATATTTCTGTTTGATCTATGTCACGTAAGTTTTTTATTTGAACTTGTTATATTTAAAAAGTCATATGTGTCATATTATTTAAAAAAAATATTAAATAAACCTTAAAATTGACATTATAAAAAATTTATATGTGAAGATTGAGAAATTCTATAGTTTATTAGTGCAACTTATTAAAACAATATTACACATGTGATATTTTAAAAAATAATGTATCAAAATAAAAAGTTTATGTGCCTTGTATCAAATAAAAAATTGTGTTTTTGTTAGCGAAGGGGTAAAATTATAATAATTTAAATACTTTAAGGTATTAATTACACATTTAAATATTTTAGGATACTGATTGCACTTTTAAAATTAATTCAAAGTGCTGATTGTATATTTACCCTATTAAATATATAAATTATATTAGAATTTAATTCATTATTTAATATCTTATTTATTGCAAGATTGTTAATTGAGTGGAAAAAATAAGCAACATTTTCTAAAGGTGCACTAAATAATCTTGCAATAAATAAGATTTAATTACATAATTTATTTCTAGGATAATCTAAAATTTTAACAAATTTTTTTTGCGTCATGAGTACCTGGCACTTTAAAGTTTTGAAGGGTGCTAATTTATAGATAAACTTTACAAAAAGAAACAATAATCCTATTTCTGTTTACTTTGACGACGTTGACCGTTTGTAAGATAGAGAGGAAAAACTTTTTGACCTTAAAGAGTGACGTGGCCAGGTGTAAATGCTGATGTGGTGTCCAGGTCAACATGTTACCCTCTCTCCTTCAGGTCTCCGCATTTGCATCTCATGCGGTTCCCAAGTTCTTCCTGCTTCTTCCTCTTCCTCTCTCTCCCCGTTCTCCGTGAGAGCTTACCCAGAATGTCTCAACGATTTCAAACAAATTTTCAAATAATTAACAACCTTCTTTGGGTAAATACATAAAGTAGATTCATCAGGCCTCAACTTTTGAAGGCAATATTATCTCAAATAATTTCAAATGATCAGAAAAAATCAATATATATATATATATATATATATATATATATGCGCACACAAGCACAAAAGCTTAGCTTTTCAACATAGATGATCATACACCAAGAGAGCTCATATTTTCTATCAAACTAAAGCAAGAAAAGAAAGAACTACAAAGAGGGGCCCTATTTTTATACAGGCAAACTTGTGGGCCAAACAAAACCCAACAACAACTATCACTGACTTGTAGCCTATAGGATGCAAATTGATCATTTTGTTTTTTATTCATGCAAACTGATCATATTCCTCTTAAACTAAACAAACCCCCTAGCAGAAACTGGTTCAACTCATTTTACTATAAAATGGGATAAACTTGAATTAGATTTGGTGGACTGCATAATTAGCCCTTAACCCGAAAATTTATTTTTTAAATTTTATTAATATTATTATTTATTTTATTTAGATATTATTTTATATATTACTATTTTCAAAAACTAGTAAAGATAATTATTTATTTGTTGATATGTGTTGACATATTGTAATTTATTAATATTATGTTATTAATATTTAATTTAAATTTATAGTTATAAAATTTGATATTTTTTTTAAAAAAATATAATTTTTAAAAAGTATAATATTAGTAATTTTTTGATTATACTAATATAGTATTAAGAATTTTTTATTAATATTTTAAAAATTTAAAAATAATTTTTTAAAAAATATTAAAAAATATTTTTTTTTAAAAAAAGGTAACTGGCTAGCTAAGAGCTTAGGTCGACTTTTAGACAGCCTATTTTGTGATAGGGTATACAACCTACTAGTTGTAACGATCTGACCCATTTTCTCACATATGCCTATGCCCTAATAAAAATGAGCAAAAGCTCACACAAATAGAACTTCAACTTTGTGTCTGTGCTTCGATGTTTTAGTTAACGAGAGCATTATAAACACTGTATCTAGATTTGATATGTTTTGTTTTATAAATTTTCTTGTAAGTTGGTGTTGCTGTATGCTGGTATCAGATGAGTGCTGCTATTTAAAACGTGACTGTCTTTATGTATTTATCATTTTTTTTCCTAAATATAATTGATGATTTTATAAAACCAAAAAATAATTTCAAGAAGATAGATTCAAACTCAAACTTTTATTAGTGAGGTGATAATTTTAATCTAAATCTATTAACCATTTTTTGACACCGCACACCCCATGTGATAGCAAAAGGTTTTGAATTCTCCATCTTTTGAAAACTTGACAAACAAAAAAGCCTTGTTTTTTTTATTTACAGTGCCCAAGATTGCATAGATATTTTGAAAATAATTGTTTAAAAATTTAAAGACTAGATATTTGAAATACACAAACACGGATTACATTCATTCAATATTTTTTTTATCAAATTAAAGTGCTTGATTACTTTCATTTTTTTTATCATAGATTAATTTTTTTATTCCAATTATGTTCGAGAGAAATGAATGTAATGATTGATAAGAAAACTAACCAAATATATGATCATATGAAACAAGATAGAAAGTGATCTTATTTTTCTTAAAGTTGTATAAGAAGGAAATGAATTATCATTTAAATGTGCGGATTTAAAAAAAAAAAGTCTTTTTCAATATTATTTTTATTTGATTTCCAACTAAAATAAAATTACTGTCAAGTTTCTTTCTCTTGGGAATTTCTGGGGTTTTGGGTTCAGACCATAAACCCTTGCCCTTCAACAATCCCAATTCCCAACTTTCTTTGCAATTTGCATTCTACACTGTGAGAAACCTGCTTTCGTCAATGGATCGTCTTTCCCGTTCCCTCAGAAAAACCCTCGTCCAGTTACTTCCCCATCAACGACGTGGTTTATCATTCCCGCCTTGCACAGCTAGAAACAAAGTCGCCATTCACAATCCCATGTTTTGTTTTCGAAGTACTTACTCTTACATCTCCGAGATGCGCAAATCAGCTTTCGAAGGAAACATCCTTAGATGCCTCCGAAATGAGATTCAGTACGAGCTCGAACACTCTCCTCCAAAGCAGGTTTATTCCTTTCCCGTTTTACTTTTTATAATTACCATTACATTGTCTATGATTGACTGTTACTCATTCTTAATTCGCGATTTTATGGTCGCTTGGGTGTTAATGGATTTTGATCAAAGACAAAAGGGTCATTGGAATTTGCTTTCCAATTGAGAGAACGCTGAATAAGAAAAGAACTTTAAACAATTTGATTTCCGAAGGGCTGCTTTGAATTTAGAGTTTGGGAGATGAAATCATTTTCTATTTGTTGTTGCTTTAAGCTCTGGATTGTTGTGTTGGGAATTAACAAACAATATTCCATTTCTTTATGCAACGGGTGGCTAAGTTCTAACTTATTAAAATTTCAGCTTTTATTTTGTCTTCATTTCTGTTAGCCATTAGGCTTGCTTCGGGGAAATTCGTTAAATCTATTCTTATATTTTTGGCAAGTTACACAAAACACATCTCTTCCTTTGATCAGTTGTTTGTCCAGAAAGACTTGATCTTCCTTTTCCTTTGTATGTCTGATGGATTTTGATTTAGAGGAAAAGGTTATTTTATTTAGAGAATGTTGGAGAAGAAAAGAAATCAAATATACGAACCCTGAAAAGCTTCTTTGATATTGGAATTTGGTGAGGAAAGTATTTTCTATTTCGTTGTTGCTAATGCGCTGAATGTCACGATGGAAATCAGAAATTTTAGTTTCTAGATTAATGTAAGGGGTGACAAGTTTCCAATTAATGAAGTTTCACATTTTGTGCTCTCTATATCTAACATTATCTTAGCAATTATGTATGGTTTCGGGTAATTTATTACCTTTCTTCTATCAGATTTGGGGAGTCTAAACAAAACATATCACTTCCCGTTCATGACTTTCGTTCCCAGAAATATCTAATCTTTGTCCTTTTGCATGTGGGATCATTCGGGCTGTTAATGTTTTGTAGCCTGTTACAAAGTTTGGCTCATTTATGGTTGACGATCGACCTGGCGAACAATGGATTAGATTGAAGAGCAAATTTGGGGATGAAGACATTAAAGTTGAAGTCAGCACATTTGATGGGGCAGTTCCTAGTCCAAATTCAGGTGGTGCTGGAGCAGCCAAAGAGGAAGATATACAGCTTCACGTTACATTCATTGTCAACATATCTAAGGGAGACAGCGGTAACGACTTGGAAATCATGTGTTCTGCTTGGCCAGATACTATAGAGATCAAAAGGCTGTTTGTACGTGCAAGTGATAATTATAAGCTAACTCAGCCATATGCTGGTCCCCAATTCAAGTGGGTTTTATTTACTCTGTTCCACTCCTGCTTTTTCACTTAAAACATTTTACACGATAGCTGAGTTGGAATTCTATTAATATACCTTGTTCTATTGGTTCTTGACAGGGAATTGGATGATGCATTGCAAGATAGCCTTTATGAGTTCTTGGAAGCTAGGGGTATAAATGATGAACTTGCTGTTTTCTTGCATGAATACATGAAAAACAAGAATAAAATGGAGCTCCTAAGATGGATGGAGTCTGTTAAGTATTTCATTGAAAAGAAATAAAGGTTAAGGGATTGGATTTTTTTACCCTCTTAAGATGAAATAGACCATTGGATCATATGTAGTTTGGTATCAGGCTAACAAAGCCTGCTCTGGCATGCATTTTCTTTTTTAATTTGACCATACTTTCTTTCAATAGTTGTGTGGTGTAATTTCTTCCAACAGGGGAAGGCCCTATGGTAACTGGCGTTTTTGCTGCATCCATTCATTGTCCTCCCACCCTTCTTTCCCAAAAAAACGGGGATTACAACAGTGAACCACTATATCTTTCTTCAAGAGTTATTTTCCTAATTTCAGAAATGTTGCAATTTACCAATACAGAGAAATAATGCATGCTCATTCACTTTTATAATTTTGATATTTAGTATGGATTTGCATCCTTTCAAATTTTCTCCAACCTGCAATCTTAATTTGGTATAGAGATGGACAAGAAGCACGTGGGGTCCCTCTTTCAAGTAAAAAATTTAGGGAGAATCAGTGTGAGGTCTCAAGAAAGAAATATAATTATTAAAAAGTCATACAATAAGGGAGTAGTATGCTATGCCTATAACAAGTTTCGATTCAGTAAATGACAATAGGTCATAATTGCTAACTTATTTTAGAACTTTTTAGTGATTATAATTTTTTTTTAGATCTTATAGTGATTCTCCTTAAAATTTATTACTCAAATGGGCCTTATGTATGTTTGTGTTTATTTTTCCTAGAAGTGGCACTCTTAGTTTGAGAGAGAAATTGAGAGAGGATGCATTTTCTAGAATAAGTGGTGACAGTTGATTATTGATGAATAGTAGGCTGGTAGATAATAGTCAATCGCTAAATTATGAAGGCAGTTTAACTTATGTTTTGGGCAGCATGTTGTTAGATATCTTCTTAAAGGTGTATGAGTGGTTTCAGTTTGTTCTGAAAATTGATGGCCGATATTACTCGTATTTTTTCAACTGTCATTTTCCCCTTCATGTGCTGTATCAAACAAACCTCTGTTTTGCAGTATGAGTTCTTAAACTTTACATGTATCACTCACATTTGTTCTGGACCCCTTTTCTGATCTTCCAGATAAACATATTTTGAAATCTTTGGATTATGTTGTCTCTTGTTCTCTTAGAATTATTTATAGGTCTTTAAGCTTGAATTGATCCTATAGGTTTACAAGACCTAGGTGCAATGTTACACTCGTGAACTTGTTATTTAGAAGAATGATTGCTTTGTGTCTAATAATGTGAATTAGTGGATAATGACATTAGTTTAGTTTAATGTAAGCAAGTCCACTATTGAAATCTTGAATCTGATTCTCTGCTAACGTGACAAATGATCCACAACTTCTAATAATTTCATACATAAATCTGCAGACTTTATTTCGCATGTATTTGCCTTTACATATTCCAGGCTCTACAAATTTATTGTATTACTTTGAACAAATTGTAATATCAAGTATAATCCCGTGTAGCGCCCTATATGGGGTGAAAACTGAAAAGTAAAACTACTGTAAAAATTTTTTTTCAGTGAAAATAAAAAGTTTTGAAAGTATAACTGCTTCTGGTCTTAATTTATAAGAGCTAGTTAATTTTTTTTAGATATATTAATAAAATCAAACAAACTAATTAATAATAACTAATATAAAAGTTAATTAACTAATTTGAATAAATTAAAAAGTATATAATATGAATTTATATTAATAGGTTATATTTAGTTAGAATTAATTAATTTATTTAATTTTTTTAGTATATCTAAAAAAAATTAACTAATTTTTATAATTAAGATAGAAAGGAATAATAAAAAATACGTTCTTCTAATAGTGTGATATATATCTATTTTAGAAGGATATACACTAATAGCCTGTTAGTACTCGCGGTTTGAGTCACAAGGTCACTTGCATATAATAATATTAGTTAAGGGTTAATGGCATGTGGGAATTCTGTTTTCGACTCTATTCACACACACTTAGTTTAATGTTAACAAAGGGTCTATTAAATTAAAATTTGGGAAAATGGGGGAAAAGTGCCCTGTTAAAAATTTTATTGGTGAGGATGATATGATAATTTTTTGTATACAAAAAGCAGAAAGTATTGGTAGTTTGTAAATTTAAACTTCCTCATACAGTGTATAACTACTATATAATTTTCTTCTTGGTACAAAAAGGGTACTGTAGTGATGAACATATGTTTTTCTAATAGTATTGGTTAGGTGTGAATGGCATGTGTGAATTCCTCTTTCAACTCTATCCACCTGTCAAACTCATAAAATTGAAGTGTCAGGCAAGGTTACACAGACAGAAAGATTAGATGTTAAGAAATCTTGAAATGGATTAAACTGTTGTATAACAAGTCACTGCAAATCTCTTATCCAATTATTATTAACATATATTGATCTCATGCAGTCCAATTTTGCCTAAAAAAGTTTTCGTATAAAAGCTATAGGTATCCATAAGTTGTTTATAAATTTTGTTTTGGACGTATTAAAAAATAAATAAAATTGTCTTAACTATTAAAAATACTAACATTAACTATTAATACTTTGAGGGTTAGATGTGACATTACCCTTTTTTTGATATTTATTGGGTGATATTGGTAAAAAAAAATGCTTCTAGATAGAAAACTTATGCAGCAAAATTGGACCTTTAGCCTTCCCTTTTAGCTTTGAATATAGGAATGTTAAAAAAAGACTTCAACGGCCAAAAAACAGTGGCACCAGAGAAAGAAGTGAAGAAAATAGGAAACAGCAAAAGTACAGTGTCACTAGCCTAACTGAGATGTCATATCCCATCCTTTTGTTTTAAGACAGATGACAGACAATCTCTTCCTTTTGATTATCATAAGATCTTTCAGAGGAAGATGCAGCAATTCTTGCTTCAAAATTTCGCCCAATCTCAGCAGAATGATGGCTCCACAATGCTTTGATTGGTGCATTTAGAGCTTTCTTTCTTTCTTCATTAAGATGCAAGACAAAAGATTCCCCCACACCCCAACACACAAATATTTTAATGTAAGAATGGTGAGGACTGAGGCTTGCCACCACAAGTAAAATAGACAACCCAACTGAAGTGCTACATTTGTAAACAACAAAGTCTATATCCCACTGTCGCTTCAGCTTCTCTGTCGTCGTTGTTGTTGTTAAGTGTGAGATTACTATGATCATTAGTTGCCATAATAACTAGATTTTCAGTTACTTTCCCTTCTTAATTTCCTTTCACAGTATTTATGCTTCATGATTAGCATGAGATTATGGAGCTTGTAAACATCAGGCAGATATGGACCTACCCAATTTGTGGGGTTCTTTCTAAGATATTTTCTAGGTAAGAAATCAAGGTAATCAAGACTAAAGACTCAGATTTAACCCCTTTGTATTATAAGTTTATTTTAATTAATTCTCACGTACTAAAGAATATTAATTAATTGATAAAATATGCCTTGAATTAATAAAATTTTCTAAATTTAACTTTATTTTCTCTCTACATTTACATATCATTCTTATCTCTCTCTCATTTTTGTCTCTTTATAATAAGAATTAAATATGGGTAAAATTAAAAAAACAGTTATTAATAACTTTTATGTAGACTTATATTTAGGATAAAAAATTTCTCTTCCAACTAGATTTATAATAAAAATTAGAGTTGTGTATGTATATATTTCTTTAAAAAAATCCTATAAAAATACTATTTAAATTTTAAAATACTAAGTCAATTTTGTTTCTTACATTTTAATAGTTATTAACTATGCCAAAGACTATTTGGTCTAGTGGCACATCTACACTTGGTGGGACCAAGTCTGGGCCTCGATTCATACCTTCATTAGGCTATATGTATGCCTGCCATCCAAATTCAAATGACTACATTTGATAAAGAAAGAATTGTAGGAATTTTTGATCTAAAATTTTGAAATTCCAGTGATATTTTTGTGAGATTTTTTATATTTTGATTTTAAGCTGATGTGATAGCAGAGCTGAGTGTCATTGTTTGGCTTTCTTTCACATGGCTTGCCTCAGTCACCTACTTCTTTTGATCCCAATAGAGATGGTCTATTTGTCCAACTGCAGGTGGATCAAAGAAAGTATGGAGCCATATATTGTGACAATCACAACCATTAAATATTTTTAGTACGTTTGGTGGACCAACCTTTGGATAATAATAAGAATAATAAATTTACAAAGAAATGATAAAATCACTAGCATCCAAAATTCTAAACAGTGTGGGCCTCTGTCACCCAAAACGTGAGACAGATATACCTTTGATTCAAACAGTCTTAGGTTGACATCAAGAGTACTGTCATATATTTCTGAAATCCAAACAATCACATACCCTCCTTGGGATATCTTTCTTTTTTCTCTTGGAGAGAGAAGAAAGAAACTGCAAAAGCTATTATCAAAGTTCTCATTTTTCTGAGTGGATGCTAGCTTGATCCATGGCTAAAAGAGAAGAAAAAATAAACAGTGAAGTGGATTAAAATCCAAACTTTAAACAGCTAAAGGCTATGAAGAATTCTCTTAAATTTTCTTTTATCAGGTGAGGTGCATATAATTTTTGAAGTTAAATTGGTTATGATAATCAAAAGCTATCAAACTTCTGAATGAATCCATGAGTAATGCCAAGTAAACAGCTCTGATATAAGTTGCCAAAATGCATTTACAGCTGCTGAAAGTAAAGATACATATGGAAGAAGAAAAGAAAACAAAGGGAATAAAGGTAGGAATTAAGCTCTTGGTCAATAGAGAAAAGGTCACAATTGGAGTAGGACTACTACTGTTACTTTAGAGTTTGAGGGACAAGTCAAGCTTCTGCAACTCTTCTTGTTTAGATTTTACATGAGTAACACTTCCCAACCAGTAAGCTCCAATTCCCTCTTTCACCACCATATTTGGAGAAAACTTAGCTAACCTTGAAACCCCACCGGAAAAGGAAGCTTCGGTTTTTTCATCTCCCATATGAACTTTTCCAGAAGGAAGCTTCCCAATTGCTGCTTGTGAATCTAAAGGCAGCCTCCACCAGGAATTTTGACCATGGAAACGCGGTAAACCGAGAATGGGAGCTTGATGAGAGGGCTTGTGAATCATAGAATGTGCTTGAATCCCAAGTGATTTGTTGTTGTTATATGAGCCATGCAAGGGAAGAGAAGCCATGCTAGTGTACCTCTGTCCAAATTCTACTGAAACTGACGCAGCTCCAACTTTATGCCCTCTTTTGGCCAGAGTCCTCTCACGCTTGTGTGCATTCTGGTGTCCTCCAAGGGCCTGTGAACTATAAAATTTCCTCTGGCAGTAGTTGCATGAGAAAATCCTCGGTTCCAAGTCATGAGAAGAAGATTCTGAGGAGTTTAAGGATGACTTGGCATGATCAAAACAATTGATGAGGTTGAGTTCCGGCTTTGATCCATCCGCTGATTCCTCATTAGAGAGATTTAGATTCAGCTGAACATGTGGGTGTGTTTGATAATCTTTTTTTTGTGTGTCTCTCTCCATTGTGGGGGGTTTTGGGCATGCTGCTGGTGATGGTGGAGCATCTGAAGAAAATGAGATGAAGTTCAAATTTTCAGATGAACATGATGGTGGCTCTGATCTTTGAAGAAGTTCCATATGAGAAGAAATTTATGCCAAAGCCACCTTTTTATGGGCAATGAAGTTTGGTTTAACAGCAAGAAAGATGGGGTTTGTGTATGATCTAACAACAATAAGTGCTCTATGCTGCTACTGTGAAAGTAGCCATCACTATTTTACAGTTACAAGGTCTTAATATAGCAAGACCTAAAAAATAAGACATCCCTTAGCGTCTATAATATATATATATATATATATAGAGAGAGAGAGAGAGAGAGAGAGCAATTTGATTGGAACTTATGAGGAAAACCCATGTACAACTTTTGTTAGAGCATACCCCATTAAATGTTTTTTCTAACTTTTTATTTGTCATCCCACTTGTCTCTTTACATTCCTCGTCTTGGAGCCGGCCTTTTTTTCAATCGTTATATTCATGTCTATATAGTTCTATGATAGGGGCTAGAAAAAAAAAATCCAAGATAAGATATAACTTACTTTTGAATTTTAGAATAATATTATAAGTTTTTGTTGAATGGACTTGTCTTATAAAAGGTGTGGTACTCTTAATTTCTTAAGCCAGTTGGTGGATTTGCAGTATCTTCACAGAAACTCTTCTGTCCTTTTCCTGAATAATAATGGTTTGTGTATCCCATCATCATAATAGATTTAAATTTATTTCTCCTTCTCTCCTTAAATTAATTTGTATATTATTATTATTATTATTAAAGCTCTATATCAATGATTGATTCAGTTAGTAAATAGTTATCTTATAACACATAAAATTATAAATTTAAATTTTACTCTTAATATAGAAAATTTTTTATAAGCCCTTTTTGAGTTTGAAAATATATTCCAATCCTAATAAATTTTAGTACACAATCTAAATTTTTTGGTAGGAAAAAGAAGAGTTCTATACCATGAGGTACTCAACTAGATAGCTACAGCACCTTGAATTTTTAGGTTCCTACCCCACCATTATAGGCTTGAGAGACATCAACTAGTTTCCTCTTGTTTCTGTCTGAATAATAATTAGGAGGCGTGATCCATTTTTCTATAACATGACAAACATAAATATTATGATACAAAGCAATAATGGCAGCTTGGATATTACCTGATCTTCCATACTTATTACACATGATTTCATACCCTATTATTTATTTAATATATGCACTAAAAATAATCTCTTAATTATAATACTCCCCTAGACATAAATATAAGAATTAGATAAAAAATATATTTTAATTCTAATTGTAAGACATAAATCTACTTTGTCTCCTAATATCATAATATTTTCTCTAAAATACCCTTATATGATTATATATGTTAAGAAAATTTATATTAAGGGTAGTTTAAATACACATAATTAAAAGGGATATTTTAGAAAAACTAATACATAATCATTACAAATAACTAACTTAATTAATTTCTTTAATTTATCAAAATTAATTTAGTGGATTTTGTATTAAAGACCGGGCTAATAATAATTTAGGGAAGAAAGTAATTTAAATCACACACTTCATGATATATTCTGGTCAAGTTGTGCCAAAAACAGGTCTTTGTCATCAGCTTTGTTCATCAGAAGAGATCGAGTTAAAAACCCTCCTTAAAGTACCTGTAGTTACCTATGTGTTTTTTCTCACATTAAATCCTTCAATTTTATTATGTTAATACCGTTATATCTTATAATTTTATTTTATTAATATTATTAGTTCCTATATAAAAGCTAATTGTCCTAACAGAATGAAATTAAAAAATTTAATAGGAAGAGAAAAAAAATACTCAAATACTAAATTAAAAATTAAAAAAAAACTAAAAATTATTCAAGAATAGTTTTCCCAGAAAGATTACTCAAGATTTTTTGGCAAAATAGCTCACTAGTGTTCAAATACTTGACATCTCTGGAACATTTCAGAACTAAACTGAAGATTAACAGTTTCTTTGATATTTGGAATAAAGTGTGCTTTTTTTCCCCTTTCTTTTTTGCTTCAACTGTTCCATGTTACCATAGGCATAAGTGCTAAGTGCTAAACTGTAATTTTAAAAGGACTTCTGACTTAAGTTTTAATTTAGAGAAATTTTAAAATAAACAGTCATATTTGTTCTAAAGGGCTTCTGGACTAAATCATGGTTTCAAATAAGCTGGTCAGAGTAGCTTTTGGAACAGTAAAACCCTTTTTAATTACTCAATTACTATTTTTTATTTACTTTTTTTACATACTCTCCTCTATCTTTTTACTATCTCTCCTCTCTCTTCTATCTTTTTTATCCTCTCTCATCTCTCATACATACTATTTTTAGTAATTTTATAATTACAAAATCCTTTTTTATAACAACTATTTAAATACCTATTTATCTAAAATTATTTTTTTTCTATAATTTTTTTTAAAAACTATCTTTTATAAGCTGTCTAAAAATTTAATTTTTTATAAATTTTTTTAAAATTTTATCCAAATATTTTGTTGCTTTAGAGACTTCCTGGTTGATATGACATCATGAACTAGGTAAGGTCACTACTCACAAATACGATATCAGGCTACCTTTTTCATTTGTTGTGTATTGATTTTTTCTTTCGCGATTCTCAAAAAATGTTTCTGATTGATGATAAAAATGTTTCTGTTGTTGTAGCACTTGATGATAATCCAAACCTATTCTAGGAATTTCAGAAGGCAATTTGATGTCCTTTGTTCCACTTGAAAGGACAAAGGAAAGAAAGAAAAGAAAACCGAAAAGCATGAATGAAATGAACAATTTTCATTCAGCCAACCTCTTTAACTTTCTTCCCTGACGAGGGCTCCACTTGTCATTCATATTCTTTTATTATATTCCCATTATGCTTCTTCCTGGCCACACACAGTACGTGGAATGACTTCATGTAGAAGTTGAAGTTCGCGTATTGAAATCCTAAAAACAGTTTTTCTATGTAAGGATAAGATTATGTATATATTTATTTTCTCAAACCTCACCTCACCTTGACAGGAGCATTGTGTTTTGGGCAACCATTATTTATGGGGATAAAAATAGCCTAATAAGATTACTGTCATATGACCTAGAAGTTATAGGGCATGTTTAGTTTTGTTTCAAACCATGGTTTGAAAAGGGTTTATAGTCCAAACTTTGGTTTGAAATTTTTTTAAAACAAACAGTCATATTTGTCCATAAGTACTTTTGGATAAAATCAAGGTTTTGAATAAACTATTGAAACTAACTTTTGGAACAGTAAAAGAGCTTATGGATTATCTAATTACTATTTTACCCCTATTTTTTTTACACTCTCTCTCCACTCTCCTACTTTTTCTTACACCCTCTCTCCCATCTCTTCTATTTTCTCTACCTCTCTCCTCTCTCTTACTTTTAATCAAATTATACCCTTTTTGGTAATTTACCAATATAAAAAGTCATTCTAAAAATAATGATCTAAACATTTATTTATTCATAACCATTTTTTTTATAAACTCTTCTCTAAAAGCCCTTTTTCATAAGCTATCCATAAATTCTTTTTTTTATAAATCCTTTTTTAAAATCCTATCCAACAGGCCCATAGATTTAAATCTTAAAAAGTGAAAACAATTTCTCCACTTGTAAAGAAAAGCTATGTACAAAGTCCTTCCCTAGACCCCAAAGCCTTATTCTCTTAGCTACACTTATTAATTCCT
This sequence comes from Leucaena leucocephala, assembly GCA_037074615.1. Taxonomy (NCBI): domain Eukaryota; kingdom Viridiplantae; phylum Streptophyta; class Magnoliopsida; order Fabales; family Fabaceae; genus Leucaena; species Leucaena leucocephala. Next base: position 20,366,892 of record CM073556.1, on the reverse strand, counting down.
AAAGCATATACTTTGTCCTGTTTTGGATTAATAGGGTACATAGGAGTAAGGAGTAAAAACAAGACTTTAGGGACTGAATTAATGAAGTAGAAGGAAGAATTATAAAAACCAAAGAGAGAGAGTTGGCATAATATATCATTGAGGGGACAAAAAATCATGTGTCCTTTGCTATTAATTGTTTCCTTCTATCATAGTTTGTTAGCTAGATTTAGGTGAGAGAGAGTTGAATTTTTTTCATGGCAAATTATTGTTAGGTAAGCTTCCACAATTAATTATAAACCCTAAAACTGTTTTAGCTTTTGTCTCCTACCACATCTTCATCTCAAGTTTAGCCACAAATCAGGCAACAATACTCAATTAATATTGATTCCTAAGAAAAATATTTCTAATTATACCATAATATACCCAAAAGCAAATAATAATAATAATAATGGTGCGTTGTCCAATTTCCAACCTTTCACTTTCCACTGAGGTTGGAGCCCTTTTCTCCTGCAACCTCATATATATATATATATGTGTGTGTGTGTGTGTGTGTGTGTCACAACAACCACACAATGTGCTGGACACAAGCGACTGAAAAATGGTTCTGTCACACCCATAAGCAAAAGAAGAAATCTGTGACACATTTGATGGATAAGTGATAACTTTAAATTTCTCTCTCTGTTGTCGCTTGTGTTCGTTCCCGTTGGCTTAGGATTAAAACCAAAGAAAGTGACAAGAACATGGCATCTTGTGTCTGCCTCAAATTCACGCAGTTATAATCATTCACTGTACTATGAACAGATTCAGATTCAGAAGAAGAATATATGGGAAAACCCACAAGTACTAATAATAATAATCAGAGAAGGTGGTGGCGTAAGACATCATCTTTCAAATTCCATTAATAGATATTTAGATTCAATAAAACTGCCATTATTATTTTATGCCGTGTTTTCTTTTCTTCTTTTTATTAAAGTCGATTTATATATTCCTGCAACTACTATAGTGCAGTAATCTGTAAAGGGCCAACCTCTATTTTTACTGTACAAAAGGATATTGAGACCTCATTGGATTGATTAACCTGACAAGTTAAAAGGTTTCAACTTTAAATAGTTATATAGAAAGCTATACTACCTAGTTCAGCTTTGTACAATAACGTAAGAAAAATTAATTTTTTAATTCTTATCATTTTGACTAATCAATTATAGCTTAATCTTTAATCTTTGACTTGGTATAACTTAATCATTATAATTTTGACTTAATTAAAACGTTTTTGAACTCTTTTTAATGCAGCTCTATCTTTATATAACTATTTAAAATTTTAATCTCTAATAAGCTTATGTCATATATAATTTTTTTTAAACAAATATAGGAATTAATATTTTAAATAGTTAAATTATAGAGAATGAATTATAGCTAAGTCAAAAATTAAAATTATAGGGATTAAATTATATCTAGTTAAAGTTTAAAAGTTGAGTTATAACTAATTGAGTTAAGATTATAAGAACTGAAATATTAATTTTCTCAACAATGTATATATGAATGGGAGGCTTTTTCTCTCAATTTCCTGCGGATATTAAGCCACAATAGATTTGGCTTCCTTTATATATTGAATTCATTTCAGCTCTAAAGTTAAGAATTAATGGAACTCCTTTTATTATGATTCCCCTATATATGAGTGACACTTGGAGTTTTTTAGTGTTATATTTTGTGGGGTGTGATATGAATATGAATATGTGCTATATTTTGACTTGAATAAGATTCATGTGCAAGCATTAGCCTTTATCTTTATGGGTTCCTTTTTTGGTGCAGATAATTACACTAATGACCAGCACTTAATTAGTGGCAAAGGCAAACCCTTTTAGTTATTCTTTGGAACGAATTAAAACCTTCAAATTCTACAGTTTTAATGACGTCTGCGATGCAAGCAGATTAGATTAGATTAGACTAGGCTTCTTTTGGTGAAAATATTGGTTTATGAAATATTAAATAAATATAAAATTGGAAGCATATATATTAATTAGTCTTTGAGAAACTTTGCTTACTGGGATCTTGTCTGTTTGCCATATCATCTAATGTATTATAATCCCTAGCTGGTGTCTGATCATTGTGTGGCAACCATAAACAAAGGATTAATAAATGAAAAAAATATTATTTTATTCTATTTTTTAGTCCATTTGGTCGTGTATTAATTGTATATATATGCACACTGATTAAGTGAAACAATCAATCTTAAAACCATATAAAAATTAAAAATAAAAATAAAAAGATGAATCAATCTATCATTATAATAATGGTATGTTGAGCTCCATAATCTTCATTTCAAAGGCATATAGATAACATGAAGCTTTTTGAATTTGTTCAAAACACATTCTGATTTTAGAGATATTCTTTTATAGTTTATAGATAAAGATAAAAGCATTGTGTACACAAAAAGTGAATAAAAACCAATCCTGAATGAACGTGGCAAGCATTTTCTTTTTCTTTTTTTTTATACGACAATCTGATTGAGTCAAATTCGAGTACTATTGAGCTTAATTAGAGTTAACTCTTTTAAAAAAAAAATTTGTATTCACATAGAACTCAAATATTTGAACCAACACGGATTTGGTGTGGCAAGCATTTTCTATGGGAAAAGAGAATACATAGGAAGAGATATTAGAACATTTTGATTTTTGAGAAGAATGATGCAACATATCTCTGTCAAATATTGATCCTGCATGTGAGGAAGTGTGTGAAAAAGATTGATTTGTGTGTATAAAACATAAAAATGGTCAGAAAAGGTAGTGATTGTATTATTAAAGGCTATAGTGATGCATAATTAACAATGAATATTTGATATTTGATAAACTCAAAGTTATTCACCGTTCACTTCATGTTCAACTTTATTATCTCTGAGATATCATGCAAGATTTGCTTTTGTGATGATTCTTTATTATTTCTGTCGCTTATTTGATGCTGTTTAATTAAGCTTCTTCTTTTTTCTCTTTTAAGAGACTTTTATCAATTATTAATATCAGCTAGTATCTCTTATCCAATGCCTGGATATGCTCTAAAATGAACTCTACAACTTTTTTTTTTGGGTTAATAAACAAAGATGAATACTTGTAACTATTTGATCATTAAATGTTTAAAACTCAAAAGATTCTTTTATTTACTTTGCAATTTCTTGAACAAATTACACACAACTAGATAACATGCTCTTTGATAGTAGCAACGAAGAAGAAGCCATATGTACTTTTATAAGATTCAATATGAAGAAGTTGGAAAATATTTGGCTATGTTGGGAACACCTAAAATAACACAATATATGGTTCAAGTCATATCTAGTATACTGTCTTTAAAAATTATTCCACTACATAATGTAAGAATAAAATGTGGTACTTCTCAAGATTAAATGAATTATTCCTACTAAAAAGGGGCACAAAAATCCAAAACTCAGTTGAAGAGAGAAGATGAAAGCTTAGAGATAGAGCTTAGTGTTTTCTAATCTTAGGGGCCTGAATGGACCATGCACCAAATATTGTCTTTTATAGGTAGAGCGAGTAGATAAGAGACCATTAGGACATGGTCATTAAAGATGGTTTAATTAATGACAATTAAAAGGCAAGTTACAAAACATTAATTAAAACATTTAAAGCCCACTAAATGTGGTGAATGAAAGAATAAAATTGACTAATTAAACCACATATATAAATGGTTCAATAATAGTCATCTCTAATCCAAAAACTCCTCTTCCCAATCTTTTTATTAGCCCAAACTCACATCTTAGTATACACCAAACTCCTCAATGTTGGAACTTCTTTTGACACACTCATACACTAAAACTCCAACAACATATACACACACACACACACGCGATACTTTTGAGAGAAGGTAGTATTATTATGGAGAGAGGAATGTGAGAAGGACAGTTTACACTAGTAGTTCACTGATATTGATGTTGAACATCCCACATGTGCATATGAGAAGCCTATGAGACATTCCCACATGTCGGAGGGACTCATCGTGGGGACGCTGACCTGTGGCCGACAACTAGATTCACAGAGTCACAGAGAGAGAGAGAGAGAGAGAGAGAATAATTGCAAAGCTTGTTGCATTTAGCTGTGCTGTGCTTGGTAGCTCTCCTTCCTTCCAATTTGCATCATTCATTCACTTCTGAACCCATCATTGTAGTGGACACTCATTTCTTTTGAACGCGAGTCATGAGGCATTCATTCTTGGTCACAGATTAAAAGTCCAAAGATATAAATTCATTCATTCATTGATTTCATTCCCTCGTGTACTATTTTGCTTTCTCAAATTTGACCCAACATCCCCTTTCATACCATCTACCTCCTGCTTGTCTATTTTCTCTGAGTTTCTGTCACAAAAGTCATCAAAAGCAAGAAGCTAAAGTCCATGCCCTTCTCCATCACCAATAAACCCACCAACACCATCACAAATATCCATTTCCAACCATCTCAAAACTTGACCACTTATCTCCAAATGACCTTTGCAAAATGGAGTTTAAAGAATGTGCAATTAATGTATTCATATCTCATTAATTGGAAAGAAGTACAAATAGGTCTTTATATAGACAAAAATATAAGCTAATAGGTTAAACCTAGAATCTATTATAATCATAATATCTCAGATTTATTTTTCTAAGATATGATAATTTAATAATATAATCTACTTTAAATAATAAATCATCAAAGATAATGCACTCTAAAAGATAATGATTTTAATATCTGATCCTCCATTACTCCCCCCCAAGTTGGCGCATGAAGGTTTGTAATGCCTAACTTAACACACAGGTAAAGCAAGCGATCACGACCCAGGGCCTTAGTGAGCATGTCGGCTATTTGTGTGCTAGTGTGAATCTTGAGAGTTAGAATTTCCTTGGATTGGACTTGCTCTTGAACGAATTAGCAATCCATCTCTATATGTTTTGTGCGTTCATGGAAGATGGGGTTCATGGTGATATGAAGAGTGGCTTGGTTGTCGCAATGTAACGGCGTGGCTGAGCATTGCGGAGCTCTGAGTTCCTCAAGAAGCCAGTGCAACTAGATCATTTCACTAATAATAGAGGCCATAGCACGGTATTCTATTTTGGTAGCCAATCGTATGATCACTGTTTGTCGTTTGGAGGGCCACGAGACTGGAGAGCCACAAAGCATAATGAAGTACCATGTGTAAGAATGACACGTCCTTAGGCAACCACCTCAGTCAGCATCACAATATGCCATGAGCTGAAGTTCATCATTGGTGTTTAAGAGACTTCCTTGACCAGGAGGCGTCTTGAGATAGCAAACAATACGTTCGGCTGCTTCCATGTGAGTTTAACGTGGAGAATAACTGAATTGGTGGAGTATGTTGACAATGTATATGATGTTCGGGTGCGTGATGGTGAGGTAAGAAAGGCGGCCAACAAGGCACCGATAACGCTCCGGATCAAACAATGGATTGTTGTCAGTTATCTGAAACTTATGGTTATGTTCCATAGGAAAACCACTCGGTCGGTAACCAAGTAGGCGGGTCCCTCTTAGGAAGTCCAAGTTGTAGTTCTTCTGGCTGAGGACAAAACCTTTCGGTGATCTCGCAACCTCGATCCCCAATAAATACTTCAAGACACCCAAGTCCTTGATGCTGAATTTGGTGTCAAGATGTGTTTTGACTTCCTACATTTTGTGTAAGCCAATCCCTGTCAGAATGATGTTGTCCACATAGACGAGAGCATGAAGTAAGATTGATCCTCGTCGATACATGAAAAGTGAATGATCTGCCTTGGATGGAACGAAGCCAATATCAATTAGTGTACTTGAGAGATTTTGGTACCAATTTCTCGAGGCCTGACGAAGGTCGTACAATGACTTACATAGACGGAAAAATCGTGTCCCGTTGTTTGGCAAACCCTCGTGGGATCCGCATATAAACTTTTTTATCGATATCTTCATTTAGAAACGCGTTATTGATGTCCAACTGATAGAAATGCCAGTTATGCTTGGCCGCGACAGCGAGAAGCATTCGAACAGTCACCATCTTAGCAACTGGGGCGAAGGTTTCATGAAAGTCAACACTCCCTTCTTCAGTGAAACCACGCGCAACTAGTCTAGCCTTCTATAAGGCAAGTTAGCAGTTGGGCTTGAACTTATTTTTTAACATCCATTTAGAGTCAATAGCTTGCTTTCTTGGTGGCAGTGGTTCAAGTGTCTAGGTGTTGTTGGTTTCAAGGGCTGTGATTTCCTGTCGTATAGCTTCCCACCAGTGCTTATGTTTGTTTGTCTCTGTAAATGATTTTGGCTCATCATATTTGTCGATGGCTGACCAAGAAGGCTACGTGTGAGGAAGAAAATCTCGTACATAGTTAGATAAAGAATGTACCGTAGAGGATCCCATTGAGACAGAAGATTGCGCATGGTTGGTTGATGTGGGAAGCTCAACTTTGTAGTCTGCAAGGTGTGTGGGTGAGTGTTTGGCTCTTTGACTTTGTCGGATGGGCACATCTAGACGGTGCTGGCTGTAAACTTGTGTCAACTCTGGTGTTTAAGGGGTTGTGGATTCTTGTTCTCCTGATGCTATTCACCGTCCGTGTGTCCTTCGAATACATCATCATAATAGATTTCTATTGGATCATGGTGACGGCACAGAGATTTTTTTGGCACCTTGAGTTGCACTTCCATGTTCTTGAAAGGGAGCTCTTCTTCAAGAAACACCACATCACGTGACACATGGATTTATCGACTGGCCAAGTCATACAACTTGTACCCTTTTTGTGTTGTGGGGTATCTGACGAAGACAGCGAAAGTCATTGTTCATCAAACTTATGTTTCCACTTCTTGTTGTGCATGTAGGATTTGCACCCAAAAGTCCTCATGTGTTCATGCTTTGGTTTTTCTCTAAGAAGCATCTCAAAAGGTGTTTTGTGGTCTATTGCTTTGGTGGGCAGTCGATTAAAAATGTAGGTAGTTGTGAGAATGAAAAAATATAATTAATCGGGACATTAAACTAATTATGTTATTTTTTTAGTTAATATCATAAATAATTTATATTCTAATTTTTTTATAGATCATACTATTTATAATAATAAATGTAAACTATTAAATTAAATATATTGTTTATTTATACTCTTTTTTTCTTAACCATTAAATAAGAGAAATGGTATTTGGACGGGCAAAATGCATGTAGGGCTTTAAGCTCTTGACTTTTAAAGGTCGTTAGGCCCAACTAACATGCTGAGTAACATAGGTAGTAAGGGGAAGTTATTATAATAAAGTTCAATCAATATTTAATTTTTTATTAAAAAATTATTCTTAATAAAAATATATTTATTTTTTTATAAAAATTAAGCGATATTTTTTAACTAATAGTTTAAAAATTAATTTTTTTAAAGTATAAAAATAATTAAAATAAATTTTATCTCTATCAATATAATATTTTTTATATGTATAATTTAATTTAAATTTAAGATATTATGTTTAAAAGAGAATTATTTATCTTCAAACTATTATAAGAGTAGTTGTCCTTGGGCTGAGAACCGGTTTTTCCTTCTTTTAGGTTTTATTTACTGGGCCTGGTATCAATTTAGTTCCATATGCTGTTCCTTTATTTTTTTTAACCGCTGTTGCTGGTTTTGGTTGATATTATTATTATTGGAATGATATTTTAGTGTTGATTAAAAAAATATACACAGTGAATTTTGGTTGATTAAGCTTCACGTCCTTTAAATTTAAGAAAATTCTATAAAAATAATTTTAAAATTTTAAATCAATTTTATAGCCTACACTTATTGACTATATTCAATAAATAAATAATAACATATTTTTATAAAAAAAATATTTAAAATTTTAAAATGGAAATGATATTTGTGTGGGCTTTCTTTTTAAATTTTTATGGTCTCCAATCTTATTTATAAGCTTTAAATTTATGAAATAGTGTTGTCTTTTTTTTTTAAACTTTATTTTAGATTTATCTAAATATTTATTATATTTTTTTAATTTTATCTTTAATTAATTATATATTTCTCTCATTTTTTTTATTTATTATCTCTTATCTTCTTTTCACTTATTTTCTCTTTCACTTTTCCTTTTGATAAATAAGGATATAATTAAAAAAAATATTCTTTACTTATTTATTATTTTTGACTAATTTTAACTAATTTATTAATTAATATAAATAGTTTATTTGAATCTTATAAATAAAACTAAAGTCACTACATAGTAGATTGATTCACAGATATTATAATTAAGAAGCTTTTGTTACTGTCACTACTATAAAAAAAAAAAACTTTTGTTACTTTTGAATTTTTTTTTAAAGAATTCAGCCATATTTTGAACTGATAGTTAAAAGCTAATAAAGTGAATTTTATCTATTTTAACAATTTTAAGATATGGATCTAATCGCAACTGTCGGTCTTCCTTGCTTACTTTTGAGTTTTTATCATAAATGGTGATCAAGACTATTACTTCAGTCCTTCTTCTTCTTCTTGTTTTTTTTTTAAGTAAATTAGTCTTTAATCTTTATAATTAATAAAATGTCAATTTATATTACCGTTTAATGGAGTACGTTTGCAAAGGGGTGAATTGATGTTCATGAACTGCTTCTTGCATTGATTAAATCATTGATTATTGATTCAGAATGAATTGAATAACAGCGGGTTCCGATTTCGTAGCTAGCTTGAAGAAGAAGAAGAAGAAAGAAGCAGATGTTTCCACAGGAATGGAGGAGAAAGACCCGTGGTTGGCCCCAGATAAGGTCTACCACGGTCTCTTCTGCTTCACCCTCACTATTGTTTTCACCACCCTCGCGACCTTGACCAAACACCCCTTCCTCCGCCGCCTCGCCATTTGGATCGGATCTATCGCTTCACTCCTCGCAGGCGCCACCAAAGAGGCCGCCGATGAACTTGGCTACTTTCGCTCTGCCGGAGCTTCCGCTAGAGATGCGGTTGCCGACGTAGTTGGTGTGTTGCTTGCTTCCTTCGTTCTATTTCTGTTCAGATGCTCAACGCGACCCGACACAGAAATGAGTCAGATCCGAGGGATATCGCTGGTTTGATGGGTGGATACAAATTAAGCTTGCTGATGAATTCAGAAAATAGAAGAAGTGAAAAGGCAGAATTTTGTTATCCAATTCTGCATTTTTAGGCATTCCGACAAACTTGTGGTATCTTGAAGACACACACCATTTCACCAAGTTTAAGCACTTTGAAGGTCAGCATTTTGTCTTGATGTTCTTTCTTTCCAATTTTTCATTTCCAAACGTGCGGACGATTCTCATTGGATAATGAATGTAATTTTTTTTATCCATATCATGGGTAATTTTTTCCGGCATGAATAAGTTGTCAAATTTCCTCATGCCTTGTATGCCATGGCAATTATGTTGTTCTGCTTCTCTTCTGTAAAACCTATGAATTGTGGTGATGACGTTAAATATGTTGTTTGTTGTTGGGGCATTGAACTATGAAGCATAGTTGGCTAATTGGCTTTGATGATTACTTTCTGGCTTTTATCTGTTTTTGAGTTCCCTTGGTTGAAGAGTATGACATGGGGATCAGATTATGTTTTCTGATTTACCTGCTAAGTTAAACTATAGCAATTTTTATCAGCAAAAGATGAACTATTTTCAAAATGAACGGTAAAGTTTCAAAATACAACTCTATCATTTGGAGCTCTGTTGACATTTATAATATAAGCAAAGTTGAAATGAGAACAATCCATACTTTACTTTATAAACCAAGGGATGAGGCTTTCCTGATAACTCCAAAATCAGCTTGGAGTTCCTCAGAAAGAGACTCCCTTTGTGATGATTGATGAAGATGAAGAACTTTGTAGGAAAAAAATGCTTCACATGTGCCTCTGTACTCTCTAAGTTCTATCTGATTTCCGAAGGGCCTAATTGCACCGGAGATACATGACCTCACAAAAATCATGTTGAAGCAAACGGATTGGAGAAGTGACAACCATATTATTTGCTAAAAAGTAGTGCAGGATAAAGTATGAGCTTTTGAATATCATCCCATGAAAATCAGATTCCACAACGACGATGACTGTAGTGTTGTCTGCTGCATGCCAGTTCCCTGCAGTAGCTGTGATCTGCTTATTTTGCAGCAGATTTGCGCAAACTCGAGTTACTATATATTTCACATTGCATGGTCTCATCACCGTGTTGGCTACGTTGCATTGATACAAACATAAATATATGTGATACAGGAAAGGGTAGGTATTGTAGAAAATTTGTGTATTCTGAAAGATTTTTCTGTATATTTGAAACTTGCCAAAATTCCTGTGTATTAATATGTTTTTACTTAAATTTGTTCCACTCAAAGTGTTTTCTTGGATAGAGATGACTTACGGCTATCTTACCATTGCTGTGAAAAATACTGTATTTGCTTTCATTTGGTACATGTGGTTGGAGAGAGTCACAGGCGCTTTCAATAAAGGTTTCTGCTTATGTCACTTCCTGTGGATAAAAGTTGTATTTATGTTTCCTTTATGGTGATCTGCTGATGATTTAATACAGTGGGATATGCCAAACGTGCACTGTGCTTTGCTTGCATAATATATCAAGTGATACATATGGACTTATATATATTGCATATCCAATAAGTGGATGTAGCAAGCAGTATTTATTTTTTGCTTGCTTTACACATTTTATATTATGAACCACAAACATCTTGTGGCTGAGTGTCTAATAAGCCCATGAAACGCAATCTTATGACCATGCAGATGAGTCACTTTCTGAAGCTTCGGGGTGTTGAAGCCTTTCCTTGTGTTTCACCGTCTGCTTCTGGAAGCTTGACTGCAGTGTAGATTCCTGCTCCACCAAGAGCTCCTAGTATAGGAGCAATGAGGTAGACCCATATGCCTTTGTAGTTACTTGCAGCAATAGCTGGACCTAGTGTTCTCACTGGGTTCATTGATCCTCCTGTTGCTGGCCTGTGATACATGATGAAGCAAATGTTTCAATCATCAATGAATATATATTATATAGAATTTGGAACTCCATTATTCATAAACCATGACGAATATGGTTTACCTAAGACTCTGTGTAACATATGAAAAAAACATATCTAGTTATTGCTAGAAATTTCTTGCCTTGTCTATACTAATATTTGACATTTCTTGAACACAAATAATCTTTTTGGAGTGTCATGCATAAACTTTGGTCTATCAGTGAATAATATATCTAAATAATTGGTTTTTGATAGAATACAATAACATCGTACAATTCATGTAACCGATCTCACTTAATGACAAATCAGCAACTGCTGTTACATTTGAATAGCAAGGTGGGACATACCCGGCTATAAGTATGTTGAGCATGACAGTCGCTCCCACTGCAATTCCAGCAAGCTCCCCCACCTGCACAAAAATGCAGAACCAACCATATTATCCTTATCATGATATGGTATATATCTAGCTTTGTTATTTATATTAGATAAGGATGCTTGCTCTTAACCGTTTAGATTAAGTTATCTGCTGCAATTTGGAAGATTCCTATTGTCTTCTCTTGATATGCAGACAGTGATTACATTTTTACTGCAACTTATGTTCATATTGACTAATATTTCCCGTAGAATTACTAGGGACAAAAACTGCAGAGTGACTCTTCTTACAATCAATCGCCTCTTTTTCTTCCACCCCTTTGACTCCTTTGAGTGACAAGAGAAGAAAACATATACTTCTTGGGGAAATTATTTGGTTCAAGCGCTATTCATGATAGTCTTATTTTTATATTTTTAAGCATATAGAAGATATCTTATTTGAACATGGGAATAAGGATAGGAAAGCTCAAAGAGATGATACTAATCTAATATAATTTTACATAATTTAATATGGTAAGGGAATAAGGATTCGACTAACAATAATAAGTCTATTAGATGATGTTAGTTACATGGATCACAAGACAACTAAACCAGAAAAAAAGGTTAGCTTAGGATCTGATTTCAATTACTTTAACTACTATATCTGTAATTTTTTTTTTCAAAAAACGATTTTTGGACATCCATGGGGGGTTGCATCAAGAAATTATTGTAGTTTAAACAAGGAGCATTCCCAAAAGTCATTATTTCTTATTTTTCTCTCCTTTCTCTAGTTCTTGTAAACAGCCTTTCTCAATCATAATATCCTTTTTTCAGATTTCAGGTCATATTTTAGTAAACTAGAGTTCTTGAATAAAATAATACTCACAGATCTTGTGTCGGTGGCCACTGCTGTGACCACAAACATGAGAATGAAGCTGATAATGAACTCTAAAGCAAAAGCTTGCGCATTTCCTCCTGAAGGAACTGTGACTCCTCCACTCATGAAGGGGTGAAATATCCCTTTTAATGCAAATGCTGCACATATGGATGCCATTAATTGTGCGCCAACATACACAGGAACCTATACATGTAGAATTAAAATTTAGCTTTGGTAAGCTCCAGGCAGCTTAAACAAAAGAGGATATAAGGTTAAAGACAAGTTTTTACATGTTTCCATGGGAAGTGCTTTAAAGCAGCGAAGGAAATGGTGACTGCAGGGTTGAGATGAGCACCGGAGATGTGACCGGTGGCAATAATGACGACCATAGCAGCAAGACCAGTAGAGGCAGCGCACCCAATTAGAGTCTCAGAACCTTGTGTCCTTTGGTTCACAATAGCAGTGGAAATACCAGCAAACATGAGAATCGAAGTTCCTATAAACTCAGCTCCTACCTGTTTGAACACTATACTGTTAATATTAGCACATCAAGGAAGAATGGGTCGGTGTTAGTTTCCAATTTTTCCATGCAAAAGAAAAAAAAAACTTTTTCTTCAATTTCCCTGGAAAAAGTGAGCTGAGAATAGAAATGGGGTGAAAATTTTATCGTATATCCCTATTTGATGTACCTTTCTTCTAAGAGGGACAGGAGGGGAAGGCAATGAGCAAGAGACTTTGGGTAAGCCTCCTTCTAAGGTCCATTCTTCAGCACCGAGACACTTGTTCATGAGAATTGATTTTTTACCAAACAGTGAACTACCAGAAGACCCTGGAGTTTCTGAAGTTTCCTCATTGCCCATCTCTCCTATAGTAAAAATTCCTTAGACGAAAATAGAACAGAGACTATGGTTTCAAATGTTTGTCTCTTCCTGAAGAGAATGTTTAAACTATGTGTTGGCATATATAGGCTATAGCAGCTGTTTACTTTACTTGAAGATTCCAAATGGAAGAGAGAGAGAAAAGACAATTAGTGGCTGAAAGTGCTGGAAAAAAAAAAAGCAAAGAAGGTAGCTATGGCTTCAGCAGTGGACCATGTGACACTACAAGGAGTCTTGAATATGGCACTTTCAAGAGCCTTTAATGAAGTTTTCCATTCTCAATCATATAACTGCAACTTCATGCTCTCTCTTCCTTCTTGACCACCCGTTTTCTGTTTATTGTCTTCCAATACTAATTAAGCAGATCAATCTTTCAACTAATGTAAGTTCTTGTTTCTTAGTAATCAATCATGTGAATTCCCAAACACTTTCCTTTTTCTGTGCTAGTTTATATATTGAGAGCATCATGGGTTTGCGTGTACTGCAATTTGCATTAGGAGGAAGTTCCACATGAATAGCTGGTCAATACGTTGTTTGTGTTTACACAAATTCAGGTCTTTGCCAATAACCATCGTGCAGTGCAGTTACTGTTAAGTTTGGAGTTTTAAAGCATGTTTGGTTTCCCATTAAAAACCACCAAAACCCCGTTTTGGAGGAATAAATTATCACATCAAATTTCATTTGATTCTGGTGAGATTCGATCTATGAAGGCCATGAATAAGTCACCACATTAAGGGCTTGTTTAGATTAATATTGGCAAAAGTAACTTTTATCTCAACTGATTTTTATAAACTAAAATTACAATAGAAGTTAGATAATGTAAAACAGATAATTTGATATAAATTTATTTAGATGATATATTGAAAAGTCAATTTTAAAAAATTAAAATTTAAAGAACAGCTAAAAAAAAATTACTGCACCTTTAAAGTAATTTTTAAGTAAAAAGTCAATTGTTTCAAAACCATGTCATACATTACATGTTGGACTAAAGTAACATTTCACAATAAAAAAAGTTAGTTTGGTATCACGTAACGTGATGCCAAACAAACACTAAGTTGTGCAGATATATTACATTGTCAGTATTAATTACTCATATCCCACTCAACTTCATGCATTACTTTGGCAATCAGCAAGATAGATCAGTTTATGGCTAACATATGTACCGACATACTTGTTTAAAGGACTCAGTGGTGAACATTGGCATATTTGATAGGCAAATGATTTTAATAATTCTGCCATTCATAATATTCATAATTTTGGACGGTCCATCTATTTTTTGTACATTTTTCTCTGCCATTCATTCATTCCTTCACTCCACGGTTGTCGAGAAGATGGCTATGAAACAGTAGGACCAGTGGCAGTCCCCATCAGACATAAAAATAGTGCAATTATTTAGAACTCTGTTTTCGACTTTGTCAAAAAACGAGAATTAAGCAAATGCAACTTGTCGTAGACAAGATGAACTTGGAACAACTTCAGGTGGAGTAAAAGGGTGATTTGGAGAGGTTCTTTTTGTTTTCTTTGTAAGAAAAAGCTCAAAGTGTGTTTGTAATCACATTGAAGAGAGATCAAAGTCATGTTTGTACATGGGAATTAGGAATAGTAAGGTTAAATAGGTAAATAATTAGAAAGGGGTAGTTTGAGAATATCCTTTCTCCTTTTACCACTAACACACGTTTTGACAGAAAAAAAAGAGAGCATGTTTTGGTTCACCAACGTGATTTCAAACATGTTCTAAGTGGGTTGTGCTCCAAAAATTTACTAATATCATATTAAACCTCACAACTCAAAAAGATACTTGTAAATGACCTATAATTGATGTTCTTATATTAGCAATAAAATGTAAATCTGGGCATATCAGTCGCATCTTTATCAATTGTACTTTTTGTTACTATTTATTATGTGCTTGAATTATAAAATTCTTCTTTCTTTTTGGCTGATTGGGGTTTTAGCACCTACGTAGGGGGCATTTAGCATGTGTAATCATATCCTAGTTCATGAGTAGGGTTGGGGCCAAAATTTTCTTAGACTACTAGTCAAAAGCTTTCAATTCTTATAGAGAATCTCCTACCAAATTATGGTATATATTTTAAGTGAATAATGAAGAGCTAACATGAATCTTTAAAGATAAGTTTTCTTTAATAACAATAGTAGATCTAATTAATAAGAAGTTAACTCATAATCTGGCTAAATCTAAGTTGAATAGTTCAAAATGAGCATAAACACTATAACAAAAGTGGGAATAAATGCATAAACCTAGCAACTACTCACAAATTAAAGAGAATTGTATGACAAATTCTTCTGTTTGTTTTTGTATCCTTTATATTGTATTTGTACTTTCCATTGAAGATAATTGCTCTGTACATAAGTTCACCCTCCTTGCCTGTTAGTGAGAATTTTACTAAATAATCTTATCAATGAAAGTAAAGTAAATCTGAATCATGCTATGGTAACTTCTTCTTTTTAAGAATTTGCCTTCTAGAAGATCAAAAGGATAGTTGAAGTAGGTTTTACTGTTTCGTTTTTTTTTTTCACTCACATCTTTTGTACATAATATAGTGTTTGTTTTGCTGAATTAATTGACTAATCATGATTCAACTAATAAAACTCATTACTTTTGAAAACAATAATGCAGAAATTATATTCTTTGAAAGTGAAACATCAAATCAAATAGGTGAAAAATGGAGGAGGGAACCCTATTAGTAGTAGGAGGCACAAATTCTGTCTGTCTATGATTTAATGGTTGCGGTTGTCTTCCTTAATTCCTAAGTTCCTTTTTCTTTCTTTCAGAACTTAATCTCTCATCTCACAATTGATCAGCCACTATCATTTTGAATCTGAAAATCACATCAATAGTTCATAGACTTCCCTAGTTTCGTTGAACCAAACAAAATATCATTTAATATTTTATATAAAGAAAAAAATTATATTAAATTTTTTATTTCTATTTCATCAAGTTTTTCAATCCCAGTCCATCACGTGTCTTATTTTTTTAATATCTTTATTTAACTTAAATTTATATGAACAAAAATAATATACATGTCAGAGTGTAATTGAAAATTTTGACATAATAAATTTAAAGAATTTGATATAAGTATAGTGCTATATATAATGGTTTTTCTTGTCAGAATTGAGAAGCTTTTTTAGATATATTTCAAATCATAATTTTTTTTTTGTTATAAAAAAATTTAGATAGATATGACATCAATTTTCTACTAAGTCAAATCATAACTTTTAACTTTTCACAAGGAGAGATTACAATTTATTCTGTCGCAGTCCAATGGGGTTTGTTATATATGTCTATGCATAGCATAGCTACAATAAACTTCATCACCCCAATATATCTATAATCCTTATCTATTTAATTAATTTAATTAGATTAAGAAGTTATTAGTAAAATACCCTAATTATCTTCTTTAACTTACTCTCTCCTTCTCATACTTGATTATTATTAAGGGAGTATCAATAAGAATAATTTAAAAAAATTAATAAATATAAAAAATATCTCTTATATTTAAGATTAAAATTAACTCTTTAATTAGTTCACATATTAATGATTGGAACAATATATATATATATATATATATATATATATATATATATATTGTTCCATAGTGAAACATTTTAGGAAGAGAGTTGATTTTGAATTTGGTGATTGTTGGGAATAGGAGAGGATACTTTGACAGAAATGAAGAGAAGAAGAAGAAAAACAATGCATTGCACTTTTATAATTTTTAATAAAATATATATTTAACTAATTTAATTAATTATTTTAATTTATGTTAGTTGGTCAACTTATACATCAAATTAATGGCAATAGTGTAGTTCACCTTATATTTTATATAAATCATTTGCCCACGGTCCAGTTTTGTAGTACTAGTCTCGCAAAATGCTCTTTTAAAAGATCCAATTTAAAAAAAAAACAGTATTCAAACATGTAGTGACAAATAATTGAAAATCTAGTGATGCATAAGGAAGGGCAGAAGGATAAACAACTGACACCAGTCATTTCTAGATTCTAAGTAACTGGACTTTCCTAAAATAGGTGACAAGTGATGTGTTGTTCTAGATTTATGGTTTCTCTGCTCATGGCACTCAAAGCACCATCGCCACGGTAAGACTTGTGTGTAAATTTGATCTGTGTAAACTGTTCAATCAGTATTTATCATTATCATATAAAAAAAGTATTACTCCCTCTAATTTTTTTTAATACAAGTTAGTTAAGATTTAAATTTATTCCTAAATATAAAATTTTAATCTATTTTATATTTTATATTTATTATTTTTAAAAAAAATTAATTTACCTAACTTATATATTGATAAATAGTATTTATCGGTCCTAAATATTATACGTATTTAAATAATTTGATTAAATTAAAAAAATTAATTAAATTAATTATTATAGTATATTTTTTTTAAAAGAACCCTAATGATCTTTATTAACTTCTTCTCTCATTCTCTTATTTGATTATTGTTAAAAGAGTTTGTAAATTTGAGAAATAAGTTTTATATCTAGAATTAAGATCAGCTTCTCAATTAGATCATATATTTAAGATCGAAAAAGTATATGTTATATATAAGTATTTTAAAATCGTGGACAAAAGATTGTTCAATTTAACTTTAGATACATGTAAACATTAATTATGAAATATCAATTGGTAAGTATCTAATATTCTAAGGGTATGTTTACTTCTACTTTTGATATTTTGAACTATTTCAGTTATACCAGAAAAATTAAAAATTAAGATGATAGAAGTGGAAGTAAAATTTTTTAGACTATTTTAATCCAATTATAAAATTCATAAATAACTTTAACCCTGGTAAGTTATAAAAAATATTTTAAATCATTGTATCCCAAATTATAATATATATATATATCAATTCTATACTCATTTCTATCATACTAAATACATTTTTAAAATCTATTTACAGCCTAATTCTACTTTCACTTCTATCCAAAACTCTTCTATCCTATCAAAATGAATAATTATCTGACTTTTCATACATCGAAAAAAACGAGTCATGAGAATTATTTGCCCCTCAAATCTAAATAGACCGGAACAACCAATTCAACTAATCGAATCAACAACTTGATTTTTGGTCCGAAGACCGATTAAAGCAATCAAAACCAAACATGTTTCAGTTTGAAAACCGGATCAGATTTTAAAAAACACTTGACATTATGATAAAAGGACCTATTTTAAAAGTTGATCTTGGAAAATAAAAAGTAATCAAATATTTCTCAATACACTTGATTTGTGATCAGGATCGTCATTAGATAAATGATGTAACATGCATTTGTTTTCTCGGTGAATGAAAATTCTAATAACATGTATCAAAAAAAAAATTCTAATAACTTTTGAAGCGTAGTATATTTGGGATAAAGCTCCAAGTAAATTGCGTTCGTCCTCTATTTTTTCTTTTCCTTTTTTGTCCCTTTGGTAGTAATATACCAGAGTTGCTTCCAAATCTTTGATAACTCACCGCCAATAGCTACCTTTTTTTTTTATATATATATGACCGCAAATAGCTACTTGACATAAGTATCGCAAATTGGCTTCAAATAATAATAATAAAAAAAAACCTAAGGCATTAAAAACTTGTTTGATTTTTCCCCGTATCCAATTTCACGATTCATAATTACCCCTCTTACTATAAATATTTTTTCTAAAAATCAAACTCAAGACCTAAAAAAATCTTACGAGATTTGATTTCTTATTGTCCGAACAATTTTTTTGTTTTCAAAATAATAAAAAATTATTTGATAATTAGCTTTTAGTTCAGTGTTTTGCAAAACAAAAATTCCAAAATAATCTAAAAAAGTTAAAAAAAACGCAGAAAACCTTTTACTTATTTTATTATTTTTAATTATGTAGAATTATAAAAGAAAACGGAAAACGTGTCTTTTTTTTTTTAAAACAATCATCCAAATAGATTTTTTTTTGTTTTCCCCCCAAAGTTTATTCTGAAAAATAAACTTATAAAACTACTCTCAGAACATAAAAAATTTAAAACAAAATCGAACAAGGCCTAAATATTGATGGAAGGAAACAAGTAGAAGCATTGTCGGGCGCTTGTGGGAGCAATGAGATTGAGAAACAAGCTGGACGAGACATACAAGCCAGTGCTTCTTCTTCAACTAATGTCTTATGCAGAAAGGAAACATGGCAAATAATGCTATTATTAATGTTCGATTAGGTCCCCTCTGCAAGAGACCTGCAATTTTCATTTTTAAGTCTTTTTTGCAATTAAATCAATTATCATCCTATAGTATGCTGTCTTATAATGAAAACGATGATACTCTATGACAATGGCCCTAGTTGTTTCAGCTTTGCCATTTATAACAAAAATAGGGATGTTGTTAAAAAAACACAAGAAAAGAAACCAACTTGTCCAAAGCTGTGCGTAATGGTTCTTTTTAGAAGCTGATGAAGTCCTTGCTTAATTTTCTTACTCCATTATATACTGATTTATCCAGACAAAGAATCCATGTCCAAGATACCTGTCTCCAAAAGTACTTCAAACTTGCAGCAAGGTGGCAGGTGCATAATGTAGTCAGAGGCCTCCAAGAACGCTAACAAGCATCACATCCCAGCCATACACAAATAAAAAACACGGTATTACATTCACGTCTGAACCTTTTTGAAGGGTGCCTCACTTCAATAAATGCCAAAACATATGGATATTCACCTTTTCACTGTTAAATATCAGATCAGGTATAATGCTCCACTCCCATGCGAGGCACATACTTCCTTTGTTACTAAGATCGTGCAAGGTACCTAATCAAGTCCTTGCACCCTGTGAATAATGTGTTTTGCAAAATTTTGTGTAATACACAGAAAAACGTGTCTAACTGCTAGATATGCTAAAACATAAGATGTAAGAACTAAATAATTCACACATATTAAAAAAATTAGTTAAATTAATTATTTATTAAAAAAATATGTAGGTTTCTTTAAAATACTTCTATTTTTAATCATCAGAAATAGTTTGGGAAAAAATAATAAATATAAAAGATAAAGAGGATTGAAGTTAAGATCAAAACAAATTTCTCTACTAACTCTATTATTTAAAATTTAGAAGAGAAATACTTAGTTGAGAAAAATACTCAACTGAAATGCGAACCTAACAATATCTTTACCTCCACTTTAACAAGCAGCTGAAGCTTTATAGCCTGCAAAATAATATCTGGTAGATGTACATCTGCAGGAATGACAAACTAACTCCCTGCCGACCCTGGTAGAACAAATAGCTGTGACAAATTTTCATGGGATCTCTCCAAAGAGAAAAAGAAACACAATATCAGAGAAGAAAATAAGACTCCATCGTTAAAGTAGCAATTATATATCCCTTAGAAGTTCAATACTCTAGAAGCAAATTCGTAATCACTCCTACATGGCCCGTGGATTATGATATTTTCTTTCTAAGTCTATGCAAATAGGTCAATGGAAAACAGGTTCAGTGTATTAATAAAATCAAGATTGCTTCATCTTCTCGCCAAGAAAAGTAATCTGAGTAAGTACCCTAGGAATAGATGACAGTACTGAGAATGCAATACATTCACTGCACCAAATTACTCGTTCTATATTTTTGAACCCACCAACCTGCAGAAGTGTCATGAATCATGATTGAGGCAACCAATTGATTGATGGAATCACCAAAATAGAGACCAGGGAGAACAAAAAGATCTAGGTAGCTTATGCTACAAAGCAAGATGTTTAATGACCATTTGAGGTCAATATCAAAGCTTTCTAAATTATACTTTAAATTTTTTCCACGATAGACGGGCTTAAAAGTTTTTGTGAAGAAAACTTGTCTGCATTATGTAGTTTTTATACCCTCTTTAAAGACACCATCACCAACAATTTCTCCCTCCTGTCACCTGGATACCCTCCAAATAGTCTATGAGATGCTTAAATATGAAGATTCAATCACACAGCCAAAAGCTTGAGCAGCAAACCTTAATGCAAGCCATTGCTTAGAATGATTGAAGAAGCCGTGTACCGTTGCCATCATGTACCAAGTTAAAACTAAAAGCATTAGCAATGTAAAAACCAGACAATAAGCTAAAATAGCACTCAGGAGAAGTAATAATAAAAGTTTTCATAATTTTAGACACTCAATGCCATAGGTTTACAGAGGATAATGGTAATCCCCAATCGAGTTCCAACAACTTTTTAACAACAAACTTTTCTGTTTTTTACTAATTCGATTTTTCAATGAGAATTCAGTCCATTCTCAACACCTAAGCCGTACAAAACACCAGCATATTTCTCCAAAGACCCACTAAAGAAATTTTCTTTCAATTTCCTGAATGTACAAGAAGTGAGCAAACTATCGGAACCAGCCTGATGGCAAATTCCAACCCTCTCCACCTCCAACAACTCCGCAAGTTTATTCAATCCTCCATGAAGGCTGTTGCAGAATTTCATCAAATGCTTGATATCATATATGGTTGGGAAGTACATGTTGATCAAGTTAAAAAAACCCACTTGAGAATCTGGCAAATTTTGGCAGGTCAAGAGCTTAAGCAAGTAGCCAAAGTCATAACCACTATGAAAAGTGACCCAGTGAACGCTATCATTCAACACAATTCCAGAAGACATCAAGAGCTCGCCAAAACGGCGCGCATCAATACCATGTTCGTTGTTCTTCTTAAAATCAATACCACTCTGGCGCAAAAGCTCAATTGAATCATTAGCAAAAACATCCTCATTCACGTCAAATTCACGGAAATTGAATTGCCAGATGCAATACTTGTCAGTATTACATGTTGGCAAGTTTCCATGCTCATCCGAAAAAGTAAGACCCAATTGAATCAATTTGAGCATATCCACATTGTCCTTTAAAGTCTGGTAATGGTAATCATAGCTATTCTTAAAATTGCCGACTGGGCGAAGAACAATTCCGGGAAACTCGGTATCCATAGCAATATAAGGATATTCATCGACAATTTCCCGTATCAAAGCAAATTCTTCTTCGAGATTATCATCCCACACCTCGCGAATATGGATCGAATCACTCTTCGGCAGAAGCGGCATTCCTTGTAAGCAAAATCGAACGGATAGCTGCCAAAATTTTCCTACCAGGTCACCAAACAAACCATGCAGGAAATCACCGGATCCTTCGCGGTCCAAAGCAAATCCGCAGATCTGTTCAAATCGGAACAAGATTAATCCGATAAAATGCAAAACATAACAAACCCCTCAAATTCAAAACATAACAAACCCCTCAAATTCAAAACATGTTACCAGGAAAACCAAATAATCATAGGAAGTAACGAAAATCAGATCGAACCTTGAATATGAAAAGGGCCCGGGAAAGAACGGCAAATGGAGAATTGGGAAAGAGACGGAAGAGATTGGGTGGGTATCTCTCCCGTTTCTAGGGTTTTGATTTGAATATATGGCTAACGAAGAAGGCTTAAGAAAGCGAGATATTCTGGTCAAAATAGGTGGATTGGTTTTTGCTTCGTGTTGGTATTCTCCTACATAGATTGTTTTTGTTCAATCTGTTTTTTTTTTTCCTGGAGAAAACTATTTTTTTTTTTGGTGATTCTGCGAAAAACAATTTTGATTTGGAGAGAGGGAGGAAGAGAGAGATGGCCCTGAAGAGTCCAGACGCGATTTTCCAATTTCTAGATTTTGGTTTCTCCCAATAAAAAAAATCGCATCCTCTTCTTCAGCGCAACGAAACAAAGCAAATTAGAATTAGAAATCCTCATTTAAAAGACCACAAATCTAAGCCAAAAAAACATTCAAAGGAGACACGCTTACGCCACAATACTGCAATTAAAAAATTAAAATTAAAATCTAGTATAACAGTGCCAACAGTTCATATAATCTATTATGTTAAAATTTTTAATCATATTTTATTATATGTACTATTTTTTTTTCATATGAATTTAAGTTAAATAAAAATATTAAAAAAAAGATACATGTCAAAGTGAAATTAGATAATGTGACATAATAAAAATAAAAAATTTAATGTAAGTTCTGTCCTATAATACTTACTCTCTTCCTAAATATAATAGTTAGTTAAAATGTTTTATTTTATTTTTAAATATAAAATTATAATCTATTTTATTTTCTAAATTTAGAATTATTTTTTTTTATTGGAAATCATAAACTACATTATATGCCTGTATCTATATGGAGCAAAGGGATCAAATAATACGGTGGCAAAGAAAATGACACTAGTCCTACAACGCCTTCCAATGCCTTTCAAGCTAGGCAGTTCGCAACGTGATTGGCATCTCAACCACACCATTCTATTCAAGCGTTCCACTCCTTCCCAAGTCATGATCAAATTTCAGCTAGTAAATCATATTGTGGATGCTCATCATTTCAACCATTATAAATCAATTCTAGTAGTTCTAGACAGTCAGTTTCGATCACTACCCACCTCCAATGACAATCTCATGCTCTCCACAAACCCCACAAGACCTCCCAAACTTTCGCATAGAGGTTGTTGCCTCTCCTTATATTAAACATGAAGTCCCCAAGCAGTTCACCATCATGGTTTCTTGCGAGACCACCACAAACCGAAGCAACTCCATTACCAAGGCATGACCCATCCACGTTAAATTTAATGCACCCCACATAAGGTGGTCTCCACCTTGTCAACCTCCTACCTTCAACCTCAAATGAGCAAAGGCGAGATGAAACCCATGTAGCAAATACACGAGCCTGGTTCAAAAGTTGCGTAGCCCCGATCGCTCACTTGTTAAAAATCCAGTCATTTTTGTTGAGCCAAATACCTCTACATAATACTGCAAACATGAGACACCAAGGAATCCCAAAGAGTAGAAAATTTTGACATATGTTCCACTCAATCCATCGTCCAACGTGACCAATAGCAAAGAAAGTTCCCCAAAGATATGGTGGTAGTATCCTCTCCCAGCAGAATACCGCACTTTTGCAATTTCGCAACGCATGTATATCATCCTCTCTTGCTTCCTTGTAAATACCACATCCGTCAGGATATACCCCTGACAAGAAGGTTACAATTAGTGAGCATCATGTCCCTATTGTAGAGCCACAAGAACGTTTTCCAACGTGGGGGAACCTGTAACTTCTACATTCTACTCCACAGCCCTCCACCTCGAGGCACCTCATTCCCGCACACAATCTGGTAGGCAGATTTTACCAAAAAATCTCCATGACTCGAACCCCTCCATCTTACTAAATCCACATCTGACTTGCTAATATGGGGAAACAACCTCATAATGGTGTTCAAAATGGAAACCGGAATATACAATTCAAATTTTTGCCACGCCCATTCTCCTACACCATCAATATACTCTGCCACTTTGCTTTCTTTCATATTTCCTAGGAGACTTGTTGTATCGTAGGTGAGCAATTTCTCATGGTATAGCACCCAACAGTCCTCCCATAACCGAATATTGGAACCATCTCTGAGCTTCAACTCTAATCCTTACTACACTAGATCCCAAGTCAGGCGAATACCTCTCCAAACTTGCGATGATGATTTCCTACGTTCCTGAAAGGAATTGGAAGACACGCAGCGAAAATTAACTTTAAAAATTTTTTCATTCCCAGCCAGATCTACCGAATGTGTTTAAGTCAAGGAGAAAGAAGTGTTACCTTCGGTATTCAAGCTGTGGTAGCGACCTCAGTGTCCACTAGTCGCGACTCTTCGCCTCTGGAGTTTTCAGTCGCGACCTCCTCAACTTCTTGTCACGACCTGTCGCCTCTGGAGTTTGCAGTCGCGACCTACTCATCTTCTAGTCGTGACCTGTCGTCTCTGGAGTTTACAGTCGCGACCTACTTATCTTCTAGTCACGAACTTTTGTCTCTGGAGTTTTTAGTCGCGACCTACTCAGCTTCTAGTCGCGACCTGTCGTCTTTAGAGTTTGCAGTTGCGACTTCCTCTGCTTCTAGTGACGACCTGTCGTCTTTTTTCGGATTTCTGACGTTCAAATGCCAATTTAGTCGCGATCTCGTTGTCAACTGGTCGCGACTTCGTCGTACCTGGTGCTCTTTTCTCGATCGTAAGAAGTCGACAACTCAGATCGGCTTCCTCTACCGGTATCCACACGAATAGCGTTCCAACCACGAACGACGTGCTAGCGCCTCTTGTCCCTCTAGGGCTTCTCAAGAATTCGTCCTCACCGTCTCTATTTCGGCAGTTTCTTATCTGCAAACTTTTTTCACTCTCCTTGCCCCTTTTTCTCGTGTGTCGAACCCTAGCTCCTAATGTCAAATATATAAGATGCTACAGGGCTTCTAATTGGGCTGAGTTTCAGAATTAATCTTATATTAATTCTGAAATTAATACAATATCATATATTGCATAATTTGATAAGAAATTAATTAAATAAATATGGTTTATATTAAATCTGTCCCACAGATTTAATTCACCTATTTATTTAATTTAAAATAAAGATAAGACAGAATTATATTTGATTTATTCTCATAAATCAAATTTAAGATATCTTATCAATTTAAATTTCAAATTCAAACAGATCATATCAATTTAAATTCAAATTCAAAAGTGATAGATATTTAATTTATCATTATAAATTAAATTTTGCAAATATCTCTTATATTATATATAATATATATATACAAATTTATATATATAAAAAATATATAAACACACCCTAGATTATTTATTGAATTAAGACATGTCTTAGATTCAATGAACCTGAACATCACAGCTCGAGTTGGGCTATTTTGTGTGCGACCCTATAGGCCTATATGAAGTTGGCAGTGGGCCAGTTACTGTATTGACCCACAAGTCGTAAGCGGTCTCTAGCAAGACATTACGACTACCCAAATCATATGAGGATCGATAAACGATATTACCTTTCATACAACCATATCACGTCCCTTTTGTCACAAGATATTTCGGTCATGGATGAGGCATGGAGAACGTCATCCTCTTGTTCCTGACCATTACTTTCTCGATCCCTGAGTAGTCTGAATATAGAAATGGAACTACCTTTCCATTACAGTATTCTCAGACTCACTCATCGAGGGGCCCAGTAATATCTCTCTACGAATGTGAGGGACAAATTTCATCTTGACCATTCATATTCCTCCGCATGAAAAACCACTAAGCCCGAATATAGCCTTTATGATCACTCGATCAAAAGTGACTTTTGACTAGGTCAAAGCTGAGTGTTTGTCATGTAGGAATCCATGATGATCTCAGGTCAAAGGGCATAGTGACATGGCTTGTATATGAGAGAAGCTTATGACTTAACCCATGCAGCTCTCTCATAGCAGGTCGGTCCAACACTTTGTACTCTTACATGTGCCTATGACTTTGATTTATATCTCTATATATCTTCAAAATCATACTGGTCTTATTTTATCTCTGCTCCTGTATAGATGACCGACCAGGGACATTTAAGATAAGATCATGAGTTATCTAAGGATGGTCATCACAGTAAACATATAAATAATGTGATAACATAATTAAGAAATTCATAAATCAATAATATTCATAACATAATGATTGGCCCCTATGGCACAATCTCCAACAGTTCCACCGTAGGGATTAAATCACTTCCACATTTATATTTTTCTCTCAACAACTTCACCCAAAGGGCATCACATTTAGTAACTAATCCCCAACCAAGTTTCATCATGAGCACCATATTCTGTTGCTGGCCACTCCTTAAGCCAAGTCCTCCATCCTCTTTACGTCGACATACGTCCTCCTACACAACTAAGTGGACTTTCTTGATGGGCCTGTGATGCCCCATAAAAACTTCCTACACTTCTTATCAATCTCCTTTGTCACATACTTAGGCAAAATAACAGTTTGCATAGTATAGACGGGGGTTGGCGGACGCTACTGATGAGATCAAAGTATGTCTAGCGGCCATCGAGAGGGCGTTGACCTTCTAACTTGCCAACCTACTGTCCATTTTATCCAACACATACTGATATGTTCTTTTCGAGATTCTCTTATGATGTAGAGGCAACCCAAGGTACTTTCCCATGTCCATCGTTGGGGTGAAGACAAGGAAGTTACTAATCTCATCTTCTAGTGTGACCCACATTGTTCGAAAAGAGGAGTCTAGATTTTGCCTCATTCACTTTCTCTTCAAAAGCTAGAGAGAAATCATCAAAACACTCTTTGACAACTCCCGCTTGATCCATACTAGCTTTCGCAAACAGGATAAGATCATCTGCAAAGAATAAGTGAGAGACCTGTGTGCCATTCTTTCTCAGATTAAACGGTAACCAATTACTTGTCGTGACCTCATTTTGAATAAGATGGGACAGCTTCTCCATAATCAAAACAAACAAGTACGGTGAGATCGGATCCCCCTGTTGAATTCCATGGGATAAGGTAAAGCTATCTCTAGGGTTACCATTCTATAGGATCTGCATCTCACAAGAAGTTAGGTAATGAGAAATAATATTGATAAATGTAGGTGGGAGTCTCAACTTCATCAAGCAACGTAGAACAAATGACCACTTAACCTGGTCATATGCCTTCTCCAAATCAATTTTCAAAGCCATGAAACCTTTATTCCGAGTCATATGGTGCATGGAATGAATAATCTCCTGAGTTAAGATAATGTTATCAGATATTTGCCTCCTTGGGACAAAGCTACCTTGGTTTGGAGTCACGACCTGTGGCAGAATTTTCTTAAGCCAATTTGCTAGGATCTTCGTCACAACCTTATGCACCACATTACAGAGGTTAATAGGCCTAAAATCACAGAAAGTTTGGGGTCTCTCAACTTTTGGGATAAGGGAGATGATGGTACCATTAATGTTCTTAATCTCTACCGTGTTCTAAAACACTGCTTGCACCAAGGATATGACATTTTGTCCCACAACTTCCCACTGACTCTGATAGAACAAAGGGTTAAGATCATGCGGTCGAGGTGCTTTGAGGGCACCCATATTGAAGATGACTTCTTTGATCTCACACAATGAAGCCACATATCCCATCCCCTCAAGAATATCTCCCCGCATCACAGGGTAGGTGTTACCAAATTGAACTGAGTTATGCAAAATACCATCATCCAGATATAGATTTTGAAATGATCATAACACCATTCACCATCGTCACCAATCAAGGTTTCCACCTTCT
This sequence comes from Leucaena leucocephala, assembly GCA_037074615.1. Taxonomy (NCBI): domain Eukaryota; kingdom Viridiplantae; phylum Streptophyta; class Magnoliopsida; order Fabales; family Fabaceae; genus Leucaena; species Leucaena leucocephala. Next base: position 20,338,790 of record CM073556.1, on the reverse strand, counting down.
TACGTTTCTGCCTACAATTGGTAACAGTATGGAAATAACGTGTATTATGATCACTATACATATACCAGTTGCATCTCGAGTGTTAGAGCCACATTACCTCTTCCTAAAATAGAAATTTCTCAAGCTCCTCCCAGACTTCTTTCTTTCGTTGCTCCCAAAACTCCTCTCTGTTATCCTCACAATTCAGACATTCCAGTTTGCTTATCAACACTGCCTTCCTTCTATTAATGTTAACAAACACCGTTTTGTTCTATTCGGCTACATCTGCTTGGAAACGACTGACGTGCTCATACCAACCTCTTGAATGCCGCCAAGAGTTTCTTACCACCTCCACAAAGCCTTCATGGGTAACCCAAGGTGCAAAAAACCGAAATGGACAGGCCCGTCGATCTTGCAGCGCTGCTCTACATAGGTTTAAAAGAATAGGGCAATGATCCGATTTTAGCTTGGGTAAGTGCAGCGACGACGCCTCCAAGAAATATTCAAACCAGGTTCACGAGTAATCGATCAATTCTACTGTGGGAACAGCCTCGACTCCATGTGAATTTAGGACCCTGGAAGTCCACTTCACCAACTCCACTTTGATTAACCTATGAAGAGAAGTCCCTATCTGGGCCCTGTTGGTATTTGATATTGAAATTCTCTCATGTGAATGCAAAATAGCATTAAAATCGCCACTAATACACCACTGAGTACTGCAATTGGGGCTTCCATAAACCACCGACAAATCCCATTCATCCTGTTTATAATTGTTTTTCTAATTGTCCCTTTATTTACACATATTAAAGAAGCTTTTTATTAGTTTTCAATACAAATAATTAAAAATGTATTTTTTATTATATATTTTATATAAATAACTAACTGATTTATCAATGCAAATCGAGTTTAGTAACAAGGGTTAGTCTATCATAACATAATAAATTAATATTTAAATTCCATTAAGAGTGGTAGCCACATTTTAATGTCCAATAATATCTTGAATAAAATTATCTCCAATATAGTTTAGAAAAAAATAACTAATTTATTTAATTTTTTTAATATTTATAAATTATAAATTAATTAATTAACTCTTATATTTAAAAATCAATTAGTAATATATAAATTTAATAGGAATAAATTTTGAGATATTTAAGTTATATTAAACTGGTTTTTCTTTGTCTTTTTCTCTTTATTATGGATTAGTGTTGATTTTGATTTGATGACGAACCCATATGCCACTTGTTTAGTCAAGTTAATAAATTATTTTATTTGAATATTATTGTTGCCCATGCAACATGCCGTTTTAGTTTTCTGTTAAAAATAGTCCAGGAGACTGTAATGTTTCGTATTGTCATGAATATTTTATTTATCATCATCAAATCTTAAGGGGAGATGATGTTTGAGGACCCACACGGAGATCTAATCCTATTTCAAAACAAAAAGAATAAGAAATTCATAAATAAATAAAAATAACAATACTATTAAGAATTCATAAAATAAATCATCTTACATTTTACAGAAACAAGTGAGATTCGTTCATAATCAAATTGTATTTTTATATGATCAAGACAAAAAATATTTGAGCCTCAAAAACTAATGTTTTCAAAACCTAATTGAACTCAAATAAGAAAGGTTAGTGGATCTTTGTTTTAATTCAAATTGAACCATTAGCGAATCCTATGAATAATCTAATCTAATCCTTTAATCATCAGTCAAAATTAGCTCATACCAAACTAAAGTTTAAATAATAAAAAATTAAGAGCTAGGGAATATGCTATTGATAGCATATGGATCATTTCGTTGAATTATTGCTGTGGAGTACACAATCATTGTAAGGGCTTTACAAAGTATTTTGGAAGGGTTAATTTGTGGAATCTCTTAATAAGATTTTATAATTATAATTATTACTAATAATAATCATTTTCATTGTCATGTGGTGGGACCTAATTCAAATTGGACCGTAGGAAAAGTATCGTGGCTTGGATTCAGCCACACTTTTTACGTCATCACAAGCTTTTCGTCCTCTTTACCCCCTAATTTTTTAAGGTGGGCTTGACCATAAACTTAAATTTAAAAAAAAAAATTAACTTAAATTTTAGTTTTAAAAAAATTAAAATAAGTAATTATATTTATCCATAAATATTTTTGGGTTAAATTATAGTTTAAAATTATGGTTTTAAATAAGCTACTAAAACTAATTTTTGAAACAGTAAAAGAGTTTATAGACTATTTAATTACTATATTATCCCTATTTTTTTATACCCTCTCTCATCTCTCCTCTCTCCTCTCTACCCTCTCTTTTTTAGCCTCTCTTCTCTCTCTACTTTGTCCTCTCTCATCTCTCGTCTCTTTTTTTTACTCTCTCTCCTCTCTCATACTTTTAATCAAATCATATATTTTTAGTAATTTATAAATATAAAAATTATTCTAAAAATCCCAAAAAAATTATGATATGGTTGATCATGACCTGCCAATTCTCATAAACTACCAGCCTTGCTTCCTGTACAATATCACGAAAGGGGTGGGAGCCGTCACAACCTCTAGTAAGTTAGTTAATCATATCAATTTTCCTAAGTGCCTGTTTGGCACCATGGTCTGAGAATCAATTATGGGGCAAAACCTTGGTTTGAAAAATTTTCACACAAACAGCAATTTTTGTTGAGAATTGATTTTGGACAAAACCTCGGTTTGAAACCTAGGTTTTGAATAAGCTACTGAAAATAGCTTTTTCTTTGAAACCTAGGTTTTGGATTATCCAATTACTATTATACCCTTACTTTTTTTACACCCTCTCTCCTCTCTCCTCTTTATTATCTCTCCTATCTCTTCTCTTATCTCTCTTTTTCTCTCTCTTCTCTCCTCTCTTATCTCTCTTTTTCTCTCTCCTCTCTCCTCTCTACACTCTCTTCTCTCTCCTCTTTCTTCTCTATCATCTTTCATCTCTCTTACTTTTAATCATATCATACCCTTTTTAGTAATTTACCAATATAAAAAGTGATTCTACTACTAATCATCCAAACATCTTTATTCCCAAAATCTATTCTTCCCAAAATCTATTCTACCCAAAATCTATTCTCCAGAATCTATTCTTCCCATAATCTATTCTCCAAAAGCTAATCCAAACACACCCTAAGTCCTTCTGACCAACATATGTATATGTATATGTATATGTATATGTATATGTATATGTATATGTATATGTATATGTATATGTATATGTATATGTATATGTATATGTATATGTATATGTATAAATCCTAAATCTATATGGCCTCCTTGTCTCTGAAGATTCCGCCGTAGCCACCACTTCTTCCATCTTTCAAGACCAAGCCATCTACTTCAAGTTTGATTAAACCCTAAATCCAAAAATAAGAAGACCCAGCAGGTTCGTTAATGGCAGATCAAAACATGACTACAAATATTGGTCTTTTAGGTTTTAAGCTCAAACTATCACCAACAATGGTTATATTTCGCTAAGGAACTATTTCTCTAATCATGAACTATTTTTTTAATCTAAAGAGATTAAAGAAATTAAATCAATTATTTAATTATAATGTATGTGACATAATTTTTTTAAAATATTTCTATGTGATGTTAATATTATATGTCAATTTATATGTTAGTTAAATTAATTTAAAAAAATAATAAATATAAAAAAATGTAGATTAAGATATTATATTTAAGGTTAAATTTAACCAAGTCTTATATTTGGTAAGGAAGGAGTAGTAATATGTGTGTATTCCCTGCGGAGTCGCCGCTATTATATTTGTTTGAATTAGATTTCAACGTATAGTTTATGCTTTTACATAATCGAATTCAATCCTTGGGTGAGTTCATATAAAGAATTCCCCTTCTCATCCATTGTCATATTCTCCCTTTGGGTCTTCCAAAAATGAAGAATTATCATATAGCCTCAATACCAATGAACTAATGCCATCGTTATGTATTTTTGTTCAAGTTAAATCCCCTATCATTTAACATTTAATTATTTTGTAATCAAGAGCTCCCTTCAAAGGATCTTTATAGAAGCTATGCTCTTCTTGAAGAAGTGGCAACATATCCCTATCGAGGTTTTTTTTATTATATACATTTAATTAATTTAACTTAACTAGAAATATAATTAAGTTTTCTTTTTTCTCTTTCCATGGAAGGGAAGTGGATCGGGGCAAGCACCGACTGAGAATAGAAAAGAGACTGACAATAGAGGATTTCCATTCATTTTCCTATCTTCTACAGAAGTCAGATCTCTGTCATTGACAATAAGCCTATCTTTTTCTTACGCAATTTCTCAGCGTGGTGTGAGCTCTGAGATTGACTTGTGAAATGTTGAGAATAAAGTTTTTACACGATTGCTCTAATAAATCTAAGGCCTACGCAGGGTTAAAAGATAGAAGAATGGTTGTTGAAACAGGGGTATTATTGTGTTTTCACGTTATTTTCTGATGATATTTCAATCAATCTTAATATACCAAAAACAAAAATCATTTTTGAGTTTCCATTTTTATTCTCTCTATTATTTTTTCTTCCTAATTCACAATTATTCTCTAAGCAATTTTATTTGAGTCACATCTGGACGTTAAATTGAAATTTGAATCTTGGTTCTCCAGGGTAGTAATTTATCTCGGTACACTCAACTCTATTTCTATTTCCATTCCCTTTTTTTTTTATAAAAAAATTTAAGTTACATTTATCAATATTTTCTCATTAAAATTAAAGTATAATTTCAAAATTTAGAGAATATTTACGAAACTATTTAGATAAGCTTTTAAAAAAATTATAAAAAAAAAATTCTAAACAATTTTTAAAAAAAAATTATAAAAAAAATAATTTTAAATAAATAAATATTTACATTATCTCTTTACATAATTTTATCCTGGTAAATTATAAATTTTTTTCCTCTACACTATTCTCTCTCTCCGTTGCAGACCACCGAGACTGTCTAATCATTAACAACAACAAAACTTCAAAGCACACACTACCTTCTATTTCTCTCTTCCGGTCCTCTGCGTCAAAAGCTAGTAAGCTCTCCCAAATTTTTTTACGGCTTTTCAAGCTATAAATTCGTTCCCTTTTTACTGATTCTTTCCGTGATTTTTCTGGGTTTTAAGTTTGGTTTTCGGCGTTTGCTGACTCTTCAGTTTCTAGGACTACCTCTGTTCATCATCATTCCGTGCATCTTCTTCTTCTACTGGCAACAGCGACGACGAGTTGTATAAAGACGGCGACAGAGAAGAAGCTGGACGGTAATGAAAAAAGGAGAGCCAGTGGAGTTAGAGAAGCGAAGAGTTGGAGAGTAAGAAGAGGAGAGAGAAATGGTAAATAGAGATTTTTTTATTATTTTAAAAATTATTCTCATTAATCTAAAATTATAATTTAATTCAAAAAAAAATTTAGAAAAATATAATTATTTATTTTAAAATTTTTTTAAATTAAAGTTTAGGTTAAAAGCCCTTCTAAAGCCTTAGTTTTGGTATTTGTCAAACAGTCACTACAAAAAATTTAGGAGATTACCTATTAAAAGAGTCCTCATAATTATAAAAGAAATTAAATTCATGTCCTTATAAGATACAAGTTAATTTTTTACTATTTTTGCCAACAATCATTCACGTATTTCTTTGTTTTTTTTTAGTTCAAAAATTTTTGAGAGGGGATTAAGCTCACCCACGATCTAACAGTAGGGCGGAATCTCTCTTTCTCCTAATCGATATCAATGTCGTGTAGGATGAGCCACCTATTATCCTCAGGCGTAAATCTAAATACCTAAGAGTTAGGATACCTCCCTAAGCGTCATGACTAGAACCACAATAAAATAATACTCCCAATAAATTAAATAAATTTTAAATAATCATATATCTCATCTCTTCATCAGTTCCTGGCTCATTCACGTATTTCTATTCCGTATTTTATTCTAATTAGTACTTCAAAAATAAAAAATAAAAAAACTTCTCATCTCTAATGGGCCGTAAGTCTCTCTACCTAAACAACCGAATATATCGGGCCTCTAGCCCAAGAGCGACATTGGGCCTTTATCCAAAATCTGCAACTTGTTCGAGGGACATTTCGGTAAATTAGGCTTAAAATTAGGGTTTATGGTTTTCCAATTTAAATCTCTCTACCCGGTTCTGGGCGCGTCACTCTGCCTCGCGAGCACAAACGATAAGATTTCGGCGGACTCACCCTTCAGGTCAGCTTCTACTCTCTTAGCAGTAGTATTCTTTTTAATGGTGATAATTTCTTCTACCCTCTCTATCTCACAATGATCTTACTCGCCCATCTATAATTTCAGACCTTCAATTTGGTTTGCTTAAAATGTTCTGGTTTTATTAGATACTTGTTGTGATCGTGTTGAGCAGTGGCGGATCTGTGAGGGGAGTGCACGGTGGGTATTAGTCCTCCATGGACGATGGATGAAGGAGAGAGTTAAATAGTGAGATCCTTTGGGAGTTGCGAAAACCTTTGAAGGAACTGCTGAAGAATGAGGATGACATGAAATGGGGTGGGAGGTGGAGAGTTTTAAAGGAGACGATAAATGTTGGTAAGGGTGTGGGTGTTAAGGTTGAAAAATTGCCAATGAGGAGTGGGTATAATGAAATAGGGCTAGGAGAAAGTGACACTTGTAAATGAAGGGTGGGTATGTCTTGAAGAGGCTCAAAAAGAAGAACATGGGGGATTTGAAAAGTAAGAAAGGAGATGGGAGGTAGAATCATCAATCTTTCATGCCGATCAAGAAACCTGGCAAGCCTTTATATATGCAAAACACAGGAAAAAATTAATGTTTATGTGTTACATTTTTTTTAGAAAAAGCCCCCCTTCCAGAAAAGATGAGTTTCATTCTAGATTTGTCTTGCTACAGTTAAATGCTTAAACCCAGCTGAAAAAGAAAACTCAAGTATAATCTTGAAAGTGCAGTTGCTGTTTCACTTTTACTAACTATGTAGTATGAATTTAATGTGTTTTTTTATTTGTGCTTGTGCAGGAAGTAGAGCTCAATTTCCAATACGAAAATGTCGGGGTATGAATATTCTGCTTTCAAGTTATCATTATATTGCATCTTCTATTTCATGTGCTCAGTGTGCATGATCAGATAAATCGTTATGTTTTTTTTTTTCTCAAAAGATATCTTTAATAGGAAGCATTTCAAGTTCTTAAATGAGATCTTATAATCTAATTCTTATTATTTTGAATTAATGGGTACTCAGTTGGACATGTAACATGGCATTGACCCTGATAAGGCCATGTGATAACTGGTCACAAATTCACATGTATTTCAAGCTGTCAAGTAATGTGATATTATGTCTAATACCAGTGTCTAATATGCATTCAATATGGGGGATGTATTTGCAGATTATTATAGTTCATAGAATATTGCCATGTGCTCTCTTGGGAATTAGTATGGATTATATTTAGATTCGAACTCATCAGCAGCTTAAGCTTTGATGAGGTCAATTATACACTTATACCTTATTTTCATCATTATAACGTGATCGGTTTGACACATGGATTGTACAGCCATGAACATGTTGTATTGAACTACAAGAGTAAAAACCAAGGATAAGAAATTTTGTGTATTAAATATTTATGAATGTCGGGAATCAATTCATGTATACACTAATAAAAGTTTTTCATTTTTCAACGTTGTTCTGGTTTCATTAGGATGAACAAGAGGGTTTGATATGTCTTGCTCACTTTTTTATGAATTGTTTCCTTTGCAGAGAAGAGCCTGTTGTTGCTGCTGAGACAGCTGCACCAATTGTAGGTGAGCCAATGGACATCATGACTGCGTTGCAGCTTGTGCTGAGAAAATCACTGGCTTATGGTGGTCTCTCTCGTGGCCTTCATGAAGGCGCAAAGATTATTGAAAAGCATGCTGCTCAGCTCTGTGTTCTCGCAGAGGATTGTGACCAACCCGACTACGTAAAACTTGTCAAAGCCCTATGTGCTGAGCACAGTGTTAGCTTGCTGACAGTTGCAAGCGCAAAAACCCTCGGAGAGTGGGCCGGTGTAAGTGACCGTTAACTGTATATCATATCAGTATATTTGTACTTGTACAAAATACAACCTAATAGACTCGGTCACTGAGATTGCATCCTTATCATGTCAGTTGTGTAAGATCGACGGGGAAGGGAAGGCGAGAAAGGTGGTCGGTTGCTCGTGTGTGGTTGTCAAGGTATGAACTGAATTGGGCGTAGAATCACATGTTGATTTGCAGCATTTTGTGTGGGTACTTGTTCCTTGTTTTAATTAGTGGCTGCTTGCAGGATTTCGGAGAGGAACATGAAGCCTATAACGTTGTTTTGCAGCATGTTAAAGCTCAGTGAGTCAATGGTCTGAGTCATTTTTGCCGGCGTTTCGATTTCTCCTTACTACAATTTTGAATTTTGAATTGACTCTTATTCCCATCGGTCTAGTTATATACGCAAATTTTGTTGTTATTATTATTATTATTATTATTATTATTATTATTTATTTTTATAATGTTATAATACTCGCATCTCGGAAATGACGGGGAGGACAATATTCCTCAGCAATGGATATTGTCGTAGCTGTAACGTTTTCCAAGGCTGTGGCCGTCATGTGTGCTAAATTGCGGTTCACGATCTTTGCGAGTGGATGAGAAGTAATTAATTATCAAATTCTAGCGACCTTAATTAGATGGAGGCATTTGGGGTATTGGATTTGCTTGAATTAATATTAACTTAAAAAATAAATACCTTCAAAAATGTCAAAAAGGCCAATCATTAACTTCAATTTGCATAATCCCAAATTAGTTCATACGTACAAAAATGGAATTGGGAAATGAAGTAGGGTAATAAGTAATGAATTGTTAGCCTTGTAGATCATATTATCCAAATGTAGTAAATTGTTAAAATATGTTAGTTAATTTTTTTAGATATTAATTAAATTAGTTAATTTTAATTAAATTTAATTTTTTTAAAAAAAAAGTATATTATATATTTTTTAACGTATTTAAATTAATTAATTACTTTTAAATTAAGAATCAAGAAGTAGGTAATGAAGTTTAGTAATTTGTTAAATCCTCTTGTCAGTTACTGCATCTCATTAGTTACTACATTTTATTAGTCAACGTTGTCACAAAAAAATTTCCTTGCGGCCGGCCGGTGAGGGTGTTGAGGAGGCTTATAAATTGATTTGGGATTTTTTTTTTTAAAGGTATTTAGTTGGAATTTCCCCTTATTTTTTTAGTAATTTTTGAATAGGTAGCTTGTATTTATAAAAAAAATTATAAATGTCATTTTAAAAAAATTAAATTATATTTATTATAACTAACTAATATAATAAATTTTTTTAATTAATATAAATTAATTATTTAATTTTTATATATTAAGAAAATATTGGATAGAGTACCTAATTTGATCCGCCATCCAATTCATAAGGCGGGGTACCTTTGCAGCAAAGGTACCCACGGAGAGGAAAGGGGCCACGTTGGCTGAAACTGATTTTTTGACTTGTTTGTTAGGTGGTTAAGAGATAAGACAGCTAATAGTTACGTTTGTCGGGTTGATATCTCCGACATCGATGGTGGACCCTAAAGAAGACTACCAAGCAAGGATGGATACCAGAAAATCATCGGCTCCATTATTGTTTGTAGAATCAAGATATCCCTCAATTCATTGTCCACGTGTCCAGTCCACGTTATCAGATTAGGTCATTTGGATAAACACTATCTTCTTCTAAGCATTCTTAAAATGTAAAAACCTAAATTTCTGGTAATCGACAGGTTCGTTCTTAATAACAAAGTAGACGAAACCAAAGCGCAAGCATGAATTAATGGAATACTACCAGAGAAAAAGTCATAACTCTGTTTAGCTCTGTTTTATGTGGCATAAAACAGAGGCACACAAAAATTATTGTAGGCACAGGATTATGAGAATATTATGCTGCTGTTTACTGTGTTGTGAAACTATGAAAAAGGTGAAACTCTTTTTATTTTATTTTTTTAGAAATTAGGTGATATACTTTAACTAATAATTTATACACTAATTTTCTGGACATATAAAAATTATCGAAGTGAATTTAAGCTCTCACGATGAAATTTTTTTTTATCCATACAGCCTAATCTAAACTTAAAATATTATATTTAAAAAATTTAATTATTTAATGGTTAATAAATTTTATTAGTAACAGTAAAACTACCAATGTAGTTTACTAAAGCTCATGGGAGGCTAATAGTTTGGGAGTAATGGGTGTTGGCCTTTTTGCTTGTTCAAAGTTTAGTTAGCTTCTTTTAGCTCTGCCAATATAGCCCTAATAGCATGAAAGTTTTCTATATAAGTAGGATGATTTAATTCTTAAATTATATAACTCATAATATTTTAATTTTATTTTTTATATGTGTCAAATATTTTAATATTATTTATGGTATAATTTTATCCATAATCTTTTTAATTTAGTATAATTTTACCTATAATATTTTTAATTTAGTATAATTTTTTGTACTTGAGAAATAAGATTATATGTAAAATTATACTAAATTAAAAATATTATTAGTAAAATTGTAACACAAATAAAATTATGATAGACGCATATAAAAAATAAGATTAAGATATTATATACTATATAATAATTCTTCTCGTAGTTTCATGTTTTCACTCACTCTTTAATTCTTCTTGTATGCAAATGATCCTTTAAGTTTTCTTTAATCCCCTTTATATTAATCGTTGATTTAAAATTTGAAAAATATTATAAAACCTAATGAAGATGATTTATGATCTACATTCTCAACGTTAACTCATATTTTAAAATATAAAAAATATTATATCAAAAGATTAAATTTTAAGCATATTTTATAAGTATTTAAATTACAATGTCAATATTTAAATTTAAATCTATTGAGTTAACTTTTTTGTTGATGAAATTAATAGTGTTAATATTAAAGGATTAAATATATATTTTTTAAATTTAAGAGATTTAACTAAATTTTGTTATAAAATTATAGGACAAATTTAAAAGATTAAAAATTATATTAACCCTATAAATTTACAAGAATAGACTATCTGACGGAATAATTTGTCAGCCAATTATTGAAAGGAAAGAAACTTGAGAGATATGATTAAAAATAAGTGGACACTACAAGAATTTTATATTAATTTTTTTTTAATTTTAAAAATATTTTCCTAATTTTAAAAATAAGCCGAAACGTTGGGATCTGAATGAACCAATTTAATAATAAGAGGCAAGAAAAAGACGCAGCTTCAGATCTTTTTCCACAGTAAGCACCGTCTCGCCGACGGCCGTGGCAAACTTCCAATAATAATTGAGTAATCCTTCAATTCAAAAGCCAAGGAGAAAATTAACCCTTTGAAGAAATTTTTGCTACTTAAAACATAAGATCTCGAGTTTAAATATGTATAAATATAAAAAATTATTTTAAAAAAAATTATCTCTAGTTAAATTTAATAATATTTAAATATAATTTAATCAGATTTTTAGAGTTCAATTTCACAGCGGTTAATGTTTGTTTTTTTACTTTTAAAAAAAACAACAACATAGAGACGTCAAAAATGATGTGCTTCATTAATTTCTCATCGATATTATGAACAATAAAATAAGAGATACGCGAATTCAATTCAAATCCGATGAAAAGAATCTCCCCAAGTTTCCGGTTCAGACGCATCTTCACGGTTCCTCAACGTCTTCTATATTATGCCTTCAGCATCATGCGTTTACCCATATTTTATTTTTTTGGCTCCCTAATTTCTGGATCTCATTGTATATGTGATGTGACTACATACAGATTACAGAAGCATCAACCTGAATTTATAATTACTTAAATTTATTAAGATCTCTTTTCGAAGGTGCAAGTGTGATTTTGAGATAATAAAAACATAAAATAATGAAACTCTTACCAAGTGGAATATGAGATGGATTAATGGGTATTAAATCAACAAATGAATTAATTAAAGAATGAAGGGTAAATTTGTAACTCTACCCATAAACTTTTACCCAATATACAGTTAACATTATAATTTTTTCTTGGATATAAAAGTATCAATAAATATTTAAAATCAAGATAAAAATGGCATGTTTATTAAAATAAGTTAATATCCGATACTTTTTATAGTGGGCCACATTATTTTGTAATGTAAGTATCAAAATACACCCCACTTAAAATGATAAAAGTGCAAAAGCCCCCAGTACACTAGATGTCATATATTTTTTAATGTGCAAAAATACATATAAATATTTAAAATGGAGATAAAAGTTCTAAAATATCCGCAATTGGCACATGGCTCATGGGATGCATAATTAACTGCAAGTGTAATTTTGAGATAATAAAATATATATCAAGTATAATTTAATCCAATTTTAAGAAAAAAGTTAGTAAATTTATTTAAAATTATTGTTTTGTCAAAAAAAAAATAAAAATGAAAGAGTAAAATAGTGAAACTCTCAACACATGTGGAATATAAAATAGAATGGCTATAAGATAGAGATAGGTGCACACCAGAAAACAACTCACAAGAAAGCTCATGCGACGGAGAAAGTACACATGATAGTACCTAGAAATATTAAAATAGAATGACTAATATATATATACACACACACAAATGCTTGAATTCGAGGTATTTAACTTAATCAGTAATTTCGTAGACTTGATCCTACCTAACATGTCATATTGATTTCATAAAATTGAGTCCCGGAGGTCAAACTAAATCCTCTGTATATGTTTTTTTTTTTTTTTATTCAGTATCTTGGCTAACCCTTAAGAGAATTATAAATCAGACTAATTCGGATCGAGGTAATGATAGGAACCATTAAGATTGGCGCCCCTAGCTGTATTCCTAAAAGATAGAACCTATAACCTTTAATTAAATTAAAACAGCTTCAACTAACTGATCTAACTCGTCGGGGTTAAACTCAATTTAATAGACTTGAAGAAGAACGTGGAAAGTGAGGCAAAAACAGGAATTGGCGGGAAGGGGTGTTATTGACCGTTGACCTTGTCTCGGTCAAATCAAAATACGGAGACAAGAATCTTGGTATTTGTTGCTGGCGTAGGTAGTTGGTTCTTGTTGAAAGTTGAAACCCACATTAGTTGACTATCTCAGACTTTGCAATCCATTTTAACTACTGAAAGAAAAATATGTGAGAATGTGGATTGAAAATTGAGGTTTTTCATCTTGATTTTTTTACACCCAATATGTGATTATTTTATACTCTCTTCTCCAACTTAATTAATTCAGATAAATTAAACAAATTATTTAATTAAAATAGATGTAACATAATCTCTCTAAATATTTCTATATGTTATATAACAATTCATAAATTAAAAAAATTATTTTAAAATAATTATAAATATTATATATTAAAATTTTATATTTCAAAAATTAGATTAGGTACAGTGCTTCTTGATTCGAGATTATTGGATTAATTATTTAGCACCCAACAGGAACCGACCTCTCTGAGCCATTATTTAAAAAAAAAAAGACATGTGCTTTTCTTTGTATTTAAAACAAGGGTTAAAATTAGTTAATAATTTATCAATAGGTATTATTCTAAGGCATTGTTTGGTTGGAGGGTTTTGGAGGGGAGGGGAGGGGAGGGGAGATATAAGTGTGTTTGGTTGGAAAAAATGGAGGGGAGGGGAGGGAAATTTTTTTGTCCTTTTCTGCTCCCCTACCCCTCTTTCTCTCCCCTCCAAATTTGGGGTTTTTTGGAGGGGTGAGAAATATTGTGTGTGATCCTGACCAAAATACCCCTGCCAATTTTTTTATTTTCCACGATTGCCCTCCGCGTGTACAAACCCTTTTCCTCTTTTCATTTCCGCCATTCAGCTTCCGCGTGCGTGCTGTGCCTCCTTCTTCGTCGGTGCGCGATTGCAACCACCGCTGTCGGTCGCTTGACGTTCTCCGGCAACCACCACCGTCGACTGAGTTCAGGTAACCTCTTATACCCTTCTCCTTCTTCGCTCCTATTGTCTTCTGTCTGTCACTCCTCTGTTACCGTTTCGCTTCATCTGTGTGTGCTGGTTGTGGTTGTGTTGGTTCTTCGGCCAGTTCCTATTTTACCTTGCGTTTTCCCTCTTTCTTTTCTGGGTTATTTGACTGCTCGCCCAGTTCTGGTTGTTGAAGATCACTCTTCAACCGTTCAACAACTGACGAGTCACTGTTAAGCCATTTTTGCTGGAAAGCATCAGAAACTTGTTTAAGCAATTCTCTCGAGTCACCGTCCATCTGTAAAATATTGTCTTTGAGGAGAATTGAAGTTTGTGGACTCGTGTAGCGTTCATGGACTCGAGTCACCGTCCATCTGTAAAATACACCTATTGTTGACACTGGATCTCTTTCTTTCATCCCATCCAAAATTTAATGCTTCAACCTATAAGCATTATTATCTTGATGATCGGGTGGAAATTAGTTCTCGGTACAGCCAGATTTTGACTTCTGATCATATGTAGTGGTGATCGTCTGTGCTCATGGCTTGAAGTACTTTCTGATTTCTGTGCTCATGGCTTGGTTGCATTTCTTTGCTCTGTGCTCACGTCTGTGCTCATGGCCGTAGTATGGATGGAAGTGCTTTTGTGGTTTTGAGTTTCTGTTTGAGATCAATGTGAATTGCTGGTGTAGAGGATCAATGTTTTTTTTTTGGGGTGTGGTGTTTGGACTGGGTCCAGTGTTGTTCTGGAGGTTACCTAACTCCTCTCTTGCTAGGGTGTAGTTTTGTTGCATTTTATATTCTGATTTTCTCTTCACTGCATCTTCTGCGTTGAATCTGTTATCCCCTGTAAATATATGCAACAATCTCAGTTGCATTTGGTTTTTACGCTCTCATGTTTTGCAACTCTGTGTTTGTTTCATAGTATAGAGTAGGCAATGCCAAATCCCCGTCTACATGAATCTATATCTAACAATTCCACTCTGTTCAGCAATATGCAACTTCACACTTAATACTATCAAGTGGTAATAGGAAGGTATTATGTTGGAAATGCATTATTGTTCTGCAAGTCAACTTCACACTACATGAATCGGTGCCTCTCTTTCTCGCTTGTTCAACTTCACACTTAATACTATCAAGTTGATGCATTATTGTTCTGTATTATATTCACTATGCGAAGTATTTGATATTTATATTAATATATTATTATTTGTAATCTGTTTATAACAGTTGTTAGATGGAATCGACATTCCAAAACAATATAGCCTTGCGCCGATGGCTGGATTTGCGTCAAAAAGCTATAGCATTACTCACATATGTTTTTGTCTACCTTGTAATTCGGAGGAGATGTCGTAAAAGAAAAATAAGTTATAGTATGAGTTCAGAAAGGGAAAGGGTACGTGAAGAAATAATGAGTCAGTTAAGTACTAGTGAAAAGAGTCGTAACATCATCCGTATGACTCCTACAACTTTCCTAACATTATGTGGCTTACTAGAAAGAGAGGGGGATTAAAACCTACGAGATGGGCTACAGTGGAAGAACAAGTGGCTAAAACCCTTTACATACTAGGGCATAAGACAAAAAATTGTGTGGTGAATTTCTTCTTCCGACGATCTGGTGAGATAATTAGTCGTCATCTCCATAATGTATTAGGAGCCATCATTGAAGTAGGAGACAAATTTATTGTCCAACCTGATGGGACAAATGTCTCTCCTGAAATCCAGGCAAATTATAGGTTCTACCCTTTTTTTAAGGATTGTGTTGGTGATGTAGATGGAACACATATACGTGTGAAAGTGCCGACTAAAGATGCTCCTAGATATCGTGGTAGGAAAGAATTCCCGACACAAAATGTGTTAGCCGCTTGCACATTTGATTTGAAATTTACTTATGTGCTCACTGGGTGGGAAGGCACAGCATCTGACTCCAGGATCATGAAAAATGCATTGACACGAGAAGATAATCTCAAAATTCCTGAAGGTAAATATTACCTTGTGGATGCTGGCTTCATGCTAACTAGTGGACTCATTACACCTTATAGAGGAGTCCGTTATCATTTGAAAGAGTACTCACAAAGAAATCCACCCCAAAATTATAAGGAGTTGTTCAATTTACGGCATTCATCCCTTCGTAATGCGATTGAGAGAACTTTTGGTGTTTTGAAAAAAAGATTTGACATTTTATCCTATTCATCTGAGCCTACTTATGGAATAAAAGCACAAACCCTTATCATTGGAGCATGTTGCATTCTCCATAACTTCTTGATGTGCGCCGACCCTAATGAGGATATTATAGACGAAGTAGATCGTGAACTTGCAAGTCAACTTGAGTATATTGACAATAATCATGATGGGCATGGTGACAATGAAGAGGCCATTCGAGGACAGCTTATAAGAGATTCCATAGCAAATGAGATATAGATAGATTATCAAAATAGGCGAATGAGTCGCGATGACAATGCACCTTAATCATTATGGACTTGTTGTTTTAAGTTCCGTTAGACTTGATGTATTCTAATTTGTTTTAATCATGTCATGTATTCTATAAGTTTGAAGGTGGACTATCATGCTTTGTTAGACTCTGATGTTTTTAAATATGCCATAAATTCTATTATGTTTTGATGGTATATTGTTTTATTATTGTTGTAATAGCATGCCTCCGAGATCAAAGAATAAACAATGCTTGAATTGGACAAGAGCAATGGACGACTATCTTGTAGATGCCTTCATGGAACAATATAATATTGGCAACAAAGTAAGTGGGCAATTTACAGGCACTGCGTATGACAATATTGTGAAAGAGATGACTGCTTTGCTCGATGTTGACATGGACAAAGAGAGGATTAAGAACAGATGGAAAACTTAAAAAAAAAAACTTCTCTGATGTTTATGATATTTTCAAAAATGGATTAAGTGGGTTTGCTTGGAATCCATCAACACAATTGTGGGAAGCAGAAGATGAAGTTTGGGAGCAACTTATTGAGGTTAGTTGTCTTAATCTTTGTTTAAAGAATTGTTGAAACAAGTTTATCCTCATCTAATTTATTTATGAGTATTCATATTATTTTGAATTTGTTCTTTACAGTCAAAACCTAAAGCTGCCAATTGGAGAAATATTCCTTTTCTGAACTATAACAAGATGGTCATCTTGTATGGCTCTGATAGAGCATCAGGGGAGGGAAGTCATACTATTGGTGACATGCGAAAGAGACGTCACTCAATTGATGAGGAGGACTTTATTGAAGATGTCAACAACAATAATATTTCATCCCAACATAATGTCAATATTGACCGTATGCAAACTTGCGAAGATGTAAATGTCAATAATGTTGCAACTGGTTCTTCTAGAAAGAAGCAAAAAGTTAATTCAACAAAAGAAAAGGATTCTGAGTTAATTGAGATTAAGGAAGTTATGTCTGAAATGGCACAAGCTATAAGAGAAGGAAATCAAGCAATTATAGAGAGTTCAAGAAAGCTTCCACAATTGTCAGGTGAAGAAGTTTGGAATATGATTCAGGATTGTGACATTACCCCAACTCATGTTACCAAGATTTATAGAGTTCTTATGGGGGATATGGATCAATTAAGGACATTTGTTGAATGTCCCATTGTGGCACGCAAGAATTTACTCATGGATGTCATGTCTGACTTAGGAATTATGTGATACTTGC
The DNA here is from genome assembly GCA_037074615.1 of Leucaena leucocephala. NCBI lineage: Eukaryota > Viridiplantae > Streptophyta > Magnoliopsida > Fabales > Fabaceae > Leucaena > Leucaena leucocephala. The sequence continues at coordinate 20,321,244 of CM073556.1, read as the reverse complement.
TAATTATGTTCGATTTTTTATGGTCTACCATAGCTATTATTTAGACTATTACTAAGTATTTTTTGACATAGGCATTACCATTTGGTGACCATTTGGTGACTTTTGATTTGTTTTTATAAACAGATGACTTTTAATGTTATCTGTGTATAAAAAAAAACTTTTGGCCTATGTGACTATGTAATTATGTAATTGTGTAATGATATGTAATTTTGTTTTGTTAGTCTGCCTCATGTTTTAAGTTCTATGAGCTTAACTTTTTTTAAAGACTTTGTAACAAAAAAAAAGTTATAGCATGATTAAATTCTATGAGTATAAATTAAGTTTTTTTTTTAAATTTATAAATAAAAAAATAACAATACTAATATAAATATTATAAGTAAAAAATTAATAAATGTAAATAAAGGTCTGAGGGCATATCTGTCATTTTTTAATTACCTACCCTCCCCTCCCCTCCTGAACCAAACAAGAAATATCATCTCTCCTCCCCTAACTTCCCACTTATAACCTCCCCTACCTTAACCTACCCTCCCTTAAATTAACTTAACATACCCTCCCCTCCGTTGAACCAAACATGTTTAAATTTGAGTTTATGTTAATAAAAAAATGCCTTTAGGATAACTACCCCTAATTGGGTTCACTAATACTCAAATTTTACCCAATTAGATAGTCATATAAAAAATTAGTTAATAATTTTATTTTTAAAAAAAAGAATAGTATTCTAAAACAAACTTCCCAATAAAGCATTTTTTTAGAAAAAAAAATTATAAATGCTTGGCTAAATTCAACAAAGGACCTTATATATAATATATAGATCATGAAAATACTTTAGAAGGGGTCTTATTATAGAGGCGAAAGTGGTACATGGGGCTATTAATAAATTAAATAAAAAAATGTTGGATTGCATAAATTAAGCCAAACTATTAAAATAAAAGAAATAAAAAATTTCTACCCAAAAGAAAAGAATAAAAAAGAGAGAGTGAGAGTAGGTGGAATAGTGTTATTGAATGAGAAAGGGAAGAAGACAATTGTTGATTGAATCACCAACCCCACCACAAACAAGTCGTCTAGTACTTTGCATTGCCCATACCATTTCTCACTCTCTGTAGGAAGGTTCCTTTCCCACATCTCTCATCCCCACCTCCCTCCCTTTTTTTTTTTTTTTTTTATTTCAACTTCTTTTATACCCCGTTTGGTGCGGGGAAGTGTTTTTAATAGAAGGGAAAGTGAAACTGAAAGTAAAAATAAAAATAAAAATAGAAATAAGGGTGGAAGTAGATTTTAAAATATGTTTGGTAGGATAGTGGAAGTGTGATATAATTTTTAATTAAAATATGTATTTATAAAATCCTTAAAAAATATTTGAATTATAAAATTTTAAAAATGACATATATTGGTAACAAGTATCGATCTAAGTCAATCTCATTATTAAAATAGTTAAAATTATTATAAGTACTATCAATTTTGTTATTAATATAGTTAATATCAATGTACCATTAAGTTGTCAAAAAAAGTAATTAATCTCATTAATAAAATGGTTAAAATCATTACACATATTAATTTTATTACTAAAGTAGTTAATGTCCTAAAATATAATATTTAAACCATTAATTTGTTAAAGTGGGTTGTCAATCTCATTATTGAAATAGTTAAAATTATTACACATGTTATCAGTTTTATTATTAGAGTAGTTAATGTCCACAATTCAGGGGTATTTTTATCTTTTCTTACAAATATTAAAATCTCAAATTAATACTTATGACAAATATGCCCTTTTATATGTTCACATAACTTTTTTAAAATTTCAAAATTCATTATATGGATTTTTCCTTTAAAATTCTATATTTAAAAAATAAATAAATTATGATTGTTAAATACGAGAGATATCAAATTGAAGTATTTAATGTCTCATCACATAAAATGTAAGCCAAGCCTAATTAAGTAAAACTCTCCTAAATTTTAAATCATGTATAAACAAATTTCCTCATATACCCTTTAAATTATATTTGTGTGCGTATAACTCTCTCAAGGTTTTAGTTATATGCATATAAGCCCCTTAAACATTAAGATATATATATATATATTGTAAAAAAACAAAATGATATTTCAATAATTAACAAGGTTTATAAGTTACAAATAGATATAGAACATAAATTACTATCTACGAAAAGGCAATATAAAGATTGAGAAATGATCCTAATACTAACATTTGAAAAATCAAAAAGTAAATTAAGAAGTCCCTGCCAAGTAATGCTAAGCCCTAAAGTGAAATTACAAGGGATGTGAATGAAACATTTGTTGACTCAGTACATGATTAGTTGATATTTACTATTATTTTATTGGAGCCCGGTAGACATTAAGATATATAAGTAGATAATTAATGAATAAAATAAAACCATCGATTAAAAGTTATCTGAATAAATATAAAAGTTTAGTAGAGAGATTTATATTGTAAATTTCAAAGAATAAATAAAGATATTATCTATACATAACATAAAGTTAAGTAAAATTATGTATAATTTTATAAAGTATTTAATGCCTCGTACGTGGTCCAAACAAAAGGAATCAACATAACAACGTGTGGTCCTCCTATGTTGAAAATTAAAAAGAACTCCTATATTATATCTCTATCTCAAATGTGAATATATGACTCATAAATACTGAAATTTTGTGATAGTTTTCATATTATATGTTGTTGTTTTTTTAAAAAAAATATTACCTGTTCAAAATTTAGAATATTCTCACTTATTTAAGTAAATTAGGAGAATTATATTCCTCTGATTTTTAATATAAGATCATATTTAATTATTTAATTAGATTATTGAAGTTACTTAATATTATATATTTTTTAAAATATCATAATTATCTTCTTTAACTACATGCTTCACCCTCTTGTTTGATTATTATTAAGAGAGTATTAATAGGAGTAATTTAAAAAATATATATATAAAATATATTTTATATTTAGAATTAAGATCAACTCTTTAATTATATCTTATATTAAGGATAGGAAAAGTACTTTCAAAGAAAAAGACTTGCAAATTGGGAGCTTTTGGTAGAGAAGCAAGGTCATCAACTTTAGTTGAACATAGTGAATACACAAATTTCTTTTTATATAAAAAGTTTATATGAGTTGAATCTAGAGGCCTATTAGAATCAGGGTATGTCTTTACGCTCACCTTAGCACTGGCTGAATACAAATTTCTCAAGACATGAATTATTATGTCACAAGACGCAAAACTTCGTATATGGGTCTTTTGAACTTCGTAAAAAAAAAAAAAAAAGGTTTTGTGAAAACAATGTATGATGAAACTTTGTTCTTTTTAGTTAAGTTGTATATTTGTCTGAAAATTTTGACTTAGAAACAAGTTGTTTGAAAATATTTTTAGGTTTAAGGTTACCCTGAAAATATTAAAATAGAATAATATTATTATTTATTGTTAAAAATATTAACAGTTAATCTCAAATCTTTTACAATCAACAGTAGAGATTTAACAAGGTAAAGTAATATTGTTACGTTTTGAAATTTTTGGGGTGACATTAAACCTAAAAAAATTCTGGGGAAGTATTACTCTTGAGTAAAAATTTTCTGAATAAATTTATATCTTAACAATTTCTTTTTTATCAAATATCTGTTTTGGTAAAAAACATCTTAATCACTTTTTTTACACTTCTAAGTATCTAAAGTAATTTGGATTAGAAGTTAGGGAAATTAAAACTCTCAATACAAGAAATTTTCTAATCCTTTATTTTGGTCCAAAACACACACACACACACAGAGGTGCATATATTGATAAATTTAGATTTGTGTTATGTTGAAAAGCTTAAGACAGAGAAGAGTGGTTATTAGACAATTTACGTGTACTCTAAATATTTTATTATATGTTGTTGAGCTTAAGATAGAGAAGAGTGGCTATAGGACAATTTACGTGTACTCTAAATATATTGAATACTACGTTTTATTTAATTTAAATAAGAAAAAAATAGTGTACAGTCCTAAATTATTATTAAATATATTAAATATGTTTTATTTAATCAATAAAAAATCTCTTAAATTATTATAAATATGTTATGGCCTATTATATTTTTTACATTGGATTTTTTTATTACTATGCTGCTAACTTTTTGTTAGACATTTAAATGAATAATAGTTTATGTGAAGTTATACAATAATTTTTTTAAAATAATATCAATAAAAAGATAGAATAAAATCAAATTATGTATAAAAATGATTCTCATATTTTTATGATAAAAATAATAAAAAAAATAACACATACTTATACTATATTTATAAGGCATAAATATACTATTAGTATGGTACTAACTATTCCTTTTATTTATAATTATAGAAACATCACTTCTATTTTTAAAAACGTATATATATTTTATTTAAAATTAAAATATATGTTATACTAATTATTCTATATATATGGAATTCTATTTTTATTTATTTATTTATTTATTTATTAATTGATAGTTAAGTTTAACTTTTAAATTTTTATTTTGACTAAAATATACCTTTTTAACATAAAAAATGTTTAAACATTTATATTTACAAAAAATATAATTTTTTATGCGACAAAAAGTAGTTATAATTTTTTTGCTCTGCGGATGCATCATCATTGCACATGCCTTCTCCCTCCATCAAGAGTCTTGCAGCCATCGATTTATCCTGTCTTGTTTTTCTTGGGCCATGTTTGGTGTGTGGAAGTCATTTTTATTTTTATTTATATTTTTAATATTTTAAATTATTTTAGTTCTATAAAAAAAAAATAAGATGATAGAAATAGAAATAAAATATTTTAGACTATTTTATTCTAAGTTATAAAAATTTTTAGACAGCTTTAACTCTTCCTAAGTTATTAAAAAAATATTTTGGATAATTTTAACCCTAAGTTATAAAAAAAATATACATCAATTCTATACTCATTTCTATCTTACCAAATAAATTTTTAAAACTCATTTCTAATCTAATTCTATTTTTACTTCTATTTCTATCAAAAACTATTCCATCTTACTAAACGTACCGTTAATATAAGTTAGGAATTTGGTATAATGAAGCATAAATGAATAAATAAAATATATTCCAATATAAATTATAATTAAAAAATTCTCATCCGGTCCTTATATATATAACTTAATTGGTAAGTTGATCTTGATCCTAAATATAAAATTTATTTCTTATATCAATTTTTTTAAATTATCCCTATTAATACTCCCTCAACAATAAATAAACTAGAGAGCGAGGGAGAGAATTAAAAAAGATAATTAACGTATTTTAAAAAAAATTATCATAGTAACTAACTTAACAGATTTCTTTAATACAATTAAAATAATTAAATAGTTCATATATTAAAAATTAGAGAGTATATTTTAAGATTTTCTTAGAATATTGTTAACAAAATTAACAATTTAAACTTAAATGTATATTTTTAAAATAGAAGAGAGATTCAGACAAAATATAAGGAAAATGATAGTATCTTACTCTTTTTGTTTTATTAACCATACATGCTATGTTTTTCTTATAATATTTTTACCTTTGTACTTCCATCCCGTGGCACTCCACTCCTATTATCTTAGAAGTTAGGAGGGCTAAATAAAAACATAATAAATACCATTTTCAACGTACTTAAATATATGGAAGGGGATTATGCTTTGTTGAAGGGCCAATATATATATATATATATATATATATATATATGTGGAAGGGAATATACATCTAAATCTGGTCTTACTGAAAATAAATATTTGTAAGGGGGAAAAAAGTTGGGCTTAAAAATTTGGTGGAAAAACTTGTTTGTCCTGAAAAGGGGAAAAACGTGTTATAATTAATTCAAATTTTGCTGTCATTAATAAAAAAAATTAAACATTTATTTTTGAAGAAGGTTTTCAGCCTCATAAATAATAGATTTATTTATGAGGCTGAAAACCTCGTAAATAAATGGCAGGCCCCTTTTATCCACCAAACAAACAACACGGGAAGGCCTAAAGACCATTGAACCTAAGCCCTATAACTCAACTCTGCCTTTCCTAAATATTTTTTATACCTAATCTTAAGCCGATTAACTATATTAAAATAAATAGTATTATTCTATATTATCCTTAATTTGAGAGCTATTTAATTAATTTCAGTAGATTAAGTAAGATATATAAATTATTTAATTATAATAAATATGATTTGATCTCCGTATAATATTAATTTATATATCAATTTATAAGTTAATAAGTTAATTTTAAAAAATAATAAATATTAAAGATAAAATAAATTAAGGTATTATATTTTAATATTAAGATGAATCTCAAACTATTTTTTATAAATTAAGAGAGAGAAGTAACAATGTTTAAACAAGTGGTTTGTAGTTTGTCATATATTATGAGTCGCTGCACAAAACATAGCTCTTATATGTATGTTTAAACATAGCTTGTAAATACTAAATCATTGAAATTCCTTAGTATTAAATGAAATTAAGCAAACCTATTTATATTTAATTTTCTTATTTAAAATCTATACGTAATTTGTTTTCTCTCTTTTGCATCTACAAAGAATGAAATTCTTTTTAATTTACAAACAATATGCTTTATTATATAACTTTCTAAATATATTAATATTCACTATCTATAAATAATTCTACTTGCATTAAGTTTTATAATCTACATAATTACATAGTCGGACACCCTCACTAAAAGAAAGGGTTGAGAATGCATTTTTATTATTAAGTAAAATGAGAGTATTACTCAGATTAAGATTAATATATGTATGTACATCCTAGGGCTGTGCATAATACCCATGGCCCGGTATGCCCAGTCCAGCCCGCAATAAAATAGCCCTGCCCAGCCCGATAAATATAGGGTAGGGCTGGGCATCGGGCTACAAAATTCAGCCCATGCTTTTTTCGGGCTGGGCACCGGGCAGGGGGGTTGCCCTGCCCATGAGCACCACTTCTTTTATTTTTTTTACTTTTTTCCCTAAATGCTACACTTAAAAGGGAGAATATGATATTTACTGGTGACTAGAGGTTCATTTTAAAAATATGAGTAATTAAGTATGTAAGTTGTATCTTTTAATATTTATAACTATATTAATTTTTTCTTTTTTTCTTTTTTTTTAACTTTGCTAATCATCATATAATTACATTATAAATTATAATTGTTTATTTTTTTTTCAGATACTTAATCTTTGTCAATATTAGGGAGATTGATACAAAGTTACAATTACAAATTACTTAGACTTCAAGACTTTTTTTTACATGCAATGGATTTCAAAAATTTAATTATTATCTTTTTGTTGTTTTATTCTTAGTGAATTATGAATATTATTTAAGTCTTAAAGACATATGAATATGGTATTATTTTATAAGTTCATAATTGCAGATTTTTTTCACAACATGAGCATGACATCAAAACTTGGGCATGCCCAGCCCGCCCATGCCCAGCCCACCCATGCCCAGCCCAAAATAGTTAGGGCTTTTACCGGGTAGGGCCGGGCATCGGGCTGCAAAATGCAGCCCATGCTTTTTTTGGGCAGGGCACCGGGCATAGGGTCTATCCTGCCCAACCCTGCCCATGCACATCCCTAGTACATCCCTACCTACACCATTCTAAATAGATCATGAGTCATATTATTAATTAATTAAGAAAATCAAGTCACCAATAAAACTTACTATAGTTGATCTTGGGTTCGAATTAGGAATTATGCATAAAAAATGTTATTTTATTAAGTTAGGATACCGCCTGTTTTTTTTTTAAAAAAAAGAAAAGAAAACAAGTCTAGAGAGGGAGAGAGAATAATAATAATAAATGGTGGCGAAAAAGAGAAATATTGATTTTGTAATGGGGTTGGTAAATCTGGTGGACCCTATAAAAGGCAAGGCCTTGATTCCTCTATCTATCGTCAAGCCAGAGATCATCTTCTCCACTCTCCAACTTCTTCCTTCTTTCTCTCTCCTTCTCACCAACCCCCGCACAGAGAATTTTCTCATTTCCCTCTTTTGCTCTATCCTACGCCTCGTTCTGATTCCAAATTCGTCTCTGTTTACAGATAATCTTATTAACACTACCCACCACCATGCCTGCTGCCGCCCCAGCCCCCACCGCCGCTAACACCACCTCATCAGGTTCCGGCCAAACCGTCTGCGTCACAGGCGCCGGTGGCTTCATCGCCTCTTGGATTGTCAAGCTCTTGCTAGAGAGAGGCTACACTGTTAGAGGCACCGTCAGAAATCCAGGTTTATACATTGATCCCACCGATATTTAACGAAATCAAAATTCATGTTGAACATTGTTTATCTGAGACTGATTTTTTTTTTTTATGTGGGCGTTTTTCTAAATCTGGTGATCATCAGATGATTCTAAGAACTCTCACTTGAAAGAGTTGGAAGGAGCAGAGGAGAGGCTAACTCTTCATAAGGTTGATCTTCTTGATCTTGAATCTGTGAAAGCTGTTATCAATGGCTGTGATGGCATCATTCACACGGCTTCTCCAGTCACAGACAACCCCGTGAGTTTCTCTCTGCCTGATCTCTGCTTTTCCAATTCAAATCAATTTTCTCTCACTCATGGTTTTGAGAGAGAAGGTAGGTGGGAAAGAAAAGAAAAAAATCGTGCACTGAAATTTTGAAACCATTAATAATTTATCAGTAGTCAGTAGTTATATATATATATATATATAGTATCATTTCATAGTTGGGTGCCTGGTGGGTCCCGCCACTAATGTTTCCTCTCATAAAAAGGATAGAAATTCTTCTCCATACATTTGCCAAAACAAATATAAAATCTGTGTCTGTGAATGAATGAACTAATTATATGATCGAAACCTGCGAAGTTTATTAAAGAATGCATTTAATGCGAAATAACACAGGAAGAGATGGTGGAGCCGGCGGTGAATGGAGCAAAGAATGTGATCATCGCAGCTGCAGAAGCGAAAGTGAGAAGAGTAGTGTTCACGTCATCCATTGGAGCCGTCTACATGGACCCCAGCAGGAACATTGATGAGGTGGTTGACGAGTCTTGCTGGAGCAATTTGGAATATTGCAAGAACACAAAGGTATACTTCCCACCTACCCCCCCCCCCCCTTCTCTTCTCAATCATAAACACCCTGATCTGATCTGATATTCAGAGCAACAGTTGACGTTGCTGCCATATGATCTAAGAGGTCATTAGTTCAAATCCAGAAGACAGTGCATACATCTTTCTTTCCCTAGATTTTATCTAGTAGCAATCTTTTGTATTGGGCTACCCTATCATTCATTTTGAAACTAGAGTAAAAGGACGGCTCAATGCATTATACTCTTACTAGGTAAGGTAGGGTCTAGGTGGGAAGGGATAACACATGTATGTAGCCTTATCTTACAAGTAGAAGAACTATTTTAAAGATTTAAACCTGTGACTTTTAGATCATCTGCGCCAAGCTCACATACAATGAGGGATGGATTTGAAACCATAGAATGTGGTTAATTTATGGGATGCTGATAGAATTGAGGGACGGATTTTGCAGAACTGGTATTGCTATGGGAAGGCAGTGGCAGAGCAAGCAGCATGGGATGAGGCAAAAGCAAGAGGGGTGGATTTGGTTGTGGTGAATCCAGTTTTGGTGTTGGGACCATTGCTTCAATCCACCATGAATGCAAGCACAATTCACATCCTCAAGTATCTCACTGGCTCTGCTAAGACCTATGCAAATGCCACTCAGGCCTATGTTCATGTTAAGGATGTTGCATTAGCCCATGTCCTTGTTTACGAGATTCCTTCTGCCTCCGGTCGTTATCTATGTTCCGAGAGTTCTCTCCACCGTGGAGAACTGGTCGAGATCCTCGCCAAATATTTCCCAGAATACCCAATTCCTACGAAGTAAGTTAAACATCATCTTGTGTTCCTTATTTCTACTTAGAGAAACAGAAGTACTCAGCTTTTGGTTTTCTTGTTGAAGTGGCAAATAATGATAGGTGCAAGATGAGGAAATTTGAGTTAATGATAACTTAATGAAGTAACATTAGGCTAATTAATCTTCATCTGTAACACTGGAATATTGGGATATCCCATCTGGGGGTAGTTGGAAAATGACACATCACTTGAACTTGATGATAGGAAGCCTTCATCCTCTGGCTTTCATGTCACTAAAATTAGGTGAGAATCAATGTTGAACAATGATAGGGCAACCATGAATGACTTTTCTTTCTTTCTTTTTTTTTTTTTTGGTCTTTTGGTCTTTTGGTCTTGACTTTTGAAATTTGGAAACATTTTTAAAAAACATGTGGAGATGGATAATACATAGAAATTAGGGGGCTCTATTTGGTACACCAACTTTGTCTTTGATTATGTACTTTGAATTTCAAACCAAATGAAGCCTGTGAACTATAATATATTGTATTTAAGTGCTAAATAAATGGAGCCTATAGCTCCTTACCTAACACAATGTCCTTGTCACCTATCTGTTTCCTCTATTTTAATGGCCTGCGTGCTTCTTCTTCTTCTTCATTATTACTTTAATTTTGACTCTATTTCCGTTGAATGGGTCAATTAGCTTGTGGTTAATTATTTCCTAAGAACATTACATCATGCTTATACTTTCTTCTTGTAAACTTGGTGGATATATATACACACGCACGCACACATTCTTCGATCATGAACCTTCTTGGTATTTGTTCAAAAAATCAGTAAAAAATCCTTATTTAAATATTTTATTATTTATAAAGATCTGAGTTCAAATTTTAGTACTTTCTATACATAAAATCGTCAGAGTACTAATATTTTCTGCCTAAGAAAATATATTAGATTTTTTTGAACAATAAAATTTTCAATAAGGATTCTTTATATATAGATTTTCTCTATTCAAAACTGGGAATGCATTATTTCACTTCTGACACGGTTGAATTTTCTATGGCGACGAGCAGATGTTCGGACGAGAAGAATCCAAGAGCAAAAGCCTACACATTCTCTAACAAGAGGCTGAAGGATTTAGGATTAGAGTTTACACCAGTTCATCAGTGTCTATACGACACCGTTAAGAGCCTGCAGGACAAAGGCCATCTTCCTCTTCCCACCAAGTAAGCAGAAGAATCTGTTCAGATTAAATCCTAGACACTTTATTTAGGTACTTCTTCCAAGTATTATTATTATTATTAAACAAGAAGAAGAAGAAGAAGAAGCAATTTTTAGCAATCTGGTGGCTCCATATGAAGCTACTGAGATTAATATTTAAGATAGAATTATGTGAACATGTTGAATATCTTCATCTCTATCCGACAATTCCTTGTAACGGTTCTTCTGTGTTATACAGTGGTAACAATCAATATGTTTGTTTTCCTTACTTATGTATTATCTTTTACTTTTCTAATCTATCTGATATATATATTATAATATATATATATATATATATATGTATGTACGTTAGCCAATTTAATTTGCTCTAAATTTCTTGTGGGAATTGATCATGGACTTATCTCAAGGTAACGACATCCACCTTGTGTTCAAATATTTCTCATGATTATGATGAGGAAACAAACGGAGATTAAGATATAAACGTCAAAATCAATCCAACTATAAACAATATAAATATGAATTATTTGGTCAATGGCTATGGGGTTAATCATTATCTTTAAAACAGCTATTAACTTGCAATCATCAACTTAGTTTTGAGATAGCCAGTAATACACTCCTCCATCTGGGAATCACTTACAAATAAGTTAGTTGTCTGTCCAGTGTTTAAGAATTATTTATCTAATTAGATTAGATTAAAAAAATAATTAAGTTAGTTAATTATAATAAATATAACATATTTTTTTTTCTAAAATACCCTCGTTTAAAACTAGGAAAAAAATAGCATTCATATATTAGAAGGCTGGGAAAGAATACAATGTACGCTTATGTTTCTCTAGTCACCATTTTATTCTACTATTTTTAAAAAGAAAAAATCCAATCACCTTAAATGGGTATCTGCATGAAATTTTTTTTTTTTTTTTTCTTAAACAATTTTGGTCGGTTGCTTTTCGGTCCAAAGCGGATTCATTTCCCACCTCTTGTTCTGTACAAAGGAAGTGGCAAATTAGTTACTGAGCAATATTTTTTTTTGGATATACAAATTTTTAAAAAAAGGTTAGACTCACTCACGATCCAAGAGCAAGGCAAAATCTCCCTTCCTCCTAGGCGATACTAATGTCGGGTAGAGTGAGCTGTCTATTACCCTCAGGCGTAAACTTAGGTACTCAAGAGTTATGATGCCTCCCCAAGCGTCGCGACTGGAACCACAATAAAATGGTACTCTCCAGGGTTCGAACACGCTTTAAATGATCTTATATCTCACCCCTTCGCCAGTTAAACCCACGGACGATAGGTAGATAGTGAGCAATATAATTATTCTCATTAAAGATCAAGAGAAGCAATTTTTGGCAATATTGTTCCATGGGCTTATTTGGATTGACTTTTAGAGCAGGATTTATAGAAAAAATAATTTTAAAGTGATTCTAGATAGATTCTTCTAGAGAAGAGCTTATAGAAAAAAAAGTTATTCTAAGTAAATTAGTATTTAAATAGTTATTACTAGAATGACTTTTTTTATTAGTAAATTACTAGAAATGGTATGGGATGAAAATAAAAAAATAAAAATTTATCCTTCATTGACTCCATTGTTCAGCATCACGTCCCATCTAAAATAGTCTTCACTATTTCTCTTCTTCCAAACGATAATCGGTCTCCGTTAGTCTTCCTCCTCTCCTTCTTCCAGCAACTGTTGTGACAAACAGCGAACAATGATGGAGGCACCAGAAGAAGCTACGCCATCATCATCTTCCACCTCCATTGTCTCCACCCGAACTAGCGACGGAGAGAACAGCAGCAGAAAAGAAGCGAAGAGAAAGACGATGGAGACAAAGGAGTGTCGATGGAGGCAGAAAAGAAGAGAAAAAGTCGACGGAGGCGAGAAGAAGTAGAGAGGAGAGATGGTGTTAGAAAAGTATGATAAAATGATCTTTTAATGCCTATAAGCTTTATTTTTTTCCCATAAGCTATTCCCATAAATTTATCTAAAATCATAATTTAGTCCAGAAGTATTCATGGACTAAAATGACTATTTGTTTAAAAAAATTTTAAAACCATGATTTGAGCAAAACACTCTTAAAAAAGCATGATTTTATGTGAATCCAAACAGCCACCATATGAATCTATTGAACATATTTAATATAGGATTGGGAACGTGTTTGATATCTGTATTAGACATTTCCTTTGTAAATGGTTTTCATTTTGTAAAACTATTAAATCAATGCAAGGCCTCTTGTCACTTAAGTAACTAGTTATGAATCTGAATCCTAACTTTTCTATATGTACCAATCTATTTAGCAGAGATTCACCATTTTACTCTCAATATTCATAATAGTGTTAAGATGTCAAATTTGATTGCACTTAATTTAATAATGTAAGAAAGTGGGAGAATTCCCACATTGGATATAGTTGTGTTGAAGAAGAGATATATAGGTGAAACAATCCATAAAATCAAGGTTAAGTTGCACACAGCATATTTAAATATTTTTTAGTAGCATTTAGTATTTTAAAATTTATTAAAAAAAAATTTTCAAAGGGAAAAAATATACTAAAAATTACTTTAGAATATCAGGTATTATTGAAAAATACTTCAAAATTCTGAACATATTTTAACCTATAAAATTATTGAATTAAGATTTTGAATTAAGACATAGCATCAAGTGCACCCATATTTGCGTCATTTTTGGTATACTCCTAGGGTCAAGTATATTCCCTTCTCCCTCACTAAAATAATATATATATATATATATATTTTTTTTCCTTACTCATTTCCAAAGTTTGATTAATCCTTTTTTCTCTCAACTTTGATTTAACACCTTATGCTTTGTCTTTTGATTTTTCTGATCAAAATATCTATATATCCTATATAAAGTCCATTGTTCACAACCAAGTTTGCAAGTAACCCAATTTAGTTTGCTTCTTGATTTCTTGTGGAACTTGAACATGGGACTCATCATACTACCCACTTTTCACGTTGTGTTTAAATACCTAAATAAGGGATGAGGTAATAAGGATATAACCTTAAACGTCAAAATCAATTACTATACGTGTGTGTTTGGATAAGATTTTAAAAAAAGGGCCTATAGAAAAAAATAGGTTTTTAGACAACTTATGAAAAAAAAAGTGGCTCTGAATAAATAAGTGTTTGGATAATTATTTTTAGAATGACTTTTTATATTGGTAAATTATTAAAAGGGTATGATTTGATTAAAAGTAGAAGAGAGGAAAGATAGTAGAGAAAAGATAAGAGAGAGGAGAGAAGAGAGAGTGTGGAGAAGAGAGATGAGAGAGGAGAGAGGAGAGATAGTAGAGAAGAGAGATGAGAGAGAGTATAAAAAAAAGTAGGGGTAATATAGTAATTAGATAGTCCATAAACTCTTTTACTGTTCTAAAAGCTAATTTCAGTAGCTTATTTAAAACCATGGTTTAGCCTAAAAGCATTTATGGACAAATGGCTGTTTGTTTTAAAATTTTTCCAAACCAAAATTTTGCCTAAAAGAAGTTATAAAACTATGGTTTAAGGAGAAACTAAATAGACCCTATATTGAGATCATGATTGACTTTAGAATGGCTCTTAAATTGATTTTTTTAATATTATTATCAATCCGTATCTGTGATTCTTCTAGATTTTATTAGTATGTACTCAAATAACTAACTAATATAGTTTAGAGATTTATATCTTCCATTGTCTCCCTAGGGTTCAAATTCAAAATCTAAAGAGATTTAACGGAGTATTATATTATTAGACTAACTCTGTATTAGTTAAGTTATTTGCAAACATCAACTTAGTTTTAAAATAATTAGTAATACACTTTTGAGATGCATAAGCCATTTTTGTAATCACATTTAAATTTAAATAAGAGAAAATAACAAAAAAGCTTTGAAAAATGATAAAGTTTAAATCAGGTATATTACCAATAATAAATCAACTATTACTAATAATAGATCAAGTATTATCAACAAATTGTCTTAATTTGACATTTATCATTTTTCAGAGTCTTTTTCTATCATTTTTTTAAATAAATTATATTATAAATAAATTTAATGAAAAATATAATTAAACTAAATTATTGAAAGTTTCTCTCTATATAAAATTGAGTGGTGTGTGGTGTGTATTCTTTCTCATCAACAAGAAGAATTAAAATTTTCAAACTTCTTTTACGAGGCATCTCATTTTTGTTTTTTTTAATAAAATATGTATATCATTTTTGCCTCAAACTTAATGGTAGGCCATGTGACAAACTCTCATACATTAGAAAATGATAGAAAGATAAAGTTTAAATCTTAAAATATGGTAATTGATTTCTTTTAGAAATTTTAAATAAAAAAAAAAGTAGCTTACAAAGGATAGGTAGTCATTTAAAAAGTTTGAAAATTTTTCTTAAACAATATTAGTTGGTTGCTTTCGGTCCCAAGTGACTTCATGCTCACCTCTCTTCTGTGTAATAAAGTAAGTGGCATCTTGTCTTTCACACTGCTTTTTTCCATTTCACTATCTCTGCTTCACTGAAGAGGAATGTTCTAAAGCTTTTTTTCCATTACTCTATCTCCCTAATTATCCTTCAATAGTATTTATTTTTTTACTTTTAAAAATAACTAAAAACCCAAAATAAAATAAATGAAATGAAAAATCCCTTTATGAAAATTTCTCTTTTCTATGGGGAGACTCAATTGGGAGAAGTTGCCATATTTAATGCTCAATAGTATTTCCAATAGAATTACCTCTAATAAAAAGATACTTATATTTAATAAAAAAAATCTCTTTTCCATCACTTTCTTTTCCATTGCACTATCCCCTAATTATTATTCAATAATATTTATTTTTTACTTTTAAAATAATTAAAAAGCCCCAAAAACTTAGTGAAAATTCCTGTTTAAAAATTTTATTTGGCAATATAACCTCAATTTGAGTATTAGAATTCTCTGTGTAAATTCTTCATAGTAATAGTACTTTATATAAATCATATCTCTTTTTGACTAATCATAGAGACTTTTCACATATTTTACCAATTTTGTTTTCCTCTTTTTGACTGACATTGTGCTATCACAAACACAATTCTTTAGAAAAGAGACCAGACAGAACAAGGGTTAAGAGATGTGCATTACTTAAAAAGGAAAAAATCAAAAAGCTTAGCCAACCAAAAAGTCAAGTGATACATCATAGCCTTAATTATCCATGTTTCTAGAACCACTATAATCTTACCTTACTGAACTCCTTAAACTAAATCATACTTGAGAAATCTAAAATTTCTAAGTCAGAGATCAGCTACGTAGCTTCTCTGAGGCAATTGCATGCTAACTATGTCTTCTCTTGGGAGACTATACATTGATCCATTGCCTTGTTCATTTCCCATTTGCCCATTTTCAGGCGTTGTTAGTGCCAGAAGGCGTGTTTCCTTCTTGTTCTTGCGAAACACCAGATAAGCGATCCCGGCCAAATATACCGCTATGGCTGAAAACCCTAATATCCCAACAAACACCTTACCCACAATTTCCAAGTCACTATGAAGAAGCAACTTTACGAAGCCCGTCAGTAAGTAGTATACATTTATCGCCATTATCAGCGAACCGATGATCCATGTCAATACCGATATCTGCAATTCAAGAAATGAGAGTGAGTCCAGAATATATCAGAACAAGATTCTAAGTACTATAAACTTTGGGTCCTTTGATCCAGCAAGCATGCTTCTAAAAAACCCTGAAGTTATTACCATAATTTGAAAAACACATGGACTCTGTTGAATTGTCTGTAAAATTAATATAATTTACCGTGAAAGAGTTGGCGTGAGCGCCCATCTTGGTTTTGCTGCTAGTGAACTTGAGAAGCGGGATCAAAGCAAAAGGAAGCTCAAATGATAAAATCATCTGATAACAGACAAATAAGGCATTAGCACAAAGTACATGGCAAAGACTAACATATTCCTATCTGAAAAGTTAACGAAAACTATTTCAGAGAAGTTAATGAAAAGTATATCTTACCGATGCAATAATGATGAGCTTCCCTGCCCCGGAAGAGCCACCGATGATGGCAACAATTAAACTAGGGACTATGGCTAAACAACGAGTCAAAAAATTTCGAATCCACGGTTTCAGTCGCAAGTCAAGAAATCCCTGAAAGTCAAAAAAGAAAAATCAGGGCCGGCCAGCAAGTATTAGCACGATATGACAATGCTTTAGCTAGTTCTTAATATTCATAAGCATTATACCTGCATGACATATTGCCCTGCATATGTTCCTGTTATAGTAGAACTTTGACCCGAAGCAAGCAAAGCAATTGCGAATAGTTTTGAACTCCATTTACCGAGTACATTCTGTATATGACACGTATCAGCAACTATGCATAAAGTTTGAGGGTTGGAAAACTGCAGTATTTATCGGTAACACGCACTATAATTTATACAGAAGCACTAGTGGCTTCTCTGTGTTCTACATACTTTTAGTAGAAAGGAGGCTTTGTTCAAGTCCAAATCCTGACAGCTCTCTTGATCTTCTGCATTCAAATTCGAGGAATTACAAACTGCGCCACTCACGGAGATAACAGAAACATTTATGAGGAAAGCCACCATAAGAGCAAAGGCACTTTCTATCATGTAAAATCTGCAAGCCTCCTGTCAAAACAAAAATTTAGCCAAAAAAGGAAACAAGAATGGTATCAGATGCTGCTTTATTATAATAGAACCCTATTATATCTAATCTTCTGACATTTGCCAAGTTAAAACAACTTTCAATATGCTTCAATCTTTTAGATTAAAAGGCATAAAGGTGATTAAGCATATTCCTATCGTAAAGCATATCTCAATGCACAGGTTAATTTAAATATCATTGAAGAATCTTGTTCTGAAAACTGCATGGCCAAAAATAGAAGAGAGAGAAGAAAGGAATCCATATAATCAAATCTTAATTTGTGTGGTTTGTGCACACAAGAATAATACAAACAAAATAACATTGGCAATTAAGGATCGCAGAGTTAAAAATACATTATTCTGGCAGGGATTCTGATGCAAGCATATATGCAATACTTTCCACTTATTTTTAAATCGATGATCTAAGTAGGTAAACTTCTAGAAGGCATCACTCTAACTAAAGCTAGGAATTTATATAAGATTAAGCATTCACATAAGAAATTAGAAGGTTACTTTGATTCCATGAACTGATCGCGGTATTTTTCTAGAGAGCACCAATGCCGAGTGGAGAAAGAGGTTGTGACTAAAACAAATACACGAAGATACATGGACATGAGAATGTATTTTTAAATTGGAAAGGAAAAAAAAAAGTGGCTGAGTAAGAGGCAAGGGATGTACGGCATAACCATAGCCCCGAGGAGTGAAATTGCAAGACCAGTAGCACCATTCCCTTTGAGTTTTGGTATAAAAAGACCCTCCAAAACTTCTTTAGCATCGGGCTTCGCGTACCCAAGTTCGACAAAAAAGCACGCAGCAATTGTAAACACCAGAAATGCAATCAAGAACTCAAGTTTCCTCACCTGTTAAACAACACGCAAAAAAAAAAAAAAAAACCTTATATGGATGTTGCCTAATTAAACATGCAGTAAGAAACCTAGACTTCGTTCACATACGAAAATCCTCTCCATGAAAAGTCAAACAGTCATTGGGAGAAAGGGGTCTGGAATAAAAAAAAACTACCCCATATTGCTGTAATGCTAAGAGGATCAGTGTACTGAGCCCTGTTAAAAGAACACCGATCCAAACAGGTATGTTGAAGAGCATGTTCAATGCGAAGGCTGTTCCGATCACTACGTGTACACAGGAAAAAGCAAGAAGATATAAATAAACATTCTAGATGAACAAGTAAACGAGGAAATAATAATTTGTGTTTCACAATATCACAATTCAACTGCCATAATTCAGTACTATTTTTTCCACTTAAGTTTGCTATAGGTAGCTCAGATCTAAACATCAATATTGTTTCTTTTAAAGCATTCTTAACAGCCGTAAAAGATTAAACTACCTTCAGGAATGTCACAAGCCACTATGGCAATTTCAGCAATAACCCATAAGACAAAGTTTGTTGACCGAGGATACTCAGTCCTACAATGCTCTGCTAAATGTTTTCCTACAAGCATCAAATACAATTAAAATAATTGGAGAAAAAGAAAGCATATTAACATACATGAACATATCATATATTTGTTTGGTTAAAGGCGAAGTTTTTATCAAATCAAGTACCGGTTACAACTCCTAAATTGGCTGCCATTGATTGAATTATAAGAGCAGCACAAGAGGCCACCAATATAATCCAAAGTAACTGGGAAAAAAACACATATGATACATGAGTTCAACATTCTATTATAAATACCAGTTATGATGTTCATCTTATTTGAAGACTGAATTTAATTGAAAGAAAATTTGCCAAAAGATACCTCATATTTATATTGTGCCCCTGACTGAAGATCCGTTTCAACTGCAATTTAGTATTAGAACATATAATAAGCAGCATACAAGTGTATTTTCCTTTTAATTAGATCAGGAAATCATTTGAAGGAAAAAAAAACACAAATAAAGAAAAACCTCTTACAGTTTCCTGGGTCTATATATGCAATAGAAACCAGAAACCCGGGACCCATATATGCAAATAAGTTCTTCCAGCTTGTTTTCTGCAGCATAGAAACATAAGCAAATCATGGTCATTGGGCAAATCACTTTCGACATCAATTTAACTGAGACTTAACTCAGTGCAATTTCTAATTTAGCCACTAACTGAAAGAATATATCAGGAACAAAAAAAACACCCAAGAATCACTGACATCTTAATATTGTTTTTCAACTCATTACTCAAGGGATTTCTTCACTGTATGTCTGTAAATCTTTGTTGATTGTTCACATAAACCTCAAAATTACATGCTCTGTCACTATTTGAATAGTGTTGCACATATATTGCTTGTGACACTTCTGCATGTTGACCTATGCCCTTAACACTAACTCCGTCATTTACGAACTTATGACATGAAATTCAACGTCATCCATAAAGTAACTTCGCTGTAACTGAAAAGATTAGTCATTAGCAAACAGAGAATAAAAACTTAAAGCTGCTAATTACTCATCACTATTATCAAAGATACACTGTGCCAAGATTAATCAAAAGCAAACAGAGAGAATAAAGATTTACTCATCTAATTGGAAAAAAACTGAGAATTGAAACATGGGAGGAGTTGATAACTCACATCAGGGATGACAATTTGATCAGTGTCGGAGTTTTCGATGAGAGGAGCATCGGAAGAGCTTCGGTTTCCAGTGCTCATAATGAATTGCGGCTGTCTAGATGCTGAACCAGTGACGGCCATATTCCCTGTTCTCTTGTTCCTTTCTGGCTGCCCCTAATACTGACAAAAACAAAATACTCTTCAGCGAACGAATATCACACAAAAGAGATCCGATCAAAACGAATCATGAAACCCAAAAAGAACTAGCCCCACTATATCTTTTTTCTTTCCGCCGCGAGAAAAGCCCACTACAATCTGAAATACCCCACTCCTAGATTCGTAATAAAAATGCAATCTTTTCCAAGCCAGAACCAGAAGCAAAAACAGAGCCCAACTGGGTTAGCTTACATCTACATGAAAAAGTGGAAGATTTGAAGTCGTAGAAACTGAAAGAGTTTAGGCGGCGATGCGGTTATCATTTTCTCGGGGAAAATTATTCAAAATCGAATCATGATGTAGCAGAAAATTGCGTACCAATAAGGTTGTCAGAAAAGGAACATGGAAGGAAGCCGGCTGGTCTTGAGGAAGCGACAACGGGCACCGCCGGAATTGTGCAATATATATGACTCTCTCACTTGTCGTAGAATTGAGCTGCGGATGTCTGGTTTTATAGTTCTCTTTGTGACAAGTCGCAATCGCAATCCCTGTTGTCTAACCCACCCTCACTCACAAAATCAAAAGCCGTGTCAGCTAAACTGTCTTCAGTGTTCTTTGAACCAAAAGGGCAAAAAGCATACCATGGAATATATAGACATAGGCCCGTTTTTGGATTGAGTCTTACAGAAAAATTTATAAAAAAATAATAATTTAAAAGTAATTTTAAATAAATTATCAGTGATTATAAATAAATAAATATTTAGATAATTATTTTTAAAATAATTTTTTATTAATAAAATATAAAAAAGATATAAGATAAAATAAATAAATATTGTTTATTGTTGATTAACAGTGAATAATTATTATACTCAAATCTCATTTGTCTATCTCCTATTCTCTCACATGACTATTGTTGAACCATGACCCTAACGTAAGGGATAATGAAACCGCCTTCGTCTTCCTACTTACTCTTCCTCTATTGCTTGTGTCTCTGTGGTCCAGGACGACAAGGAATGAGAGAGAGGATTAAAAAGAAGGAGAAGAGGGGTATCAGTAAAAGAATAAAAGAGAGTGTTAAAAAAATAGAGATAAAATTAATAATTAGGTGATCCATAAACTATTTTGTCTACCTAAAAACTAATTCTTATCAGTATATCTAAAATTTAAATTTAAACTAGCTTATATAAAATAATTACTTGTAAAAAATTACAGCTTTTCCAAAACTTAAGTATGAGCAAAAAAAAATTTTAAAACTTCGGTTTTAGTTGTAACCAAACACAAGGTAAAACGGAACAGTGATGAAATAGGAGTGACTCCTTCATTTTCGAACATGGAGTCTCATTTATCAAAGATACCTAGATATTACAAAATTGGGCAGAAAAAAATATATTAAAATTCTAGACATAGAGTTGGACAAAAATTATTACTCTTCATTGAAAAATGGAGAGTTTGATGGTTATTTATTTATGAAGGTTTTCTTTTTTCCATAAAGATTACCTTAACCATTTAATGAGAATTTGCAATAGTTATTATATTTGTTAAGCAATGATTCTCCTGATTTGTCACTCCCTATAGTCATAAATATATTTAACATTTTTAATTTAATTTTATTATTTCTCATACTAAATTTTTCTTTCCCATAACACTTTTATTTATTGGGACATTTTTATTTCTATGTATTATATTTTAATCATTAAATATTATAGGTATTGTTAAAAAAGTATTATAATTCTATACATATTAATTATAATTAACTAATTTTTTTTTTAAATTCTACGAATTACCATCTAGGATGAAGGAGAGTATTTATATATATATTATTTTATTTGCTAGGTGCAAACATTGCTATCAAACTCAGAGTTAACTCAATGAGTTTAGCGTGTCTAGGTTTAGCTTATAAAATCATATTAACTCAAACTTAAACTAGTACTAGCAATAAACTCGGTTAAATCATAAGTTTATTGATCTGTATTTTTAACTTATAAAATCGTGTCAACTCACTCTTAAACTTATATTAATTTTTTAAATTTGATTATTTTTAATAACTTTATATATAAAATTCATAAAAAAATTTATTGAGTATGATAAACTATAAACATTGACAGATTTAATTTTAATTATTTAAATTTAAAAATATTTAAATTAAATTGTTGGTCATTTTTTATATTTTAATTATTTAATCAAATATTTTTAATAATTATTTATTAATAAAAATAAATTCTTACAAGTTTATTATTCAAATTTATGATCTAAATTTATGACTCATAGTCACAAATTTGTTTAAACTCATGAGTCTAATAACTTTAGATAATTATTTAAATAGGAGCACTACATACTTTCATTAGTCCAAATTTCAACATTGTCTAAAGTCTAAACACACGCTGGAAGGAATCTATTAAATGTCATTAAATTGTTATTCATTGAATGATGGTTCTATAAATAGGTTAGTATCAATATGTTTCATCAGAATAAGAAAAAAATGTAATGATGAATTGTATTTTTCAATGCTAGATTCGTCATCCTTAGAAAAAATAATAGTAGGTGGGGAGGGCGAAAAAAATAATAGTGGTTGGTGGAGGAGTGGAGGCTAAATATTATAAGATTTTATACATTTTAATATAATGATATTTTAGTTAATATTATTTAGCTTTCCTATAATATATATTATTTGATATCTAATCTCCTTTGAATTTTAATATGGATGCCTAGCTTTTTATACCTTGGCGGATTGGATGCCTAACTTGAAATGACAATTGTTTGGGAAGATAAGATGGCTGAATTATTTAAGAAAATTTTTTTAAAAAAAGAAAAAGTGACAAGACAAAATAATGAAGACTCTGGCCCCAAAATAAAAATAAGAAGATTTTGGATCCAAAGTTGCAATTTCAACTGAAAGAATACATAATATTCCTTAAACGATTTATATTCAATAAAGGAATAAGGCAAATCATGTGTAATTGGCATCATAGACAAAATACCCCGCACAAGCTAGCTTGTCATCTTCGGCTGCTCCTCATTTTTCTTTTGTTCCTTTAACTTTGTTCAGTTATTTTTTTAATTAATGTGAGCATATATGTCTAATCTTTGTACTTCAAATTATTTATCTTGTTTTATATAAGTAACCTATGACCTATCATAACTTTTTTTTTATTTTCGGTATATTTATATTCCACAAATCTGTACACCACTCGTGTCACGACAATATTTTATATAGTTTTATAATAGACATTATCTTTTTGCTAATAATATATATGCTGTATTCTAAAACTAAAAAATATATATACTCTTATGATTTATAATATAAGCTATTTCTTTTCACCGTTTGATTCAGTCCAAAATATGAGTCCAGTTTGATAATATTTACAAATTATTTACATATTTAATTATATAAATCTTTTTGGCCAGGTATATAATTTGTTAACTACTATTTTTAATAAGATAAAAAATATATAAAATTTAAATCAAACTTGTATTATAGATTGTATGAGTTTATATATATGTATATATATAAGATACGGAGTTTAAAAAGGAGAGGAAGGGAGAGGAGGGAATAAAGGGAGAAGCATGGGAGCCGTAGAAAGTGGAGTGGGTCACGCGAAGAACTTTGGGATTCGAAGGGCGTCACGTGGCATGAAAATGGATAGAGAGTGGGACTCGCTTGGCTTGTGGCTGGCTTGAGTCTTTACGGCAGAAACCGTCCTCGTCGTACTGTAGGAGATCCTCTCAGCGGTGGGCCCAACATTTATCGCACCTTTGACTTGAACCACCGCTACCAGCCCTGGCAGCCCATGCCACCTGGCTTTCTTCTTCCCGCCATATTTTCTCATTGTTCACTTGTACTAGTGTTCTCCACTCTGTATGCCGCTTCAGTTTTTTTTTTTTAAAAAATTATACTCGTCTACTGTTAAAAAGTAAGACGAAGTTTTCATTCTTTTTAGGTGATACCAGTGTTAAACAAAACGATCTATTACTTTCAGATATAAACCTACGTACCTAAAAATTAAGATGTCTCCCCAAACGCTATGACTAAAACTATAATAAAGTAGTACTCTCTAGAGTTCAAATACATTTCAAATAATCGAATATCTTACTCTTTCACCAGTTAAACCTGATCAATTTTTTTTACAATCACACCTATCCTCTTATTTCAAAGTATTCTTAAGCATTAGATATAGAATACCTCTTTCTATAGAAACTCTAATTCTTTTATAGTAAAAAATTTAGTTTAATTAAATTCTAGAAGTTCAAATATATCTTTAAATTTAAAAAAAAAAATTATAAAAAAATTTATATATTATTTATTATCATTAATAATATTCTTATATTAGCAACTTAGGAGTTATGAATAAACTACAAGTTTTAAATATAAGTGATTTTTTTAATTTAATCCATGAATTACATTATATCAATTACACTCCTTTCGGAATGGGATGAATCTAACGGGAAGCAATGTGGGGTCCCCCTCCTCCCCTTCAACTAATAAAATTATCATCTCTGCAACTGCAACTTATGAGTTTAATTTTACTTTTAATATCTTATAATATATAGTTTAATTAAAAATATATCTAGATTAATTTGATTGAATATTTTTAATTTTTTTATCTACAAATAATCAATAATTTCAATTTATTCTTTAAAAGATTTCGAATCCTATGATGATGATTGATTAGTAATCATATTAATTAATTTTATAATATTTTAAATATCTTACTATAATCATAATTTATAATAATTATAAACTATTTTACGATGATAATTAATCAATAATCTCATAAATTAATTTAATAATATTTTAAATTTATAATTATATTCATAATTTATATTTAAAATTTAAAAATAAAATTATATTAAATTATAATTAAAAGATTAAGTTATAAGTGAATTAAAAAAAAAAAGTAACATCTATAGGTTTGCAGGTGCAAGGTGGGTGCCTTGCGTGGACTCACCTTCTCTAGGTTGACTTCAGTTTGGGCCCGTTGGACAGCCCAATCAATCCCTTTTTTTTTTGTTACAAATCAATAAATTTATTTATGCTACTAAATGAGTTAAGTATAATAAAATAAGTTAATTTTTTATAATATGACGAAGTAAAATTTGAATTTCTATTAGGAGAAGTATACACATTTAATACTAGACATACAATGCTTTGAATAGTATTATCTCTAATAAGAGGATACCCTATGTTTAGCAAACAAAAAAAATTGTTTATGCTCTGTATTTCTTTTCTTTTTTTTTTTGTTGCCTATCCGGTTTATTTGGGTTTTGCCCTGACTACATCAGGATTTGACCTACGTCGCACACTTGGTTATGGTGGGTAAATCTCCCAACAGAGATTTTCTGCATACGCTAAGGCTCGAACTCGAAACCTCGCTTAAACGATACTGAGCCACTTATCACTCGGATTAACCCTGTTGATTCTGTATTTCCTTTCTATTTATGCAACATACTCTCTGATCTTTATTATAAGTTCGCTTAGAGGTTAACTGTTTTTCATTTAGAGTAATCAGGACATGATGTTAGTGACGGTAATTAGGTTTTTGTTCTTTCACTTTGTTCATGCTTTTAAAAGGCACGATTATTCCTCTTCCGGAGAGTAATTGAACCTGCGTTTTCTTGTTGCCTTACTATGCTCTCAGATATGACAACCGAAAACATCTACCTGTGCTCCCATTTCCTGTTTGATTTAATGGTCCCTGGGTTGATGAACGATTTAATTGTTTCCAGTTACCGGGGAATTTTTCTGAATCTGTTCCTGTGGTATTTGGTTCTTGTGGTATTGCAAATGAGAGCAAAGATAAGTGTTTGGTTATTAGGGTTTGCGTTGTGCCAATCAAAAGTTAAAAAATTGAGTCGTACGGAGACATAATTAAAAGGCTGAGTTAAAAGTTTGAAAGAATAAAAGATCAATTTTTTCTGTATTAAAAGCTAGAAGGAATGTATACGTGGGTGTGTGTAAAACCTACTATGAATCATATTCTTTCTTTATTTACACAGCTTCCAATCTCTTTTGATACTCCCTCCAATTTTTAATATAAAAATTAATTAATTTTTTTAAATAGATTAAATAAATTAAATTAATTAATTAATTATAACTACTATAAGAGTTAGTTAACTAAATTAAGTAGATTAATAAATATATAATATGACCAACAGATGTTAGTCCAAGTAGAAAGAGCTTTTGTTATTTAAGCATTGAATTTTGAGTTTGAATATGTGTTAATGCAAAAAATATTTTTGGGAGAATTATCTTTACTTGAGCTTGATAATACTCGAATTTGACATAGTCAGATAGCCATTAAAAAATAGAAATACTCTATATAATATAAATTTATATTGAGGGATTATATTTTGTCATAATAAATGATTAATTTAGTTTATTTAATTTACTTAAAAAATTAATTAACTCTTATATTAAGAGTAAAAGAGAATATTATTTATACACATGTCGTGTGCATGTATGAAATAATTAATGAGTCAGTTTCATTAGTAGTAAAATTTTAATTAATGCTCCTTTTCTTTAAGGAACATTACCTTATTCTTTATTTATTTTTTGTGTGGATACATGAACATTACCTTATTCTTTTCCTATTTGGATGTATACATTACTGTTAGGCCCATATTCAGTGGGTGTGGACTAAAGAAGCTATTCAGCGGTCGTAGTTATTTACAGATATTTTGGATAAGAATGAGAAACCAGAATCGAAGGTAGCTCTCTAAACTAAAGACAAATATAAATGTAGAAAATAAAGAAAAAACTGTTAGAAATTAGAAATTATCAATATTCTCTATATATACATTATTCAGAGAATTTTCTGAAAACATATCGTGTCTTTATTAACCAATAAACTTTGCTAATAGAAATTTTCTCTAGAAATTACCTCATATTTAGTTTGACTTTTTTTCCTGTTTTAGTCAGTAGTCGGTAATATAGTTTATTATGATTTCATTGTTCACGTACTTGCTTTAATTTTGATTCATAAAGTCTCCATTCACGCATCTTTTTTAAAATCTCTTTTTTTTTAAAAAAAAATTATAGATTTTTTAAAATTTCATTTTATTTGCATTTTCATATGAGAAAATGAGGAGGTTTGTTTATACATTTTTATTAACGAGATTCATTTTTTAGTATAATATGTATCATTGATAAAAAAGAAAAGAATCAATTGACTATAGTTACTCTCATGTTAAAAATAGAACCGTGCATGCCGTATAAATAAGACTATAGAAATACTTTTTTCATCCTATTTATATACGAAGATTCGAATTTTAATTTGTTAAGTTATGAGAGATTAATTATTTTTATTAGACTCAATCTATCTGTTTTTATAAAGGGATTTTGAAATAGATGTGATAGTCGATCTAATGAGAGTTGGCATAAATAGTAAGGAACATGTTTATATCCCACAAGAACGTGAGTTCGATTCTCATTGTTGTCGTGAAGGCTCATTTGGTAGGCGATCTCATAAGTCCCTTATAAATACTCTCGAGCCTGGGGCTGTGTGCTGATTTTAGTAGGAGATTATTGTCGAACTCACCTAAACTTTTTTTCTTGTAACAAAAAACTTTATTTTTTGTTCTTCGTTGGATAATTTAGGCCCCTAATGAAGTACATTACAAATGGGTTGGTTATTTGGTTGGGAGGAGCCCATAAAAAATGCAGACAAATCCATTATGCCCATAGCTCCCTATGCTCAAAAGTTCTCATCCCTTAGCAACACCCCTTAAGGTAGGTATCAAGTTTGAACCACATGGATTAAAAAAAAAACAGATTGGTAGAAGTTTTCCCAAATTAATTAGGACTCGATCTGACTCAAATTTGATTTAGTAAGTAGTACTAGGTGATTTTTCAAAAGGAAAAAAGAAAGAAAGAAAGAAAACTTTGTTCTCATGCTTAGGAAAGTTGAAGAAAAGAAGAATTTCTCTCTTTTTTTTATCTGCTAAGCATAAGTATTTTTTTGTAAAGACAATTTTATTCGAAACACTATCAAATACTAAAATATAAATACATCTCTTAATAAATATTCGAACATTTATTTATTATGTTAGAAAAAAATTAGTCTATTTTATTAATAATTTAATAATTTATTTAAAAAAATTAGGTTAAACAATTTTTAATATTAATAATGGCTGGGCTCAAATATTTCTTATAAAAGAAAATAAGTTACTATACATGATAACATGAATAATACTGTAACATTAATGGACTTTAGTATATCTATATTGATGATTGATATTTTTTCTATTACTCCTCCTATTCTAAATATAGAAATTAGTTCTGATTTAATTTTTTTTAAATATAAAACCTTGGTATAATTTATTTCTTTAGTTTATTATTTTTTAAATTAATTTATTTAACTTATAAATTGATATATAATTTAATATTATATAATAAAATTAGAGAGATTAAATCACTTTTGTTATAATTAATTATTTTTTAAGTATATTCAAACTAATTAATTAACTTTTACATAAAATACAAAAGAGTATTGTTGATGAAATAACTGGAGCAATATGTAAAAACAAAGTGATGTAGACATCATGATCATGGATCATGTTAGGTAAATAAAAATCTCGTGTGGTGACAATTATTGGGGTGGTTTATTAAAGGACAATGAGATATAGGAAACGGTCTCCCCTGGCCCCCCTTAGTTTCTCTTTTTAGATATTTAAATTAAATAAGCTATTTAGTATTTTTTTTATAAAAAATAATTCACTTCTTTATTTTAAAGAAAAATTTCCGAAATATTTTTTATTATAAAATTTATTATCTATAAATATTTAAAAGCTTAAGTTATTGAACCGATATAACTCTTATTTAGTTGTATGTAACACATTATTAGCTATATATAAATATTTTTTTTACATATAATTAAAAATATATTACATACAACTGAAAAAAAAATACCCCACTAAAAATATAATATATTAAGTCTTCAGATAAATTTTAAATATTTTTAGATAATAAATATTGTAATGAATTTTTTTTTGATAATTTTCCCTTATTCTAAAACTAATATGAAGAGAATAACGAGTTTCACGTTGTTATACAGCTAAAAGTAATACTTTTTTTTAACTCTCGTAAACAAAATAATTAAGGTTATCACAGTTAGAAATTAGCATTAATATTAAATTCAATATAAAATTTATAATTCAAGAAATTATTGACTCTAAAATTTATTGTTTTGTCGCCCAGTTTGAAAGTGTCGTGGGTAATTAAATCTTTTTCTTCTTTCACTTGGATCTCAATCTATATAATTTCAACACCCCCATCACAAATTGACTCTGTTTCTCATCTTTTAAGCATGAAAATATATAACACCAATAATATATAAATTGCTTAAAATGAAAATATAAATATGAAAATATATTAAAAAAAATCATATTATTAATTTACGAGTTGTTAACAGTTGAACTCATTAATCTTTAGACCTTGAACAATATACATGGGGAACCTATATCTAATTATTATGAATTCTCTACTAATTATTATGAATAATATAACTGCTATGTTTGGAGTCGATTTTGTAAGATGAAATATCCATAGGAACAAATACTTTAGTATCATGAGTTTATTAAGCGCGTTGATGCTTGAGAGTAAAATAAAAAGAACAAATTTGTTAAATTCGGTAATGGGATAATTAATATAAAATTTAAAAGTATATAGTCTCCGAAGATATAACTTAAATAAAACTTTGTGTAAATATATACTCTCTCTTTTTTTCCTTTTTCACATCAGGTATTTTTGGGACTCCTAGCTGCCATATAAATAATCTATATTGGAGTTATGGCTGATGCTGATGTTTAAGCAGACAACTCTCAATGTTATTCTCTCCAAAATTTGAACTTATGATAAAAGTAAGTTTTGGAGCTTACTTTTATGGTATGTTTAAATTAATTTTTAGAAAATAAATTTTAAAATAAAATAATTAGCGTGTGTTTGGTTTAGAAAAAAAATACTTTTAGACCTAAATTATGATTTGAGTCCAAAAATATCTAAACACTTATTTTTATATTAGGAATTGATTAGTGACAAAACTATATTTTCACTTATTTAAAAACATTTTTTCAGAACCAAATTCTAGTAGCTTTTATATGCATTTTTAGACATTCTCATGTGAAATGATGATTTCACTCCTTTGATTTTTTATCTTTTTGCAGTCTTTCCTCTCTCTTTTTTTTAATTATATAATTATTACTTTACCTCATATTATTTTTGATAGTTTATCTATAAATAATTTATTATGATAACAACTAGCCCAATACTTATTTTTTTAAAATTACTTTTTACACAAATTATATTTTTTAAAATCATTTTATAATTATTTTTTTCTAAAATCTATTCTTCAAAAATTAAACCCAACATAAAAACAATTTAAAAGATAATAGTTTCTAAAAAGTATAATTTTTTTCTTCTCAAAAACCATGTTAATTTTATTACCCTAAACTATGATTTTAAATTATAAAATATTTTAAATAAAAGTATTTTATTTGACTACCCTACTTTTAAAATTATAGTTTAAAAAGTTGACCCAACACAGAGGAGGCACCTTTTAGATATATGCATATACATATACTCACTTTAGTTTAGTTTGTTATATAGTGGAAGAAAGGGAAGCTAGTTAGGCTAAATTGCAGCCTCAAACTATAGCTTTGATGGAAACACCCTGTCTAATGTTATATACATATATATATATATATATATATATATATATATATATATATATTTATGCTATGATGTCTCTTGAAATATATAAAGATTCTGTTTCAAATTGATGGGTTTATTATAAAAAGACAATTTTAGACTATTTTTTTATTATAATTTTTTTTAGAAAAAAAGTAGACTCACTCACGATTTAAAGGTAGGATAAAATCTCGTTTTTTCTTAGACAATATTAATGTCGGGTAGGACGAGCCGTCTATTATCCTCAAACGTAAACCTAAACACCTAGGAGTTAGGATATCTCCCCAAATACCGTAATTAGAATTACAATAAAATAGTACTTTCTAAAAATTAAGTATATTTTAAATAGTTATATATCTTATCTTTTCGTCAATTAAATTAACATATTTAAGAGAGGGGAAGAGAGCTTTCAATGAGTCACCCAACCACCCCACTAGAATGCCTTATTATTAGGGGAGTTTTTCCACCCACCCACATGCATGTGAACTATAGAAAGTTCAAAACTTCCATCTTCTCAATTAAATCAACATCTCATTCTATAGTTTGTAATCTTCACATTCACAAAAGGAATGAAGATTAATAGGATGGAGGAGCTAGGCCTCATAAAAAATTACATTACATTTATTGCATGTGTCTAGGTAAAAGTAACAATATGTTGTGTTTGTAAAAAAAAAAAAGCACTCTTACGGTAAAAACTATAGTTTTTTTTTTAAAAAAAGTAGTTAGACACTTTTTTTAAAAAAATATTTTATGATTAAAAACTATAGTTTTAGGCTAAAAATTTATGATTTTTTAGAATTCTAAAATTTCTACATTTTTAAAAACTATTCTCTATTAATATTATTTTTATTACTCTTTTCAAAAAATTATTTTTAAAAAACTAATCTAAACCCACCCCTAAATTCTGAGAGAAAAAGAGATATTTGCACTTTCCTGTCTGAATTAATGGCCTGGACGCGTAGAAGATGGAAGAAATGAAAGGCGTCACGTGGAATAAAAAAGTTCGAGCAGTGGGACCCACTTGTCTGGAGGCTGTACAGTCGATCCTATCTGTAGGAGAGTCTTTGAAGAAGAGGACAACAACGGGGCATCATCCGAAGAATCCATAGTGGATATTCATGAGACACAAGAAATTAAAGTGTGTTTGGAGACTCACCCACTATAATTAAATATATAATATAAGTCAGATTTAGATATGATCGGGGTAAAATTTTGATAAATTGAATAGGTAACAAAAAAAACAAACAAGAAACCAAAGTACCATGTGTATACGTGTGACAAAGTAGCCTAATCCAGGAACTAAGGGACACTCAGCCCTTTCCACGTTTACATTTGAGGCCACTCCACAAACGTCGTTGCTTTGCTTAGCTTCCCTCTCTTGTCGCTAATAATTATATAATCAAGAGTATTCGACCAAGATTTAAAATATAATTTTATTCTAAAACTTTTTATGTTGAAGTTATGAGTATCTAATTTTTTTTTATAAATTAATATCACTCTATAAATATTAAAAAGAGAATTAAGGGCATCTTAGTTATTAAAAAACTAATATTAAAAATTAACATTTTTAATAACTGAAGTCTACATTACTTAATTTTTAATATTTTTACCACTGTTATATAATTATAGAAATAAAAGAAAAATCAAGAAGAATAGAAAGAAAATATAAAAAAATAAAATTATATTGAATATTCAAGAGTTTAAAATATAATCGAGGCATATTCTTAATAAGACTGATGATTATTCTTATTTATAAGTTATAGGTAAACTTAATCTTAATTAAATATATAATACTAATATATCATAATATATAATCATGATATATATTATTAATCACAGAATATCTAAATATATATTATAATATTTAATTTTAATATATCATAATATATATTATGATATCTAATCCTAATCGTAGAATATCTAATACTGATTCTAATAAAATTACTTAAATTATTTATTTATATT
The DNA here is from genome assembly GCA_037074615.1 of Leucaena leucocephala. Classification (NCBI taxonomy): domain Eukaryota; kingdom Viridiplantae; phylum Streptophyta; class Magnoliopsida; order Fabales; family Fabaceae; genus Leucaena; species Leucaena leucocephala. Next base: position 20,288,253 of record CM073556.1, on the reverse strand, counting down.
TTACATATCAATATAACTCGTAATTTTTTTGGATACATAGCTTTTATATAAAAATTTTTAAAATAAAATTAGACTTTAAACCCTTCCACCAATGAAAGCTCATTAGTTCAACCCTTAAGAAACCACAATTATCAACATCAACTCCTTCAAAATACTAAATAATTCTTAATACATAATCTAATTTCTATATCTATATATATATTGAATACTATTTTTCTTTCCTTTTTTATAGACACACGTATATATCAATGACAATTATATTTAAGGCCCAATAACTTTTAATAAAGATTTAAATCTTAGTTCGTTATGATGTAAAAATTAATATATGTCACTAGATCTAAACTATAGTAATGGAATATAGAATAATGATTTATTAGGATATTTGAATAATAAAAATATGAGAGAATATTCAGTTTTAATTATGATTTGTTGTTATTTTTTCGCATTTTTCATTTATCTTTCATTTAATTCTTAAGTTTTTTATAATATATATTCTACATTTAATTCTTAAGGTTGTGTTGAGGCTATAAATAGACCTCAAAATATTTGCTTTATGCGTTTTGATTATAAAGTGAATATTGAGAAATGAGTTATTTCTTTTCTCCATCTTTTTGTCTAATTCCTCCATATTTTTTTGACTGTCCTCCCTCCTCTAGTCTCTCTCTATCTCTCCTTTTATGTGTTTTCCCTTTCCATTTCCCTTCTGCATCACCTCATGGTTAAATTCTATCTTTCTCTCATGCCTAAAATTTTGATTTTTGTTTCTTTGATCTCCCCCCATCTTTTTGCATAAAGGTGGTAAATATGAAAGATTAATAGCCTTATTAAGTTTTCCCCCCATATTATGTTGTATTGTTTTCGATATTTTACGAATGAATATCCGGTTTACATTGAGTTCAAGAGAGCAAATAATTCCGTCCTTCTAGTAGATGATTAAACAAAGAAAATGGAGATTCATCAGTCACACTCAAACCTCAAATCATGGCAAGTCACGCAGCACCATCATCATCACATCATTATACTATCTTCCTCCTACCAATCCCATTATAGTACGTATAAATAGATATGGGAATCCTAGCTACCACCTGTCATTCAATTCAACTCAAATATATATGTGATCTTTCCCTTTTCATTTATATATAAGAGACTATTAGAAGATATTTATATTTTAAATTGACATATTTTACGGATTATATAGGATATTTCATCAGTAATGTTTACCTACAATATTTTTAATAATTAGGGATTAGCATTAGATGTTAACAAGCTCAATTATAATTAATGAAAGGTAAATTTATAAAACAAAAATACATATACTTTTACTATTTCAAGGAACATACATAATGTTTCTTCGTAGTTAGTTAAAAATAGACTTTTTTTTCTCTATGGGAAATTCTTATAGGAAAATCAGGAATTTCCCATAGAGAAAAAAAATCTTGTTAGACGTGAGAAGCAAAAAAAAAGGGAAAGTCAAGAGGGATCAAGTAAACGTCATATCGAGGGTTAAAATCATTTGGCTTGTGAATGATTTTAAGTTTTCCATTTAACAAAATTAAATATCAAATCAGATTAGAAGCAAATTGTTGTTAGGCTGAACGATGTTTTTTGTAAATATATACTCCTTCCAGGGAATGACTCCTCGTGTACTATCCTGATAAATATTTTGATATTTTTTTTGCGGTAGAAAAGCTGTATGATGAGTTTCTTCTGCTGGGTGAATGATGCCAAAAAACAAAAGAAGAGTTAATTAAGAGTTTCTTATATTTCCTCTAATCTTAAATATATACGTGAAATTGAGGAAAACTGTTAATCCAGACTCGTTAAATTTGACACAAATCAATACTATTTCTCCTTTTTCTTTTTCTTTTTCTTGCAAAAATACTCTCCGTTGGATAGTTGCATCATGAATAGTGATAGGAGAGTAATTATTAAGGGAATTATTGGAAGAAAAAAATTGAAGGCTCCAGACATTTGGACATGTGACTTGAACAGTTGAACTTTTGATCCACTCGCTGGTATATGAATCATAGGGCTCCTCCCATAATAAATATATAACTTATTTATTTAATTTAATTAAATTAAATAAGTTAATTATATTAATTAATATAAAAGAATTTTTATAAAGTACCATAATTATTTTTATTAATTCTCTCCCATATTCTATTATTTGATCATTGTTGATAGGATACCAATATAGATAATTTAAAAAAGAGTTAATAAATTTAAAAAATATATCTTATATTTAGGATTAAAATTAACTCTCTAATTATATTCTATATTTAGTATTTAGGATTAAAATTAACTCTCTAATTATATTCTATATTTAGGATTGGCGAAGTATTAATTATTTTGTTTCATCGAATCCCATTTGCATTTTCATTCATATTTAAAAAAAAAAAGTATGATTTCTTATAGAGTGAGGCACTTAAAATAAATTAAAATTTCAAGTACTTATAGCATTGGTATTGCCCAAATATACGATGAAGCATAAATTAAAGAGAGAACAAATTTAAAAGAAAATGTTGGAGTATACAGATAAAAGAACAAGAAAACATTTAGGAAGAAAATGTGAGGAATTATTGAAGATGTAGGAAACAAGTTTCTGGTATTACTCACTCCTTGCTCTTGTAATGTCCACATTTCTCTTTTCTCCTGAAAATATCAATCCACTTTTGCTGCATCATAAAATTATTTTAGAAAAAATATCACAAATATAATTAGATATTTTTTTTAATTTATCTATCAGTATCTAGCGTTACTAAAAACTGACTAATCAAGTTTACAGAAATAGAAGTCAACGATATAGGTAATCTCGTTAGATCCAAATAATTATTGTGACTACACATCCAGAGTTAGAATACAAAGATTACTAATTAATGTATAAATGATGTTTGAATATTATCTTCTAACACATATAACATTATTTTTATCCTTCTAAAGAATGATCCAATAATTACTCCTAGTCTGATTTGATTTAAAACCCTCTTTTATTCAAGCCTAACAACAACAAAACATTAATTTTCGATCTTATATATCAATCAAGTAATCAATATACACATTACTTGTTAGATCTCTATCATTCTTATTTATTTATTTTTTTTGGGAAAAAAGGATCCATACGTCTGATCGATCATGTGAATTGAATTAATGAGAGGTGATGGCAACGGGGTTCATTATTGAAGGACAAAGTGCAATGATGTAGGAAACAGCTTCCCATGGTAGCCCTAATTCACTTTTCTTTGTCTTGTGCGATTGATATATTTATCTACATTTAGTTTCTTCTCGTAGCCTCCGAATTTCTCTATATGTATTTGTCTTACTTTAAAATAATAAATTGCCTTTTTTTTTCTTAAGATTTCAAAAACTAAATTATAATTACAAACGCTTTAACTGAAACGTAAGTCATAGTTAAGGGACTCACTAAAATAATGATATGCTTTATAACGTATTCTCATAGGATATGGGTCCTATTTTTTCTATTAACCAACATTAATCAACTACAAAACAATAATTTTCGTCCTTTTGAAAAATTTGGTGAAAATTGAAAGTTACGTGTTTGTGTCATATAGTTGGCTTATTCTTGAATTAAAAAAAATGAATATTTAAGAATATTACAAAATATTTTGATACAATTTAAAATTTTAACAGATAAATAAATATATTAATACACTTTTACACAATAATTATCATGATAATTTCAGTTTGTTTGTATTTTTATTTATGTTTTCTTTGTTTTCATCACTTAAGAGTGTTTCTGTGTCATGATATTTCAAATATAGATCAAGAATATACAATATATTGAAACTATGATTTATTAAAAGAATAGTACTTCTATTAATTTAATTGAAAATTTGAGTTATATTTTAAAATGTTATAATTATTTAATGAGGCCTATTACTCAAATTATTATTACCATTATGATGATGATGATGTTGGCCCCTAAAGTTTGTTATGGACCTATGGTTGAAACAGTAGTATTTGAGCGTGACTATTACATACATACATACATTTAGATTCATGAGAAAGTGCCGAAGAATACTGGCTACAGAACCAGATAGAACAAACATTTATGACCTACGCAAACTTGAAGAGTCTAAACCTTTTCTGTCATTCTTTTAAAATTTTCTTACCTCTCAGAGCTTGCTGACATTGAAAACTTGGCCAAAGGTAAATGACTCGTACATTTCGATGAACCAGAACATAGTTAATGTAAGAAAATGTAACTATAAGAATAGATTGATAAGTTGATCCCATCAAAAGAGGATAAAGAAATACTTACGTATACGTTATTTAAATTTTATCTAATTAAAATATAACATTTTAACTAATTACTCATTTGATAAAATTCATATTATATTTTATTTATTTAACTTCTTTAATTTACTTAAATTAGTTATCTCAATCTTATATTAAAGATTAAAGAAATATTTTACTTCTATTCAAGTTTAGAATTAATATATTCTCTTAGCTCAGTTATAAGAACTATATCATTAATAAAAAATATTTAGGATGTATTTGGATTAGCTTTTAGATAATAACTTTTAAAAAAATAATAAATATGATTTTAATATAGAATAACTTTTGAAAAAGTATAAATTTTGGGCTTCTTGTTGAAAACTATAGTTTTCGACCCTCAAACTATAGTTTTCAATCATAAAACGCTTTCTAAAAAAAATAGAATATTTAGCTTCTTTTTTTAAATTATAGTTTTTACTCCAAAAGTGCCTTTTTTATTATTATCCAAACACAATCTTAGAGATTTCTTTTTCTATAAGTTTAGTTAGAGTTAAACAAGTAAGGACTTAAAGATAATCTATAATGTAAGTCAATCCTTAAAGGAAAGTCTATTTGTCTTACTTTGTAGTGTTTTTACATTAGTTATTACCACTTTATACATATCTTAATTACATAACTTTGGAATACACAATGCACACATCTTTTTTTTGTTTTTAGGCTTTCCAAAGTACTTTTCTTAGTATATGATCATATATTTTTTCCAAATCAACTAAAACCATACTTTTCAATTAATTCTCATAATAATAAATTTCTTCTGTTGTAGACCTCCTCAGCATGAATCCAAATTGATTCTAAAAAAAATACAAGTATTTAATATTCTTAACATTTGTTTAATCACTCTCTACTACAATGAAATTGGATGGCTCATAAATATTATCCTTTCTAAGTTTGCACAATTTTAAATAATCTCTTTATCCTTATAAATAGGAACTAAAGTTTCTTTCTTCTATTTATTAAGCATTTTCTTTAACCGTAAAATCTCACTTCGTCTAAACAATTCTACCCTTCAATTGGGATGCCATGAGGTACAATAAAGTTTCTATTTTTATTTTCTTGAGAGATTCCTTAACTTCGCGAACACAGATCCTACGATAAAATGTTAAATTTTATTCACCTTCTACATTTATCAAATTCTCCATGTCACAAATCGAACCCCACTTTCATCATTGAAAAGTTTAAAAGTAAGCCTCCCATCATCCATCCTTCATATCAATGGAGTAGCCAAAACTTTGCATTCTTCATCATTTATACAGTTTATTTGATCCAAATCTCTCATTTTTTTCCTATTCTTAATAGTTATTATTCAACAAAGATAAATATTCATCAAAGAAAGAAACAAGCTTCATTTCTTGAGGGGATATTATATATATGACTATGAGTTGTTACCAGAAAACAATAATATATTTACTGTAAGTTAATCATCCGAATTTGTATCAACTAATCAGAGAAGAGGAATCAAAGGAAGATGATTAAAAATAAATCATGAAAGAGAAGATGATAATGATGAATAAATTAGGTGGTGGGAATAAATATAGAAAGCAATATTACCTTATGTTTTAATTATAAGAGTTAGTTATATTTTTTAGATAAATTTAAAAAGTTAAATGAATCAGTTAATTATAACTAATATAAGAGTCAATTGAATAATTCGAGTAGATTGAAGTATATATAATATAAATTTATCTTCAGAAATTAGATTCAGTCATAATTAACTAATTTATTTAATTTTTTAAAATCTAACAAGTTAACTATATCTTATAATTAAAATAGAGTAAGTAAATAGAATTTGGTGATGGTCAACATCAAAGAGAAGCAAGTTGAGACAAGTTGAGGGCAAGTTGAAGGGAATAGGAGCCTCTGCCTCCCCACCTTCACCAATCTGATGACTCTAATCTGACTCAGCTCATTATTGTTGCCTTTCCCCCTCTGAGCTGTTGATTTTGATAATACAACTCTCCTATCCACTCCACTTACGATCAATTTCTCTTTCTCACATCCTCCTAACCAAACGCTGCTTCATGAGAAGATAGAAATCTTGTGCCTCCCATTGGTCCATGTCAGCTTATTTTAAATTGGAATCACGTTTACTAATTCATCAGCCTCTTGGTTTGGAGCCACCTACGCCTCTGCTTCATTCTCTTCTTTTCAACACATCTTTTCCTTCATGGTCCAATTTTTTCTCTCAAAATGTGTATGTAGTTATGTCCTTCCAAATTTAACAATCACAACCCTAAGCTGGTCACTCGTATTAAATTTTTTAGATTAAAAGTATATATTAGTATTTTCTTTCTATTAAAATAATTTAAGTTAATTTGATAAGACTTCTTTGACATTATAAATATTTAATCATCTCGTAAATTAATCAATGTGTAACTTCTTTATATTTTAATATTCTCCATACTACTTTTTTTTTTCTGTCTGGATTTATATTTCTTTTTTAATCTCAAATGCACTAGATCTACCATCTTTTTTTTTTTATTTGCGTGGGCTTATATACCTTTTTCAATATGAGAAGCCTTAGGTCTACAATATTTATCCCCCCCCCTTTTTCAGTTCCAAATTAAATGGCTCTATATTATATTAGATTTTTAGATTAAAGGAAAATTTTGTCCCTAAAAGTTTCTATTTAGGAGTGTTGGTTACCCGAAAATTTTTTTTAGAGCAATGTTGCCCTGAAAGTTCACAAAATGTATCAATGTTACATTTACTATTACCTAAAATTAAATTTGACCGTTAGTTGACTAATATGCTAACGTGACATGCCATATGTCATCCACATCATCTTTTATTTTCAATTAAAGTACAAATTTGCCCCATAAGTTTTCACTTATAAGCCCTGGGTATCCAAATTTTTTTTTTGTTCAATATCCTCTTATCATTATCCAGGTTTAGTTTAACCAACTATGCTAAACTAGTCAGTATACATGTCATATACTTCATATTTTTTTCTAAGTCATATTTATAAATAAGAAAAAAATTTTAAAAAAATGCATCCCTCCAAGCTCCATCGTTATCAAAATATCGCTTTCAACAAACCATACTCTGACAACCTTTCAAAAAATAACATATGTTATTTTCAAAATAAAGTATAGTCTCTCGAGAGTGATACTCTATTAACAAAGTTTAGATAAATGCATTTTTTATAATTTTTTTTATTTATAAATTTGACCTAAAAAAAGAAGTGGATGACATGTGGACTATTTAGTTCAGTATATTTAGTTAAACTAATAATCAAATTGAATTTAGATAACAGTTGGGATAATATTGAACCCAAAAATAACTTCCGAATACCCAAAGCTCATAAGTAAAAATTTCTGGAACAAATTTGCACATTAACCAAAAATAAAAGATGATATGGATGCCACATGGCATGCCATGTTAGTATATTGGTCAACTAACAGTCAAATTTAAATTTGGGTAACTGTCAAAATGATATTGCTACATTTTATAAACTTTTAAGGCGACATTACTCTAAAAAATACTTCTGAGCAATCAGTGCTCCTGGATAGAAACTTCCAAAATAAAATTATCTTTTAACTCTAAATTTTTTATATTAGAAATACATATTGAGATTATCTTTCTATTAAAATTATTTAAATATATTTGATAAGACTTCCTTAAAATTATATACATTTCATCATCCCTTTAATTAATCAACGTGAGACATCTTCTTTGCCTTCTAATAACTCAATACACTTTTTTTAGGGAAATGCTTGAATCTCTGCGCATTTTAGATAGGAAAGATTCTGTTGAGATAACTTATCCCCAGCTAAAAAACTCCCCTATATCGATCACTTTTAGAGGTGGCAAAACGTGGTTTTGACAGAAGTGAGAAGACGGTTACTTATGTCAAAACATGGTTTTGGAACTATCCTAAATGATTTCAAAATGCCACAAGTCTGAAAGTGAAGTTTATATAAGATTATCTCTTTCCTGGGCTTATATGACTGGAAAATGCCATTTGTCATGCATATATTTATTTTCCATGCCGACATGCTGTATTTTTCAACTCCTTCCCAAACCTAACTATGAGATTGATAATGAATGATCTGGTTTATTTAACTACTCTCTTTTACAATCTAACCATTTTTTTAAGATATAAGATCTATCGTATTAAAATCTAATTTAGGTCCTTTATGAATCAATTCCTAACCTGATTAAAAATTTTAGACATGTCAAACAAGTTGAATTTTATAATTTTTTTTGTCCATTTACTAAGTTTAAAACAACACCTTGAATTAATTAAAAAAATGACACATCATGTTTATGCTTTAATAACTATTTTTGTTAAATTATATATAATTTATATATAAATATTTTATTTATTAATAAATTTATATTTTTTTATTTAAATATTACTCATTTTAAAATTATATATAAAAGTTTTAATTAAATTATTATTTTATTATAATTGAGTTCACTCCAATTCCCCCACAAAGTAAACCATCCTTAAATTAACAAGATAGAAGCCGATCTCCCATTTACTATCTCCCTTTCTTTTGAGTTCTTTTAATAAAATGATATATCCTATTTGCTTTGATTTCACTCATCACTAATCTAAAGACTTCAAAGGCTGAATATATTCCATATGTGGAGGACTAATACTGGACCCAACAAAAGCTTAAAGTTGAAATCTTCATCATCTCCACAAACATATCCTAATCATATTTTAACAACACCCCCACCACCATGGACCCATTCTCAAACATGTTCTGTGATTTTCAACTTCGTACTTGATTCAACTTTGTAATTCAAATACACAGTTATCATCATCAGAACAAGCCTTGAAAATCAAACCCTAATTCATTCATCATCCACAACCAACCACACCCCATCAATGGAATAACTCAGACTTTTACATCCAAACCCTATATTGGATATTATATGCCCACTCTGCAAATTCTTGTTATTTTCAGACAAACCTTTCCTATGTACCCTCCAAATATCTCGTAATACTAAGATTGGAAAACCTAATAACTGAATCTTAGAAAAACACCCTCAAAAGAGAAAAAAAAAATTATCCACTTAATTTTGATGACTAATTATTATTATTATTATTTGCACTGTCTCCTTGCCAACTCCAGACTATGTCTTTCAGTGCAGGCCTCACTTCTTCCTCACAGAACGTTATGTACTCGAGTGTATCGCCGGAAGACTTGGATAATTCCACCACCGCCACCTCCGGCGCCACCTCGAACACCTCCACCGTCATGGCCAGCTTCCCCTTTCTTCCCTCTGTTTCCCCCTGCATCCTCACCTTATAATCCTTCCTCCCTGTGATCTTAAAATTCAGCTTCTTCGCCACCGTCTCCAGCTTCGCCACAACCGTCAGAGCCGAAAGCTTCGACAGGAACATGGACGGCGACCTCTTTCGTGTCTCGAACAAGCTCCTTAGATCAAACCCATTTGATAATGATGAGATTATCTCGAAGGCATTGTAAAATGGTCGTGATGGTTTCTCTGATTTTATTGCTACTGCTTCTCCTCCTCTTTCTTCTTCTGTCTGATCTTTCACTTCATTATTATTGCTATTCTCCTCCTCGTCGAAATCGAAACCTGGTTCCTTCTTTATCGAAAACGCGATTGGTCTCATGAATCCGATTTGAAACCATGGATCCTTCATGATATCTGGGATCGAGTATCTCTTTTCTGGGTCGGCGACTAGAAGATTAGAGATGAAATTCTTAGCTTCCGGTAAAATCCAATCCGGGAATTCGTACTCACCTTTGAATGCTTTCTTGTAAATCTTCATAATATTCTCACCCTGAAATGGAAGATACCCAGAAAGCAGAGCATATAGAATCACACCACATGACCAAATATCAGCTTTCGATCCATCATACCCTTTCTTCTTCAACACCTCCGGCGCCACGTAAGCAGGCGTTCCACACGGCGTGATGAGCATCCCGTCGGACCGACGCTGCTCCGGCAACGCCGACAACCCGAAATCGGAAACCTTGAGATCTTCGTTCTCGTCCAAAAGTAGATTCTCAGGTTTCAGATCACGGTGCGTGACTCCACGGCTGTGACAGAAATCAATGGCGCTAATCAATTGCTGGAAATATTTTCTGGCGACATCTTCTTTAAGCCTGCCTTTAGCAACCTTGGAGAACAATTCTCCACCTCTAACATACTCCATAACCAGAAAGATCTTGCCTTTTGTTGCCATAACTTCCTTGAGCTCGACGATGTGAGGGTGACGAACCAATCGCATCACAGATACCTCTTGCTTGATCTGCCTCACGAGCCTCTCTTTCTTGAGCTTCTCTTTCTTGATAACCTTAATCGCGACGCTCTCGTTCGTCACAAGGTTCCTGGCGTAATACACCTTGGCGAAATTTCCTTGACCCAGGAGCCTCCCCATCTCGTACTTGTTGAACAGAATGCTCCTGGGGCTGTCGTTCTGGTTCTGATGCAGGGCCTGTTCGTTAACTCTGGCCATGTCGACGGGAAAGGAAAAAAGAGGGACGGAGACGGAGACGGAGGAAAACGGTGGAGGTGGCGGCGGCGGCGGGGATTACTACGGGTAATTTTAGAAGATGGGGCAAACTAGGAGGTGATTGAGGGGAGGAAGATGGAGAAATGGGAGAGACCCAGATCGAAAAGAATGAATCTTTTCCAGGAGAGAGGCGTGCGACGAATACACAACATGGCCAAGAAGCCTTTGGAGGGGCTAAAGATTCTCATGGTGCATATAGGAGGAGAGAGAGAGAAGGGGAAGAAGAAAAAACCAGAGAGAAGATAGGGTTTAGGGAGGGCAAAAATAGGAAAGAGATGAGAATGAAGGAAGCAGATTGGCTGGTGAGTAGGAATGGGGATTGAGGAAACAAGAGGCGGTTTTAGTAAGAGCGAGCGAGAAACACTAGGGAACTATGATTGAATCCACGGTTTTAAAAATTGAAGAGCAGAAATAACTGTGAGCTAAAAAATAAAATAGTAATTCTAGAACAGTGAATGAAATTGTGGAAAAAGAGTGGGCTGACGTGGGGGCCATGCGACTCATTAATTTGACCTTCTCTCTCTCTCTCTCTCTCTCTCTGGCACATTCTAGGTCTAAGTATTAAATTAAAGTTTTAATTATTTTGTTGTTAGGCTTAATTCCAGTAATTAATGAATTGCATTAAAAAATTTAACTAATTCATTCATTCATTAATTATTAAAGCGTTGAACCGTTGCAGTCTGGCTTACCTCCCGTTTAAGTTTCTTTCACTTCCTTTTTCCTTTCACATGTCATCTTAATCATTAGACTATATTTACATCAATTATATTTTTTATAGGAAAATTTTAAAAAAAATATTTAAATTTTTAAAATTTTAAATCAATTTATTTATTATATTTTTTAAATTATTTATTATTCTTATAAAATAAATAATAATATATTTTTGTATGAATTATAAATTTAAGGTTTTAAAATTCAAATGGTATTTTATTTCTTTTTTGATATTATATGAAATTTTTATTATAATTTTAAGTTATGAAAAACAAATGACTTTAAATTATTCAAATTTATAAGTAGTTTAGAAAAAAAAATTGTGTTTTATAAAATATTAATTTTAAGTCATTCTTTTTTTTTTGGCCAACAATTTTAAGCCACTCAAACTTAATGTAAAAGTTGAAATGAGAAGTAAGGGAAAATAACAGAAGAAAAATTACTGAAAATTTTTTTATTGTAAAATTTATTGTCCACTAAAACTTAATGGCCCAAAACTTTATGCAGGTACAATTTTATTTATTTATGTATACATATATTTTATTTTGTATATAATTAAATATAATTTACATGGGAGAAAGAATTACACTTATTAAAGATAGGTTATACATAACTCTTCAAATAAATTTAAAATATCTGTAAACAATAAATTTTATAATAGAAATTTTTTTAGCAAGTTTTTAGATTTTTATCAAAAGTTTTGGATCATTCAAATTAAATTTCAATGCTTAAGATTTAATTCTTATATATTTAATATAAAATAATTATTTATTAAAAAATATAATTTAAAAAATAGGAATTAAAAAAATAAATGTAAACCCTATAAATTAAATTTAATTAGATGGGTGAAAATATTAAGTGGGGTGAAACAAGAATAAACAGGGAAAGGGAAAACGGGACAGAGGGGGAGGTGGATGGGCGGGGATTCCAGCTAGGGGTGAAAATAGGCTAAGCGGCCTGTCAGAGACATGTGGCTTGGTCTGTATTTAGCCTAATTTGGCCTGGCCTATTTTAAAAACTACACAGGCTCAAGCCTGTATAAAATCTTGTTTTACTTAATAGGCCAGGCTCAGGCTCTGTAAGAAGCCTGTCAAGCCTGTTAGGCAGCCTGGGCCTGTTAGAGGGCCTATAGTTTTTTAAAATATAATATACAAAAAAACCTATTAGAGGTTCTGTTACGAAAGCTTATTTTGGGGCCTATTACGGAGGCCTGTTGTGGGGTATGTTACGGAAGTCTGTTATAAAGGTTTGTAAATATAATTATAAAATATGCTCTTTTAACAGGTTTCAGGTCAAGCCAGGCTTATACGAGAAAATTAGCTTATAACAGGCTACAGGTCAGGCTCAGGTTAGATTATTACATAACAGACCTGGCCTGTTAAGGCTAAAACTTAGTCTCGCCTAATCTGACCTGTTTCTACCCCTAATTCCAGCTAAGAGGAAAGGAATTGGGTTTTAAAACATTGTATTTATAAAATTAAAGTACAATTTGACAATGAATTAAAGTACAATTTAGACCTTCAATTTTAATATAGTTGGTCTAGATTCAATCAAGTTAAAGATATCTTTTCCATTAAATTGGGTATAACTCGTTATCGTCCGTAGGTTCAATTGACAAAAAATATGATATATAATTATTTAGAGTGTGTTTAACCCCTAGAGAGTACCACTTTATTATGATTCTAGCTGTAATGTTTTGGGAGACATCCTAGTTTTTGGGTACCTAAATTTATGCCTGAGGTTAATAAACAGCTCGCCCTATCCGATATTGGTATCGCTTAGGAAGAAGGGAGATTTCTCCCTACCCTTAAATTATAAGTAAACTTAACTCCTTTCTAAAAATTTGTATATTAAAAAAAAATTGGGTATAGGTAAAAAAATCCATTCTTATAAAAAATAATGGTGGAGTAGCTATGTTCCATCTTTTGTATTAGCAAATTGAAATTTTAAACCTTTATTTGACATTCCTATAAATTATGAATTAAATATAATTTTATTTTTTTATTAAAAATAATTATATTTAAAGTGTTGTCAAACACTAAATTTAGACACATCTATTAGTATAATTTTAAATTTTAGTTTGTTATATTATGAATAACTAACATCTTCTATTATTTTTAAATTTTAATTTATTTTATTATAAGAAACTAATCATTTCTATTATTTCCAACTATTGTTGATCATGTTAGGAAAAGTTAAGTGCAGTAGAATTAAGTTGTTTTTGGTAGGGAAATGATGGGTTCAAAATGTGAAACCTATGATTCCATAAGTGTATACGCCGTATCAAATAATAAAGAGGGAGTAAAATATCGTTCCTACGAAGATTTTGTACACACAATCCAATTGAGAATCAATTTTTACACTTTTACTTAAGTTGTGCAACACACTAATATATAATAAATATAAAGTAAAAAATAAAAATATAACTAAAATAAAAAAACAATATAAACTATAACTAAAGTTAAAGATACTTGTAAGTTAGGTAAACGATGACTTAAATTATTATAGCCTTAACTATTTTTTAATGTCTAATTTTTTATTTTAATTATAATTAAAATTATATTTGTTAGTCTAGGACACTTAAATATTTAAGAGTGCCTTTTGATCCACTAAAATACATTTAATTTATATTAATCTTTAATTTATTAAGTGATTATTTGATTAGATTAAATTAAATCTAAATCTAAAATAACTATGTATGATTGATAGGTATATATCTATCATATAAATAAATTAAATATCAAATATTTAATCTTATATGATTTAATTGAAAGTTTAATATAAATTGCTTATGTTTAGGCTCTTTTAAAACATTAAAATAGTTCTAATCAGATATCTCTTGTTTGAGAACTATAAAGTACATAATTAAATTAACAAACATAATATTAAAGCAATTAAAAATTGAAATTATTATCTACTAATCTATAATTAAACTATAATAATTCAAAGCAAAAAGTCTAACTATATAAATTGAACATTGTCATGAACAAAATATAAAGCAATTTTAAAATTACCGCTGCCCAAATAAGATCAGAATTAAATAAAATAAAAGGAAAGGAAAAATATAAGAAGAGACAATAAAACAAAGTTCCTTCCGTCTTCACTTTGCCCGCCGTCAAAGGTTGAAGAAGACGATCCGATGGAGATGATGAAGGTTCCCCAAAATTCTGCCCAATAGTCCGCCTCCAATCCCCTCTCCAACTCGTCAAAAACCGTCCTCTATATGCGAAAAAAAGAAGGAAAGAATATAAAAATAGGAAAGTAAAAGAAACCATTAAAATAAAATAAAATAAATTAACATTATGATTTATTTTTATTCTAATCTAAATTATATCTATCTTTATTTAAAATATATGATATTTATAATGAAATATTTAAAGTGCAATTTTACCTTATAAGTTTATATTTAGGAGTTTATGTTTAATATTATTTTGACTATTATTTAAATTTAATTTGACTAAATGTATTAAATTGATCAATACACATATCATCTATTTAATTTTTTAAGTTATATTTATTAAAAAAATGTATCCCTCCAAATTTTATTATTATTAGAGTATCACTTTTAGCAAACCATACTCTAGCAATATCTCTAAAATTAATATGATAATTTTATATGTTATCTTTTTATACTTATAAGTTCATTATTCCCAAAATTAATCTTGTCATTCATGGGTTTAAAAATTTTTCATGAGTCCTTATATATGTTATTTTTTATATTTTTTTGCTTTACTTATTCTCAAAAAATGTATCAAAATTAAGTATTATCTCCTGATAGTATTAATGAAGGAACTTGGAAGAATGTCCTTTTATATTTTTTTTATTTATAAATTTTATTTCAAAAAAATTGAGTGGATGGCACATTAAAATTAACTCACTATATCTGGTCAAACTAACAATCAAAGAACCTAGATAATAACTAAGGCAATATTAAATTTAAAAAAAATTAGAATACCCAACACTTCTAAGTAAAATTTTTAGGACAAATTTACATATTAACCTAAAATAAAAAATAATATAAATGCCACATAATATACTACTTTAGTATATTAGTCAAATTTAATTTTGTTTAATAATTATGGTAACATTTTTACGATTTAAAAAATTTTAGGGTTACATTGTTTCTAAAAAATTCTAAATATCTAATTCTTTTGAGTAAAAATTTTTTAAATAAATTTTCACATTGTCCGATGATAAAATCCCCCAATTAATGCTCAAATCCATCTCCTATAAAAAAATTCAAGTAAATCCCTTTGATTCTGTATTTATAAATTCCCAAATATACCAAAATATATCTCAGATTTATTAAAATATAAGGAATCATCAAGAGGAAATTAACAATTAAATGAATATTTTATTTTCCACGTATACTTTTGCGTATACATGCATAAAAACATAAATTAATGCCTAGTTAGTTCTATCCAAACACGCTATTTATGTATTAGTGTGGAGACATATATAAATTTGCACTCATATTAACAGTAATATACAAAATTTCCATGAAATCTCACTATAACATTATTTATATGCGATGGCTTTCTTATGCTCCATATAATTTTTCCCTTTAAATTTTTCTCTGCATATTTTATAATGTTGCATGTAATTTTTGCATTCATTCAATATTTTTCAACATATTTCAGTTAATTTTAAACGTTAAAAAATGTATACGTTTTTTTATACAATTAAAAAAACAATGTGAAACAATTAGATTATGTATACTAATTTAAAATATTTAAGTTAACACAAATTCACTCATATTGAATCTAATTCAACACAAAAACAGAGTGAAATAATTATGTTATTATAATAATAAACAAATATAAAGTTCCACGGTCGTTGATTCCTTTCAAATTTATACATGTGGGAGGCAGTCAACTATCCGCGCGTTCACGAGTCAAGAAAGATTTCATTGAAAACCTTTTGGTCAAAATATATATATATATATATATATTACTCTTGATGTCTCTAAAAACTTTAATTAATTTAAATAAATTAAATAAATAAAATAATTTATTTTTAATAAATATGATATAATCTCTTTAAAATTATATAATATTATATTATATATCAATTTATAAAATTTATAAATTAATTTAAAAAAATAATAGATAAAATAAATTAAAATATTATATTTATAACTAATATTAATTCTCTAACTAGTAGATTTTAAATAAATGAGTACCATACTAAAAAGAAGTTAAATATAGTTTAGACAATTAAATTTGTACTAAAATATAAATATTTAAAATTTATGTGATTAATCCGTTGACATCCCTCCATAATAAATTGAATTATTATTTTTAATATCTTCTTATAGTTTTTTTTTCAATATCAAATTTTAATGAAAGGTATATGAGCAAAACGCTATTTAATGATCCGAATAATTTATTTATATTTTAGACTAAAAAAACTCTTCAATGGATAATTTTTATTTCGGGTACAAATGTTGTTTCATTAGATTCTTTGAAATTTGAGTAAATTACACAATTATATTGTTGTATTCCTTTACTAGAAGCACGAAGCTAGAAACCTAATTTTAAGACGTAATGGAGAAAATTCATATTTTAAAAAAATAATAATAATTAAATATTAGAGATAAGAATATGGAGAAAATAATAAGAGATAAAATAATTATGGCTATTATTATATTAGGGAAACAAAATTATATTCGTTTCATTGGAGAATAACGCGGGCAATATTTAAATAAATAATTGAAGCTATGAGATTGGACTTTCATCAATCTAATCAGCCACATAAGCATCTGGATTAGGTTCCTGATGCTTGATTAATCACCGTGATTAACGTTTTGCTCAACCCCTCTTCTTTTTTATATAAAAAATATTTAATTCTAGTCTTCTTATTTCAGTTTTTTTTTAATCCACATGAATTATGGTTCACTAGCATACACATAGAGTAACTCGAGTTATTTTGGTTACTAGATAAAGATTTTTCACTAATTTTTTTATATTTAATTAGATAAAACTTATATCAAATTATTTATAATTATTATGTCAAAATTTTCAGTCACATTATTATATGCCCTATTTGTTTTTATGTAGGTTTAGGATTAAATGATGTGGTGCAAAAAATAAGACACATATCAAATTGTAATTAAATAATTTAACATAATGATTATAAGGAATTGGATCTAGGTTTTGTCTTATTTAATTTTTTTATAATATAAAATTTTACAGTAATAAATTAAAATATTTATAATTATGAAAAGTTCGACTCGCGAATATATTCTCTACCAAACATCTCCTATGCCCTAATGGAACAACAAGCACGAGTACGTAAATCCAATTAATTTTTACTCCTTTTGTTTTCGAATTTGATCTTTACTTTTTGCAAGAAGTCAAGAACAATCATAAGCGATATATAATAAAAACATATTATTCTTGAACTATTGATTAAACCGGCCAAAATGTTTGCAAAAAAAATAATTTGTATAAATTTACATATACCTAATTTCTCTATCTTAATGGAAGAAGTCATGGAGTGTGTGTTTGGATTATTTTAGTGGCACAATTATTTTTTGATAAAACTATAATTTACGTCATTATAAATTATAGTTTTATATAAATAAGATCTATTAATTTTTTAAAATAATATTTATATATTAAACATAAAAAAATAATAATTTTAACTTTATGAATTTATGTCATATTTATGTCTCTCCTTTTTATTTACCACATATAAAAAAACATGTGCACTTCTGCCACAAAATTAGGAATATATGACATTCAAATCCAAATATAAATCGTACACAAGAAAATGCTACGATTTGTTTTATTTTTTGGAATAATCAAAATTAAAGACCAAATGTACTATCTAATCTCATAGTCAACTGCTCAAATTGCTTTTCTGCTTTCAAAGTCCGCTATGGAAGAAATTAAAGATAATCACGTGACAGTTCCGCCATGAGAAAAAACGAACGAAGACAATCACGTGATATGTGCAATTACAATCGTGAAGATGGCGCGAAGCCTTTAACTATTGCTTCTCCATTCTTAAATACAAAATTTATTTAATTAAATTAATTAATATAATATATTTTTTAAATATTTTAATTATCTATTATAATTTTTTTTATTAAAAAAATATTAATAGAATTAATTTAAAAAAATATTGATGTACAAAAATATATTTTATATTTAAAATTAAAATTAATTTTTTAATTAAGTTATATACTCAAGACGATTATTTTTTATTATAACTAGTAAAGAATGAGCAATATATATATATATTTCTGTTTGTATTTTTGAGTTGGGAGACATATATTGATTTACCATTGCCTTCGTAGTTGAATGGCATAGATTTTTTTTTATAAATATAAGAGGTTGTATATGCAATCTTACTTATCATTTTTAGAAGGAGATAAAGAGAAATAAAACAGAGGAAATCATAAGGAAGAAACGTGTATCAAGAAAAACAAAGCATATATACTAGGAAACGAGGAACATACAACACAATCTATTAGCTATTCACATAATCATTCACAGCGTTTCTTCACATGAAAGCATCTCTTGCCACGGTGTCACCTCACCAAACCAAAAAAAAGAAAAATAAAGAAATAATAATAAAATGTATAATTATCACACTCCCCACAGCACTATTTTTTTTTCTTGAATAATACTAGATATGATGTCATTAAAAGTTAACTAAAAATGATCCATCCTTTTCCTATATTAAATACATCCTTATAAAAATTCCTACTTTCTTACATCAGCATTAAATATAATAGAGGTAAAAAAGAAAATTCATAATAAATAATTAATGTGATGTCTTGTAAAAAGGATTACAAACACCTTCTCTAAATACCTTATAGGACCTAAGGAGGTTTTTGTTTAAGAATAAAATTTAGGTCAATATATTTATATTTATTAGGTCAAATTTTTTAATCGTATTTATTATTTTATTATTATTAGTTATTAAAATAAGTATGTATATTTACAAATTCATCTATAAATATTTATAAATTTTTATATCAATTCTTATAATATAAATTAAGATTGATAAATTTTCGTATGAGTATTTATTATTTTATTATTATTAGTTATTAAAACATAAGTATACTTATAAATTTACCTACTTAATCTATAAATAAAAGTAACTTGATATAAGTATTTTCAAAACTCTCTTCATTTGTATAAGTTAATCTTAAAATAAATATGGAATATCAAAATAGTAACTGTTATTTTATCCATTGGCCCAAAACAAAACACTTTTATTTTATTCTGAAAATAGGCATCAAGTTCTTTTCTTTGTAACCCCACAATGGTTATATAGAAAATCGGGACACCAATCAGCCATGGGCACTTCAAGTCCTTATCTTGTATGCCTTTTGCATAAATTATCCGCTTCAGAAACGCAAGGAGGGCGCTAGAAATTTACTCTCTATATGAACTAAAATATAAAAAATAAAATATAATTTTTAAATTTATTAATTTTTTATATCTAATTAAATTAATTAAATATATTTTATATTTAAAATTAAAGAAGTATATATATAATCTTCGTTTCCTTAGTATTACAAAAGATCTTTAATAATAACGCCATCGCCTTTGTATGTTACTTTATAGATGAATTTAGTGATTATTTATTATATTATAAGTATTATTCAATAATTTTACTTGTTTTATAGGCTTTAGTATTGTTCACTCGGGTACAATGTCTAGAGGTCCATTTTAAAAGTTTAAAATTGATAATTATAATAGTAATATTAATCGAGGGTTTAAACTTTATAATTATGTTAGTGGGGTTAAATCATTTATAATATGATTTTACGTGCGAAAGTTATGTAAAACTTTTATATTTATGATAGTATCATAATTTAAATTTTACTATATTCTATTATGAATAATATTTTTAAAATAAATTACAATCTATTAACTTAATAATAATTTTATCTTTTTTATCATGATTATTTATCGATTAAGAAAATCTTTTTTATAACAATAGTAATATTTTTTTAATTTTAGTAAAACTCTTTTTTACCATAATTAATTTTTTTAAAATTAAAAAAATTATTTTTAATCATAGTTATATTGTGAACAAAATAGGTCCAAATAATTAATAGTAATTATAAATTTTTTTTACAGCTCTTATATTAATTATAATTAATTAATTTATTTAATCTATTTAAAAGAGTTAATTAATTTTTATAAATAGTACTAAAGGTACTATGATATAGTTCTTCTGTATGATTAATTATTGGCTTGAGAAGCTTATGGAGAGCGCTAGAATGAAATGTTTATTAGGACAATCATGCTGTGGAAGAGTTAGCCTTCGTTAAGCAAACGGCCATGATGTTGGATGCTGGAGTGGGTTTCCTTTCATTTGTTAGCTTAACTTATTCCTCATTTTTTATATTTCAGAAAATTGCATAAAAATATTATTTAAATTTTAAAATTTTAGGAATTGTTATAAAAATAGGTTGTCATTTGATTATCAAATGTATTCAATAGCTAATAAAGTGTAAGAAATAAAAATGATTTGAGATTTTGAAATATAAATAGTAGTATTTATGCATAAGTGAAAATATTATGAATAAGTAGAGAAATAGGAGATATCTTCTTAAAATTATAGCATATATATATATATAATTACGAGGCTCGCATGAAGAATACAACCCATTATTACTGCATTAATTATCGTTATCCCAGCAGTGTTCGATACACCATATTCCCAAAGCTACTTAGGAATTATCATAACTGAATGCTGAACGCCTTTATTCCAAGTAAACAACACTGTCAATATAAAGGATTGTAAATAACTCTAACCCAGCACAGAGAATGAAGCATCAAAAGAATCTTGATTGATTAATAAGGGAAAAAAAAGTTAAAGTTCACCTAATATCTTAAAATATTTTTCTAAATGTGTTCAGGACTCCAAAATATTTTGTAAATAACTCTGACATTATGTACATCTTGCACTTTAAATTGTATTCTCTTTTCTAGGCCTCACCAAGGTCTGAAGTGAAGCAAGAGCAACAAGAACTTCAATGACAACTCTGAACTTGCTGGCCACCTTGTTAGAGATATTAATCTGAATTAGTTGGTCTGTCATTTATAGGATTCTACATAAAGAGGATACTAGTTATAGATTAGGTGTGGTGGAATAATGTATCATCCTCACCTCAGGTTTACCCTAAAAGTTTAGGGTTAATCGCCTTTCAGAAGGGGTTGATTAGTTTTCCTTAATGTTGATGTTGGAAGGATGATGAATTAGTAAGATGGTTAATTAGTTAATTGGATTAATCACCTAGTTAGATTATGAAGGGATGTTGATCTCTCATCATGTAGAGTGTAGAGAGAGTTTTGGAATTAATTCATTTTGAATTGTTGTAATGAACTTGTGTTGTTTCATGATAAAAAATAATACAGTTTCTTTATATTTGTTCTTATTATTTCTCTCTAATCACCCTAGTTAACAGTTGATTCATGAATTAATAAGATTCTTTCCTATCGGCAAATCTTGAGGGAAGCTTCTCGAACATTCTTGTGCTTGATTACAAGCAAGGTATTTGGCCTCTGTAGAAGCAAAACAAGAGCTCTTCATGATTTCCCCCATTGATTCCTTTGTTCACACTATATCTTCTTCAGGATCTGACGGAATTGCACTGCTATGCAGTGAAAACGGAGGACAGAGAATGTGTCGCAATATGTATATGGTCAATGAATGAATCGAAATTTACAGTTATATCGGTTCAATGCAACAGAAATTCTAATCAATCGGAAGCTCCAGATTCAGATTGGTGCAATTGGAATAGCCGAGAAAAATCAAGTGAATTCCTCTTGGAGAGAGAGAGAGACGCATAAGGGAACTGGAACTTACCTGTCAGACAAGAAGCTCGCCGATCGGAGATCGTGAACGCAGAAAGAAGGAGACAAGAACTAAGACGACAAGAGAGAGAACGGGGTGTTTGGACCAGATCGTGAATATTTTTTTTTGTTTTTTTTTGTTACAGAATATATTTTATTTTGTTTATTTATTCATATTTGGGTTCAGAGTGGGCTCAATCATCCTATTTGGGCCTATATTAATCACATGGAAACAAATATAGATATAACAATTAATATCTATATATCAATTAAGCGAGGTCTCGAGTTCGAATCTTAACGTATATAAAAAATCTCCGTTGGGAGACTCACTCACCACAGTCAGGTATGCGATGTGGGTCAGATCTGGATATAGTCAAGACAAAGCTCCGATGAACCGGGTGGACAACTAAAAAAAAATAAAAATTAATAGGGTTCTTTATAAAAAAAACAATTAATAGGGTTATGCCAATGAAAGTTAGCATATATATAGTAAGGAAAGAACTTGTATTTCACAAAAACGCAACTTCGATTCTCATTGCTGTTGTGAGGGTTCATTTAGTAGGCGATCTCGTAAATCCCCAGTAAATGCTCTCTGAGCTGTGGGACTGTGCCCTAGTCTTGGTGGGGGATTAATGTCGAATCCATCTAAATTTTTGTATGCCAAAAAAAATTAACTGGGTTATGACGCAAGTTCAATTTCTTCTACCGTTGTGAGGGCTTCTTTGGTAGGTAATCTCGTAAGTCTCTTGTAAGTATTCTCTGAGTTTTGGGGCCGTGCCCTAATCTTGGAGAGGGAACCAGTGCCAAATCCACCTAAACATTTTTATACTAAAAAAAATTAATAGGGTTAGATCTAGAAGAAATAGGTTAGTTTCTCACAATATGATGAATTAATGTTTAAATTTTTACTAGAAAAGTATTACATGTAGTACTCAATAGTACCTGAAATAAAATTATTCTAATAAAAAGATATCTATATTTAATAATATATATATATATATATATATATATGTGTGTGTGTGTGCGCGCGCGCGAGCACGTGCGTGTAACACTACCAAAAAGAGTTGAATTTAATAAAAAAAACTAACCCTCACAATATAATGAATCAAAATTAAAACCTTTATTGTGAGAGATCTTTTATATTTAAGTGTCTAACAATAAATCAAATATAACTGTCTTCCACCAAAAAATCTATACTTTGAAAAAATTATAATGCAACACTTTTTTTTTTTCATGAGCGGGAAAGTGTAAGTGTGTGTGTAATTATATACACACAACATTATTACGTTGAAATTTAGATTGACTGTTTTTGTTAGTATTTGTTCAAAAAGTTGAATTTGATTTCTGGGTATGTAATTAATAAGTATGACTTTCATAAATATCCCATGAAAACTCAAAACAAAGGATCACGGGAACAAAGCACAAGTATAAAGAGAACAAAATAACACGAGAACCATAAAACCCAAAACGACAACACATTCGACAAAACGCCATAATAAGGACCTACGAAATTAATTAGTCTATGACAAATTGATTTCTCAAAGTATCTTATTCACACGTTACTTCCTACGGATTTATTTATACATAATTAAGTTTTGTTTTTGTCAAATGACGATATATAATAAAAAAAAACTGCCTATCAGAGGAGCTCCAATAGCCAATTTGTTTGGTTCCTTCAAACAAGGCATATTTTGAGGAATCAATTTGTCATTTTTATCCGCCTTCTTTCCCTGTGGTTCCACAAATTAAACCACCCAATGGTTTCATCCCCTTTGCTTCTACAAGTTCGTTTGTAAAAGTCAAACTTATTACTTGTAATACTCTTCTAATTTTTAATATAAAAATTAATTAAATTTTTTTAAATAGATTAAAAAAATTAAATAAATCAGTTAATTATAACTAATATAAATAGTTCATTAATTTGAGTAGATTAATTATTATATACTATGAATTCGTTTTGAGAGATTTAATTTAATTATAATTAATTAATTTATTTAGTTTCTTTAATTTTTTTAAAAAATTAACTAACTTTTTATACCAATGAAGTATCATAAATTTTAAAGCAAGATTTAGATAAAACGTTACAAACATTGAGCCTTACTACAAAAAATATATACAAAAACGAAGTCTCCTCTTCTAAGCCGAAAGAATGAAGGCCCATCAAATAAAAAAGACAAGGATTATATAATAGGGAATCAACGAAGCGAAAAACAAAAAGGTTTTGCCAACTTATTAGATCTATATATTGACCTTCACCAAGATATAGACAAGAGCTAACTAATTACACTAAGTTTAAGACAATTATTTCTCTTGTAGTTAATATAAAATCTATTTATTTAATTTAAATAAATTAAAAAATTAAACAAATTATTTAATTATAAAATGACATTATTTATCAAAAATATTTATATGTAACTAATATATATAAGTTAACAAATTAGGTCAATTAGTTTAAAAAAATAATAAATATGAGAGATAAAATAGATAATTTTTTTTATTTAGAATTAAAATTTACCCTCAAACTATGTCTTACATTTATGACTGAAAGAGTATAAGATTATATAGACCTTTAAAGAATGGGAAGACCAAAAAGTGTATATTCTTTGCCCCTAAAGAAACAAAATATGACACCTAAATTTAAGCATAGAATCTTCTAATAATTAACAAAATAATTATTCCAAAGACATTTTGAGTAATCTAAGGAGAACAATAATAATATCATAAATCATACTAAAAATATTCATTTCAATAACCTATCAAATGACTCCAAATGCTTAAACCAGAAGGAAAAAAACCCCTTGTATATCCCTTAGTAACATTAATTAAACAATAATAAGTTATCTCGTTGGAAACAAAAAAATTATCAAACCAGAAACTATATATACCATAATACTAACAACGACTACAAAAAAAACACATTCAGGTGTGGCAACTACTCAACAAGTTGACATTCTATTCTTATTAATTATCATCAAAAGCAAGTGCCTATGCTTTTAATAATAAGTTTATTAAAATATCATTATACATTCAATTAAAATAATTAAAATTCACACTAATCTTGAGTGGCCAAAGCCGTACGCTAACTAAATTCCTGATTAATTAAAACAATAATATGGTAAGCATTTATATCAACAACAGTCATAAACCAAGGGCTTGGCTCTTGCACACATAGATCGAATTAATAAATTAATACAAAAAATAAAACAAACATCCATCCAAAACCTTGGCCCTCCATATATATTGCAAAATAATTAAAAAAAAAACAAATTGAAAGCCTTAAAAAATTTCCAAATTTGGAAGTATATACGGTCACTACTGGATTATAGACGAGATAAAAAAGAAAAGAAGAGAAAAGATTGATTAGTCTTAAAGTAATTTATACATAAGCAAAAAAGAAGATGAATAGAGATTTTGGGGGGGGGGGGGGGAAATTAATTAGGAAGACTGAAGACCTTATCGTCAGAGATAGCTGAATAGATGATGATATATACGATGCGAACGTTTTTATAAAACTAAACGTGTTGAACGGAGGCCGACGAAAGAAAGGGACATATAAATTAAATAATACGGTTGTTTTTGGTCATGGAGAAGTCAATACCTCGTGCTCTTTTGTTTTTAGTCTGCTTGTGTGGCATGCTTTTGAATTCTTTGGTGGTTAAGAAAAATATGTGAAGTTTATTAAGTGTTTCATGGGGGCCATCTCATTTTTACAAAGTCAAGCTGCCCTAAAGCTACTACTTCTCTATAGACTTAATTACGTCAAATTTTGAAGGAAGACCAAAATCCCCACAATATTAATCGTATATTCTTATCTCTTAAACATGAGCCTTTTAATTAATTGAATAATATAATTTGAGAAAGGTGGTTAAAATTAATTAATGATTTTTTTAAAAAATAACTATTACTCTCATTTGTTTTAAATATAAAAGCTAGTTGATCAGGCTATTTTTATACTAAATATATAATACCTGATTCCTTTTGTCTCCTGAAATTATAATTTTTTTTTCAAGCTATCTTTATTGTATATATATAAAAAAGATTTTCATAAATAAAAATATTAATTAAAGAGAATATTTTAAAAAAGCCACTACACATTTATTATAAATAATTAATTTAACTAATTTTTTTAAATTAGTTATTGAAATTATATATTTAAGACCAGAGAAAGTATAGCATTCTAAAACTATCATTAATTAAAATTAAATATTAACCACAATTAATCACAACACTGAAAAGAGAAAAAGAAAGGAAAATATGCATAGTAGATTTAGGAAGGTCATTTTATTTTAAACAAAGAAAAGCTCATAAAGTCATAATAGTACTTCATTACTTATTGAAAACGGTCTTACATTAAGAAATACAAATCGTTTGTTAATAGAATTAATATTTTTTTTGTCCAGGATAATAGAATTCATATTGGTCAAAATGAATTGGACGTAGACGGGAATCTAGCTTATATGCATGCATTCTTTTGATTCATTCTCCGTCCAAATAGTAATAACTTAAATTTCTTACCTTTTTTCGTATCGGTTTTACCTACTTTATATTCCACTTTTATTTCACGTGGTTGGAATATAATTAACTACGTTGGATTCATTGAGAATTTAGTATATGCATGCATGGTTTGAATCTGACCTTCAATATTACTACTATTATTTTTAACTCTTATAATAGAATTTAGATAAAATTAACAGGGGGATGTAATTATGAAGAAATATAATCACCAATAATTTCACAATAACGAACACAATCATCTGAATTATATCTAATTAAAATATAATAATTTAACGCATTTTAGTCTTTGTCGACTAATGACTCACTTGAAATAATTTATATTTTATTTTATTTAAAAAAATAGATTTTTTAATTTGGTTTAGATGAGTTTTTTTATTTTTTTAAATTAAAATATTTATTTTTCTTAAAATAAAATAAATAATAAATTTTTTAGATAAATTATCAGTTGAGTCGTTATATTTTGATTATATAGAGTTTAGATGACTTAATATTTTTGAAATATATGTAAGTATTTCTCCTCGTATCTAACATATTTTTAGCGTGTGCAACTCTTTTTTAATAATATATATTGTATATTTATTAACTATGTATAAAATAAAAGCCATATGTATATAGCTAAATATATCAAATACCTAAAAAAGAGTTAAATTTGTTGAAAATAAATTATATCCGTTCAAGAATCTATGTCCCTATGTACCTTTAATTTCGGCAATAAATTTTGTAACTTAGATTTTTTATCAATTTTTTTTAAACGAACGATGGTTGTTGGAATAGAATCATGAAAGTGAAATAATACATCTGGCATGATGAAAGAAGAGCGGAGAGGGGAAATAGAACGTGTGGCACGCGCGTGGCTAAATGTGCACGTGCGTGTTGGATCTGTTTTCAAAAGGATCTCTTAAGCCTCCATTATATTGTCCCTTTCTTCCACTGTTCCTTCTTCGGCTTATTTGTTTTTTAATTTATCATTTTTTCTTTTACCTATTACAGAAAAAAAATTCCCATTGTTGCCTTTTCTAACAATTTGAGCCACTATTCCTGTGCGGCCAATTATTAAAGAACTAAATTAGATGGTTTAATCAGATTTGTTAATGATTGAACTTAGTTAGATGTTGACCCGTCATTGAAATAGAACTGATAATCGAAACTAATTTTCAGAAGTCAGATGAGTAGTTTTGAGTCTGGTGCAAAAAAAAGCTAAAGAAAACAAAGGGTGAAGATCCAAAATTGGGCAGACTTAGCAACTGAACCGCCCTTCGATTATCAAAAGTTCAGTGTGAAATTTGAATGAGATAGATTCATTAATTTGATTTAAACTTTACTTCTTAGTTCTTATCAATGCAATGATGGAAGAAAAAAGGAAAAAAGATTTCAATTTCGTGTCCACTGTAGATTTTATTATGTATTTTTTCCATAAATTCAGATAAACTAATTTTAGATAAGTAATTAGTATCTCAAAATATTTAAAGAGACAGTTAACACCTCAAACTAATTTTAGAGGTATAATTAACACCTTAAAATATTTAAATTATTATAATTTTACCCCTTTGCTAATAAAAAGGCAAACTTTTATTTGATACATGTCATATAAATTTTTTATTTTGATACATTATTATTTAAAAGGCTATATATATAATATTATTTTAATAAATTGCACTAAATAAAATATAATTTTTTTAATTTTCACATATAAATTCTATACAATATCAATTTTAGAGTTTATTCAATACTCTTTTTTTTAAATAATATGATATATGTGACATTTTAAATAATAATATGTTAAAATAAAAAATTTACGTGACATGAATCAGACATAAATTTATATTTATACTAGTAAAAAGGTGAAAATGTATCAATTTAAATATTTTAGAGTGCTGGTCGCACCTCTAAAATTAGTTTAGGTGTACTAATTGTACTCTTAAATACTTTAGGGTATTAATTGCTCCTCTAAAATTAGTTTAGAGTACTGGATGTACCTTTACCTAAAAAAAATTAACCCTCTCATAAAGCTTATTATATTTTCAGTCCATTTGTATCCATATAATGCTTTTTTGTTAAAAATTTTATTATTTTATTGACAATTAAACTTATTATAAATTTATTTATTATATATATTTCATCTATAAAATTATTTTTATTTAATTATTACATCATCAATTCTACTACTAGTCTAATCGATTTAACCGTTAAAATATTGAGTATGAATAATTATCCTCTTGGACATGAAAGTAAGTCTTTCTTTTGAACGGACTACTCTTCATATATATATATATAGACACAAGAAAAAATTTAGGTGAGTCAAAGGTTTAGAGTTTTCTAAATTAAGACGTACTTTTAAATTTAAAAAATCTTTATAAAAATATTTACAGATAGTTTATTAATATAATTCTTGTATTAGTAGCAGTAATTGCAACAAGTTGGTCAATTTAATTTTCCTTTCAAGAGAAAGAAATATAATTAAGATGAATTCAATCAATCAATCAAAGCTAGCTGATCGAACAAAACATGATGAATGGAATATATTCACATTTTCACATGTTGGTCGGATTCAGTTTGATTTTGGTTCACAACCGAACCAAACTATACTCATTGACATCCTTAATATTAATTTATATCACGTTATTCTTTTCCTTTTCTTTTTCGTTTATAGTCAAAGTTATGAAATCTAATGGAAAAATAAATGATGTTTTAATTTTGGACAAGTTAGGCGTCCGCCATGCATGAATTCAGTCCAAAAAATAAGTAATAACTAAATAATTAAATAAAAAGCCGTCATCTACGTCATGCATGATTCACATGTTAGTGCTATAAAATATTTTGTATATTTAATTATTTTGCCTCTATATAGATAGTTTTACTGTTTTAGTCACGCGCATCATATATATATGTTAATCCCCTCCCACTTTCATTTTAAAATAATGTTTGTTTTAAAATTTTAGTTACCTTTTTAAATTTTAATATATAACATAATTCATTTTATATCATAATAGTGTCAGGTGAAGCTCATGGGTTTTATTAGACATAGCATATTAATATGATTAAGGACGTTTTAGTTCAAGGTTGTTAGATTTTATTGCAAGTTGAAAAATATATACCTAAATTCCCACCGAACTAAATCTTTATGTTATATAAATTATTATTAATGAAAGTAACCTCACCCTTTAAGAAAGAGGACACGAATTTAAATATTATAAAACATATTTGTTGGGAGAGATGAGAATTATTTATCCTTTAAAGATGTATTTGGATTAGTGGTAGAGAAGTAGCTTTTTTTTCAATATGACTTTTATAAAATTTAAATTTGATAAAAGTTAAGTAATAGTGTAATATGATTTATGTTTAGAATAATTTTTATAAAAAAGTTAGTTTGATAAAAACTTATTTGCATGAAGACTTAGAACATGGAAAAATAAGAGTCCAGATGAAGAAGTCCTAACTTAGAAGCTAGAAGCTACAAAAGGTGACTTCATCCTATAAGTTCATTTGGACCTAAAAGTTATGTTATAAAAACAGTAAACCAAATATTAATATTAACTAAAAAGTGTCTTATATTGGTTGAAAAGTCAGTTTGGAATCAAACATTCCTCCAAACATACCCTAAACCTCGAAAGGACATGAATACCCTTTTCAAATTGACACACACATACATATACATTCGTTTGTTTTTAATATTAGCATACTGTGGGTTAACTGGTTTCTTAATAATTGAAATTTTTATATATATAGTTGAAGTCCAATACTTAATATAATTTTCTTCAAAATCAATTTGCTTAATTCCAAGTACGTACACTATGTATATATTGAAGGGTTTACAAATCAGAATTGAATTTTAATAGTTAGAAGGTTAATGGAATCTGGGGATTAAAATAATAATGATGATTGGGGGTGACTATAGCTCCACATTCACATTGAACATCCAATGTATTACTAGAGGAATTTTTTCTTCTCTCGAATGAATTATTAGAGGAACTTTTGCAGCACAAGAAGCTTTGTACTATGGGAATCATCAAATCCTCTGAGAAAGTCTTGGATTCAAGGTTTGTTTATGGAAAAATATGTAGAATAGTACAAATTTGATGAAATCCCACAATATACTCCAACCAATCAAATAGTACATAGCGGGGCTATTATTATGGGTAAGTTAAATGCTAACTAAGGTTAATGAAAAATACTAAATATAGTTGACAATTTAGTTTTAAGCAGGTTGGTCGGTATATAGTTATTTTTTAAATTCTTTTTATATATAATGCAAATATTAACATATGATGTTATGCCTATAAAAATTTTAATATTAACTCTACCTAGACTTTTGATAACTATCTTAAAACTCTGTTGAATCTCACATGAATGCAGCCAATCAACGTGTTAGAAAATAAAAAGGGGAGGGAGGAGAGCATGCTAGTTACGGATCCATGTTAATTAGACGCATCACATAAAAGAAAAAAAGAGAAAGGTAGAATTCCTACATTCTTTATAACTGAAGAACGGTGTTTGAGGAAGGTAGAATTCCTACATTCTTTAGAAACTAAAATATTTCTTACTTGTCCCTTAATTAATGTGACATTGAATAATAAATTAAATTCTGATTTAATTTATATTTAATTTGGTAAAAAACCAAATTAATTTGTATTGCCAACGAATGAATCTTCAAGTGGATTGAATATAAAGTCAAATATGACCACTTCCACTGAAATATTGGTTTATATGATGCTTAGGGCTTAGGCTTCTCCCTGCTGAGGACACACAACACGCACACACATGGACATATTACACGCACACAATCAATGTATATTGTTGAAATCGCTGTTTGTGTTTGAAAACAAGCAAAGACAGAAAGGACCCACCAAATTCAGCCAGATTTGAATTTTGAAGTCAAGTATAGGTGAGAAGTTGAGCACCTGATGAGCCACCCACTCTCACAGAAAAATGTCAATACCTGCCTGCCTTTATTTATTAGTTTTAATTAGGCTAAATCCCATGATTTTTTTTAAATTTGATAAAAATGTGCCCTATTACTATACATATTTATTAAATAATATTAACCCAATTATGAAATAAAATAATCTTAAATCTAAACAAATTATAAACATGATTATTTCTAAGATAAAACTTATGTCAAGTTACTTATATCTATTAGGTCAAATTCATAAGTAAATTTTACAAGTATACACGTATTTTAACAACTAACAATAATAAAATAATAAGTGCCTTCATTTTAAAGATGAATTTTATAAGATTACATGCGTATTTCAACTATTAATAATAATAAAATAACAATTATAAATAGATAACTTGATGTGATGAATATAAGTAACTTAACCTAAGTTTTGTCAATTTCTATATACTATTAGACACATAAAATTATTGCATAAATAAATAAAATTTCATAAAAGGCTTTTCCTCACTTTTAAAATATTATTAAATTTTGGGGATACATGGCATAAATAAGGGTATATAGTTATTATGCTAAAAAAAAGGATGAAAAACATAATTATAGAATAAAGGAGTAAAAAAATACCGAAGTTTGATAAGTACGGGTAAGAGTAATTATTTTGGGGGTAGAAGAAGGAGGCAAATTAGAAATTAAGTACTAGGAGCAGTAATTAGAAGAGTAAAATTTCAAAGGCACGTGATTGATATATGGATTAGAGAGTTGAAGATTAGAATTAGAAGTGAAATAATAAATGAGAGACTTGGACATTGATGGCGAAGTAGGAAACCAGATGATGAATTATTCAATGGGAACGCCGCGCCTCCCAACTTGTTGTTTTCAATCAGAGTCTCAGTTCAATGAATTTGACTCTTTCTAACTTTTACTTCTTGTCTCTCCTTTTTTACTTTCACTTTCACCCAATTCATTCTTCTATAAGGAAATTTTATTTTATTTCAATCTTTTCTTATAAAAGAGCCTTAAAAGTTTATATGTGAAAGGCGTGTGTTTTTATGTTATGTGTGGGTCCCTCTTCTATGGGGAGACGGTTTAATTGTCTTAATAAAAAAAGAGAAAATTTTATTAAAAAAAGAGCTCTGCATCAAAACAAGAGTTTCAAAACAGAATTTACAAGATTAATATAAAAACGGAGAAATTATTTAAAGTAAAGGGGTATTTGGATTAATATTTTGGAAGTGATTTTAGAAAAATATACGAAAAAAATTTAACATAAAAATACTCCTAAAATCATAATTTTAAAATTTTTCAAACAAACTATAACACGAACATGTGTTAAAATACTCTCTCCTATACAAGTGTCATTGGAAGAAAACGGTGATTTTTAACTTTCCATAACTTCCAACGAAGAAAGCAGATCCCAATCTTTGAAGTATATATATTAGATACTTACAAGTGTTTAATTACTTATCCATATTCCAATATTCTTCCCAAAAAAGTTGATACACATATAGGCTCTTGAGGATTTTCCTCTATACTAATGAAGTTAAAGGGACAATCCTTAAATTAATTTCTTTAATGACCCATTTCACTTCAATTTCTCTCTTCTTCCTCCATCATCTTTATCTCCATTTTTATGAGTAGGGTTTTGGAGATTAAAGTGTTAGCTTAATTGTGTGTGTCAAAACCATTCATAATTAGAAGGTTTCATATGTAACATAAGGGTAATTTTGGATCTTCACACATTATTAAGTTTTGTAGAAAAGAACCATAGGCTTTCATAATAATTTTATATGTATTAATTAACTGAATTAATTTTTATTATTTATTATCACCATCTTAATTTCTTCTCTTTTTAATATACTTGTTTTTTATCTTACAATTATTCCATCATCTAGCTATAATATAACATAACTCAGTCCATTGATATAGATCTCTTTACTTCTTACCATTAAATTAATTTATTAGTGAAAAGAAAAAATTACTGCTCTATTTAAATTTTAATATATGATCTAATTTATAGGGCAATCAAAAGTAGTACTCCTTATGTTTTTGATATTAAACCTAATTAAGGATTTGACATGGTCCTAAATATAAGACTTATATTTTTTTATATTTATTAATTTTTTCTCAAATTATTTTTATTGACACTCTCTCAACAATAATCAAGTAAGAGAGATAATAAAAAAGTTAAAAAAGATGATTATGATATTTTTAAAAAATATTTTATATTAATTTTTTAATCTAATTAAATTAGTTAAATAAATTTTATATTAAAAAATAAACTAGTACTATTTTTTTTAATTAATCATGACAAACTAATACGGCGTCAACTCGTTCATTTTATTTGAACCTGGTGGACGTTGGGCCTTATTCAGATTGAAAGGGCATACCTAGAGTACTGTTACCTAGGAGGTATATAATTAAGTCTCCATACGTTTAATTAAACCAAATATAATAATTAATTAAAATTATCTTAACTGCACAAAAATGATTATGATCCACCATGTGCCCTTGGCAATTCTTGACCGTTCCTTTTTCTTTTTTCTTTTTTGTTAATCTCTGAGAGGTAATTATATTTTATCGGTTAAATTAAACATAGTACCCTGCTCCTTTTTTATTAGGTAATAACCAAATAATAAGAAGCATTATTTAATTAAAATCGAAGTAGGAAGAAATAATAGAAACATTCAAAGGTCTAAAAGAAAAGGGAAATTGGCTTTTGACTTCTAACTAGAGATATATATGCCTTCCATTGGAACGATCTTTGTTTTCTGACCTTCATTCTCGTGGAAATGTGTGGGTCAACTATTCATTTATAACATAAAAATACTATTTGAAAAAAAGTTAAAATCATCTTAATTATTTACTAACAAGATTCACATGAATTCATATATTTAAAGTTTATTTTATTTCATTAATTCAATTAATATCGGGGAGATTTTATATACTTAATATATTTGAATGATTG
Organism: Leucaena leucocephala; assembly: GCA_037074615.1. Taxonomy (NCBI): domain Eukaryota; kingdom Viridiplantae; phylum Streptophyta; class Magnoliopsida; order Fabales; family Fabaceae; genus Leucaena; species Leucaena leucocephala. The sequence goes on along the minus strand of CM073556.1, from coordinate 20,253,550 downwards.
GAAAGAAATACTTAGTATATAATTTTTTTTCTTAATAACTTGTAAATGACTCCTATAACTATATATGCCAAACTTCAAAAGGTCAATGTAAACCTAATCAACTAATTAATTCCGTCAACTCTGTTATATTAATAATGATAGAAAAATACGACCAAACCTTAAGTTTCATTTTGACTTGATGAAGCCCTAAAGAGTAGTGTGTGTCTGTGTGTGTGTGAAGCGCGTAGAAAATTGAATAAACAATAAAAGATGGCACGTGAAAAATGTTTGAAATTTGTAACGGTGACGATTAATGAAACAAGGGGCCCCACCACACAGGCAAACATACCCCATGCCCACTTCATACATTTAATATAATCTATAATAACGTGGTCAAGACTAGGACAAATTAAGTTTCCCTTATGGCCTGAGTTTTCAAGATAATCCCCATGCTTTTATTGCTTTTTTTTTTCTATGATTAATCAAAGATACATTTAATAATAACCATCTTGATCAACAAGGTATATATAGGTTATTATAAAGTATACTCCCTCCACTCCATAATATAAGTCACATTCTAAATGAATTTTCTTATTTACAATATAATATTTATTTATTAATTTTACTTATTTTTTAATTACTATATATAAATTAAAGAGAGGTGTGAGAGAATTGATTAATATAGTTTTGGGTCTATAGTTATCCTTCCTAATATAAATATTTTTTTATGATTCAAATTTAAAATCTAAAGAGATTTAGTGAAATCTTATATGATTAGTTTGATAAAGAAAATTTAATTTTTTTAATTTAAAATAGTTTTAATAAGTTGATTATTTTTTAGTTTGGTAAGATAGTAGAAAGTGATTTATATTTTGAATCAGACTGAATACAATTATAGATTTTTTTATTAAATATAATTATTTTTTTATTAAAAATAATCTTATTTAAAATATTATTATATAATAAATATGGCTATATTTTTTAATAAAAATTTAAATATTAATTTATTATATTATAAAAGATAAAATACAGTTAGATTCTGTACATATGTTTTGAAAACACGTCAAACCAATTGGATCGGCAAGTTTTTACTATTACGTTGAAAACACGTCAAACCAATTGGATCGGCAAGTTTTTACTATTATGTTGAACAGTCTTTTGGACTTGAAAGGCGTGCTTGACTTTTGAATTTCTTCTATTCGTTTCTTCTATATTCTTTTTCCACTACTCAAAAAATCACCGACATGACCCATCAAAAGGATATTCTTTTTTAACAAATTAAAACACACAAGTCGAAATTAGATTCAGGCCTCTTCTACTCTTTTCTCTCTCTATAAAAATACAAATGATTCAACACGTTTCTTCTTATCCATCAACTCTATAAATAAAGACCTAGACCAGCTTCATTTTGCCCATGTGCCAGCAAAGTTCAATTTAGCCACTGGGTTTTCATCCTATCTTCGCTTCTTCCCTCTCATCACTTTCCTTCTTCACCTTCACCTTCACCTTCCTAGCTCTCGAGCTTTGTTCACTCACAGAACTGCAGAAAGTTTGAGGCTATTGAGTTTATTGAATACTTTCGTCTTCTGGGTTTTAATTTCCTGCGACAAGGTCTGATCTTTTGTTTCGATTGAGGATTAGTAGGAAAGCCCTCTGCTTGTTTTTGACTTTTTCGGCTGCTATGGATTATTCGTCATGGATTAACACTTCCTTGGACCTCAACCTTAATCCTAATTCCAGAGTCAACGAAGAGATTCCTGTAAGTATAAAACAAACATATCTTCTTCTTGTTCTGTCTTCGTGCCCAAATTTAGAATGTTTAATGATGTGGGAAATCTTTGCTGTGTGTTGTTCAGGAAAAGGAGATGGAAAGCAAGTTTTTTGCATTGGAGTTGAAGTCATCGTCTCCTTCAAGACAAGAGGTTAGTTTTTTTTTCCTTCTGGGTTCGGGAAATCTTTGGTTGATTAATTAATTAGTTCATTGTGTATGTATGATTAAAGCTTTAATGAATTTTCAGACGAATGGTGATCTGGAGGAGGAATTGAAGAGGGTGAGTGCAGAAAACAAGAAGCTGACTCAAATGTTGACAGAGATGTGTGAGAATTACAATACTTTGAGGAACCACTTATCTGAATATATGAGAAAGAACAACAACAATAACAATTCAGAAAAGGAGATGAGCCCACCAAAGAAGAGGAAATCTGAAAGCAGCGATAATAACAATAATAGCAATCCAATTGGGCTTTATGGTGGAAACAATAATAATAACAACTCTGAGAGCAGCTCAACTGATGAAGAATCAAGCAAGAAACCAAGGCATGAGATCATCAAAGCAAAAATCTGTAAACTTTATGTCAGAACACCAGAATCTGATACAACCCTTGTAAGCCCAAAAAGATCATGACTTTTAATTATTTTGATTAACACTTGTATTTTGATTCTTCATCAACACGACTAAATATTTCTCCTCTTTTTCTGTTTCCAGATTGTGAAGGATGGATATCAATGGAGGAAATATGGGCAAAAGGTCACCAGAGATAACCCTTGTCCAAGAGCTTACTTCAAATGCTCTTTTGCTCCCTCTTGCCCTGTCAAAAAGAAGGTAGTTACCTCGTACATGGCAAAATTACTGAAAATAAACTAATCCGAATACCCAGTTGAAAAAGGAATGCTAAGTGTTGTATATTTGGTTATTTAGGTTCAAAGAAGTGTGGAGGATCAATCAATTGTGGTGGCAACTTATGAAGGAGAGCATAATCACCCACAGCCTTCTCAAATGGAGACTGCTGGATCGGGTTCAAGCCGAGGCCTAGTACCGAGTTCATCATCTTCTCTGAGGCCGCTTTCTTCTCCTCCTAAAGTTACAGTTGACATGAAAAGGTCCAAATCCTTCAATGAATCCACAAACTCAATTCCAAAGCTTGATTCATCTGAAGTCCCACAGGATTTGGCGGAACAGATGGCTACCTCGTTGACAAAGGATCCAAATTTCAGATCGGCACTTTTAGCAGCCATCTCAGGAAGAATGTTGAACAAGAATTAGACAGAAAAAGTGTAAGTTAGCTTAGTGATGTAGATTGTCATCAAGAAGAAATCCAAAAATTGGATTTAGTTTTTAATTTCTCAGCATAGGTTTTGCAACGTAAATATAGCAGAGAAAATTGGGAGAAACGCATCAAATTTGATTCTTTTACGCTCAGGATAGCTAGTTTGGCAGAGATTAAACATGAGCAAAAGATGAGCTCAGTTCAGCCATTTCTGATTTCTTCTTCTTCATCTATAGAGAAATCAAACAGAGATGCCCCAATTTATCAGGTGCTACCAAAAATTACCCAAAAATGAAAAGAACTTGTCTTTTTCATAGTTACTGTGTATTCCTGTGATAATCAATTAGTTACCTTCTCTTTATACTGTAATTCTTCATAGATTACTTATTGAAGAGTACATAATTTTTATTGGAAACTAATAATTTTTATTGGCAACTATGTTTAGTTTCATCCATTTAATGATTACGTGGATGCGTGAACAATATTGTCGGCCCACAAATTGATAAGGATTGTTGAATCCTTATCTAGACAAGGTTTTTTTTTTCTGCCTTGCGTGTCTCCGATGCTCTGAGCAAATCTTAACCAAAAATTGAACTTTATGACTCTTTTTAGGCATAATCTAAGATGAATTATTTTAACATTTCATTGTAAAAACCTTGAAATTGGCTCATTCGGTATACAAGTTCAAGTGGGATTCTTTTACCTGTGAATTTATCATTATAAACTGCTTGTTTATTGTGAGATTTTTTTATAATTAATTTTTTTTTAGAATCTTATAATAATCCCCCCCAATATTAATGAATAATGATGTTTGGTTTGCTGTGAACCAAGTACCAACCCCTTCACAAGAATCACATTGGTCAAATGTCTGGAATTTCAACCAGCAACACTTTGTTGCTTATTTCCTTAGATTAGGAAATGAATAGTAAATGTGAAGCACCGAAAATGGAGCCTGTTCTGTAATGTCAAGACCACCGATTAGGTAGGGAATGTTGATATGTCATAAAAACCATCCACTGGTTCTGGCGAAGGTTGAGTTGTCCTGGTACATCCAACAGTTTCTCTCCACTAAATGAGCAATCCATTGTATTAGTGAACTGTCAAATTAAATTTAATGATTTAAACGTGATAATTTTTAAAGACCACCTTACTTGCCATTAGGCTATAGGACCATTATTAGTACACAGTAAAAATTTGATCTTAATACTCCCTCTTGTCCTTTTTAGAAAACTTTGTTAACAACTTCTATAAAATTAAAGGAATTAGTTAAAGTTAATTAAATATTAAAAATTTGGGTTAATATAATTTTGTTTCCTAAATTTATCTCCATTTTGGTTTTAGTCTTTTAAATTTTTTTCCATGTAAAAAATTAGTCTCTATAATTTAATGAAAATCTTAACCATTTTACTTACTGAAAGACTAAATTCAAAATTCATATAAATTTAAAGGACAAAATATTATATTAGCCCTCAAAACTTTTACAAGTTTATAAATCACCCTTTAATTGGTATAAGCCATTATAAGGACACGTGAACATTTTTGGATATTAGTTATGAATGTTCTATTAAATTTTGTAAAAAGCTTTTGTATTAAGGACCAATGAATAGAATCTTATAAATAGTGGGAGTAGTACACAACTACAATGAAATTGTAGTGGAGAGAAACGAAGTAGAGAAAATCCAAACTAGCAAGGCCATCAGCAGATGAAAACAAGATTTAATAATGCCAATGAAGGATTAAAAAAAATAGGAGAATGAGTAAAATCCATTTCAGTAATATTTTAATTTAATACACAAGAACTTGAATTGCCAGAGTCATTGCGCTTTTTAGATACAAGTTCTTTCTAGCTTTTTTTTTTTGGTATTGGATTTGTACACTCCTTCGCCGTACAAGCAAAGCAAAAGCCTGGTCAACACCGTCAACCAAACCAAAGCCTTTCATTTTCAATCATTCATTCTACTTGGACGTGAAGCTCAATTTATCCACAGCAAGCAACAAACCTACCTCTTGGGGATCCTCAGCTGTTGTTTTGTCATTGACCTTAGATACCACGAGGGAGCCGTCTTTTTGTGCCGGTTCTTCGGTAGTGGCTGTACATTCTTTGAATCTGAAGCAACTGATAAGGTGGTCATTTGTTAGCCCAGCCACTTGCATAAACATGTAGATGACTGTTGGTCCCACACTCCTGAACCCTCTCTTCACAAGGTCTTTGCTTATGAATTCTGCCTTCGGAGATTTGACCGGTACCTGCCGTGGGTATCGGAATTGACTGATTATCGGCTTATGGTTCACAAAGTTCCAGATGAACATGTTAAAGGACCCAAACTCTTGAATCACCTGCATGACATGGCATACTAATCAACCTCAAAAAAGATTCTCTCGAATCTTGGTTTTATTAAAAATCTAGTCATTATTTATGATTCATTCATCTGTGAGTCATGGAGCAGGTTTTCCTTATGTTTCATTTTCATTCATCTTCTCTGTAGGTAACACTCAATTAAATCCTTAAAAATGACTTTTTGGTTAACAACCTATCTAAAAATTTAATTGTTGATAGAGGGCGATGATTCTGTGCGATCCATATAGCTACCCCATTTAGTGGGATAAGCGTTATTGTAGTTGTTCTGGTAGGTAACAGAAAAGTTTGAAATCTAAAAAACAAGGTAGACTTATGGATAAATGAAAGCAAGTTACCTTGCATATCTGACGTGCATTTTCAATTATGGCTCGTAACCTGAGTTCTGAAAGCAAAGATGTGGCAGGGCTTCCTGGTGCAGTTATCTTTTTCTCGTTCATTCGTGAAACAGCACTTGGATCGAATTCTAAAAACACTTCCCTGTGTTCAGACATGTCATATGTGACAAAAATATTAATCCCCTTTAAACCCAAAATTTCAAAATGCATTCTCCACATAAAAGCTAACTGATTACTGAAAAGCGAAATGGAAGCAAAACTATTATTTGATGAGGACCGTCTTATAATATAATATGAAATATGAATGACATTCATACCGAAATAACTGCCTTTTGCTAAGGATGGTGGGCCATGTGAGTTCAGCCAAAGCTCCAGAGAAGCTAAGCAACTCAAAAAGTTTCCTGCATGAAATCGTAGAATCATTATGAGACTCTGTTTGAACCAAAGCTGAAATCTTAAGGATTGCACAAACACCGGAACAAACCACACGTACTTGTCATCATGGACAGGAACTCCCCACTCTTCATCATGGAAAGCAACATAATTTGGTTCTGACAAAAAGGAAAGCAAATAAGCAATCATAGAAGTACAAGGAATCTGCAACCACAATGCTATATAGCAAGCTCCCAATTAAGAAAACAGTGAAATCAGATATTTAGTTATTCTATTAAGGGAAAAGGATGCAGCCAAATTAACCTCAGAAAAAGTTGAATTGTAAGGGAATATGAGGTTAATTAATCAAATATGTGGTTGATAAGATATAATGATCCTAGAGGTTAGCACGTTCTCTAAGTATGGATGATAAGCTCAATGAGTTAATAACATATGTTACCAGTTCTTCCTTTAATAGTTAAGTCCATCACACTACAACTATTTTCTGCAGCTTTCCAGCTTCACCCTTATCACTTCTACAACAAATGTTGTTCTTGCATGAAAACCAAGGAATAACTGCACAAGTGCTTTATGAAATGACAAACATCTGACTAACATGTTTTGCCATGTCATTTAGAAAAATTGCTTGTAAATGAGAAATCATCCCAGTTCGTCTATAAACAAAGACAGGAGGACACTAATTAATGGCTTCTGCACATGAAAATCAGCCTTCAAGGGCACGGTTCATTGCATTGAGTGGTCTTAAAAGTCGCAGCACATAGAAAATGATGTGACATCTCAGAGTTTCTATGTTGACATCTAAATTTCACTTATTCTGAAAAAAATCACTGACTATAATAAAAGAAAAAATGTTAAATCTGCTAGGATACAAAGAGCAAACTCAAGATGAACCAGTATTGCAGGACATAGCAGGCCCTTCTATAAATAATCTAGAACTAATTACAGGGATCTTAAATTCACCTCTTATTAGTCAGAGCATACAAGAGCTCGAAAATGCACCTCTTCATCTTAAATTGGGAAGAACAGCAGAAAGTGCACCGTAATATAGCGACCACAGTTAGTGAATGACATTGGTTAGAGACAATATTGTTTCTTTAATAGATAAATAAATACTTTAGAAGCACAAGGGACACTATTTGATGTTATGCAGTGTGAAGCTAGATCATCTTATGTAAAAGGACCAACGATCCATATCCTCTCCATGCCCAATGACTAGTTCATTTATTAAACATGGTTTATTCGGAAGTTTACAGAATAACTCTTAGGGCCCTAATTGTCCTCATTCTTTGTCCATAAGAAAGAGATTCCCAGCTCTAAAGTACCCAAAATCACAATGAAGCATCAAACAAATTATATCAACAACTTGATACTTTTGTTGGCCAAAAGAAAGGAAAGAACAATACTTCAAATAAATGCCAAGGAACCAAGATACCTGTATTAGGGGTAATCCAAGCACACCTTTTCTTGCCCTCCAAACTATCAGTTGAATCTGCCAATACAGTATCAGGAATAGCCACATTATCTGTTCCAACCTTTTCACGCCTCTCTGACTTTGGACCAGAGTTCTTCTTCAATGGCTCACTTGTACTCGACGATGCCCGACTGTGAGTTGAAGAATCTGTTGACGACGCATCAGACGAGCAGGAAGCGTTCATTGATAAACTGAGTACGGCTTTATGATGATCCTGCCGCTTCAAAGTCGTCGGTACTGAAAGGCATTGCGGATTTGAATGTACAGATGGCTTCTTCTCCTTGGCCTCAGGTTCTTGAATCGTCTGCTCTGGTTTCTTGACAGGTTTTGAAGCTGGTTTCCGTCCTTCGGTGGTCCGAGCTTTGTTGCCGGCGGGAACTAGCACCGGCCGGGAGTTGGAATTAGCAACATTCATGGATCGAGCTCTGGGTGGGCCCGACATTGCGAGAGATTCTCTCTTCCAGAAATTTCAAGCCAATGCTGAATATGAAGTTCAAATTCCAGGCTGCACACGAAAAATTGAAAAAATATATGGCCAAAGAGAAACTTCACTAAGCCCGAAAATTTTGCTTGATGAAGTTAACTACTGGGAATTTAATGCGCGGCTTCTATGATGCAAAACCCTAACGGAATGGAGAGTTTCAACTTTCAAATACATTACAGAAAACACTCTTTTTTTTAAATTTTGTGGCCGAAAAAGCTATGAGCTTTAAATTGTGGGCGACGAAAATGGCTCCCTTGAGAACAACTGAGAAAAAAAGTAAAGAAAGTTGGTGAAGCGAAATCTTTTTTTAACGGTTTCAAAGGAAAATTCTGATGGTGAAGCTTGGTGGAGAAACCATCGAATGAAAGGTGGACTGTGAGAGAGGAGAGAGAGAAGCAGGGGAAGAGAGGGAAAGTAAAGGTTGGAATTTACCATTTATAGCTCGCCACGTAGGAAGCGGAGCTCTGACAAAAAGGACAAAATTTTCCGGCCAAAAAGGGGTGGAATGTTATCGCCGTTTTTTCTCTTTTCTTTTTCGTTATAGTGAAACGGCAAATATAGTGGCCGTCGCTTTAGAGCTTGGTCCCCAACTAGATAACGTTACAATTTCCTCCTAACTAGAAACATATTTCTTTTATATATTTTTTTAAAAATTACATAACTCTCTCCATGTTTTATAACCAGTCTCAAATCCAAATAATGGATGAGGGTTATATTAGGTTTTTGATAATCAATATAAAATTTTATCAAATTTTTTATGAATATGGATCAATCAAGAAATTGTGCTAATATTGGATTATTGTATATAAATGATATATTGTATGACTCGAGTACAACGATAAATGTGTGAGAACAAATGCTATCATATGTTTCTGGACGGATGTAGTTAATAAAGTTGTTCCATGGGAGTAAAATCAGCACTGGAAATATTAGGACCTTGAATTGCAAATTCATGGAGGTGATTGAAGCTATGAAAAAGAGAAATATTAACATGTTGTGACTTAAAAACCTAAATTAGTTGGAGAAAATTTTAGAGAAATTATATATTTTTAAACTTTGGCATTACAAGGAACAAGACAATTAATAGTATGCATATTGAGGACAATAGAAAGTGGAAGGAAAATATGGTGGAAGTTATAAAGATGGAGGACGTTTGAATAAACTTTTAAAAAATAACTTATAGAAATTTTTTTTGTTGGATATCTTCTAGAAAATGGCTTATAGAGAAAATCTTATGAAAAAAAGTGGTTCTAAATAAATTAGTGTTTGGATAGTTATTATCAGAAAGACTCTTGTGATTAATAAATTATCAGAAAGAGTATGCGATAAAAAAAATAAAATACCCATCGCTAGTCTCACATTTCAGCCTTACTATTCATCTTCTTCTAGAGGCGAGAGCAACTCCAGAACAAGACAACAGCGATAGCATCTTCCAGCGACAGAGCAATGATGGGGCGAAAAGGCTGTCATAGCTGTTGGGGAGCAGGATGGTGGCAGTAGCTGAACCATAACTAGCAGTGATGATGAGCTCCAGTGGTGACGGCACAATGATGAAGACGATGAAAAGTAGAAGACGATGAACTGAAAAGAGAGAAGAGGGAGAAGAAGATAGCATGTTAGAAAAAATAGGGGCAAAATAGTAATATAGTAGTCTATAAGCTCTTTTACTGTTCCAGAAACTATTCCTAATAGGTTATCTAAAACTATGGTTTTAAATTATGGTTTGGTCTAAAAGCTCTTTTAGATAAATATAATTGTTTGTTTTAAAATTTTTCTAAACTAAAGTTTGGGCTAGAAGCCTCTTTAAAATTTAGATTTTGGGACTATCCAAACAAGCACATTATCTTTAAAAATTGGTATTTATACACTTCAAGTAGGAGTGATAACACATCTTAAGAAAAAGTTATAGAAATATATAGGAGGAGTTGATTCAGTACATGCCACTTGATGAAAAAAATTTCATTCATGAAGATCTTAATGAACATATGGATAAGGAAATAGGACAATGTATTAGAGTTATGGTAGTTATGATTTTAGGGAGTTTTATGATAAATCACAATTTTTTTATTTTTTTGAGAGTCTATGCAATATTTTTTAATTAATAATTAGAAATTAACTCTCTCGTGTAAAGATTAGAATCCATTGTTAATTTCTCCTTACCATACAATTTCAAGCCTCTCAAGATTGAAAAAAAGAAGACGACCAAACTCAATTTAACTAATTTTTAACTGACTTTTATTTTATTATTGGCATATTTGAGTGTTTCTAAAACCAAACTCCAATTGTCTCCAAAAAACAAAGTCCAAATCTATTTTCTTTTAAGAAAAAAAAAACTAATATCACCAATTGAGTTAACTGGTTGGTTAGATAACGTGACAATATAAAAGTTCATGATCCACATTATCCATCTGTAGTCCCCTCATTGAAATTCCAAAAGGTACTTCTTCAACAATTCAACTCTCACTAACGAAACCAGCATAGCATACGTAACAAAGGCACTACCTTTTTTCTCAGCTCAATGGCGGCCACTTATTTACTGCCAAACCCAAAAGCTTTCTCTCCTCTTGTCACAAACCCACCTTCAATTCCTTCCTTTTACTCCACCCAAGTTCCATTCTTGAGCTCATTAGACCACCAACCCTACAATTCCAGCACCAGACGATGCAACTTCCACACAAATGCCCTGAGGAAGAACCCATGGCTTGACCCATTTGATGATGGGGAGGACCCTACAATGGAGTATGGGTCCTTGTTTTCAGATGGGAAGCAGGAAGAGGATCCAATAGCATACGGTTTCTTGAAATTTCCTGCTGGGTATTCTGTGGAAATATAGCTTCTTTGGCTCTGAAAGTGAGGGGAGATGTGAGGAGGTGCTGCTGTGTGATCTCTGGTGGTGTTTATGAGAATCTGTTGTCCTTCCCAGCTATTCAGATGCTTAAGGATAGATATCCTGATGTTCAGATTGATGTGTTGGCATCAGAAAGGGGGAAGCAAACTTATGAGTTGAATAAGAATGTGAGATGGGCAAATGTCTATGATCCTGATGATTATTTCCCTGAGCCTGCAGAATACGCTGATATGATTGGACTTCTCAAGGTTGGCATATTTCTAAATCTTAATGTTAACGGACTAAAATTTTAATTAAGATTAAATCCACTTCACGTCACTATACTTTTAATGATGTTTATATTTTTAATGAGTTTTAGTTCTAGTCTTACACGAAAGCTATATCTGTCCTAGTACTAGTAGTTATGTCAACCTACTTACTACTTAATGGCTTTAACATCACATTAGCAAAGTTAATAATATTAAGCTCATATCCAAATTCTTATAAAATTACACAAATCAATCCAAATTCTTATAAAATCACACAGATCAATGTTTTGGGAGGGCATAAAATATAGGGACAAAAAATAACGAAAAAAAGTATAGCGATCAACCAATGTTGATATGTTCAGAGTTTGGGATAGCTAAACGGAGGTTTGACTCAAAATACATGTCAACGTTGAAAGCCAAATTTTTGTGATTTGAAAAATAAATTCCATTAAAGCAATTTGAGAGAAGAATTTCCTTGCTGATAAGTCTGATGAGCTTTAGCTTTATTGGAGAGCAGAAGTGCGCTATGCCTCACATTATCAAATAAAAGCACTCTAAAAAAGCTACCCTCTTTATTCACACTGGCTGCAAAAATTATGAGCTGAAGCAATGCCATCATTCGTAGTTCCAAATATCATGCACTAAAGTTCCTAGGTTATATATATTTGTAGGGTTTCTCAATAGTAATGCATTGTTCTATTGTGCCTACAGAATAGGTACTGTGACATGATCTTATCCACCAAATTGGCAGGCTTTGGCCATGCTGCATTTTTGTTTATGACAACAGCTCGAGATAGAGTTAGCTATGTGTACCCAAATGTGAATGCTGCAGGAGCAGGATTACTTCTATCTGAAACTTTCAAGCCAGACAGTCTAAATCTCTCAGAGGGAGGATGTAATATGTGAGTATATAGTAGAGCACTAAGATTTTAAAGATACTCTTCCGGTCTTTAATATAATAGCTATTTAATTAATTTAGATAGATTAAAGAAGCTAGATAAGTTGCTTAATTATAACAAATATAACTTGACCTCCTTAAAATATCCTTGTATAATATTAGATTATATTTCAATTTATAAATTAGGTAAATTAGTTTGGGGAAGAACGAGACAAACTAACCCCCTAACTACCTTCCATATTTAGGAATGGAGGAGTATTTGGTTATGATTTTATGCCTTCAACTTGTCTTGTGATAAGAATATTGCTTTAACTGAGCAAAATTTGTGAGCCAGTTTATATAACTGGTAATTTGCTTTCAATGAGTCTGCTGGTGTAGGTATCATCAGATGGTTGACTGGCTGGGAAGACCATTTCGCAGTGTCCCAAGGCAAACTGTGCCCCCACTTAGATTATCACTTTCAAGGAAGCTGAAGGATTATGTGGAGGAGAAATACAAGAAAGCAGGAGCAGAAAAAGGGAAATATATTGTAATTCATGGGATACAATTAGATTCAAAGGCCTCCATGCAATCTAAAGGGGATCCTGATAGCTTGTTGCCCATTGAAGTATGGGCTCAGATTGTTGAGGAGATAAGGTGTGGAAGTTTATCCTTGAACTGTAGGGTTGATAATAAAATTATCATCATTGCATTGATATAAGCTTTTGGCCATATGTATGCAATTATTTATCATTGTTTCTCATCATATGACATGATAGCAAGTAAGGAGGTACCATGCTTCATAATGTTCATTACATCTGTCCTTTATGAACTACTCCCTCTGGTTCTAAATATAAGGCACCTTCTAGAAGAAACTCTTGGTCCATAATATAAGTCACTAGGTGGGTCATTAATGAACCTTTTCCAAATATTGCTCCTATTACAATGTGCTAGGAGAAGACTTGAAGTCTGATGTGGTGTTTCTCTATGCTTTTAAATATGGGCAAAGTTGGAAAAATATTTTACTTTCAGAAAAAGTTAATGAGTCAACAACTTCTCCTTGGTTTTGATGAGTAGTTAGAGGTGACTTATAATATGGACCAAAGGGAGTACTACTTTTTAGTTGCATTAGTATATTCAAAATGCAAATCTAACTGATCAAAAAGTTTGCATTTTCTATTTGTATGAGTTTTAAGGGAAGGGATACAACTGATATTTTGCATTTGCATTGCCTTCGGTAGTGACACCACATTGAATTATAGTTGCTGGCTTTTGGTCCCCTATTGAGAGTTGATAAAACATTACCGATAGTATATTTGTACCTGTTCATGTTCATTTTAACAGGGATTTTAGGCCAGTTTTTGTGATTCCACATGAGAGAGAAAGAGAGAATGTGGTTGAAGGTATTGGAGAAGATGCTAGAATTGTGTTCATCACTACCCCAGGACAGGTACTTACATTTACATGTCTCTTATTCAAATAATAGCGAGTAGTCTAATTTTAGAAACTTCAAAGGAAACAGAGATATAAGAGACAGCAATATGCTGTTTTAGAACTATTTTGGTCTTTATTTTTTTTTGGTTGCCCACCCGGTTCACCGGAGTTTTGCCCCGACTACATCTGGATCTGACCCGCGTCGCGCACCTGGCTATGGTGGGTGAGTCTCCCAACGGGAATTTTCTGCATTCGCCAAGGCTCGAACTCGAGACCTCGCTTAAGCGATACCGAGCCGCTTACCACTCGGACCAACCCCCGTTGATATTTTGGTCTTTATTTATTACTGATGGGGTTTCATTCATGTGGTTTCAGTTGGCTGCTCTTATTAATGACTCTGCTGGGGTAATAGCTACAAACACAGCTGCTATCCAACTTGCACATGCACTCGACAAACCCAGGTGATTTTATGAACAATATAAAGTAGGGAAAATTAATATGTAAGTCCTTATAGTTATACCTAATTTTTAATCAAGTTCTTATATTTTTTTTTCCTTTCTACCAGATCCTTATTGTTTTACCTGATTTTAGTCAGGTCTTTCTAGTTTTTTTACCAGGTTCTTATTATTTTGTTTGATTTTTAATCAAGTTCCTCTAGTTTTAGGTGATTGATAAAAAAATAAAAACTACAAGGATATGACTAAAATCAGATGAAACTATATAGACTTGATAAAAAGAACAAAACTATAGGGACCTGATTAAAATTATGTGAACCTATAAGGACTTGACAAAAATAATAAAAAAACTACGGGACTTGATTAAACATCAGATGAAACTATAATAATTTATAAATTAATTTTCCCTATATAAAGTGTCGGTTAGACAAACTAAATTTCACACCATAACAATTAAGGACAACTTTATTTAGCTTTGGAGAAAAAATTCGATCTTTTAGAAATAATTTTGTGGATATATTGCATAAATGATTCTTAAAGGAGCCAAAAAAATTCAGTTCATTGATAACTAACGTTAGAATGAGTCTGACATGTACCTATTTGTTCCTTGTACTGTAGTATTGGGTTATTTGGCTCAAAAGAGAAGGGAGACCTGTTTGTTCCACAAGCTGAAGAGAAGAAATGCAGTGTAATATCATCAAAGATTGGGAAGTTAATTGATGTTGATGTTGAGGCTGTGAAAAATTCAATTCAAACATTTAATGTATCCCCTAGCTTTAGTGTAATATAACACTATAATTCTTCTATTGACCTTTTTTTTCCTTCAGGAAGAGAAGGGATGGGAAAAGGGCCCCTTGTCAAGTGATTATTGTGGTTGTTTTGTTCATATTAATAGAAAAGAGAGACGTGTCTTGAATTCTAAAGGACACAACTTCACATTTTCAAATACACGTCTTTATTTTAAAATATAGTACTCATGAATATTTTTGGCAAATCATTACTTTGAAGAAAGAGATGGAAGAAAATGGTGTAAAAATTATAGGTGGATTAGAAATAACAGATGATATGAGTCACCTCAAAATGACAATGTTCTTTTAAGGATTATTCTGTTGACATAGCTATCTCTTAAGAATTAAGTAGATCTTTCCTGAACAAGGCAATGAGCAGAATTGCAAAAAACAAAAAAAAAAAAACAAAGTACTACAATTTAAATAGGAAAGAATGGAGGAGAAATTGGTTGTTTTATTGGTCATATCAAAGATGAGAAGTGGCGAATGAGAATTAGCGCACGACCCCAACCCCTCATTGAGGAGGTTGTAGGGTCGAATCCCCAAGTGGTTAGGAGAATTGTGTAAGTGTGAATGGGTATGTGAGTAGTCCCTCATATGGGGAGGGTCTTAGATATGGGTTAAAGAAATATGAGAGGTGGTCCCCTATATAGCTGGTAGGATTGGTGAAGTTTAATGACCAATTTTCCCTATAAGGAATATGAGGTTACAAAGTTAATGTAATTACTCATAATTATGTGGTGGTTATATATACAACAATAAGCCTTATTCTAGCATGGTTGGTTATATACATCGCAAGCATCCTTATATTTTATTAATAATTAAATATTTAAATATTTTTTAATTAAAAGATCTGGGACGATAATTTCATTTGGTATTCTTTTAAGTTTTTATCTACTTTTTAGAAGACTCTATAATGTTTGATATGCCACTTTTACTAGTGTTTCTATAAGTTTTCTTTGTATATATCCTATTCACCTCAAATAAATTTTTATCCTTTTGAATGTCAAATTATTTTACAATTATAATTATAATTACATAGATTAATAAATATTACAAAAATAGAAAAGTAACAAAATCTTTTTTATATATATTTTTATCAAAAGAGTTATAAATAGTTTTAAGAGTGATTGATATCTTTGCTTCTCATCAATATACTTCTTGGAGGATTTTAGGTATATTTTGAATAGACTGATTGATTGAAGTGCCTACATGAAACTAGATTACGTTTCTGAACTCCATTTAAGCAACACAACAAATAACACAGAGAAGGAAAGAAGAGGAAAGTTGCTTCAAAAGGGAGAGGAGTTATCGTCTCTTCACAAAACTAACTCCTCCAATCCCTATATTCAATATATCACGTATTGGTAGTTGCAAGTATTTAATTTTTAAACTATAAAAGGGAAAACTACCTCAATGGACCCATAATTCTCCTTATTCTCATTAGAGCCTTACTTATATTGAGTTTGAGCCTTAATCTACCAAGAAAAGACTAAATATAACCCAACAATTCTTTAGGAAGAAAAGCATTTAGAGCCCTACTTTAAGAAGACTAATCTACCCATCGTCCGTAGATTTAGCTGGCGAAGGGGTGAGATATATGGCTATTTAAAATGTGTTCAATCCCTGGAGAGTACTACTTTATTGTAGTTCCAGTCGCGGCGTTTGGGGAGACATCCTAGCTCTTGGATGCCTAAGTTTACGCTTGAGGGTAATAGAATGCTCGCCCTACCCGATATTAGTATTGCCTAGGAGAAAGGGAGACTTCGCCTTACCCTTAGATCGTGAGTGAGCTCAACCCCTTTTAAAAAAAAATTGTACCAAAAAAAATGGAGAAAAGCAAACAAGTTATCAATAACGTTGGGTCTATCAGAAAAAACTAGTCTCCTATAATATAATAATTTAAGATTCAGGTCCCTAATAGGATTACCTCCATAAAAGAATACCTGTGTTTAGCAATAAAAAAGAGGAAGAATACCAGAAAAAGGACAAAGAGAAAAAAGGTTATAAACCACAAGTAATATTTACCAAAGATCTTGTGGACAGACATTGATTACTATGCCATGACATCATGAACTTGTGATATAAGCCTAATTTTTGTATGGATTCGCAGAATAGCAAATCAGGGTCTGCTACAAAATCTTGACCAGATTTCACATTTCAGTGATACTTGGCCTCACAATTTCAAAAGGCCTAATGAGATTGAGAATCTTGCTACTCCTCTGTATTCCACTTACTCTGTTTTTTTTACGACAAAACACTTACTTGTTTTCTCACCTTTTGGTACGCATCATTTAGGGCAACTTGCTCTCCAACGATAGGCCTCAGTGTGTTTTAAAAATTTAAGGTTAAATTTACCTTTCTGAAAGAGGAAAGTTCTAGGACATTGGGACCACATAGTGCAGAGTAAAAGTATTCCCAATTTGGGAATCAGACACCTAAGCCTATTAAAAATATTGGGATCCAGTGATGAAGCTTGTAGCTTAGCCAGCTAGGTGTGTGTGTAGCCATTTTGTGACACTAGTGCTTTTCTTTCACAACATTTGGAACCATTCTTTTAAGAACATAAACAAAACAACATGGATAGATGAGAATTTAAAAGGAACTTCTTCGTATGTGTACGTGTTGATGATCATCATCAACGTCCCTGACAGTACTACTGTCCAACAACAAAAAACGTGGTGAAACCCATTATGCTTCTTTTCTTCCACCTCACCCCTATTGTTATAATGATGAGAAAGAATGGGATAAGAATGTGTAACGTACGTACCTTTTAATTAGAATCACTTTTTAAAATGTTTTTTATATGTTGGTTTAAAAGGTGGTAAGGTCATCATCCAAATGGGTTTTACTATAACCTGATCTGAATTAATCTGGGATCTGTGAAATCTTTGAGTTAAAAGAAGTATGCCTAAAATACTGGATGCTCACATAAAAAAATGAACAACTGATAAATGAGAAAATTTAACCAAGAATTAAAAAATCAGTTTAGTCAATCATTTGAACTTCATTGATTTACTTTCTTGAAAGAAGATTTTATGATTTCAAATATTGAGATATTTCAATCATTATACTTTTTAGATAAAAATAAGAGAAAATTGATTTTTTTTATTATAGTTTTGACTCGATTGTAACTCAATTTATACACTTTAACTAGATGTAACTCGGTTTATACAATTTTGACTTAGTTGTAACTCAGTCTCTAAACTTTAAATCGGTGCAACTCGATTTCTATAATTTAACTATTTAAAATATTAATCCTTATATTTTAAAAAATAAAATTATATATCTTAAGAAACTTAAAGATTAAAATTTTAAATGGTAAAACTATAGGGATTGAGTTATAATAAGTTAAAGTTTAAATATTAAGTTTTAATCAAGTCAAAATTTAAGGACTGAGTTATAACCGAGACAAAACTATAAAGACTAAAAGATTATTTTTTTGGCAAAAATAACTATATTCCATTTGGAAGAAAGAACAACTACAGTGACTGAAGAAAAACTTACACTAAACTACTATGTCTTCCATTGTTGTTAGTCATGATTATCCCCTTATTGACTTTTCATGAAGGTGAGAATGTGAAGAGAAGACCGTTTTAAGAAATACTTTTTGTGCCCTTTTGAATTCTGTTTTCCTTCTGTCAAATTAATAAGGCCAGATTAGGGCTGGTAATGCGGGCTAACCCGCCGGATACGGGTTAGCCCGCGGCGGGTTGGGCTGGAGGCGGGCCGGTCTTTTTAGGCCCGCCTCCAGGCGGGTTGGTGTAAGACCAACCCGAGCCCGCCAACCCGCCAGATTTTTTTATTTTTTTTTAAGAATTTCATTATAAACTTATAATAATAACCTAAATAAAATTGTATGCAAATACATCACAAAGATGGAAAGATTACAAATATGAAATCCATTAGTTTACATAACAGTTCACTGAAATTTTAACTCTCAACATTAATTGGATTCGAGCCATGATCTGAAGCTGTCAAAATATGTATTCCTTCAGTTTTGTCACCGTCCTTAGATAAATCTGTCACAAGTAATAAAACAAAATGAGTATATATATAATAATTAATAAGACAACGTTAGTACTAAATTACTAATATTACAAATACCATAACCATTAATACCAATTCCAGTATCATCAGATGGGAAACCAAGCATCCAATTACGGGTACAAATAAGGGCTTCAACATTATCTGAAAGAAGACAACTCCTGTATTTTGTAAGAACTCGTGAACCAATACTAAAAGCTGATTCACTGGCCACTGTTGTGATTGGAATACTGAGGATGTCAGCTGCCATCTTCGAAAGACATGGAAAACGAGGAGAATTATTCTTCCAATACTCTAAGACATTCATCTCTATGAACAAGTTAGGATCAAGAGTTGCTTCTTCCAAGTAGAAGTCCAGTTCAGACTTTTCCAATGATTGAGTGTCTTTACTCTTGCATTGAAGATAATACTAAATCATATAAATAAAGTATTAGTAAAGTAAAATATGAAGCAAAATAACATTTTAAAACATGTAGTAAACGAAGAGTTGCAAATTTACCCCAAAAGCTGTGGTGTTTAAATAACTATACTTTCTAGCACCAGTACTCGGATGAAGAGGAGGTTGAACTAGTGGCACGTCTTCAGTGACATTAGTAGAACTAGCAGAACCAGTACCACTAGCACCAGAAAAACTAGAGTGGATTGAAGTTGATGAGGATCCCACATTCAAACTTTTCTTCTTATACTCATCAAACACACAATATAACTTATTCCTGATATATTCAATCTTTTCATTATGATGTATGGGATCAAGTTGTGAGTAAGAAAACCGTATGATATCAAACTTCATCCGTGGATCAAGAATAATTGCAATTGCAAGGATGACACTATAATCACTCCAATATTTGTCAAACTTAGCAAGCATCCGGTGGGCCATTTCTCGAAGCACAAGATCATCAGTATGAACATATTCTTTTAGCAATAACTCGATCTTTGATATCTGAAGGAAGTACATGTTAGAAGTTGGATAGGAGGACCCAGACATCAACTCTGTTATTGCTGCAAATGGAGCCAAGAAGCTGCAGATCTCCTTTGCTCTTGACCATTCTTCATTGGTCAATGCATGAGGGAAATTGTCATCATGGATAGCTAATTTTGCAAAGGCACGTTGATATATAATTGCACTTTCAAGCATGGCATGTGTTGAATTCCATCTAGTTGCCACATCGTGCCGTAAACCCATGGAAGTCTTAATACCAACTTGGTCAACATATTTCTTGAAATTAATAACCCTTGCCTCTGATGCCCTTACATATCTAATACTTTCTCTGATCTTTTGCACAGCAACACTTACGACTTTCAACCCCTCTTGAACTATCAAATTCAAGATGTGAGCACAACATCTCACATGGAAAAACTCACCATTGCATATCAAGGGTTCATTCAAATTCAGCATGTCTTTCAAAATATTTTGCATATTATCATTTGCTGCTGCATTATCCACAGTAATAGAAAATACTTTCTTTTCAATCCCCCAATCTTCCATAATTTTATTCAACTTGTTAGCCAAAACTGATCCAGAGTGCGGAGGTTGCAAGTGTGTGAAAGCAAGTATTTTGCTATTGAGGCTCCATTTGTCATCAACAAAATGACCAGTCATGCAAATATATCCCTCACCAGTTATTGCAGTCCAACAATCAGTAGTTAAACATATCCTACCAGGACTATTTGCTATGGATTTTTTCACAATTTCTTTTTGTTTAAGATAGAGATTCCAAACATCCACCACAGCAGTCTTCCTAGATATAAACTTACAATCTGGATTCAAAAATTCACACATTTCCCTAACCCCTTCATATTCAACATAAGAATAGGGAAAGTCATGTAAAACAATAGCCTTAGCACAATTTCTCGAAATCTAGTACTGTCAAAGTGTCTACTTCTCACCTTCCCATCTTGGTCTAGCATCATAGTACCAATGTCCCGAAATTTTGGGATTAACCGACATGATTCCACATGACGCCAAAGGGTTGAAGTTCCATATTGCTTACCCCCGACTGCAAAAGCTTTTCCACAACCATTACATGTAGCTTTTTCTTTCCCATCTTGTTTTCCAATTCTAGTAAAATATCTCCAAACATCAGATGTACTTTTTTTAGCCTTCTTTGCAACATTATCATCCACAGAAGGTTCATCATGTTGAGATTTTTTCTCATTTGCTCCATCAATAACATCAGTTTGAGCTTGAGCTTGCATTTGAAGCTCCTTCTGAACAGTATTATCACACATCTGAAACAAACCATAATGATAGAATAAGTTAGCAACCAGTACCCAACATTACTTGAAAGTGCATCAGACTGAATTCCATGTATCTAAGTCATTAGCCAACATGATTGATATATCAAGTATCAATCAAGACTTTATAAAGGAATTAATGAAGAATGAAAATTGAAAACCGAGGCTTTTCCAGAAAGCCTAGGGGAGAATTCTTCTTCTCTACAACATTCTGTAGATTTTCCAGAAATCAGAAAGGTTAAGAAAAAAACATCTTCTTCTGCAAGCTTTTCCCAGTATATAGCAGTCTCAACTATCAAGTGATCAATTAGCATAAATAATATAATGGTTGCATAAGAATGGAACACTTCTTTTACTAGGTGAGCATTCATGAAATAACCTGTGTCTGTGTATTTACTGTGCCCTGGATCAAAGGTAATAGTTCAACCATACAACAAAAAACAAGAACAAGACAAAGTATCCTTAACTACTCTGTTTATCCAGAGCAATCAACTGTGAACTGTCCGTAGCGGCGTAGCCCAAGGGGGGATGAGTAAACAAGCAAAATTGAGTTTGAAGGTTATGAGTTGATTCAACAATCCAATTTGCACATTAATTATCTCCCCCGTAAACTTGATCAAAAATAATATTTCTGTCTCTTACAGAGTCATGTCTGATTTCATCCTTCAAGAACTCTATTGGCTGTCTGAGTCCTACAACCCATGAATAAAGCTTGAAACATATAAAGGCCACACAAAGTAAGCACAATCGTGAAAGTAATGACAGAAAGTTTCATTCTGGAAACTTCCCATTGCTAATGTGACATGCTTAAATTTAAGAGATTAAAAAACAAACAGCAGCACATATAATCGATGGAAGAGGAGGAGGAAGAGGAGAATCATATAAAGTAAACAAAAGAAAGAGGAGGTGACATTGAGACTGAGTAACAAACCCTAAGTGCTGAGGGAGAGGGAGGCGCGGCTGAACTGCTGAAGGAGAGGAGTCGATGGTGACGGTTGAGGATAAGAGCCGACGGCGACGGCGACGGCGATGGGTTCAGGAGAGGAAGCGACGCGTTTGTTGAACTGTGAAAGGGTTAGCGCCTAGCGGTGGCAACGGCAACGGCGACGACTGAGCTGCTGAGGGGAGGAGGCGACGGCAACAGTTGAGAGTGAGGGCTGTCGATTGTGGTCTCTGTAGAAGGAAGGGTCGAGCGAGAGTCGAGAAGAGAAGGAGGCGCACGGAGGAGTCAGAGAACCAAAATGAAATTGAAATGTGTCCAGTGTCCGCGACTCCGCGTCATGTGATCTGTGAGACTGTGAATGAAAATGAAAAAAAAAAACGGGCTAACCCGCCAAACCGGCGGGTTAGCCCGCCGCGGTTACGGGTTAGGCGGGTGCGGGTCAAAAAGACCCGCATCCAAATGGGCTGGACATTAGCCAACCCAACCCGCCAGATTTTGGCGGGTTGGCGGGTTGGGCCCGCGGGTCCAGCCCAAATTCCCAGCCCTAGGCCAGATACCTCAAATGTCACCAATAATTGAAGCCTTGTCTGATTTATATTTATTAAATTATGATCTTATATATAAATGTTAACTTTGTTGGAGAGAAATAATGAGAAGAAAGATGAAGAATCATATGTATTATTCATGAGCTACATGATCATACAATCATGGTAACCCACTTGGGTTTACCCTCTAATCTACCCTCACTTGAGGGAGATAAACCTACCCCACTTGGAGACTTTGAGGAGAGACCCAAGTTACCCTCTCCTTCACTTTGGTGAAGATTACATAATCTCACACTCAAACATATATGCTAGAGCCCTTTATATAGAGTTTTAGGGTCATCTAAGAACTAGTGATTAACACTAACCACTTAACTAATTCAACCTTCTAACACCCCTGCTCAAGTTGACACCCCTTAACTCTAGGTGTTCAACTTGCCAACACAACACACAAGGGAGTAAGGTGAATTAAACCAAACCATTTTCATCTTACAAAATACAATATGAAAATTTCTTCAAAAAAAAAAAAACTCTCTCATGAATACTTAAGCAGCAATTCTATCCTTTCTCTTCTCCAAGAACCGCACAACTACTGAACCCTCATCAAATGTTACAAGCTCAAGTGAAGTTGCTGCTGCTACAGGCGCCTTGATGGAATTGACTTTACATAATTATATGCAGCACTGGGTGTCATAAGCTTGTGATGCACCAGGAGACTAAATCTCAACAGTTGACAATCTTTTACAAATTTGTGTGATCTTCATCTAAGTAAATGCATCACAGTATCACCTTCAAAAGATCTCCGTAATATCTGTATTCACCATCCTCGAGAACAAAGAAACCAGTATATAAAGCCTAAAATGAACCTTTGACAGATTGGCGTAGATAAACCTGGAAGCTTCAGCTGCACCGAAGTATCAAAGAAGATCAAAGATTCACGAGAATCCAGCTTCAATTCAAAGATCTTGTCGAATCTTTTTCAAATGCTCAACTTCACGAGTTTTAAGAAAATCTCTGGCTTCCATAATGATTCAGTTTTCTGGAATTAAGAATCCAAAACTCAAAGGGGTGAAAATAAGGAGAAGAATGTAGCAGCAGAAGGACGTAATCGACGGGTTCTCCAGGATATTGGGAATCTTGTAGATGTTTCTAAGCGCATCACAAGGCAAGAAGCAGAGAAGAACAAGAAACCAAGCTTTGCAACAACGAAAGTATTAGCAACAAAGAAGATTGTTCACCAAGAAGGACTAAGAAGAATGTGAAGACCCTCCATGCAATCCTCTCTGCTCGAAGCAAGGCTGCTTGCGGACGTACTTACAAGCCAAAGGATCACGTGGTAGACGTTAATGCAGCCTCTATGAACACGTCATGCACTAGAACAATCTTAACAGCATTTCTTTCGTATGTTGCAATTCCCTTCTGGCGTCGTCCAGCTCCATCCATCTCAGAAACACAGTGCTGCAAGTTTGAATCATTCTCAGCTGCAGCCTCTTGATGACCTTCATTTCCTGCAGGTTCTTGAATGGATTCTTTAAATTGTGCAAGTTTGAATCCTTCAAACTTGTTGGATTCTTCACACTAGAGATAGAAACTGGATAATCCATTCAAGAAAATAACGCTTCATGTCCTGCAGGTTCTTGAATAATTTCAAGAACCAAAGGTGTGATGTTGCCGTCTTCTTAGAAAAGATGAAGGAAGTATTGAATGGGCATTGCTTCAACATTTCTGTCCCAAGAATGACTGCTCTGATACCATGTTAACTTTGTTGGAGAGAAATAATGAGAAGAAAGATGAAGAATCATATGTATTATTCATGAGCTACATGCTCATACAATCATGGTAACCCACTTGGGTTTACCCTCTAATCTACCCTCACTTGAGGGAGATAAACCTACCCCACTTGGGGACTTTGAGGAGAGACCCAAGTTACCCTCTCCTTCACTTTGGTGAAGATTACATAATCTCACACTCAAATATATATGCTAGAGCCCTTTATATAGAGTTTTAGGGTCATCTAAACAATAGTGATGAATACTAATCACCTAATTAATTCAACCTTCTAACAATAAAATAATAAAGAAAAAGTATATAGTTGCAACAATGCTTCATTTGGATATTGCCACGTGTATTATTATTAGATCACGCATTATTACTGCCATGATAACAAAGATAGGATCATGATAGAATAGAAACAAGAGAATGGAAGTTTAGATATTTCTTTTTCTTTTTGCCCTCAAAACAATAAAGCTCCACTAAATTCTGGGGAGGTTCCACGTCAGCATATTCCTGGGCGTTTAAACGTGTGTCTGTGTACGTGTGTGTGTTCTTTTATATATACATCCTATGCCTTGAACTAGCACAACCCAGAAGAAGCAAGGGACATAAATATTAGCCTTCCTTCTCTGTTTCTTGTTATAACTCAGTCACCATGTCTCTGAAGATAGCGGATGAAAGTTGGCCAAAACCACCATTAGAGACGGCGAAGTCAACGGATGAAGCGGTGGTGGTGAGAGAGTATGATGAAGAGAGACACAAAATGGCAGTAGAGAAAATGGAGAGTCTTTGTGAGGTTGGCCAGAGGGGGAAGCCATCTTTGGTCACAGACCTTATGGGCGACCCCATATGCCGAATTCGCCACTTCCCAATTCACATCATGCTGGTAAGCCAATCCTAATTCTAAAAGTACATATGCATTAGCATTAAAATATGTAATAAATAGCCATTCTCTTAAAAAATTTCTGTCTTAAGGCTTCTTTTAGCTAGCTAGTCTCTGCGTGTTTTCACGTGACCTTTTACAAGTGAATTGATTCAAATGTTGCTCATGACACAACATGGTATTTCGAACGCTGGGATTGTAGTTTGAGATTGAAATCTTTATACTTGTTGCATATGCGGTTGAAGCAGGTTGCAGAATATGGAGAAGAAGAAGTTGTTGGAGTGATAAGGGGATGTGTGAAAACAGTTGCAAGAGGGAGTTCAGTTTATGTAAAGGTAGCTTATCTTTTGGGGCTCAGGGTCTCCCAAACAAGAAGGTACCATTTCCACTCTTTCATATGTTGTCAGTTTTCTTTCTACCATCTGTTTCTGCAAAGCACATTCCATGAAAAAGTCCAAAGGAATCCAAAGAAACGTGACAATCACTGCTCTTGAGTTGGCCCTTGAAGTTTCATGTGCATTTTGAGTTTAGTGCACAAGTTTCAGATTAAAATATACTGAACAGTTTCTGTTCTCTTTTCTTGAACCACAACACAAGTGTTGTGTTCAGAAACTGTTTTGCTTTGCAAGTCTCTTCTTTTTTCTCTCCACATGTGGTGTGCTTTCTTGGTTCTAATTCCTTTGACATCATAGAATAAGCAAGAAAACAGAAAAACATATTGTGGGGGGTGGGGGGGATTAGATTCCAAGGAAAAGACGGGTAATGTTCCCCGTATCATGGAATAGCGAAAAAGCAAATAGACAGCTAGCCCTGCATTGACAAATGTATGGCAAATGTCCGCTAAGAATGCCTCTTTTTTAAGAAACTATGAACTAGGAACTAGGAATTAAATAGGATGTCTTATATTTTATTCTCACCTGTTTCTCTGAATTTGCTCCACGTGTTTGCCTATTCTCTTCATCATATAAACATATAAACAATAGCTTTAAAATATGCAGGAGACTTGGCATTGGCAAAAAACTAGTTGAACAGTTAGAGGAGTGGTGCAAGCAGAAGGGCGCAAAGTATGCATATATAGCAACAGATTATACAAATGAACCATCCATCAATTTGTTCACAAAAAAATGTGGCTACTCAAAGTTCAGAAGTCTAACCATGTTGGTGCAACCTGTTCATGCTCACTACAAGCATATAAGCTCGAGCATCGCCGTGGTTCGGCTTCCACCATGCCTAGCCAGGTCCATATATAACCAGTTGCTTGCAAATTCAGAATTTCACCCAGAAGACGTTGAGTTAATCTTGTCTAACAAGCTCAATTTAGGGACCTTCATGGCCATCCCCAATAGATACCTATCCAAGTGGGATCCAAAAACAGGGATTATTCCTCCAAGTTTTGCCATTTTAAGCGTGTGGAATACAAAGGAAGTGTTCAGGTTACAGGTGAAGGGTGTTTCGCGACTAGCACACGCCTTCTGTACAGCGACAAGGATGTTAGATTCATGGGTGCCATGTTTAAGGTTACCTTCATTTCCTGATGTGTTTAAGCCATTTGGGGTTTATTTCTTGTATGGATTACACATGGAAGGGAAGAATAGTAGGGATCTAATGAGGTCTTTGTGTGGATTTGTTCATAACATGGCTAGGGATGATGGTGGTTGTGGGGCAGTTGTAACTGAACTAGGGCAAAGGGACCCAGTTAGAGAGGCAGTCCCACATTGGAGGAAGTTCTCATGGGCAGAGGACATGTGGTGCATCAAGAAACTGGAAAAATCTGAGCCATCATCGTTTGATTGGATCATATCCAGATCCTCTTCACCAGTAATTTTTGTTGACCCTCGTGACTTTTGAATATGTTTGGACATGACTTCAATACAACAATAATAAATTGTATCCCCTAGATGAGATGAGGTTATCTACATGGATTATACAACGTCATTATGTTCTATAAAAAATTAAATCTTTAGATAAGTTATTAATCACAAGATCCTACTCAATAACTTTTTTGATATTTGCCATTAGAATTTCCTATCAAGATGTGGAAACAAGAACTCCGAAATAAATAAACATAATAGCAAACAAAACTGTGCCTAAGTGTTGTCCCATGAGTTATGTTGGTAAACCTACTAAAAGCTTTGGTCACTGTAGTTGGTAGCTTCTGTTTAACATTATGTATAATGAGGAAATTAATGTAACATTCTACAATTCCGTGTTCCATTTTCACTCAAGAGATGTGTCGCTAAAAGACCAGCAGGATGGTAGAGAATAGTTTAAATCAGCTCCACAGGAGATGATCGTCTCAGGAAATATCTTAAGCTGATACCAACAACCTGCAGAATGGTAGAGATTAGTTTAAATCAGTTCACACATGAAACATCAATAATGTATGAAGCAATTCTTCTCTTTTTGGCATTTTGTAACTTTCCCATCTTGACTATTTTGTATTTCCCTCTGTTAAATTTTCCAGATTCAACAGCAACGTTGATGTTTTTAATAATCTTAACAAGATCTACCAGTTTTCTGGGTCAATCTGCTGTCTCCACATAAAGCAATCTATGCCATAATTTGAGATACTTATATGGGTTGCAATGTCCACGTCAACCTGAAATAGGCGAACAAATTGTAAAACAGTTTGTATGAGGCCAAGATTACAGAAAATATTCCTACAACCAACTTGATAAATGTTGTATGTTTATACTTGTTATTAAGATGAATAATTGGGTAACATCAAAACCTCCTCAAAGTCTAATAGGAACAGAAAAATTAAACTATTCGATGCTTATGTCAATGTTAACATTTTACCCAAAGAAAAACTAACAAAAACACACTGGCAGAGGACTAGGGGAACGTCATGGCCTTCAACCACATTTGCCATGATAGTATAGAATAAGCCAATACAATTATTGTTGAAAATATTATAAATATTACGTGTAGGTGGGTGTGTTAAAGAAAGGAGTTTCTTCCAACATGCCTCTTTAGTTTTGTAGATAGACATCGTGTTTAGATATATCTCATGTCTTTTTACAGTCTATAGAAAAGACTTATTGATATAAGATAAGAAGATTAACATCATATCGCTATTGTGAGTTTCCTCTTCTAATGTATTCTACATTTGATGAGTTATGTTATCTTCTGCTAGTTCTGTCACCCTGTATCATTATAGGAAGAGTTCATTTAATCTTGGGGAATGCCGTTTTCTAATTTACTGAGGGGTTGTAAAATATCTCTTAAGGACAGTGTCATCGAATGTGACTCGAACTAGATATTTTATTGTTTTGAAGATTTTGCCTACACAATTAAATGCTATATTTGGATGGAGAGAAAAGTGGGGGAGGGAGGAATACTATGAAATTTTTTTTTTTAAATTGGTAAAAGAACATACTATTTTTAGAAGTTTTCTTTCTTAGTATTCTTTTTTCCCTAATTTTTTTCTCATCGAGACATAGGGTAAGAGATATTTTCTAATTATCTTGTGAGTGCATTGGGATGGGTGTTTTCCAATTTATCCTATTTATAACTTCTTGCCCACAAAACTTCTTAGCAAAATTATCAACTATACACTTCAAATTTTATAATATCTAATTTAGTGGGTATGGGTCAATCCGACTCAATATTACTAATTCCTGTGTTTACAAGCCACGATCAATAATCCTAATCAATAATCAATTTTGATCTTTGAAAGATTTTAAACCCTACGATAATAATTAGTTAGTAATTTTATTAATTGATTATATAATATTGTAAATTTCTAACGAATCATAATCACCATAAACCACTTTAATTTTTAAAAGATTGAGTCTCATGTCTCATTAACTACTCCCATAATATTTTAAATTTTTAACCAAAATAATAATTTATAATAATTAATCAATTATAACATAGGAGAAATTTTTAGTTTATTTTGATATTGTAAAAAGGCAAAGACCAATTTGTATTCATACTACAAGGCAAATTATAAACGGTCATCACCCGCTCTTTTGAAGGCGTTAGTATAAAGGCTGCTCCCATTGCCAGCTGAGCGTTTGATTCCTGTACCACCATTTTTGAAACTTTACACTGATTTCAACCACAGAACATAGTGGCCCATGCCCATCAAACCAAATCACACTTTGTTAATGGACATCAGGAGAACAAGAAGCCGCTGAAAACGAATAAGACGACAATCAAAACAAAGGGTATGAGTCTTATAAAAAAATAAAATAAAAGAACATAGGGTCTGAGAAAGATGCGAGTTAGCATATATGATAAAGAATAAATTTATATTTTATAAGAACGCGAATTCGATTCTTACTATCGCTGTGAGGGTTCTTTTAGTAAACGACCTCGTAAATCTTTTATAAGTACTCTCTAAATATTAGGACTGTGTCTTGATCTTAATGAGGAATCGATACCGAAAACAAAGGGTATGGGCATCATCACTCGTTATTGAACTTTGATCGAATAAAAACAAACGAACTAATTAAGCTCTAATTCAATGAAATAACTAAAAATAGATTATGATTTATGAGAGAGTGACAATTTATAATTTCTCTCTGTCCGTACAATCCCATAACATATCCATACGAAATTAGAACATATTATATAAAAATACTTATATACTCCCATACTGCCACCTCATTTGTATTCTACTCTGACCAATCAAAGTACACTATTTATTGTCAACAATTCATTTATATTTATTATAGAGATCAGGCCGCATTCATGCAGTTTCTTAAAACGGATTCAAACTCAATTCTTCAGGTTCCATTGCATCTAGTCAAACACGAAAGAGATTAAAACCCTAACAATTTCCAATCAGAACCTATACCAACTCACCAAGTTGAACACAAAATCATAAACGAAAGTAATCGACAAAACAGCTTAGTCAACCAGCCACTAGCCTTAAGCTTGCGTTAAGTGGGGATTGTTTGATTAGCATTACTTGTTTTAATTTATCACCCGCCAGCAAATTGTCTGCCTATTTTTTTTTTCCTTCTTGAAACTTAAATCATTACCATGTAATTAATGGAATCTTGCAAAGTGATTATTTCAGTATGGATTGTATATCATTTCATTGATTAAAAGATTGTGTGAGTATTTGGCTGATTCAATTGAAGGCATACTGATCAATTGCATGACAATTATTTGAAATATGATTAAGGATCTTTCGATATATATTATAAAATAAAAGGCTCATTCATAATAAATATTCATCGTTTACACCAAAAGAACCTTTTTTTATGAGACATAATATTTTTTCATTTTTCCATTTTTATTATTTTTTATTTTACTAAATAAATATCCAAAATGCGTGCTTTTTAATGGCGGAGTACATGGTATCATCGAATACTTTTCCCCAATTTGTCATCACTAAAAAATGCGTACATAGTTTCTACAGACATATTGTTGCAGGTAGTCCTAAACTTTTTCATATATATTGTTTAACATAATGAATAGATTCTTTGAATGAGGGAATGAATATAACATTCTGCAATTCCATGTTACATTTTCCATTTTAAGAGAAGTCACTCAAAAACTGGCTTCCTCAGTAGATGGTCTTCTCAAGAAATATCTTAAGCTGTTAGCAAGAACCTGCATGATGATAAAGATTAGTTTAAATCAGTTCAAAAATAAAACCTCAATCAATGTATGAACTTACAATTTTAGATTCGTTATTTCTTAACAGCCGAAGACCAAAGTTATCCTAAGTTACCTGCTGGAGAGGCCGGATGATTGCTTTACCCTTGTAGCTGACATGAAACTTTGCCTTGGCCAGGAGCCCCTATGTTCAGAATGACTGCTTCTAAGATGACATGGACATTTTCAGGAAAAAAAAAAATCGACAAGTTTCTATAGTTTCAGTTAATTTTTAATCAAGTTTCTGTAGTTCTTTTTCTTTTTATCCTGTCTTTCTAGTTTCATCTGATTTTTAATTAAGTCCCTATAGTTTTTCCCCCTTTTTTATCACATCCTTATAGTTTCACCTAGTGTTAATTAGGTCCCCATGGATTTTGTTTTTTTATCGGTCACCTGAGATTGTAGGGAGCTGATTAAAATCAGGTGAAACTATAAAGATATAATAAAAAAAGAACCACAAAGACCTATTGAATATCAGGAAAAACTATAAGGACTTGCAGATTAATTTTTCTAAATTCCGCATCTTGATTATGTTGTATTTACCTCAGTGTCAAATTCTCCAGATTCCACATCAATGTTGACGTCTGTAATAATCTTAACAAGATCTACCAGTAATCCGGGTCGATCTGCTGTCTCCAAGTAAAGCAAACTGCAAAAATTATAATAAGAAAAAACCCAGTAAGCAAAAAATAGTGTATTGCCAAGAATATTGTTTATGTGAGTTTCAGTTATGCAACTCTTGCTCGGATCAGAATAGGTAGAACATATTGAGAATGAGGAGAGGAGGTATGCATTACCTTCTATCTAGGCCATCGTTGGAGACACTTATATGGGTTGCTATGTCCACGTCAACCTGAAATCAAAGAAAAATTTGGAAATCAACTTGATAAATGTTTATATTTATGCCTGTTAATAATTAAGAAGAATAATTAGCTTACATCAAAACTTCCTCAAAGTCTAATCAGACAGATTCAATCAACCACATTCGTCATGATAGTATAGAATAAGCTGCCAATATAGCTTCTGGCCCAAAGAGCTTCTTATTAAAATTTATCTGGATGTGCTAAACAACAATAACCAATTTTTTTTATACAAAAATTATTATATTGTTGAGAGGGGGATTTGAATGCACGCCCTTTCAAACCAGAACCTTAATCTGATGCCTTAGACCAACTCAGCCGTCTCAATCACACTTAAAAGTAGATAAGAGCTAGAATGTCAAGACAATGGCGGCACCATACAAAGTTTTGAGTCAAGCTTAGGAGGTTGGTCCTATTACTATGTGTCAAGAATCACTTTTTTTTTTTTTTATCAAATTACAAAGCTTTGCGTCAAGAATCACTTTCTTTATTTACACAAATCTAAAAGCTGTCAACTGGATACAACACCTCAAAGAAACATGTAGGGGATGTAGCTTAGATGGTAGAGTACTCACTTAGCATGCGAGAGGTATAGGGATCAATACCCCACATCTCCATCCAAAAAACTTTTTTATTACAATTTATCTGGATGTGCTAAAAAACAATAACCAATTTTTTTAATACAAAAATTATTATGTTGAGAGTGGGATTTGAACCTACGCCCTTTCAGACCAAAACCTTAATCTGGCGCCTTAGACCAACTCGGCCATTTCAACACATTTAAAAATAGAGGAGGGTTAGAATGTCAAGACAAGAGCGGCACGTACAAAGTTTTGAGACAAGCTTAGAAGGTTGGTCCTATTGCTATGCACTTTAGTAAAGCAAACATAATTATCAAATTACGAAGCTTTGTATGAAGAATCACTTTTTTTATTTACACAAATCTAAAAAATGTCACTTGGATTCAACACCTCATAGAAACATGTAGGGATGTAGCTGAAATGGTAGGGCGCTCGTTTAGCATGCGAGAGGTATAGGAAGTTAGGAACCAGTACCCCGCATCTCCATCCAAAAAACTTTTTTATTAAAATTTATCTGGATGTGGTAAAAAACAATAACCAACTTTTTTTTATAAAAACTTATTATGTTAAGAGTGAGATTTGGACCAACGCCCTTTTAGACTAGAACATTAATCTAGCGCTTTAGACCAACTCGGCCATCTCAACCATGCTTAATTATGAGCTAAATTATAAACATTCATCACCTGCTCTTTTGGAGGCATTAGTCCAAAGGCTGCTCCCATTGCTAGCTGAGCACTTGATTCCTAGACCACCCAGTTTGAAACATTTCAATAATTTCAATCAAAGAACATGCTGGTGCATACCAGTAAAACCAAATCATGGTTCGATTTAAGTAAAGAAAAGTATTTAGGAAGCATACAGGATGGTACTGAATCATATTATTTATAATGGTTAATCGAATCGCCTCCAGCAACTCTGGCTCTTCCACTTTTCTACCAGTGTCACTGCAAACAAAGATCCAACAAGATATCATAGGCACAAATGCTAAAGCTAAGAATACATATATATGGCAAAACAAAGGAATCACTTACGCTTTTGTTATGGAAAACTTGTTGTGTTTGCCAGAGGAATCCAGGAAGACATTTGCCTTAACCACATCAAGCCCTAAGTTCTTCAAAGCATTCATCTGTATACCACGTAGAGAAAGTTATTTATCTCTTCCATGTTTCAATGTTTTTATTGGAGCAAATAATCAAACATGTCTTGATGAATGTAAGGAAAATTAATCTTTTAGACCTTATAGTTTTGACTCAGTTGTAACTCAGTCGTTAAACTTTGACTCGATACAATTCAATCCTTATACTTTAACTCACTGTAACTCAATCCTATAGTTTTAACCATTTAAAATTTTAATCTAAGTTTCATAAAATATATAATTTTATTTTTTAAAATATAAAGACTAATATTTTAAATAGTTAAACTTGAGGGACTAAATTGCATCCTGACAAAATT
This sequence comes from Leucaena leucocephala, assembly GCA_037074615.1. Classification (NCBI taxonomy): domain Eukaryota; kingdom Viridiplantae; phylum Streptophyta; class Magnoliopsida; order Fabales; family Fabaceae; genus Leucaena; species Leucaena leucocephala. The sequence continues at coordinate 20,219,902 of CM073556.1, read as the reverse complement.
CATGGACTGAATTACAAGTTAAAACTATAAAGACAAAAAGATTAATTTTCCCTGAATCTAAAAGACAACATAACAAAGACAGCTTCCTCCAAAAAGTCCAAAGATGATGATGGCTTACTGTGTCAACAAGTGCCCCAAGACGATCACCAAATGTTATCTCCACAACAGTTGCATCTGGATCAGTGTCTTGATCAATTATAACTGTGGGAGTAGGAAAGGCATCATTTTCCCTTTGAATCCCATCCTGTTCCATATCAGCACAAATCAAAACCAAAAGTTTCAGTGATGACAATCATCAAGCATAAGAAAACGTTAAGTGATGCTTATTATTATTATCCATAGGCAATAATAAGCCTCATTGATATCCAAATACCTCCACATCAGTGACAGGTGTTGCCCGAGGGGCAAGTCTAGTAGTTCTTGAAGACGAAAATCTGACAAAAATTGTATCATACAATTGTCACAGAAAATGGACACGTAACTATGGAGCAGTCTTAGCTGACTGTTAATCTCACTTAGGAATATTTAATTTTTTTTAATGTATCTTCCAGAAGCATCAATGAAAAAGGGATTATAATAACTCAGAATAAACCATAGCAATCAAGTAGCGAAACTAGAAAAGAACCCCCAAAATTGCAGCTTCCGTACCTTAAATTCTGGAGAATGGGGAGTGATTTGGAAGCAGGAGAAGCGAAATTAGAGGAAGCTTCAAAGCAAATGGGTTTGTCGGAATCTTTCCTGAAACTATTAGCAGTGAAGCGAGTTCCGACGCACCAAGCAGCCATAGCCACGGCCATTAGAATCGGAAAAAGAATCACGAGAAATAGGAAAGAGAGGGATTTTGAAGAGGGAGAAAATCTAACTCCTTGGGAATGAAATCATGAATTGGGTCTGAGGGGAAGAAATAGGAATCATGGAGAAGACAGGGAAGAGAGGTGTGCCGGTGTTATGGAGAAGATGGGAATATCTCGGAAATATCACCATCAGACTGAAAGCGAAACAAAATGCCAACCGTGCATAATTATTCTTCAAGCACTATAAAAATCGGCAAAAAAAAAAAAAAAAAAAGGAAGCGGAAATTTAGAAAGAAAAATACGAGTAATAATAATAATATCTAACGACCATTGGTCAACTTGGTGAGCCATTGAGATTATTATTATTATTATTATTATTTATACTAAATTTTTTTTTAAAAGAATTAGACTTTTAAGGGTAGAGTAAAATATTTTTTTCTCCTAAATAATATTAATGTCGAGCAGAACGAGCTGTCTATTATCCTTAGACATAAATCTAAGTATCCAATAATTAAGATATCTCTCCAAACATTATAATTAAAATCATAATAAAATAATATTCTTCAAAATTTAAATACATTCTAAATAGCCATATATCATTCTACCGTTAAACTATGGGTAATTATTATTCTATACGATGTAAGAAGCACATGAAGCAAAACTCTGTACATCCTCTGTTCTGGGGTGACATACACAATAAAAAAAAAAAACAAGAAGAAGTGCATGAATAAAAAATAAAACAATACTAACACAAATAATAAGTACCGACGCCACTTGCATGTACAGAAATTAAACATTTTTTGATGAAAATTTGGGAAAAATCTCCCTTAAAAATTTTATAGGGGAACGAGTGAAATATTTAAAGATAGATTGTTTATATTAATGTTTATAAAACTGATTTTTATTCTAACTAATTATATTTTATAAATTAAATTAAAATAAAAATTAATTAGTATAATATAATATATATTCAAATAATTTTCTTATGTTGACATTCGAGTGTCATGTTAATGTTGAGGGTAGAGATCCTCCCACATGTCAATAGATATTGAATAAATTATTTTAAAAAGGTTAATTTGATAAACTAAAATTTATTTGGATAATATAATTAAAAATCTATATTTAAATGTAGAAAAAAATTTGATGTATTCAATGAATAAAAAATAAATTTATGTAAATATATTTTTTTAAAAAAATATAAAAGAGCATATTAAGAAATTATTTTCACTAAAAAAGTCTATTTGAAAAAAAAAAGTTAGTTTATGGGCTTGTTTAGATTTGTAATTGATAAGCATATTTATATAAGTTGAGGCAAATTTTTTCTGTATACTTATTTTATAAAACGTAAAATTATGATTAAAAAATTATATTTAACTTTCAAAACGTGAATTTAAACATGTTCAGAAATTTTAAAATCTATCTTTTAATCTAAGTGGCCGTTAAAGAGAAGATTATTTGCTCTCAATGCTAAAACAAACGTAATGTTTGGTTTCAATTGTTCAAAAATCAGTTTTGAGCTTCCAAATGGGATCCCAACCCAACACATACGATTATCAGTGAAGGGCATCATTCTCGGACCTGAAGGGAATCAAATAAGAAGATGAGACGAGAGATATGATGTGCCAGGAGGGACATGATGAATAGTATTGTCTAATTTTTTTTATCTCATATCCTTTTTAATAATTTATTAATCATAAAAGTCGTTATAATAATATCGATCTAAGCACCCATTTACCTAGAACCACTTTTTTTTATAAGCTCTTCTTTATAAGCTATTTTTCTAAAAAAATTTCAAAAAAAAATTTTTTATAAGCCATTTTCTAAAAGCTTATTCAAATATACTCTATACCCATAAAATATTTAATATTCTCACTTCACTCACTCCAAGAATTTCATCACAACGATCTCTCCCACCTTCATCAACAATTTGCAAAAAAAAATTGGCCAAATATATATTTAACAATTAATTATGTGTTATTATTATATCTAATTAATTTTAATGAGGGTACAATTGTTCAAATAAAAATATTTGTTCTCCCCTCACTTTTTAAACTATATAACGTAATATTAAAATCCCCATCCTCCTCTCCCCTCTAATATATCTAAATGATATGTTAGGACATGGGCCAATCCACCCATAGTAGATTAGGCCCAAGTCCATGAGAGGCAGAGATGGAGAGAACATTTTCCGTTTTTGAAATGATAAAAACAAAGGAATGGAAGTTATCGAAAAAAGAAGAAACTTCCCGCATGCATGCTCTTCGAATAAGAAGGCTTCAAAAGGGAGTTGTCTTCATTATTCGAAGGAGCAGTTTTTCATTCGGCTCATGCGTGTGTGTGCATTTCGTTTTCCTTTCCTCCTCTGTTTTTGTGCTTCTCCAGTGCTCTGTTTTCTTCTATTGGTGTTATTTGCTGTGAAACGTATCAGAGTCTATACAAGATGCTCCGGTTGCGTGTGGGTATCTCGGTAAGCAGAACAAGATCCAAGGTATGCTCGAAATCCTTCAGTGGTATCAGAGCCTGGTTTTCTGTGCTTCCGCATGCTTCTGTGAATTTTCATTTTCTGGTAGCATGTTGTTCTTGCATATATTATTGTTTGAACATGTTTGTTTTATGCCAAGATACATCGAGTATGCGTTTAAACCATAAACAGAAATACTCTTACAGTAAATCGAAACAGAGATATTTTGTTTCCAAATTGGGTCATTAGAAAATAGAGTTTTTAGGCCTTAAAATTAGTCTCATTACGTAGAGCATGAAAAAAATGAAGAAAACGACATCAAGAAAGTCAAAATCAGACGTCGGATGGAGAAGTTACGGAGAAAAAATGAGTCGGGTCCGTCGGACCCAACCTGTTTTCCAGTCGTGTCTGTGTGACCCAGCTGGAGGTTAGGAATGATCAAAACGCACCGTTTTGATCATCCCAAAACGGCGTCAGGCGTCATTTTGACGCTGTTTAATAAAAAAATGGAAACAGAGACTTTTTTCTATTTCTGCGGACTGGGCTGCGTTCAGCCCAGTCCAGCAGCTCATCCTTACAAAAAAAATTTTTGCTGCAGTGAGTAGGCCCATAAAAAAAATTTAGGCTGCGGGGTTCATTAAATAAAAAAAATATTATTTTATTTTTATTTTTATTTTTTTCCAAAACAATAAAAGGAGAAAATTTTGGTGACTGACACGTGGCAGTGGTCATGTGGCAGCACTAGACTGGCGCGTGCATTGGCTGAGAGTGAGCTTTGTTCAGTTTTTTTTTATTTTTTTTGAATTTATCCTTCTTGGGGAGCAAGCGTGAGGGCGTGTTAAAGCTCCCTTTGAGGTGCGGTTTGTTCATAAAAATTTCTAAAATCAAGATTTTTATTTTGATATATAATTTGCCTAATTTTAGAAATAATTCTGGACCTATTATGGATATTCAATATATTTTCTGGTATTTTTTAGTATTTAAAAATTTTAGAAAATTATAATAATTAATATTTTTTATTATTTAGGTGAAAATGACTTCATCTACCACTGAATCTCTGAGATTTAACTTAAATGATGACATATCATTCTTGGATGATGTCAATAACCCAGAGGAGAACCTTCAAGAGGATCCCGAGGGGGAATCTGAAGAGGATCCAGAACAAGATCTTGATGAACTTTCTGAAGAAGACCCAGAGGAGTTGATGGAGGAAGTTCCATAAGAGGAACCACAAGTAACGTGTATTTTCGGACCGAGGTCAGAAACTTTATTCCCCATCGAACCTCTTCATTTGCAGCCTTTCATGTATTCTTCAGACTTCAAGTCGGTACCTACTCTTCATGATGAATCTCCAGTTGAGGATGGAGAGGAAGTGAACCAACTTTTGACCTCTGTTTTAGCTATGAGTATAGCTGAAAAAGATGCAGCCAAACTAACAAATATAAAAAGCGTTAATGGTGTGATTGGCGACTACATTGAATGCATGACAGATAAGAAGAATATTGAATTCTACTTGAAAGTCATAATGGAGTACATAAGGGCAGTTAGGGTTATAGGAAAGCCTAGACAACAAAGCTTAGGTAAGAAGTATTAGTTTAGAGTAATAGAATTTGTATCTAACCTTCACAAGCCGCCTCGTAAGCTTAAGAAACTAAGAAAAATGATGTTAGATTATTGTAAAGCTCATATCGAATGATGTATATTTGTATTTGATTACCATTACTTTATTTAGTTAAGGACATATTTTATTACTCTTTCTTTGTAAAGACTTATCATTTATTATATGCCTTATATGCAAGCGAATTATGTTTTATTTTATTTCTTTATTAGATATGATTAATGTATACTTTTTATAAGTGGGAGCCTTTTAGATAATGAGTCTTCTAAAAGCAAAACATGATAGTGCTTATATTATTTTTGATAGAAAGTAATGATGCTGTTAGTGCCTATGTGATGAGAGGTACAAACGTATTCTCCTGATTATGGGTCTGGTAATATTATTTTCTGATAAAAAATGATAAAAGTACATGACATTGTATACTTCACTTATGATATATATAAATTCACTTAAATGTTCTATAGTTCAATAAATTAATGTGGGATAGGTTTGTCACATAATCGATATTAAACAATGGCTTCAAAGAATATTATTGCTGAATTAAACAAGGGGAAAAACTCAACGGGGACAACTGGGATATTTAGCACTGAAAGGTCCAATATATTCTAGAAGAACAAGATGCAATTGAGCCATTAACCATGGCACTGGTAGAGCCTGAGACTGGAAATACGGCCCAGTACAGGAGAGATCAGGAAGCATACCTGTCATAGAAAAAGAAGAATAGCATAGCAAGAATCACACTGTTGAGTGCAATGATTGATAATTTAATGTGTGAGTTTGAGACACACAGAACGGCACAAGCAATGTAGATTGCCTTAAAGGATAAGTTTGGTGGAATCTCCACGACTAAGCTTAGACGGTTGATGATTAAATTTAATACCTATAAGCTAAAACCAAATAATCCTATGAGACAACATCTGCGAGAGATGTCCACCATGATCTGTGAATTGAAGGAGACTGGACATAATTTATCTGACGAGCAGCAAGTGCAAGCTGTCATCAGGTCGCTCCCTGCCGTTGGGAGCACATGAAAGTCAACTGACCCATAATGAGAACATCATCACTTTCAATGATGTAGCTAAGCATTTGGAGCTAGAGGATGAACGTCTGGAGGTTTATAAGGCCACTGGACAAGCCTATCTGACCGAAGGTGTTGGTCCTTCCCAATCAAAGCCTGAATCTAAAAAGGCAAGAAATTTCAGAAAAATGGGAGAAAATGCGACTTTCCGCCTAAGAAAGGCAAGTAACAATACAAGAAGAACGGAAAGAAAGGAAGTAAGAAAAAGCTAGACTTAAAGAAGGTCAAATGCTTTGCGTGCCATAATATGGGATATTTCGCACGTGATTGTTCTAAACAGACCAAGAGCGAAAATGTAAAAGTGAATTATGTGAATTCACTTGTCTCATTTGTTTCTAGTACTGTTTTCCTAACATAACCTGTTTCCTTTTCTTGGATTATTGACTCAGGCTCTACAGACCATGTAAGTCGAGATCGAGGATCGTTCGTGGAATATCGTCGGTTGCCATTTCAAAGCAAGTGGCTTTTCGTTGGCAATAATGCAAGGATCGAGGTTCGAGGTATTGGCACCTGTAAACTTGTTTTGCATGGTGGAAAGACCTTAATGCTACATGATGTGATTCATTCTCCTAATATCTGACGGAATTTAGTTTCTGTAATTTGCTTATTGAACTTTGGGTTTAATGTAAACTTTCATGGTAAAGTTACAGACATTTATAGCAACTCAACATTTTATGGTTCAGCTTTCCAATTTCAAAAGTTCTTTATTTTGGATCTTGCTGGTGATTTTAATGTTCACGATTACTTTACTATTACTTTGAATAATCCTGATATGAATATCTGGCATGCTAGACTAGGACATATTAATCAAAATAGAATGATTAAACTAGCAAAAGAAGGCTTGTTGTGGATATCTCGGTAAGCAGAACAAGATCCAAGGTACGCCCGAAATCCTTCATGATATAATATTAAAATCTCTCCGCTTCATTCTCTTCTGTTAAGCGAAACACATTCCTATAGAAGTGAAAGTGAAATCAAACATTTCCCTTATTTAGTACAATTGAATCCACTTCCACTTCAAATATTTTGAGCTATTTTAGTTCTATAAAAAAAATTAAAAAATAAAATGGGAGAAATAGAAATAAAATATTTTAGACAATTTTATTCTAAGTTATAAACTTGTTCCTAAGTTATAAAAAAATATTTTAGATTATTTTACCTCAAGTTATAAAAAAGAATATACATTAATTATATACTCATTTTTGACCTATTAAATAAATTTTTAAAATTTATTTTTAATCTAATTCTATTTTTATTTCTATTTATTTTTATTTTCACTTTTATAAAAAATTATTTCATCCTCCAAAAGTACTGGAAGTGAATTCAATTCGGAAAACGCAAGAATATAATGCATTTTATGACTTTGGATACCTAGAAAGGTATTTATAAATCATATGTAAAGTCCTCACATTATTAATAATAAGATTTAAATACATGAAAACAGGTCGGCTCTCACATCTCATGCGTACAGGTCAAAAATCTGGCTAAAACAATCATATGTCTAAAAAAATTTCCCCCCTTTTGGTCTCAGGGTTATTTTATTATTTACAGTGATGTCTATTATTGGAGAATGAGGCCACACTTACATTTTCTTAACAGAAGGAAACTTGATGATTTACATCTACAGGAAGTCAATCGGCATATCTGGTCGTGTCGGCAGAGCTCTGTCTTTCTCTGTTAACTTTCCAGAAAATTGCGGATTTGTAGCACGAGGTCTTCCGATGAGTATGTATGAGTATTTCCGTTTCTTCTCTGTTCTTCACTTGTTTGAGAAGAAACTATTCATTTTGGGGTTTTCGATCTCATTTGGTGCGAAATGCAAAAAAAAAAAAAAAAAAAAAAAAAAAAAAAAAAAAGGAAAAAAAAACAGCTTTTTATCGTTGATTTATACAATTCTTCTTTTTGAGCATCTTTCATCACGGTGGATATGTAATCTGGAGATTAACTACCAAATAAAGATCTTATCTCTTCAAGACCTACATTATTTAAACTGCTATATTATTGTGTACATTCTAGGTAATTAATTTGATCTGAAGCTACCTGCATCTTACTCATTGAAGGAGTTGGCTACTGTATCTTAAGCTGTCGTGTAAGCAATTCTGCGAAAATTTCAAGCTACAATGGATAAAGCAAAGTCAAATGCATTCAAGAGATTCAGAACATTCTTGGTTGTGGGTTTCATTGCTTTCCCCATTTTAGTCATAGTCACTCTGATAAACCAAAACTCAATATCTAATCTCGTTGAGGAATCTTCGGAAACTGATGTGCTGGGTGAAAGAGCCCAGAACTTTTCTTCTAATTTCTCAAAGGAAGCTGAAGATGTTAGTTTTGCTGTAACCCGTCAAGCCTTGGGAGGAAAAGACCAGAATATTACAGGATCACAGGTAGGTAAGGCCATTGTTTGCAATCTGTTTCTATTGTTTATGACATCCTTGTTTCCTTAATCGTATGTCCTTATTCATTTGTTCAAGTTTACTATTTCTAATTCTAATGTACTCTGTCTTCAACTGCTTGGAAGAAAAGGCTTACGATGGTTTACTGGCCCCAGAAGAAAGCATTCCGAAAAAGACAACCTCTGATGCTGGTATGACCATTGTTTATGGCTTAATTTTTCATTTTGTTTCATTCCTAGTCATTATTTTAGTATATAAAATGACAGAAGTAGTTTCAACATTACTATAAGAGGTCTTCTAGTTAATTATTTATGACTTGAATTATAGCAGTTATTCTTGGCTCAATTTGAACTTGAATACTTGAGATGATTTCCTATTATTACGAGGATTCGGTAAATTGCCAACTTACCTTTGGTTTTGGTAAAACAAGCATAAAATATGGCAATATTCATTATGTTTTATTGAGCATGATCTGTAATAATTTTATTGAAACTTCATCGCAATTGAAACTTTTTGTGGAATCACTGTTAGGATTGCTAATTTGCCTAGGCTTTTCTTTATCTTCTTGCAAACATCTGCAACTTGTCTTTTCCCCATATTTGCAGTTCAGAAGAATCAATTGATTGTAAATGCGAGTAACGGTTCATCTCTATCTGACACTGTTACCAATGATAAAGTCCTCAATGAACTTCTAGCTCCCACTTTTGATGAAGGATCATGCCTAAGTAGGTATCAATCTTATTTATATCGCAAGGCATCCCCTCATAAACCCTCACCATATCTGATATTCAAGCTACGTAACTATGAACAGCTTCATAGAAGATGTGGGCCCCTTTCCAAATCCTTTGACAAAGTCATAAAAATGGGCAAAAAACCTAGCAAAAATGCTGCAGCTACAAAGTGCAAATACCTTGTTTGGACGGCTGCCAATGGCTTGGGGAATAGGATGATAACCTTGGCTGCAGCATTTCTTTATGCCATACTCACGGATCGAGTTCTACTTGTTAGATTTGGGTCTGATATGGTTGGGCTCTTTTGTGAGCCATTTCCCAATTCATCGTGGTTATTGCCTCAGAATTTTCCTTATCGCAAGGACCAGAAACATATTGAAACCTATGAAAGCTTACTTAGCAAGGCACACGATTCAAATGTGTTTTTGCCATCATTTCTAGTTCTGAATCTACAACACACCCATGATGGTCATAATAACTTTTTTCATTGTGATCATAGCCAAAGTCTTCTCCAGAAAGTTCCTGTCTTGATTTTGAAGTCAGATCAATATTTTTCCCCTTCTCTTTTCATGATTCCATCTTTTGGACAAGAGCTAAGTAAAATGTTCCCAGAAAAAGACACAGTTTTCCACCATCTGGGACGCTATCTTTTTCACCCATCAAATGAGGTATGGGATGTTATTAGCAGGTTCTATAAATCCCATTTGGCTAAGGAAAATGAGAGGATTGGTCTCCAAGTAAGAATATATAATACTCATCGAGCTCCACATCAAACCATCATCGACGAATTATTAGCTTGTGCCTTCAAGTATAACCTGCTGCCTAAATTGGGCCATCACAAGTCAGTAGTATCTCGGTCGAAGAACAACTCCTCAAAAGTCGTTCTAGTTGCATCTTTGTACTCAGAATACGGCGAAAAGCTAAGGGCTATGTATTTGAGCAACACAACTGTGACTGGGGAAGTTGTAAGAGTTTATCAGCCAAGCCATGAAGGGCATCAAAATTCGAAAGATAACGCGCATAACATCAAGGCATGGGCTGAAATATATTTGCTGAGCTTGTGTGATGCATTAATCACCAGCCCTAAGTCTACTTTTGGGTATGTTGCTCAAAGTCTTGGGGGTTTGAAGCCATGGATTCTGCAGAGAGCATATGGTAAACAGATCCCTGATCCACCATGTCTACAAGCTGTGTCCTTGGAACCTTGTTTTCATTATCCACCTAAACATGATTGTAAGGCCAATAGAATAGTGAAATTTACTTCCCTTTTTCCACATATTATGAATTGTGAAGATGTAAGTAATGGATTGAAGCTGGTTGATGTTCATCGCTCAGCGGCAAAAAATTTGTGACATGAGCACTGAAATATTTGCCATTACAGTGCCCTCAACGAAAGGAGATATGTCTTGAATAACATTGCCAATTTAGTTTCTTGGCTCTGGAGTTAAAGTTCAAAAGCTAGTAATTTGCCAAAATGTGAAAGAAGGAAGTTCAGTTTCTTCTGAGATGGTGACTCCATGAAGGACGATTTGTTCAGAAAAGGAAAGAGATGTGGTCCCGGCTACTTTTGTTGGGATATACTTGCAAAGCGTTTATCTTTCATATACTCCTATAATTTTAAAAGCAGTTGATGTAAAAAGTTGTGAACTTCACTGCCATCATAATTTTGAAATACTCAGAACATTCTTAGTTTATTCTCTCTGTGTTTCTTTGTTACTCATCGTTAAGCTATCAATTCAAGGGATTTCCAAAATTAATAAGGCTAATAATCCTATTGGATGTTAAATAGAGTCTAAATAGAAGAGATTTTTTTTTTAAATCTACTCGTGGACGGGTGCGTATTGGATTGATATATTTGGTTTAGCTTTAAAAAAACAAAAAAGGAATTTTATGTTTTATGAGATAAAATTCTTCTTATATATTTATCTCGTAGAATGTAAAATCAATTTTTCACTATTAATTTAAATGTATACCTGAATATTTAATGTTGGTCTGATTACAATGTTAAACTTAATTTACTTGTCTCTCTCCTAATTTTTAAAAAAATTGTTTTATTTTATACTATCTCCGGTCCTTAATATAAGATCTACTTAATTAATTTGAGTAGATTATAGAAGTTAGTTGTTTGTAACGGTTGTATGTTAATTTTTTTAAAATACTCATTTTAATCATATGCATTTGAACTATCTTTTATTGAAATCCCCTTAATATATGTAATTATTTACGAATACTTTTGAGAGAAAATTATAATTTTGAGAGACAAAATAGATAAGGGTCTTATATTAGGAATAAAATAGACTTTTCATATAGTTTTTGTATTTAGAACTGGAAAGCATTTAATGATTTTTTTTATATTATACCCTCATATATATAGATATGAACAATGTGAAAATGTTTCATCGCATTAATTAAAATCAACTTAGATAATATAATTAATATTTTAATAAATTAATAGTATTTCTTAATTTGTGCGCTAAAATTTTAAAAAATGGAGGGAATATTTGTCTTTTTGTTAGATCAATAGGAGTATTAATTGTTTAGGATACTCCTCATTAAGTACTAGTGTTAAAAATATATAATTTTTTTTCCAGAAAATCAGATTGAAAATGAATAATAGCTCCAAAAGACTTAAATGAAAAGATTAGGATCAATTATATTGGGAGACAGATTTGTGCTCGCTGGCTTATATGCCATAAACAGGTCTCAGAAATGTAATAATTACATTAAAACATCATATATTAAAGGTTCATTCATCATTCTTATAGAAACTTAAATATAAATGGAATAGGCTCTTCACATGAGAATGTTCCAAGATATGTCACTCATTTGCAAAAGCAGGTCTCTTCTTCTTCTTCTTCTCCTCCTCAAGTATGCTTTGATTTCTGGCTTTTTGTTTGTTCTCTGTACTTTTCAAGCTCTTCTATTGCTTTTACTTCAATTACTGATTCATATTTATATTGTTTAGTGATTAGAATGAGTAATCAATTACATTCATTTGAATCCAACTCATATTGACAATAATACCCTCTCTTGTCCTTTTGGCATTACTTGTTGGCTTATACATGCATGAGCTGTAGTCTTTCAGTTTTATGATAACGTTTCTGTGGTTAAAAAAGTCAATCACCTTTTTCAAGGTTCTATCAATGTAACGCACTAAATGAAATTATTACTAATATTCCTTATTTGTATTTCCATGCATCTTTAATGTAAATAAAGGGTCTAATTACTGCAATTAAAAGGAGAGCCATCTCAGAAGATGAATTCACTTCAGGCCACAGTGGAGAGGATGGGACTGAGTTCTGATAGATACAGAACATCTTTGGTTGTTCTCTGCACAATTTTGCTTATACTGTGTGGAGTTAGTTATAGGTACTCAATTTTTGATCATTTTGGGAGCTTTTCTAATTACAAGGCATTTCAAGTGGGAGGCCAAAACTTGACACATAAGAACTTGAGATCAGTAGTTCAGGCTATTCCAGATTCAGAAGCAGGTAATTTTGCATATTTTCTCGACTTTCATGTATTTTCTCGACTTTTGATCATTTTGAGAGTTTTTCTAAAGATGAGGAATTTGAAGGGAGAGGCCAAAACTTGACACATGAGAACTTGGGACCAACAATTCAGCCTATTGCAGATTCAGAAGCAGGTAATTTCGCATATTTTTTTAATATTATGTTTGTTTTACCAATTCATACTCCTCTAGTCCTAAATATTAAATATATTTAACTAATTTAATTAGTTTAAAGAAATTAGTTATTATAGTATATTTTTCTTAAAATATTATAATAATTTTTCTTAACTCCCTCACTTATCTTATTTAATTATTGTTGAAAGAGTATCAATAGGCGTAATTTGAAAAATATGTATTATATTTAGGATCAAGATCAACTCACTAATTATGTCATATATTTATTATTGGAGTAGTACTTTAATTCTCTTGGTTTTATATATTTGTTTAGTTGCTTTCTCCTTTTGTTCAGCAAATCTGATTTTTACCCTTTCTTTCTGCCAACTATATTCATTTCTGAAAAATAAATCGAAAAAAAAATATCATTAGCAACTAAATTCACAACTATGTCTTTTAAAATATAAAGAAAAGAGAAAGAACGTGGGGTTAGTTCCCTCTTTGTGGGATCCATCTCTCTCTCTCTTTACTGTAGAAATATCCTAAGATACAGTTTTTGGAATCGCCCGATCTATCTCTCTCTTTTTACCAATTTCTTTTCCATTCCACCCCCCCCCCCCACTATTAATTACTTGTTATATTCCTTCAGGGTCTTATAATGAATAACCAACAAATTGGTTTTCATGGTAAGCCCATGAAGGTTTAATTTGGAGGCCCCAAGTTCAAATACCAACCAAAAAGAATATACTGAATTAAGCTATTTTGAGTAAGGAAGGTTCAATATTTTCATCAGTTTCAATCACATTCTAAATTCAACTAGAGACATTCTGGTGCATCATCACAAGGTCTTAGCATGATAGAGTATTTTTGTTCTGTAAATACAGTATCCAAGAATTTTACCTCAACTTGCTGTAAGATGTACTTTTTCCACATAACTTATCAATTATCTTCTCTTACAAATTTGTAGTTTCAAAAAATCATTCATTCACGAACCCAACAAAGAATTCATCATCCCCACTTACCAGAAAGCCTACTGCTGACAAACGGCTTGATGGACTTCTAGCTTCTGGGTTTGATAAAACGTCATGCTTAAGTAGATTTAAGTCCTATTTATACCGTAAAGCTTCGCCTCACAAACCGTCTCCTTATCTGATAACAAAACTTCGCGAATACGAAGATCTTCATAAAAGGTGTGGACCTCATACAAGACTCTACAACAAAACCATGAAAGAGCTGATAAGGCCTAGGAACAAGGGACATTATTCTGCAGCATGTAACTACCTTTTGTGGACTTCTGTTAATGGTTTGGGGAACAGAATGGTGAGCATGGCTTCTGCTTTCCTATACGCTCTTCTCACCGATCGAGTTTTAATGATGGATTTCGAGGATGAAATGACCGGCCTATTTTGTGAACCATTTCCTAATTCATCATGGATTTTGCCAAATGATTTTCCCTTCAGACACAGGCCTAGACATATAATTGAATCATATCAGAACATGATAAAGAAGGACAGAGAAAACAACAGTTCAAGGCTGATTTCTTCTCCATTGGTTCTACATCTAAATCTACAGCATACCAGTGATGATCATGAGAAGTTCTTTCACTGTGATCACAGTCAACATCTTCTCAGGAAAGTTCCCTTGTTGATATTAAGATCAGATCAATATTTCATACCTTCTCTATTCATGGTTCCATCTCTCAGTCAAGAATTAAGCAAAATGTTCCCAGAAAAAGACACTGCTTTTCACCACTTGGGAAGATACTTATTTCTACCTTCAAATCAAGTATGGGGAATAATTAGCAGATTCTATCAAGCATACATGGCCAGGGCAGATGAGAGAATTGGTCTTCAAATTAGAGTATATCCTGATCTCTCTACAAATCAAGCAAAAATGGATCAAATATTAAGATGCACTTTAAGAAATAAGGTATTGCCGGAACTAGACCTGAGAGATTCGGTAACTTCTTCTCCAAGGAAAAACCAGACAAAATCTGTTTTGGTGACATCGTTGTATTCGTATTTCAGCGAGCACTTAAGGACTATGTATTTGAGAAAACCAACTGTAACTGGGGACATAATAGGGGTTTATCAGCCAAGTCATGAAGAGGAACAGAAGTTTAATGACAACATGCACAATGTAAAGGCTTTGACTGAAATATATCTGCTTAGTATGTGTGATGTATTGGTGACTAGTTCTATATCTTCTTTTGGGTATGTAGCTCAAGGTTTGGGAGGTTTGAAGCCATGGATTCTTCATAAGTTACTAGACACTAACATCCCAGATCCTCCTTGCGTACCAGACTTCTCGATGGAGCCGTGTTTTCATTATCCACCTAAGCATGATTGCATGGCAAAGCCTATGGATGAAAATGGTAAAGCTTTTCCTTATGCAAGACCATGTTTGGATCAAGGAATTGGAATGAAGCTGATTAACGATCATGAGTAGTTATTACTTGTTATTTATATCATAATTTGTTTGATATTATATGTTGACAAGCTCCAGCAAACATTTTGTTGCTCAATAATGCACTTAGCCATCATGAAAGGTGATTTCACATTTTGGAATCTTTAGCATATTTGTTCATACTATAATGGTGTTTTTTTATTCATCTACTTGAAAGATGCTTCACTTACAACCTTCGCAAATATTTCACTGACAAGTTTGATAAGAAATTCCTGACAAACTATTTGATTGTCTTCTGGCTTGGTTAAAAATCATACACATAACGTACAAACCTTGACCTTTGAAAAATAAATCATAGAAGTTACATTGTAAACATTGTGCTAGACTTACAACAAAACCATGAAAAACTTAAAAATCTAGGATCCAAGGTCCTGCTACAATGTAAGTAGGCTACCATGTAGAATTTAGTGCCTTATGCCAGAGTTAAATCCCAATTTGAATAGTACAGCAACATATTATATATATGTTTTAACAACTTGCGATACAATAAAGTATATAAGACATCACATGCACTTATAATGCAACAACATAGGTTTACAATGAGATGAAGTGACATAAATGTTCAATTACAGTACAAGTCAACAAGTCTAAAGTTGTTGTCCAATTTATTCAAACTCCTGTGAATTCTAACAGAATGCATATTTAAGATATGGATACAAACATCTATAGAGACATGTTTCAATATAATAAAACTACAGTCTTCGCCAGTATGGGTTGATCCAACGAACAGTTGCCATAACAACCAACGCAGAAACATAGCATGCAGAAAAACTCCAAATAAAGGAAGTGGAATCTATGACAGATTCATCTTCCTCTGTGTCATTGTAGAGAGGAGATGGTGGTGGTGGTACAAGTGTAGAGTTACATTTTTTGTTATTGTTCCGAATGAGATATTGGTGTCCTTTAAAGCTGCTGTCATCAAAAGTTAAAAATTGTCCACCATTAGGCACTGTACCTGACAAATTGTTGTAGGACACATTGAATACAACTAGAAAGTTCAAGTCCTGCAACTGAATAGGGATTTCTCCACCCAAGTTGTTGTTTGAAAGGTCTATGTTCTCTATGGCAGAAAGTTGATGGAAACTTTTTGGAATGGATCCTTTCAAATGATTGTGAGATAAGTTCACTGCATGAAGGGATTTCAGATATCCCGTCTTCAGGGGGATTTTTCCAGTTAACCGGTTGCTTGACAAATCTATTCCAGACATAAACCTCAAAATGTCACCTATGTATGGAAGCAGCAAGTTTTTGGTTGTAAAATCCACGTCGAGTACTTCTGTCATATAGTATGTATTTTGTTCAAAAAATGGTTGCAAACGAAGAGGATTATAGTCATAAAAGAAATCTAGATAACTTAATAATAGATTATACTCGTTCCATTCTCCAAATGAGAAACAGTTGAAACAAGCAGGAACATTTCCTGTGAAGTTATTATGTGACAAGTCCAAAAAGCTCATTCTCTTTAGCTGGCACAACTGGTTAGGAAGTTGTCCATGTAGCTGATTACCACCCAATAGAAGAGCTCTTAATGACTTCACCTTCAGAATCCAATCTGGAATAACTCCATATAACTTGTTATCCCTCAAACAAGTATCGATAGATAGTGGCCATATCTCATTCATATAGGAATGGAACCTGCAAGAAGATTGCCTTGGAGCTGTAGAGATGACAGCCCTACCATATTCAAATAGCAAGCTGGTATGAACCTGTGAGTTTATTATGAGAGAGTTGCAAATTCCAAAGATCAAGTTTGCAGAACCCTCTGGGTAGTATACCAGTAAAATTATTTCTTGAAATTTTATCATTAGTAATAATGAAGAGTTGGTGATGAAAGTAGGAACCATACCCCAGAAACTGTTGTTAGAGATATCTAACGTGTCAAGACTTGGGAGTTGCCATATTTCATGTTCCAGGGTCCCACTAAAGTAGTTGCTGTCCAATAACAACCATTGCAGAGAGGATAAGTTCAAGTGAGAAGGGAATAATTTTCCCTCTAAGTTATTATGTGATAAAATCAAGTATGTTAATGAAGAACAGCTTGCCCACAAAGAGTCAGGAACTTCACCAGAAAATTTGTTTCTGCTTAAGTCTAAAGCAATCAACTTGGACATGTTTCCTATTGATGGGGGAATAGCGCCATTAAGTCCATTTCCTGACACATTGAAAATTTTCAAATTTGGGAACAACAGACCAATATTTGTGGGGAGTTTCCACTTGGTGCGTTTACTTCACAATTTCCCAGGTCCAGAACTTCCAATTGAAATAATGGGACCCAAGGAAGAGCTTGACTTTCAGTATCCACTTGAAACTCATTTGTATACATTTGAAGTGAAAGCACCTTAAGGCGTGAATTATTGGAGAAGGAACTGAAAGGGAATAAGCCTGTAAAATAGTTATTCATAGCAGAAAAGTACTCAAGAGATGTGAGGCTGGCTATGGCAGACGCTGGTATTTCCCCTGATAGGATATTACTTGAGAGATCAAGAGCTTGAAGAGATGTCAAGTTAGCCAAGCACTTGTGCAAGGAACCATTGAATTCATTGATACTAAAGTCCAGCACCCGTATCTTCTTCAATTTGCATATTTCTATGGCCAAAAGTCTCAAAAGTGTTGTTAATATATATAAATGAATGAGAAGCTAAAATAATTCTGTTCCAGGATATCAATCTGATGAGACTTGAAGTACCTTTAAATGGTAGAGATCCTGCTAGGTTATTTCTCTTCAATATAAGGACTTCCAAGTTGCTTATATTACCCAAAACTGCATAGCGATGAAGTGAATTAATGCAAATTTTATAACCAAACACCTTGAAGTATGAAGGGAAGTTCAAAAGGTGTTTTTTCCCCTTTTGGCCCAGTGAGAATTGTTTCACTTGCTGCAATTTCTGAACATCTTTGAAACCCAGTTGAAGTTGAACTGACTCGTGACATGTTAAAATTAATTCAAAACTATTATTTCTTCTGTCTTTAATATAGGTTTTAATTAGGGAGTTGATATTTATATTAAATATAAAACTTAGTTCCTATATTTATTCATTTTTTCTAAATTATCTCTATTGATACTCCTTTAACAAGAATCAAGTAAGAGAGGGGTAGAAAGAATTAAGGAAGATAATTAGGATATTTTATAAAAATATGTTATACTAACTAACTTTCTTAATATAATCAAATTAGTTAAAGAGATAGGATTAGAGGAGTACTTGATTAAAAGTTAACAACTTCGCTCTACCGAAAGAATCAAAAAAAGAAGAAGAAGAATAAGATCATGTTGAGATTGTACCTGCAATGTTTTCTAAACTTTGAAATTGGCCTTTGGCGAAGTCGAGGCTTGTGAGCTCCTTGAAGTTTTGGAACATGGAGAAATCTATGGAAACATTAGAGTGGCCAACTGCAGCATAAGACGTGTAATTAAGAGCTTGGAGTGAAAGCTCCGAAACACGACCAGAAGAAACATGGCACGGGACCCTATCCCAGGTACAGCAATCACTATGTTTATAAGTAACCCAGGACGATAAACACTGCTCCACAAGAGGGTCATTATGGTAACCATCAAGAAGATAAGCCTTAATATTCAGCGACGCTTCTCTCTCTTCTCTCACGCAACACATGATTCCCGGTGCTTGAGCCAAAACCAGAAAACTCACCAACAATATCCATTTGAGCTTCACATATGAAATGCATGGCCTTTCTCTCTTTGTATCTGCTTAATTATTCTTTACTTACAAGTTAGTTACTTTGCTTTTTTGTTCCCCGCAAGTTGGATGCTACTGATGTATGCATGAGTCAACGGCCCACTAATAACCTAGTGGTACTTCATAAATGCGTTGTATGGTGAACCACGAACATGAGCCAGCTTCCTTCACTACCTTCGATTATATGACACTCCCCTCCATTTTAACACATCTTCCTTCTTTCGCAACCTTATTATCTCCTCTCTTTTCTCATAAGAATATTAATTATTTTCTGAGTCTTATTTACAAGTCAAACTTCTGTAGTTATAAACTCACCAGAAGGAACCGAAGCTCCATGTCCAAGATCATCACAATTAATGATAGTCCATCATCGCTCTGTCTCGTTTGGGCTTAGGCCTAATTTACAAAGAGCCACACATTTTTAATTTTGTTCATGCCTTTATCATCTACATAATTGTTTTATAGTCTAGACTCTTGTTTTTTCTTAATTAAAGGGACAATGCCTTGAGGTTACAAGTAGCATTGGACAATGTTAGGCTAATGATGTTGTGCCGCTAAGCTACAACATCATTAGCCTAAATTCTTTGCTTTTGAATTTTCAACTTTAGCTCCTTTTTCTTTCTATACATTTTATATGAAAAGGACCACAAAATCCCTGCTCCAAGTGTCTTATTTGACAAAAGCTAAGGCGCGCACACGGATTTACGTACATACGTACACACTTACGTACGTACGTACGTACATACATATATATATGTGTGTGTGTGTGAATGTAGGCATGAGAATTAAATTTCAATTAAATACTACCTCCAGTTCTTAATATAAGAGTTAGATAACTAATTTACGAATATAAAAGAAATTAATTAAATTAGTTATTTGTAATAAATTTGTCTTGATTTTTTAAAACTATCTTAAATTATGTATATAACCACTTCTTAATTGGAAATCATCTTAATATGTGCAAAAAATCAATAGGTTTACTTTGAAACAAAAATTATACAAAATAAATTGGAGCCTTATATTTATAAGATCAAATTAAATATCTTATCTAGCTTTTATATTTAGAACCGAAGGGAGTATTTTTTTGCTATGGCCTAGGTACCATAATGGCACTAAGTTGCTCCTAAAATCCTTCCTTGGCTGGAAAATCCCAAGTTTCAACCCATGGGAGTTTGTGTGTATTTGGCTTTTATGAAAAAAATTATAAATCCCATGATCCAAGGTTATGCTACAATATTGTACACCTCCTACCATGTAGAATTAATTAGCACCTTCTACTAAAGTAAATAAGAGTTTAAATAGTAATATAGTATATGTTTACAGAACTCAAATTGCAATACAGTAAAGAGAACACATGACACACAATGAAATGAAAGGACATGTTAACTTATAGTAAAAGTGAACAAGTTCATATGCAATTAATTCAGACTCTTGTGAATTCTACCAGAATGCATCTTTAAGATATGGATACAAACATCTATAGAGACATGTTTCAATGTAATAAAACCACAATCTTCGCCAGTATGGGTTGATCCAAAGAACTGTTGCCATAACTACCAACACAGCAACATAGCATGCAGAAAAACTCCAAATAAAAGAAGTGAAATCTATGACAGATTCATCTTCCTCTGTGTCATTGTTGAGAGGAGTTGGTGGTGGTGGTACATGTGTAGAGTTACCTCTATTGCTATTGTTCCAAATGAGATAATGATTTCCTATAAAGCTGCTGTCATCAAAGGTTAAACCACTAGGCACTGTACCTGACAAATTGTTGTAGGACACGTTGAATACACCGAGAAAGTTCAAGTCCTGTAACTGAATAGGGATTTCTCCGCCCAAATTGTTGTTTGAAATGTCTATGCTCTCTATGTCTGAAAGGTTGTGGAAACTTTTGGGAATGGATCCATTCAAATGATTGTGAGATAAGTTCAATGCATGGAGGGAATCCAAATATCCCATCTCCTGAGGGATTTTCCCAGTTAACTGGTTGCTTGACAAATCTATTCCAGACATTAACATTAAACTGTCACCTTTATATGGAAGCAGCAATTTTTTTGTAAAAAAATCTACTTCTAGTCCACCGGCTACTGGCGGATAAAAATACTGATTTTGTTCAAAAAAAAGCTGAAGATGAAATCGAACATACTGATATTGGGAGTCTGGAGAAATTATTACCATACCATACTCAAAAAATCTGTCATCCCATTCTCCAAATGAGACTTTGTCAAAGCAAGTAGGAATATTTCCAGTGAAGTTATTAACGTGACAGATCCAAAAAACTCATTAGCTTGATCTGGCACAACTGGTTAGGAAGTTGGCCTTGCAGCTGATTACCACCCAATAGAAGAGCTCTCAATGAATGCATCCTAGCAATCCAATCTGGAATAACTCCAGATAACTTGTTATCCCTCAAATCAAGTGCCACTAAGTAGCTACCTGTTCTCCTTAATGTAGGACTGGAACCTGCTAGAAGATTGCCTTGCAGCTGAAGAGAGGACAAATCTCCCATATTCAAATAGCATGCTGGTATTGAACCTGAGAGTTTATTGTGAGAAAGGTGCAAATGTAAAAGGTCAAGTTTGCAGAACTTTCGGGGAAGTGTGCCAGTAAAATTATTTCTTGGCAAGTTTATCACCCGTAGAGATGAAGAGTTGGTGAAGAAAGTAGGAATCATACCCGAGAAACTGTTGTTAGAGATATCTAACGCTTCAAGATTTGGGAGGTGCCATCTTTCATGTTCCAGTGTCCCACTGAGGTAATTGCTATCCAAGAACAACCATTCGAGAGATGAAAGTTCAAGTGAGAAGCAAACAATTTTCCCTAGAAGTTATTATACGATAAAATCAAGGATGCTAATGAAGCAAATCCTACCCACAAAGACCTAGGAACTTGTCCAGAAAATTTGTTTCTGCTCAAGTCCAAAGCAATCAACTTGGACATGTTTCCTATTGAAGGAGGAATACCGCCATCAATTCCATTTCCTGACACATTAAAATATTCCAAATTTGGGAACATGAGACCAATATTTGTGGGGAGTTTACCCTCTATCTTGTTGTTGGATAGCTGCAAATTAATCAAGGCTGGTGCAGGAGGTCGATCTACGTCGGTTGGGAACTCAATTGTTCCTATGAACTTGTTACGATGCAATAACAGAGACCTGAGTTTTGTGTTGTTGTGAAGCGACCAATTTGGAAACACTCCCACCAAATCGTTTTTTGAGAGGTCAAGATATTGCAAGTCATGTTGGTTCAAGAAAAAGGAGGGGAAGGTTCCACTTGGTGAGTTCACTTTGCAATTTGGCAAGTGCAGAACTTCCAATTGAAATAACGGGATCCAAGGAAGATCTTCACTTTCAGTATCCACTTGAAACTCATTGGTACGCATTTGAAGAGAAAGTACCTTAAGCCGTGAATTATTGGCGAAGGAACTCAAAGGAAATATGCCTGTGAAATAGTTATTCATAGCAGAAAAGTACTCAAGAGATGTGAGGCTAGTTATGGCAGATGCCGGTATTTCCCCTGATAGGTCATTACCTGAGAGATCAAGGGCTTGAAGAGATGTCAAGTTGGCCAAGCACTTGTGCAACGAATCATTGAAAGCATTGTCACTAAAATCTAGCACACGTATCTTCTTCAGTTTACATATATCTGTGGCAAAAAAATACTCAAAATTGTTGTTAATATATATTAATGAAGTATAAGCTAAAATGATTTTGTTCCAGGATATGAATCTGATGAGACTTGCTTACCTTGAAATGGCAGAGATCCTCTAAGGCTATTGCTCCTCAATATAAGGATTTCCAAGTTGCTTAGATTAGCCAAAGCTGTATAGTAATGAAGTGAAATGCAAATTTTATTGGCTCCCTGTAGATATCATTAACCATGTAATCTGACATGTAAAACAACCTCTACCTTCAACGCATAATGTAGAAATCCCAAATTGGGATATAGCCAAATAATTTTTATAGAAACCAGGGTTAAGAAACTATATATTGCTGAATCGCACTCTTTACTTGATTAAAAATTATTCCTCCGGCTCTAAATATAAGAGCTAGTTCATATTTTTAGAGGAATTAAGGAAGCTAAATAAATTAATTAATAATGATTAAATTCAAGTTATCAAGATGAATACATATTAGATACTAATTAATCTACTCAAATTAGTTTACTAACTCTTATATTAGGTACGATTAACTAATTTATTTAGTTTCTTTAATCTATTAAAAGAAGTCAACTAACTTTTATATTTAGGACTGAAGCAGTGACAACTTAGCTCTATCAAAAGACCAAAACAACAACAACAACAACAAAGCCTTATCCCATTAAATGGAGTCGGCTACATGGATCATACGACGCCATTGTGCTCTATCAAAAACTGAATCCTTGGTTAAGTTATTGACCAGGAGATCCCGCTCAATGACCTCGTTGAGCGTTTTCTTTGGCCTTCCTCTATTCCTTTTAACCGGGCTCCATACGATTTGATCCACCCTCCTCACTTGCGCATCCCTTGGCCTTCTTTGTACGTGTCCAAACCACCTAAGACGGTTCTCTACCATTTTCTCCTCAATAGATGCCACTCCAACTCTTCCCCGAATTTGTTCATTACGAATCTTATCTTTTCTTGTATGTCCACACATCCATCTCAACATCCTCATCTCAGCTACCCCAACTTTATACTCTTGCTGTCCTTTTAAAGCCAACATTCACTTCCATAAAGCATTGCTGGTCTTATAGCAGTGCGATAAAACTTTCCTTTTAATTTATCTGGTACTTTCCGATCACATATAACCCCAGTAGCCTTTCTCCATTTAAACCACCCAGCTTGAATTCTATGATTAACATCCTCCAAAATTTCACCATCCTTCTGTATAATTGATCCCAAATATTTGAACTTATCTATTTGTGAAATAACTTGATCTCCCAATTTGACCTCCAAGTTATTTCTAACTTGCCTCTTATCAAAATTACAATGCATATATTCAGTCTTACTTCTACTCAGACGAAAACCCTTCGACTCTAAAGTACTTCTCCATAACTCAAGTTTAAAATTAATCTCTTCTCTTGACTCTGCCACAAGAACTATATCGTCTGCAAAAAGCATGCACTTAGGGATTTCTTCTTGAATAGGCTTGGTTAGAACATCCACTACTAGATTAAATAAATAAGGACTCAAGGATGATCCCTGATGAAGACCAATCATTATGGGAAAATCCTTTGTTTTGCCCCCATAAGTTCTTATAGTAGTTGTTAC
Source organism: Leucaena leucocephala (assembly GCA_037074615.1). NCBI lineage: Eukaryota > Viridiplantae > Streptophyta > Magnoliopsida > Fabales > Fabaceae > Leucaena > Leucaena leucocephala. The sequence goes on along the minus strand of CM073556.1, from coordinate 20,195,794 downwards.
CCCCTCATACATATCTTTTATTGCCTTGATATATGCCATGCGCACACCTTTCTTTTTCAAAGCTTTCCAAAGCACCTCCCTTGGTACTCGATCATACGCTTTTTCTAAGTCAATGAAGACCATATGCAAGTCTCTTCTTTTGGTCCGGTACCTTTCCATTAACCCCCTTAATAAATAAATCGCCTCTATTGTAGACCTACCCGGCATAAAACCACACTGATTCTCAGAAATATCAGTCTCTAATCTCAACCTGTGTTCAATTACCTTTTCCCACAATTTCATAGTGTGACTCATAAGCTTTATCCCTCTGTAATTTGCACAATTTTGAATATCCCCTTTATTTTTGTAAATAGGAACTAAAGTACTTTTCCTCCAGTCATCAAGCATTTTCTTAGAACTTAAAATCACATTAAATAGTTTAGCAAGCCACACCACCCCCACTTCGCCTAAACACTTCCAAACTTCAATAGGAATACCGTCAGGTCCAACAGCTTTACTATTTTCCATTTTCTTAAGCGCCTCTTTAACCTCGTCAACACGGATCCTACGGTAAAATGCTAAATTTGGTTCAACTTCTCGTGTTAAATCCCCGAGCTCATAACTCGACCCTCCTCCCTCGTCATTAAACAATTTGTAAAAATAGGTCTCCCACCGTTCTTTAATATCACCATCTGTAACTAAAACCTTACACTCTTCATCCTTAATACATCGTACTTGATCCAAATCCCTCGATTTTCTTTCCCTATCTCTTGCAATCTTATAAATCTTTCGTTCTCCCGACTTTGTCCCTAACTCCTTATAAAATTCCTCAAAAGCTTTAAAACGAGCTGCACCCACCGCCTTCTTAGTTTCCTTCTTAGATAAACGATACATTTCCCAATTTTCAGTATTATTACATAAGTGTATAGCTTTGAAACAATCTCTCTTGTTCTTAACTTTCTCTTGTACGTCCTCATTCCACCACCAAGTCTCCTTATCTCGTCGACCAAAACCTTTAGATTCTCCCAAAATTACTTTAACAACCATTTGGACCCTCTCAGCCATTTCCTTCCATATGATATTAGCATTTTCCTGCGCCTCCCAAACCCTTTCATTTAACATAGTTCTTTTAAAAGTTTCCCTCTTTTCCCCCTTTAACTGCCACCACTTGACTCTTGTGTTTAAAACATGTTGGCGTTTTTCCTTCCTACACTTAATATGCACGTTAAGGACCATTAACCTATGCTGGGTTGTCACCCCGTCCCCTGGAATCACTTTACAATTTGTACAAAGTCTTCTGTCATGACTCCTTACCAAAAAGAAATCAATCTGTGACCTGTGGACCCCACTCTTGTATGTGACTAAGTGCTCCTCCCGCTTCTTAAAGCACGTGTTGACAATCTTAAGATTGTAAGCTAAGGAAAACTCAAGAATAGATTGTCCTTCATTATTAATCTCTCCAAAACCAAAACCACCATGAGCCCCTGCATATTGCCCTGCCTCCTTACCAACATGACCATTAAGGTCTCCACCAATAAAAATCTTCTCAGTAAGTGGTATGCTCTGAATCAACCCCTCCAAATCTTCTCAAAACTTTTCCTTAAGGTATGCTTCTGTTCCCACTTGAAGTGCATAAGCACTAATAACGTTGATTGTATCCCTTCCAATAATTATTTTTAAAGATATAATTCTATCATCAATCCTTTTCACATCCACCACATTCGTCTTCCACTCTTTATCCACAATGATACCAACACCATTTCTCGTACCTGTTTTACCTGTGTACCAAAATTTGAACTCATTGATTTCCCGAGATTTTTCTCCAACCCATTTAGTTTTCTGAAGGCACAAGATGTTAATCTTTCGCTTTACCATTTGGCCCACCACCTCCCACGCTTTTCCAGTCATAGTCCCAATATTCCAAGTGCCAAATCTAAACTTTCTCTCCTGAACTAGCTTCTTTAGCCGCCTCCGTCCGTAAGAGAGCGGTAGCCCTTGCTCATTTAACACTACATCCGGGCGACGATGCAGCGGCCCTTGCTCACTTCTCACTATACTCGAGCCATAAAGCGCGTTACTTATGGGCAACGACCTAGTATTAGCGCAATATCTTCGTATATCCATGTTCATAAGATTTGACAAATTTTTACGTTGGCTGTTGGGGCCTAACACAACCCTCCTCCTTTACCCTGGCTTGGGACCGGCTACATGCATAGGTGGAGTTTATCAAAAGACCAAAAGAAAAAGAAAAAAGCTCTGAGATTGTACCTGCAGTGTTTTCCAAACTTTGAAATTGGCCTTTGGAGAAGTTGAGGATTGTCAGCTCCTTGAAGTTTTGGAACATTGAGAAATCTATGGAAACATTAGTATCCCTGTACCAGCAATGAGGACAAGGCCTGTAATTAAGAGCTTGGAGTGAAAGCTCGGAAACACGACCGGAAGAAGGATGGCACTTGACCAGATTCCAGTTACAGCAATCACTGTTTGGATCTGTAACCCAGGACGACAAGTGCTTGTCCACCAGACTGTCGTTATTATAGTTTGTATGAAAATATTTCTTGATATTGAGCAACTCTTCTCTCTCTTCTCTCAAGCAACATTTGAATTCCAGTGTTTGAACCAAAACCAGAAAACTCACCAATGATACTGACAACCTCCTCATTTCCATTTTTATCAAACTCTTGAGCATCACGTATGAAATGCATTGCTTCTTCTTATATACAAGTTACTCCCTCCTGTCCTAATTTACATCCACTTTGTAGTGTAATTTGCACCACAAAATAGATCTTATATTTAGGACTAGAGGTAATATTATATTTTTCTTCCCTGTAATTAAGTTGGATCCAAGGTACAGGAGTCAAGTCTTTAATGCATGAGTTCACCAAATTTCAAACACGCGTTGTTTATATAGAAAAAGTCTCACTCTTGGTAGAAATCGAAGCTCCATATCCAGATTTTTTCTTTGTTACGCTGACAAAGCTCCACATCCCTTGACTTGGTAACTCAAGTTGACAATGATATACCCTTATAAGTTTTTAACACGTGTAATATAACCCCTTGTGTACGTTATCACTTGTTAGAGGCAGCACCAACATCGATCTTTGAAGTTTGTACTATAGATCAGAATGTTATAACTGATTCAGATTTTAAGGTTCTACAAGAGGCCCTCGAACATATATTATGTCTCTTTCTGCTAAAACCATGGCAGTTAAACATGTAAGCTAAGAACATGCGTTGATGGATAACTCTTAGGTGGCCGGAAAACATAAACAAAAAAAGGGGTCCGAATCCTCTCAGAAATGCCTCCCTCAGGGTCCCAAATGCTGGCCATCCAGATTAATCCATAAGCTCACAGTGTGCCACCTCATCAGGCTATTAAAAACTAAAAATAAATCTGAGCTAGACAGGATTTTCTAAGATTTTTTATCCAGAGCAGAGTACCCAGTTAGGATTTATTAGGATTTAGACTGATATGGATCAAGCCAGATAGGACCACAACAACCTCACTCCCATTTTTCTCAAACTCTTGAGCTTCACATATGAAATGCATGCATGGCTTCCCCTTATATACTCCCTCTACTCCTTATTACAAAGCACCAAGAAGAGTGTGTTTTTAGTTTTTATTATACCACTCTGGTCCTATTTTAATAAATTCTCACGTACCAAAAAATGATAATTAAGTCATTAAATATACCTTAAGTTGATAAAATTTTCTAAGTTTAACATTATCCTTTCTCTACATTTACATATTATTCTCATCTCTCTCCCCCTTTTCTCTCTTTCCAATAAAAATTAAATAAAAAAAATTAGAAAATAGTCATTAATAACTTTTAAGTGAACTTATATTTAGGTCCAACAATTTCTTCTTCAAGTAGACTTTTAATAATAAGGACTATAGTTGTAAACACCAACAACCTCATTAATTAGTCTTGTCATTAATTGATGTTTAATATTTTTTGAATAAGAATTTTCAAACTCGGTGTTTACGAAGTCTCTTTATGTCTCTATTTCTTTACTTAAAGTTATTACGTTTTCCTTCCCAGCAAGTTCGATGGTGCTCTGGAGTCAAGCCAATTAATAATAATATAATGATTTGAGTTCACGAAATTCGGTTCACCAAATTCAGAAACGCCTTATTTACGTGGAAAAAGGCTCACTGATAGTAGAAATTGAAGCTCCATGTCCAGATTCTTTGTCTCATTGATAAAGGCAAGGAGTTTGATCAATCAAATTGAAAAGCTTGTCCCACAATTAAGTCCATATCTTTTGACATTTTATGTTGAGTTCTGAATCATCCTATTAAGATTAATTTAATGACAATTAAATACTAAACAAATTGTAGGATCCAAGGTTCTGCTTTTCTTTTTTAATGCCACTGCCACCCAAGGTTATGCTACGTTAATATTCTACACCAGCTATCATATATAATTAATTTAAGATTTAAGATTTAGAGTTTATGCTAGATTAATATTGTACACCAGCTATCATATACAATTAATTAGCACCTTCTACCAAGTAAATGAGAGTTTAAATAGTTCAACAATATATGTTTAAAGAACATAAATTGCAAAACAGTAAAGTGACATAAATGTGACTTACAGTACAAGAAGACAAGTCTGAACCTCATGTGCAATTTATTTAAATTCTTGTGAATTCTACCAAAATGCATCTTTAAGATAAGGATACAAATATCTATAGAGACATGCATCAATATAATAAAATCATAATCTTTATCACTATGGGTTGATCCAAAGAACTGTAGCCATAACAACCAACAACACTGCAACATAACATGCAGAAAAACTCCAAATAAAGGAAGTGAAATCTATCACAGATTCATCTTCCTTTGTGTCCTTGTTGAGAGTAGTTGGTGGTGGTTCATTTAAACTAGTACCTCCATTGCTATTGTGCTGAATGAGATATCGGTTTCCTTTAAAGCTACTATCGTCAAAAGTTGAAAATTGTCCACCATTAGGCACTCTACCTGACAAATTGTTGTAGGACACATTGAATACAACTAAAAAGTTCAAGTCCTGTAACTGAATAGGGATTTCTCCACTCCAGTTGTTGTATGAAAGATCTAAGCTTTCTATGTCTTCAAGGTTGTGGAAACTTTTCGGAATTGATCCATTCAGATGATTGCGAGATAAGTTCAATGCACGAAGCAATTTCACATGTCCAATCTCTTGAGGGATGTTTCCAGTTAACTAATTGCTTGACAAATCTATTCCTGACATAAGACTCAAAACCCCACCCTTGTATGCTTGCAGCAAATCCTTGGTCATAAATTCTACTTCTAGTCCGCTGGCTACTGCTGTCACAAAATACTGATTTTGTTCAAAAACTAGCTCAAGTTGAAGTAGAGCGTACTGATAATGGGAATCTGAAGGAATTATTGTCATATCATACTCAGTAAATCTGAGATCCCCTACTCAAAATGAGACTTTATCAAAGCAAGTTAGAATATTCCCAGTTAAATTATTACGTGATAGGTCCAAAAAGCTTATTTTCTTGAGCTGGCACAACTGGTTAGGAAGTTCCCCATATAGCTGATTACCACCCAATAGAAGAGCGCTCAGTGATTTCATCTTAACAATCCAATCTGGAATAACTACAGATAACTTACCCTCAAATCAAGTGCCACTGAGTAGCTACCTGTTCTCATTAATTTAGGAATGAAACCTGCTAGAAGATTGCCTTGCAGCTGAAGAGAGGACAAATCTCCCATATTAAAATAGCATGCTGGTATTGAACCTGAGAGTTTATAATGAGAAAGGTGCAAATGCCAAAGGTCAAGCTTGCAGAACTCTCTGGGAAGTGTACCAGTAAAATTATTTCTTGACAAGTTTATCACTCGTAAAGATGAAGAGCTGGTGATGAAAGTAGGAACCGTACCCCAGAAACTGTTGTTAGAGATATCTAACACTTTAAGACGTGGGAGCTGCCATATTTCATGTTCCAGTGTCCCACTGAAGTAGTTGCTGTCCAAGAACAACCATCGCAGAGAAGAAGAGTTCAAGTGAGAAGCAAATAATTTTTCGTCTAAGTTATCATGCGTTAAAATCAAGTATCTTAGTGAAGCACAACCTGCCCAAAAAGTCTCGGGAACTTGACCAGAAAATTGTTTCTGCTCAGGCCCAAAGCAATCAACTTGGCATGTTTCCTATTGATGGAGGAATACCGCCATTAAGTCCATTTCCTTACTCATTTAAATATTCCAAATTTGGAAACATGAGACCAATGTTTCTGGGGAGTTTACCCTTCATCTTATAGTCAGATAGCTCAAATTAATCAAGGGATGTGAAGGATGTTGATGTATGTAGGTTGGAAGCTCAAAAGATCCTTTGAACTTGTTGTGATGTAAAATCAAAGACTTGAGTTTTGTGTTGTTGGGAATCAACCAGTTTGCGAAAACTCCAACCAAATCATTGTTTGATAGATCAAGATATTGCAATTGGAAGGTTCCACTTGGTGAGTTCACTTTGCAATTTGCCAAGTGAAAAACTTGCAATTGAAATAAAGGAGCAACTTCATTTTCAGTGTTTACTTGAAACTCACTGTTCCACAGTTGAAGTGAAAGTACGTTAAGCGTGAATTATTGGTGAAGGAACTCAAAGGGAATATGCCTTCGAAATATAGTTATTCATAGCAGAGAAGTACTCAAGAGATGTGAGGCAGGCTTTGGCAGATGCTGGTATTTGCCCAGTTAGATAATTTCTTGAGAGATCCAGGGCTTGAAGAGATGTCAAGTTGGCCAAGCACTTGTGCAACGAACCAATGAATGCATTGTAACTAAAATCCAGCACACGTATCTCCTTCAGTTTACATATACCTGTGGAAAGAAATACTCAAAAGTGTTGTTAATGTAATCAATAAATGAAGCAGAAGCTAAATTAAGTCTATGGGATGATGAATCTGTTGTGATCGACTTGCGTGCCTTGAAATGGCAGAGATCCTCTAAGGTTATTGCTCTTCAAAATAAGGACTTCCAAGTTTCTTAGATTAGCCAAAACTATATAGAAAAACAGTGAAATGCAAATTTTATTATCAGCTTGTTGTAAATATTAATTATTTAGTTAAATAAACTTTACAACATAAATAGTTTATCTTTTTCATGAATCATGATTTCAGAATGGATCATAATAATATAGATGGCGAAATGAAGCTATGCTCTTTATCTATATGCAAAAGCCGAAGGTAGGTGTATAAATTGGCAGAAATTTTTTTCATAATCTTTTATAGTAGATGCCTTAGGTGTATTAGGTGCTATGAGATAATTAGAAGTTTCTACCTGGTTTTATATTTTTAGGCATTTCAGAAATTCTAGTGTGGTAAGTGCTAACGGTGGTTTAACAAGACCTTTGAGTTTAAATACGAATGTGTAAAAATAATTCCGATATATCTTATTGGCTAACTGGACCTAATAGATATAAAGTGCTTGAACTGAGTTTTGTTCATATTTTTAAAATAAATTTTTTTAGGAACAAAATGAAAATATCGTCAAAGAAGTCTAAACATCATTGAAATTCTACTGATCCGTTAATTTGGTTTATGACATGGTATTTTCAAAACCTCCGTAATTAACATTCAAATCCAATAAAATGACATGAACATGTAAGAAGTTCATTTGACAATATAATACTGATGGGTTGATTTAAAAAAAACAGAGAGATTGTAATCTACCCAAAAAAACAATAAAAAATAAAAGATGATTTTTTTTTTATAAAATGGGGTTAAAAATATTATATAAAAAAGGGTATTCCATATATCACACTCACATGACTCTATAATCACCACTTACAGACACAAAAGCAAGCCAACGTAACGGAACAAGAACACATCAACTTCAGGACAACTGTGAAGGACAAACTAGAACCTGGGATTGAAAACAAAGATGAGACAACAATGGATGTAAGGAACAAAAGTACTGGGAGAACTATACACTTAGGAAACTCAATGCCTTATAAGGCCCTTTTTTAAAGACCCACCCAATGTGGAACTGAAGGCATGGGCTTCTAGTTGCTCCTTCTATTTCTTTTTTATAAAAAAATAATTAATTAATCACGTTATTTAAGAATTTAGTTAAAATTAGTTTGAGATAATAAAAATGTAAAAGATGTAACGTTTCTTTTGCCAACAATTCTCTCATTTATGCACAAGAGAGAATGTATGAGAATTAAATATAATAACATAAGTAATATGAGTAATTAAATAAGGATAAATTAAAAAATTAACAAAAAATTTGAGCATCTAAATATCTCTTATAAAATGAAATATGTCATACATAAAATTGTCTCTTACAAAAAAGGAAGAGAGGGAGAGAGAGGGAATACATGAGAAAATCCTGAAAAAAAATCAATGAGTGTTTATCAATCTTGAAAATTGACCATGGGAGAAGTTGAGGCTTGTCACCTCCTTGAAGCTTAGGAACAAAGAGAAATCTATGGAAGCCAATATAGGTTCAGGGAGGCCAGATAAAGCAATAGGCTTGTCACTAAGAGAAGCCATAGAGAGAGGCCAAATTCACCAGAAGTCCTGTAATTAAGAGCTTGCAGAGAAATCTCAGAAAAACGACCAGAAGAAACATGGCACGTAACCCTATCCCAGGTACAGCAATCACTATTTGTATCATTGACCCAGGACGATAAACGCTTCTGCATAAGAGGGTCATTATCGTAGTGATCAAGAAGATAAGCCTTAATATTCAGCAACGTTTCTCTCTCTTGTCTCACGCAACATTTGATTCCATGTGTTTGAACCAAAACCAGAAAACTCACCAATAATACTGATGACAACCTCAGTTCCATTTTTATGAGGAGGTTCAGATATGAAATGCATGGCTTCTTCTTGTATACAAGTTCGTTATTATGCTTTTCTTCCCTGTGATTAAGTTGGATCCATGGAACAGGAGTCATCAGTCAAGCCATTAATGCATGAGTTCATCACGAAATGTCAGAAACGCGTTCTTTACGTGGAAATTATTGAAGCTCCATGTCCAGATTTTTCGTTGTTACATTGACAAAAGCTAAAGAGTTTGGTTCAATAAAATTGAAAAACTTGTGCTTATATATAACTCGATAATCGATATACACTTTTCAAATTTTTAACGCTTGAATAATATATATATATATATATATGTACGCTACAATCTATGTACTTTATGGAGTGTGCGTCTCGTTTGGGCTTTGAATTTTTTAGAATGTTTCTTTTAAGAGCACATACTTCACAAATATTTATTGTCTATAAATTCAATTAATAAAAAAAAATATATAATTATTTAGAGTGTAGTTGATCTCTAAAAAATATTATTTTATTATAATTTCAGTTATGACATTTAAAAAAATATCATAACTTTTAAATTCTTAGGTTGACGTTTGAGGGTAAATGATGACTCGCCCTACTTAATATTATTATTACCTAAAAAGAATAAAAATTTTATTCTATCTTTAGATCATGAGTGAGATTAATTTTTTTTTTAAAATGTTTATAAAAATATATATATACACACTTCACAGAGGTATACGTAGGAACGAGGACTTGAAGATGAGTAATCAGAACATAGATGTGTGAGGCAGCCTCAAATATTGATTAGATCTTTTGTTGATTTGACATTGTTCTATTTATGAGTCTCTCTGCAAAGAAATTTGATCACTGAAGTTTGTACTTCATCAGAATGTTATCACTGTTCATCAAATTTTGTAGGGAACTTTCACTCCATCCCCACTCCACTATAGCAAATTAAGGGCATATTTGGATAGGACTTAAAAAAAAAACTTATAAAAAAAAGGTTTATGGACAGCTTATGAAAAAAAAATTTTAGAGAAGGGTTTATAAAAAAAAAGTAGTTTTGAATAAATAAGTGTTTGGATAGTTATTTTTAGAATGACTTTTTATATTAGTAAATTACTAAAAATGGTATAATTTGATTTAAAGTAAGAGAGAGGAGAGAATTAGAGAAAAGAGAAAAGAGAGGAGAGAGGATGTAAAAAAAAGTATGAGAGAGGAGAGAGGGTGTAAGAAAAAGTAGGGGTAAGATAGTAATTGGATAGTCCATAAGCTCTTTTACTGTTGAAAAAGTTAGTTTTAATAGTTTATTCAAAACCATGGTTTTAAACCATAGTTTTACCCAAACGCACTTATGGACAAATATGGCTATTTGTTTTAAAATTTTCCCAAACTAATATTTTGCCCAAAAAAACTTCTAAAACTATAATTTTGAGTGTATCCAAACACACCCTAACTTCTATTTGTCCTCAAAATATTCTGAAATTTCGCTACACCCCCCTTGGACCAAAATGAAATTAAATTTTGTGAGTAAAAAGACATTGATGCCCTTATACGAATTTACAACAACAGGTGTGATTTACAACAAGTATAAACAAATTTACAGTAAAAGAAATTAACAAGTCTCATTTCTCATATTTCCACCAACTTAATTTACAACTACAATTAGTAAATTTACAACAATACGTGAAAAAAAGTTTAACAGAAATTTTTGTCAAGAAAAAAGGCATGGTACCATTTTTAAAACTATACACGTTTTTGTCTCTTTATGCTAGAACCACAACACTAGTAAACGTATAAGCTAAGTCCATGCTTTGATGTTTACTTCATTAAACAAGTTATGATAAACTATTTATGAAATTGTATAGGTGACACGTTGTCAAATAATTGCCACTTTATTTGGGGCATAGCTATCATCAATTTCCTTTTTTTAAAAGAATCACATGCATGCTTATAATAAAAGTGACCCGTAAAGTTCCTCCCAATTACTTTTTTCAAAGCTCCCTCCAATTAGACTTGCCTCCCTTTTTTATTTATTTCTCCTTTTTTAATTATTTAGAAACAGATTTAATCTAGTGATAAATATTCTCATATTTCAAATTTCTGCTTAGATTTGACGTCTCACCAGTAACGAGGCTCTTCCCATGAAATAATATTATATTATAAAAAAATTTTATATAAAAAAATTTAAACAGATTAAACAATGACCACTCATCAAAACTAAAATATAGCTCTAAAACTCAGACGATACTTATAAAAAAATTAGGAGATCGTCTAATAAAAGAGTTCCCATAATAGTAGTAGAAATTAAACTTATTTTTTTATAAGATAAGAATCGATTCTTTATTATATGTGTCTATATATTAAGAATTAAATATAAATATATTCTCCCGTCAACTCACTATTAATTTTTTAAATATTTTATTTGTAATGGCCTCTTAACTACTCAATTTTATTTATTTATTTATTTATTTATTTATTTTGATGAATAACTTGCTTTAATTATTCCACGTGAAATGAAAATCAATAATCATGTTGCATCAACACCGTACATCATAATAGAAAAGGCAATCCGGTATCATTTTGTGCCAATTAAAAGAATCCTTTTCTTATTCTTTTGGTATCTGTTTTGCCCTAAATTGGAAGTCAAACTTTTTAAAAAAAAATTGATACTCAAATTTTTGAACGAATTGAATAATCCAAAAATAATCTCAAATAAGAGTATAAGGAATATTTCGTTCATTATATTCAAACTTAACTTTTATCCATTAGTCATTTCAGCGAATCATTTAAACTAATTTTGTGGCCAATCTAGTTAAGAATTTTAGATAAATAAATTAGGTTAGATTTTTTTCGTACCTTCTTGAGCCAGAAATACCGTTGTATTGAATAAAAAGAAAAAATAGTAATATATCATATTAATATTTTAATAACTATGTTATATTAGACTATATGTAATTTATATATAAATATTCTATTTATTTATGAATTAATATATTTTTAATTAATTTTACTTTTTTTGAGATTATATATAAATATTTTTATTAAATTATATTATTTTAATTATAATTAAATTTACCTTATTAAACTATAATTAGATTATTGTCTTCTATATCACTGTCTAACTTAGTTTAATTTTTTATGAACGACTCAATTAGTTTAATGATTAGTCTAATTTTTAATATATTTATTTTATACTAATGACTTTCACCATATGCATATATAATTTTTTAATTCTATTTATAAGTTATTTTTTAACATATTTTATATAGATCAAGAAAAATTTTAAATTTTATTAACTTTGTTGTAAAATTTAATATTTCTCTAACTTTATCTATATTTAATATACATTAATCTTATGAGAAGTGAGAATAAAGTCAACACAATAATAAATAAATAATAAAATTATATATTTATATAAAAATTTTAATTATATGACTTATAAATATGGTAAAAAAAATTATCTCTTTCCCTATAAATATGATTAGATGAATAAAGAATTATTTCCTGTTACCATCATAGTTAGACTACAAGTCAGTGTCATACTCCATACATATGTATAGAGTCAAAAACCTAATTGTATCAAAATTGATATATTCCTCTGATTTTAAATATAAAATATATTAATTAATTTAATTAGATTAATAAAATTAGTTAAATTAGTTATTATAGTATATTTTTTTAAAATATCTAATTCTTGATTATTATTTAGATAGTATCAATAAAAATAATTTAAAAAAATTAATAAATATAATAAATATATCTTATATTTAAAATTAAAATTAACTTATTAATTAAGTCTTAAGACCGGAGGAGTGTATACATACCAACGGCAAGGTTGCTGGGTATCTTTCAATGTAGATTCAAGAAGATATTCGAAACAGAAAAATGTTTTAAAAAAAAAAATACAAGAAGAAGAACCAGAGTTTATGGAACTTACCTAATTATTCATTCATTATTCTCTGTGTCTTCCAACTAGTTTTTGAAAAAAACACAAACACACTAACTATGATTAGATTGAGTGATAAAAAAAATTTTTTTACACCTATATGAAACCAAAAAACAGATCTTGATTTCAAATTTTGTATATGAAGATAAATTACATTAAAAAATGCTGTCAATCAGATCTCAAACTGACCTAAACCAAATTAAATTTATAATATTGTATGATATGATTTGTCAAAATATCTGAAGATTACCAATAATAAATAAATTATTAATAGATGTGGTAAGTGATTTTATTCTGTAAATAAGAAAATATAAACTTAAATCTTATAAAAAAACATTTATTCAAAGCGGTAAAAATTATTTGAGTGTTAAGCTTCGAAATGGTGGGATATTTTTGACTTAATTTAAAGAAAAAAATATAATATCATATTATGAAACAAGAAATTCTAGTGATAAAGTTTGAATAAAGCCTCAAACAATTGGAAGGTAGGTAGGGTTATATAAGTTGGTAACAGTACAATATGAAATATGCAATGAATTGAAATATGGACGATGCCCAAAGGAAGTCTTCCACAAATATCACTATGGTTGCAGGTAGAGTGGGCCCCACATCCTTCATTGTCCACTACCCCTTATACCCATCATCAACTATTTCACTGGCCTTTTATTAATTATGGAGATTCTGTATCAAAAAAAAATTATGGAGATTCAATCCCTGGGTTTAAGGTATATAATAGATTGATATAGATTAAAAAATTAATTAAATTAATTATTTTAAAAAATATAGATTAATTTTTTAAAATATTTTTTTAATCATTTGTAATAAAAATTCTTATAATAAGAGGAGATAAGATAGGCAAAAGTCTTGACAAAATCAAACTCCTTCACTACATTTGAGATGGGAGGAATACTTCTTTGTATAATTAAATCCTGATGCATATGCTTATACTACTTTATAACTTTTGTTATTTGGTCGAAATATAATTACTTTTAAGATTTAAAATATGAAATTTTTTTGCCTCACATAATAAGATATTTTTTAATATTTAATTTTATATTCTTCTTTTTAAGGAGATGATATTATTTACCTCTTTGACTAACAGTTTGATAATATATTATATAATTATGAAGGGCGTTGGGGCAAGTGGAAAATAGAATGGTTTTCATAATCATAAACATAGGTTTAAGCTATGTTGAATTCTAGTGTGAAACATGGGGAGCTGTAATGTGAGAATTATGGAAGGCAAGAAGGGAAGCTATTGGAATTCAACCAAAGTTTTGGAACTTAGTCAAAACCCAATAATAATGAAGCTATATGTATCTCTAAATTCTAAACACAGCACGTGCCCCCAGTCATGGAGTATAAGACAACCTCTACTCAGTACCAAATCCTCCATCCATCTCACTGTAATCCATTTCTGTTTTTCTTTTTTCTGTAATGCATGACACTGTCTTCAACACTTTCTCTTTAGTCAAAAGCACATTGGGTCCACCCCTTTTTCCTAATCCCAAATATCCCAATCACTAATCTTTGTAGTAATAAAACAAACGAGGAATATTATCCAAGAGCGTTAGAAAGAGAGAGAGACACACAGAGAGACTTAAATCATGGAAGAGCGAAGCTGACAAGTTAATTAACAGTAGTCGAATTCGAATACACTTCCTTTTGATTGTTTCGCCGTAAAGCAATCTGCTTCGGATACCCACAGTGATCAAAGTAAAGAAAAAAGAAAGCAAATGAGAATATCCAAATAAAGAAATTCAGCAATGCCCGAAACCGAAACTCCCCCCAAGTTTTTAACTTTACCTTTTCTTCATCAATTAATGTGTTCAATATCCATAAAAAGCTTCAAGCTTTGAGAGATAACCAGAAGAAGTTAAGTTTCTACATTCACCATGCCTTCCAGATCCTTCCCTTCCAGCCCCAACGCTGCAAGTTCAAGTTTTTTCATTAAAACCAGAGTCATCTTCCTCGCCCTCACAATCTCAGCTTCTGTTGTAATTCTATGCTCTATCATCTACTTTCTTTACCACTTATGGCATTCTATAGTACACAGAGCTAAAACCATCCCCTTTGATTCGAGTGCTCCTTTGAAGCTCGAAAGATTCTCGTACAAAGAATTGAAGCAAGCCACCAATGGCTTCGACGTCGCCAATGTAATTGGTAAAGGAGGCTCTGGAACTGTCTTCAGAGGAACACTTAAAGATGGGAAATTGATTGCAATTAAGAGGCTAGACGCCTTGTCTTTACAAACAGAGCGAGAGTTTCAGAATGAGCTTCAGATTCTTGGTGGGTTAAGATCTCCTTTTATTGTAACCCTTTTGGGGTATTGTGTTGAAAAAAACAAGAGAGTTCTGGTGTATGATTACATGCCAAATAGAAGCTTGCAGGAGTCGCTATTCGGAGAAGATGATGATGGGTGTTTATGTTTGAGCTGGGAGAGAAGGTTCCACATCATTCTAGATGTTTCTAGAGCCTTGGAATTCTTGCACCTTGGTTGTGATCCTCCAGTGATTCATGGTGATGTTAAGCCAAGCAATGTTCTTCTTGATTCAAACTTCAGAGGGAAGATTTCAGACTTTGGATTGTCAAGGATCAAAGTGGAGAATGAATTTGGTGTAGATTTGTTTAGCCAGGACTTGGGGAAGAGTCAAGAACTATGGAAAAGCCAAGAAATTTCAGGTAATTTAACTGCTGAAACTACTCCAACTGCAGCTATTAGTACACCAGTTGAGAGTGTTAATAATGAAGTAGATTTTGCTTTAGCTTTGCAAGCATCTTCTTCATCTAAAAATAGCAAGACATGTTTTAATGTTAAAGCTTTGAGCTTGAATTCTTTCAATTACAACGCCAATATTGCAAATGAGAGTGAAATCAGGAGTTGTTGTAATGCAAAGGGAAAGGAAATATCAACTCTAGATAATATTGGTGGGGATGATTGGAATAAGAAATTTGTTCCTTATGATGATGAGTTCTCTAGTATTGATCATAGTAAGGAATTAAGTTGTGTAAATGCTTCTTCTGTGGATGATGAGAAAATAAACGGGAAACAACAATGGGGAAAAGATTGGTGGTGGAGACAAGATGGAACTGATGAATTATGTAGCAGAGATTATGTGATGGAGTGGATTGGGAGTCAAATTTGTCCATCAAACCCAGATTGGGTAGAAGAAAAGAAGAACATTAATGAAAAACCAGAGTTGGAAACTTCAAGTCCTGTGGATCATCATAAAGCAGATGAAGCAAATGGGCCCCAATTACAAGCATTTGTAGTAGGAGATACCGATAACGTGGTTGGGAAGAAGAAAGAAGCGAGGGGGAAGAAAAACCGGAAGAAAAACCTGAGGAAGATGCAAGAATGGTGGAAAGAAGAGCACCTTGCTGAATTAAGCAAGAAGAGTAATAGTAGTAAGCTGAAGAATCTTCAAGCCAAGTGGAAGAAAGGCTTCAAAGTGCCACATTTTGACTTGGGAAGAAGGTTTTATCTTTGCAGGCGAAGAAGAAACTTCACCTGCGAAGAAGCTCAGGATGATGGGAGCGATCAAAATGGTGGCGAGTTCAGCTTCAGAAGAGGTTGGAGGAAGAAAAGTACTCGTTCCATTGGGACCGACATGTGGAGCGGAGATCTTTTCAGCCGTGAGCTCAGCAGCACGACCAGCATGAGAGGAACACTGTGTTATGTTGCACCAGAATATGGAGGCTGTGGATATTTAATGGAGAAAGCTGATATTTACAGTTTAGGAGTTTTGATCCTTGTGATTGTATCAGGAAGAAGACCATTACATGTTCTTGCATCTCCAATGAAGTTAGAGAAAGCCAACTTAATAAGCTGGTGCAGGCACTTGGCTCATTCTGGTAACATTTTAGAGTTAGTAGATGAGAGACTGAAGGAATATTTCAAGAAGGAGCAAGCAAGCTTGTGTATCAACTTGGCACTTGCTTGCTTACAAAAGATTCCAGAATTGAGGCCGGATATCGGCGACATTGTCAAGATTTTGAGGGGTGAAATGGAGCTTCCACCGCCGCCATTTGAGTTTTCACCATCTCCTCCTTCCAAGTTTTACCACAAATCAAGGACAAAACAGAAGAGACCTACAGAATAATAGGCTTTTGCAATTTCATTATCAGCTCATCATGCTTAGTGCAGCTCAGGACACAAAAGTTGAAACTGAGTGCATTGTAAAATTTGTGTTGTACTGTATGTATATGAGATTATTCTTCATGCTTTTTTTCTCCACTAAAATGATGCATTAACTTAAGATTTGATGACTCAAAGTTCCTTGATGTATTCCCTTTGTGTGATGGTTTATGTTAGAACATATTCTGCCTTTCTTTTTTTGCAAGGGAATGTGATGGAGACATGGTAGTATGGATACTAATTCTACATTGAGTAGAATGAGATGCTCAATAAGGCATTTAAATGTGTTGATTTTCTCACCTCAACAACTAGTTTTTAGAGTAGGTTTTTTATCCCACTTAGATATCCATCAGAATAATTACTCAAATCTTCACTGTAAATGACAAATTTGCATGGGAATCTTATTCAAGAGTATGATTCTGTATGTTTTATGCTTGTTACACATTAAAAGTAGTAATTTAACCAAATTAAGCAAAGCAAGAATATATATACCAATTTGAAGAAAGAATAAGATGCTTAGCTAAGGCTTGAGATGAAGGAATTGTATGGTCACAAGAATATTCTACCATGTTGACTGAGTGGAGTGTCCATGGAATTATTGTGGACCAAAGTGAGTCTTAATCACAGAGCAAAGTGAGTCACTAATAAAGCAAGCGCATTATTAACCCACGGGAGTGCTATTTCCTTTGCCTTGAGTAAAGCTTGTGTCATCATGTCATTGACATATTTATGTTTGAAGAAAGACAAAACCAAATCAAATTGCATTCGATCATGACAAACTCACCAATGACCGCATAACCCGTAACCCAGTTATGCCAATGATGTGGATTTTTTCTTCCGATTTTCATTCTTTTATATATAATACACAACTATGACTGTTCGGTGACCATTGACCTCGGCGAAAGGCTGAAGTGCTGAACCCACAATTTCATCTTTTTTTTCTATTTTTTAAATAAAAATAACCACAGTGAGCTGGAATCTAAAGTGCCTTAGCATGGTAGTTAAAATCCAAGTATGAACTATTAAGTTGGTGTTGATAAAGTATAACATAACAAGAATCTCTTTATCTTTCTTCTTATTAGAAACAATCATATTCAAAATACTATTTAATACTAAACGTAAATAACACTTCTAATAAAAATCCAACTCTTAATTTATCACATTATAAAAAATTAATATCTTCCGTTAGATTTAACCTCTTTGGCCTAAAGTATCTTTTGCTTTCTTATTAGTAAACATTTGGTAAGCTATTTCTCTTTTTCTTTACTTCAGCAATAGTCACTTTACTTAGGGGGGAGGGGGGGTCTAAATATCAACAAACAATGCAGGCCGTCATTGTCCATGCTTTTCACCATAGAACCATTCAAACAGAATCGTATACTGATATATTTATGCTTATCTGTTGTGGAACTTTATCTTTTCCTGGAGAAGAAACCAAATATCATCACATGGAACTATGTTGATAAAGCTAGGAACCAAAAATATTGTTTCTTTCTGATGTGTAAAGCAGTTTAAGGGAAATATGTTGTACTTGTACCAAGTACTAGAAGAGAAAGCTTTCTTCACATGGAACTACTGGGACAAACAAAGTTGGAATGCCCTGAGTGAACAACACTTCCATTCATAGGCATAAACAGAGTTCTTATTTTGGAACATATAATAAACAATATCCAATAAGCTGGCTGCTTAGTATTAATAGAAACTAATAAAGCAACCGTTATACGATCCAGGGGCTGAAAAACAAGTCCAGAAAAGTACCACAAGTTTTATGTTGCCAAATGTCTGATTCAAACATTTGACATGTGGGAGGACCTTTATCCTCATAACCGAACATGGCACTCAAATAGGACTTATGTTGCTAATCTAATAATAACTGTCTTAAATATACCGAGACTGCTAACAGGGAACACATAATACTTGAAGGAATGGCCTAAAATTGATTCAAAATTGAATTTGAAAGAATTTCTCTGCATGTAAAAAATGAAAATATAATGTTAACCACGGAAACCATCTTCAGCTTCCTATAGGGGCATGAGCCTTCTGTATTTGAAGAACCACACAAACGCACTAAATATCAAGACCCCACAAATCCCTGTAATTATAAGGACCCAATTGAATGCAGATGGTACATCAAATAATGGGATTTCAAAGTTCATCCCAAATATTCCTGCTACCACACCAAAAATGGCAACCACAAATGTCGCCGTTGTGAGTAGAAGCTCAAATTGGATCAGCTGATTTCGTACATTGTCCTACAAACAAAATTTCGGTCAGCTTTTACAGCATTTAATTAAATTTCCTGATCAGAGAAACCATCAAATAAAAATGCAGGTATGGTGTACAATTTTGCTCTCTATGATCTAGAACACTGAAATGAAACAAGTCAAATAACAGGGGATAGAAGAGACTTGAAGAAATTTCTCAGTCCCTCGCAGAAGCAGAGGCATATGCTTTAGTAAGGAAACAGTTGTCATTAAATATATTAACTCTTCTTTCCCACAAAAATAAAATTGATACTACCTAACTTCTACCTTCCCCTGTGTTATGCCAGTAATACAAAAAAATAGAATCAAGAATGACAAAATAGGATAAAAAGGACTAATAAAGACATTTTGAAACAAATTAATACAAATGATCGATCCAAAAAAAACTACAAATGAGAAAATGAGAAAAAACATACTAGTTGGATGTTTATGAAATCTTCTGTGTCGTCAATGTACTCTTTCAACTGCAATGAGAAAGAATGTTCAAGTAATTATTTGATGGAGCTAGGTAGAAAGAGTTTACAAAGACAATAGACAATAATGTGTTTACCGATGTCAACTTGTTCAAGGTGCTGTCAATTACAACAAAGTAAGCTTCCAGCAACATCTCAAGCTCTTCTATACTGCTTGTAGCACTTTCTGTACTTTTCATGCTTTCATGTCGACTCCTTGCAATGCTCAAGCATTTATCAAGCCTCCGAGCATCAGGAGGTGAAGAAACAGGAGAAACTGGGGCAGAAATTGATGCAGCATCAATTGATTTATATCCCATAGATTGATGATCTCCGAAAAATGATGACTCCATCCGACTTTTCTTCTCTGTGAGGTACATTTCAGCCATATCGCCATCATCATCCATTAGCTGCTCTATTTCATCTCTAACCTGAATATATGCGAATAATAGAAGCAAAACCAATAAACAAGACTAAGAGAAGAAAATTATGTTCAGTTTCAATTGCAATCATTAAGAAAACGTATATGGACAGTACCTTCTGAACTCTCCTAGTCAAGGCAACAAGTCTACTTTTCAAGCGACGAACACGTTCCAAATTTAATGTACTGATCTTTGACGTTAACTCGTCCAGTAAAGGATAGGCCTCAATTTCTAACTCTGCTGCCTTTTAGAAAAGGCAAGAATCAATTATGTTACCGATAACTGACTTACTGAAATCAAATTAACAATTACGCAAAAGCAAGAGTTCTAGGTAAGAGTATGAATCTAGAATCACGTTTGAAGATCAATAACAGAATTTCTACATTTGCACACTGTTCCTAAGAATACAAAAAGACTATTTTTTATAACAAGTGGTTAATGCAAGAATAGGATATCATAATAATCCTAGAATTGTTGACAACTGGTCCTATATGAATCAATGTATACATGCAACATGCACAGACATTTCTGTGTGTCTGTGAGAGAGAGAGAGAGAGATTTCTCCCATGATCTCCCTGATAAGACATATTTAGGAATGATATTGAATTTCTTAATATCCATGTCCTCTTGTTGGACCATATAATCAATACTACTTAATCCAGGCTGCTCATGTCCTCTTTGGACAGTCAAGTGCCACTATCATCACAGTATTTCAAATAGGGTAGAGTGACACATGGTCATTATGATAAATATGCATGCAAAATCATTAAACCAGAACATAATGATACTTTCCACCCAATGACACTGGTTAATATTTGAGAAGGTTTATATGCTTCATCAAATGCTATTGTGTAGACTAATTAATAGAAAATAAATGTCTCAATTTACAGTAATTTTACTTTTCTTTCAGGGGAAGAAAGGAATAACACAAACTTAAATCAATTAAAGCATGACTCTAATGTAATGTCGCACTTCTACAAACCTGAGTGTCAAGAAATGTGCATGCTGACTCCAAGGCAACTTCAAGAGCCCTAAACTCAAAAGGCAGATAATCAGGGGATGTGTTGTTAAAGGAATTGTCGACATTCCTACTTCCTCT
This sequence comes from Leucaena leucocephala, assembly GCA_037074615.1. Classification (NCBI taxonomy): domain Eukaryota; kingdom Viridiplantae; phylum Streptophyta; class Magnoliopsida; order Fabales; family Fabaceae; genus Leucaena; species Leucaena leucocephala. Next base: position 20,174,707 of record CM073556.1, on the reverse strand, counting down.
TCTTCTGCTCATATCAGAATTGTCCAACTGCCAAACCTCACCTACCCCAGCAGTAGTTAGCCGACGTTGCAACTCCATCACATAGTGTAATACATAACTATCTAGGGAATTCAAGAGAAGAACTTCATCTGCTGTAATAATACACCGTATCTGCTCAAGATTTACAACAATAGCCTTTTCTCTTCCCAAGATAGTTGATGGGTACACAAACAAAGGATCTAGTAGGCGAAGATCACGTGCAGGTAGGTCGCACCGTCGCATCATAGTGAACTTGTCTACTTCAATAACCTGAGAGTTTCCAGATGTGTCAACGCGAATCCATGATCGAAGACCTTGACCCCGCTTCTTTAGCCCCAAAACATCCACTCCTTGTAAGGGCTGTCTTCCAGATGCCGATGGTCGATTGACTGCCTCTCTCAAATTAAGAGCTGATGCTGGTTTTGGGGGAAGTAGTAGCCGCTCTTTGAGGTCTGCCATTATCAAGGTTGGCTAACTGTGGAACATATACAATGCAAGAGCATTAACCACATACACATTATTAAATATTAATATATCTAGACACAATAAGAGATCAAGCTTGCATCTATTAAAGAATATTTTGGTATTATGTTTAAGCAGCATCATGGTGTGTAACTGCACAATGGTCTTAACCCATCAATGCCATTGCAATTGTCTTTGGGGACTGCTATACGCATCATCAAAATGATCAAAATTAGATTAAGGATCCAACAATTCTATCTCCTTATTAAGATGACCAAACTACTTTAAGAGAAGTATCCGGGTTTAACACCATCAAGCCAAGGACAAGATGCTCCAAATAGGTAGGATAAGAATTACAATTGTGCCATCCAACGAGCTAAAATCATGTCTTTTTAATGAAAACCGCAAATTATACAAAAGATACTGAGATAGGCCCTTCTACTCAATTCATCCAACAGTGGTTATTCCAGAAAAAGCAAAATTGAATTGTAAAGACGGCAAATTTATTCATTATTGTACACAGAGCACATAAGCCGCACAGACCTGTACATATATATCTGCAAAAGATTCTTACCTCCAAGGAGAAATTCAGTTGATTCTTCTGCAGAGGAACTTCAAATTACATAGTTTAGTGATTTGCATAAAAGCCGATGCGGGAAATTAGAGAGATTTGCGCAAATTCCGATGCCGGTATCATCAGATTTGCAATTAACAAAAGTCTGCGACAAAAAGGGAACGATTTATATCAAATTACAATGAAACTAATGAGGGAGGAGGAGGAGATAAAACCCCAAACACTTAGATTAAATGATGAAGTACGAGGGGCTGGAAATAATTGCCGGGGAACTCCAAAAGCAAAACTTTAGTCCGAAGCAGTACACACACTGGTTATGGAGTTTGGGAAACAAAAAGGACTCGCTTACGCAATCCCTCCATCGATTCATTAATTAAAGTAATAAATACTTGCTCTTGTTAAGAATCATAGTTGTGTCCAACCCAAAAAAAAAATATATATATATATTACCTCTCATCCTATTTATAAACTTCATCCGATTTATAAACTTCAAATTTATATAAAGGTGTGGTGCTAATTTTATTTTGGGTTTATCTAAAATTTTATTACGTTTTTTAATTTTATCTTTAATTAATTATATATGTCTCTTATTTATTTTTTTCAATCATTTTCTCTCATTTTTTTCATTAATTCTCTCTCTATATTAAAAAAAACACTTTAAAATCATTTAAAAATAAATTAATCTAAACTTCCACACAAAACTCATAAATATGATGTCTCATCTCTCAAATTTCTATTCAATTCCCACGGCTGAGGCATGAGGGAGCTATGCGGCCATGCCATTCATAAATAAGGTTTCACACAATTCTAAGTCCATTTGGATTTCAAAAAATGAATTAGCCCCGATAAGAGAGGAAAGGTTGCCAATCCATTATTTGTTTGGAAGGTCATCCTATTCATCAATTCATTAGTCAGAAGCAAGTTAGTAGAATTCATCACTTCTACATCTCTTGGCTGTGTTGGTCAAAGTTTCATCAAGGAGAAAGCTACTTTTCAACAGAATGAGGATTGCGGGCTTAAGGTCGTTAAGAATTTACTGCTAAAACTCCAACCGTTTTATATTTCTAATGTTCCAATCATGTTTCCTTTTACTTTAGTTTACCGCTTTGTAGTTCTATTTCTTTTCTTTATGTTTAGACTGTAAGTCAAACTTCCAAAGCTCCATAAGTCAAATTACTGGTGCTCCCACAATAGAGAAAGAAAAAAAAAGAAGAAAGAGCCACAGAAGCTAATGGTTGTGGTTCTTTTCAACTGTAATTGGAGAGCTCTATTTATAATGGTGGTTAAAGATATTTTGGGATCATAAAATATCTCACCTCCTAAAAACTCAACTAACGAGATGAGATATGAGATATTAGGTATTCTATTTGAATTTAAATCTTATTTAAATTCAAATATCACAATATCTGTTATTTAAAATTTAATTTATATTATTAATATGAATTACTTTATATAAATTAAAGACTAAACTTAGGTCAAGTTAATTAGGTCTGTAATATCCTGTTAGCCTATAAAATTCTGCCCACTGTATTAGTTTAACACAAGCACTTAATCCCCAAGCCTACTATTTTTTTTGTTACAAAAAATTTTTAGAAAGGGGTTGAGTTCACTCACAATTTAAGGACAGGGTAAAGTCTCTCTTCCTTCTAGGTGATACCAATGTCGGGTAGGACGAGCCGTCTATTATCCTCAGGCATAAACTTAGGCACCCAGGAACTAGGATACCTCCTCAAACGACTAGAAATATAACAAAGTGGTATTTCCTAAGGATCGAACACGCTTTAAATAGGTGCATATTTTACTCTTTTATCAGTTGAATCTATAAATGATGGGTCTAAACCTACTGTTAATCCACCGTTAATTATGGAAAAAAGGTTTTTTTTCTTCTTAAGAATGAAATAAACCCTAGGGCGTGGTTGGGATCAGCCGCCAAGGAGATTGAACATCTGATGCAAACTATTGATATAGCTTCTGGACGCAATAATTACAACACACAAAGTATCACCAAGCTCCAGTTTTAATGCACCCCTCTTGTATATGAGCAGTTTACCTAACAATCCAAACGGTAATTCGTCCAGGCAGTAGCTGATTGAGTGATCATAGGCAAAGTTGGTGGCAACTGAAGCGAAGAGGAACTTGCCTCTGGATTCTCCTCCTACCAACAAGTTTCTCTTCCACTTCCCTTAAGCGACCTTGACTACGCCCTACGGTTGACCTTTGATTCCTTAAAAAAAAAAAAGTCTTTTTTCCCAGAATTAACGGTGCGTTAACAGTAGCTTTGGGGATTAAGTGCTTGAAATTCTCTATTTAATTTATATCTTATTTAATCAGAGAATATCTTAATTAAATAATCTTAATATCTTGTCAATTATATTATTTAACTCAATATTTTAAATCAAATAGTTCAACATATCAAGGACGGGTACCTCAGTCTAACAAGACTTGTAAAACTTTGATATTAATAATATTTTGTCCTTTTTTTTAAAACAAAAAGCAAAAGTCCATTTGGACCACAGGGGACATCCCGATGTCATTCATTGGTTTAAGAAAACCATTATTAGTACATCATAAACATTCCACATCAGGTCACACTTGCACTTCAACACGAGTTTCCACCTCTTGTTAGTGCTTTGTGTTTATGATAACCACAACCAAGCTTCCAATTTGCTACCCACGTGACGACAAAAGTCCCTCGTTAATAGGCTTTTTTTTATTATAAAAATTTAAAAAAAAAATTGGACTCACTCATAATTCAATAGACTTCTTAGTTAAACAATATACTTACCAATCAGATGAATATTTTGAAATCCCACCCTCATGCATTATTTACGGTTTGCTCAAAACATAAAATCCCATTTTAGACAGTTTAAGTAAGTTGAATCTTAGTCTAGAACTCATTAGAGTCAGAACCTGTCTTCATGCTCAAATAATATTTATAGATCGCATATTAATAATATTCACATATCAACAGTAAAATTTAAACTCATAATTTTATAGATTATGAATCATTAACTATTTATCAAGTGAATCAATTTGATTGGCAACACAAAATTCCATTTACGACAAGCAATAATTGTCAAGCCATTGAATGGCACCTACAAAAGTCTCACAAATGCCTTAGAGTTTTTGGTCCAACAAGTGGCCGGCAACCCTTGAATCCCTCTTTTCCTCCTCGATTCAGTCATTCTCCCCACAATCGTTGCAAAAGTTTTCATGCGAGTTCACCTTGGAAAAGGGAGCATCATATAGCGGCGGCAAATAACCCAGAATAAAAATCATCACATGTTTGTCATGTGTATTTCAGTCTTTTGGAACAATTTTAACAAGTATGTGTTTTAGAATTTAAAATTGTATTCTAACTCAACCAAAAACTTATTAATTATTTACTATGTATATCTAGAGTATCAACCCTAAAAGCTTATGTTTAATTATTTATTTCGAAGAATGATAAATATTTTTATAAAATATTAAATACAAATTATTAGAACATTGAATGATATATAGAATGTGCAAGAGCCATGCCTAATTTATGTATCTAATGGGGATCTTGTGAACCAAATTATATAATGTATGATTGGCATAAAGAATCAATATTTTAGCGGTGCGCCTGTTATATATTTTTATTTATTTAAATTATTTTTTATTTGAATCTCTCTCATTCGCAGATTGGCTCGACGCCATATTATGGAAACATAATTGAGTACGATTGGCTCAACTTCTCTTTTATTATTCATCATATTCCCTATGAGACAATCCTATAAGAAACCTTTCCCCAACAAATAATAATAAAAAATAAGATTACAATAAACCTTTTTTATTGCTTCCATGCGTGCATGTATCCATCAATATTAGAGAGAGAGTCACAAGGTTGCTTCCATTTCAACCTTACAAAATGCTTTTGAATATTCGTGAATAATAAAAATATATGATTTTTTTATATAAAAATAGTGTCTACTTGTATTTTATTTATTTATTTGCAGAGGATTCACTATTGGCGGCGGGCATTGATGGACCCCACAAAGTGCATAAGACAATAAAAGGGCTTCTAATTTGAATAATAATTGCGTGGTTTTTTTTCTCTCTAAATTCTTCATACAAAAGCAATCTGAATTGAAAAATGATGGAAATTCAATCGTCGCTATTTAATTTATTTTATTTTATTTGAGTTAAATTACTTATAATTTAGATTGATCTCTATTATTCAAGTTTAGGAAGGCATCAGTGGAGATAACTCACAAATGTGAGAGCGAGGAAGTTTCCTCCCTCCTTCCCTTCCTTAATGTTTTTTTTTTTAAATGCTAAGAGAATTTTTTTGTTGTACACAAAATTTTAGAAGAAAGTTGGGCTCACTCACGATATAAAGGCAGGGTAAAATTTTCCTTCCTCCTAGGCGATACTAATGTTGGGCAGAGCAAATTATCAATTATGTTCAAATATAAACTTAGATATCTATGAAGTAGGATGGTTCTCCAAATACCGTTACTAGAGCCACGATAAAATATTAAGTGAAAATTTGTTTTCAATTGTAGCCCAAACATTGAATCTGGGCCAAGCCCAATAAGTAAGGCCCTTAACTAGTGAACAGCCCAAATGGTGGACGCAAACTATTGAGCACGGATTTAAAAGTCGGAACCAACGGGGGTTGGTCCGACTGGTAAGCTGCTCTGTATCACTTAAACGAGGTCTTGAGTTCGAGCATTGGCGTACGCAGAAAATTTTCGTTGGGAGACTCACCTACCATAGCCAGGTGCGCGACGCGGGTCGGATCCGGATGTAGTCGGGGCAAAGCTCCGGTGAACCGGGTGGACAACAAAAAAAAAAGTCGGATCCAATGTGAGACCGAGAAGGAAGGCAGATCTCAATTTTTATGGTTCTAACTTATTAGATTGACTTTAATAGTCAATGCAATGACCTAATAATATATAAGGTTTTTAATAAAATAATATAACCATTATCAGGATTAATTCTCGTTAATTGCAATCTAACATTAGTGACGTTATCGTCAAGGTCTTTTCTATACGGATATAACCAACCAAAGCTTAATATAATTGATAGAAGTATATGAGCTTTTATAGAAATCATATAACATGGGATATCACAACTTCTTAAAACATGTTACCATGATAGAATTAATCACCATAATTAATTAACTAAAGATTAATTAGAAGAAGAATTAATTGAACCTGCTTTGCAAGCTTTCTAAAGGCCTTCTTTACTTGATGCTCAGAAACACCTGGTCGACTTCTTAAAATCTTATAAGGATCTGTTTCATGAGGATGAGAAGAACAACACGAAATTGGAATCATATTCTTCGTCGTTGTCATCTTAATTAATCCGTCTCTTCTTTTGAGATCAAAAGATGATCATAGTTGTTTAGTGCCCATTGTAGCTCTTCACAATTATGAATGTTTAAATTAAAACCAAATGTAAAAAGCCAAATAATGAAACTCTCAAAGGAATTCATGAGGAAGTACAAACGTAAACTGTACGTGCTTTTATAGATCTTTCGATAAGAATAAGAAGATTTCTTTAAATCTTTTTAAATGCAACGTTATCCTAACGGATACATCATATTTTTTAATAAAGACTTCATTTGAGTGGCTAAATAGCATGTATATATTCAAATTTTTTGGGTCAAAGTATGTAAATTTTAATAATTATATTTACATGAAACGTATGTGTTCCCATCTTTTTTGGGTTGGGTCAAAGGATACATATTTTAGGATAATTAATTATTACATGAATGGTGCCGTAGCATAACTGATATCATTTTTAGAAAAAATAAAAAAAATACATTGATAAAAAAAATTGAAATAATTTTAAATAAAATTTTTGGAAAGATAAACTTTTACACTTATCCTATCGTTTTCTAAGTATCCATCTCTTTCTTTCTGTTTTTTCCTTTTAATCTTGAAATATTTTTATTTATATTTAAAATTGAAATTATATATCTATATACAATGTAAAATATATTAAAATAATAAATAAATTATATCAATACAATATATTTTTAAAATCGAAATAAATCAAAATATTTATCACTCTTTACTAGAAAATAGGTTTTCTAAATTGATTAAAAATATATTTTTATATCGGTCTTTGGTCCGGTGTAGAAACAGCCCGTGTAAAAAATATGATATTCTACACCGATTATATAAGACCGGTATAAAAAATCAATTTTTTTAAACCGGTTATTCCATACAACTGGTTTAATAAGTAATGTAAAAATAAAAAAAAATAGAATCGAAAAACTCTAGGTTCAGATCAGAAAAATTTCTAAACCATTTTTCCCATTAACGCACTAAAATTATTTTCTTCTTCATCACAAATCTGAAAAAGGAGGAGAGTGATGAAGAAAAATATGTACCTGTAAAATATAAGTAGAGAACAAAAAAAATGGAAAAAAGAAAAAGCCAGAGAATTCAGAAATGAAAGAAAAGAAAACTCATATATATACACAAAAACAAAAATCTATAAACACCGTCATCTAATTGAAGACATTACAAAAATATCGTCATAATTTTTCAGGTTACCTGCTCAAAAGTAAATAGAAATATATTTAAATAGAATCAAAAAATGAATGAAACGAAAACCTAAATATATACACAGAAATAAAAACCTAGAGACGTCGTCACTTAATTAAGACATTACAGAAACGTCGTCATAATTCTTTCGACTTATCTAGTCAAAAGTGAACAGAAATATATTTAAATAAAATCCCGAAACAAAGGAACAGACACCCACCATCGCAGATCTGGATATTCTTCTTTGGAGAGCTTTAGAGGCGAGAACGACAAACTTTAACAATAGAAAATGACTAGCACATGTATGGGTTATCACAAATTTAGGTCTTCTTCTTGACAAGTTTTAAATGGTGTGTTACGAAAATAGAGCTTCCTGTCACCATGTGTTCTCCATTGTCTAATTTTCTCTAAGGACGACGAAATGATTTGTGAAGATAGGGAAGCGCAAAAAACTAAGACTTTTTGTTAGATTTCTAATAGCAAGGACATTCTACACCGAATGTCATTCCATCAGGTGTATAATATTTTATCCTAATTTACAAAAATGTCACCACTCATTTCTTTTACATTAGTCATGTGTATAGTAGATGTAGAATGTTTTACCCTTATTTACAAAAATATCACCGCTCATTTCTTTTACACCGGACATGTGTTACATCAGGTGTAGAATATTTTATCCTTATTTATAAAAATGTCACCGCTCATTATTTTTACACCGGTCATGTGTACATCAGGTGTAGAATATTTTACCCTTATTTATAAAAATAACACCACTCATTTCTTTTACACCGGTCATGTGTATATCAGGTGTCGAATATTTTACCTTTATTTATAAAAATGACACCGCTCATTTTTTTTACGCTGGTCATGTGTTACATCAGGTGTAGAATGTTTTACCTTTATTTATAAAAATATCACCGCTCATTTATTTTACACCAGTCATGTGTACATCACGTGTAGAATATTTTACCTTTATTTACAAAAATATTACCGGTCATTTTTTTTAAATTATTTTTGCTAGAATCGGTTTAAAAATAAGGTTTTAAAAAGTCTATTTTATAGTAGTGACTTAATTAATACTATTTCTTAAAGTTTAGGGTTTGAGATTTAATAATTATGTATAAAAAGTCATAGATTTATTAGGGCATTAAAATATTAAAAAAGGATAAAAATTTTGATCCACACTCACACGCACACTTTTGATCAAATTAATATCTTATATTATCTGTGACTCGGGAAAACTTTTTTGTTTCCTTCAAATTTCAAAAAGGCTCTGAAGGAATGGTTCTTAGTTTAGGAATCCAGAGATTACAAAGAAAATGGATCTCATTAAAAATAAAATAAAATAAAAAGATTTTTTTTAGTTGCCTACTCGATTTATCGGAGATTTGCTCCGACTACATCCAGTTCCGACCCGCGTCACGCACCTGGCTATGGTGGGTGAGTTTCCCAACGGAGATTTTTTACATACGCCAAGGCTCGAACTCGAGACCTCGTTTAAGCGATACTGAGTCGCTTACTACTCAGACCAACTTCCGTTGGTAATATAATAAAAAGATTAATTATCTATTAGGCCGAAACTGACGTGGGCCTGAGCCCAAAAAGACCCCTACGAGACAGAAGGAAGAATAGATAGAATAGGCCCATCTCAAGGTCCAAAACGAAACATCTCGCAAAAACATCCTCATTCCACAATTTTTTATCTTCGAGGTCTGGTAAACTTTGCCTTGCAATCAAATATTTTATTTTTGCCAATATGAGTTAGTACAAATAATAAGAAATGAGTTTATATTTCACAAGAATGTGCGCTTGATTTTTGTTGCCATTATGAGGACTCATTTGGTATGCGATTTCGGAAGTCTCCTATAAACGTTATCTGAGCCCTAAGGTTGTGCCCTAACCTTGATAGGGGATCGGTGCCAAACTAACATAAACTTTTTATTATACAAAAATTATTTTCACCCATTATCTGTGGTTTCAACTGACGAAGGGATAAGACATGTAATCATTTAGAATATATTCGATCTCTAGGGAGTACCACTTTATTTTAGTTCCAGTTGCGGTGCTTAGGGAGGTATCCTAACTTCTGGCTATATAGGTTTATGCTTGAGGGTAATTGATGACTCACCCTGCTCAATATTAATAACCCCTAGAAGAAAAAGAGACTCCGTCCTACCTTTGGATTGTGAGTGACTCCAACCTATTTCTAAAAATTTTAGTATAAAAAAATATTTTATTTGTTATAGGTTTAATGAAAGATATTAGTCCCGTTATAATAAAAAAAGAATATTTTATTCTCTTTTCAAGCTTATTTAAGAGAATACTTAAATGATGTATAAAAGCGATCCAACATCATTTTAGTGAGAGAGAAAAAGGACCATGATGTATTAGCTTGCTTGCACCAAATATCTTATAAGCTCATAGTTATGAGTATAAAATATTAAGTATAGGTCACATCTTGATCTTAATAAATTAATTACTCATTTTAAAGAATAAGACTATAAGAGTATGAACTCAAACCGCCCAGAAGGTCAACTGCATTGTTCATGTCATATTGCTTATAAATAAATAATATGATAATATCATGTTGATTGTTCTTATTATTCTGGCAACAATATGGCTTATAAATAATAGAAGAAATATGTCAGCTTTTTATCTAAATCAGCCTAAGTCCAAGTTATACCCAAAAGTTTCCCAACATAACAATATTAGCCCCCTACAGTTAAAAAAAATTACGATTAATATCAATTTTTCAATAGTCAATATTAATTTTTTAATGGGATAAGACAATATTACTCGTTTTAAAATTTCTCAGACAACATAGAATTCAAAAAAAAACTTTTGAGATAGCATTGCTCCTGAGCAAGAATTTCAGACAAATTTACACTTTGATCCTATTTTTTTTTCACCTATAGTGTACATGATGCATGGAGGGAAGATTTTCTAATCTTCCTTTTCCAATCGCTTTAGATCAACAAGTCTAAGTCCACATGATATTACCATAATTTTCCTGAGAATTGAATGCACCCCATATTTGTAGGTGGAACATAAAGATGGAAAACCCATCAACTTCCTAGACAAGAGGTCCAAGGTTGTCCTAGGACAACCTTGCATTTACTGTGTAGACTTTAGGATTTATTTGAATTAGCGAGTTTGAAATCTTGATAAGAATTTGTAATCATAATTTTACAGTTTATGAGATAAATATATGATCAAAGCTATCTTACTTGTGTTTAGGCGTTTATCATAAGCAAATCTAAATAAGCAATTTATCATCAATTCATCACCAACAACATTCATAAGGCAATGATGAATTCTCTAAAAGGATCCTAAGCTGCTCCTCTGCAAACCAGACCTGATATATAACCTCTTTGGAATGACATTGTCCTCCAAAGTAATGAGAGAGGAAAGAATGCTTAGTTCCTCCTCCTGATGGGTTATAAGCCTCCAATCAGATGGCCAAAGGATAGAGATGAATGTTGGTAAAGGACGAAGCTTGTGATGAAATTTAAATATATATATAAATTTAGAGCGTGTTCAAACTTTAAAATATACTACTTTATTATGATTTCAATCGCGACACTTAAGAAAATATCTTAATTTTTAAGTACCTAAGTTAACGTCTGAGAATAATAGATGACTCGCTCTACCCGACATTAGTATCGCCTAAAAAAAAAAATTCACCCTACTTTTAGATCTTGAGTGAGTTCAACTTCTTTCTACAAATTTTTATAACAAAAAAAGTTTAAATATATATAAATATATATAAAGGCATTAAGCATATCAATTAATGGATTAATAATTATAGGCTGTTATGTCATGATTAAAGATATATAATATTAAAACTATGAACATGTTTTTTTTTTTTGGTAAAACACACAATTAATATAACTTTGCTCATCATCAACATGAGATGGCATTAACATTAATTAAAAATACTAAAAAAAATATATACAAAAATATACAATTTTAGTGGGAAAGAAGGAGGAAAAACATGAATTATTGATTAGTGCCGCATCAGATCTGATCAAACGTAAGGGTTAATATGGGAAGTGTAGTCTCTGATCCCAGCTCCTTCCCAACCCATCCACTCCTCCCACATGTCCCAATCTGGATCGTTCATTCCGCTCATCTGATCATCTTCCCATTCATCCGACGCCTCACATCTTTCCATCATTATTGGTTCCCCTCTCAAATTAGCCATCACTACCTGCATCGCCCAAACCAACCAAAAAAAAAAAAAATTACAACTAATCTCATTAATTTGGCCTTAAGAATTATACTTTACAAAAATTATAAATATATTTTAATTTTTTTTCTTGAGTATAACCTTTGAAAAATTCCCCCAAAAATACTCCTTAAATTTTAAAATCTTAAATCAAGATTGTTATTTTTTATTAACTAAAATAAATTTAATTTAAAATTTTAAAATTTAAGTGGCACTTTTTATGGGATTTTCTTATAATCTTTTGGATGATCATGTGAGAGGAATCTGCAGAATAAAATAGTACTAAATATAACAACAATAAATAATGGTTTTAGGTAAGATCTCAGTTTAATACTGATTTGTAAACCAAATGTATTTGATTAGCAAATGAACATGAATTAATATTTTCTTTTTATGAAAAAAAAACTTACATCATAAGCTTCGTTGATTTCGTGAAACTGCACAGAGCAATCCTTCCCTCTGCAAACATCAGGATGATACTGAAACAAAGTTTGAAACACAAATCAAATCAATATTTTTATTCAAAACAAGTTTCATCATCTGGTAAAAGAAAAGTTCTAAGAGAAAATAAAAGGATTAAGATTAAGAAATGAAACCTGCTTAGCGAGGTCCCTGAAAGCCTTCTTGACCTCAAATTCAGATGCATCACGAGGAACTCTCAAGGTCTTATAATGATCCATCACATAAGAAGAATAACCGCAAGAGATCCGAAACTGACTTTTCCTCTTCTGCGATTTCTCTCTGCCTCTCAACTTCAAACTCGAAGAAGACGATGATAACTTTCCTGCAACGAGTCCGGCACCGGCGAGAGCAGCCATTACGAATATATTCAAATTTCAAACAACAAACACAGGAAAAAACTCAAGCTGATTTAATTGAAGCTACTTTCGTCGATCGGAAAGAGGAAATGATTCTTAGATGAGATCGAAGGTTTTGATTGGTTAAAGATCAGTGTGAAATGAAATTGAAATGGTAATGTGAATATATAAATGAAAATTTAGAGGGAAGAAGAAGAAGATACGTGACGATGAAGTCAGATCGATGTGTGTTTTCAGGGTTCTTATCCATTGGCGAGAGCGTGACGTGGATGTCATTTTTAGTTTCGTGGAAAGAGAAAGTAATATGGATAAAAATAAAAAAATTTAATTTTAATTTAAAAAAAAAAAACTGAGAGAGATTCTCGCTCTTATCTTTTCTGTTATGATGTTATATCTATCAACCATTTTAATAATTACTCTGAATAGGACTGCTCTACTGTTTTACTTATTTTATTTAAGCATACATATATATCCTAATTTTCTATTAAATTGAAAATTGAATAAAATTATAGTGGTTAAAAAAAACTATAATTTCTTGAAAATATAATTAAAATAGACCAACTTCTGGTTGGTGAATGAGGAGTATCCTATTTTCTACTTTTCTTTTGGAATCCAATATACCCCAATTTTAGATCTGATAGTGGATATTAGATTTTAAAAAAATTGAGAGAATGTGATATTATCGGTGACTGATTCTGGGAAAAAATGCAAACGCTTAGAATGAGAGAAGGGGATACGTGTCAAAATTTGAGAGGATAAGGGAACTATTTTAAGGGTCAACAAATATAGTGAAACTGAAAATAAGGGGGGAGAGTGAGAGAGGAGGGGGATTTCAGTTGTGGATAAGAGAGAATGTGGGGCGTGCACGTGGAAGTCATGCAGGAATGATAGGGAATCTTGATCCTTAACGAAAAAACTTGAGGCTCCACCCTTGATCCAATTCAATGGTCCAATGTTACTCTACACGTTGTACATTACGTGGCACCTACACGTTTTTTTTGTTGTAATTATTGTACTTGCAATATGCTATTCGTAAATTATTAATGCGTTTGTTTTTTCTTCTGGCCATATTATAAATGCATTTCTGTTGCCAAAAAAAATGGGAATAGTAGCTTCTGGAATTCCATTGTGTGTGAGAGAGTGGGAGACGCAAATCAGTTTCCAAAATGGTGGAAACCAAAAAACAATCAATCTCGAAAGTATCTAATTTGAGGGGGTCAAAAGTTATTTTTCTCTTAGTTGTGAGAAATGACTTTTTTTTAAAAAAAAATTGATTTTTGCAGAGGTTAGATTAAGTAAAAATTAGATAATATAATGTGATTTATATTTAGATTTATTTTTGTAAAAAAAATCAGTTTAATAAAAATTTATTTAAATAAGGACTCAAAATAAAGGAAAATATAAATGAAAAAACGAGAAATAAAAAACCAGAAGTTATAAAAAATTAACTTTATCATAAGAATAAATTAAACATCAATATCTCTAAGAATTTTGTTGCCGGTTATGTGATGCAGGGGTAAACAAAAACAAACACTTTTGTTCAATATGAGTATTATGAAAACTGAACTAATTTGGCCATCACGTAAAAAATAAACTAATTTGGCCAAGAAAAAAAAAACTTAACTAACCATTAAAGCAGTTGAAGTTCTGATTTATAGTTCAACAATCATATCGTAATATATAAAGATGTGTTTGGCTTAACTGATAGGGGAAGGTGAAAAAAGTAAATGAAGAGATTTAATGGACTTATTTGTTTTTTTTTAAACAGTTTTTTAGTTTTTAAAAACAAAAAAATAAGAAAACTTGTTTTGTAACTTATTCTCATTTAAGTGTTTTTAAAAACAAAAAAAATTAAAAACTGTTTTTAAAAATAGAAAACTAAAAATAAGTTTTAAATATTTTGTAAATTTTTTTTTTTACTTTTACATTTTCTATTTTCGTTTTAGAACAATTTTTAAATATAATTTTAAAGTTGGTTTTTAGAACAATTATTTCAAACAAATTTTAATATTTTTTATGTTTTTAAATATATTTTTTAAAACAATTATCCAAATAGTTTTTTTTTTGTTTTTTTTTTCAAAACTTGTTTTTAAAAACTTTTTTATAAAATTGTTTTGATGAAAAGGGAGGGGAGGGATTTTACATTGTATAATTAAATAAGGGATGGGAGAAAAAATATTGTTATATAAATGTGAGATGTGAAAGAAATATTTTAGAGATATTAAAAAAATATTATAAATATAATAGTTAACATAAGATAAAAAATTAATTTTACCTTCATACCCCCCTAATTTTGGAGGGGAGGGTTAGGAGGGGAGGGGGGAAATCTTAAAAAAAAATTTCCTACCTTCCTAAAAATTGTGACGCTAAATAAGAAAAAATAGATAAAATATCTTCTTTCTTCTCCTTTTTTTTCCAAATCCCTCGTACCAAATATACAGTAGTGTTGTTTGGCAAAAAAAAGTTATAAGTGTTTGGTTATAAATAAATTAGGATATTTTGAATAACATATTATAAAATAATTATCTATAATCATGAAAATTTGTTACTATCTTTTTATTAGGATAATGGAAATACCCCCTCTCCTCGTGAGAAATACTTATATACTTTAAAAGCTTCACATCATCTAAACTTTATCCAATCAAAATACAATAACTTAACTGATGACTCATCTAAAAAGGTTCACAATTTATTTTATTTTTTAAAAAAATAATTCTTTTAATTTTAAAAAATAAAAGCTCATCTTAACCAAATTAAAAGTTTTTTTCTTAAAACACAAAATAAAATATGAATTGTTTCAAATAAACTATCAACTAATTAAGATTAAAATACGTTATTTTAATTGGATAGAGTTTAAATGGCGTGGTACTCTTACAGTATATAAGCCTTTCTTCTAACATAGACTTAATCTAACACTATAACACCTTACTAAATCTTTCTGAGTTTCAAATTCGATTTCTAGAAGAGACACCTATAATAAAAAAGGTAATCACAAACTTCAAAATTAGATACTAAGATCTAAAAAATAGTATAAAAAAAAGTGATTACAAGTCTGATTCCTAACTTCTATATATGGCATGAATAAACATAATTATCAAAGGAGAAAATGTATCAAGTTCTCTATATCTATTTTGTCAAATTCTCCAATATCACTTTATTGGGTGTCATATTCTTTTTAATAACTTCAATTAACTTAAATCCACATAACAAAATGTACATTTGGTAAAATATGATTATAGAACTTGATATAATAAGCTTTCATTAAAGTAATAATTTAGAAATATATTTTTGAACAACACCAATTAAAATTGACCTGTAATAAAAACACTTAACTCCTATAAACAAAATGATTACAAGTATGGAGTCAATAAACAAAGTTATAAAAGGAAATTCATTCATAAGCACGCATGCGTTTCGCAATTGAGTCATCTTCATGACGCTTGAACTTGAGCTCAGTTGAAGACATCTCACCCTTCGACAGAGACAAGGTGCCTTCAAGTGTAGGTAGGACGGGCATTCCCCACAATAAAGACGTCATCAGCATCTTGGTTCTGAAACATTTCTAACTGTAGGCCTAAGTTTAACCTATCCACTATAGGATCAAATGATAATTTGAGAGGGGACATGTGTCAAAATTTGAGAGGATAAGGGAGAATATGGGACGTACACGTGGAAATCATGCATGAAGAATAAGGAACTAGATCGTCAACCCCGTGCATTGGACGGGTAATCCAACAAATATAAAACTGACTTAAATGAGATATGATTTCAAAATATTGGAAGGACCTATTTGTTACAATAGAGGAAGGAAAAGGAAGAAAATATTGGAACAATTTACAATGAGAAGAAGGCGATGGGCGGAAGGGAATTGTCATAAAGTGATGTAGAAATCAATTAAATCAGATTATTAATAGTAAAAATTATAAAATACATGCTCAAACGTATAAACTGACCTAAATTTTGGGGTGGGTTGCATCTAACACTAACCCCCTTGTTCAGACAATAAAATTTAGATTTAATAACAAATACCTTCCCTTCCCATTTTATGAAAATTTCATCTCCAACCATCCTCAAAAATATTAATAAAAAACCAAAACACATGGGCTTGCAAAAGAAATTATATGACATAAAATATATCTATTAATATGAAATAACACTTTATTTTTAAGATCAAAATTTAGAATTCTCCAATCAAAACACTTCCTTTCCAATAAAAAATTTGTTATAATATTCAAAAACCTCTAAATTTCATATCATTTGCATATTTTCCCCTGAAGCTTCAAAATTTCAATTTCACCCCCTAAAATTTTAACTTTTACCATTAAACCCACAAACTACTCTCTTTTTTCCCATATCTAATGCCTATTAAAGGTATTTTGGCCACATTTCTTAAAACTTCACATTTTGGTTTTAATCCTTTATTTCCTTAGAAATTGTCAATTTCTATTATCTTGAATTTAAAATTTACGAAAAAACATAAGTAAAGCTGAAAGTTATATCAGAATGAATTGGTTAAAAAAATTAAAAAAAATACAATATTAGTATTTGATTTGCATTCATATAGAATTAGAGAAAGTTATACATAAGAACACAAGAATAACAAAAACACGTATATGCTTGTTATGATTTATGACAATCATAATTAATATTAGCCAAAGGTAACTCCGTAGACTCATTCATGTTATACTATATAAAGAAGTTCCATATGTGAAGCAATAGAAACAATAAACATTTCTCCACATTTGTATTATGTTAGATCCATCATATTGGGTTGCTTTTGCCAGGATACAGACAGATAGTATCCCATCAAAAAGAGTGAGGAAGCCTTCACTAAAGCACCAGCAATGCTCTGAAAGGGCAGAAAATGTACCAAACTCCATCCATTACAATGTAGACATTATCATGGTCTTCAAATGCACAAGGCAGAAGGAGCGGTTCAAATACCAGCATTCACGGCGGGAAAAAAACTTTCTAAATCGATTAAAAATAGACTTCTACACCAGACTTTGATCCGGTATAAAAACAGCTCGTGTAAAAAGTTTAATATTCTACACCGGTTGTATATGACCGGCGTAAACAATCAGCTTTTTTAAATCGGTTATTCCATACAACCGGTTTAAAAAGTAATGTCAAAATAAAAAAAATCCAGAATAAAAAAACTCTAGGTCCGAAATTATTTCCTTCTTCGTCACAAATCTGAAGGAGGAGGAGAGTGATGAAGAAGAATAGGTACCTATAAAATGCAAGCAGAGAACAAAAAAGAGGAAGAAAGAAAAAGCGAGAGAACCCAGAAACGAAAGAAACAAAAACTCAGATATATGCATAGAAATGAAAACCCATAAACGTCGTCACCTAATTGAAAATATCACAAAAACATCGTCACAATTCCTTTTGGTTACCTGCTCAAAAGCAAACAAAAATATATTTAAACAGAACCCAGAAATGAATAAGACAAAAATCCAAATATATACACAGAAACGAAAACCTAGAAACGCCGTTACCTAATTAAAAATATCACAGAAACATCGTCACAATTCCTCCGACTTACCCAGTTAAAAGTGAACATAAATATATTTAAACAAAATCGAGAAAAAAAGGAACAAAAAAATAGACACCCACCATCGCAGATCTGGATCTTCTTCTTTGGTGAGTTTTAGAGACTACAACGACTGACTTCAACAATAGAGAACGACGAGCACATGTATGGGTCATCGCATATCTAGGTCTTCTTCTTCGGCGAGCTTTAGACGGTGTGTTACGAAGGTAGAGCTTCCTGTCACTATGTGTTCTCCCTTGTCTAGTTTTCTCTATGGACGACGATATGATTTGTGAAGATAGGGAATCGTAAAAAATTAAAGCTTTTTGTTAGATTTTTTATAGCAAAGGCATTCTACACCGGATGTAATTATACTAGCTGTAGATAAAACTGGTTTAAAAATATGCTTTTTAAAAATCCATTTTTAAATCGGTCACTGCGGAACCGGTTTAAAAAAAAAACTGACCGGTGACATTTTTGTAAATAAGATAAAATATTTACACCAGTCATGACTTTTTACACCGGTCATGTTTTA
This sequence comes from Leucaena leucocephala, assembly GCA_037074615.1. Taxonomy (NCBI): domain Eukaryota; kingdom Viridiplantae; phylum Streptophyta; class Magnoliopsida; order Fabales; family Fabaceae; genus Leucaena; species Leucaena leucocephala. The sequence goes on along the minus strand of CM073556.1, from coordinate 20,156,012 downwards.
CAACCGGTGTAAATATTTTATCTTATTTACAAAAATGTCACCGGTCATGACTTTTTACATCGGTCATGACTTTTTACACCGGTCATGTTTTACAACCGGTGTAAATATTTCATCTTATTTACAAAAATGCCACCGGTCATGACTTTTTATGCCAGTCATTACTTTTTACACCGGTCATGTTTTACAACCGGTGTAAATATTTCATTTTATTTACAAAAATGCCACCGGTCATTTTTTTTAAACCGTCTCCGCAGTGACCGATTTAAAAATGGGATTTTAAAAAGCCTATTTTCCACTCGTGATTATCTTGAACTTCTTTCTTATTCCATGAGAGAGAGATTTTATTTTGGACCTAAAAAGCTATACCAAGATATATATATATATATATTGTTCCAACACACTATATTAATTTCATAAGATATTTGTAGAATTGTAGTTAACTAAAGTTAAGCAAGTAATTATGATATTATTTGTTTAACAATTAAGTTAAAGCCAGGTCAAAGTTTTATTGCAGGATCTATTTTACTGAATTTATAAATGAAATATTGTTTCATCAACCCTATATTCCTATATCTTTTATTTGTTAGCAATACAAATGCTTCTAAACACACTTGAGTGCAATCAGAAAGTAGTTAGCAATACAAATGCTTCTAAACATATCCCGAGCAACACTTTCATCCTGCAGTTCATTTGATACGAGAGTCAAGTGAAAAGGGCACAAGTGCTATAATTGGCATGGCAGAAGTGTATCACCTGTTCAAGATCTTATAAAGGCACACACACCTCATTTCTGTATAATAGACATTCGATGACAAAATAAAAAGGAGTAGGGATGGTCTATACAAGGGACGAAGCAAGTTTAAACAACAAAAAAAGCACATGAGATTATTATGGAATAAATAGGGTGCACAACACTGATTGTCATCTCAAACTTGTTGCAAAAAGTATTGAACTCAACTTCAAATTCTGCAAATTACAGAAGTAAAAAAACCATAAGATGGTAAAAAAACCCTGACCCAATCACGTTCTACCCTCTTGACATCAGAATCAATGGTGCTGTGTTCAGATCATAAAGTTTAACCACTAAACCTTTACCATTGTTGAGGTAGCTATGAAATCTGGAAGGAAGAGCAACAATGTTGGCAATTTTAAAAAGATAAGGAATAACAAAGGAAGTGAGACTAATTTGGTCCAGGACCTAACATAAACAATTATTTGCTTATATAATTTTTGTTGTTAAGTTTTATCATGACAATTTATTCATATCATATCCCCCTCCCCATAACAAGAAGCATTAAAGTTGGCATCAAGAACTTTACTTTCTCCTGGAGTGACAAGTACAACAGCGCATAAGTAGCTGTACCATCAGTTTGGGCAGACAGAAATGGTATTATTGGATAATAACCTCTCAGAGATTGAAGGTTCCATGAGCATTGAGCAATAGCCAGAATTTTCTGCATATAGCTTATTTATGAAATCGATTACACAAGAGGCAGGGATTATGTGATGCATTTTAGAAGCCCCACAATTACAGTTAATGCACCAAAGGATTTCACCTCTCGTACAAGAAGTTTCTGAGCCGACTCACCTCTAATAATCTATAGTTGACGGGGCTGGAATCAAATGGGTAAAATCAAAGTGTTATCCCTTGATGGAAGTGGATTTCAGAAGAGGGTGTGCGGTAAACAAAGAACAAATATAGCCATGATGAAAAAAGAGACGAACCTGTGGAGAGCTCGGAAGCGCGACAAAGACAGAACGGCCCACAAACCTGGAGGGGTGACGATAGTGACTGGCGAGCCGGCGACCTTGAGTTGGCTGAGAGGCGCTGTACTCATGGCTAAATCAGAAGCAACTCTTTTAGAAATAGAGAACCTTAGGGGAAAAAAATATCCCATTGATGATGATGATCATCTTCATCCTAAAGGAAAAAGCTTGAGGCTCGACACTTGGATCCAATTCAATGGTCCAATTTTAATCCACATGGGGTTTCTTTGTGCATTACGTGGCAGCACTTTTTTCGTAAATAATTAATGTGCTTGTTTTTTCTTCAGGCTACATTCTAAATGCAGTTCTTTTGCCCAGGAATGCAAAAAATGTGAATATATAGTAGCTTCCAGAATTCCTTTGTGACTGTGTGCAACACAGAGAGGGGAGGGCCAACCAAAAAAAAAAATCAATTTCGAAAGTATTTAATTTGATGGGTCAAAAGCTATTTGTCTCTTAATCTAACCATTCAAGATAAGTAAACTTAATATGACATCTGAATTTTGTGTATATGATCTTTTGATTAATTAAACAATTTTTTTTACTAAGTATAAGTATTTTTTTATTAGAGACAATCATATTTAAAATATTATTAGGTACTAAATGTGAACATATTTTTTAATAAAGATTTAAATATTAATTGATCATATTATGAGAGATTAACCCCTTTACTAGACCATACCCTATTGGTTTAAACACATTCATTTTTTTGTGTACAAAAATTTTTAGAAATGGGTTAAACTCACTCACGATATAAAGGTAGGGCGAAGTCTCCTTTTCTCTTAGGTAATACCAATGTCGAGCAGGACGAGCGATCAATTACCCTCAAGCATAAATTTAAGCACCCAAAAATTAGGATACATCTCCAAACATCGTGACTAGAACCACAACAAACAAGTATTCCTTACAAATTCAACATATTTTAAATAATTATACGTTTTATCTATTCAGACACGTTCATCTAAGCTCTCAAACATATTTGTTGGGCCAAAGCATCTCTCAAATAAATCGATCCAATCCAATCCCCAAAAAATTGGGTAAACAAAAACAAACACTATAGTTTAATATATAATGAAAATAATTATCCATGATCATAAAATTGATTGTTAAATTCAAATAAAATGTTATATAGTTAAAAAAAAAAAAGGAATATCCATAAATATTTTATAGTATTTATTGAAAAAGGATAAAACTTAGTCAAACTTTAAAACATTTTTTTTATATAAGAGTTAAATTATCATTTTATCATTTAAAAAATCTCCTTAATGCCCCGCTCCCTTTCAACCTTAACTTCTTTAAAAATTGCCAATTTAACCCTCATGTGAAAAATATATAATTATCATATAAAAATATTAACTGACACCAAATTCTAGGTAAGATATTAGGTGTCTTCTGTTAGAAAGATAACGGTCAAGTAACTGTAAGGTACGAGATAAAAACATAAAAAATTAAAGAGGTTAAATTCAAATTTCAAAATATAAGGAGGTTATATGCGAGTAATCCAAAATTTATAAGAGTTTTATATAATTTAATTTTTTTCAAAACAAAACCAAAGCAGCATATCGATGTACAAGATAAATATATAAAAATCTTCATATCAATAAGCCAGGAAAAATATAGTTTCAGGGCAAATACTGGATGACAGATTAATTTGCAAAATGTCATCGACCTTCGCATCAATTAATAGCTTTAGAGTTTAGCCTCAAAAAATGAAAAGGGCTTAACCTTCTTTATCTTTATAGTTTCCATACATTCACATGTGTACAAGACCAACAACATCCCATCAGACATTTGGAATAGAATCACCTCTTAAAGTCTAGATATGAGATAGCCCCATGATTCGTCTTCTCCTGTATTAATTCTTCATTCAACATATTTGCATTAATAAATTGATGACCATCTACTAACGTCTACCTTACAAGTTACAACTCTTTCACTTAGCGCCTGTTTAGTTTTATAGTGACAGTTACTTCCATCAAAATTATGGCTTTGTTGGTTTCCGACGTGAAACAATCTTGTAAAAGATCCCGAGATTGTAAGGATAGGGAGAGAATATGGAGATAAGGAGAGATTGTAGGGATTAAGTGAATATTGCCTTAATCTGAACATTTATTGTAAATCCCAAGTATCATGCTAATCCCGTCAGTTATGAGTCACTCCCTTAGTATATATATGTAATGTTACATACTGTAAAATATACAAGAATTACAGATTCGAATTCTCCTCTCCTCTGTCTGAAAGCTTATACTCTGTCTAAAAGCTTATATATCTTTTGCACAACTCTTTTTTATCTGTTGATGACTGAGGCTTGCTAGTTAATGATAGAATCTGCACCTGAATTTGAAGGCCTTTTGAACTGAATCAAGATCATGGTCATGTTGTCACATCCCAGACCACCAGCTGCTGGTGCCAAGCACCAATCCAATACTCTTTCACAAACCACTTTTAGATCGTTTTCCTGCATAGTTTATACACACACATCATCTTTTTCCAATTGAAACAAGCCAAATGATGTAATAAAAAAAAAATTAGAGAAGGCAGGCATTAATGGCCTGAAGTACAAGTGGGATCGAACAGCAACCTTCTACTTACAAAGAAGCTTCTAATTGGCATCAAAAGTATTTTAATCTGCAAAAAGAACGTAGAATAAAAACTTACTGTCCTAAACTGTTCATGTATGAAGTCCACAAGATGTTGACTTGACATGCAATCCCTATTTATACGATGCACAAAGCGCATGCGTCAAATGGATAGTGGACGAACTTCTAGAACTAGATAGCGAGAAGTTACACAATCAAGAACAAGTTTATAGTTAGCGAAAACTGTTTCTACACCTAAACATAAATGAGCATCCATCTTCATTCTTCGTATATCATGGAATTAAAACAAGGGCAGCACTGTCTAGGACGGACATGTACAATGACAAATATTCCTTCAACCGTAAAAGATGGAGGACATTGCTATCAAAGCAAGCTTAGAGCAGCGTACATGAGGACAAAGTCATGTCGCATTTTGATAAAGCTGTTGACAATATTATATAATTGAAGAAAATTTGGCCAGAAACAGCTACTTTGAGTGTTTTGGATCAACAAAAAGGACCCGAGAGAGAGAGAGACCATTTTGGATGAAACATCATTTAGAAAATAATAAAAACTAGATCATAATAGCTATGACTATCAAAGGAGTTTCAAAATTAATTTGAGGAATCAAGAAGCTTACCATATTCCATCACAAGCTATTACGAGAAACTCATCATCATCGCAAAGGTCAACCTATTACACAGAATAAAAGAGTAATCAGCGCAGAGCATATGAAAGAAAACAACAGAAAAGAAATAAAGGAACATGTAAAAGATGGCAGCAGAAGCATATGCCATACCTTATCTTTTTTTTTTTTTTAAATAAATGTTACTCTATTTGTATGAGATGAACAAAACATATTCACCAAAAGAAAAATCTCACTGATATTAACCCTTTAACCTGTTTATTGCACTGACATTATACTACTTACAGAAATTAACTCTGGATCAGCAGTTACCATCTGCATTTCTGCAGGCAAATGCTTGTTTTCCTTGAATTCAATATCTCCTGCAAAAGAAACAATTGTATCTTACAAACAACTAGACACATTTTTTCATGCATTGTATGGAGTATGAGGAATAAGTCACATTAATCACGATTAGGGAATAGTTTTGCTTGCTATAGATTTTTTATTTTATATATTGATATTGATTAGAACTAATGAGGCAACCTACATCAAGACAACAATAATTGAAACTGAAAAGAAAGACAAATATCTCGTAATTTCCTTTACATTAAGAATTAACAAATAATAACAGTAAATTTACATTACCAATTGCTCTAGTCAAGTTTAAAATTCCATTGACACGTCCAAATAGTATAAAACCACCAGCTTTTAAAATCCTGTATTTTTCAACCTCGAGGTCAGGCTTGTGATCTTTAGTTAAATTATGTGCCTGCAAATGAGACTTCATTGGACCAAACATACAAGAATTGCAAAAGATTAGTTGTGCCCTGTGGTCAAGGCATCATTTCAGACACCCAGCTCAGAAATTCATAAACTTGACGACTGGATGCACCAGACATTGAGGACAACGATGGGCGTAGGCATGCAGCTTCTAGAGGTCAAAATTATTTTCGATATAACCATCTAGTGCACAAGAGTGACAATCACCGCCCTTCAAACCATTGCAGAAGATATGTGCATAAAACATAGTTTCCTGAAAATGCTTGTCACTAGTTAAAAAATGATCCTACGAAAGAACTGTACTACACAAACAAGCAACCTTTCTCACTCTGCAAATTCTTTAGATAACTAGTTCTTTCCCTCACTTCCCCTATCCTCCTTCCAGATCAGCACCTTCATTTGCTGCATTGGCCATATAATACAGATTGAGGTTTACCAAAAGAGGAAGTGAAAGTACCTGGCCCTTCCTTGATAATACACAGCGAGAATCACCAGCATTTGCAACAACAAGATGGTTGCCTCGGATGGCTGCAACACATGCTGTGCATCCTGCCTTTGGTCCCCTGAAACCACAATGGGGCCCCTGATTTGCAGCATAAAATTTCCTCAGTTCAACATTTTTATAAATTGGAATTAGATACTTGTTTGCCCAACATCAGACCTTAAACTAGCAAGAAGTTTCTTGATATTTAACCTTTCTTAAACTTCATGTCAAACTGCAATGCAGTCAGAATGAAGTTAAAAGTTACTACGTAAATTATAACATCAAAGCCGGATTATTTACAATCTCTAAGATACTATGTAAATTTAAAAGTTATTCCGTGACCACACATGCTACAATTAGCACCCGCAGTTTTAGAAAGGGAGCCCTGATGATAAATTGGAGTTGCTTTTTCTGCATTTATATCAATACCAAGAGATACATAAATGAGAATGACTGAATTTAAGCAGAAGTTATCTGGGCTTTTGAAAAATTTCATTGGTCAATAATGAATAACGAGAAAGCAATAATGCCAAGGTGAAAGAAACATCATTTACAGCCTATGTATTATTCAGGCTCAGAGCAGACTTTTGCAATTTCCAACACAGAATTTGAAGTTAAATGGATCTGCATCAAAATCTTTAAAACATGCATGAATAATGCCATAACCATTAAGCTAGAATAACTTGCATCTTTGGAACACCATTCTTATTAGTTACCTCCTCAAAAGCCCAGTCATCAACGTGACCGTTGGCTGCACTACTCTTCGGAGTCCTTATAAACCAATTTCTCATACCCAAAAACTTAGCTGATTTTTCTCCCAACACTGCTAATTCTCTCCGCCCTCTTTGTCCACACATAATCTCATCCATTCTGACAAAAAAAAGGATGGGATCTATAAGAAATAGAGCACAGTTTTGACTTTCCACAAAAGCATTTCTGTCAAAACTCCATAACCCATAACAATTCCTGGTCATCAAGCTTTCACATCAATAAAAACTTAAGCGTGATCAAATTTCATCCATGAAGGAAATAATTGGGTCAATTATGAGCAATTATCATTTCAAGAAAATCACCATGTCAGTCAGGTGGTGAAATTTCTTATTTTAATTAGAATAATGGATGATACCGTATGATCTCAGAGACAAGGAGTCAGGTCAAGTTGCTTCTGAATTTTTAGCATCTTACAAGAGTGTTACAAACTGTCAATCTTTTGATCGCATAGATATAATTTAATAAATTTTTACAGTGAGATGAACTATTTGAGAAGAAATAAGAAACCAAGAAAAAGGATGGATGAAAGACAGTCTTTTATAACTTCCAATAACAAGCTGGAAAGAAAAAAGAAAGGAAAATGTTGAGCAATAAACAGCATGGTCTTGAGCCTAAGCCTTGTCAGGTACCCCTATCCCACCTATTGATCCCTCGACAACCATTGATGAAAAAGCATACCACTCATAGTATGGGAAAATTTAAAATAAAAACAATTAATAATAAAGTAACCTGAGAAAAGAGTTTTGTAAAGATGTGCCTAAATCTCCAGCTAAATAAGCTTCATGCTTAAGCACCTGTTGGTGTAGATACTTGGCGCAGAATTTAGCAACTGCTTTACCTGAAAATTAGTGCACTTAATTGAGGGCTATAAAATACCAGCTGCTGCCCAGTAAAACTATGTTGAATATGTAAGCTCTACCAAATTAATTTTTCAAACAATTTAAGATGTATTGACATCTCCAAGCATATTGAGTAAAGCTGTTAGGGTAACCACTCCTACTTACTCTCTATATAAGAATCTCATAAGGAAAGCATAATAGAAGCCAAGAGAATCTCTGAAATAATTTCTTTATTTGTCTCCCTTAAACACGAGTAAACTAGAAGTATAAATAGATGCAGAATTACAGATGACTCTCCTACATTTTTGGAAAACATGCCCATGACTAAAGAAAATGGACTGACTCAACTGACTCCCCACTAACATAGTGAGAGAAACAAAATAATTAATAATTAAATAAATAATTAACAGCTTAGACTTAGTCATAAAACCCTATCAATACTTCCCCTTTCGAAATACGCCTTGTCCTCAAGGTGGAAGTCAGAATCTAACTCCACAAATTAATAAAGAGAAATCTTCATTAGAATATGAGTAAGAATCTTAACTCATAACTTATAAAGCCTGAGGAGAATCTCCAATGAGTAAGAACCTTAACTCATAACTAATAAAACCTAAGGAGAATCTCCTAATGATAAAAAATGTTAAATTAATTTCTTGATCCTTCATTCATCATCACATTCTCTGGAGCCTCTGTCCTGGGCGCCCCACCATCGATGGCTTCCAGCAGTGAGAGGGAGGCGAAGATGCAGAGGTGGCTTGGTCGGAAAGGGTTGCAACACCTGAAGCAGAGCCCTTTGTCCCGACGCTGCTGTTTGATCAGGTCCCATCCAATCTGCCGTGAAGGTCCCGACGCTGAAGAGGGAGCGCTTGTGGAGAAGGACGCCGAGGATGCTCCGTACATATGAGCCGAGTTTGGTTGGTGCTGGGGCAAGTAAGAACCGATGTCAATGGATCGATTTTGGCCTATCATGGACTCGAGTTTGGAGCCAAGACCCGAGCCGATTGACCTCTATATTTCCAGGGCAAGACTTAAGGCTCGATATACCGTCTTCGGCTTGTGCAAGAGGACCTCTATCCGTAGCTCCTCCTTCAACCCATTCAGGAACACACCGAAGTGATCTGGCCAATTAGTCACATGAGCCACTCTCCGAGCACATTCCCTTCTGTACTCCGCGACGGTGCTAGATTGTTTGATGCCGCAAAGGTGTTAGTCGGGATTCAGAAATTCTGGTGGTCTATAGTGCTCATTCAGGATCTTCACTAACTCCTCCCAGTAGAGCAGCGTTTGCTCTGTGTTTACCTATGAAAGCAGGTCCAATGCGTCGCCTTCGAAATACATGGGGGCTATTTCCACCTTGTCGTCCTTCGGCGTTTGGTAGTACCGAAAGAATTTCTCGGCCTTCAATATCCACCCATGTGGGTCGCCCCCACTGTACTTGGGAAATTCTATCTTGGCATAAGGTGCTCGGGTCTTCTGGTACGCTTCTCCTTCATTGTCTAAATCATCCCCCCAATGCCTCGGTTGTTTCTTCACTGAATTGCTTCTAGCCTATACTTCCAGGGACGTCACTTTGTCCCTTAGCCCCTCCAACATGTCAAGCTTTGCTGCCATGACTGCCAGCTGTTCTCCAAGTGCGTGAATGCCTCCTGGGTTTGAGTTGGTGTCTGGGTTGGCAGCGGAAGATCGTGTTTCTACCATCCTAGCTCTGAGGCCAATTTGTAAGGGTAACCACTCCTACTTACTCTCTTTATAAGAATCTCGTAAGGAAAGCAGAATAGAAGCCAAGAGAATCTCTGAAATAATTTATTTATTTTTCTCCCCTAAACATAAGTAAGCTAAAGATATAAATAGATGCAAAATTACAGATGACTCTCCTATATTTTTGGAAAACATGCCCATGACTAAAGAAAATGGACTGGCTCAACTGACTCCCCACTAACATAGCAGGATAAACAAAATAATTAATAATTAAATAATTAACTACTTAGACTTAGTCATAGAACTCTATCAAAAGCTCTAATCAACACTAACTGGGTCTGAAATTCCCCAACAATAGTAAAGCATGCAGATATATCGAGGCATATTTTTTCCCATGTTTTATTATAATATTGGTCAGGCCAACAAAAGGCCAAAAGCCTAAAATTGCAAGTAAATATATATGGGATTATAAAATCATTCCAAGTGTGAATTTAGAGGATTGGGGCAGGTTCTGCATGCCTTTTCAAATTCAAATCTGACCTTGGACAAGCCTAATCCACTGTTGTGTTGCAAAAGATATGACAAATATTATTGAAAAATCTCAGAGCAGATACTAACCTCGATGGCCATCATAAACACCAAAGAAAGATGTAGACTCATCTAAATCAGGATAGGCAGCATGCTGAAAAGCAATGGAAAAGGTAAATTTGTATACAGTTAGAATAGACCATTAGTAATGGATAGGGCTTATGCCCTTGTACTTCGAATAGTTCAGCATACAGCATGTACTGCATTTCAATCCGTGTATTACATATGAGTATATAAATAGAATGACAGCAGCTGATTGGAGACAAGTTGCTACTGTACAAAGAAATTATCTCTATTTTTCTCCCATCCCATTCTCCATCTCTCAACATATTGTACCCATTGAATAGAATAGATCATGATATATCATAAGCCTAATGAATTACCAATTAAAACGTCATTAGAAAAGCATGTTGCATTATATCCACAAAACAATCTCTTCAAGAGATGGGCAATTTCCTACCCAAATAGAGGCATGCCAGAGAGGTGTAATTTATCCCTCTGTAAATTTCAAAAATTTCAGTACTGTAGCACATGCACCTCAATAGATAGATTATTATTATCAATGTCAACAAATAAGTGATACCTTTACTCTCTTGATCATAGCAGATAAAAAATATAGTTACCTACAAGTTCATCTAAAACTGTAAGATACCATATCTTTTTGATAACTTATAATAGAAGCACAATGATTAGAAACTTTGTTTTTTGGTAGGACAAAAATTTAGGAGTTAGGAAGCTCGTTCCAGCTACAGGGAAAGACGCACCACAGTTGGTGGATGCCTCCACAAAACATCACAAGTAGGAATGGAACTAAAGACCCTTTGGTCAAGGGATCTTGATACTACCAAAATATTGGAGTATGAGTAACTAGTACAGCTAGCATTAGGTTTTGAAAACTACAGTTAAATTAACATCATCTCACTTACATTCACACATCTCCAAGTCTGTCTCATTCATAAGAATTTTCATACGTGACTTGCCCAATCTATGCAGGATGAAAAGATAGCATCTAGAAGATAGAAAATAATACATTTCAATAATCTGCTACTAATTCTATTTCAATCACTAAGTTAAATTGCCAATCTATCTCAAGAATTTCCTATCCTGTTGCACTTGTTAAACTGGGGACAAACCAACCCTTGTTTTCTGCAAGCACATCATTTATGCACAACCAAAATGATATCTGAATCAGTTAATTGTCGGTTAATAACGATACAACATTATTGTACCAAAAGTGAGCATGCCAACTAACAAGTAAATCCGCATTACATAGAAGTAGAACAAAAGGAAAGAAAAAAGTACAGACAGCATCTTCCATGGTTCTACGCCACCCTTGCATGGAAGATAAACCATAGCGAAGCCGGTCATTCTCGCCATCTTCAGAGGCCTTTTCTGTTTTCGGACTGCTGAGGTAGACCCCCATCTCCAACTACTACAACACAAAAAGTTAACATTGAACCGCGCATACACTGAGAAGAAAGAATTATTACGCATGATCTGTGAAAGAGACAATAGCTATAAATATTACATTCAGGGACTTAAATCAAGCCATACAATTCTATTTCCAAGAAACCAGAAACCACAGGGCAGAGAAGAAGACGAAGAAGAAAAAGGCGCGCACAAGATATCATACCCCCAATTTCGGTACCAACAAACGGTAATAATTCAAATCATCGACCATGGAAACAAATAGACGATCAAGAAAAAAAATTGGCGAAGTAAATACTCATGGAAAATCAATCTCAAAATAGGAAGATTAAGGGAAGGCGAACAATCCGTACAGTAATTTCCGGAAAAGGGAAAGATAGTGATCTGCGGATCCCTCCAAATCCAAGACGCGTCCGAAGAAGAAAGACTAAACTAATTACTAATTTTGCATTAATTATTTTCGGTTTTTTTTATTTTAAAATCCCAAAAAATAATTATTTAATTTTTTATAACCTTTACTTAATTTTTTTAGGAAAAAAGACAAAAAAAATGCCCATGTGAATTTCAAAATGACAATTTAAACATCTGAATATCTAAAATGATAAATTGAGCAAGAGAAACTTTGTAAATTTAGATAAAAATACTAAATTACACCATAATAAATAAAGATTACATGAACGTGAAAAAGGAAACGTTCTTCCTTTACTCTTTTCTCTGTCCGAACCACCTGGACACATAGCCCCCAAATCTCAGCGGCATTGGTGGGCCAAAAGCATGGCGACGATTAGCCTCCGGTAACACTTGGCTACCGCCAGAGGTGAACTGCGTTCTCTACTGGTGGAGGAATTAAAAATCTTGATCCACATGTTTCTAATTTGGGCTACTAGAATTGTTTTCTCTGCTGTTTATGCTCAGATGTCAATAATGTTTGTGGAACAAGGAACAAGGATGGACAGAAGTGTCAATTCATTCACCATTCTTGCCGCCTCCCTCTCAACTTTTGATGTCTTAAGTGTTATTTTCTGGGTCCCCATCTACGATAGGATAATCGTTCCAATCGCGAGAAAATTTACTGGCAAGGAAAGAGGCTTCTAAGAGTTGCAAAGGATGGGAATTGGCCTCTTTATATTAATTATGTGCATGTTATCGGCTGCTAGAATTAGTCTCTTAAATTTGTTGATTTACTTAGTCTGCGCCACATGGTACAAGCAGAAGAAGGCCTTTTGAGGTTTATATCATTTGTATTGTACAGAGATCTTATTATATATATGTGTGTGTTAATAAAGATATGGCAGATTAGGATTAAAAGTATATTTCTGAATTCTGGTAAGTTTCTGTGATGGTTATATGATTTGTGTGTTTGTTAGTTCAAGAGGAATACTCAGCAATTGTGTTGAAGCTTCAGCAGTTGCTTATTGATGAGTAAATATTGTAGGTAGTATATTCTGCAGGTCTTCCATTTGATATAAGGTTAATTCGAGAAGAATATTTACAAAAGTACTTAACTGAAACTATGTTTTGCTAGTAGGATTTACAACTCCTGTAATGGGATTTGTAACTGCAACAATGGGATTTGTAACTTTAACAATGACATTTACAACTAAAATTATAACATATTGCTAATATAATTTGTAACTCCTGTAATGGTATTTGCAACTCGTCTAATGGGATTTACAACTTGAACAATGGGATTTGTAACTCTTGCAATGACATTCACAACTGAACTTGCAAGATATTGCTAATGGGATTTGTAACTTCAATAATAGGATTTGCAACTTCAACAATGACATTTATAACTAAAATTATAACCTATTGCTAATGGGATTTATAACTACTGTAATTGCATTTGCAACTCGTCTAATGGCATTTGCATCTTCTGCAATAATGTTTACAACTGAAATTGTAACCTATTGTTAATGGGATTTGTAGCTCCTGTAATGGGATTTGCAACTTCAACAATAACATTTACAACTAAAATTATAACCTATTATTACTAATGGGATTTACAACTCTTGTAATTGCATTTGCAACTCATCTAATGGTATTTGCAACTCCTACAATGATATTTACAACTGAAATTGTAACATATTGCTAATGGAATTTACAACTCCTATAATGGGATTTGTAACTTCGACAATGGGATTTGCAACTTCAACAATGGCATTTACAACTGAAATTGTGACTTATTATTAATGGGATTTATAACTCATGTAATAGCATTTGCAACTCGTCTAATGGCATTTGTAACTCCTGCAATGATATTTACAACTAAAATTATAACCTATTGCTAATGGGATTTACAACTCTTGTAATGAGATTTATAACTTCAACAATGGGATTTGCAACTTCAACGATGACATTTACAACTGAAATTACAACATATTGCTAATGGGATTTACAACTCTTGTAATGGCATTTATAACTTATCTAATCGCATTTGTAACTCTTACAATGACGTTTATAACTGAAATTGTAACCTATTGCTAATGGGATTTATAACTCCTGTAATAGGATTTTCAGCTTCAACAATAAGATTTGTAACTTCAACAATGACGTAGAAAAACATAGTCTTTCAGATGGAGAAGATTGTTAATCATCAAATTGTGTCAATTCTTCAGTTTCTGAAACCCAACATCTCTCTCCCCTCTTCACCAAACATAAGCAATGATATTTACAAACATGAGCAATGATATTTACAAATTCCCCTAAGACATTAATAACTGTACCTATCAACCGACTTGCAACTACTGGTTTTGGGATTTGCAACTCCTGCAATGAGATTTGCAACATGAACAACGATATTTACAACTTCCCCTAAGGCTCTATGTAACAATGTAGCTGCGAGTAAAAGCGTTTGGGTTTACAACTCATGCAATGATATTTGCAACATGATCAATAGATTTATAATTTCCCCTAAAATATTTATTACTCCGGGAAAAAACGTGATTGGAAGTCAATACTTTATTCTTTTACTTGGATGATTTAATTAGATTATTTTCAAGTGATCGGATTTGCAAGTCATAAATAGTCATAGCTTTACTTTACAGCAATTACATGACATCAATGTAAAAAAAAGCATCATGCACATAACAGAAAAAAAAAATCATTGCTCATAACAGCAATTACATATATTCAATGTAATATACATTAGCTTCATATACCTCAAAAGGTGTTCGATCATCTACTCCATAAATGTACCCAGTTGCTGATGCTTTTTTTACAATTTTTAAGCCCTAATCTTCGTCCCAATCCTAAACTCACATTAAGCTTCGACGGTGGCAAGGCGTGTGTCAGCTTTATTTTTTTTGTATTAGATGCTGCTTTTTTTGCATTGCCGACTGCTTCCTTTTCTTTCTTTGTGTAGAACTTTTAACTTCATGTTTAATCTAATGTTGTGATAGAGTGTCAATAACTCCCATCTTATCTCTAAGATATCAAAATCTTGCATGATGCAATGGTTTTGTAAATCAATCAACAATATGCAATTCTGTTGGTACATATTGAATAGAAAAGTAGTTTTGACAAAACTTAATCACGAACATAATGAACATCAGTTTCAATATATAGAATATCATCACATGAGGGAGAACAATGTGAAAAACTAGAATTTGATTCTGTTCATAATATTCACCACCCCATGAGAATCTAAAATAGCTTTAACAGATAAATATTCACCACCCCAATCACCCTGAACAATTTTGATCTTTGCATCAAATTGATTTTCAATCATATTCTTGAAATGAATAAAGGCATTTAATGTTGCCTCTTTAGTTTTTAAAGGGTATGTCCATGTAAATTGGATGAAATCATCAAGAAAATTGATATAGTATTTATGACCACTGTTAAAAGTAATAGGTGAATGTCCCCACAAGCCAGTATGTATTAATTCAAGAGGCTTGCATGCAGGAGATTGAGACAAGGGAAAAGGCAATTTGTGTGATTTGTCAAGTTTGCAAAATTCACAAAACTGAGATTCTTTACTAGATTTTTCAGAAACCTTACATTCATGTAAAACTATTTTGTAATACACGACTACTAGGATGACCAAGTCTTCTATGCCAAGATTCTAGAACTGAAAGAAAAACTTCAAATTTACATTTCTTTTCTAACTCAGACTGACTTAAACCAAAAATAAAATAACTACTATTAGAAAGTCTTTTTAAAGGTAAGACATCATTATCAACTCTATAAAGTTTATAACTAGGTATTCCTTGTAGCAGCAACTTTCAGGTTCTCTTGTCCTTCACAAAACAACCATGTGAGTGTATTTCAACAAATATACTATGATTTTCATTGGTCAGCTTGAAAGCACTGATTAAATTCTTTTAAATTTGAGGAATAACAAGAACATTATTCAGTTTTAATGATTGAGATGCATTGTCATACAACATATCATAATTCTCAGTAGCTATAACATCTAATAGAGCACAATCTCCTACAATAAGAGATTGAGTACCTGTGGCATTATCAATAGGCTCCAAATTGTCAATATTGGCAATGACATGATCTGTAATTCCACTATCCAAATACTAAGCTAGGTCAACTATAGTGTTTGACGTGGCAACATATGCAGATGAACCGTTTATTTTTCTTAGATCTGAACCTCCCCTACCCCTGCTACGAGATGGCCGACCATTTTGGCCATACCAATTATTTTTATAATCCTGCATATTCGACCTCAGAGTAAGATTAGAAGATGCAGATGAAATATTATGTTGAGAGGCTGAGCGAAGGTGTTCAAGAAGAGCATTAAATGTGAGCAATGATGTTTAAAAATTAATCCAATTAAAATCATCTTTGTCAAACAAATGGTCAACTAGAGGTGTATACTCAGCGTCTAAGCCAGCAAGAATTTGAGTATGAAGGTCAGATGGAGAAATTGGGCTTCCAGCAAGAGCCAAATTATCTGCAAGTGTCTTTATCTTGTTGAGATATTCCTCCATTTTAAGTATACCTTTTCTGGTTCTTTGAACTATAAAATAAGCGAAATATTCCAGGCACAGATATGAAACCTCCAAGACATACCAATAAAGTGCATTCGCTTGCGTTTTTAGACAAATATGAAGTTTTATGGAGGTGTGAGTTGAATAATAGTTAGGGACGAGATGATCTATTTTCTTAGCCTAATTCTCTCGATTTTTCTTCAAAAACTTATATGGGTAATTTAGTCTTTTCAACAAAATTTATAAATGACAGATTAGACCTCTAGTCTAATCTATCTTTTTAAATATTCATAAGCATATTTTATCATTTTCATTGATATTTTATTGTCTTTTTCTCATTTTTTTATTACAAGGAAATGAAAAATCTCAAAATGCAGTAGGATAAAGTGACGATCATTTGATCCCGTTTATGGAACAGTGAAAAAAACCCCGTAATAGGGGGCCGACAATGTTTTTTTCCCCTAAAATAAAATATTTTTAACTTTACATTATTTCTTCTGTTTTTTTGTTTTGTTGAAAAAAATTAAAGCATGCGGCCTAACCCCTTGTTTCATGTAAAGAAGTTAGGACTTAAAAATGTTTTTTTTTTAGTTTTTAATTTTTTTCTTAAAAATTAATCTAAGATTTAGCAAATATGTTTGAACCCAATATATATAGATATACCTGTACAATAGCCAATAGCAATAGTTATATAAATTTATAGTAATACCTACGGTCAAATAGATTAAAAAAATTAAATAAATCAATTAATTATAATTAATATAAAAGTTAGTTGATTAATTTGAGTAAATTTATGAGTATATAATACGAATTCATCTTAAAAAATTAGATTTGATTATAATTAAGTGATTTATTTAGCTTCTTTAATATATTCAAAAAATTAAGTAGCTCTTATAATTAGGACTGGATGGAGTAATAACAATTTATATTGATTGAAATTGATATATTGATATTAATTACTGTTTTCGTCACACTTTGTTATTTCACAAGGTAAATTAAGCTTTTCACTGTTATCTAGAAGTTGGTCTTCCCAATTGAAAATAAAATAAAATACTCGTAATTAACTATGGTATATTACGGCTAATAAGGAACCAAATGAAAATTGAACAGCAAACTTTTTCGCTCTCTCATCTTTTACATATTTTCAGGTGCAAATTAAAGAAGTGTGAAAACCAGTCTATCCTTAACCAAACATATAGATTGTTTAATCCATATCTTTTGCAAAATTTGCCATTTTCTGTTGCTTAATATTGTTAAGATTTATACATTGGTTATGACTTATTAGAGTTATCAAGAATTTTGGAGTTTCTTTTTTCATAATTTAAAATATTTCTTTTAATTTATGAGGTTTAAATCCTTAACATTGCTTAGAGAAAATCGAGTCCTTTTTACTCGACTCAATCGCCAACCATAACACCTTATCTTCCTGATTTCACCTATTCTTTTACTAATTTTCAACTTGTTTCAATCATGAATTACTTTAATCAATCTCAACCAATAATCATTTTGAAGTTTATTAGTATTTACTCCCTCCTATCATTAATAATTAGATTTTATTTTGAAAACTAGAGGTAATATTTAATAAGATTTGTTTTGAATAAAGAGAAACAACGTGATATCATTACATAGGGGTATAATTCTTCTAGTGAAAACAATTATCAAATTCTCACCACGAATCCTGAAACTAGATATTTGATAATATGATATAAAAAATAGTATAAAAAAATAACTACCGAATTTTCCCCATCAGAACAGTTGCATGCATTCACATCCTTTTAACACACCATTTGGTATAGAAAAAATCTAGATCTTCACTCAAGCAAATTAAACAGAAAGAATAAGGGATCGAATGTATTGAGTGTAAGGTATATTGCCGGCTATAGGACGATGTGCCTCCTGTGTTTCATATATATACATGCACGTAGGGTTACATAGGGTTGGCGGTAAGAACGTGCCAACGGAACTGAGAGATTCTAGGAGTGAAGTGAGGGAAGTTACAGCGAATATGTGTGTGCACGATATACATAATAGTAATGCATAACAATAAGATAAT
Source organism: Leucaena leucocephala (assembly GCA_037074615.1). Classification (NCBI taxonomy): domain Eukaryota; kingdom Viridiplantae; phylum Streptophyta; class Magnoliopsida; order Fabales; family Fabaceae; genus Leucaena; species Leucaena leucocephala. The sequence continues at coordinate 20,137,454 of CM073556.1, read as the reverse complement.
GTGCATATCAATAGAGATAATGTTCCGAATTATTGTCTAACATGCCCCTCAAATGAGAGGGTGTAACCAGTAGCCCGAGTTTGTTTTGAAAGTGTTGGAACTGAGACCACGACAGAGGTTTGGTTAGACTGTCTGCCACCTAATGAGTAGAATGAACGTAACGAACATGGATGAGTCCAGAGAGAACCATATCACGAATAAAATATGCATCGATGTCAATGTGTTTGCTTCTTGTGTGGTAGACGGGATTAGTTGCGAGAGCCCGAGCACTGATATTGTGGCACCACATAACGGAGGGTCGCTTTAGGTAAAGGCCAAGCTCAAACAAAAGTGAGTCAATCCACTTAACTTCGACAGCTCTATCAGCAAGAGCTCTATACTCAGACTCCGTGCTAGACCTTGCCACAACTAGCTGTTTTTGGGAAGACCAAGAGATTAGTGTGCCACCTAAGTACGTGCACAGACCAGCTACGGATTTTCTATCATCAATGTCTGTAGCCCACTCTGTGTCAGAGTATACTTGCAGCTGTAACGACTTGAAAGGTTTCAAGTGTAAACTGAGCCGATATGTCCCCTTCAAGTACCGTAGAATTCTCTTTGCTGCTTGAAGGTGAGTGGTTCGTGGCTGGGATAGGAACTGACTGAGTTTGTTGAATGAATACGTTATGTCAAGTCTTATAGTGGTGAGATACTGTAGAGAGCCGATGACTTGTCGATATAGAGAAGGGTTACACATAGGCTCTCCATCGTGTACAGAAAATTGTCGACCAGTGACCATGGGGGTAGGTACGGGTGCATAGTCGAGCATGTTAAAATGTTTGAGTATGTCAAGGACATATTTGGCTTGACTGAGATATAAGCCTGTGTGGTCTCTGTGAATCTCCAATCCCAGAAAGTAATAAGTCGGACCTAGATCTTTGAGAGAGAACAAGGAATTCATTCTGAGGATAAAATCACGTAAGTATGCTGAGTTGTTACCTGTCACCAGTATGTCATCGACATAGATAAGCACAAAGATAGTGAGGTGACTGGTTTGAAGCATAAAGAGCGAGACATCACTTTTGGCATTCTTGAATCCCCACTTGAGCAACGTCATCTTTAATTGATCATACCAGGCCCTCGGAGCTTGTTTGAGGCCATATAGGGCTTTAACAAGCTTGCATACATGAGTGAGTTTTTGTTGATCAACAAAGCCTTCAGGTTGACGCATATAGATGTCCTCTTGTAGATAGCCATTTAAGAAGGCATTATTCACGTCAAATTGCCTTATTTCCCAGTTGAACGTGATGGCTATGGTAAGAACCAGCCAGATGGTTGTGGGCTTAATAACTGGACTGAAGGTTTCGCCTTAATCGACCCCTGGAGTTTGTTGGAACCCCTTAGCGACAAGATGAGCTTTGGGCTTTAAAAGAGAGCCATCATGTTTATATTTGTTTTTGAACATCCACTGACAATCTACCAGTTTCTGAGACACATACGGGACCAATACACATGTCTGATTTTGTTATAGTGCAAGAAATTCCTCTTTCATAACCTTGTGGTAGTATGGGGAGGCAAGAGCAGCTTTGGTGGACATAGGAGCAGCGTACTGTGTGAGCGAGGCTGGATCTTCAGAATGCATGAGACCCATAAAGGGGTATTTTGGCTTGTGAATGCCAGCTTTGGACCTTGTCATCATATGACGAGTATTGATTGGTTCAGGAGGTAAGTCATGGCCACTTGCTTGATCATCAGAGTTACTATTGTAGTCACTAGTTATGAACACACGTTCATTATGATCTGGGTCCTCAAGCCTAGAGGACCTAGGTAGCACACGGTCATTAGGACTTAGGTAGCACACATTCATTAGGTCCATTAGCATCATTGGGCATATCAGCACTGTCTTCAATGCTCATCCTGTCTTCAGTGCTTACCCTACTACTCGAAGGCTATGGAATTACCAGGGGAATAATGCACTGAGCGTTGTTGTTGTTTCCTCTTTGGTTTAGGAACCCTATGGTAAAAGGAAAGAAGAATGGATCAAAGATTACATATCTAAAGATGAACACTTTCCCAAACACACTGAGGCATCTATGTCCTTTCTAGTGAGAAGCTGGTCCAAGATAAACGCATCGTTGGCTATGATATTGAAGTTTGTGCTCGTTGTAAGGTTTGAGGCATGGATAGCAAGCGCACCCAAATGGTTGCATGAGTTTATAATCAGGCTCAGACTGGTGCAACCGAGACAGTGGAGTTTCTCCGTTGAGAACTGTGGTGGGTAGACAATTAATGATATGTTCAGCCATATTAAAAGCATCAACCCAGTAGCTAAGAGGCATTTTGGCCTGAGCCAGTAGCGTTAGTCCCATCTCAACAATATGTCAATGTTTACGTTCAGCTCTTCCGTTTTGTGGTGAAGTATAGGGACAAGTGAGCCGCAGGAGTATTCCTTCTTTTTGAGTAATTGGAACCAGAGGTTTATATTCAGTGCCATTGTCACATTGTATTGCTTTGATTTTAGCATTAAACTGATTTTCAACAAGAGCACGAAAATGATTAAAAGTGTTGAAAGTTTCTCCTTTGTGTTTTAGAGGATACAGCCAAGTGAAACGGCTAAAATCATCAATGAAGTGAACATAGTACCTACAACCACTAGAGGATTGAACAGGAGCAGGACCCCACAAGTCTGTGTGGATGAGCTCCAGTGGAGAAGACGCGTGAGAAGTAGATTTTTGAAAAGGTAGTAACTTCAATTTGCCAAACGGACAAGACTCACATACAAAATTGTCATTGACAGTAAAGTTCATTGTACACTTATTCATAATGCTTTGTAAAGTCTTATTGCTAGGATGTCCAAAGGTGTGGTGCCACCTGATGAATTGTTCCTTGGTGCTTGGTGTGTACTGGGCAGCATGTACCTGAGGCTTAGTTCGGAACTCATTTGTCATTGGATAGAGGCCGAGTCTGGGAGTCCCCTGCATTAGAGCTTGGCCTGTTCGCTTGTCCTTCACAGTGCACCCAGAATTAGTGAAATTGACAGTAACAGGATTATCTTCAATTAGCCTATTCACACTCATGAGACTTTTAGTGGCTGATGGCACGAGTAAAACATTCTTAAGCAAGAGTTTAGACTGGGTGCAAGGAAAAGAGGCTATACCGATGCCCATAAAGCGATTTTTCTCACCAGAACAAGTAAGAATATGTGATTTACCTGTTGGCATGATGTGTTCTAAGTGTTCAAAGTGAGGTGTGACATGATAGTTGGCGCCGCTATCCATGTACCAGGAAGGGTCAGCCACTGTATCTGGGGCAGCATAGAATGCTTGAGGAGGAGGACGTGGATAAGTGGGCGGTTGAAAAGAACAATCAAAGCGTCAGAAGCAGTTGGCTACCTTATGCCTGTGGCGTTCGTAAAGACCCCAGTAGGGTCGTTTGCAGTTATTGTTGGGAGTACCACATCCACCACGACGGCCACCACGTCCACGACCTCCTCGGCCACCACGACCGTGTGTGTTACCGTGACCATTGTACGTTGCAGTGTTAGTTGAAGGTAGGATAGCAAGAGAAGACAGCTGGTTCAGTTGTTCGAGACGGCTATCAAAAGCCAGGAGGGAGGCCTGTGCATCAACCCAAGAGAGACTATCCTGGTCAGAAAGTTTAACTACGATAGGATTGTAATCGACGTCGAGCCCGTTCAGTGTGTGGAGAATCAAGTCATCAGTAGCAATTGGAGAACCAGCAAGAGCGAGAAAGTCAGCAATGCTCTTCATTTTGGCCAAATACTCAGCCATCTTCATGTCATTTTTTCGAGTATTATGGAGCTCCGTTTTGAATATCATAACGCGTGCTTTGGTCGACGCACAAGTTAACTCCCGAGCACTGGACTAAAGCTCCTCCGCACTTGTGCAGTGAAGCAATTGTGCTCCCACATCCTGAGACATTGTGTTGCGTAACCAGCCAATAAGGAGACGATCAACAAAGTACCATTCATCAAATGCAGGATTCGGTCGTGTCCCTGCACCATCAGAGACTAAACGCAGCGGTGTCGTCTTGAGGCCGTTGATGTGAGATTCAAGGCGGTTCCCTTCAATGAGAGGGAGAACGACGGACTCCCATACAAGGAAGTTAGTGCGATCCAACTTGATCGCTGATGTTTATGCCAACGAGCTGAACAGGGAGTAAGTTTTAGAAGTAAGAGTGGACGACGTATCAGTTTAATGGGTTGAGGAGACTGTAGAGATGATGATCGTCTAGCTTTGATACCAAGAAAGAATAAGGGACCGAATGTATTGAGTGTAAGGTATATTGCTGGCTATAGGACGATGTGCCTTCTGTGTTTCATATATATACATGCACATAGGGTTTCAATTACTTTTTTAAATATGGAAATTTTGTTTTTCTGTCTTTTGACTTGAATTGAAATTTCAAATGGCCATATGTAGCTTTTCACTGAGATTACTGGGAAAGGTGCTTTTTTGAACGAGAAACCTATAAAAGGCGTGTATTCTTTTCTTTGTCTCTTGAATGTTAGCGTTTATCTGGAATGAACTGTCCATGCTTATGTCTTGAATTTGTGCAGTATCATCACAAAGAGAACTGATTAGCTCTCTTCTTGTCACTGAGGTTGATTTGGTCACAGAAACTGATAAAGCATGTGAAGAACTCATATTTAATCATCTGAAGCAGATTTACCCCGCTCATAAGTTCATTGGGGAGGAAACTACCGCAGTTCAAGGTGCTACAGAACTTACAGATGAACCCACATGGATAGTTGACCCTGTGGATGGAACAACTAACTTTGTGCATGGGTAAATATCCACTCTGATTTTCAAGTTGATACATTCGCATTTCCAGATAGGATAACCATAATTTCGCTATTTGTAGCTTCCCTCTCTTCTGCGTCTCCATAGGCCTTACAATTCAAAAAGTTCCCGTTGTTGGCGTTGTTTACAATCCAATATTGAATGAGGTGAGGAATCTTCCACCCTGTAGATATTCTACCAGTGGCTCTGATACCAAGAAAGAATAAGGGACCGAATGTATTGAGTGTAAGGTATATTGCCGGCTATAGGACGATGTGCCTCCTGTGTTTCATATATATACATGCACGTAGGGTTACATAGGGTTGGCGGTGAGAACATGCCAACGGAACTGAGAGATTCTAGGAGTGAAATGAGGGAAGTTATAGCGAATATGTGTGTGCACGATATACATAACAGTAATGCATAACAATAAGATAATGTGCATATCAGTAGAGATAATGTTCCAAATTATTCTCTAACATAAACTCTCCTCATGCTATTATTTGTAAAGCTCAGAGTCTTCAATCCTTTTGTGCTTTAGCTTTCAAGAAGTCTATTGATAACTGCAGCAAAGTAGCTCTCTTTATGCTTCACAACCACGTCTATCTCTTAATAGCTTCCTATATAAATTTAAAAAAGTGGGGCAACATTATTGTCATGGAGCCATTTGCTTTTGAGGTTCGCTATTGAAAGAATTCTTGTGGAAGAGTCATCCTAGAGCTAGTCTCATCTTTTTTAATAAATGTTTTCGTGCCTCTCCGTTTTGAATTCACAGCTCAAACCTCTTTGATACAGAGACAAAGCCAGCACTATTCAACACTTGTGTTCAGAAAAGATTCATGAACCTCTGATATAATTTGGTGGGACCTTTTATCTTTTTTACAAGTTCTTTCTAATTATTATATTTAATGTTTTCTTCACCTTCTTTTCTTAGTTTCTTCGGAATTCTCTTTAATTACTCTTTACTCTATTGTAATTTTCTAGGCGTAGCATAATCACGAAGATTCAAACTCTGATAATACAAAGCAAACACACCTGAAGAAGAAAAGAGTAGAAAACTTAAGAGAGAGTCTTTTTGGGAGAAAGCTTGAAAAAATTGATCATATATCCAGTTATGGGTGTATGCTGATCACCCGCCCTTGGATATAGAGGAACCATTAGTTTCAAATGTTTTTACTAGACAAGCCATCTTCTTATTGGAGGTAATCCATTATCCTGTCTGTTAGATAACCCCTCTCGGAATGTAAAGGTATAGTATATTATCTAGGAGTAAGTTTATAGATCAAGTATGACCGTTGGGATGGTCCATTATATTCCTCTTTTAATTTCATAATCCAATATTTGAGAGGATACAATATTTCGGGGATTTTCTTCATGTCAGTTTCAAAAGCGGCCAACTGCTGTACTGAATTTATATGTTGAGAGATGTAATAATATATTTTGGTTTGTTGGATGTTAATGCAGGAAACAACAGATTGTTTTTTTTTTGGTTTAATTAAAATTGATGTGGATATTGGGAAGCTCTACCCAGGAGTTGTTTTAAAGTAAATATAGATGAATCCCTAGTAAAATCATAATTTAAGGCTAAATATAGCCGGGTTATTCAGGACTCTATTAGGATTTGTAATATTCTTGAAATAGAGCGATGAGCAATTTTTAAGGAACTATCACTAGTATGGAACATGGGAATTAAGAATATTATACTTGAGTCAAATATAAAGAATGTGGTTATATCTATATAATAGAGGGACAACCACTAAGTGTGTACCCTTTTGATAATGCAAATCCACTCTTTCTTAAAATGAGTATGAAATATTAAAATAGACTATATTTCACTAAAGTACAACCATGTTGTTTATGAGTTAGCTAAAAAAATTTTATCCACTTTTTTTTTTTAAACTTATCTCCCTTATTTAGAGGAATTAGTTACTAATAAAAGTTTAGGAATTGTTTCCTTCTAACTAAGTTTTCTGGTATCTCGGTTGTATCCCTAGTTTGTAGCAAAAAGAAAATTGATGTTGACATTGACGGTTATTTTTATCTTTTATATATAAATTAATTAACCACTTTTCCTATTCTTGATTAGATTGTGACGAGGTACTTGTTAATTAGTTGATAGTTGATTCCGTAGGCTTTATTTTCTCCTTTATTAGTTAATCAAATATTTTGTTTGGATGTGAAGATTGAAAATGAAGGAAAGGAAAAAAATTATGAAAGCTGTTTTCTCTCTTTTATGTTTGAATGAACAAAAGAAAACATATAGAAAAAAAAAATGTTCTATAATGATAATAATACCTATATAAAAAGGATGGGGATCCTATTCATGGGTATTATAGTCTTTAGGGTAACTTTTAAAAACATGTTTTTCTCCAAAAATTTTCCACTTGGAAAAAGATAACTTGGGAAAAATCATCTGAATTTAATGCCCCCGGGCCCCAATCCCTCCTATTTTTTCTTTTATTTTTATTTTATCTTGTTATCCAAGAGATTTTTCTCTAATTTTCTCTTTCTCTCACTTTTCCGTCCATTCAAATACATTATAAAAAATTTCATCAACTTATCCACATTTATGTTGTTTATCTAACCGATTTTTCCTTGAGTTAAAAGAAAAAAATAGTAACCCATCAACTTTATATTTTAGTAACTTTATTTTATTAAATTATATAGGATTTATATATAAATATTTTGTTTATTTGTAAATTAATGTCTTTTAAATATTTTTATTTTTTAAGTTACATATGGATATTTTGTATATTTTTAATTAAATTATATATTTTTTAAAACAATTTATTGAATTGAACCTGCTCAACTGCTAACCTTTGAATTACATTGTCTTTTGAGAGTTTAATAGCCCATCCAATTTTTAGTAACTTGTACAAATCTCATTGGGGTTTGATATATTGTTGGTTGGGAAATGGGAATAATAATGTCTAAATTTTCAATTTTGCAGAAATATATATATATATATATATATATATATATGTGACCCACACACACACTACCAATTTCTTCTTCTTCTTTTATTTTTTTTATCATAGACCAGCAAATATGTAAAGTTTGGGTCCAGCTACATTTATTTAAAACTGAATAAAATTGTATATAAAAATACATGCCATATGAATTAAAATTTATAGACTCATGCTTTAAATTTGTAGGTTAGGATATGATATAAATATCTTGTAGAATGATGGGCTCTCTCCTCCTCTCTCTTTTTGTTTTATTACATAAATTTTTTTAAAAAAGTTAGGCTCACATACTATCTAAGGATAGTGCGTAATCTCTTTTCCTCTTAGGCGATACTAATATCAGGCAGAGCGAACCGTTTATTACCCTCATGCGTAAACTTAAGCAACCAAGTGTTAGGATACATTCTCAAGTGTCGTGACTGGAATTACAATAAAACAGTACTCTCCAGAGTTTGAATACGCTCTAAATAATTGTATGTCTCACTCTCTCGCCAATTAAACCCAGAGATGATGGGTCTCTCCTCCTCTCTTTTATTTTTATCTTAATTTCACCATACAGTAAGTCAGATAATCATTTTCTTGTTGCTTTCAAATGCGCCATATGGCTATACTGAATTTATTTGAGATATATAATAATATTTTTCCTACCCTTAATATAATTAAAAAATTAATTTTAATTCTAAATATAACAAGTATTTCTTGTATTTATTAATTTTTTTAAAATTATCCCTATTAATACTCTTTCAAAAATAATCAAGTGAAAGATAGAATTAAAAAAGATTACTAGAGTATTTTAAAAAAGAAAAAAACTTATATCAAGTTCGTTACATCTATTTCGTCAAGTTATCGAATCCCACTTGATCATGTGTACTACTTTTTAAATATTTTCATTTAACTTAAACTCAGATGAAAAAAAAATACATATGACAAAGTGTAATTGAAAAACTTGATAAAATAGATATAAAAAACTTGATATAAGTATAGTCTTTTAAAAAATATATGTCATATTAACTAATTTAACTAACTTTCTTAATCTAATTAAATTAGCTAAATATGTCATATATTAAGGACAGAATGAGTTTTGTTTTAAAAAGACATATGTATCCTCTTATTGGAAGTAATCAAATTTGAGATACTGTCAGACACTAAATATAAGTATTTCTCTTAATAAAAATTTAAACAATGAGTTGTCATATTGTGAGAAACTAGCTCCTTCTACTAAATTTAATTCTCTTAGTTGTAATAATATATTTTGGTTGTTGCATATTGATGTAGGAAGTTTAAAAGAAATATTATTGAAAGAAAAACAGAGATACCTGCAGGGGAAAAAGAGGAAAGAGCATAGGTTATCAATTGAGAAGATATTCTATTTGATCATAAATGTATGAGCTACGTAATTAATTTATATAGATTAAAAAATTAATTAAATTAATTATTTATTTTTTAGTAGAGTCCAATCCTCTTGAGGCATAAAGAATTAATAAATAATTAGTTAAATTAGTTATTTATAATAAATATGTGTTAGTTTTCTTAAAATATCTTTTTAATTATTTATATTAAAAATTATCAATAGCAACTCTTTTTAGTATATACAATCAATAAGATTTTTTTTAAAAAAGTAATAAAAAATTTGTGAGATAAAGTTAACCAAAATATTATATTTAAAATTAAAACAGGCTTTTTAACTAAATCTTATATTTAAAATAGTGTAATAATTTCCTTCGGATTCTAAAAAAAATATAAAAAAAGAGAAATGGATAATGGTTGACTGAGTCAACAGTTAGAAACAAAAGGCAAAGAAAAAAATAAAATAAAAGGACCTCGTTGGGGAGATTATAGACTAAAATTTTTACAATAATGGAAATATATTATAAAGTGCAGAGGTAGACTTGATTTTTGAACAATATGGTCGTATCACATCTTAGTAGTGACTTAGCTGATAATCAAGATCATGTCATTAGTCCTTTTGTTTTCGTGTAACATTGAATTTATGTTAGTGACATCAACATCATGACATTATATTTTTTACTATTTTTTAAAAAATAAATTAAAAATGTACAATTTTAAAATATCTTTTTTTAATAAATAAAATTACATCCTTTCATCATTAGTAAGATATTAAATATTTATTTTGTCGTGATCATCAAAATCATTAAAAAGTCAACTAATATGAAAATAAAAATGGATCAAAAGATTGTTTATTAATAATTAAGATCCTTATATCACTAACAAATTTTGAATCAACCTCCTCAAAATATGAGTAAGCATTTTTAGCAAATAGATCAACATTCTATCTTACAAGTCTCGTGTCTTCAATCCTCGTATAAGAAGAAGAATTTACAAGTCTAAAGAACTTTCCCACTACATAAAGTATTCCTACAATCATAAATATAATAATAGTTAGTTAATTTTTTTAAATAAATTAAAAAAATAAAATAAATTAGATAATTGTCCCTAAAATTAATATTAATTTGAATAGATTAATATTAATTTGAATAGATTTTATCATAATTAATATATTTATATAATTTTTTAACATCTCTAAAAAAAATTAATTAATTTTTATATTTAAAATTCAACGAGTAGTTTTTTAAAATGTGATATTTTAACAATAGTTCTAATTTATTAGGACGGGAAGGAGTAGGCCACTTTACAAAGTTATTATAAGAATAGAGCAGCCCAATCCAAAAGAAACAAGAAGAAAAAACATCAACAAACCTAGATGATGAAGGGATCCAACAGAAGATCATGTATATCGCCAGCTTGTCAGAAATGAGATATGTCCATCCTCTGCCGGTTTAATTAGTAAAAAGATAAGAAACGTGTTTAATTTTTAAAAATTATTATTTTATTATAGTTCTAATTATAATATTTAGATATACATCCTAACTTTTAAGTACATAAATTTACGTCTGAGGATAATATATAGTTCACTTTACCCGATATTAGTATCGTTTAGAAGGAAAAAAAGACTTCGCTCTACTTTTAAATTATAAATAAACTTAATTTTTTTCTAAAAATTATTGTACTGAACAAAATGAGACATAGCCCTTTTCCTAGATTAAAATCTGGCACTCCCAATTGGATATGATACCATTGTCATTGATACATGCAGAGCAACTAACTTGAGAATTCAGATTAGCATTTGACACAACGATAATATTATATCATTTACAGTTGAGATATTTTATTGCTTCTAAGAGTCTGAAAGATAATTCCTATGTAAATTAATTTTTATAATTTATTTTTAAACATTTAGCCATCATTTATACAAAATAAAAAAAAATTAAGAATTCGATAGACTTGACAATTTTTTACCTACCTTATTTTGTATCAATAACTTTCGCTATATTTTAAGTATGAGATAGTGCTGATATCAAATACTTTACCATATCTTAATTATAAAAGTTAGTTAATTTTTTTAGTAGATTAATAAAATTAAATAAATTAGTTAATTATAAATAAATCTAACTACTTAAATTAAATTTATATTATATACTCCTCAATCTATTTAAATTAGTCAATTAATTTTTATATTAATTATAAATTATTAATTTATTTAATCTATATAAAAAATTAACTAACTAACTTTATATTTGTAATCCATCATTGCATTGTCACTTACACACACATAATATGAAGGCAAAATTAAGTACTGTGCAACTACTCTCTCCATCCTTATGTATAATACCGTCTTTTCTGTAATAGTCTGCCCCATTTTATAATATCTATTTTTATTATTTATAAATAATAAATATTTATTTAATAATTTTACCCTTCATTAATTCTCTATACATTCTATTTCATCATTCCATTTATTATTAATTTTTCCTATTTAGTCACTGTAAATGAGGGAATATTTAAAAAATAAATATATTTTCTACATATTTATTATTTTTAATTAATTTTAACTATTTTATTAAATAATACAATTTAATTCAAATGATCTTATAAACAATTAGGGATGAAGGGATTATTGTTTTTCTAATAGTTAAATTTCTCTTCTTTTATTGTTTTATAAATAGAATTAGAGAGGATATTTTCTTTCTTAAAATACACACAAAACAATAAATTTGCATTTAAGTTATAGATAAGGTTCGGTAGCAAAGCCACCAAATTCACTATTATGCATTCGTATCTCTTTCACTTGTAAGCATTTTTACTGTGTTTAAAAAAAAAAGTATCTAAATCGTAATATAAAAAAAAATTGGCTTAAAATTTGATTTAAAAAAATTAAAATAAATAATAATATTTGTTTAAAAAAATTAAACTAAATTATAATTTAAAACTAAAATTTTAGATAAGCTATTGATTAACTTATTGAATAGTAAAAATTTATGAACTATTCAATTGTTATTTTACCCTTATTTTTATTAGCCAATTGTTATTTTACTATTTTTTTTACACTATTTCTCTTCTCTCCTCTCTCATCTCTTATCTCTTATCTCTTTTCTCTCTTCTTTACTTACTCTCCTCTCTCTTCTCTACCTTCTCTCATATCTTCTTTCTCCTCTCTCCTCTCTCTTCTCCACCCTCTCTGATCTCTTATACTTTTAATAAAATCATACACTTTCTAATAATTTTTTAATTATAAAAATCTTTTTAATAATAATTATTTAAATATTTATTTAAAAATATTTTTTTATAAGTTATACTCTAAAAATTATTTTTTTAAAGTTATCCTAGAACTTTTTATTAAACTCTTATTTAAACAACCCTAAAACTCCTAAAAATCTGTAAGGTGGGTGTGGTGGGGGTCAAAGGATAGATAGATGAGTGGATAAAATTAAGCATCGATAATTGAGCCGCGACGCATCATTAATTATGGATCACATGAAAATTCACAAGACTCCAAAAATATCATCCCTCTTTTATATGGACTAATTTTGCTGCATTTGTCCGGTGAGATACTGTTCTCTGATTCTATTTATAAAATATAAAAAAATAACTTTATTTATAAATTATATTATTAAATTTTTTATTGTCCGAACAATTAATTATTTTTAAATTAGTTAATTTATCACCTTCAATATTGGAAAATTCGGAATTGTCCCAATGACAACTTAGTTGTCGTTATGTTGTATTATTTCGGGGAAACAAACATAAAATATAAAAAAATAACTTTATTTATAAATTATATTATTAAATTTTTTATTGTCCGAACAATTAATTATTTTTAAATTAGTTAATTTGTCACCTTCAATATTGGAAAATTCGGAATTGTCCCAATGACAACTTAGTTGTCGTTATGTTGTATTATTTCGGGGAAACAAACATTCTAATTTCTAAATATCAATCATTTTCGACATTGATAATAATAATCAACTTACTCATATTAAGCAGTGAGCTTAATATCTTTTCAAAAATATAGAGAGATACTGGCCAGAAAAAATGGGGAAAAAACAGAAATACTTTATAATCTCATCCTGACTCTAGAAAATATAACAAAAATAAGATGAGAGAGAAATGGACAACGTTGGACTGAGTCAACGGATAGGGATGGTTAACGAAGGTCAAGAAGCAACCAAAAAAAAAACAGAGTTATACTAAAATTGTTAAAAGAAATATAATTTAGATAGTTTAGACTGATTTTTTTTTACTTCTATTTAAATAAATTATTTTAATTTATTCAGAATTTAAAATAAAAATGATTTTTTAACTGTAAGTTTTGTAAGAAGTGATTTTTCTTATTTAAAAATTTTAAATTTATATCATTAAAATTATATTTAAATGATATATAGATCTCATCATCAATGACAATCGTCACAATAAGCACCAAAATTGACTCAATTAACATCATGTCATTTTTCTCACCCACCGTGGGCATGCGTGTGAGTGACCATTATATAAGTTTACAAGTACAATGACCCCTTGGAATAATTAACATTGACTAAAGAACTAGAGCTTATATAAGTATTTTGAAACTATATATTTAACATTGGCATCTTCACATCATCAGTAACATTATTGGAATTGACGTTTTTATATATGGAGTATAATAAGTCATATTCTCAGCAAGTAAATCAACATTTCAATGTCAAGTGTATGTTTTAGCTATTTCTTAAGAATAAAGTTGATGTGGGTTGAATTCTAAACGTAATGACTAAAAAGTGTTTATAAAGATATTTGCCAATTATTTAGTAATAGGATCATTATGCTAGTGGCAAAATTTGAGCTCATCATCTAACGGTTTAATCTTTTGAAATGGACGGCTCTCCTTTTGATTTATATGAATAGCATTGGTATATTTATTGAAAGGCTTAATCGTCTATGGAAAAAGAGTTACCCATCCACAGAGATACAGGAAGTTAAGTAAAGTTGTCAGAGAAATTATTTCTCCAATAAATTACTCCAGTCTTTATTTTAAGTTATTTATAACTCATTATCTATATCAATAAATATATAAAATATGTTTTATATTAATAAAAAATTTAAATTTACTTTTTTTTTTAACAAAAAATTCCTTCCTACATTTATAAATTATTATCACTTTTCTCTATTTATAACATAAATTAAACATGGCTAAAATTGAAAAACAGTCCGTCATTAATAACTTATACAGTTATATTCTTTTTAGTCATTTTTATAAGAAATAATCTCTCTCATTATGATGGCCCTAAATATAAGGAATAATTTTTTTTTAAATTTAAAACTTGTATTTTCATTTCCCCCCCCCCCAATTAAATATGTGATACTTATTATCTCTTTATAATAAATTTTCACCCATTATCTCTTATGTACTCTCCCTATGAATAAGGGTGTAATAGAAAAATATATATATATATATATATATATATATCTTGCACATTTATTATTTTTAACTATATTTAACTAATATTTTAAATCTCATAATTTTAGTAATTATTTCTTATAAAAAGAATTTGGAGTGAGTAATAAAGATTAGAGTGGGTGCATTGTTATGAGTTGTTTAGGCTTTATTTAGTTCAATAGAGAGGAGGTAGGGGTGGGAAAAAAAGTTAATAGAAGAAGATATGAGATATTTCTTATTTAGTTCAGAAAAAAAATAATTAAAAATTAATAAATATATTCTTATTATTATTATTATATATATTCTTTTTTTTCACAATATTTATATTAAAATTATTATTTCATAATTTATGTATCTTAAAAAAATGTTACATCACTTATATATTTTTATATACATTTAAATGATAATTTTATTAATTTTAACGTACTATCTCATTAATTTTAATATGCTTTTTAAAAATTTTATTGCTTAAAAATATTTTAAAATTAAAATTAAAAAATATGATAACATTTTAAAATTATATTATATTAATTTTTTTAATTATAAGATATATATAATATTAATATATTTTATGTTAATATATATTACTATATGTTTATAAAAATATATATAAATATATATTAGTATATATTATATTATATTATATTATATTATATTATATTATATTATATATATTGTTCCCAGTGGAAGGGGGACGGTAAACAGTTGAACTGTGGAAGACGTACAGTTTTATAAACATAGGTAATATAGTTAGAGTGTGGCTGATTAACTTTTTTTTCCTTCTAAAATACCCCCTAATTTTAGAGGGGAAAAGGAGACCCCGGGGGGGGGGGATGGACCACAGAAAGAATAAAAATTTTAATCTCCTCTCTCTTTAATTTTTTTTTAACTAAATACACTTTCTTTTCTCTTTCTCTCACTTTTCCTAAAAGAATTTTAACTAAACAGAGCCACAGACCTAAGTAAAGGGATCTCATTTTAGATTAAGATTTACTTATGAGTCATAAGTTTAATTAAAAAAAATAGATATATTATTATCTAGAATGTATTAGATTTTTAAAAAATATTATTTTATTATAATTTTAGTCATACTATTTAAAAAAATATCTTAATTTTTAAATATTTAAATTTATATTTAGGGGGAATTAATGACTTAGTTTATCTAATATTATTTAAGAAAAATGTATACTTTTTCTATCCTTAATCTCTCAACTTTTTTCCAATTTTATTTTTTTTAAAATTTTGGGATTTGAAAACCGGACCACGTGCGTGTGTCGTTTAATGTGATTTTAAAATTGAGTAGAAGGGGAGGGGTAAGAGGTAAAAGTTTCGCCGCCCATGTTCCTTGGTCAAAGCAAAGGTGGCTATAATTAATTTTAATTTTAAAACCACGTTTTGAAGATAATTTTAAATTATGGCTTCAGAGAAAATATTAATAGAGTGAACAACAAAAAATTGAATGTATAAGTAATAAGAGAGGGAAAAACAAATAAGTGAATATAAAGTTGTGAAACCATTTATTGACTCTTCTTCCTCTTATTTCTTAATTCATTGATCATTGATGGTTCCATTATTAGGGCGGTCCTCTATGCGTCAATGCATATCCGTTGGGTGGAAGCCCTTCCTTCACAACTCCCTATTATCAATTCTTTTTCATTTATTTTTAGGATTTTTAGGATTTTTTTTGACCTCATACATTATTTTTTAGAATTATTGATACCAAAGATATTATATATATAATTTATTATGAACGGCCCGACTTTTTATTTGTTTGGTCATGTTGGGACTTTACAGAATTTTGATATAATATTTTCATAGACTCGTTATTAGTACTTAATAATATATATAATTTTAAGATGATAAATAATTAAGGAAAATTATTATAAGCTCTTAAAAAATAATATAATCATTAAAAAAATTTATAATAAATAAAAATATGGGCCTGCTATTATGTTTAGTATTAAAAATTATTAAATGTTACTCATTTGATATAAAAATTTTAAATATTATATTTCTTTTTTAAAATTTTATAATAATTTTTTAAAATAATGATATTTCCATCTAACTATTTACAACATATTTTCTCTCTCCTCCTCTCTCAAAAAACATTATTGCGTATCAAACATATCCTTGTGTTTGGTTGTTCTTAAGAAAAAATGCACAAATTGCAATTTTTTGGTCGATTATTGCTAAATATTATTTCATCTAAGTAGAAATTATTTGAGTAGTTTGTTTTAGTGTTGAATATAAAATCTAAATATATTTTATCTCTTATATTTATATTTTTTTTACAAACTAAACTTATTGAGTACATATATTAAAATGGGTTTCATCAAATTTAATTAATTAATTTAATATTTATAAATTAATTATCTAATTATTACGTTTAAGATTTAGAGAGAATCAGAAGAAGTATTTATTTCTTTTATATCTTTGTATACAATTATGGGCTTTCCCCCCCTAATTCTCACCAAGCTTTCTTCTTTATTTACATTTTCTTCTTTATTAAAAAGAGATACTTTTTTTCTAGGAGGGGTGATACAGACAACATAAACTGAATTTTAATTTATGATTATTTAAAGATTACTTTCTAAAAAGAGAGAATAAAAAGCAGGAGATTGAAGAGACAAATACAATTTTTTTTTCTTCATTTGACTTTCTTGAATCTTGACGCTTCAAATATGCTTCAACTAAAAGGGGGGGGGGGAGGAGAAGAAAAAAAGGAAAGACAAAAAGTTGTGAAGTGGGTGGTTATTGCTAATTCAATTCAATGGAGTGTTGTTTTTTTAAAAGGTAGCTTGTAATTTTAGTTTATATTTGTCAATGTAATTATTACTTGTATCTGGGTTCATTTATGCAACTGGCTTTCTTAAGTATATTGATATGTTAATTGGATTTTTTAAATTGACTTCAATTGCATAATAATCTCATGCAAACACAGATCCACTTACTAAAGAAGATTAATTCGAGTTAGTTCGGTATCACTTAAACGATGTCTCGAGTTTGAGCCTTAACGTATGTAAAAAAAATTCGTTAGGAGACTCCCCCACCATAACTAAATGCGCGATATAAGTTAGATCCGGATATAATTAAGATAAAATTCTGATGGATCGGGTGAAAAAAAAATCGACTAATTGACTAAAATATTATTTGTGCCCTCTAATATCTAGTGGCTCAAAAACACTATATTCTTTGAACTTGGACCGAGTTAGTGCGTTCTCACTTCTCACATTTAATTTATGTTAATGTAATGTTTTGGGCTTAGCAAATTTCAATTAATTTTTTAATTAAATATTATATCTCATAAATTTTTATTACAATTTGAATTTAATTTTTAGAAATAGTTATAATATTCATTCCTATCCTAAACCATGACACTTTTAATTACTTTATCAAAGTTTACTAAAAAGTAGTTAAATGGTATCAAAATTTAACTTGAGTTAGTGTATCCAATCAATAAACTAATAAACTAATCTCTTAATTATTTTGGTTAAAAATTTTGAACTAGTCTATTATATTAAATTTTATGTTATTTTTTGTTCCTTAGTAAGCTTGGAACAATGCTATTCAGAATTAAAAGATACATCTATTATTTATACATAAATATTTTATTTTTTTATAAATTAATATATTTTTAATTTAATCTATAGAGTCATTGGGTCAACTAGTTCAATAATTACTTTTAAACATATTTCCTAAAATTTGAACTTCTATTATTTTTATTATTAGGTGAGACCGTTTAACATATCAATTAATAACTTATCAGTTAATTTATTTTATTTTAAATATCTTGGTTAGATCATTATAATTGTCCGTGAATAAAATCAATCAATTTCTAAGCTTATATCTATCTAAAAGTATGGAAATATGCATAATTATTAATTAAAAATGTTATATTTATTTATGAAGTAGTTAGATTTAATTAGAATCAATTATAAATTTTACTAGAAAAATATATCTTACATGAAGTTAACTTTTTAAAAATTTCACCAATAAGTGTTAATCTTAATGAAAAGAAATTTTATCACTTAAACATAAAATTTTAAATTTAAATTTATATGAATATAAAAAAATATCTTTAAAAGCTACCCTTCGTTAAATCCCATAATATTTAAATTTGAGTCATTCACAAACTATACGGCACTTTTTAGAAATTCCAGTAAATGAAAGCAATAAAGGAGAGGATCAGAGGACTAAATATAAAATGGAACAAAAATCTCTAATTTAAATTTAAATTTAAATATAAATGTAAATTGAAATTTATTTATTTACTCTTTTCAATCAATTGACCGGACTCACCAACCCCCGGGAATCAGAGAAAGTTTAGGACACGTTGGGCATGCGTCATGGCGGGACCCAGGCGCCTTACGGCAACAGCGGTCCATAAGGGATTTGGTTTGGACATAGGGGTCGGTGGCTTAATTTAATTCCCACCGTCTCTAGTTCCTTCCTATTACCAATACTACCATCTTATCCAAAATTACCTTACCCACTAAAGTTCCCAAAAAAAAAATAGCTTTAGGCAAAAAGAATCTGTTTCTTATTCTACTCTAGTTTTTATTATAAATTTATTTATAGAATTTTTTTAATTCTAAATATAAATCTATTTAAAAATTATTAATGATAGTTTATAATTTATAAACATATAGAGAGAATAAAATTAAATTTTAAAAATTATACTCTCACTTGTCATTTTTATAAATAATATTTTTTCTAAGTGATTCTATATATAAATAATAATTTGTTTTTATTTATAAATTTAATATATTTTTTTATATTTATCTTAAATTAATAGTATGTTTCTCTCGTATATTTTTTCTACTCATTATCTTTCATCTATTTCCTTACAAATTTTCTCTCCTATCACCATCTAATAAATAAGGCTTTATTTAAAAAAAGTATTTTTAACATATTTTTTACACTTAATTAACTTTATCCAATACTTTAATTCGCGTGATTTGGATAGTTGTTACTTATAAAAAAATTAGAAGAAGTATCAATTTGAAACATATTTAATGACTTAACTATTACTCTCTTTTATCTTTTTTATAAGTAACAACTATCCACATCATGCGGATTAAAATATCAGTTAAAGTTAGTTAAAAATAATAAAAATGTTAAAAATATAACTTATTTTTTAAATATACCTTTATTTATAAGAATGATAGATGAGGGAAAAAATATGAAAAAATAGATAAGAGAAAATGAGTAGAAGAGAAATATATAATTAATTTGAGGATAAAAATAGAATTAATATATTAAATTTTTAGATAATAAAAGTTGTTGCTATATATAAGACTTTTTATAAAAGATAATGTTACATATAAAAAGAGGAGAGAAGGAAGTATTGCTTAATATGTGAAAATTAATTAAAGGATACTTATAATAAGGACGAGTGTGGTATTTAGGACTGTGTTCATAAGACGGATTGTTTGTAGTAAAAGGGACCGGCGAGCGTTTAAAAAAGGACGGAGCGTGTGAAACACTGGGTGGCGTGATATCCAAATTCCAATCAAATAGCCATCAGTAGTTCAGTACTGCTGGTCTACTTCTAAATACTTGGCTGACCCTTTTATTATTGGCACGACACGACTCTTTTCTTAATTGTTTTTAGGAACCACGTCACCATCTCACCAACTTCTCTTTTACCTCCTCCATTATTCTCATTATCATTATCATTATCATCGCCTTAATCGCACTCCTTCTCTTTCCCTCTTTCCCCACACGAGCCCCCCTTACGTGTACCCTCCTCATTGGCCACTCTAGTTGGCGCGGTAGGTGAATGACCCCAACTCTCCCCCTCCTTCCTTTCCTTCATAAATTCGCCTGCCTTCACGTTCATTTCATTCTCCCCTCCCTCCACCACCCCCACCACACCAAATCCCCAACCAATCTCTCTCTCTCTTCCCCCATCGTTCTCACCTTCAGGTACTGCTTTCTTCTTCTTCAATTATCAATTCTTGTTACTAATCCCCTGAAATTCCCTTACCAGATGTTTCGTTCTTGATCTATTCTTTAATTACCAGAAAACGAACTTGATTTCCTCTTCTACATTCTGATCTCATTTTGCTACTTTAATTTGTAATTAATGCTTCGCATTTTTCCATATTTGTACATAATAAATGTAACTGTGCCATTCGGATTTCTCACGGATTTGTTGTTTCTGTTTCGTAGTGGGACCCACGGGTAACGATGATTATTAACGTGAAGGCGTCCACCATGGTGCGGCCGGCGGAGGAGACGCCTCGCCGGGCGCTGTGGAACTCCAACGTCGACCTGGTCGTTCCTAACTTTCACACGCCTAGCGTCTACTTTTACCGGCCCACCGGTGCCGCTAACTTCTTTGACGCTGAGGTTATGAAGCAAGCTCTCGCAAAGGCTCTGGTTCCGTTCTATCCTATGGCCGGCCGGCTCCGTCGCGATGAGGATGGTCGTGTTGAGATTGATTGCAACGGCGAGGGAGTGCTTTTAGTCGAGGCTGAGACTACCGGCAAGATTGACGAGTTTGGTGACTTCGCTCCCACACTCGAGCTCCGGCAGCTTATTCCGGCCGTCGACTATTCTGGCGGAATCGAAACGTATCCGTTGTTAGTGTTGCAGGTACGTTTCAGTTTGTCAACTTACTACTACTCTCTTTCTGGATTCCCGCGAAGAACAAGTTTGAGATGGTTAATTAATTCCCAAGAAAATCTCAAATTATTTTAGAATAAATGATTGCTTAGTTTAGTTATTTAATTACTCATTAGCATAAAATATAAATGAATGAGTGCATTTGAAACTTACTCAATCATTAGCATCCCACCACTAAAATTTGTCTGATTATTATCAGTAGCAGAGAGACATTCCACTTAAAAAAAAACATGTAAAATGTTCCGTTAATTAATGAGCCAAAAGACAAAATTGAATATATATGGATAAAATTTAAATTAAATTATTTATGTCTATTTTGTAAAATTTTCTAATCTTACTTTATCATATTTCCTATCTTTTTTTTTAATATATTTATTAAATTTAAACCTATATAAACAAAATATTAGGCACGAGGATATAAAAAAATTGATATAAATATAATTATATATATATGTAAATATAACTACTATAAAATTAGTAGGATTTTTAAATTTTAAATTTTAAAAAGGTATTTCCCTATTTATTTGTCATGTTTTAAATTTTAGTTGTGTCCTCAATATATTTCATATTTTAAATTTTAAGATGTAATTATTATTTGTTTATAATAATATCCCTATTGGATGGAGGACAGTAATTAAGATTAAAAATTGGTGTGAAATTAAATGGAGGGCAAAATTGAATTTTTTTTTAACATATTCCCTCCAATGATAATCATACAGAGGTGATAGTGGAATTTTTCTCTCTCAATCTTACCCCTCTTAAATTGTAAAAATTTATGGTATGTTTTTAAATTCTCAATTATTTTATTGTGAAATGGAAAAATTAAAAATATCATATATTCTTCTACAATTTTAAGGATATTAACTATTCTTTCTTAAGAATCATGAAATTTGTTAATTTTATCCTATAATTAGAGCAGGAGAGAGTAATACATAAATTTTGCTTCTTCTTTATTCTGTTTGTTTTTTTCCTATGATGGCAAGTAAATAGAGACAGAGTACATGTCGTTGTGAATTTTAAAATACTGTTCAACCAAAATAATAATAATAATACAAAATACTATTTTCATGGAGTAAACGGTATATCGCTATCTTTTAAATTTTATATAATAATTTTATAAGTCATAATTTAGGTGAAAAACTTTTGTTTGTAACTCTTTTTTTGCCCAAAAAAAAAAGATAATTCTTTCACATCAAGTAAGGGTTATGAAAATTTTTAATTAGGATGAGAGAAGTCTAGAAGGCGATTGATCTCTGGCTTTCATCGATGATTCCAATGTCCAATTGTGGGGGGGAAAAGGTCAATGTTTTTGTCTGAGTCTAACAATTTATTGAAAAGCACTCGGAATCTATGCTTCCAAAATTTAGGAAAGTGATATATTGTGTTTCAAGTAAAATAATAATTAATAATGTGGAGCTTATATCTACATAAATTTAAAATAAAAAGTCCAATAATATCAGATTTTTAAATTATAAAAACTATTTGTATGTGATTTAGAATCTTTTTAGATTCAATAAAATTGAGCCTAATTTATATATTTATGATTTTGCATTAATGTTTAATAGATAAGATTTATTGCTGTCAATTTTTAGCCGAAATTACTTAGAAATTGACGACCTATATATATTGAATTATATTTTATATTTTTAAGTGTTTCGATTCAAATCTTGTGATAATGCTAACAAAAATTTATCAACTCAGATGCGTAAATCAAACACAAAAGAAAATAAAAAAAAATTAGATGTTTTTATATACATTTTGATATCCAATGTTATTGAATTTAATTCAAGAATATATTATTAAATCCCAATAGAAGTAACTCTTTTAAAGATGTCATATTAACTCTATATAGATAAAAAAAACCTGTAATTAATGTTGTATATATTGAATAAAATACCCCTCATTTTTGCTGTGCTTTGACTGGATTGGGTGTCGCCATATTGTCGAATGTCGAGTTTATTTTCTGATGTATAGAAGTCAGTTAGTTTGTGTGTATTATTTTACCTTAATTTAATAAATTGCCTTGTTATAAAAAAGTAATATGATGTCAGGGGGTAAAACAAAAATTGCAATTTATAAAAAAAGAAAAAAAGATTAAAACGTTAATGATGTCAGATTTCAAACAACACACGTGGCTTTCCGTTGCAACTCTCACGGGTTGGGCCTAATTGCATGGTTACAAACAAAAAAGAACAAGACATGTCTGTGCACCTTTTTTGAACAAACTTAAACATAACATAATTGTCTCAAACTCAACAAAATTTTGTCTTAGTTTTATATTATGGGTGAGTCTAATTTTTTTTTAAATTAAAAAAAAAATTATCACAAACTAGATTTTAGACCAGGATGATATTGGAGGTGGAAAGAGGAGGAAGTGATATTTTAATGAGTTAGATTTTGTTTTTAGAAAATAGATAAGTGGGATTGAAAATTTTTAATCAATCCTCTTACATTTTATCTCAATAAAAAAAAATATTTTTAACCTCCCTTTTCCATTTGCTTCCCATATCTGGTCTTCAATTTCCCTCCAACCAAATAGGAGGTACAAATTAATACTAGAAGTTAAATAAACAACTATAACAATGAAATCATAGCGAACAATATTTTTTATTTTCTGAATATACTATTTTTATGCCCCTGCATGTTATTTAGAAAATAGAAATAAATAACAGTTTATTTGACTTCAAAATTTATTATCCTCAGCCATACTCAAATATAAACAACAATTTATCTCGTTTTATTGACAATAGTTTATTTTATGGAGAATTATTATGAAGTCATAAGGGGTTTAATTATTAAAAAGTTTTAAATAACATATATTTATTATCAATTCTTAAATTTATCATTATTAACTTCTTAATTATTATTAAAATTTTTAAATAAATAAATTTTGGGACTTTTATTTTTTCAGGTAACGTACTTTAAATGCGGGGGTGTGTCCCTTGGTGTGGGTATGCAACACCACGCAGCAGATGGGTTCTCGGGTCTCCACTTTATCAACACATGGTCCGACATGGCCCGCGGCTTAGACCTCACGCTCCCACCCTTCATTGATCGCACTTTGCTCCGAGCCCGTGACCCGCCTCAGCCCGTTTTTGAGCACATTGAATACAAGCCCCCTCCAACCATGAAGTCCACTCAAAACCCGGTTCAGCCCCCTGCAAAACCCGGTTCAGACCCCACCGCAGCCGCCGTCTCCATCTTCAAGATGACCCGTGACCAACTCCACGCACTCAAAGCCAAGTCCAAAGAAGGTGGTAACACCGTCAACTACAGCTCCTATGAGATGCTTGCTGGTCATGTCTGGAGAAGCACGTGCAAGGCACGTGCACTCCCTGATGATCAAGAAACCAAATTGTACATTGCAACTGATGGACGGTCCAGATTGCAGCCACCCCTTCCACCAGGTTACTTTGGGAATGTGATCTTCACAGCCACGCCTATGGCTGTGGCTGGTGATCTCATGTCAAAACCAACTTGGTTTGCTGCAAGCAGGATTCATAATGCTCTCTCAAGAATGGATAATGAGTATTTGAGATCAGCTTTGGACTACCTAGAACTTCAACCTGATCTCAAAGCTCTGGTTCGTGGGGCCCATACTTTTAAGTGTCCAAATCTTGGGATCACAAGTTGGGTTAGGCTTCCAATACATGATGCTGATTTTGGATGGGGAAGACCAATATTTATGGGACCTGGTGGGATTGCTTATGAGGGGCTTTCTTTTATACTTCCAAGCTCAGGTAATGATGGAAGCTTATCAGTGGCCATAGCTCTACAGCCTGAGCATATGAAGGTGTTCCAGGAAGTCTTGTACGCGATTTGATTTGATTGAGGAATTGAATCATCAGGAACGGCCAAAATGTTCTCAGGTGGTGTTTTTCTTTCTAGATATGTCATTATTGAGACTTGGTTTCATTTTACCAGAGAGACTATTATTATATGCCTCTGCAAAGTATAGTAGTTCTGTAAACTTTTAAAACGAACTTCAGAAACAAAAGCATTACTAATTTTGGATGACATTTGAGAAAGATTTGTTGAACAAAATGCCAATTTGTCAGCGTAAGCTTAATGCTATATATGATATATAGCTCTGCAGCCTGAGCAAGGTTGTCTTTCAGGAATTGTTGTATAGCGTTTGAGGAATTGAAAAATGATTACTGACTTCTTTCTACAAGTTTCTAAATAAGTCGTCTTAGAGAAATTGAAGGTGAAATCTTGCAGTTGCTATTATTGGCAATAAAAATTAGTGGTAGCAATGCCAGTAAAATCACTCCAAAAGCTACTTTTTGGAGGTCTTGAAAGAAAATCTGCGTTGGAATATTAGGGGTATCTGCTTCATTAGCCAGCTTTTGTGTGACATGTGCATGTGAAGCGGGATGGGCTATCCAGCCTGTTAGCCCGCCATATTTTTTTAATATTTTAAAAAAATATTTTTAAATTTTTAAAATATTAATAAAAAAATTCTAATATTATATTAGTATAATTAAAAAATTATTAATATTATATTTTTAAAAAATTTTATTTTTTATAAAAAAATCTCAAATTTTACAACTATAAATTCAAATATAATATAATATTAATCAATTATAATATATCAATACATATTAATAAATAAGTAATTATCTTTATTAGTCTTCGATAATGAGAGTATTCAAAATAATATTTGAATAAAATAAATAATAATATTAATAATTTTTTTTAAAACAAGTGGGTTGACAGGTTGCCCGCCCCGTTTTATGGTAAAACAAGCTTAACTTGCGGATTGAGCTAGTTTTACCAGTTCTAACAATGTTGCTTTGAAAGCTTTCAAATCGTAACAATGTCTTCATGACCGTTACTTAAAGTTAAGTTTATCTTTTAGTTTATTAATATACTGACGTGGCGTTCCACGTGGCATTCATGTTATCTTTTTATTTAAGGTTAAAGTACAAATTTGATTTAGAAGTTTTCACTTAGAAACGTTGGGTATCTGATTTTTTTTTTGTTTCAATGTCATTTTAGCCATTATCCAAGTTTAATTTGACTTTTTAGTTTTACTAAATATGTTAAGATGATCAGTACTCGGTGTCATCAATTTCTTTCTTTTTTTTCAAGTCATACTTATAAACAAGAAAAAAATTTAAAAAAATATATCCCTCTAAGTTTAGTTGTTTTTAGAGTATCACTATGAGCAGAACATACTTTGATAACTTCTAAAAATATAATATATAATAGTTCTATAAGTTATCTTGTTATATTTATAAGTTAATATATGCTCTTAATGATACTCTATTAATAGTAGATCTTAGAAAAATGTATTTTAATAATTTTTTATTTATAAATTTAACCTTGACAAAAATTTGAGATAGTTGAAGTGACAGATCTAACTAGACAGTACCAAAATATGTTACTCCTTGGGGGCGCATTTAGTAGTTGAGAATTTATTCTAAATATAAATCTTTAATTTATTTAAATTTATAATTTTTTTAATTTTTTATAGATTATATATATTAAAAAAGATTTTATCTATAATAATTAAATAATATTTTAAAAAAATTAATACATATTTATTATAAATAACTAATATAATTAATCTTCTTAATATTTATAAATTATTTATCTACCTTAATATAGTCTTAGTATTTTGCTATTGTGAAATAAATCATCATGATCAAATTCAAATCTTTTGATAAAATAAAAAAAATCATATATAAAAAATCAACAAAGATCGATCTAATTCCTTCATTTAAACTTTATGTTATAAAAAAATAAATTCGGAATATCCTATATATGCTTTTTTAGCAGGGGTATAGAAGAATATAGAATTGGTTTTCTTCTAGTTCCCATGGCACATCACCTAACTATAATCCTGTGAACTCCTATTTGGTGGTTCCACCTTCGCTTTACTGTCGATATTGCTAATTAGTTTGACCACTATTTAGGGCCTGATAAGTGCCTAAACTATAGTTTTAAAAATATTTTTAGCCTAAATCTTAATTTGAGAAAATTTTAAAATAAAAAGCCATATTTGTCTATAAGTGTTTTTGGGCAAAACCATGATTTAAAACCATAGTTTTGAATAAGCTATTAAAACTAACTTTTTCAACAGTAAAAGAGCTTATGGACTATCTAATTACTATCTTACTCCTACTTTTTTTTACACCTTCTCTTCTCTCTCATACTTTTTCTTACACCCTCTCTCCTCTCTACTCTTTACCCTCTCTCCTCTCTCTTCTCTTTTCTCTACCTCTCTCCTCTCTCTTACTTTAAATCAAATCATACCATTTTTAATAATTTATCAATATAAAAAGTTATTCTAAAAATAACTATCCAAACATTTATTTATTTAAAACTATTTTTTTTTTTTTTCATAAACTCTTTTTTAAAAGTACTTTTTTATAAGCTATCTATAACCTTTTTTTTTTTTTATAAATTATTTTTTAAAATCTTATTGAAATAGACCCTTAAATTTCAAGAAGCAAATATATCAAATAGCAGAAAACTACGTTGAATACCTTGTGAAAAGATGGGTCCTTTATTATTTTATAGATAAATAAAAAAAAAAATACATCTGATACTATCTGAATTACATTACCATATCATCTTACACCAGTCGCCAGACCATCTTTCCCAATACATAGAGGAATCTGCTCAAATACAAACCAAAAGAAAACAGTGAAATTTAACCTTTTAACATTTTAAGCCTCATAGGCTCAGTCAACCTCTTCAATCTTAGGCCCAGCGCCGGAGCCAGCAGAGCCACCGCCACTGCCGCCACCGGGCATCTGAGCGCCGCCACCCATGGGCGAGTCTCCACTAGCAGCACCCCCACCTTGATACATCTTTGCAATGATTGGGTTGCACAGTCCTTCAAGCTCCTTCAACTTGTCCTCTAACTCATCAACTTCAGCCAACTGGTTCCTATCAAGCCACTCCATTGTTTCATCAATGGCCTTCTCAATCTTCTGTTTATCAGAAGGATCAAGCTTCCCTCCAACCTTATCGTCCTTGATCGTGTTCTTCATACTGTAAGCATAATTCTCCAATGAATTCTTAGCTTCCACCTTCTTCTTCACCTGTTCATCTTCTGATTTATACTTCTCTGCTTCTTGAACCATCCTCTCAATCTCCTCCTTACTCAATCTTCCCTTATCATTCGTAATCGTGATCTTGTTCTTCACTCCTGCTGTCTTATCTTCTGCAGAAACATTCAAAATTCCATTCGCGTCGATGTCGAAGCAGACACTGATCTGAGGAACTCCTCTTGGTGCTGGTGGGATTCCCTTGAGCTCAAATGTGCCAAGTAAGTTGTTATCTTTGGTTCTAGCTCTTTCACCTTCATAGACTTGGATAAGAACACTGGTTTGGTTATCCGAGTAGGTTGAGAAAACTTGTTCTTTCTTGGTGGGTATGGTTGTGTTCCTGGGAATCAAAGTGGTCATGACCCCACCTGCAGTTTCGATGCCGAGGCTTAGAGGTGTGACATCGAGAAGAAGCAAATCTTGAACTCTCTCGTTGCCTTCGCCGCTCAAGATCGCGGCTTGAACAGCAGCGCCATAGGCGACGGCCTCATCTGGGTTTATGCTCTTGCAGAGTTCTTTGCCGTTGAAGAAATCCTGCAGGAGTTGCTGAACTTTGGGGATTCTAGTTGAGCCACCAACAAGAACCACATCGTGAACTTGACTCTTGTCGATTTTCGCGTCTCTCAGACATTTCTCCACTGGTTCCATGCATTTTCTGAACAAGTCCATGTTCAGCTCTTCGAATCTCGCCCTTGTAATGGTCGCATACAAGTCAATACCTTCAAAAAGAGAATCAATCTCTATTGTTGTTTGTGTTGTGGAAGAAAGAGTCCTCTTTGCTCTCTCACAAGCAGTTCTTAATCTTCTCAGAGCTCTTGCATTGCCACTTATGTCCTTCTTGTTCTTCCTCTTGAACTCAGCCGCGAAGTGATTCACGAGCCTGTTATCAAAATCTTCACCTCCCAAATGTGTATCACCAGCAGTAGCCTTCACTTCAAAAATCCCTTCTTCAATTGTCAACAGTGAAACATCAAAAGTACCACCTCCGAGGTCGAAGATAAGCACGTTTTTCTCGCCGGTTCTAGAAGCTTTCTTGTCCAAACCATAGGCAATAGCAGCAGCAGTGGGCTCGTTGATGATTCTCATCACATTAAGCCCAGCAATGGCTCCAGCATCTTTTGTTGCTTGCCTTTGTGAATCGTTGAAATAAGCAGGTACGGTGATCACCGCGTTCTTGATGGTCTGACTCAGAAATGCTTCAGCCACTTCTTTCATTTTCGTGAGAACCATCGAGGAGATCTCTTCAGGAGCAAAATGCTTCTCTTCACCTTTATAGTGAACGACAATCATTGGCTTGTCGCCGGAGCCGGGAATCACCTTGAAAGGCCAGAGCTTCATGTCATTTTGAACAGATGGGTCGGAGAATTTCCGTCCAATGAGCCGCTTCGCATCGAAGACGGTGTTATGTGGGTTCATGGCAACTTGGTTCTTGGCCGCATCGCCGATCAAACGCTCAGTGTCAGTGAAAGCTACATAGGAAGGGGTTGTTCTGTTACCTTGGTCATTAGCAATGATCTCAACACGGTCATTTTGCCACACACCGACGCAGCTGTAGGTGGTGCCGAGGTCGATGCCAATGGCCTTCTCAGTCTTGGACGCCATTGATGGTGAATGAAGGTGCTTCAACAAGAAACTACGCTAAACAGAGGATTGTGGAAGAGAATTGGTTGGGTTTTGATTATGAGAGCTTGGCGAATGTCTATGGTTTGAATTTGACGGAGTTAAAAGCGTAAGGGAGATTTGAATTTATAGTAATGGGAAAAGATCTTAATGGGGAAGAGAAGTTGGTGGAAGGGACTAGGCAGTGCATGAGAATCATGAGAGAATAAGAAAGAGAAATCGAGAGAGAGAGAGAGAGAGAGAGCTGATGCAAACACCAGAGGCTTCTGGAGAGACGTCAAGCAGGCTGCGTAACAAGGCCAAGTTAAGAGAAATCCGGGCCTTTAATATAAAAAATTAAAAACTAATTAATTAATTTATATACATTAATAAAATTAAATTAATTAATTATAATTAAAAATATATTTATTACTTACCATAAATATAATGTAGGAGAAATATAAAATTTGTTATGTTGAAAATAGTTTTATTAATAATTTAATTTGTTTTGACCAAAATATTGACAAAATTTAATCTTTCAGTTAATTTTAAAATTTTATTAAATGATTAATTAACAATAAATAAAAAATAAAAGTGTGAAAATAATAAAATATAGTTTATATTTTCTATAGATATATAAAGACTAGTGTGTATATAAAAAAGTGAAGTATTTTTATGCTATTTTTACTCTAATTATGCATTGACCATAATTTTAACTTACTACATATTATTTTATGTATTTCTTCTATGGGCATGTTTTCTGAACAAAAAAATATTTTATCAACTCATTAACGACCATAGTCCTTCAGGGCAATTTCTCCAATTCGGTTCCTTGAGGGTAATTTTTAAGGGTATTGTCACAAATATAACAATAATGGAAAAGTATTTTAGAAGCATTTATACTTTTTTTTCAGTTTTTATAATACCTTTATTGTTTTTTTTCGTTATAAAATCTTTTCAGTTTACTCTATTATTAGTTTCTGTACATATGTTAACAAAATAAAATTATAAAATTTAATAATATTAATAAAATAAAATTAAAAGATTTAATAAAAAATAATATAAACACTAAATTAAAAATAAAAAAAAAATTATACGTACCACTTAATAGTTCTCTAATAATAATATGTTTCATGGCTGGCAATAATACGACATGTCGTTTTCCTTTTATAGCAATGACGCAATGCCATGGCCCTTCACCTGGACGGTTGGACCGAGTCAACTTGATCTCCATTCGTCACTCGGCAGGAAACACCGTCATTGTTGAACCTGCTCAGAGGTGAGTTTCATTTTTCTTTCCCCTTCCATTTCTCCGGTATCTTTTTGGTTGTGCATTTAAATTTGAAAGAAAATTTTTAATTTTTGGGAAAATCTCTCAGGGGACTGGTGAAGGATCCCCGAAGAATGACAAGTAGTTGTCTGAAGAATGCTAAAAGTTTGGCATTGTCTAATTTTGACATTCATGTTAGAAATTTCGCCTTTGAAAATTCACTAACTGAAAGATCATGACATAACCTTTATTAGAAATTGAGATATCAATATCATTTATTGGTTGGTTTATATTTGTCTTTGTTACTGGCAAATGAGAGAAAGGGGGAAAAAAGACAATCCAGTTGCCACTCATGATGATTTTGAATTGAAACTATAGTTGAATGTATGTGTGACTGTGTGTATATATATACATATATACTACTTCCACTCTTTAACATAGATAACTAATTTAGATAAATTAAAGAAATTATGTATATTAGTTATTTGTAACAAATATGGATTGGTTTTCCTAAATGCCATCTTTTATCATGATCACCTTTGGATGGAAACTCCTTAATATGTGTAATCAATAGGGATATTTTAGAGAAAAAATTATAAATTTATAGGACAAAGTAGATCGGGGTTTTATATTTATGACTAAATTTAACCCAAAACTAGCTCTTACATTAAGGATTGGAGGGAGTATGATTTTTGGACCCTTTTAAAATACATTGGCTTTGTACGAGGGGGCTATGGATATTGCATCCAAGTTTCCCTTTTCTTGCCCTTCTTTTACATCTCCAACTTTCCACCTGAGAGTGGACTGTGCTGGGCAAATTGTCTTATTACTGCAATGCTAAAGTGGACAGTGATCTCATCAATACTGATGAATTGGGAGAGACTGCATATACATCTGCATTGCGTCCTGGAAATCCACTTCTTTCTCTAAAAATTGTTGTTCATATTAACTTGAAATGATATCAACAGAAAATAGAAGGAAGCCTTTTCTGATTTGTCCGATGAACTTCACTCTGCAGCATACTTTCATTTACCACATATTTTAAAGAATTGGAGTTGCAACAATTTTGAGGGTTAGTACCTACTTCAACAACTATGGATTTACTAGTTACTAAGCATATTAGTTTTAGGGCTACATTATAACTGAAAAAATAACACATGAAGACAACTAAGAGTATTTGGAAAACTAGACAGCTAATGTTAATACACAATACTGACAAAGGGTATTTAGAAAAATATCATTCCATTAACATTCCTCCTTGAAATTTTACTTCAAGACTACATCATAAAAAAACTTTTAAAAATCATCTGTAGTAGAAGATGAAATTCCAAGAGATGAGGCAAAAGTTCTAGTTGTGTCCCCAGTAAGGTATCTCTTGAGGCGATCCAAGTTATCTGCTACATCAAGCATGCTAGGCCTTGTAGAAGGTGATTCCTGTGTGCAAAGGATCCCCAGTTCAATTAACTCTCCAATTGCAACTCCCCACATTCTTTTCAACTCTTGTGACTGATCTCTTGAAGCAGTAACCAAAGCAGGGTCTATCACTTTTTCTAACCTTCCATGATAATGAAGTTTCACCCATTTGTGAAGGCTTAAGCCACCAGAAAACATGTCATCTGTTGGTCGTTTCCTAGTGACCATCTCAAGAACAAGAATACCGAAGCTGTACAAATCTCCTTTTGTAGATGTATTTGATCCAAATCCGTACTCTGCTTGAGAAATTATAGAATGATGATTTGTCTGAAATAGATAATGATATTTTGCCAGAGCAGAATGAATATTCTGATAAAGAAAAAAAAGTAGGATGAATTTTATCTTTCTGGGATGCTTGTGGTGGTAATGTGTTGTTGCTATTATGTTGTAGCAAAGCTAACTTGCATGATATTTATACTTTTTTCTTAGAAGTAGAACTCATTTTGTGATAATCTTAGATTCTTGTAACATGCAAAGTGCTGAGGCAAGATCTAAATTAAATACCTGGTGCAATGTACCTAATAGATCCACATAACAAATTTTCAGTGGAGCTCCCCGTGTTATCATTAAAACCCCAGTATTTTCTCCTCCAACACTCATAATTAACCTTGCAATCCCAAAATCTGAAACTACAGCTGTCATGTCATCATTAAGAAGAACATTGCTTGGTTTTAGATCACCGTGAATGACTTTGACTAGAGAATGATGATGCAGATAGGCCAACCCTTCAGCTATGTCGCTGCAAATATTCACCCTCTGGATGAGACTCAGGTCAGAAGATTCAGGAGAAGCATAGAGACGGCTCTCCAAACTCCCGTTGGCCATAAAAGGCAGAACAAGAGCTTTAAAATCAGGTAGACTACATGCAGTGATAATTCTTATCAGGTTCCTGTGTCGAATCCTCTTTAAAACTTGGCATTTTCTATTGAAGCTCTTGGTGGAATTTCCAGGCTTCAAATGCAGAACCTTGACTGCTATTGTAGTTCCATCTGGAAGAACTCCTCTATAGACACGTCCATAGCTACCTGATCCTACTTGTCTCTGATCATCAAATCCTCTGGTGGCCTCTGATAGTTCCTTGTATGTGATTCTTGGGAAGTTACTTATCAGTTCACTTCTAGCTGGTTTTCCACCTAACTCAGTTCCCTGGGAAGAAATAATCACTTTAAGACGCTTACAGCCAATTATGCAGCAAATCATTGACAAGATTATGCAGATGACCAAGATGAAAATAATAAAAAACAGGATATTTCTGAACCAATGTCTCTCTTGAAAGCATGGATTTGCCTGTAATTGTTCCACAAAGATGTGGGTTTCCTAAGAATAATAAATGTGAAGCTGAATCAAAGATACCGCCAGATGGAACCATTCCTTCTAGGTTGTCATATGATTGATTGAGGAAAGAAAGTGTATCTATTTTACTAAGAGTTTTGGGGATCAATCCAGACAAATTGTTCGTGAAACGTCGAAAGTTTCAAGGTTCTTCAATTCACCTAAGGATTCGGGAAGCTCACCTTGTATAGAATTGTTTGAAAAATTTATCATCGATACAGCAATGCAGCTTGCTATCTGAGGGAAGATACTTCCAATTAGGTAATTTGATGAAAAATCCATCTCTTGAACCTTTTCTAGTTTTCTGAGGTCAATTGGCAGGGGACCTTCTAGTTGGTTATGCGAGAAGTTTATGAAAATTCTAATTTCACGCAGGCCCGAGAGTTCTGTGGGATGGTTCTTGTTAATCTATTATAGGACAAATCAAGCCTATACAGACCAATGCACTGTCCTAATGTAGAAGTTACATTTCCTGTGAGGTGGTTATTATTGAGAGACAGAGAATATAATCGATGCAACTTTGCCAAACTTTCTGGAATCCCTCCCTTAAATTCATTGAGGGACAGATCTAGCAGACCCAGATTTAGACAGCTACCCAGTGCTTCTGGGATTCCAGATTTGAAGTGGTTGCTTGATAAGAAAAGTTGTTCCAAGTTTGACAACATGCTGATCTCTGGTGAAATAGTTCCACTGAGAAGATTTGATGTTAAATTCAGGATCATAAGGCCGGAAAGATTTGATACACTGTCAGGGATTGATCCATATATTTGGTTTTCCTGCAGTAGCAAACTTTTTAGTTTAATGCCAACTTGGCAGACGGTATCGGAGAACCTTCCCCCTAGGCCCATGCCAGCCAATTCAATCTCCTCTAGACGGCTGCAGTTTCTAAGAGCAGCAAAAAATGGATCAAGATTGGTATTACCATGATGACTTGCCATATGGTTGTATGACAAATGTAGGTAAAGAAGATCAGAACATCTGCTTACAAACTGAGGGCAATTCTCCAGATAATAGATTGTTCTCTACATCTAAGTTTACAAGTGACAGATTAGTAAGAGAGAGAGGAATCCGTCCAGTAAATTGATTGTTGTATAGATTGAGACTTCTGAGACCTTGACAGTTTCCAATCTCCTCTGGGATCTTACCACTGAGGAAGTTGGTAGAAAGGTCCAAAATTTCCAGTGTGCAATTGGAGAAAAGAGATGGAGAAAGTGAACCATTTATGTTACCATCTATGACATGCAGCACTTTAAGTTTAGAAAGCTGTGCAAAGGAGTCTGGTATGGAACCATGCAAGCTGTTCCCTTCGAGACGGAGTCGATGGAGATGTCTAAGGGAGGAAAGTGCTGGTGGTATGATGCCAAATAATTGGTTGTTAACAATGTCAAGGATGTGCAGTCCAGTGAGATTGGACAGGAAGGGTGAAAGCAACCCACGAGATGAGTTTCGGTTAGGATTAGTTCAGTAACTCGGTGCTGGAATTTATCGCATTTAACACCCGTGAAATTGCACACATGAATAGCTTCATCTCAGTTAGAAAGTGTGGAATGTGGATCAAATATGATTGTCTTCTTGAATTCCAGAAGAGCAGTTTCATCTGTAAGAAGAGAGTGAGAAAAGTGGTGAAGACTAAATGTTGAAGTTGGGTATTGAAGTAGGAGGATGAACAATACCCCTATGAAAACCATGTTGTGTATGTGGAAAAAGCTCCTTGATAATGATATACAGTCATATAAAAACATGAACAAGAAGCAGCCTTCTTTCTCTCACTGTTATTTATTTTGGGAGTTGATGAGAATGAGAATGGCCCATGTCTTTTGAAATTGCAGGTTGAGGCTGAGTCTAAGTGGAAGTATCAGTTTCAAGAGAAAACATTCACTGGATGCTATAATTTGTGGAGAGGAAAAAATGTGTCAGTAGAAGATGAGTAGATTCTCAACTCAACCAGAATTGAATGCCCTTTTGGAAGGAGACAAAGTGACAAACAAGAATTGTTGATACAAGCAAAAGAATTTTGAAGCACGCAACTAACTGTGGCGCACTGAAATACACAGTTGCAGTTGACTTGCAAAAATGGCTGCTCAGCCCAAAAAAGAGTGAAAATAGCAGACTTTTTGTGTTGTTTCTTCAATTGTCATATGTATATAAGTTGACATGTTTTAAGGCCTGAACTACTTTATTCAGTGGAAAACAGGGACAGTAAAACACCAAAACTTGAGTCAGATAGGATGATGTAATGATTTCTTGTGATTCAGTGGAAGAGTGAACATAGGAATGAAGGAAGTTCTTTCTCAAAAACATGAGAATTTTTCTTTCTGAAAAGGTCATTTTGTCATATATTAAACGCAAGAAAAATACATTTCTCACAGTTTTTCTATAAATATATTTTTCATGTGTTACACGCGCCCTGTAAGTTTCAATTATCGGAACTAATTCTCTCCACTACCAGTAGTTGCTCTTTACATAGGTAAACTTTATACATGAGGCATAATCATTGTGCTTTTATACTTGTGAAATTGGCTATTTATATATATATATATATATATATATATATATATGAAAATTTAGATGAGTAAGGGTTAGGGCAAATCTTTGGTTCAAAAATTACTTATACAAGTATTTATATCTCACTTACTAATAAATCTTTGTATCAGTAATATGATTTAAACTAATAATCTTATAGATTATAAGTCAATTCCTCACCAACGGTGTAATAAAGCTATTATAATTGTGGTTCAATTAGGCCCACTTAATCAAGAACCTAATATGCGTGGTGAATTGGATTGGAGATGTTGTGACATTTAACTTACCAACTAGAAACCTGTGGGTTTAGCTGACGAAAGGGTGAGATATGTGATTATTTGGAGCGTATTCGATCATTGGAGAGTATTATTTTGTTGTAGTTCCAATCGTGACACTTGGAGAAGCATCCTAACTCTTGGATGCCTAGGTTTACGCTTGAGGGTAATTGACGGCTCTCCTGTCCAATATAGTATCGCCGAGGAGAAAAAAAGACTTCGCCCTGCCCTTAGATCATGGATGAGCCCAAACCCTTTCAAAAAAATTTTGTTAAAAAAGAAAAAAAAAACTTACCAACTAGAAACAGTGTGCTTTAGACATGATTTCATGCGCGGTGAATTGGATTGGTGTAAATCAACAAGACTCTCATAATTACTAAGAATTCATTAATCTTGCGTTTGGATTAGGGAGTATTTGGATTTGATCTAAATCCAAGTAAATTTTATTATTCATTTTGGTTTTAAACTAATTAATGATTTTGCTTTGATCATATGAGAACTAATTTATTTGGTATCCGAAATTTATAGTTTATTTTTTTAAAATCTTTGTTGATTGTGCATATTAAAAAAAATTTCATCAATGAGGAGTAGTTTCAATGGAAATAATTAAATAGAGTAATTTAAAAAAATTAATATAAAATTTTTATAAATAATGAGTTTAATTAATTTTTTAATTTTTATAAATTAATTATCTAGCTACCAGAATTAGAAACAAATGGAGTATTGTAAACCTAATTTTTTTTAAATGTGAACCCTAACAAAGAATTTTTAATGTATTAGAATTTGAAATTTTTATACTACCTAAACAAAAAATTTAAATAAATGAATTTTAAATGTGAGATTTTAAATTATAAATTCAAATCCAAATTAATCTATCCACACACATTCTAAGTGACTTTATCCAAAGTGAACGGAGAGATAGACATGCTTAACAGTGGATCTAATTTTTGTGACACCCCCGTTTAATTACAAGTGAATAATGCATCAATCTTTCACCACAATTTAGATATAGAAAACTTAGGTGATCATATATTTAAGTCTTGAAAGCTCTCATCTTTTTTATAATATTAATGGGATATTATTATCAGCTAATCCTAATCTTGAGATTTATAACTACCCCTCCTTATATAAGTATCTTTTTTAGAAATTGAATCCAATATCTAAGGTATCTAGTCTTACTGTTAGTTGAAAGTTCTAGTCTTAAAAAAAAGAAAAATAAGAAAATGTTTGTGTCCGACATAGGGTCTGTTTGGATTTATCACAAATAGTAATTTTAAAAGGATTTTTGGCGTTGCAAAATATTTTTGTTAGGAGATTTACCCGCCATAGCTAGGTGCGTAATGCGGGTCAGATCCGAATGTAGTAGGGGCAAAGCTCATGTAAACTGGGTGGGCAACAAAAAAAAAGGGCTTCTGACTCAAATTTTAGTTTGAAAAAATTTCAAAACAAACAGTCATATTTGTCCAAAAGGGCTTCTAGACTAAACTATGGTTTAAAATCATGGTTTTGAATAAACTATTAAGAATAGTTTATGGAATAGTAAAAGAGCTTATGGACTATATAATTACCATTTTACCTCTATTTTTCTGACACACTCTCTCTTCTATGTCAATACTCTTTCCCCACTCCCTCGTCTTCTTTTTTGTCCTCCTTTGGCGAAGCTTCGGGTGGGATGACGTTGAAGCTTCGCCGTCTCAAAGATTTGGAAGAGGGCTGACGACAATCTTCTCTGTGCTCGTCTTCTTCTACTGATGAGATTAGGAAGCTTCGTGATGGAGATTTAGGCAAAAGCTTTGCCGTCGCATCTTAGCTCCTCGTCGTCGCCTGAGGTCTAATGGAGAAACTTTTTCACCGCCACCTGAGGTTTGGAATCTACAAGGAAAGAAGAAGAAGAAGAAGAAGAAGAAGAAGTGAACAATGGTATCGCTGGCAGTGAGATGAATGTGAAAATAATAATAATTTTTATCTTATACCATTTCTGGTAATTTATCAATAACAAAAGTCATTCTGTTAATATCCATCCAAATATTTATTTTTTTAGAACCACTTTTTTTCTATAAATTCTTCTCCAGAAGCCTTTTTCCAAAAACTATCCAAAATCCTTTTTTTTTTATATAAGTCATTTTCTAAAAATTTTGTCCAAACGGGCTTATAACCTTAAAGACAATTATAATTGTAATATACATAATATAAAAACAACTATCCTCTCTCTCTATATATGGAATTTAACAATATCATATCACAGTACAAGATTTATAAAATTATTCTCATCATGCTGTTAGATGATTTGAGGGCAAAATCCACAAGGTTCTCAATCTGAAATAGGATAACACAATTAGGAGAAAGATATTAAGGTCTTTTCTAACTAGCAAATATCACCATGATGATACTAGAGAAAGACGTCCCAAGTCAGGGAATCTCAGAAGTTATTTCTAATGTTTTTTTTGGTACAAAAAAAAGTTTAGGTGTATTCTACACCAATTCTCTGTCAAAATCAAGGCACAGCCCTATGACTCAGAGAACATTTATAAAGGACTTATAAGATCGCCTACTAAAAGAACCCTACGACCGCAGTAGGAATCAAATTTGCATCTTTATAGAATACAAGAACGTTTTTTATTATCTGTACTAATTTTTATTGTCTATTTCTAATGTATTGCTCACACTATGTCTATCATATGTTAATGTTACCTAGTCACCATTAGAGTAATTAACCCATAAATATTGACCGATTAAATAACCCTACTTCAACTAGGCATAACTTGACTACATGTCATATTCAAGATATTTTATTTAATTACCTAACTTAATATCTAAATAATAATTAATAAAATATCTCACACTAATAACTTTTGAAGACAATTGGAGTCCTACAAATTCATATTCATGATGGGATCTATATTGAGCCTGAAAAAAAATACTAGGTTTGAGCTATAATTAAATGACGAAATTTTGTTCAATAAAGTTTCAAAATACTATTCATCAAAACTTTGGAAAGCAGTTACCAACATCACATGGCAGTGACATTTTTGGAATATTTAGAATGAGAGATTCGTTTTTTTATGATCACATAATAATAAAAAAAAAAGACAAAAGAATCAAAGATCATTTTGAAAAATCTGTCACTGAAAATGAAGAAAATGACACTGAGCCAATGGCAATATCTTAGACAAGCACTCACTGATTAATCAAAGCTTCAAAAAATTTTATCCAAACATTCAAAAACACTATAACTCGTGTTTTTCAGTCCTCAATTAAAAACTTATAAAACTACCATTATTATATTTTTCTCAGTAGTTACTATGATGAAATTACATTTATTATTAGAACTTGGGTCACCCCCGTAACCAACTTTTAGCTATACCAAATCTTCTCTTGTAGCCAAATGAGACTTAGTATAGATAGTAAAGAACGACCTCATATCTTATAAAGATGTGAGTTCAATTCCCGTTGTCGTTATAATGATTCATTTGATAGGTAATCTCGTAAGTCAATTGTAAGTGCTCTTTGAGTCTTGAGGCTATGCCTTAGCCTTAGTGGGAGACTAGTATCTAACCCACCTAATTTTTTTTGTAAAAAAAAACTTCTCTTATAGTATTTGTTGGATATATAATTAGTTACTGTGAGATTAGCTGAGAATGTAAATTAAGTTCAGAGGACATATTGGAAACTTTCCTTGTTCTAGTCATTGTGCTTAAATTGTGGCTAAACCCTAAACATATATAGAGACCCTCCTCAACTAATAGCTCAACCCTGAAACTTTTGAAAAATCTTTCACTTCAAGGGTAAAAAAGTCATATCAATACACTCATATTGGACTAATAAGTAGA
Organism: Leucaena leucocephala; assembly: GCA_037074615.1. Taxonomy (NCBI): domain Eukaryota; kingdom Viridiplantae; phylum Streptophyta; class Magnoliopsida; order Fabales; family Fabaceae; genus Leucaena; species Leucaena leucocephala. The sequence continues at coordinate 20,096,945 of CM073556.1, read as the reverse complement.
TGCCTCCTATAAAACATGAACATACTTTGACCGCATGATAAAATGTTAACAAATTTCTTTATACATGTAATTAGATTTAGGTAGATCATTTTGTACAGAATCTATCTGAGAAATAAGTTGCACTATTCTTAACTTATAAATGATGCAACTTGTTAAAGTTTTTTTTAATATATTCTTGTATATTGATTCGAGTCTTTAACGTGTGTTATACAAGATGCAACTAATTTTTGAAGCCCTCATAAGCAATGAGCAGAAAAAAGAAGGAAAAAAAGGATAATAGAAGTAGCAATAACTAGTGAAATGATTGGATATCGATCAACTAGATTATAAAGTGGGTAGCAGAAAAAAGAAGGAAAAAAAAGGATAATAGAAGTAGCAATAACTAGTGAAATGATTGGATATCGATCAACTAGATTATAAAGTGAGTAGACTAGTTCGAATTCCACCTTATTAAAAGAGATCCCTAAAAAGAGGCATCATAGTCTTAAAGCCTCAATTTATATTAGTCAGTTTCTCAAATATCTAATAATATGATTTAGAAAAAATATCTGATACTGGGTAGGTTAAAGAGTTATAAAAAAAACTAGAGTAAAATGATGTTTATTTTTTATTTAGATCACTTTGTTGATTGATTATTTCACAATAAATCCATCTTGAATTGCCAAATAGATCACTAGTGTGACTATACCTGTATAGACATAAATGTTTAGGTATATGCGTAAGCATGACTTATCTTTGTTAGCTTTAATTGCCGTTCCCTGCATGGGGTCTTCTTCATTAACACAGAGACACACATACCCATATAAACGCTGTAACGTATACAAGTTTTATAGCATGATAGTTATACATTGATATAAAATATGGAACCCCAAATAAACAAGAGAAGGAAGGTTGTGTTTGGATTAATAGATAATTATAATAAGACAACCTCGTCATTTTGCTCACTCCTTTGGCTAACATAGTGTTAGAAGTAAACGTTAGATTTTCCGAATGATTAGAAAATATGCTTCAAACTTTGCCTCTAATACAAAAACAGAAACAGAAAATTAATGGGGTTGGATTCTTGTGCGTCTCCTGTGATTTGGACCCATCAACTACTACTTCCACTTGCTTGACTCTCTCTCTCTCTCTCTCTATATATATATATATATATATATGATCGTCATAACCAATAAAGCACAACACAAGATGATGATAATGAAGCCTCTCCATATTGTCCTCGTTGCTCTCATGGCTTTCCAAACAACGTTGTTTGCCTCCACTTTTATAGAAGCTAGACCTTTTCTGGTACCAGGTTATGAATTATGTGCTTTAATTTGTTTCTTAGCATATTGTTATTCATGCAGATATAAGTGATAGATTTTTTTGTTATCAAGTTAGTTGTATGGTTAAAACATGACACATGCATGAATAGTTTTAAAAGAGGAATATAAAACATTGATAAGTACTCCTCTAATACTCCTTATAACCTAGAGAGAGAAATTTTTTTATTCTATTTAAAAGTCACATTATTTAATTTTTTATATAAATGTGTTATTTTAATTTACTTTTTATTTACTATCGTGTATATTGTTATTTTATTGGGAAGTGCATATATTAAAAGTAAAGTTAAAAAATTATTAAATTTTAAAACAGTTTGAGTTATTTTTTTTAATTAGAATATATTATAAATAACTTATAAATAAACCTGGAGAAATATAATTAACTAATGTTTGAGGCATAAAAAGGTGTTTGCTTAATTTTGAACAGGGAACAAGTACTGTAGCAGTTGTTGGTCGTTCGAAAGATATGGACGTTCCCGGCTATCCCCGCCACCCCCTCCGAGTCATTCAGGCGGTCCTACTCCGATGTTGCAATGTGGTCTGACCTTGACAAAGCTGCCTCACCCTCATCCTCGACCACCTCCATCTTTTTCACCTTCACATGGTCCAGTTCCTGCATCCTTATCACACAGTATTGATCATCTTAGAGGCACAACACCTGCTCATTATCCTAAAGCAGCTTCAATGTGATATGCCTGCCTGCCTGCCTGCCTGTCTCTCTGTCTGTCTGTCTGTCTGTCTGTCTGTCTGTCTGTATGTATGTATGTATGTATGTATGTATGTATGTATGTATGTATGTATGTATGTATGTATGTATGTATGTATGTATGTATGTATGTATGTATGTATGTATGTATGTATGTATGTATGTATGTATGTATGTATGTATGTATGTATGTATGTATGTATGTATGTATGTATGTATGTATGTATGTATGTATGTATGTGTATGGCCATGCATGTGATTCTATCTATGTTAATGTTTTGCTACGAACACCTGGGTGTGTTTTATCGAAAGATTTTAATTAATTTATAGATATTAAAAAAATTAGTTATATTAATTATTTATATAAGATATGTGTTGATTTTTTTTTAATCATTTGGATTGGAAACTACTACTCACTGATAAAAACTATCTTAATATGTATAATAATGAATAGTTTAGGAAAAGATTTATAATTTTAAAAGATAAAATAAAATTGATGATATATTATATTTATGATTAAAGAAAATCTCTTAATTAACTCATATATTTATAACTGCAAAAATTAAAGTATTATTTATGTGCAGTGTGTTTTTAATTGTAGATTATTATTAATATTAATATAAAATATAAAAATTATAACAAGTCCTGTATTATGAATAGTGCGACTTTAGTCTTTAAACTCTATTGAATGCGTAATGTTTTTGCCCCTCCACTAATTAATCTATCATCAGTCATCAAATGATTACGTTGTAATCACAGCACTAAGAAAGGAATATAATTAAAGAGGTAACAAAATGAAAATTACAACTCCAATATATTCGATGAATATATATAATTCAATATATTTAATATATATGTTTGTAATAAATTACTCCTCTAGTCTTTAATATATGATATTTTTCTTAGTAAAAGACAAATTTAGGTAGGTTCGGCACCAGTTCCCCATCAATACGAAGGCACGACCCTATGGCTCATAGAGTATTAATAACGGACTTATAATATCGCTTACTAAAAGAGCTCTCACAATGACAGATAGAATTAAACTTATATTTTAGTTGAGCTTAGATCTAAATATAAAATATATTTTTTATATTTATAATTTTTTTTCAAATTACTCACTGATACTCTCTCAATAATAATCAAGTAAGAGAAGGAGGAAGTGAATTAAAGAAAATAATTAAGTTATTTTTTAAAAAAAATATAACATATTAATTAACTTAGATAACTTTTTTAATTTAATTAAATTAATTAAATATATAAGTAGCGCGGAGAAGTATAATTATAATTGATCACAAGTCACCTAATGTAATTCATTGTAATTACGGAATTTGTGCAAATAATCTAGTTATATATATATACACACGCACAAAATATAAATTAATGTATATTTCAATATTTAATTATGGGTTTTAACGAGAAACTGGTTAGAAAAATATAATGACACATAATATAGATTTTTTTTTTTAAAAAAAAAATTTACACTCTCAATTCTTTAAGAGAGACTAGTTTCTATTGTCGGCAGGATTTTTGTTTTAGTGTGTTTCACCAGCGAATTATGTGGGATGGTGTAAGGCCAACTTCAATCACGTTTATGTTTTGTTTCCATGCCTTGAGTGAAGAAGTTTTTCTCTTGTAGAGTTTAACTTTGGCGCATATCATAGCCATGAGATATAGACTATTCAAACTTAATGTTGATAATTTAGGTTCTAAGTTTTAAGTTTGTAAAATTTATCAAGTATAAAATTATTTTTTAAAAAAAAGTGGGAATTAAAATTTTGTCTTACTTTATAACTGTACATTTTAAAATTATCTCACTATCAACCGACATTGATCTTAGTAGAAAGGGTTTTAACTACTTAAGTACTAGCTTTTAAATTTAAACCTATATAAATAGAAAAAAATATTTTTAAAAAAATTATTTTCAATTAGATTGTACATGTGTTTGTGTACAATTTTTATAAATTATGACAAGTGTAACTCTTTTTTTTTTTCTGAATTTGGTATCATATGCAAAAGCACAAAAACCATACTTAATATTCTCACATCTCCTTTTTATAAAATATAAATAATTAAATTACATAAATTAAAATTTATTAAACATAATAGATATGTAAAAAATATTTTTTTTAAATCACCCTTATCTAAAGAGAGACAGAATAAGTAAATAGTTAATTTATGCAGTGAGAGTGTGAGACTAACCAATAATATTAATGATAATATTAGAATGAGTATATTCCTTTTTTGATGCACAATACAAGTCACTTCAACTAATTCATCTAAACTAAAAAATGATATTTTACTAATTAGATTTGTATTAAATTGAAAAAAAATTAACTTTATCTATATTAAATGATGTTTTGAAAGAGAGAAAAAAATATAAGGAGTGATGACAAATAAAAAAAAATAGAGAGCTAATTTAAGCAGTAAGTTACATGGGTAAATTTGACAAATAAAAATACTCATATTAATGATTCTCTAAATAATTTATATTATAAATAAAATAATTTTTGTAAAGTGATTTATATTATGGATATGAAAAATATATATATTTAAAATTAATCTCTTTCTATGTGCTATCTTTATGCATCGGCAACGGATCTTCTTTTTTTGGTACAAATGCAACGAATTTGAAGCAGTTAATGTTGGGAAGAAGATGGCCCCAAGAGAAATCTTATCAAGAAGGCAATAAGCCCATCCACTTCATTTATTGGATGCCAATACCGTAGGTCCATAGCTACTTATCTCCTTATCTATTTTTTTTTGGTGTACAAATCTCTTTGTCTACTTGTTTTTTAGGACACACACCCAAAGCATTCAATTGCAATGGAGACCCATAATCAATTAATATCAATATTGATAAATAACTTTGTGATTGGTTTAGTGGGAAGGGCTATTATCGTGAATTAAAATTTAATTTTATTAAGAGAATATCTATATTTAATATTTAATAGTATTTTAAATATGATTATCTAATAAAAGAATAATATGTTAAATAGAATATACAAATTTATAACAAACATTTACTCCCTTCATTCTATTTTATAAGAAACAATTTTTGCATATGGAATGTTCCCTTTTATAATAGAAACTTTTAGCTAGAGAATAGCTTATAGAAAAAAAAAAGATTTAAAAGTAATTATGGAGAATAGATTTTAAAAGAAAAATAATTATAAAAAAATAAGTGTTTGAATAATTATTATCAGGATGACTTTTTTGATAGATAAATTACTAGAAAGAATATGTGTAAAATGATAAAAAAAAATGGGAGTAAAATAATTATTACATAGTCCAAAAATATTTTTTTCTATCAGAAAGTAACTCCACAAACTCATTCGAAACTATAATTTATTTCAAAAATATTTCTAGACATTTTCTCCTTATTTAGTAATAGTTTGGGCCCAAAAACACTTTTGTCCATTTTAATAAAACAGACACATAAGGGATGAAGAATAGTTATTTTCTTACACATGATCATTATTTCCTCATGTGAAGATTGAAACAAGAACCACATCATCAAGAAGTTAAGTAATGTTGGACATATTTAGGAAAACCCTATACTACATAAACACTTTTATGTTAAATTTCTCTCACATATTTATCTAAAATTATTTCTAAAAAATTAATCTAAACACGCTCTAAACAATATGAGGGGCCAGCATGATATGGCAATGGATGGAGGAAGTCCTACACACATAAGATGCAATCATCTTATTGGACAAGTAGGAGGTGGCATTAGATTGGGATGAGGAAGTGGGGATTTTGGTGGATTTGGCAAGTGGGGATTGAAGAAATTAAAGAAGAAAACTATTGTGAATTGATAGAGATGGGTAATTAAGGTTGCAGTTTTCTTTTCTTTTATACTCGTTATAATTATTAAATATAATGGCTAACATTATTTATATTAATTTTTAAAAATACATTTTATAATTAAACCTCCTAGACTAAACACTAAACAAGATATTTATGTTATTGGTATCAATATAAGTATATTCATTTGAAAATATAAATTTAATTTTTCAAAAAATAAAATAAACTTCTTGAAATGTTACTACTTTAATAAGAAAAATATAAATAACTTTTTTAGCAAATATGAATGGTTCAATTAAGCTAACTAAATTTAAATAATCTAAATTTAAAGTTTTATTCAGAATTTTTATCTAATAACTTATTTTAAAAAATTGACAGTTGAAAACCTATTTTTATTATAGTTTAATATAAAGGTAATAAAATGTGCTTTTTTCTTACTTCTTTTCGTCAAATAATTTTTTTTTAATCACACGTCAAATAAATAAAAAAAATTGAATTCAGGAAAGTAGTTTTTTGGGCTTGTTGGGGAAGCAGAGAAGGGAGACGGAGGAGACGCTAGACGGCCTGGATGCAGACTCCAGAGACTTCAAACCTAAGCCAACCCCGACGAGGTAAAGAAATTTCCCCATGCTTGGCTGTGAAATTTGTTCATTTTCAAGAGAAGAAGAAGAAGAAGAAGAAGCGCTTTAAGGGTTTTAGAAATCCAGATGCTTCGAAGGAAGGAATTAGTCCCCTTACTGAGAAATATTGGTATCAACGATACATTCTATTCTCGAAATATGACCAAGGTATCCACATGGACGAAGAAGGATGGTTCTCTGTAACACCCGAAGAAATTGCCATTACACATGCTCAGAGGTGCACAGATCATGAGGTTGTGATCGATTCCTTCTCTGGAGTTGGAGGAAATGCTATTCAGTTCGCCAGAAAGTAACTTTTTTCTGCATTTATAACTCTTATTTCTTATTTCTGCCTAAATTCAGTAATTGCCTAGATTGGGTGATTGCCTTCATATTCTGAACCTTGACTGATACTACATTACATTACAGTACCAAACACTTCACTAGTTATGTATTTGTTGGACTTGGATTCCTTGCACTGCCTAACTCTGTAGATTGCTAAAGAGCAGTTGTATAATTAAAATATTTGTGTTCCTTTTATATTTTTATCTTACATATAATCAAATTTTCCATCCCTAGTACACTACATTTGAGCACTTGACAAATTTTGTCACTGCAGAAGAGGATCTAAATTCGTGTTTCTTCAACATTTATGAACCGAGCTGAAAATGGTGTATAGTAATTCTATGCTAAGAATGCAATCCAAGAACTCTGCAGGGAACGACCTAAATTTATCATTTATAATATTGACTTTGGTTGACTCTGCTTAGGTATAAAAGCATATTTTGTCAGAATAGTTTGTATTTGTTTTTGCAGTTTGCACTTTTTGAAGTAATTGATTTGAAATTAGTGCAATGTGTTAGAATTGGTCTATCTCCAAGCTCCATTTCTATGCTTTTGTTTTGGAACATTAGAGGAACTAGATGATATATATATATATATATATAAACACGATATAATATCTTAGTTCTTATAGTTTATCTTTTGTATCCAATTTTTCAGGGGTTGTCATGTTATTGCCATAGACATAGACCCTGCAAAAGTTGCACTGGCCATGAATAATGCAAAAGTATATGGAGTTGAGGAATATATTGATTTCATTGTTGGAGATTTTTTCACGCTTGCTCCATCATTAAAGGCAAAATTTTACTGTCACCTTTTCTTTGAGAATTATGCTCATGTTCAACAACTCAGTGCAGTTTATCATTACAGTATTATCTTGCTATTGCTTTTATGCTTTCATTCTGCCAGGGGAATATAGTTTTCCTCTCACCACCATGGGGCGGTCCTTCTTATAAAGACATTCAAACATTCACACTTGAGTTACTCAAGCCAATTGATGGGTATGTTATGTTGCTTGCTTGTATGTTGAATGGAAAACTTTCCAGGAAATTTGTATAATTGCTTGCTTGATTTTGAATGAGATTAGCTTGTAAGTTTCTTCTTCTTCTTTCCACTTACATCAATATGTTTCAGGCTTTTAGTTTTTTTTGGCCATACATCATGTTAGTGGCTTAAGTGTACTCTTGACCTCTCTAATTTCATGAAAGCTATATTTGGTTCCCCTGGTTTAAAGGTATTCAAATTTCTGTTACTGGTTCATGGAATCCGTTATGCATTTATGAACCTGTAGTGATTGAATCTCATTGAACCCTCAAATTTTTTTGAAAATTTGCCTTTGAAATCTGGTCAAAGCGATATCACATCATTCCCAATCTCTACTTTTCTACTTTTTTGGTTATTAATTTGAAGTCTGGCTTCTAACTTCCCTATCCTGTACCATATTTGGCTCCATCTTTAATTAACTCAAATTTAACATGCGGCTCAATATTCTGGGTATTGATGCATCCCTTTTTCTCTCATTTAGGATTTAGTCTTTTATTGACAGAGCTCAATGATGTTGTGTAATTCATGTAACCAACCTAATGTGATAGAACAAGACTCTTTGTTGTTGTTATTTTGTAGTGGAAAAATGTTAAAACTCTTGTGCAGTTATACTTTGTTTCAGGTTGCTCAAGCTATAACTCCTAATATAATTATGTTTCTACCTCGGAACATTAACCTAGAACAAGTTCCGGAGTTGTCTTGGTTGTCTTCTCCTCCTTTGGAGTTTGAGGTAAAATGTCTGCAATATTTGATTCATTCTAGATTTGTGTTCCCATTTACAATTTTAGGCCAGAAAGATTAGAAATGTGAATTAGTGCAGAACTTTCTGTCCAAGTAGTACCATTGTTTCAAATTTGCAGGTTGAACCAAATTATATACAGAATCGTCTTAAGGGTGTAACTCTGTACTTTGGTAGTACGGTCGCTGCTTCGCCGAGATTTTTATCTGTATAAATCGAAGAGTATAAAGTGCAAGACAGTATAATTAGAGGTGTTGATCTCTCTTGAATGTAACTTTTTTTGGTCAGCAAAATATTTGATGGTATGAATTAACAGGCACACAGACTTGGATGTAGAGAAGTTTTTGTGGAGCTATCTCAATTTGAACTAAAATGAGCTATCTCTCATATTTATACCTCGGTTCTTATACGAAGTCAAACCGTTTATTAACAAGAGTCCTACTACTCACTCCAACTTGAGTTGATAGAATTGTATCTTCCATTTTATTTTAAAGAAGTTTTAACATGAGTTCAATGTGTTAGATTTTTTTATACCTTTAACTCAAATTTTAATTTAATTTTTTTAATTTAAGAATTTATGATTGCATCTTCATATCCAAAATTAATTTTCAAATTTAGTTTTTCAATATTTTTAAATGCATGAATTAAATTTATTTTATCACCTACATTTTATTCTTTTTATTTTTATAAATATTTTATGTTTTGAGTATGAGAATAAAATGGGATTAATTATATCACTAAAAATTTAATAAAAAATTTACAAAACTAATAGTAAGGATTAAATTAATGAAATAATTTTTGAATTATGTGGATTAAAGTTTAAATTTTAAATTATGAAGATCAAATAAAAAAATTAGATACATTTATAAAAAATAATTTCTCTTTTCAAATTTGTCAAAATCAGGTTTCTACAGTTTACACAGAAAATATTTGATAAAGAACATATGATTGAGTTTCCTATTTCATATTATCAGTTCAAGTATTTGAAGCTATTGCCTTACAATCGACAATTCATGTGAAAATGATTAAGGTAAAAAAAATTAATAGAAATATAAACAAGTTTCTCCTCTGGAGCATGTGATTGTCTATTCCCATGCTTGTTCTACATATGATATTCCAGTTCATATAGCATGAGATAACAGGGATGTGATAGCTCATCCACAGGTACTTCAATTGAAGTTTGGTTGTCATAAATTACATAACTATCATAAATACAACTTTGATTACTTAGAGCCTCTAAACAGACAATTATGCTCTGCCCTTCTTATGCTGGTTATATAAATTCAGGACTTAGTGACTTCAATGCTTATCTGAATAAAAATCGGAGCTGGACCAAAGTAAGAAGTATAAATGGGTTTCCAAGAAGAAGCCTAGGGCATATACTACTCTATTTTAGATAATCCCACTGTGATGAACTAGTTCCATTTTTTACCCGACCCTTCCTCTGCTATGAAGTACAGTGCATGAAGTTGGATTAAATATCACCTTATACTGTTTACATGTATGATATTTTAATCTGTCTATTGTTAAAAAAGAATTCTTTTTGGTAGGAGCCGAGGCATCATATTGGCCTTTCCATTGCAAGGGGAAGGAGAATTAACCTCGTCACATCGTCCGGTCTTTCTTATAAAAACATTCACTCTCTTGAACCAAACAAAGAGTCGATATATTTTACAGTTTTACCCGCAAGATAAGTAACCTAGATTGTACTGGTGCCTGGTGTCATCTTAATATATATTCTCACCGTTATCTCTGTTTTGGGGAGACATTGCCATATTAATACTTCTCTCGAGCAATGTTAACGCCAGCTTTCTCATAATCATTTTTTGTTCATCGATAAAGCCTTAGACAATCTGATTTTGGGACTCACTTAACTTGTGCAGTGAAAATCCTAAGACAACTATGCATTCCATGTCTTCTCCTTCATGATGTTTTGGAACTTACTTCGTGATTTATTGACGTTTACTTTAACTCGAATTTTAATTTGATGTTTTTCATTTTGAGAATTTAGGATTGCACCTTGATATCTTTCTTTTCAAGTTTAGTTTTTCAATATTTTATATGCATGAATTAGATTTATTTTGTGAGTGTTTGGATAGTAGCAAAACCATGGTTTTAAAAGGCTTTTGGCTTAAACTATAATTTGAGAAGGAAAAAAACCAAAACAAACAGTCTTCAAATGTCCAAAAAATCTTATGGATCAAACCATGGTTTTGGATAATTTTGAAAATAGCTTATGAGAGAAGAAAAGAGCTTACGAGCTGTTCAATGACTATTTTGCCTTTATTTTTTTTTACTCTCTCCTCTCTTCCCTCCCTTCAGTCGTCGCATGCCTTCCTCTTCTGCCGTCCGCCGTCCCCAATCGTTGCTTCTGCTCCGCGTCCTCCGTCTACTGTCCCCAGTCGTCTCTTCTCCTCTGCGTCTTCTTCTTCTTCCTCTTCTGTCAGATCTGCGATGGCAATGGATGATGATGATGAACAGTAATAAAAACTATTTATTTATTTATTTTTCTACCATATACATTTTCTAGTAATTTATCAATCACAAAACTCATTCTGATAATAATCATCTAAACACTCATTTTATTCATAATCACTTTTTTTTCCATAAGCTTTTCTCTAAAAGAGTTTTTAAATCACTTATTCTCTATAAGAACTTCTCTAAAAGCTAAACCAAACAAACTATTTATCATTTACATTATATTTTTTTTTTATTTTGATAAATATCTTATGTTTTGAGTATGAAGGTAAAATGTGATTAATTATATAACAAAACTTAGGTCAAGTTGCTTATATTTATGAGGTCAAGTTCTTCGGTCTTACTTGTATTTATCTACTAGGCCCCAGAAGAAGATACTAGGGAAGTTAAACTTTTTCACGCCAGGAAATGAACCAGAGTCCCACAAAATTTTAGATTCTCATAGATAGTGTGAGAAATAAAATCATCCTAATGGATAAGAGATACCATGTAACTCCTTAAGATAATCTCTAAGCTCCATGGTTATACTAGAATTAACTAGGCCTCAGTGACAGATCTAGAACATTATGATTAAGGGGGCCAAATCGAAAACAAAATATGGAATGTTTGCGGGTAGAACCCTTTTTAAGCCTTTTTTTACTAGCAAAAATAATGTAATTTTTTCCTCAATACCAGTTGATTTACTAGCAAAACATATTTACCAAGCTGTAGGTTAACCTTCACAGAATTGAAACTTCTATGACTTCGCCTGTTAGTAGTCATTCACAGGCCAGGTTCAGCCTTATGTGAATTCGTGGGCCATAACTAATGCTAATTTATGGCTTGTCTGAGCAGCAGGACTTACTTTCCAAGAGCTTATTGAAGTTCATGTATGTTTTCCGGTCAGTACGTTTTGATTTAGAGGAAGCTCACGGGCAAGCTAGTTATACGCTTTTACTCCATTGTTGTCTATTGTTATCCAGTCTCTGATTTTTCTGTTTGTTGTCGTATTGTTAGAAAAGGGCAGGCATTACAGTTCAACTGGTTATACGAGAAAGAGGCATTTATCTTGCATAATGACGACAAATTTTCAGTTGATTTTTCCAAGGTATAATTGACTTAAAATTCTCTCACCCAGTTGAGAGTTTGAACAGGGAGATACTCACCATACAAGCCAAAGGTGACAAAGAGGCTGCAGGTTTGCTTCTTAGTAAATATGGTGTGCTCACAGAACCGTTGAAAGTTGCTTTGCAGAAATTGGAGCTTGTTCAGGTACTCTGTTATTTGTGAATCTGATAGGTTGATATGCAGTGGAACTATGCTTTTGGATACTCAAGTTATATGATTCTTGTTCTTGTTTAACCAAATTTGAAGTATAAGAGTTGTTAATATGATGCCTTTGAAACAGTTGTTCATATTTGAATGCCAACTGTGTTTGTTTCTTCAAAAGGATAAGTTAAGAGAATTAATCAAAAGCTTCATGATGGTATATTCTGTTTGACATCTTTGGTCCGTACTGTATGTGCTCGAAGAACTTGGATTGGTTTCTTTTAATTAATTTTAGAGACGTTGTTAAGTAAATCATCAAATTAGTTTATTAAACTAAAAGAAGGTTAGCAAATGTAAACCAAACACTACATACTTGAGTAGGGATGTTCACAGAAAAAGATTTGGATAGCCTTTGCTCATGTCCCTTCTTGTAGAAGGGAACGAAAAGAAAATTTTAACTTGTATCTTGTCCCGTCCTGTCCCACACTTAGTCTTCTAATGAAACGATTAAAAAATCTTGTTTAATTTTTCAAGGGAAAAGAAGGCTAACAGGACATGTTTTATGTAAGTAACCTTGTAATAAAATTATGCAATTTAAGGGGGGAAATTATGAATACCTTTACAAGAGTGTTAAAGTTAAAATGTAAAAACAAAAATTGATTTTCATATTTTTTTGGAGAATTTGATAATATTTTTTAATTGATAATTAGAGGCTAATTCTTCAAAAGATCACCAAGTAAGTTTTATTTCTCTTTAATAGCAAAAACTTTTCTATGTGCATGGCAGTGATTTTCATGACATTATTAATAAAAAAAGGTCAAAAAACAAATAGAGAGAGAGAGAGAGAAATGTGTGGGCACGCCAACGGGGATGAGATTAGGGTGTTTGGATGATCAACATGATCGGGATAGAGATGGGTCTATTGAGACATCAATTAAAATTTATTTCGATGATCTCTACGACTTAAAATAATTTATCTCTAACTATTAGTTTAAAGATATTGCATGGATTCTACAAAAAAAAATTGAGCCCCTGTGAATTAAGATTTAAATATCTCTTAAAAGAATATTTATATTTAGTATCTAACAAAGTCTTAAACATTTTGTCTCTAATAAAAAGATACATGTATTTAGAATAAATAAATAAATAAATTGAGTCCATCTTAACATAATATGTGTGGGTAAAGTTTTCAAAATATTTTAGTCCCTTGTTACTTGTTATATGTTTTTTGTCAATTCAAATTCAAATTACAAGTATTTCCATCAGATTTTTGTTCTTTTACGGTGACTTCGAAATGAATTGTTTGAATTTGAAGTCGGAGTAAGACTGTGATTATTGAAAGAATTTGAAAGGTTATAATAATATTGAATAAAGAGGAACTTCGTATTTTTAGTACATGTATAGTAACGAAAGTTTAACTCGGGAATAGAAGGGATCGTATTTAATTGAAGGTTACAAATGACGCTTTTTTTTTTTTTTTAACGTGCTCAGATCTTTAGTACATGTAGGTTTGATAAATTCAAGTTTGGCCTATATAAAAAAAATGAGGAATTTATGTTGAAATTTACATATTTCATCCATTTCAATTGTCCTTTTGAAGTGTGATTAGGTATGTCACGCTATTGTAATATTTATCATATATATATTTTTATCCCAAAATGCTTGAAGATTGCGTTAGAAATGAATGGTTTTCTGGAATAATCTAGAGTACGAAAATGAGTTTTTCTTTTCTTTTCTCTTAGGGAGGGGGTTAAGCAATATGTAAACATGTGAAAATGTTTCGTTGATGCGCTTACCATATTGGCCTTACCACATTTGAAATTTTATTTTCATCATTCAAACATTTATCTGTTGTCCTTTAGAGTTCGCATATATGTTGTGATAATAAAAAGCTTCAATTAAAAAATTATTAAGGTTTCTGAACCTAGCCTTGAGCCCAATGTTAGACTAGTTCAAACTGATGTTCAATTTTATGACAACAACCAACGGGGTTAGTCCGAGTGTTAAGCGGCTCGATATCGCTTAAACGAGGTCTCGAGTTTGAGTTTTGGCGTACGCAAAAAATTTTCATTGGGAGACTCACCCACCATAGTTAGGTGCGCGACGTAGGTCAAATCCGAATATAGTCGGGACAAAGCTCTGGTGAACTTGGTGTACAACTAAAAAAAATTTACGGACAAGATACTAAGTCAGCTCCTGATTCGAAATTGTGCACAGTCCTTGTACATCCGAACAAATCCTGTCATATCTAGGACCTACCCTAGACAGCACTATCTAAAAAAGTCACACCTATATCAAAATTAAATTAACCTATTAAATTTGTGATTGAACTAGCCAATCCGGTCTAATTTTTTAAACATTGATTTTCTGTCAAATACATAGCAATTGTGATTAGGCAAAGTGAAAAAGGCTACTATTTGAAATAGATGGCTAATACCTTATGCCTTATGCCTTATGGATAGGGGAGAAATTTATGTTTAAAGAACTACTTATTTGGACTCAATAATATTCAAATCTAAACTAGTTGGTAGTATCAAATACCAAATAATTGTAGTTTTGTGTGTACCCAAGAGGAGAAAAATAAGGAAAAGGACAAAACCAAAAAGCATGAATACCTGCATTTGGTGGGTAAGAGGAGAAAAATAAGGAAAAGGACAAAACCAAAAAGCATGAATACCTTCATTTGATGGGTAATGATAATAATCATGCCACAATTTATTTTATTTTACATTGGTGCACACTAGAACATTAACCCTCTAACCTAACATCTATAGATTTTACAATGGGCGAGGTAGTAGTGCTGCTACAACAATTTTAAGCTAAATGTGAACACACAAGTAAAGTAGTATCCCAACTAATTAAACCCCTGATCCTGCAGAGTAGAGGAGACATACAGGAGACCTAAAGCTCTAAACCACCTTTAACTCTATGAGCCATTGGGTATGCAGAGGACATGGGTCAGGTTTTCCTTGTGCCATGGCCTTCTCAGAGATTGAATAAAACCAACCATTTCTCCATTTGAACTGTAAATGCAGCAAACAAATTGGTAACTTCACTATGGGATTTCAAAAATTTTATACTACACTATGTTTGGCAAGGTCTTTAGAAGCTGAAAAGACATGTTAGAAAGCTAGAAGCCTATTGAAGCCCCAAAATGCTATTTGGGTACGCATTCTAGCAAAATGACTTTTTGGCCAAAAGCCAAGTTCAAGTTAAAACTAGTTTTTGGAGCTTCTGAAATTGGCTTTTATCTTTTCTTCAGATTTGAAACTGACTTTTTTATATAAATATATCTAAACATAAATTATATTACACTAATTGACTTTTGTCCCAACTTGTATTTGCAAATATAGTTGGAATAAATGTCACTTTTACAAACGTTAATCCAAACAAGTCTAATCTTTTACCTCCTTAACTGCAGTGGGAAAGTGGGCAACAGCTCGGGAATATGCACATAAGCGCTCGACCATCCCTTCTTCGAATGTTAAACCCTTTTCTCCAGCTGCTGCTGATGCGAGTTCTTCTATAAGTCTTGACACCTAAAAGTATAAACATTCGTTAAAGAAGTATCATCCAAAATTCATATCCAGAAACTGAGTGATCTTTTTTCTTTAGGCTGCAATTTCATGTCAAAATTGACTGCAAAGCACAGTTAATCTCTAGATTGACAGGTCTTCGATACCAGTGAGCACTATTAGGACATGCATTTAGGTCAAACTCATCATAAAATGGATCCAAGATTGACCCTTCAGATCAAACCTAGCCAAATAGATTGATCATGCAAATCTGATTGATACCTCAAAAGTCAAAATGGATAGAATCCAGTGCACTATCAGTTCTTGCAATTTGACAAGCTCATCTCAAAATGAATCCAGGGTGGATTCCCTCAAATGAAACCATAGCCAATAAATGGAAACATTGAACTTAACCCATGTAATCCTGACTTCAACCAAAACTCATACCATTCACCGTTTCATTTGTAATCCTACCAGCATACAGAAACTAAATTTGTCAAAATGATAATATGTAACTCTCCTCAGTCATTGTTCTCTTCATTTTACCTACTTATTTTACCTTTTTCCCAGAAGCCAAGATAATAATTGCACTTATTGACCTCCAAGAAAAAGTCCATATGCCAGGTATGTAGCATATCCTTCCTTCATATTAGAGTCACAAACAACAATGCAAAATCCAAAAGCAACAGATGAGAAATAGAAAGATAGAGATCCCCCAAATACACAATAGCATTAGAAATGAAACAAGTTACCAATTACTGTTTTTCTTAAACTAATTTTAATCCATTCAGTGACACATCTATTCTATATGGCCTCTTTAACTTAACTTCCACTCACCATGCGCCCAAATGCATCCCCCACTGTGTCTTGAAACTACACTAAACATCATCGGCTAACTATAGGATAGATTCTTTTTATTATTTTTTAGTTTTTTGGCCAACAACAACAGGTTAACTTCAACTCACACATTACCAACTTTCTTGAAACTACTATAGAAGTTTCACCAAAGAATTAAAAATTGAAAAAAAAAACAATTATTAAACAAAAACAAAAAGATGGAGTTACATTGCATCCACTGACGTGCAAGTCAAACCAGAGTGTAATTATATCCTCCACCAGCCATACCACCTCATATAAAGACAGTACAATCTCAAACGGTTAATTGAATGAACAAATCCTTCTGAAATGCTTGGAGAAATAGTCAATTGCAAAACTTACATCGGAGTGGAATTCTTTTTCCACAACACCTATTGACACCCCTCCATTTCGTGTTCCAACAAGCATGAATGAACAAATCCATATTAGCTTCTCTAACATCTGCTTTTGAAATGCTTCCTTTTCAAGAACCTGGCTTTTTTTTTTACAGACATCAGTAAATGACAAGTTATCAGTCGTATTCTACCATCTCCTTTTGACAATTCTGCATGAAATACTATCACTTTGGCTTTACAAGACTTCAGCTAATAAAGAAACACCAGAAAATAAAACTAATAATACTCCCTCCAATCCTTAATATAGAGGTTAGTTTGAGGTTAGATTTGGTCCTAAATACAATACCTTAATCTACTTTACTTATCATATTTTATCATTTTTTCCCAAACTAACTTACCTAATTTATAAATTATATAGTCTAATATTACATAGAGGTATTTCAGGGAGATCAGTTCTCATTTGTAATATCTGACTAATATTTTATCTCATTTCTTTAATCTCGTCAAATTACTTAAGTAACTAATTTACCTTGCAAGAGAGGCCTCCGGCTTGTAATCTTCCCGCCACAGCAGATGCCCACTTCCCATAAGCAGCTGTGAGCCCTTCTGGATTAGTATCAGTCGTACCATCAATAGGGGCTTCTCCAAGTTTTGACACAGCGAAATATGCCAATACTTGGTCCGCATCATTTAATCCTTTACTTTCAAACCATGGCTCCAGCATTCCATTCTGGAAAAACACCAAATCTGCTCCATTTTCAGAAACTTATCAACTCATAACTAGTAAAAAATTACCAACGAACTACAATTCACAATAGAAATATATAGACTTTCAATTTTGCCAAGTAGCAAAGCAACCACATATTAGTTCGTGAACAACACACACAAGCCCACATAGATATTAAAATGATAATAGGACAACCAGACGAATATTGGAATCTTAAAACAGACAAGATATTTTCCAGAAAATTATAAAAAAATCTACCAAACCAATGCGGAACCACGAGCTTAAGTGGATTACAACAATAAGGAAGTTTCAATTACCGCTCCATCTGGACCGAGGAGTAGCTTCAAGAACTTGATCGAGATCGTCGTTCCTTGTGCAAACCAAGATAGGACCGTGAAAATCGAGGGGCACAGGGTCTCCTCTTTTGACGAGACAGTCACGACCGGAGCCCATGTCTTGCAAGGCACTTCCGACTCTTCCACCGCCGACGATGACCGCGGGAACAACCTTTGGTGGGGCAGTTACGACGCTGGAGGCCATGACAGAGAAGGCTCTTGAGGAGGAGAGTGAAGCTAGAAATAGCTGAGGTGAGGAAAGAGGCCATGATTAAGCTTGGGCGTGGAGCCTAACATTGTTTTTCCCATAACATTTTGGTAGCCGGGTCGGAGCTGTGAAACCAGTCCACCCGTTTTTCCCACCCCACTGCGGATGGATATGGAAAATGTCTGTGACTCTGTGACAAGTGACTACGGTGAATATAAAATTTTTATTTTAATCCTTTAGTTGTATAGGCTGTTTACATGTTAACACGAAATAATGTTGTAAATATTGGAGTGTGTGGGTGACTGGGTGTGTCAAGGAAAAAGTTCCGTGTTATTTGGGGATGTGAGGTCAATGGGGATATATTTAAATAGTTTAATTATATTAAAAAATTTAATTAAATCAATTAATATGAAATAATTATTTTTTTAATATATTATCTCTCTTATTTAATTATTATTAAATTAGTATCAATATAAATAATTTAAAAAAAATAAATTTTAAATTTAGCAAATAGACAAAACAAAAATAAAGAAAGAAAGAAGAAGAAGTGGGCTTATGCCCATCGCCCAAAATAATAAATACGGTTGAAATCCAAAGATTTCCTCCGTGGGCCAATTAAATACGAACTGGACACATTTATCGGAAATATTTCGTGTAAAGACAAATTAATATATTGTGAAATCTGGACGTTGGAATATTTAATACCTCAAATTTATTTATCAAACAATGTTATTTGTGTTGACATATGGAACCCGACTTTTTAAGTGGTTTTATTAGGGAAACTTTCATGACCATTTTAGCAATTTCATTCCATTTCCTACTAAAAAAAATTTCTAAAACTTCCCTGCAGTCTAATTGAAACAAAACAAAATTAATTTCTAGAATAGAAAGATGTCACCCCAGAAACATAAGAGTATTAACAATAAAAATAAGAGAATTAATAAAAAAATAAGTGGATTAACAATAAAGTTCATGGGGTTTTGTGTATTTAAACTAATTTAAAATATGAAAGATACAAGAAATAAAAAATAACAAATTTTCATAAGAAGGGGAAAAAAATTAGTGAAAGTACCATTGTAAGAATCTTGCCCTCTAATTTGTTTACCCTTGCCCCAAAGTTTTTCTTTTGAATTCCTCTCCTCACCTCTTCGGTTTTTTAGCTGGTCATGCATTTTGATTATACACCTTACAAAACCAAGTTATAACTGAATATCTACCAAATAAACATATTGCTACATATTCTACCAAATAAACATATTGCTACATATTCTTCCAAATTTGTGTGTTTGAAAAAAAAAAACTTTATTCTCTAAGCATCCAGCTCGCAATGGAAAATTGGAGCATCAGTAATTGAGCTCAAATCACCAAATATGATGTCATCAGTTTCAGTGTAGCTAAAGAATGTTTGAATATCTTCAGGAAATGTACGACGAGGAGGCTTTGATTCTGAAGTTGCAGTTGCAGTTGCAGTGTAATAATGATGGTCTCCAGCTGATGAAGTCCTCTGCAACATTTCCTTAAACTTTGACGATTGCAAGAGGAGCCCTAATGAAGACGATGACGGGGGAGCCCCGTCACCAGATCGTGGTGTGGCCGCCATAGTGTCGTCGGAATTTGAACTGATCAGCCGGTGGGACACAAAACCCAATTCAAGTTCAGGCTTAGTAGAGTTTGATCCAGCAGACTCGGTGCTGTTAACAGGATTAGGGTTTTCATTGGAGTCTTGCGTTTTAGGACGGGGCCAATTGAGGTAACGGCTGAGGTCAAAGTTTGTAATGGCGTTAACTCCTCTGTATTCTATGGCTGCCATATCATATGCTGTGGCTGCTTCTTCTTGTGTAGCTGTACCATAATAATGCAGAAGGATAAATTATTTATTTAATTAATAATATATTATAATTATTAACATTGAAGGCAAATTTCGGTGGAAACTTTGAAACTTCAGCATTACTTTGAAAAGAATGAGATCATGAATAAATAGCTTTACTAAGTAGTTGAGGTTCGGTGATCTACATCCCAACCAACTTGACTTGATTGCATGTACATAACTTTGACCTCTCTTGTTTTGTCCTATATTATTATTTTGACCTAGAGAACTATTTTTTACTGATCAAGTGGGAATTTACTAGTTGGAATATGCATGCATGCTCAAACTCAAAGGCAATTTTATATAATATATATTCTCTATCTTCTGAAAATATTTTTATAAAATAATTAAACTAATTGTCAAGTAATTAAAAATATTTTTATTTTAATCCTCATGATAAGGTTGATAAGTTTCTTCTAAAGGCTGGCCTTAATAAGCTGACGAGTCGTGAAACATGGTTCTGGTCCATTGCCATGTGTCACAAGTAAATAAGAATCTTTATTTTGCGTCCAAGTACTAAGGCCATATAATGAGGTTAACAAAAACTGGAAGAAACGGGATATTAAATGTATTGAAAGGGACAGTCTTGTAAGGATTTTCAGAGACTTCATATATCCGAAAGTTTAGAAAGGTATATATATTCTCTACCAAAAAGAGGTTATATAATAAATAGGCCAGCATATGCACACGTCTTTCTCAACACTTAGAAAATTAAGCGCACAAATTTTGGGCCGTGTAATGTGGGAGTGACCGATTGGGTAAAAGAGATTAACCACACAATGCAAAAAACAATTTGCCTTAATTGATTACCTCTTCATGAAGCATAATGGCAATTTTAAGCATTTCCTATGGGGAAGCATAATTTCAAACATAGTTTAACATATAAGATAGCTCTCTTACTATTAGGTTATAAAGCTATTAGTATATACTACCCTTATCTTATATATAAGTCATTAATTATATCTCATTCTCACATATTAAGAAATATAAAATTGATAAAAAAAATTTACATGTACCCTTAAAAATAAGTCATTAATTATGCTGCAAACAACTATTTATGTTTAACAGGGATAAAGTTAAAAAAATATTATTTATTACTCTACAAATAACTTATATTTAAAATTAATTTTTTTCTCATAAGTGACTTATTAGAAAGATATATACACATACTAACTCCAATTCCAAAACTAAAGCAAACAAAAAGTTGGGCAAAATGATGGGGTTGTGGGGAGCCTTATTAAAAGGTCAAAGGGGGTTACCGTAAGTTCCGAGATACAGATATTTGTCGCCGAAGACTCTGCCAATGCGAGCTTCCCATCTTCCATTGTGATGGTGTCTGAAAATTTTAAATATTTAAAAACTAAATAAATCAGAGAGCATTTTTGTAAGTTGTAACCAATTATAGATGGATCCGTCATGAAAATTGCCCATCCATCTGTCATCAATGGGGGCACTACTGTGCATTCATTAGTAAGGTTTCATCCATGACCATTAATAACCGAACTTGTGGCTAGCAAACGGCCAAGTGACCAAATACAGCATCCTAATTAAAAGCTAATTTCAGCAAAAACATTTGACTGTTAATCAATTACCTTGCTACGCCTCTGTATTTTGAGACTCCTCGTGAGAATCCACTGCTTTTTCTGTCATGAAAAATGTGTTCATTTACTGTTAGAGTATGGTTTCAGTTTTTCAGATCAGTTTAACGTTTTGACAGCTAATAAATAACTAAAAATTAACCTTCTCAAGGATCCAATGTATTCCTCTTTTGATTGGCCCTCCATCTCCTTGAGCTCTTCTTCATAATTGGTAGTGAGCTACAGCATAATAAATCTTATATGATAATTAAGATTTAAGATATAGTAAAACTGAACATTTATTTCTTCATCAACTTAACAATGAAGAAGAATAAGGATGGATAAATTTACAGAAAAATTGAGAATGGTGTCTTGGCCCCAGTACTTCAATGCTGCCAAGTCATAGGCACGTGCTGCAGCTTCTTCATCATCATATGCCCCTAAGGAAAAAAAGTTTTGGAGCTATTTAATAATATCCCCATCCGATCCTACTACCTCTTAGGAATGAATTCTCATACCAAACTGTCAAAATTATGAAGGAAGAATGCAATACACGGTTTTTAAAAAGTCACTTAACATACCTAAATACACTGCATAATTATTTTCCCCATTGCGTGATCGATCGAATTGGCAAGAAATCAACAACAGAATAAGTTAATCAGTGGAAGCTAATTGATTAATTAGACTTGCGGATCAAGAAAATCAACAGTAATAATAAGCAGGAAGAGAGAATTTCGTCTTCCCCAAGAAGAAGAAGACGATGATCTAATTAAGTTGAAGAACCTTGTCTTCCTTTCTTGCTCTGCGATTCATTCCAGCAATTCTTATCCCAGAGATGAGCCTCATATCGACCCGTCCAACGATGCCTATATAGAATATGCACAAGGCATAAATCTTCGCTCTCGAATTAATGGGAACAAGAATCGAAACAGAGCAGAATCTGACAATTGCAGAACGAATGAATAAACGAATAAATTCGAGGGAATATATACAAAATTAATGAATACTGACCTAGTGACGCCTCGATAAACGGAGCTTCGTTGCGGAGGAGAATCTCTGGGAATGCTTTTGCGAGTCCGTTTCGTCTTCGTGTTCGAAGGCTTGATGCTGTTTTCAGCTTTCTTCACCTTCCTCTGTGACATCTTCGCCATTATCACACACACACACCTTCACAACGCAGTTGCTGCAACTTTTCTCACACGCATACACAAACACACACAAGAAGCACACGCAGTTTTTAAGAGACTGAGAAAGAAGCGAGACCTATATGAATTGTGACCAAGTCATCCAACGAGAAGGGCATTAATGGAAATAGCGCAATAGAGTGAAAAAGTAGGTCTTATCTTATTCCCTACATGTTTCTCCCTCTTCCCCTCCCTCCCTCTGGATTCATTTTTTTCTTCCTTCGGTTGTGAAACTGTTCATGAGCGAATTCTGAAGTTGTATTTATTTTTGTTATTACAAATTACAAAGTATTCATCCTATCTTAAAACTTATGTAACTAATTTAATTATATTATAAAAAGTTAATTAAATTAATTAATATAATATATTTATTATAAAATATCATAATTATTTTCTTTAAATCTTTCTCTCATCTTCTCACTTGATTATTGTTAATATAATATCAAAAAAAATAATTTAAAAAAAAAGTTAATAAATACAAAAAATAAATTTTATATTTAAAATTAAGATTAACTCTTTAATTAAATTTTATATTAAAGGACTGAGGAGTATATAAATTTGTAAGAAACAAAATAATCTCTTATCTCACCAAATAAAATCGACTATATTTATTTTATAATATTATTATACTCTATCGACAACTTAATTTTAAAAAAAATATAAATCAAGAGCTAAGATTTCATGAGTTTGTAAGAAAATGAGGGGGAAAATGGGTGGTTGATATTGACTTTTGGTTAGTAGAATGTGGAGGAGGAAGGTGGGATCATTGCAGTTAGTGGTTAGGAAAGTGAAGGTGGGACAAGGAGGGGAAGACTAAGACACAGCCGGCAAATATTGGGTTTTAATCGGTTGCCGTCTTAAAGCCGTACTCGGATCTATTTTTATTATCATTATCAGATATGGGTTCTTTGGAGTGATATGGTTTTGGTTTGGTCCATTTTTGGATGTCCAAAAGCGGAAAAAAAAAATCCGGAGTCATTTTGATATACTACTACTTTATGGGCACAGAGATAAGTAAGTAATAAAAATCTTAAAAAGAAAATTGATTACTCCCTCCTTAATTATAAAAATTAATTAATTTTTTAAATAGATTTAAAAAGTTAAATAAATTAATTAATTATAATTAAATAATATATTTTAAGATAAATTCATATTATATACTATTCAGTCTATCCAAATTAGTCAATTAACTATTATATTATTTATAATTAACTGATTTATTTAATTTTTTAAATTTATATAAAAAAAATTAACTACCTCTTATAATTAGGATCTAAGGTAATATCATTTAATATATCATGTTCATATAGATTATAAACATATATATATATATTTAGGAAAACTATTTTTGCATGTAACTATATTTTTTAATTTTTTAATTTAATATCAGTGTGTTTTTCCTCTTTATTAAAACTCTAATTTTACTCTATTACTACTATTAACTATAGTAACTTTGCTTTGTTAATAGTATTAGAACTATTTTAGAGCTAAATGTGCTAACAAAATAAAATTAAAATATTTAATTAAGAGAAATAAACATATAAATATCAAATAAAAAATTAAAAAATATATATAGGCATCTATAAAATAGTTTTTTTATATTTTTTATTAATTGAAAATATATGCTGCGCACTATTAGCGCACCAGGATAATATCCCTGGTAGGAGGATTGCATAGCAGGTCCCACACCCCCCGTGAGGAGCATTTGCATAGCATAGATGTTGATATATTTTTACATGGTAATGAGAATTGGACCAATCATAACTAAAATAATATAAATTAATTAAAATATAAAAATATTTATATATAAGTGAGTAATATTTAAATAAAAATATATTAACTCAAAAATAAATAAAATATTTATGTAAAAAATTATACATAATTCAACAAATTAAAGTTAGTAAAATATAAATATAAATATGATAGATTGTTATTTTTTTCCTCTCAAAATGATGTAGGCTAAATAAAGAAGAAAAGAAAGTTTATTAATTTATTGATCTAACTAATTGACATAATTCGAGTTTTAATATAATAATTTTTATACATATTTTGAAATGTGCTTATTGATGATTTGTGGATGGAGTAGTAAAATTATTTTAACAAATTTTATGTCAATAAAAAAATTTATAACAGATATAAATGTTGTAATTATATCTTTTGAATCCATGTAATGTGGGGCCACCATGTAGTTATACTATAAAATATGCATTTGAATATCGCTATTATTGGAAATTAA
Organism: Leucaena leucocephala; assembly: GCA_037074615.1. Classification (NCBI taxonomy): domain Eukaryota; kingdom Viridiplantae; phylum Streptophyta; class Magnoliopsida; order Fabales; family Fabaceae; genus Leucaena; species Leucaena leucocephala. The sequence continues at coordinate 20,071,779 of CM073556.1, read as the reverse complement.
GGATTCATATGCCAATGTGGGTGGCCTAATAAAATACGACCTAATCCATGTTTAATTTTCCTATTGTTTCTCTCTTTTTGCTTCTTCTTTCTTGTTGTTTTCTCAGGGTACGAGCATTCATTTGCCACGTACAAGTTTCAGCTTCAACTTCCCATTATTTACTTGTTATTAGGAGTACTATGTATAATGATAATAATACTCCTCCCACTCTATAACGTAAGACATTATCTACAATTATTGTTGATCTAACATGTAGGACATTTTATAGTTTTAATAAATATTGTTGATCTACTCATGTAGGACATTTTATGGTTTTAATAATTTTGTTTTTATTTTTATTTTTACCCCTGCGTTGGCTAATTAATGTGAATTAAATAATACTAATTATTACTGGGAAATGTAACTGTTAGTTGTGCATAAGGGCACAACTAAAAGAATATATTAATTTTTCATCATATTTAGAAGGAAAAAAAAATATTTTTAGCAAGCTGTTTGTTGATATAATAAGTAATCTTATCTTGATATTATTAAATTTGTCAGGGCCTAATAACCCAATGATACCATATCAACACATTAGGATGAATACAGATATAAACTTTATATGTATATTTTTGTCATATATAACTCATGTGCTTATTATATTGAGAGAGTTTAAACTTATAACCTCACATCTTAAAAAATCGAGGGGAGGAGTTTGGTATCATTTGGTTCGGTACATTTAAACCTTATGACAGTGTTTTTATGAGAAGACAATTTATTAAAAAAAGAAGGTGAAATATTACTATTCTTAATATAAAATTTAATTAGATAGTTAATATTAATTATAAATATAAAAAATATTTTTTATATTTATTAATATTTTTAAAATTATTTTTATCGATACCCTTTTAATAATAATCATATAAGAAAGAAAATAAAAGAGTTAAATAAAATAATTAAGATTTTTTAAAAAAATATACTATATTAATTAATTTATTTAATTTTTTAATCTAATTAAATTAATTAAATATATCTTATATTAAGAATTGATAGTGTATATTAAAATTGGGCTTCATTGTGACAAGATTATATAAAAGCTGAGCACCATGGAACCCAAACAGAACTCAAGAAAAACAATAAACAAACACACACAACCAGGAAGCCCGGGCAAACAAGCACACAATTGAAACAAACCCAACCACACATACAACCAGAAGGCGAAAGAGAAACACAACTCTAAAACCAAAGACGTATCTAAATGTGAGTTAGAATTAATACAAATAATAAAAAATAGATTTATATTTTATAAAGACATAGGTTTAATTATCGTTACGATTATGAGAGCTCTTTTAATAAATAATCTTATAAGTTCTCTATAAATACTTTTTAAATTTTAAAGTTATACTCTAACTTTATTAAAAAATTAGTCTAACTTATTTAAATTTTTTTTGCATAAAAGAAAAAAGGTCTCTAACCAAATTCCAAAGCTATGATACTGCTACGGAGATGACGAACGCCGGAGCTGGAGAAGGTGACCGCAGGCGTCCCTTTCACTGAGGAAGCACGCAAACCATCTTGAAGACCATTAAGCCCTATGGAGAGGATACTAAAAAAACTTATAACTTAAAATATATATATTTTTCAAACGTAAAAACAATTTTTTAAATTATTATTATTTTTTCAAAATAAACTAGAAAGGTAATCATTGGACCATGTGTATATAATTACGCACGATTTTAGGTCAAGAATAAGAAAACACAACACATAAGGAAACACAATCCAGAACAAGCTCCGTTGTTTATGGATCACGAAAGCCACCTTTTTCCAGCGTGCGCGTGCGGGTGTGTGCATGATATTGGCTTGTTACTGTCAACTAAAGTAGTCTTAGGTGTGTTTGGATTAGCTTTTGGAGAATAGATTCTGGGAAGAATAGATTTTGGAGAATAGATTTTGGATAAAATAGATTTTGGGAAGAATAGATTTTGGGAATAAAGATGTTTGGATGATTAGTAGTAGAATCATTTTTTATATTGATAAATTACTAAAAAGGGTATGATATGATTAAAAGTAAGAGAGATGAAAAATGATAGAGAGGAAAGAGGAGAGAGAAGAGAGTGTAGAGAGGAGAGAGGAGAGATGAGAGAGAAAAATAGAATAAGAGAGGAGAGAGGAAAGAGAAAAAGAGGAAGGAGAGAAGAGAGAGGAGAGATAATAGAGAAAAGAGAGGAGAGAGGGTGTAAGAAAAAGTAAGGGTATAATAGTAATTGGATAATCCAAAACCTAGGTTTCAAAGAAAAAGCTATTTTCAGTAGCTTATTCAAAACCTAGGTTTCAAACCGAGGTTTTGTCCAAAATCAATTCTCAACAAAAATTGCTGTTTGTCTAAAAATTTTCCAAACCGCGATTTTGCCCAAAATTCATTTTTTAACGCTACTCCCAAACAGGCACTTATTTCAATTACTTTACGTATGTAATTTGAATTATTAATTAAACTATTTTTTAATATAATTATCTTGAATCTAATACTATATCACTAAATTCAAGTATAGATTGATTGGCCCACTTCGAGATAAGTTTTTCAATATACTTTTTCTAAAAAAAAGTTCAAATATTCTATCTTATCTAAAGAAAATTGAGATCTTTACCCTTAATTTAATTATTATTAACTTAACAGTAGTAAGGTTATACATAACATAATCTTGCAAATGTTCAGCCAAAAAAAAATCTTGCAAATGCCCTCGAAAGTTGGAGAAGGAGGGTAGCTTTTTAGTCCTACAAAAAATTTATCCATTGATCACATTTGATGAGTATTGAGCTACTTTTTTGTTGTACACAATTTTTTTGAAAAGAATTAGGCTCACCCACAATCTAAAAGTAAGACGAAATCTCCCTTCCTCCTAAACGATACCAATGTCGGGCAGGAGAGTCATTTATTATCTTCAAGCGTAAACCTAGGCACCTAAGAACTAGGATACCTCCCCAAGCACCGCGATTAAAACCAACATAAAATAATATTTTTTAGGGATCAAATACGTTCTAAAAATAGTCGTATGTCTCACTTCTTCGCTAGTCCCCGTGTTAACTTTGTTCTTTTTAGAAGAAAAAAACGAGTACATCAAAGCTAGGAGACTAGTTAATTTAGGTTTAAAATAATGTTGGATATGGTTTTGAGGGCACTTTATTTGAGATTTAGTCATCCCAAAGTGGCTTTTTGAGTTAGAAATCACGTCATGCCAAATTACGTCACATTAATTATGATATAATTATATCATATTTATGTTTATGTCAATATTTTTAATTATAAATTTTCTCTTCTAATAGTTAACTAATAAACTTTAGTATTTTACCCTCATTTTTAAATGTTATAGATATTTTTGTATCTTTAAAAATATTATAATGAGTATTTTTACACATATACCATTAAAAATATAGGGATATGAAGTATGTTTAACCTTTAAAAAATTATGACATATACAAACATTTTGCAAATAACCCCAAAGGCCCTAACGGCCACTTATGGTGAGTGTGACGTGGATAATTTGAAATCCCTGGGCGCCCCCCTCTTGAAATCAATTAAATCTTCTATATGCTTTCACGGTGTAACCATTTCTCCCTTCTTCATTGGTAAATCCTCCCCTACAAGTTCCGAGGCTCTTTCCTCTTCCCCACTGATTTCTCAATCGGCGCTTTGCTCTCTTCGTTTCCTCCTATTTACGCCGATGAGTAACATCGACGTTTCTTGTTTTAATTTTGCTCGAATCTCTGCGCTTCTGCCTTTTGTCTCTGCTGCATCTGCCTGTCGCTGCCGTTTCCGTCTTCTGCTCCAGATTCGCCGTTGAGCATCTCTGATCTCAACCTGAAATCGGTGCCTCACCCTCTCGCCCTCGCCTCTCAACCTGAATTCTTAATTTTCTTGTGCATTTGCTCAAGGTTCGCCACCTATCCAGACTCTAATTTTAAATTCACTTTCTGATTTTTGTTGAATGCGTTTATCTTTTAAATTGCAACTATTGAGTAATCTTGAGTGCTTGTGTATTTGTGAGTTCGTGTGCCCCATTATTTCTGGTAATATGCTAAAATGAAGCAGAGAAAAGTTTAATCAGGAGATAAGCTCTTCCATATTAGATTGTTAGTGTAACAAAAATCCTGTGGTACTCTTTACCCATAGAGGTTGTTTATTATTTGTGTACAAAGCCACCTGCATATGATTTTTCCTTTTTGTTTGGGTGAGATACTACAACGGCAAATTTTATCATTGGAAGGTCAGAAGTACTTTTGCCTTCATTTTCTTTTGCCTGCAATCTGGCTTTTGTATCTGAGTTATTGTACTCCTTTAATTTTTAATATAAAATTAATTTAATTAATCTGATTAGATTAATAAAATTAATTAATATGATATATTTTTTTTTAAAATACCGTAATAATTTTTCTTAATTCCTCTCCCTCTCTTAATTATTATAGACAGTATTAATAAAAGTAATTTAAAAAAAAATAGATAAAATAGTTTTATGCTTACAGAGTGACAGACATTTGAGCCAAGTTGTGCTTTTAAACTGTGATTTAAGAAGAGGAGTAGTTTTATGCTAACAGTGACAGACATTTGAGATAGAATCAAGAATATGAACCTGTGGTATTATCTCAATTGTTTCTCATGGAGTTTGGATATGTAAAATTTGAAGATCTTTGTCTATTTTTTTCAACTTCATAATTTTTATCTTCTACAGTCTTATAATCATGATTATAAATCTGTCTCAGCAATAAAACAGAGTCTTGCATACATACTGATGCTAGCATATTATGCCCGTTCCATTCTGTCTTTATTATAAATATATATTAAAATTATTAAATATATTTTAAATTGATTAAATTTTTTTCTATATTTACAAATCAATCTCATCCCTCTCATTTTTTTTACTTCTTTTTTCAATAAGAATTAAATAAAGGTAAGATTAAAAAACAGTTATAAATAATCTCTAAGTGGACTTATTATAAAGATCATGGTAGTATGTTTTAAATTTCTCTGTTTTCCCCCCTAATTTTTTGTTTGTGAAGCTTCTCTGCACGTTAAAGGTAATTCTTCTGTTTATTGATGTCTCGATATTTTAGTTGAAAGTTTAACATGTAAGCATTCATTTCATTTCATTTCATTAAATAGCTATAATTATGATTTATGCCATGGTGAGAAATATGCATATCTGCTGGATCATTGGCGAAGCAGTGAAGCACCATACCTGAATCTTGATCTTCGTGTTAATATTTTTTTTTTCGGGTTAAAGATCTTAATATTTATATTATATTTATGATTATGAATTCTAGTCTTATTTATTAAATTATCCAAGCTTTTGATGCAGAATATAAAGGCTAAATTATACGTTTATAAAATACATTTTTAATCTTTTAAAATTAATACTGTTAACAGAAAACAATTTTAAGTAATGAGTGTGTATATTTAAATGCAGATAAAACATTACTTATATTTTAATTTTTTAATATGTTCATATTTTAAAATAAAAATAAAAAGAAAAACGCGTTTTCTCTCTTCTTCTACAATGCATCTGCTTCTGCAAATCCATCACTTCACCTCTTCCTTCCATTCCTCCATCACCTCAGCCGTCGGCGACTTGCAAGATCTAAAAGAAGTTTCTGGGTTTCAAGCTTTCTTGTGAACTTCGACTCCAATGTTACTCAACTTCTAACGCCATTGTTACAAACAAATTTCTGGGTTTCAAGCTTTCTTGTGAACTTCGACTCCGATGCGGAAGACTCAGCTTCCAACGCCATTGGTACGGTGAGTTAGATAGCTTTAAGAAAGTTGCTAATAATTCCTGATTCTGATAAATATCTGATTTTGATAATTCCTTTTTCTTTTGTGGATGCAGACACCGATGGACGGGAAGATATGAAGCGCATCTATGGGATAGCAGTTGCAGAAGAGAGGTTCATCGTTGACAGAGCTGAGGGTTGAGATTAAGGTGAGACTTTTGTTCCATTGAGCCAGGGCTTTGAAATTATTTGTTGGGTATGTTTGGGAAATACTATAACTTTTGCTGTTGGTGTTAATGTTCGGTTGAATCTGATTTTTTCAATTGGGTATGTCTTACGATTCACTTTGGGTTTTGCAATTATTGGTGTTAGAGAACCGTTCATACCTCTTGTTAGTTTTCGGGCGTACCTTAGATTTTCTTCTTGCTTATCGAGATATCTACACGCAACCATAACATCTTTAATGGACTTTGGCACGTATGCACAGCAAATAATACCACGGAAGAAAAAACAGAGAATGGACATAGAGAGGAAAAGGAGCAGACGCAAAACAGAAAAAATATGCACTAGAGAGATCCTCAGGAAAATGAAATGCTTGCACTCGTTCTCTTTTGCTCCTGTAGATGCATATATGGTGTGGGAGTGGGATATCATGTAACTGCCCCACTCCCTCATTTTCCTCATTTTCAAAATAAAACCGTTCCCTCCACGGAGTTTCATAGATTTGAGCCTAATCTACTATGGGTAGATTGGCTCCACATTTTCTAATATCTCCTACTCACATTTGGTAGATTAAATATCGTAGATCCAATCTCATTCTCTTCCTTATTTTATTCTAGATGCTTTACCGTGACCGCGTAGGAATGACGTCTCCTTCTAGGCATTTGTACTAGAAATCTTTTTTACAGAGACCAGCACAAAGTAACCTTTTAGTGTAGCTCGATCAAAATAAGTTATGATGTCTTGAATATCTTAAATTTACCTATATATACTTTTCTTATGGCTAATCTAATCCCTCTTGAGTCAGTATATAACTCAGATAGCCTCCATTTATGCATAGTATCTACACTTATGAAATCAACATAATAATATCACAAGGGATCGGTCACAAACACTAGTATGGATGTGTATATTCTGACAATATTTCTTTTGCCCATATATCATTTTGATATGAATCAACCGCTTTCCTAGCATAATACCTTTGGTTCATATGTAATTTTGATCATAGGACATATACTAAAGTAGCAATCGCTGAAACATACCTCCATAATACTGTCAAAGTCAAAGGACATTAATAAAAGGATGATACATTTCTGAAATTCATACAACAATGAAGTAGGGATTGATTCACTTGCTTTCTATTTGCGGTTCTTTAGCACATGTGGTATGAATTATATGTTACGTGTTCCTCTTGTCTTATAAGAGTGTACGTCGTTTTGATTCTATCAATTACACCGTACAGACTTAAGTCCAGACATTCATAGTATCTAAACTCAAACTATTCAATTCTAGTCACATAATATGATGTCAATTTTGAAGAATTTGTTATCTGGCTATAGGTTTTATGGATGTGGGTTTCCATAGTTTGATCCATATCCTTACTCATGGATCTCATCTCGACTTACTGCACTTTTTAAACCAAGGCGACATTTATTGTATTTCTTTTCTACCATATCAGCACTTTTGCTATTTTACTGGTGATTACATGTCTTATCTTTGAACGTTTCCCTAGTATCAAAAGCAGTTGCTCGTGTGTGAGAGTTACCCTTTTCAACCTGTACGACATACTAGACATTGTATACTTTTATTTAGACTTATAAGTAACAATAAATAACACAATATCATTAATGAAAATAAAAATATTACATACAATCTGCTATTTTACATTTTTCACATGCTAATGGCTTTTACATGTTTCTCAAATATTTTTTTACCTATTAGTTTAGTCAAGGGGTCTGCAACCATATATTTGGTTGAAATGTATTATACAATTATAATTTTCTGTGCTATATAATCATTCACAAATTTATACTTGATATCAATGTGTTTGGTCTTGCTGTGATACTTAGGGTTTTTGGTGTAGGCTATGGCTGCAGTATTGTCACAATGTATCAACACCAGATTGGTACTCTCGTTCCTAAATCTTATGTGTTCGATAAATATCTTTAGCCAAACAGCTTCTTGCGCTGCTGCAATGCATGCCACAAACTCAATTTCTATAGAGTGTAAAGCAATACACGTCTGCTTCTTGCTATTCTAACATATGGCACCGTTGTTAAGCAAGAAGGTGTATCCTGAAATAGATTTTCGTTCTTCTTCATCACTGCCTACATCAGCATCTGAATATCTGACTAGGCGCAGATCGCTTCCTTGATAACACAACGCATAGTCAGCTGTGTCCTTCAAGTATTTCAAGATTCTCTTCACTGCTTTCCATTGTTTCTCACCAGGGTTGGACTAGAATCTGCTAACCAGCCCCACGGTATAACAAATATATGGTATTGTACACATCATTGTATACATCAAGTTACCAACGACACTGGCATATGGAACTCTTTCCATTTATTTTTTGTCTAATTCAGTTTTAGGACACATATCAGAACTCAAGGCTACTCCAGTGGCTACAGGGATATCCATAGGATTGTAGTCATTCATATTGAATCGCTCAAGTATCTTCTTGATATAATTCTCTTGTGAAAGAGTGAGGATCCTCTTGGAGCGATTCTTTTGAATTTTGACTCCAAGTATGTATTCTGTTTCACCCATGTCTTTCATCTCAAAATTGGATGAAAGCCACTCTTTAATAACTATCACCGAGTTAAGACTATTTTTGGCTAATAGTATATCGTCTACGTATAAGGATAATATTAAAAAGTTATCCTCAAACCGCTTAACGTAGACGTAGTAGTTTTCCTCTATCATTTAGAAGTTGTATAAGGTTATTGCTTTGTGAAACCTCAAGTACCACTGTCTGGAAGATTATTTTAATCCATAAATTGATCTTTTGAGTTTACACTTCTTGTGTTCAAACTTTTTTTCAATGAAATCTATTAGTTGTTTCATATAGATTTCTTCATGCAGATTACTATTCAGGAATACGGTTTTTACATCAATTTAATACAACTCCAGGTTTAAACTGTTTACTATTGCCAGAATAAGTCTTATAAAGTTGAAACGCATAATAGGTAAAAAAGTATCCTCATAATCTATACCTTCCTGTTGTATATATCCTTTTGTAACCAATCGAACTTTAAATTTGTCAATTGATCCATCCACCTTTTTCTTGATGTTGAGAACCCACTTATTCCCAATAGCTTTACGTCCTTTTGGCAGATCAACCAATTCTCAAACTTGATTTTTCATCATTGAGTCCATTTCTTCTTTCATTGCTTTCTTCCATTCCTCCTTGGCAGGACCTTCCAAAGCCTCATGAACAGTGCGGGGTTCATTATCCTCTTCTGGAATAACTAAGAGTGTTTCGCCTTCTATTTAGAAGCGTCTCTTTGGAACATTTTTCCTGTTACTCTTTCTGGTAGGAGCAACTTGCTTATCTTTTCTCATTTGTCTCGATCTTTGTGTTGACTGTTACTCAGATTGACATACCTAGAGGATTCTGGTCTGTCAATTTGTTTGACACTGTCATGTTACTGAGTCTTATAAAGTGATACAATACGGTCAACATCTCCCTTACTGGGAAACTCTATTTCAATAAATACATCATCTCTTGATTCTGTTTTAGTTACTGTTCCATCTTCAATTTTACTTATGAATACATATCCTTTTGAGGGTTCAAAGTACCTTATAAAAATACATTTCTTTCCTCTAGGACCCAATTTTCTATGTCTATGAGAATTGTCATGGATATATGCCGCCGAGCCCCAAGGTTTAAGGATGCTTAGATCTGACTGACGTTTAGTCCATAACTCGTAGGGTATGGAAGCGACTGACTTGGAAGGCACACGGATAAGTATAAAGGTTGCCATCAATAAAGCATCACCCCAATGTGAAATTGGAAGGTTTGCCTAAACCATCATAGACCTAACCATGTCTAGAAGAGTTCTATTTTTTCTTTCGGCAACCCCATTCTGTTGAGGTGTGCCAGGGATAGTTAGTTGCCTAATAATCTCTTTTTCTTCACAGAGCTGTTTGAATTGATCCGAAAGGTATTCACGACCTCGATCAGTGTGTAATACCTTGATTTTATTGTCTATTTTATTCTCTACTTCATTTATGGATTGTCTAAAACACTCTAGTGCCTCAGACTTATGTAAAATCAAATAGACAAGACCAAATCGTGAAAAATCATCAATAAAGATAATAAAATACCAAGCTCTGTGTCTTGTCCTCACACTCATTAGACCGTAAATATCGGAATGGATTAATTGTAACGGATTTTCGACTCGTATTCCCTTACTGAATGGTTTTCTAGTAGCCTTACTTGCTAGATAACTTTCGCATAATGACATATCCATATTAGGAATTACCCCCAACAAGCCTTCTTTTGCCAGTTTAATCATTCTATTTTGATTAATATGTCCTAGTCTAGCATGCCAGATATTCATATCAGGATTATTCAAAGTAATAGCAAAGCAATCGTGAACATTAAAATCATCAGCAAGATCCAAAATAAAGAACTTTTGAAATTGAAAAGCTGAACCATAAAATGTTGAGTTGCTATAAATGTCTGCAACTTTATCATGAAAGTTTACATTGAACCCAAATTTTAATAAACAAATTACAGAAATTAAATTTCGTCGGATGTCAGGAGCATGAAGTACATCATGCAGCATCAAGGTCTTTCCACCACGCAAAATAAGTTTGCAAGTGCCAATACCTCGAACCTCGATCCTTGCATTATTGCCAACGAAAAGCCACTTGCTTTGAAATGGCAACCGACTGTATTCCACGAAATATCCTCGATCTCGACTTACGTGGTCTGTGGAGCCTGAGTCATTAACTCAAGAAAAGGAAACAGGTTCTGTCAGAAAAATAGTACTAGAAACAAATGAGATATGTGAATTCACATAATTCACTGTTACCTTTCCGCTCTCAGTCTGTTTAGAATAGTCACGTGCGAAATGTCCCATGTTATGGCAGGCAAAGCATTTGACCTTCTTTTGGTCTAGTTTTTTTTTGCCACCGTTCTTTCCCTTCTTCTTGTATTGTTACTTGCCTTTCTTAGGCGGAGGATCGTCATATAGATTTTATACTTATATATATTATAATTTGAATTTATTAAATTATGTATGAGATATTTTTATTCCAACATCCCTCCTTTTATTCATTTTCATCTCCAGCTTCTTCCCCATCATCAAGGCTTTCTGAATCTTCACTCACATGCTCTTGATATGAATTTTCTCTACCGTATGTTGACCTCCTCAATGTCACCAAGATGATATTCATCACCTTCATCCACTTCTTCTTCACTATCATTGAAGTTAATATCCAAGGCACTATCATCAGAATTGTTCCTCATCTTTTATGCAAAGTCTTGAATCTATACATAAGTTCAAATTGGTAAGAAAGGAAGAATTTTGAAAACTGGACAAGAAGTTTGATTATATACAGATCTCATTGCTTTAAAGATATATAAATCTCGTGTCTAACTTGGATCTATCTTGTTGAAGCTTGAGACCTTATTAATTTTCTCAAAGACATGCATCTTATTCTCTAGACAAATGCTTTTGTTATTTTGTTATCACATATTCATGTTTCTGTATACGAGGGTATCTCCTTTACGATCTTTTGTTGCTTTTTCTAGTCTTGACTTGTGTTGAAAATTCTGCTTACTAGTGCTAAGCACTTGGGTAAAAAATAGTGAAGGGCCAAACAACACAGAAGATTAACATGAATATATAGGCAGGGTCACTCTATCATATGGGGAATTTGTACATGCCAAACAGAAATTCTTTGCCGAATGAGGTTTTATATTCTAGGTTATCAAGTTAGGTATATTCTAATGTAGCTTTTTTGTGTATAATCTTTGTACTGGTTTGGTAATTAATAAAAAAATCACAATAGAAAAAAAATGCCAAAAGTGAGTCAAAAAGCAAAAACCTTACTATGATACCTAGGGTAAAAGCAAGGAGCAAAACCCCAGTTGTACTTTATATAAAAGGACTATCAGATTAACGCTTGTAGATGAGAGTAGTTGATATCCTAGAACAATTCGTAGAGATCAAAGATGATTGTTGATTATGAAAGTTTAGAACAGTGGCCGTATTCATATTTACGACTTCATTAGGTTTTTAGATATTTTTTCAATTTACATGTATTTTAAATTAAAAAATTAATGTATCAACATTTTAAATTCTGAGTCAATATTTTCTATTTGCGGATTCAACATATTTTATTAGTTGAGTTAATGTTTTCAGTTAATGACACTAACAGTGTTAATAATAAGAGACTAAAAATATATTTTATAAATTTAAAGGGTTAAGTTAAAATATAAAATAAATATAAAAGACTAGACGTGACCGAATATAAAAAATTAAAACTCATGTCAGTGGACAACAAAGAAAAAAGAAGGCAACTCTTGAACTAAAGTTGGACAAGTTTTCAACAAAAAGTTGCTGATTTCCCTTAACTACGTGCTTGAATTGGTTTACTATCAATTATAGTGATATTTACATTTAAGTATTTGAAATATTTAATTAAAACTAAATTATATATTTAATATTTTATATTTATATTAAATTATATTTAATCTCTTAAATTTAAAAAGTGTACTTTTAATCTTTTAAATTTAATATTGTTAACTTCACTAATAAAAAATACTGACTCATCGAATTTAAAATAATAACGGTACAATTAAACACTTAATAGTGTTAAGTTTAAAGAATTAAAAGTATATTTTTTAAATTTAAGGGTGGAATACATAAAAGCAAAATATTTTTATGTAAATCAATATAATCAAGAAAAATAATAAAATTAATAAAAATATAAGAAAATGATAATTTTAATTATTTTATTTATATAATTAATTAAAGTATAAAATAGTCATAACTATTATAATAATATCTGTTAAATATGTTAATTTTTTTAAATAGATAAAAAATAATAGAATAGAATAGAGATTTATTAAAAGGACTAAAATAAAATTTGATATAAATATAAAAGATGATTAAAGGTATATTTTTATCTTTAATTAAAGTTGTTCATTTATTCCCTTTTTTGTTTCATCGGTATTTTTTTTTTCAATGTACATCACAAAGATTCTATATCCCATATTTCTCAGCTTTCGCATATTTGAATCTAGAATTAAAAAATAGGACTGAGCACAGAATAATAAATATACGATTCACAAATACAAATATACAAATTGGCTAATCAAGTTACTTTTCAGAAGCTCGACTAAGGAAAATTCTTTGTAAAGAAAAAGAAAAAAAAAAGGCAAATTCTCCCTAGAGAGAGTTTTATTTTTTAAGTTGAACATCTTGAAAATTATTAACCAGTTCATATAATTTTTTTTTTAAATGTCCATGGCGTCATGGACTCACGTTTCTCTAAGCAACTGGATTGTAGTAGTAATATACATTATATATATATATATATATATATATATATATATATTCGAAATTTTTTGAAATCACTGAAGGCGCGGCAACACGGACCCAAATCTGCCTTCTTTGCCCGTTGCCAACAACTTTTCTCTCCATTTTTTGCTGTCCGTTATTTTGCCCTAATCTCTCAATCACTGTCGTCGTCGTTCTGATCAATCCTCTAGTTGTTCGAATCCTCTCTTGCATCTGAGGTGACTTGCATTCTCTCCTTTTCTGTCATCATATTGTTCTCTCTCCTTCTCAAGAGTCATGTATATGGTTCTTTGTTTGAACTTGAGCCAGTTGTATTAGACTACTCTTTTCAATTTGCTGTTCCTTTAGATTTCCGATTTGATTAGTTAGCCATTTACTTGAAAAGAATCTTGCAGAGCAATTGATCGAACTCTATCTTCCGGTACCTTCTCCAAAGATACAATCGGTAACGTAAAGTAGGAGATTGTTGGACGCCACCAGCACTAACAATGTCTTAGTCTCCTTTTAATTTCTTGATTTCTTGATAATTTGATTCTGGGGATTTGGTAGGATGGTGATTAGTTAGACATTGTGTAATTTAGAATTTAGCGTTAGAATGAAGGATAATTCTTTATATGGGAAATTGTTGAATATCAAATCAAAGATTTGATCCAATGAATCTTTATTGATGTTTTGTTGATAAATAGCAGTAGCTGATTTCTGCCAATGGAGAAATACGAGAAGTTGGAGAAGGTCGGAGAAGGAACTTATGGGAAGGTATACAAGGCAAAGGAGAAAGCCACCGGGCAGCTGGTGGCTCTGAAGAAGACTCGTCTGGAAATGGACGAGGAGGGAATTCCTCCTACTGCTCTTCGGGAAATCTCCCTCCTTCAGATGCTCTCACAGTCCCTCTACATTGTCCGCCTGCTCTGTGTCGAGCACGTCGACAAGGCTTCAAAGACTGTGCCTGCAGGTAGCCAGCCCAGTACCAAGCCCCTCCTCTACCTCGTCTTTGAGTACCTAGACACTGACCTTAAGAAGTACATTGATTCTCACCGTAAGGGCCCCAACGCCAGGCCTCTTGATCCTTCCCTCATTCAGAGCTTCCTTTTCCAGCTTTGCAAGGGAGTTGCCCACTGCCATAGCCACGGTGTCCTCCACCGTGACCTCAAGCCCCAGAATCTTCTTCTCGACCAGCAAAAGGGAATTCTCAAGATTGCTGACCTTGGTCTTGGACGAGCCTTCACTGTCCCTCTTAAGAGCTACACACATGAGATTGTCACCCTTTGGTATAGGGCACCTGAGGTTCTGTTGGGATCCACTCACTACTCCACTGGGGTTGACATGTGGTCCGTTGGATGCATTTTTGGTGCGTGGATTGCTATACACATCTTTTATCTTATCTCTGTCAACAGATTTTTAATCTGCCAATATTTCTTAATGGTCAATTTGTTAGTTTATATATCTTTCACCTAACTGAATTTGGTTCTATAGCTGAAATGGTGAGAAGGCAAGCCCTGTTTCCTGGGGATTCTGAGTTCAAACAGCTCCTTAATATATTCAGGTTGGAAATCACTCTACTAATGCTGTAATTTTCAGACCTAGAGCATGTGAAAAAGTAGAAAGTTTTTCTCTGTTTTTTTACTTTTTACAATTCTTTTTCTAATGGCCAGTATTGTATTTATTGCAATTTGTCATGCTTGTCTCTTATGGTCATTTCATCAAGGTTAGTTCCTACTTTCCTAAATCCTACATTGACTTCATTTTTATTTATGGTCATCGAAGGTTGTTGGGTACTCCAACTGAGGAGCAATGGCCAGGAGTTACTTCTTTCAGGGACTGGCATGCCTACCCCCTGTGGAAACCACAGGTCTTGGCATTAGCTGTAACATCTTTGGGACCTGAAGGAGTAGATCTTCTCTCGGTTAGTGTTTTGTTTCAACTACTTAGTTTTGATTGTTATATCCTTTGCCTTTTAGTCAAAGAGAAATTTGCAGTCTTAATTGCATTATTTTGGATGAGCACCAATATCAGGAGGCAATGATATATGTATGAATAAACTATTCTATAGTCAAGCATTAGACATACTTGAATTCAAGCGTGCCATTCTATTTATATACATTTGAACTGGTTCACTTTCACGTGTTTTTTTTTTTTCTGAGAAATTTGTGGGACTACTTGAATGTGATATTGTTGTCTTCCAGAAAATGCTCAGGTATAACCCTGCTGAGAGAATCTCTGCAAAGGCAGCACTTGATCATCCCTACTTTGACGGCCTGGACAAGTCTCAATTTTAGTCACGTTCTCACCCACTAGTCACGAGTTGTGTGCAGATGCCTCTGTTTGTTTGCTATGTTATCTGGTAGTGTGTGCAGATGCCTCTGTTTGTTTGCTATGTTATGTGGTAGTTACCAGATAATTTTTCATGCTGTGCCTAAGGATCTATTAAATCAATTAGGTAAAAATCGTTTGTCATCATCTTGGTGATTTGGCTGAACTTTTCAATGTAAGTTTCCTTGGGGCTTATTCTTCATGACAGATCACTCTGGTTGAGAGGTACTTTGAGAAGTCTTGTTTACCGTAAACATTGTATTGTTTGCTTTAGCTATAGTTACATATACAACTCTGTAATAAACCATGTGAATGTTTTGTTAATTAGCCTAGCATTATAAGGAGAGTTTATATATTCATCAGAAACACATGAAAGTGCCTAACAACTCTGAGAAGCATCCTGTTATACGATACAAAATATTCCAATCACTAGACATGGGCTTAGAGATATTATCAACAATATATGTGAGAATAAAGATCTTATCATGTAGCAATGGTCTTTTACTTTTTTATTTAACGGAAACAATTTTAACGAGGCACGATATAAAATTAACTGTATTAGTATTAGAAGACTAAAAAAATACTTTATAAAATTAACCTTATTTGAGGCATTGAAATTCTCTACAAAGTCGATAGACTAAAAATACAATTTTTGTCTATTTAGAATACTATTTCTGTTAATTATAAAATCTATTTAATTAATTTGGGTAGATTAAAAAAATTAAATAAAATAGTTAATTATAATGATTATATGTTAGTTTATCTAAAATATCTCATTTAATTATATATATTTGAACTACATTTGATAGATATATTTTAATATATGCAATCATATAGGGGTATTTTGGATATAATTTTAAGAAATAAAATAGATTGAGGTTATATATTTAAAAATAAATTTAACTTTAACTAATTTTTATAATTAGGAATAAAAGGAGTATATAAATTATAAGGCTTAATTGAAAAAAATATGCGAGAATAATACATTGGAATGAATTTCCTCACATATTGACTCAAGCCTCACTAGCTTAAAAGGTTTGACTTGCCTTAGTTTTGTGCCAAAATCAAATTGGACCAAACCATTTATTTTGGAAAAACTATGGACTTGAACACTTTGAGGACGAAGTCAGTTTGGTTGAATTAGATCTGAGTCATGTTACCTATAGTTTGAACTTCAACCGGTGAATAGGTGAGTACGATTATTTAGAGTATATTTAATTTTTAGAGAATATCATTTTATTGTGGTTCCAGTTGCTGCGTTTGGAGAGGCATTTTAGCTCCTGGATACCTAGGTTTATGTCTAAGGGTAATAGACGGTTTGTCCTACCCGACATTAGTATTACTTAGGAGAAATGCAGACTTCGTTCTGCCTTTAGATCGTGGGTGAATCCAACTCATTTCTAAAGATTTTTATACCAAAAAAAGAGAAAAGATCTTAGTCATGTTAAATGATTTTTTTGAAAAAATTGTAATTTTTAATCAATAAGATTTGAATTCTTATTATATTTTTAAAATAAAAACTGATATTCTTGAAATCGAAAAATTTATACCCACAAATTTAATAAATAATAAATTTTAAGAATGTTGACTCTTTTACCTGAAATGAAAAGGTATTGGTTCAAGTTTGTCCAAAAAAATTATATTGAAAATTCAATAAATTAGGTTGAAATATGAAAAATAATTTGAATTTCCCTATTATTTTCATATTAAATGATATATTTTTTTACAAAAAAATTTAGGTGAGTTTGACATAGGTTCCCTACTAAAGTCAGGGCACAGCCCCAAGGCTCAAAGATCGCTTATAAGAGATTTACGAGATCGCCTAACAAAAAAGCCCTCACAATAATAGTAAGAATCGAACTTATATTCTTATAAAATATTAACCTATTTTTTACTATCTGTGTTAACTCTTATTAATTTTAAATAATATTTGAGAGAGTAGAGACAAAGAGAAAGCTATCAAATTTGGGTTTGGGCTTCATATAAGAAATATAATAGTGTGTGTTGAATAAATGTGAAAGAGATATTAAGGTGATCTAGTATGTTATAATCGCTAATAAGAGTTAGCACAGATAATAAGGAATGTGTTCGTATCTCATAAGAATATGAGTTTGATTTTCGTTATCGTCGTAAGAGCTCTTTTGATAAGCGATCTTATAAGTGCTCTCTGAGCCCTAGGACTGTGTCTTGTCCTTAGTAGGAGATAGGTGTTGAACTTATTTAAATTTTTTTGTAAAAAAAAGAAGTATATTATAATCAAACTAATCGGTTTTGATATCATGAAAACCACATGAAATCTGGTGGTTTTGAACCTATTGTTTTAATGATTAAAACCATAATCGTTTGGATTAGTTTTAAAGAAAATATTTAGTATTATTTGGATTACATGGCCTTGACGGGATTAAAAGATTTGTTTAATTAAAAACTGATGATGCATGGGGTTGTTTGGATTAGTGTTGGGTATACTAGGGCTAGAGTTAGGATAAAATTGGTTTATAAACATAAATTTAGACATAATTGATTTAATCAAAACATAGATAATTCAAATAATTATTACTTATGAATAGAATACCCAAAACGTAGTTTCCTAAAAATTTATTCTAACGCCGTTATTTTGATTAAATTAATTAATCACGAGACTCTCAATCAAGCATACATTTTTTTAAAATCAATTGTGAGAGCCTAGATCATATTATCTCATAAGTAATTCTCATATGCTTTTGCATTTTGATCAAATCATTTGGCCCAATATCATATACTGAGCTCTCATAATTGATTTAATAAAAATATGTGTACCCATTATCTATGGGTTTAACTGACGAAGGGATGAGACATACGACTATTTAGAACGTGTTCAATATCTAGAGAGTATTACTTTATTATGGTTCCACTCACGGCGCTTAGGGAGGCATTCTAACTCCTAAGTACCTATGTTTACGCTTGAGAGTTAGTATCTCTTAAGAGGAAGAAAAATTTCACCGTGCCCTAGATCGTGGGTGAGTCCAACCCTTTTCTAAAAAATTTTGTACCAAATAAAAAAATAAAAATAAAAATGTGTGTTTGATTAATATTCTCATAAATGATTTAAACAAAATATAAGCGTTTAGATAAATTTGTAAAAAAAACTGCATTTTGAGCTTTCATGACTAATTAAAAATGCTATTCAAACAGGATGAAACCAGTAATTGATCAGACTAGTCTGTTGTTAAGCTTCTTTTTCTCAATTGGGTTTGGTTGAGTTTGACTCAATCCGCTTTGTTCAATTTTTCCACTATTTAACGATTAAAACGTTAAATGATTTCACCAATAAAACATTTAAAAACGACAGAAACCATAAAAAAAATTGAAAGTGATTCATACATATATATATATATATATATATATATATATATATATATAAATACACACACATTATATTTGATTCAGGATTTGGAACTCCTTTTGACCAAACAGGATTTGGATCTCTAAGTCTAAACGAAAAAAAAAATTAAATAGATAATTAACAGCAGTTAAGGTATTAAAAATTATATTAGTCATTAAACCAGCAGTGGTTTAAGAGTTATTAGTCAAGCTGTAATTGAATTGGGATCAACATGATTAAAATAATATTTTATTTATTTTTTAATATAAATTTTAGTTGATATTTTTATATATATTAAAAAATTATATAAATCAATTTATTATAATTAAATCTAATCTCTCTCGAAATAAATTTATATAATATATTCTTTAATCTATCAAAACTAATTAAATAAATTTTATATTAGTTATAATTAATTAATTTATTTAATTTATTTAATATATCTAATAAAATTAATTGATTCTTATATTAAAAAATGAATATAATATAATTTAATTAAAATATAAAAAATATTCAATAAATTGTTTATAAATACTTGTTCAGAGAGTTAATTACCCAATGCCATTTAAATTCGAGTATTTGGCAATTTTCATGTATGAAATGATTGAAATCCTTCGAAGTGTAGAGTATCGATAATTTGTGTATATAAAAAAATATACCAAGTGACATTGGATAATTAATTTTCTAAATAGTCATTTAAGAATTTTTTTTTTAAAAAAATATTCATATATAATTTTAAAAAGAGTAATTTTTAAATAAAAAATATATTAATCTATAAATAAATAAAATATTTATATATAAATTACATACAATCCAATAAAATATAATTGCTAAAACACAGATATAACTGCTATCCCCCCTTATTCAAAGAGACCTTGTTTTAAGTTCAAGAAAAAAATAATCCAATTTAGTGGAGTTGTCCAAAACTCTTAATTAGATTAATTGAAAAATTAATTTATTGATTTGATTAATCAACTGAGTTAGGTTTTAATACTCTTCTGGTAATGTAAGATTTAATTTTAATTTTAATTTTAAATATAATACTTATTTTTTACATATATATATTTAATTTATTTTAAATTATATATTCTTTCAACAATAATTAAGTAATAGAATGAGTGATAAAATTAATAAAAATAATTATGATATTTTAAAAAATATATCATATTAAATAATTTAATTAATTTTTTTAATTTAATTAAATAAAATTTACATTAAATACGGTGGCACGGAAGAACAACGATAGTATCGCGATAAATTCATATCGCCAATAATTCCTGTTATTATACCCGTAATAATAATAAAAGAAGTAAAGTAGAAGAAATGGCATGACACGCGGGAGTGATCAGGATGGAGTTCGTTGAGGCAAAAGAAGTGGCGGGAGTTCGTTTCCAAAAGCGAACGCTCTTCTCTCTGCTTCTGCGGCAATCCTATAACCCCGCAAATCTCTTCTCTCCCTCTCTCGCTCATCGCATTAATTTCAGAAAATATTATTTCTGTCGAGAAAAATCACGAAGATTTCATATTTTATTTTCATGATTCTTCAAATGAGAAGCCAAATTCCTTGGATCGTCACGAGAAAGCTGGAAAACACCAATCTCTACTGATTCCTCATTACTCATCAATGCCTTTTCTTTCTCTCTCACATGTGAACTGCTGATTAATACATTCCTTTTTTGTTTTTCAAATCACTTTGCTTTAATCTATGTATTCCTCATCCTCCTCATCGTTCTCTCTGTAATTTTTCTCTTATTATTATAGTTCTCAACTCTTTCCTATTTTCCTCTCCTTGAATTGTTTTCAACATTATATGTAATTCTGTATTTCACGTTGCATACTTTTTCGGTGGAGTTTCGATTTTTGTGGTAGCGGTTCAACTCCTCTGATTCGAAGCTGAAAGTGTTTTGACTTTCGTTTTCGTTTATTTCTCTTCCTCTTGCTCTTTTCTTCTCGTCTTCTTGTTTTTTTTTGTTCTCCTGAGAGATGAAGGATTCGGAGAAAAGGAAGTACCCCATTGGCCCTGAAAATTATGAACTGCTAGAGGAGATTGGCCAAGGGGTCAGTGCTCATGTGCATCGTGCTCGTTGCCTTACTTTTAATGAGATCGTTGCCATAAAAATCCTGGATTTTGAGCGAGAAAACTGCGATCTGGTAATTCCCTTTCACCTCTTTCTTTGCCCTTCTTTATTCAATGCGTTGGAATGCCATTGCTAATTATACTTGTCATGATGTGTGCCTCAATTATTCATCTTCTTACCTTTGTTATATGTTTATGGGATTCGTGTAACGGGTTCATTTTTTTATAGAATTCATAGATATCTATGAAGGCTTGCAAAATTTACACGGAAAATTAAAAATACTATGTCTCGGCCATACCACAGTGGAAGGGAGTTAGAACTCGTTTAGGTAGTTTTCGCCTTGTGCCAGCATCCTATGGCCCGCCGGTGCTAGTTGCTAGTAGGGTAAAATGGATAGATGAGAGTATCTCATGATGGTTGATCACAGTTCACCAACAAAAATTTTGATAATTTTTAATTGATCCCACGCTGGCTAGTGTGTGCTCCGAACATTTACAAACATACATACTTTATCGAATCTGTTCAATGCGCTTGGATTGACTCAACTAGCTGTTGGTCGGTGGTCTCATATGATATGGTGCCCCATAAAATTACTTGGAAGTAATAAGGTTCCCTTGATTATTGGCATACATTCCCGTGAACTGGACTAATCAGTTATTAATAGCACTAGATATCGGTAGATAAATCCAAAATAGGATCATGGCCAAGAACTTTTTGATCCTTCTTATTTATAAGTCACCTCATTATAATGCATATTAAATGGGGATAAGGTTGTAAAGTTGTTAAATTTTAAAGTAGAGTTAATGAAAATTAAAGATTTTTTTAGTATGTGTGAAACATGCTCTTTATTAACTTTTAAGCTGTCTTTGAAATGATACTTTCTCTCGTACATGGTTTCTGCAGAATAATGTTTTTCGTGAAGCACAGACCATGACCTTGGTGGACCACCCTAACGTCCTCAAATCACACTGCTCCTTTGTTAGCGATCATAATCTATGGGTTGTGATGCCATATATGGCTGGTGGTTCGTGTCTTCACATATTGAAAGCCGCTCACCCAGATGGTTTTGAGGAGGTTGTAATAGCAACAATAGTGCGAGAGGTATTGAAGGGTTTAGAGTACCTTCATCATCATGGCCATATACATAGAGATGTTAAAGTGAGTATTAAACTTGCAGTTTCATACCTTGTTACAATTTATAATATAGGCCAAAATGCACAGTTTTCTCTCAAATTTTTTAAAGTTCAAGATTGTCCCAAATGTGTCAAAATGAAGCAATGTTGCCCATTACCGTTGAAATATTAACGGTCAACGTTAGTTCTTTAACAAAGTGGGACAATATTGCTACGTTTTGAAACTTCTAAGGTGACATTAACTCTAAAAAAAGTTTAGGGTAATATTGCTCTTGAGTGAAAATTTTCGAGAAAAATTTACATCTTAACCCATTGATTTATTGACAGCAGGGATTATTTAACACAGAAAATGGAGTTTGCAGTTCATTTTTAAGTTTTGAAGGTCAAAAGAATTATATGTGATTTTGGGGTCCACTTTAAAGTTTTGAAGGTCAAAAGGTTTATATGCATTTAACCCAAAGTTTATAAGGTTATATATTAGGCCATGTGCTTTGTGGCCAATATTATAGTAGTTTTAGGTTCTTGCCTTTGACCAACTTGTATCTACTTCTATAGGCCGGGAACATTCTAATTGATGCACGTGGTGCAATCAAGCTGGGGGATTTTGGCGTATCTGCTTGTCTTTTTGATTCAGGTGACAGGCAACGTACAAGGAATACATTTGTTGGGACACCTTGCTGGTATGATCTGAGTTTTTTTAGGTTCTTATTTGGTAACTTTTTGCTCTGTTCTTTGATCCGTTGATATTCAAAATGATTCTGTTGAACTGCTGGAACTTGATGCACTCTCAGATTATACCCGTGGGTTTGCCAAATTTTTATGTAGTCAATATATATATATGCATTGAGTCTCAGTTGTCGTTTCTTCTTTTTTCATGTTATATAATAGCCTATCTATGATCAAAGAGTGTAGAAATAAATTGTATAATATTTTGGTTACAGGATGGCACCTGAGGTCATGGAGCAACTGCATGGTTATGACTTCAAGTCTGTGATTTTGATACAATTATATCTCTTTTCCCCTTTCTTGATGGTAACATTCAATTGAAAATGGTGTTCTTGCAATTGCAGAGCAGATATCTGGTCTTTTGGTATAACAGCATTGGAGCTTGCCCATGGTCACGCTCCTTTCTCAAAGTATCCTCCCATGAAGGTGTGGTTGCTAAGGCAGGAAATTGTCTCATGGAACCCTGAATGATGTTTAAGAATTTAACCTTCTACATGTTCAGGTACTTCTTATGACATTGCAACATGCGCCGCCTGGCCT
Source organism: Leucaena leucocephala (assembly GCA_037074615.1). NCBI lineage: Eukaryota > Viridiplantae > Streptophyta > Magnoliopsida > Fabales > Fabaceae > Leucaena > Leucaena leucocephala. Next base: position 20,048,354 of record CM073556.1, on the reverse strand, counting down.
TGATTATGAACGCGATAGGAAGTTCTCTAAGGTCAGCTCCCTTTGAATGTATGCTAAAACTACTTCCTATGTTTTTCAATAAAGCTTAATCCTTGAACTCATTTTTTTCCCTTCTATCTTGAAATCTTTCTTCTATGTTATCAGTCATTTAAGGATATGATTGCTCGCTGCTTGGTAAAAGATCCTTCAAAACGACCCACTGCAAGCAAGTTGCTGAAGAATTCCTTCTTTAAGCAAGCTCGCTCAAATGATTATATTTTGAGAACGCTTTTGGAGGGGCTGCCTAATTTAGGTGATCGCATCAAGGCCCTAAAGGTTGCATATTGTTGTTGCCAAATAATTCTTTTCCTTCCTTCCATGATGTATAATATTTTATAGGCCTATCATTCTATGGCAGAGGAAAGAAGAAGATATGCTTGCCAAAGAACAAATGCCTGATGGGCAGAAGGAGGAAATATCACAGGTAGTGTCTGTGTTTGTCTTATCAGCAAGCCAGCAAGCATTTAACGAAATTGTTTTTGTGTAGAATGAATACAAGCGAGGAATTAGCAGCTGGAACTTCAATCTTGATGATATGAAAGCTCAGGCTTCATTGGTACCCCAAGTTGCCCTATATTTTCTCTCACCATGAAGATGTAATTCCTGGAGTTACAGAATTTTTAATTGTTATTTTTATGTCTTTTTAGATACAGGATTCTGATGATGCACTATCTGAAATCAATCCAGGAGGGAGTTCAAGTTCTGTATCTACAATTGATGTACAAGAGGAGCAATCACCACGTGCAAACCACTCTCAAATTGCAGATATGGTATTCATAAATTCTTTTTCTATGCTGTTGGAACATGTTTGCAGTATTTAATATCCATTTTTCCCTTTCTTTCTTGTTATTCTCTTCCACCTTGCAAACAGAATACTATTTTATTTGCGTAGTTTCTAATAGCAAATGCTTCACAGGAAGATAACGAAGAGATGAGAAATCAATCCGCTTCCGTGTCAGCAGGAGATTTCACAAAAACTGATTCCAAGTATGATAATACATCCAGTAAATTGTTCTTACAGAACTCATGTTGTAAGAGCTTTGGAGAGTATCGCAGGCTTTTGCTTGTGCCTAAGGTTTTTTTCTTCTTCTCATTTCTAAAATCAGAAAAGGGGCTAATAAATTAATTATATTTTTTCAATCCAGGGTTAGAAGTGAAAAATCTAATGATGACTCTATCACCAGTTTAAGCCATGAACATCACTTATCACGGGGTGCTTTTCCGTCTCCTGAAGATCATATAGTGGACCATAATTTGAGTGAAAAATGTGATATGGAGAACAGTGGAAGACAAGTGGAGCCTACCCCTTCTTATCACAGAAGATGCTCATCAAGCATCTTACCTGAAGTTACTCATACCCCTACTCGAGGAGAAATGTAAATATTTCAACTAAATATTTTCATTTTATAAAATTGCATTAGATTGTTGCAATAGATGCCTGAGCTGGACATTTGGGAGTTGAAGTGTCAATCCCGCTCGGCCTTGGCTGGGATGTCTTCAGATGTGCCTAGTTATGCTGCTCAATTTGGTGTTTATTGCCCCTTCCTGTGTTCATTTCATTGCTATATTCAAAATGCAATTGGGGAAAGGATTATTTATCATAGATTTCAGATTTAATAAAAAAAAATTACCATGTCAAATGATGATTAGTTATTTCATCATTTTGCTTCTTAATTTTATAAATAATTTGTAGAAAATAAAGAGTGAGATCTTCATCATGAATGGTTTTGTGCATCATTGGTAGTATTCTTCTGTCTTCTAGGTATTAGATAGTTAGTATATATTGTTGATGTTGAGAAGGAAACTTGATGCAATTCAATGTAATTGGGTCTGAATGGAAAGAAATTTCTACTAAATATCTTGTCATTTTTTGACAAACCGTGTATGTCGAATAACTGGTGTTTCCATTGCTTTTACACGTGAGAATTGACTATAATCATTTGTATTATCATGATTCATGCTTATTTATTATATAAACTACAGAGAGAAGATACCAACTCTGTCCCATAGCATTTCAATTTGCAATGCAACGACGGTACCACAGTTAGGAGAAGGTACAATCATATTACTCCATTAGTCACATGTCTTGATTTTCAAGTTCAAGGAAATATCACAAACTATTTTCCCTTTCATGGTCATATAACTGTTTTATGACTCCTGTGTCTTCTTAAAAATAAATCTGTCCTTGCAGTAGGTAAATCTTTTTTTTTTTTGGGTAATATGCAGCAGCAGCTAATTTGGATGAAACAGATGAGAAAGTAAAGGTACCAGTTGTTCAGCAGAGAGGACGTTTTAAGGTTACATCTGAGAATGTTGAGTTAGAAAAGGTGAATATTAACTCTGATGTAGATGACGATGCGACTTCCCTTAAAAGATGAATAATAAGTGAAGTTTTCTTTCAGGTGGCCCCAACTCCTATTCTGCAAAAGAGTCAAAGCATGCAGGTTAGTTTTTTTAGTCATAAGTTATCAAATTTCGATCAAAACAGGCCGTTTTGATACCTCAGTCATGTCCTCTTGTTCTAGCTTGTCCGAAAGCTGTGCTAAATGTATATAAAAATACTGTTGGAGTCTGATGTGCAACATATGTTTCTACCTACATGAGTAAAACCTCCTCTTAGTTAATATGAAATTGAATTACCATCATATACCAATATTAAGCCGTCATGGCTTCTAATTTACTGAACATCTTATGGTAACCTGGTTCCTGTAGGTTATTAGCTCACACAATATAACTCCTCTACCTGCTTCAATTTTACCACAGTCATCGACATCCCAGGCTACATCATCAAATCTTTCTGGTTCTGCACTTCACCAATTATTGCATTGTGTGCTGCAAGCAAATATTGAACAAAGGGTATGTTCAATCATATTCATATACGGTCATGACTCCTAAATAACTGTCTTTTTATATATTTGTCACAAATAAATCTGACTTTTTTTTGGTGTAGGACGCTATCTTACTTTTAATGAAACATGTAACTGCTGGTGACTTAACAGGTTCGTTCTATTTCAATTTTGCTATAAACCTTTTCCTTTGTAAAGTTTCTATTTAGTTACATACTTTTAGATGATCATATCTGTCAATCTTGCAGTTGATGGAGCATCTAACCAAGCATTGGCTTCAGCAATGGAGAAATCTTTGGTATGAATTTTTAGTGGCACATAGCATTCGAACTCTTCTTACTCTACATGAGGATGTATCTGTCTGAGAACTATCAGTGCTTAACTGCAGTCTAAGGAAGTTTGGAGTCAGCGTTGGATAGTGATACTAACTGATTTTTAGGTTTGAAATTATTTTTAAATAATTTCAACAAGTAAACACTGTTGAAAACGAGTTAGGTAGTTAATTACACTTGTAACATATTCCAATTTAAGTACTCTTTCTGTCCTTAATATAGGACCTAATTGGAGAGTTAAACTTAGTACTAAATATAAAACATATTTTTTATATTTATCAACTTTTTCTTAAATTACCCCTATTGATATTCCTTTAACAATAATAAAGTAAGAGAGGGAGAGAGGGAGTTAAGAAAAATTATTAGAGTATTTTACAAAAAATATATCATAATAACTAACTTTCTTAATATAATTAAATTAGTTAAATAGGTTTACGTTAAGCACTTGAGAAGTGTATGTTAAAGTTTCTAGCTTCAAGTTGTCTCCATTATACGAAGGAAAGATTTCTAATTCAAACCTTGAGTGGACTAACAATTATAACCAGTCAAATTGATCAATTTTCTGTTATTCTTTCTGGTGTGCTAGATCATTTAACTTTGAGACACATAAAGAAAAGCTAACTCTTGGCTCCCTGATTACTGTTTTCAGTGATTGCAAATATTCTTGCAGTTGTAAATTAGCATGAATATCCTTTGGATTTGTAATAGGATATATGCTTTATGTATTTAAAAGATAATTTTTGAGTTTATGCTTCATGTATTTAAAAGATAAATTACCGTTTTCAAAGGTAACTTTCCCTTAAACTTCTTGGGAATTATCCTTTTTTTTTAATAGTTTTTGAGTTTGCATAAATGATTTCATATTCACTTTCCCCCTGTATTACTCAATGGGTGATATTGGTTTATGGACTATTGCAGCTTGAAGCATCTCATGAGAGAGAGAGAGAGTTAATTCATGAAATAGTTGAGTTGCACAGGAGGTATATTGTATTATAACTTCAGATACAAGATCATTTGATATATAATGTCAAGCAGATCTGAAACCTTGGTTTCTGTCATGTAGGCACCAAAGTGACCAGGAAGAGATTAAAAAATTGAAATCAGAAAACGCTCAGCCTCAGGTTTGTATCAATTTGTATGTGTGTTTGTAGTTCATTTTTTGATTAATACCATCTTTGGTCCCTTAAATTTGTATAAATTTTAGTTTTAATCTTTCAAATTTTAAACTATAAAATTTTGGTCCTTCAAAAGGTAAAATAGTCTAATTTTTTATTAAATTATATAGATTAATGTTTTAGTTAGAAAAAAACTTAAAAGAGTAAAAGCTATAGTTTAAAATTTAAAAAATTAAAACTAAAATAAAAATAAATTTAAAGAATTAAAGATTATATTAATTCTCATTTTTTTTAGTATCATATTTTGAGATAATGAGTGACACTTTTAACTTGTAAATTATAGGTGTGATATTGTACTATCCGAACTTGGAAAAGGATTTTGGAGGTGTCTGCGTATGAGTACTCAAATCTAATAAATAAATGAAGTACAGGAAGAAAGCAGAATGGGAACATGACTACAAAATCAATTTTAACTACCAAGTTATCCTTTACCAAGGATTTGTATTTAATTATACTGTAGGTGATATGAATTTTATCAGAGTTTATATTATATTAGTACAGATTTAATGTTAATAAGATTTTATGTAGATATCTCTTTAGTGCATATGGTTAGGAAGGAGAGGACATAAAGAGGAGAGGGGATCCTCTCTCATTTTCTTTTCCCTCCTTTTCTTGACCTTATTATTGGTTCGGATTTAATATTTTAATTTTTTTTGAAATTTTGATCCAATAATTAGTGATAGAAAGGAAAGTAAGAGGAGAGAAAAAAAAAAAGAGAGCTCTTTTCCCACGAAAAGAGAGGTGGGCCCTCTTTTTTACCCTTCACCTGTCCAAATTTATTTACAAAGAAATTAAGATTAAGGAGTTGTATGGGAAGTGGGATTTGGACGGGGAGAAATTTTTCTGAGTTGCATTTAAAAATAAAGTTATAAAATTTTAATAAAAAGAAAATGTAAGATAGAAAAAAGTGTTATATAGCCTTAAATATCTTGATGTTATTTTTTATATACGTCGAGTATCTAAATATTATTTGTGGTGCAATTTTACTCATAATTTTTTTAATTTAATATAATTGTACCCATAATCTTTTTAATTTGGTGTAATTCTTGGTATTTGAGAAATAAGATTATGTATAAAATTATACTAAATTAAAAAGATTATGGGTGAAATTATATCAAATTAAAAAGATTATAGATAAAACTGTACCGTAAATAAGATTAGAATATTGGACGAATATAAAAAATAATATCAAGATATTAGGTGTTATATAACTTTAGAAAAATTAATTAAAAATTTTTAACCTCATTTTTTTAATTTTTTAAAAACTTTTAAAATCCCCCCCCCCCCCCCCTTCCTCTCCAATTCTCTCATATCAAAGAGCCCCTAACATAATTTTATTCTGTAGTTAATAGGAATTAGTGGTAAAGAGGTAAAAGTAAAGATAAAGGTAGAAGGCAATTTTCATTTTCTTTGGGAGTGTAGTAATTCCCTACTTGGCAAAATTTTAATTCTTAGCCATTAAAATTAAATTACTCAAATCATTCCTTTCGCCTATCTCAACTTTTTTCCCCACAACAACATTCTTGTTTTCTTCGCCAAGCATTAGTTTCATAGCAAAATTTTATTGAATAATTGTTCCTCTGACTGGAAAATTTTATCCAAAGTAGCGATCTTGTCCATTTTAGGATCAAGAAGGGCATTTTTATATACTACCTCCTGTATTTAATATATAAGAGACAGATATTAAAAAAATTAAAAAAAATTAATTTATTAGTTATTTATAACAAATATAATTTATTTTTTTAAAAATGTTATCTTTTATCATGATTATCCTTAGATAAAAACCCTTTAATATGTGTAATAAATAAAAATATTTTAAGAAAAAATTATAAATTTAGAAGATAAAATAGATTATGGTCTTATATTTAGAACTAAATTTTACCTATCAACAAACTCTTATATTAAGGACCAATCGAAGGACAATATACGGTGGACTTTGTCTTGATTCTTTATTTTTTTAAAAAAAAAAAATTAAGTTGACATCCTAAGAGTTTTCTTGAGTGATGAGCTAGAATGAATTGGTTCATATTTATTTTGTTTTAAAGAGATTGTGTTCATTTTTTGTATATTTAAATTCTGTTAAAATGGTAAGAAAAATGTTGAAAGAATAAAAACATATACAAAACCCAACGAAAACAAGGGTTATGAAAAAGTGCCATATGCCACCTACATTGATCTTTTATTACTTTGAAATTAAAATTGTAAAAAAAAAGGGAGGGGGAGGGGCAATAAAATCATGAGGGTACTAACTTTCATGATTCATTCTAACCCAACAAAAAATGTGCAAGTATGATATGTTCATATTGTATGATCTTTGCATATAAAATGTCCTATGTTAAGTGTTTTAGCAACTTTTTAAAGACATTTATATTATCAAAACTATCCTGAGATATTGTAGTAAATTAATTCAGATTGGTAAAATAGTGTTTTAATTCAAATTATTCTGATTTTAGACTAGATTGAAACATGTCCGTAGCCTATCATACTTTTGTAATTAGTTAGGGCATATATTAAACATAGATTAATTATATTAAATTTTATATAATAATATGCATTATTTAAGCCATGAACATCACTTATCACAGAGTGCTTCACCGTCTCTTGAAGATCATATAGTGGACCATAATTTGAGTGAAAAATATGATATGGAGAATGGTGGAAACCAGGGGGGGCTTACTACTTCTTATCACAAAAGATGCTCATCAAGCTCAAGCATCTTGCCTGAAGTTACTCACTCAAATGTAAATATTTCAACTAAGTCTTTTCATTTTATAAAATTGCATTAGCTTGTTGCAACAGTCATTAGCATCATGTCTGAGCTGGACATTTGGGTGTTCAAGTGTCAATCCCGCTCGGCCTTGGCTCGGATATCTTTGGATGTGCCTAGTTATGCTGCTCGATTTGGTGTTTATTGCTACTTCATGTGTTCATTTCATTGCGATATTTAGAAAACAATTGGGAAAACGATTATTTATCATGTATTTCAGATTTAATAAAAAAGTTTACCATGTCAAATTATGACTAGTTATTTCTTCATTTTTGTCTTCTTAATTTTACAAATAACTTCTAGAAAATAAAGAGTGAGATCTTCATCATGAATGGTTTTGTGCATCATTGGTAGTATTCTTCTGTCTTCTAGGTATTAGATGGTTAGTATATATTGTTGATGTTGAGAAGGAAACTTGATGCAATTCAATGTAATTGGGTTTGAATGAAAAGAACTTTCTACTAAACAAACATCTTGTCTTTTTTTGACAAAACGTGGTATGTCGAATAAGTGGTGACAATTGACTACAATCATTTGTATTATGCTTATTTATTATTATATAAATGACAGGCAGAAGGTACCAAATCCATCCCATAGCGTTTCAAGTTGCAACACAACGACGGTACCACAGTCAGGAGAAGGTATATGATCATAGTATACTCCATTAGTCACATGTCAAGTTCATGGGAGTGTCACAAACTATTTTCCCTTTCAACGTCAGAATATGACTCCTAAGTTGACTTTGTTACGTTATTAATTTTTCTAGATGATCGTATAATTTTATCTTTTATTTATTATTAGATTTTCTATATTACTGTATAATTTTATCTTTTATTTATTATTATTTTATTATTATATGGTGTAATGTATATTAAATAAGGATAAAGTTAAAAAGTTATTAAATTTTAAAATAAAATTGATGAAATCTAAAATTTTTTAGTCTGTATAAAATATACTAGAAGTAATTTATAAACAAAATTAGAGTACAAAATTAGAGTAGCATGTGTCTGCTTTACATGCATAAAACCTCTAATTAATAAGAAATTGAATTAGCATCATATACTAATATTAAGAAGAATTGGCTTCTAATTTACTAAATATTGTATGGTACCCGGGTTTGTGTAGGTTATTAGCTCACACAGTGTAACTCCTCTACCTGCTTCAATTTTACCACTGTCATCTACAGCCCAAGCTACATCATCAAATCTTTTTGGTTCTTCGCTTTACCAATTATTGCATTGTGTGCTGCAAGCAAATATGGAACAAAGGGTATGTTCAATCATATGGAGCATCTAACAAAGCATTCAAGCATCTCATGAGAGAGAGAAAGAGCTAATTCATGAAATTGTTGAGTTGCATAGGAGGTATATATTGTATTATAAGTTAATATAAAAGATTATTTGATATTATAATGTCAAGAAGGTCTTAAACCTTGGTTTGTGATACGTAGGCACCAAAGAGACCAGAAAGAGATTAAAAAATTAAAATAAAAAAAATGCTCAGCCTCAGGTTTATATCAATTTGTACGTGTGTTTGTAGTTCATTTTTTAATTAATACAATTTTTAATCTCTTAAATTTGTATGAATATTAATTTTGATCCTTTAAATTTTAAACTATAAAATTTATTCTTTTAAAGATAAAATGATCAAAATTTGTATTAAATAAAAAGGACCAATGTTTTAATCCAAAAAAATTAAGAGACTAAAACCTATAATTTAAAAAATTAAGGGATCAAAATTAAAATTAAAACAAAATTAATAGATTAAAGATTATATTAACTATTTAATTTTTATAATCATATTTTGGGTCATGAATGTGACACTTTTAACTTGAAAATTTTAGGTTTGATATTGCACTGTCCAAACTGATATTTGGAAAAGGATTTTGGAGGAGTATGCGCAGGAGTACTCAAATCTAAGTTCTTCAGGGGACACTTCCAATAAAATAAATAAATAAATAAATAAATAAATAAATAAATGAATAAATGAAGTAGAGGAAGAAAGCAAAATGGGAAGATGACTACAAAATCATTTTTAACTACCAAGTAGTCCTTTACCAAGGATTTGTATTTAATTATGGGATAGGGGATATGAATTTTATCATAGTTTATATTATATTAGTGCAGATTTAATGTTAATAAGATTTTATATAGAGATCTCTTTAGTGTTGTTTTTTATGAGTTTGCTCGTAGGAGAGTAGATATGGGTAACAGAGGACATAAAGAGGGGAGGGATTATAGTGGGCCCATCTGACATGTGGGACCCACCAATCCTTGTTTTCCCTTGTCCAAATTATGAAGAAATTGAGTTTAAGGCATGTTTGCTACAGGGGATTTGGGGGGAGAGGAGAAGAAGGGAGAGATTTTTCTACCCTAAATATTTTGCTACAGCGGATTTGGGGGAGGATAGGATGGCGGAGATTTTTCTACCCTTGGGTATGTAAATTTTTAGGTGGTTCAACTTTACCTCCATCCTAAAATTAGAAAAATTTAAAAAGAAAGAGTAATATTTATATTTTATAATATTAATATATTTATAATTTTATTAATATTTTAATATTATTTTTATATTATATTTTATTAAAATAATATATAGATAAATTTATCTATATAAAAATATTTTTTCTCTCCTCCTTTCTTGAACTAAATAAAGGAATATAGAAATCCTTCCCCTCTCCTCTTTTAATGTTAATCTAAATAAGATAATAATAAAATCTTTTATCTTTTTATTTTTTTTTCTCTCTATTAAAATTTCTCCCCTTCTCTCTCCTCCATTGAACTAAACACTCCTAAAGGTTATATGATAAGAGGGATTTGGGAGAGAGGGAAAGAAAAAAAAATTAGTTGAATTTTATTTTTTTTTTAAAATGAAGAAATGTATTTATAAAAATTTTAGAAAAAGATGAGATAAAAGGGTAATCAAAATTAATTAAATTTTTTTAGCCCCAGTTCTTTAATTTTTTTTTTAAATCTAACTTTTAAAAATTTTCTCTTTCCTTCCCCCAAATTTTTCTTCCGTACTAAACAACCCCAAACATAATTTTACTCTATACTTAAAAGGAAGTAATGGTAAAGAGGTAAAATTAAAGATAAACCGTACAAGTCAATTTTTTTTTTCTTTGGGAGTATAGTAACTCCCTACTTGGCAAATCATTCCTTTTGGCTGTCTCAGCTTTTTTTTTTTTCTACCACGACATTCTTGTTCTGTTCGCCAAGCATTAGTTTCATGGCAAAATTTTAATGAATAATTGTCCATCTGATTGGAACCCTTTTTACTATTCCAAGTAGATTTCCTTTTTAGGATCCATTCAAGTAAGAGAAGGGTATTTTTATATATACATATATAATAATAAATTTAAATTTAAATTTTATGAGAGATACTCATATTTAATATTTGACACTGTCTTAAATATGATTTTTTTAATAAAAAAATATTTATACTTTACAAAATATATATACATACAGTAGACTTTGTTTTGATTCTCGGGTTTTCTTATTTTTTTAAAAAAAAAAAATTTAAGTTGACGCCCTAATACTTGTCTTGAGTGATGAGATAGAATGAATTGGTTCTTATTTATTTTGTTTTAAAGAGATTGTGTTTATTTATTTTTTTTACATTTAAATTCTGTTCAAATGGTAAGAAAAATGTCGAAGGAATAAAAAGATATACAAAACCCAATGAAATATGTGGAGATAAAAAGAATAATAAATTGCACATAAATTGAGAAGAGATATGTTATTCCTTCTTATGAATAATATTAATATTAATTATTGGGTTCCTTTCTTTCTTTTTTTTTTTAATTTGAAACAAGGGTCATAAGTCATCATAAGACCCAGACAAAAAAAAACAGAGAGAAGACTTCTAGAACTAGACGCGCCAGGCCTTTCCCTGCAGCCAATATGGGTTTCTAGTATTATTAGATGGCTGTCAATATTACAAAGAAAAAATAGCGAACAATTGTTTTCATTTAAAAATAAGTTAAATAATAGGGAAAAATACTATGAGATTCTAAAAAAATTTAATTATTAAAAAATCCTAATGACAATTGATCAGTTTAGACATATTGTCATTTCATGCAATTTTATACTTCTCAGTTATTATTAAAATTTTAGACAATTAAATCTAGAGAAAATCCCTTAAAAATACCTATTGAATTTTTAAATTCTAAAAAAGTTATCCCAATTTCTCAAATCCCAAATTAAAACCAATGACCAAATATGAATTTTAAAAGTTTGATTGATTTACAATTTTGCTCCTTAGTTAAAAAAAACACCTAACTCCACTTACTAAAGATACCACTACCAACCGCCCGCCAGAGCTCCGTCAATGGCGGCACCCCACAACCAGTAGGTAAACACGGCAACCAGCCTCGACAACCTAAAGTGGCTATTTATTTTGGGACTAAGGTGATGAAGGTGGTTGGTCTCAAAAGGAATAATAACCATTGGGCTATCAAAGCCCTTTGTTAATATAATGCAAAAACAAATATAAGTTAACTATTAAACTAAATTCATATATCAATTTATTATTTTTATAATGTTATTGATTATATTTTTATATATATTGCATTGTCATTTATTACTTTTATAATGCTATTGACTATATTTTTATAGATATTTATCATAATAGTAATATAATTAACAATTATTTTTTTCATATCTTAAATTTGTTAAAATAAATTAATTTTTATAGTCATTTATTACTTTTATAACATCATTGACTATATTTTTATAGATTTACCATAATAGTAATACAATTGATATCTACTTTTTTATAAAATTCTCCTAAAATATAACTGCTATTAATACTTATACTTATTTTGTACACAATATAAATCAAAATAATATTATAAATAAATTTGATTTATTTTAAAAGAGTTAATCATAGTAGAAAATAGTTTTACTAAAATCTAAAAGAAACCCTACCATAGTTATAAAAAGACTTTTCTTAATAGACAAATAATTATAATAGAAAAGAATAAGATGAGTCAAATTATTTAGGACATATAAATTGTTGAATCTTTTACAAATTATATATTATAACTAGATAGATATTAGATTATACTTGATTTTATAATATAAATATTACACTATTTTATAAACATGTATATTAATTAATAAAAAAGTAATAATATAATCTTTTATAAAATATTTTTAAAGATATTAAAAATTAAATTAAAGTGTATATATAAAAATAATGTAATAATCTATGCAATTTTAATAAAATTAAAGAAATAATTAATAATTTAAAAGAGTTTATCATAAATCTTTAGAATATTATCCCTAAGATGAACTCCCAAAATCAAATCTAAATAATATATTACATAATATTAGAGTATGCATAATGAATCTTATTACGGTAATATACAAGTATTTTACATATATATTCAAATGATGATGCTATACAATTGATATAGTTTTAATCAAGTATATCAAGTCTTCCCTGGGCCCTAAGATGAGACTATTACCTGAAAATGTTAATAAAAATATGGTGAGATAAACGTCTCAATAACTAACAATTCTACTCATCATGTATACTAATATGTGCTCATGAATATTAAATAGGACATCACAAAGTATAATATATAAAAAATAATATATTATTATAATAAAATCAAATTGATAACCTACCTAAATTTCTCTCCTTAATTCAATCGAACCTTCTTATTCTTTCCAATCGAATCCATGGACTAGTGATAACTAACCACTAAAAAAGCTAACCGATCAAGTGGTATGGATAGGCCAAAATCTACAGAGCACTTGACCAGACCATAGGTTCATTCCTCCTCGATAAACAGGTGGGGGTGTCGCAACCCCTCGATAAATAGGTGGAGCGCAACCCTCGGCAAACTGGTGGAACAAAAGCCAACCATCGAGCTCCAATAGAGGTTATACCACGTGGTAGAAATACAACTCTCTCATCACTCCATCCCAATGCATAATTATCAAAATAATCATATTAATCAAAATCTCAATAACTTGATAAATATCACAAAAGAGTTTTTCTCCAGATAATAATTTTTTTCAAATTCCAATATCAAAATATAATAAGTTTATAATCTTAATTTAAACTTTCTAAATTAAACTTTAAGCCCCACAAGACTATTTTTAATAAAAATAATCAAACAAATTTTCTTAATATAATTATATCAATATCAATATATTTATATATATATCAAATCACTCACAAATATCACATTAGCACACACAACGAGTAGAAAGTAGTTACCTCTCACCAAAACAAAGAATAATCTAGTGGCCCCTTGTATAACAATATTAATCATAAATAATCTGGTGCTGTAATAAAAGTTACTCCAAAATCTTAATGACAGTCTGATAGAAGTGAAGAAAGAAAACTAGATAGTAATAGGAATTAAGGACTAGGTTTAGGGTAGGGGTGTTCATAAAATCTGCGGCCCGGTATGCCCAACCCGATAAATATAGGTCAGGGTTAGGAATCAGGCTATAAAATGTAGCCCATACTGTTTTTAGGCTAGGCACCGGGCAGGGGGTTGCCCTACCTTGCCCTGCCCATGAGTACCTATTCTTTTATTTTTTGTACTTTTTTCCTTAGATGCTACACTTGGAATGAAGAATATGATAGTTACTGGTGACTAAAAGATCATTTTAGAAATATAAGTAGTTAAATACGTAAGTTACGTCTTTTAATATTTATAATTATATTGATTTTTTTTAACTTTACTAATCATAATATGATTAAATTATAAATTATAATTATTTATTTTATTTTTTTTAGATGCTTCATCCTTATCAACATTTAGAAAATTGATGTAAAGTTGTAATTATAAACTATTTAGACTTCAAATTTCTTTTATATGCAATGAATTTTAAAACTTTAATTATTATCTTTTTGTTACTTTATTTTTAGTGGATTATAAATATTATTTAACTGTTGAAGACATATGAATATGATATTATTTTATAAATTTATAATTGTAGATTTTTTTCACAACATGAGCATGACATCACAATTTGGATATGCCCAGTCTGCCCACGCCCAGCTCGCCTGTAAAATCCTTCTTATTAAATAAATAAAAATATATTGTAAATAAATTTAATTTATTTCAAAAAGGTTAATCATGGTAGAAAAGAGTTTACTAAATTTTAAAAGCAACCCTACCATGGTTATAAAAGAACTTTTCTTGATTGATATTTAACATGGTAGAAAAGATAAAACTAACGAAAGAAAACTTTACTTCTAGAAGGTTAACCATGATAGAAAAAGATAAAATCACCCTCAAGCTCTATCATGGTTAAAAGGGTTTAACTTATGTTGAAAATGATATCCATGATAAAAAAGAGTAAAACTTATAAACGAGACTATCATGGATATAAAAATTTTACATAATTTTCGTGCGCAAAACCATGTTAGAAAGAATTCAACCCCACTAACATGGTTAAAGGATTCAAACTCCCGTTTAACCTCATCAAAGTTATCAATTCGAATTCATGGAATAGACCCCCGGGTGACGTACTCGGGTAAACCACAATAATGCCCATAAAGCAAGCAAATTCTCAAATAGTACTTATAATATCGTAAATAATTCATGTGGGTCCACCAAGTCACATGCATAATCCTAAAAGGTTATGGCCTCCTACCAGCACCCATTATTTAGTACGATAATAAAAATGGTAAATCATCATAGTATAAATAAAAGTAGGCCCTATAGTGGTAATATACATCTACTCAACACAAATAAAAAGGAGGATGTTGTACAGTTCGCTAGCACAACTATGCCTCCGGCGTCTTCCCGTTCGAACCAGCAACTGAACTAACTCCTAAAAAATGTTAACAAAAATAGGGTGAGACAAAAGCCTCAGTAACCATCAATCCTACTCATCATGCATACTAATATGTGCTCGTGAGGTGTCAAGTGGGATAGTTATCAAGTATAATATATAGAAAATACATATCATCATATTATAATCGAATGAATAACCCACCCAAGTTTCTCCCCTCAATCCAACCGAACCGCTTTATTCCCCCTGACCGAACCCATGGGCTAGTGATAATTACCATATGACTGGCCACCCAAAAAGCTAACCGGTCAAGTGTTATAGACCGGCCAAAATCTATAGAGCACGTGACCGGACCATGGGTTCATTCCCCCTCGATAAACAGGTGGGGGTGTCGCGGCCCCTCGGTAAACAGGTGGGGCAAGTCCCTCGTTAAACAGGTGGGACAAAAGCCAACCATCTAGCTTCAATGGAGGCTATACCACGTGGTAGAAATATAACTCCTTCATCACCAATCCCCGATGCATAATTCTCAAGATAATAATATTAATCAATAATCTCAAGTTTAATAACCAATAACATCAATAAGTATCTCAATAAAAATTTTTTAAGGTAATAAATTTCCTTCAAATGACAATAACCAGATATAACAAGTTTTTGTTCTCAATTCAACTTTCTAAATTAAACTTCAAGTCCCACAAGATTATTTTTAATAAAATCATCAGTAATAATTTCTCAATATAATCACGTAAATACCAGTAAATTTATATATAACAAATCACTCACAAACATCATATTGGCACACACAATGAGTGAAAAGTGGTTACCTCTCACCAAAATAAGAAATAATTACACGAGTCGAGTGGCCCAGTGTATAACAATATCAATCACAATAACTTGGTGCTTTACTAGGAGTTACTCCAGAACTCCAAGGATAGTCTACAAAATTACCACATAAAAACTATCACTATAATACTTAATACTCCTCTGAAATTATTCTAAAGCTACTCTAGAATTTTAGAACTAATCTCTTTTACTAATATGTTTTTGTTTAAATATATGTATATATATAAATGGTTACACATATAAAATTATTTTCTATTTTAATCCTATATTATTTAAGAACATACTTATTTTATTTATAAGATATATATATTTATATGTTTCTTTGCCAAGTTTACTGGACTTCTTTTTATTTTTTTATTTACATATACATGCCGACTATCACATTTAAATATTTTATTTACATATCCATATATGTATTGAAGAAAGGAGACGTACAGGAAGACATATGGATAATGATGTTTGGAAAAGTGTGTGTGTATATATATATTTGATGGTTCCTTTGTGAAGCAAGACGTTGAAACTCACACCTAATACAATACCCACACTCAAATATATATACATATTATATATACGCAGAACTTGCTTGACAAAAGGAAGAGATAAAAGGAAGAGCAGTGGCGTGACGGGGACAAGATTTGGCAAAAAGAAGTATAGTACTATGATAAACACTAAAAAAAAAGGAGAGACAGAAGAGAAATTGAGAACATGCACTTTAATATATTCCTAATTAATAACATCAATCAAATCATAGATTTTAATAAAAATAATAGTAGGATAATTCAGATATCTTTATTTTTATTAAAATTAATAAAAATATCAAACTATAATGATTTTAATTTATTTAATATCTTTAAATTATTGATAAATAATACTTTTAATGTGTTAAAAAAATTCAATAAAAATTTAGGGTGTTACATCGCCCATGCCCAGCCCAAAATGATTAAGGCTTTTACTGGATATGGCCGGGTATCGAACTGCAAAATATAACCCATACTTTTTTCGGGTAGGGCAACCTCTAGCTTAGGGTGCTTATATATAGTTCATAAAGTTTAAAATTCTAATCTTATATAATATGATCTTATTATTTTTCAGTATTATTATTATTATCTTTCTCAAAATCCTATCAGATATAGTAATTTAAAATTTAAATTATATTATCATTATAGTATAAATACGTATATTATTGTTTGTATATTTAATCAAAGATAAATATATATTATTATTATATTTATTAAAATCCTATCAGATATTGTAATTTAAAATTTAAACTATATTTTTAAAACTCAAATGAATATCTAAATCTAAATATAAAAGCTAATAAATTCTTAACTAATAATAACAATCAAATTATAAAATCTTAAATAAGATAATAATAGGATAATCTATATATCATATTTTATTAAAAATAATAAAAATACTAAATTATAATAATTTAATTAGATAATATTTTTAAATTATTGATAAATAAAATTTTTAATTGTACTTAAATATAATAATAAAAAATGGGTTGTTATATTTTTCATATCTTAAACTTGTTAAAATAAATGAATCTTTATGGCCATTTACTATTCTTATAACACTATTGACTATATTTTTATAGATATTTACTATAATAGTAACGCAATTGACAACCATTCTTTTCATATGTTAAACTTGATAAAATAAACGAATCATTATTATCATTTACTATTTTGTAATGTCATTGACTATATTTTTATAGATATTTAACATAATAGTAATACAATTGATATCCACTTTTTTTATATCTTAAATTTATTAAAATAAATGAACTCTTATAGCAATTTACTATTCTTATAACATTATTAACTATATTTCCATAGATATTTATCAAAATAATAATATAATTAACTATATATTTTTTATATCTCTAATAGGGCTGAGCAAAATACCCGTGTCCGGTGTACCCGCCCGGGCCCGGCTTATATTTGCCCGGTTTGGGCCCGCCCAAATTAAGCCCGTAACGGGCGGGCTTAAATGGGCGGGCTATATGTTTTAAATGGGCGGGCTACGGGCACACCATTGGGCTGCCCGTGCCCGCCCGTTTATGTATATATATTTTTTTAATAATTTTTTTACTAAATAAATTATAATATTTACTATTTTGTTAAAGTTGTTAAATTTTAAATTGCAAAGATTATAATATTTATTCACTATTTTTATAGAAGATGGAGTTTTGTTGGGTTGAAATTTTATGGGTTTGTAAAATTTTTAAACTAATAATGTTAAATTTAGAATATTTGAATGAATATTTTGTAAGGTTGTGATTTTAGGATGAATAATCATATCATGTGTATATTATTATTATTTTATTATTGATGTACACTATTTTATTTGTGAGTATTGATTGTTATTAGAAATTTAAATAGGTTTAAAATATTTTTTTTCTTTGACAAACGGGCTGCCCATGCCCGTTCAGCCCAAACGGGTTCAGCCCAACCCGTTTAATACGGGCTTAAACGGGCTAGGGCACGGGCATGGGCTAGCCCGTGCCCGTAAAAAAATAAACGGGCGGGGCACGGGCTGGCCATCGGGCCAGCCCACCCCGCCCGTTGCTCAGGGCTAATCTCTAAATGAATCCTTGTGGTGTTATAAAAATAATAAAAAAACATAACAATTCATTTATTTTAATTTTTTTGTAAATTATATTATTATTGTGATAAATATATATATAAAAATATAATAATAGCGTTATAAAGGCAATAAATTGTCATATGGATTTAGTTTAATAATTAACTTATATTTTGTTCTTGGTCCCAAAACAAATAGCCATTATAGGTTGTCAGAGCTCCGACGGCTGGTTTGGCGCTAACCTGCCTACAATGGGGTTAGATTTTTTTAATTAAGGGACAAAATTATAAAACAATCAAAATTTTAAAGTTCCTATTTAATTATTAGTGTTAATTTAGGATTTCAGAAATTGGCATAACCTTTTTACAATTTAAAAATTTAATAGGTATTTTTAAAGGATTTTCCCTTAAATCTATTCACTGAGACCTTACCTAAATGGGAGAATTACTGAGGTAAAACAAATTTAATTACCAAAATAAGATTACCGACATTATTTATTATTTTTTAATAATAAAATTATTATTATTATTATTTTATTTGATTTTATTCTTTCCATTAAACAACTTCTGATAAATGAAAGATAAGTAAATCAAATTCTAAGAAAGATCTAGCTAATTCTTAGCTGGCTACCTGGCATCAGGCACAATTAGTACCTGTAATTTATCGTACGTCATAACAGTAACATATAATATCCTATTTTTAATAAAATAATTAATTAATTTTTTTAATTTTAAAATAAATTAAATAAACCAGTTAATTATGACTAAATTTAAATTTTTAAGATAAATTTATATTATATACTATTTAATCTACCCATATCAATAAATTAATTATTATTTTAATTATAATTAATTATTTATTTAATTTTTTAATCTATTTTAAAATATTAACTAATTTTATATTAAAGATTGAATAAATATTATATAGATAGATATATGACCTATTTGGGAAACCCCTAAACCTAAGTTTTAAAAGGGCTTCTAACCCAAACCTCGGTTTAGAGAAATTTTAAAATAAACAGTCATATTTGTCTATAAATACTTTTGAGTTAAACCATAGTTTAAAACTATAGTTTTGAATAAACTGTTGAAACTAGCTTTTGGAACAATAAAAAAATTTATGGACTATCTAATTACTATATTATCCCTACTTCTTCTTATACATTCTCTCATATCTCTTCTCTACCCTCTCTCCTCTTTCCTCTCTCATCTCTTTTCTCCACCCTCTCTCTTCCCTTTTCTACCCTCTTTCATCTCTTTTCTCTTTTCTTTATCATCTCTCATCTCTCGTATTTTTAATCAAATCATACATTTTTTAGTAATTTATCGATATAAAAAGTCATTCTAAAAATAACTATCTAAACATTTATTTATTCAGAACTATTTTTTTTATAATTTTTTTTATAATTTTTTTTTTATAAACTGTCCAAAAGCCCTTATAGTCAACTTCATATAACAGAAATTAGCGCCATTAAACAGAAAAAAAAAGATACGAGTTAGGATGGTGTAAGATAATCCTAAATTACTTAAAAATAGTAATATTTGGATATATATGTGAAATAAAAGACAATCATGAATGCATATAAGTAATATTAACTTTGACATAATCCTACTATTAATAATTCCAATCTACTCTTTTATTTGTCTTTTTAAGATTATATCATTGTGCACAACAACATGTGTCTGAGATCACATGAATCATTAATCAATTATCCATAGTACATTTATCGATGCAGAATCGTGGGCACGTAAAGATAGAATTATTTAATATATCAATTTTATTTTTAAAATATTATAATACATAATTTATTTAAAAATATATTTATATGACCCAATATTTTTAATTTATTTATCTATAAATTATAATAAATAATCTTAATTAATAATATTATTTTAATTTTTAAATTTTTTTAAATAATAATTAATTAATAATCTTATTATCTCATTGTAATATTTTAAATTTTAAATTATAATAATAATTTATATAATTATAAATAATTAATTAATTATAACATTTTTCCGTTCTCATAACAAAAATCTCTAGTTTTGTAATAAAATAAACATTTGCTTAATGGGGAACATAGTTTATATGGTTTTTTTTTTCTAATGATTTGAATTATGTTTGGCTGAAAAGTTTTGAAAATATTTTATATTTTTGACTAAAAATAAAAATCAAAGTTGCTAGAATAGCTCACCTCTATCCAGCCAACACTATTTTTCAGTTTGAGCATAATTATAAGCTATCCCTTCCTATCCTAGATGTAACAATCAGTGCAGAGGTTCATTTTATTAATAAATATAATATCTTAATTTACTTCACATCTAATTTTGTTCTTAAACTCCTTTTTTTATTACATATTTTAAAATATTTTCTAATTTTTAATACAAATAATTAAAATAAATATTTTGAAAAAATTACTTATTTAATTCTTAATACAAGAGTTAATTAACTTTTTAAGATATATATATATTAAAAAAATTAAATAAATCAATTATCAGTTAATTATATATAATTAATATAAAAGTTAGTTAACTAATCTGGATAGATTAAAAAATATAATATGAATTCGTCTTGAAAGATTAGATTTAATTATAATTAATCGATGTGTTCGATTTTTTTAATATACTAAAAAATAGCTAGTTAAATCTTATATAAAAAACAGGAGGAGCGAGGACAACGTATCATACACAAATTATTCCTCTACAAACAATTTTACTCAACTTAGCATGACGGAGAACTTGACCACTAAGACTTGCACGTAAGAATTACAGGTGCATAACCAATGAAACAAGTCAAACAAATTTCCCAAATAGCAATAACATGGTAATAGTTACTACACTTACTTGGATGAAGCCCTAGTTACTTCCTGAAATCCTTATTCAATCCTAAAAACCTCCCTGTAAACAATATTGGTAGGTGTACACTTTTTTCCGTTATTACTATCCTGCGAAAGAATTTTCAA
This sequence comes from Leucaena leucocephala, assembly GCA_037074615.1. Lineage (NCBI taxonomy): Eukaryota > Viridiplantae > Streptophyta > Magnoliopsida > Fabales > Fabaceae > Leucaena > Leucaena leucocephala. The sequence continues at coordinate 20,027,041 of CM073556.1, read as the reverse complement.
TCCTTCAATGTTTTTCATCATTGAAAGGGTAACATATAATTATCCATTTATAAATACTACTTTTGATAAATATAATTCCACATGACGTAATTATGCTCTTAGCTTTCATTAATGGTCATTTCAAATGAAAGAGTAATAGAAAATTACCTTCTTCCCATATGAAAAAGCAAACTACTTTTAGAAGGATTTATGTTCATTCGAATTCTTAAATTTATATATTTATATTTTTTTAAGTATATCTATTTTACTGTTAAAAACAATCTAATTCGATATATTAACTATTGACACATCTTTTAATAAAAATTTAAATTTAAATTTATCACGTTAGAAAAAATTAAGGAATTTCACTCCTATTAGTATCCCAAGATATCTCTTTGATTACATAGAAAGTGAAATCATCATATAAGGGATGACTTTCTAGTTTGGAACAAAATTAAAAGAATGAATGAAATATTAAAAGTCTATCTTAATGATAATCATTGAGTTAATTTACTTAATTCACGACAACCCTCTCAACAAATCACTTCAATTCAGCCCGATCACTCAATGGTCAAGCAATGTTGATTAGAAATGGTTGAGGATACCAACAGGTTAGTCCGAATAGTAAGCGACTCGATATCGTTTAAGCAAGGTCTCGAGTTTGAGCCTTGACGTATGCAAAAAAATTTCGTTGATAGACTCACCCACCATAGTCAGATACTCAACGCGAGTCGAATTCAGATATAGTCGGGACAAAGCTCCGATAAATAGGGTGAGAAAAAAAAATGGTTGAGGGTGATTTAGTAATTTCCTTTTATATGGAGTAACAGTGATTAAGGAAAGTTACGTGATTTCCAAGTTATCAGAGCACTCAGAAAAAGTGGGACAGATGAAGTGATATAAACATAAAATGTAAAAATCTAAAAGTTTGGTATAACAAATACTAATAATAAGAAAACAGAAATGTGTGTGTTTGTGCGAATAATAAACTATAAATATTAATTCAGCAGAAAATAAAATAAATAAACGAGGAAATAAATAATAAATCAGCAATGGAGCGCGGGGAACGTGACATGAAGGTCGTCGTTTATTGAAAAAGGACAAGTTACGTACATCACATAATCATGGGAAATGCACAAAGCTAAAAGCTATATCATAGATAATCAGAATCAACGGCTTTATTACATGCTAATTTTGATCACTAAGATCCCCCTTGAATCGATCATCTATTTTCCTTTTCATGATCTATATATATATATACCTGCTCTGAGAATTTCGGGATTTCGGACGGTGAGGGGAATTAAGGGCGTGAGGGAGGGAGAGAGAGGGAGAGAAGGAGATGGCGTCGAGGGATAAGTCGAAGGAGCCGTCGAAGGAAACGGTATTTGTGGAGCACCGAATGGATGCAAATGGCCTCGAGAAGGTCATTCTCAGAGAACTTCGAGGTTTTTCTGCTGAGGTATCCTTCATTAACTCTGTATTTTTCTTCCTTCTTGATCTCCTCGTGCTCTTACCTTTCGGCATTTTGTCGTTCGTATTCGATAATTTCCGTTTTATTTTCGCTTTGACCCATTTCCACCTGTGGGTCCCTCGGGTGAGTTTTTTCTTGTTTTCACTTTTCAATATGATTGTGCAAATTGAATTGTGTCCTTGTCTGGGTATTTTCTTTTTGGTTTTATTCTATTCTCTTGATGAATTTCTCGCATTTATGATTTAGCAGCCGTGGCCCCTGAGTTTTGGAATCTATATATTCGTCCTGTATTAAAGCATTCTCTGAATCTGTCAATTTGCATTATCTTTAGATTGCTACATTTTTCATCTTCTTGACAATGGTGTTGTGCGAAAATTTCTCACCGAGATTGGTTCTTAGAATGCTATATGTATGATCCTATAACATTATTCCTTCGTAGTTGAAATGTGACTTTTTGGGTTTCCATTTACAATGATTTTGGCGATTGGTTTGGTGGTCCAAGGAGGGCCTTGTTGAGGCGAACAAAATTATATTTCGTTTAATTTTTGCTGCTTCTGCACGATTCTGACAAAGGCTGATCTGGAACAATTTTTGAAATAGACTAGGAAAAACGCCAGAACCAAACATGTGATGTAATTTTGATAACTGATACTCCCGACCCCACCCCATGACGGACGGGAAAATAGATTTAGAAGTTTTATGATTCTTGGGAGTAAAGATTCAATCGATAATCATATTATCATGAAGCATTTGAACATTTTCGGTAGTTTTTATTTTTTTTCATTTTAAATTATATTCTGGTGCTGTCACTAAAACTTTGCATGCCTGCCACTAGCATGAAGAAACCGTCATCCTAACAACGTGCTTTCTTCAACGGTATCAGGATGACTTCTGTTTAATCTTATAGTTCTTAAAATTTTACTTCCCTTGTGTTACGGAGGCCCTAAGTTTTGCATAGTTTACTCCGAACGTGGACTTTTGCTCGCAATTCCATATGATTTAGAATTCATAATTAAGATTGTATTTATTTGTCTAAAAATGTTGATTCCCATAGAATTATATTCCTTTTATTTTATACAGGTGTATCTTTATGGGGGTCAAGTTACATCCTGGAAGAATGAACTTGGGGAAGAGTTGCTCTTTCTTAGTAGTAAGGCATGGCATTTCATCTTTGTGTGGCTTTTTTGTGATAGAAACTTTGCTTGCTTAAAGTAATATGCTGATGATTCTATAAATTCCCTTCACATTTTCAGTAATGCTGACAGGTATATATATTTATCTAATAAATTTATAGAAAGCTACATTTGTTCACAAGTCATAACATAGCTTGCTATTTTGGATTCTATATTTCAATGCATGGCCCCATGGTTTAGGTTGAGCATATAGTTGTACATGATCTTAAACTAAAGTGAGCCTCGTGCATTTGCACAGAGTTTGAGATGAGTTGCACTGTTTATAACTTATAGACAAGATGGTTTCTTACAACTTTTTATGTTCTAACTATTAATAAATTCAATTTTCCAAAAAAAATTATTTATATTCTACTTATTTGAATTTCATCCCTTCGAATCATTGCAGGCAACTTTTAAGCCTCCAAAAGCTATACGTGGAGGTATTCCAGTTTGTTTTCCTCAAGTATGAATGTCTTCTTTAGCTTCCATACTTTCATGTTCTTTTATTTTGTTTCTTAAGGTACTCTGCTTCATATGTAGTTTTCAAATTATGGGCCTCTTGAACAACATGGATTTGCAAGGAGAAGGCTATGGACTGTAGATCCTAATCCCCCACCATTGTCAACAGTTAACACGAGTAGGGCTTTCATTGATTTGATTATTAAAAACTCTGAAGAAGATACAAAGGTTTGGCCTCACAGGTATAAGATGTTATATTAATGTGAATGTCAATACTAGGTCTGCTTGAGCAAATCCTTGCAGCTGTTTTCTTTCTCATTTTTGATCCCACTACTAAAAGGGTATGGAGCTTTTTTCAAGAAGTTCAGCAAGCTATATAATCTGTAATAAAATAAAGCCTGATATTGTTCTATGAGAAGTCTTTTGTTTTAACTTGCATAAGTTTTTGTTCCTTGTGAAGCTTCATATTCCAACACTCTATGGTTCTTTGCACTTAGTTTTTTATTCAATAACTTGGATTAAGGGAATATCACATTTTCATTGTTTGCAGATATGAGTTTCGTCTGAGGATATCTTTGGGACCTCAGGGAGATTTGATGTTGACATCCCGCATTCGAAATACAAATACCGATGGAAAACCATTTTCCTTCACATTTGCCTATCTTACACATTTACAAGTTACTGACATCAGGTTTTATCTTAACCCAGGATTATTTTTTGTTTATTGTTTAATATTTAATAATTCCCCCCTTAGCATATGCTACATACATCTTCCCCCTCTCTATAAGTACTTGGGAACTTTGGATCATAAGTTATGCCAAATATTCTTGAGCACCTTGAAAGGCCACTGATTATCGCATATTCAATATTGTTAAATTCTTTTTGATTTTCTGATAAACTATTTTCTGTCCCTTCAGAAGTGATTTGGCCCTGTTTTTCTAAGCGTTAATCTTTTGCAATTTGACCTTCTCCATTTGTGATTGTGACTTCTATAATTTGGTGGCAAGCTAACTGCCATGTTGCTAATTTCTAGTGAAGTGCGTGTAGAAGGACTAGAGACAATAGATTATCTGGATAACTTGCAAAATAAACAACGGTTTACTGAACAAGGGGACGCACTGACATTTGAGTCTGAGGTATGGGTTTTATGTGCATTGGAGTAGTTTCTTGAATTGTTTTACATTATATTGGTTCATCTATGTTACTCTTCCTTTGTTGTGTGTTCATTTGATTGGATGGCAAAGGTGGACAGAGTATATTTACGGACACCTACAAAGATTGCTGTCATTGACCATGAAAGGAAAAGAACTTATGTACTTAAGAAAGATGGACTTCCAGATGCTGGTGAGTCTAGCAGTATATGTTTCCTTATGTGCACAAAGAATTGGATCACAGATTCATCGTGAAATTTTATATTTGATGTTCCAACCTTTTCTTGTTACTCACATAAGCATATTGGGCAATCTTTTATTCCCCATGAACATGTGGTCACCTGGTATGAAATGAACGTTTCCTCCAGGAAAGTTATTTGTCTAGATTAAAGGTGTGTCTCCTGCTTCTCTAAAATGAACAAACCGGCTTTGTCCTTAGGAAGGGAGAAATGTTCATATTTTCTATGGTTTTTATTTTTTTTGGGGGTAAAGTAGTGTTTTTTTTTCTCTGCAGTGGTTTGGAACCCTTGGGACAAGAAAGCTAAGGCCATACCTGATCTTGGGGACAGAGACTACTTGCGCATGATATGTGTTCAGGCTGCATGTGTAGAAAAACCAATTACCATAAAACCTGGTGAAGAATGGAAAGGGAGACAACAAATAACTGCAGTTCGTTCCAGTTATTGCAGTGGTCAACTTGACCCACAGAAAGTACTTCTTTATGGTTATTAGAATAGAATGAGACCTGATGCTTCTCCCTCTGTACAGGTAAATCACTCAACTTTCAAGGCATTCCTGTTGCTATATATTTTGAGACCTATTTCAATGGATGATGTTCAAGGTGTTTTTTTTTTAAAGAAAAAAGTATTGCATTTGGTCTTGGTTGGAGGGCGGATTCATTATTAGCACATTTGTTCATGTGAGGCTTGTTGAGTATTTTCAGCATGGGTCAGAATTGAAGCAAGCTGAAGAAATAGAACTTAGTGTTTGTAAATAGGACGTGGACGCCTTAGAATTTTTTGGTCAATAGACGCCTTTTTCAGTCATTTGTATTCTTTTTACCTCATGAAGTTTGTTAGGAGAAAAATCTTCTTGCTTTGCTTGTTCCTGGAACAGTAGTATCCTAATTGCAGTTCTATCCCAAGTTTTTAATGCTGTAAACTTCTGGTTTTGTTATTTGCTCATTAATATCTGTTGCTGAGGTTGATAAGCTAGATACAACTAGATTGACATTTATGCTTCAACTTTCATTCATGGGTTGGTCCCCTAAAAAAAAAAAGGAATTCATTCATGGATTTTGATAAATTAAGCTTCAACCATTGCATGACTTTGCTGCATGTGAACCAGAAGTCCAGAACCACCCAAAATCCTGAAAAAGAGATTAAACATATATATATATAGAGAGAGAGACCCACACACACGAGACTATGATGGGGCAGGGTAGTAAGAGGTTGAAGCCTAATATAAATTCTTTGATACCATACTAACTACAACTTGACATACAATGCCTCAGCAATGGGGGGCCATATTCCATAAGATAAAAATACAGTGGGGTCGCCGCTTGCTAAAGCATCAAACTTGAGTGTGATTTGTAGATTCTGATGAAGCTTGAGTATTATGATTTGACCACACAAGAACACTCCAGGATGGATTTTGCTTGCGCTTATCATGGTTCTGTAGTAGATCAGATTCTGCTCCGTGCAACATTTCCCACATCACTTGCACATCTTGATACCCACAAGTTTGTACCTCATCCTGAAGCTTCAGCAGCCCTCTCCCTGCACCAAACAACACCATCACCATTAAGATGAATTCATAATTAGAACAGTTTTTGGCCCTTGACACCAAACTTTGGCTATGGCACAAATGACCCTTTTAGGCCATAATGATTCATTAAAAGGTGCGCTTGCCATAAATAATCTTTGATGCTATATGTAGGCCATTCCTAAAACAAGAGGGTATATAGTGGCACCTAGAAAGATGTGAAACCGACCAATGACCTTGTAGCCTAGTGGTATAAAAAATTTCCTATAACTGGGAGGGTATAGGTTTGATCCTATTTATAACCTCATGCCTTTAGTATCTGCCCCTCCTATTGAAAAAAAGAAAGAATGAAAATGTGAAACTTATGTTAATTAGACCTTTTCCTGTCCTCATGTTTAGATAAGGATAACAGATCAAAGTTTAGGTTGGGAACCACTTGAATGTGAAAACAAATTCATGGTAGTGGCATAATGGTTCAAAATTTGTTCATAACTGTTTGTGTAGATATGTAGATATTTGTTCACCTACAATTTATGTGCTTCCTTTTGTCTTTAAATTCCCAGATTAGTGGATATGAAGCTTTAAGAACCTAAAGCAAATATATAAACGCACACAAACACGCATCTATTATTCTACGTTCTATCCACTTGCTTTGTCTATGTCATTACTCACTATAAACCACCGCATACGAAAGCGAATCTAAAAAGAAAAGGAAACCTCTTGCTTTTCTTTTTATCTTGTTTTCTCAGATTCTTTTGTGGACATAATTCTTGTTTTTCTTGTTTTTTTCAGATTAAAAGCACAAATTTCAGGGCATACATTGAATGCAGAAAAGGTAGTGGCATCCACAGCAGAATCTGAAGGAAGAGAAATAGGACGGCCAGAAACAGAGCAGTAATCAATGACTCAAACGTCTGCTGACCCTACTAAGCCCTGCCGATTCAATTTTGCAGAAAAAGGAAGAAGAAGAAGAAGATTCAACCACGTACAGAGAGAGAGAGAGAGAAGCTGAATTGTTTTTTTGTTGTTGCTGATATGATATCTCCATGGGAGATTTCTATGCGATGGATATTATAGCTATGAAAAAATCACAATTAAGCTCATAATAACAAGTTCACAAGGAACCATTTCTTCTCTTGCACATACAGAATTGGAAACATGTTTGTGACAGAGTAAATATCAAAAACAATGATCAACAACAGAGAGAAACGAAGAAGAAAGAAGAAGCAGAAGAGAAATCGAAGTACCGTTTTTGCGAGCTCTGAGACGACCATAGAGAGCAAGCCAAACACGTCTCATGCCAAACACCATCTTGTTCCAAATATCCATACACTGGGATTATTCGTCTTCTTCTTCCTCAGCCAAAGTTATCACCACCACCACAAATTCTTCTGTACAAAAACTTCAAATCATGGATCTCTCTGAACTAATCACAATCACACTTCACTTCAATTTCAACCCTTTTTGCTGCGGAGAAATCGCGAGTCTGATGAGTTTGTTTGATGATTAGCTTGGAAGCCAAAGTTGGTTCGCTGTAGTGCTTTCTGATTTGTGCGTTTATAAATAAAAAGCTTCGTGTCAGATCACCGACACGTGATCTTGTTTTTATTTGCTTTATTAAAATATAAAATTATTAATTTCTTTTAATCTGCGTCTCCTCCTCCATTAACTCCACTAGCCTAAGTGTTTGTGACTTTTCTTATTGTGATTCGCCTCCTTCTCCTCCATAAAGTTATACGGCCATATCATGCCAAAATCACAACAACTAAAATTGCCAATATCTAATTAAGAAGGAGGAGTTGCCTTACAACTCATAAATTATAAATTCAAAATTTATAGCTAAAATAAAATTTTTATTAATAGACTATCTGTAAAATTTATTTATAAGTATTTTTTAAGTCTAAAAATATACAGTTAAGCTAAAGAGGCCAAAAACTCAATTTACAAATTTTTTTTTATCATCAAAAAATGATAACAAAAAGTTAATAGGTGTTAGTTCAAGTAGAATAGGGTATAATTATTTAAGTATAAAGTCTTATGTTTAAGTTTATATAAATGTAAAATACATATGTGTCTGTGTATATATATTTGGAAAAGTTTTTTGTATATAGTTATCGGTTTAGATTGGAGTATTATTAAGTACAATTAGGGAGCTCGAGATTATATACTTAAACATCTAAAATCTTTTCTACTAGAATAAATATTTATTGATTTAAGAATACTTAAATTTGACTTAGTAATACTAAATATCAGATAAGATAATAGTATAAAAATAAAAAATAAATTAGAAAATCACAAAGTTCATGATAAATTTTTCTATTATATAGTTATCTAATACATGTTATTATTGGGTTAAAAATATTCTTTTTTTCTATGTAAAAGATTGAATTCTTTAATTTTATTTTAAAAAATTAGAGATTCTGATACTAACTGAATAATGGTGATCCTTCCTTTACTTGTATTCTTAAAATTCCTATAACTAAACAACGCATATTTCAAAATTATTTTATTTCGCAAGTTTCTTCCAATTCTAACATGCATATATAATTGGTGTTTCTTACACTATAATCATTTTGTTTCTGAAAAGAATCAAGATAATATTATTTGGAATTTAAAAATTACAATAATAATAAAAAAGAAGAATAAAATCAAAATCAAAGAGAAGAGCCACCAAATGGCAAAAGGTTTTGTCGTTGTATAATTGGACATGTAATAATATATATATATATGTCAAAATATATGAAAGCAGAAACACACACGTGGTTGAGAGCACGTGGTATTCTTTTGGGACTTATTGGCATACTTTTAGTCAACGATGTCGTTTTAACACGTGGCTCATTTCGAGTGCTCACATCTCAATACACATCAACATCAAATTTTTGGGAAATTGAATAATTATGCAAAAAATAATTTTGTTTGAAAACAAAGTGTGAACCAAACTCCAACATCAGTTGTTACTGATTGTTTCCGGGCGCCGGGGCGGTTTGACTGTCTGAAGTTTGAATTATAATTTTAATTTGAAGCGTTTTTATTTTCTTTTATTTTATTTTTCCATAATTTTTTTAAGCTATTCAAAAGAAACGGAAGTGAATTGTCTATTTATCTATCAATCAAATACAGAATTCGGGTCGGTCACTAAACTAGTCGGATATGGGTCAAGCATTTTACGATTAAAATTACATAATGTAGTTAAAACATATAAAATATTCATATATAATTAAAAAATATCATATATTAAATAAAAAATATATTTAATAAATGGATCATTCATACATAAACCACATATAATCTAATAAAATAAATTTATTAAAATATAAATATAATATTTTTTTATCTCAAAATGATATCGTTTTAAGTTTAATAAAAAATATATATATTAAATTTAATCAAATCTACCTATCTAACTCAACTTAGGAAAAAAAATATATCAAATCTAACCTAGCGGACTCATCCAATCCGTTAAATTGGCTGGGGTTGGAATGAGTTAATCTTAGATTAACTAAGCGAATTCTATGTTGTTTATTTTTCAGTTCAGTTAATTGTTCAAACCCATTAAGTGATCGAATTACCATTATTTTCTTTCATTCATACTTATACTTATGAGTAATGTGTACTGTATTATGTAAATGGGAATCCCGTATATCAAATAAAGTTATTTATGACTTATAAATGTTATATGATTCTTTTAGAATATAAGGTCACAGTTAAAAAAATCGTGTAAGGAAATCAAAATTAAAAATGATTATAAAGTAAAAAATTTCTATTTTTTTTATATAGCTACGTATCATATTTAAGTATTACATGGGTCAATTAAGGTTAGCTATTCTAAATATATTTTATATATTTATACAAATTTAAAGGTAAGATCATATATTTAAGCGGTTAAATCCAGATAATTTTTTTTTAATTCCTACAAATTAGAGCTATTGTAAAGACAAGGATTAAATTTATGAATAAAATAATAATTATGTTAAAAAATTACTCTATATAAATCTAATAATGCTTAAATTTAACATGATAATATCATCTATTAGATAATTATATGTATTGTTATCATGACTAGTTAACTAGATCTAGATTTAAGATGAGTCCTATGCTTTTTGCATAAAATAAAAAATGAATTGTTCATCACTCACAGATAGTGTGGTTTCGATGTAATTTTTATTTTGGATAAAAACACAAAAGTACCTCAATGCAAATATTAATTTAGGACCCGAATTGACCTAATTACTGTGGAGTCTTTACGACTTATCTGAGTTTAAATTTTATAACAAAATTAGCTAAATGTCTATAGTTATCACTATTTTTGTTGTTATTATTCATTTGATAAATTAAAATTATTATTTATTAAACTATTGTTATCATTGATATTCAACAATCTATTAACATTTATTAATGCAGAAATAATTTTTTTTGGGAAATTAGCTGTCATCTACCTCAATTTTGTTTTTTATTAGATAAGTTGAAGTTATTACTTGTTAAATTGTTATTAATATTTCATTTATTTTGTTTTTCATATTTTAAATTAAGAATAGATAAATTCACTACAAAATTTAGTATTCTCTAAGAACTTCTCATTGATTAAGTCACTTCCAAATTCCAAGTGGGGATTTGCATATTTGGTGGTACTTTTATATCTTTCTCCCTTTTTATTATTTTATATTATTAATATATTAATGATTGGGGGCACAAAAGGTAATAATCGGAGGAAGGGGACCAGCGTCGGTGACGTGGTCAATTAGGGATCAAATTTCAACATTGGTTGCTCCTCCGACTTTCAATCATAGGCTTACTATAAATCCAAAATTCACCCGATAATCTCTATGAGAATTAATTTTTAAATTATTAATTAAGGGATATCATATGATTTTTACAAAAAAATAAAAAATAAATAAATATCAGTGTTAGAATTTATACATAAAAATTCTATCACGTAAAATAAAAAATGACAGATATATATGACCTTATGCTTATAAAAAATATGCTTTTAAGATTTGGAAGTGGACTTCTTATTGTTTTATATTTGGTTTAAGGCTCGCCATTTGATATATGTGAAATATTTACTTACTCAAAAAATATTACGTTAAATAAATTTTATTTAATTAAAATATAATAGTTTAACTGATAACTTATCTAAAAAAATTATAATTAATTTTATTTTTAAGAAAAATAAATATTTAAATTTAAAAAAAAGTAAAAACCATCTAAACCAAATTAAGATGCTTATTTTTTTAAAAAAATAAAATAAAATATAAATTATTTCATATGAGTCATCGTCTAACTAAGATTAAAATATATTGTATTTTGATTATCAAGAATTTAGATAATATGACAATCTTAGAGTATGTAAATATTTTTTTAATATCTTATATAAAATTAAATTAAAACATCTATAATTGAGGTTTTTATTTTGGTTGAGCTCATCATGCATACAATTTCACTTTGACTCTCTGAGTAATTCGTCAATCAAAGTATTATTTTTCTGAAAAATATTGTTAACATGATTAGAAGCATGCAATTATATAGCTCATATATTTATATATAATTAAATTACTCAATTATTGCCTTACATTGCAAATAGAAACTCAGAAATTAAAACAAAAATCGGTTGTGGTAGGTCAACGTTTTTTTTTTACAAATTTTTTTGAAAAAGAGTTGGACCCACCCACGATCCAAGAGCAGGACAAAGTCTCCCTTCTTCCTAGGCGATATCAATGTCAGGTAAGGCGAATTGTCTATTATCCTCAGGTATAAATTTAGGTCCCTAAGAGTTATAATACTTCTCCAAGCGCCACGACTTGAACCACAATAAAATAGTATTTTTTAAGGATCAAACATGTTCTAAATGATTGTATATCTCACCCCTTCACTAGTTAAACCTAGAAACGATAGTTTGTGGTAGGTCAATGTTAGGAATTAATTAAATGCAACATGCCATATTCTTGAAAACAACCGATGGAGAAAATTAGTGGACTTTTGGGTCGTGTATGGCAAACACAGAGTCTTTCTTTAATTAATTGGGGAAATTAGAAAAAAAAAATTTTTTTTCCAAATTGAATGGTTCCTCTTATTATGGTTTAAATTTATTTTGTTTTTATTTGTCAATTTCAACCAATTAAGAGGAGGGAAATGGGAGAAAAACGGTGTGTGACTCACTTTTCAACTCTTCATGTCTCATTGTCTAGGTCTGTTTGCACCTAACAAATCATTGGTTTTACCAGCCAATAATAATTAACGTACAAAACTTAAAGTTTATTTTCTTATATTAATTAGGTCCAATTTTTTCAATTAGATATCACCATGTGTGTGGTTTTTATTATTAATAATGGTCCAACATAAATTTAAAATCTTTTTCAATGTAAATATTTATTATTAAGAAAAGTCCGCATGGTAAGATTCGATTGAAAAAGTAGACCTAATAGATATAAGCAAATGACCATAAGTTTTACCCATAATTAATTATCTATATTTATCACAAATAAATAATATACATTGACAAACATTGATCTTAATATATAGAAAGAGGTATGATCGCTTAAGTATAAAGTCTTTAATTCAAGTTTATATGAATGCAGCAAACATCTTTATGAGAATTAACTCCTAATTAAATATGATAATACTCAAATCTAACTTAATAACACTATATATAGATATATATAATGTAAGTATATCAGAAAAGTTATGTATATAGACACACATTAATCAATATAGCATATAACTTGTGGGACATGAAATATCTTGTCCTATGGGTCATGCTACTTAGACCTACTACGAAACTAATGAAAGAGTAATAAAGTTAAAAAGGGTCTTCATCCTACCAAATGCTTCTCTGTAAGACACTAAAAGGTGATAATGAATTAATAATTAGGAAGGTTTGGGCAAAGGCAAAAGCAAAAGCAAAAGCATAGGATGATAAGAGGATTGATATATGTAGTTCTAGGAAGTTTCACGTTGCTTCATTAAAGTAGAGCTATGATATGGGTCAATTTTGGAGACTGTGGTTTAATCTTTGTTTTGTGTTTTGCCATTAAAGCACGTGAGATTTACTAGGTAGTAGGTGCTTAACTTTAACCTTTTTGTCATATTTATTTTCAAAAGGGTCAATGGAAGTTTAGATAAGTTTAATCTTAGAAATTTACCAAGGTTAAAAACAGACACCTAATACAATTGGTAAATTTGTTCTAGGGTTCACTTATGGACTTGATGATGGCAACTGCCTCTCTACAAAACTATGGGCATGTTTACAAGGTTTGAAGATACAAAAAGATAGAACTTGAATTTGATTCTACTAAAGTACTTGACCTTCTTTAAGCTGATGGGAATGGAACTCATACGAATTATATAGTGATCACGATCGTGGAAACTAAATGCATGTTGCAAAGAGAATGGGAAGTTCAACTCATCATCGCAATGCGGATTTTGTTGCTGACCTTTTGGTGAAGTATGAATTGAATAACCCATCGTCCGTGGGTTTAATTAGCGAAAGGATGAGACATACGACCGTTTGGAATGTATTCGATCCCTGGGGAGTACCACTTTATTGTGGTTCTAGTCGCGACGCTTAAGGAGGCATCCTAGTTCCTGGATGCCTAGGTTTATGCCTGAGGGTAATAGACAGCTCGCCCTGCCCGATATTGGTATCACCTAAGAGGAAGAAAGATTTCGCCCTGCTCTTGGATCGTGGGTAAACCCAACCATTTTTCAAAACTTTGTATATCAAAAATAAAAAAAGTATGAATTGAATATGATGATTGGTTTTCATTTAGGCATTATTTGGCACGAGGAGGGAAAATTGTCTGTGTTGGATTTTAAATACTCTTTGATCTTATATATTCTCTTATTGAAATTTTAAAACCCCACTTCTCCAATTTTTTAAAATTTAACTTAGAAAAATTTGTCCTCCCCTCTCATTCACTTCAAATCCTTTATACCAACCAGTCCAAGCTGCTAAAGATTTGCTGGAGGTCTTGGAGAAGGATTGTAATGTGGGTAATACTCATATAGGCTAGTTTTTTGGGTTCACCTTTTCATAAAAAAAAAGGCACCTAATAAGTTTTGGAGTAAAATAAAAACATAAATATGATTTTCGAGTTATAGGGAAGAATTACTTTGGGGCTGTTACAGGATAAAATTTTGCACAAACATTTAAAAAATATTTATTTTGAACGATGGATCATATATTAATAGTAACGTTTATATTTGTTTTTTTGTTATTTTTGAACTTTTATTGACTACTAAATTGCTTGGTCAATATATTGAATGGAACATGTCTTGCAAGCAGATTATTGAAAAGACAATTATTGATGCAAGAAAAAATTATCTGACTAATTAGGTTTGGTATATATAATAAACATATGAGATAAATGTTGATAATTATATATTTATACAAATGACTCTTCTATGATGGACTCAGCTCCAAAATCTGCCTCTTTTATGTGATGGAGTTTGCAAAGTATAACCCTAATGATTAGAATTTAGAATCAAGCCCACAAGCCCTTACAATTTTTTTTTTTTAAATTTTTTAATTAACTTTTTATATGTCATTAAATGAAAATACTAAAATAAATATATGGGAAAAAAATCCTTCATTCTTTCGTATTTTTTTTATTTAGTCAAAATATTCGAGACTTGAAACGTAAAAAAAAATTCACCTTTTATAACTAGTACACTTTCTAATATTTGAACTCATGTTCTTTTTATAGGATAAGACCGCTTATCACCTCAACTAATTACTTATTGGTTCCTCCTCTCACTTTTTTGAGATTTCATGTTATCCCACAAAATTAGATCCTAGATTTCATAAAAAATTAGAATAAAAACTAAAGCAAAAGGTGGGAAAAAATGTTTAAAGCTTTTTCTAAATAAAAAAAGGCTCAGAGACTGGTCCGTATTCATTCAGTTTTTCACAACTGTCAAGTCTGAGCCCAAAAATCCTTTTTTCCCCACCTTCAAACCCCACATTAATTAAGCTAGCCCTAGGGGCAAAACAATGGAAAAACCAGGCCAGGCCCATACTAATATATATTGTTTCACTAGAAAACTATTTTTGGGGAATTTATTTGTAAATGACTTAAAATGATAATTAATTAATTAATCACATATTATACTCCATCAAATAACATCATTTGCATATGGTTTTGGAAATTTTAACACACCCATATAGTCTAGCCTATAGAAAATTACTTTATTCATGAACCAAACACAAGCACCTCTCCACTTGGTCATGGTCTGGGGTTCGATTATTGGTGGATGTATTAAATTTTATTAAGTAAAAACTTAAAAGGCGTTGGATGGTGACTGATATAAAAAGACCAGTAAGGAGGCTGCACAAGAATTGAAATGATCGGTAGTGGGAGGGTAGATTCAAAATTCAAACCAGAAGGGTGTGGAGTGTTAATTTTCATACAGCTCTGGGGAAGTGTGGGTAATTTACCCAAAGATTAGCTGTAGGGCTGAAAAAGGGGGGGAAATACCGAAAAAGCAGAACTTGAGGCTAAAGGATCAATAGGGATTCTCCCATGACATAAGGAATGCCCGGTTGATACTTTTTCTTAAGTACACCCCTCAAAGCACACTCCTAATTTTTCTGAGTATAAGTACTGCAAATGTTTACCATCTGCATATAGCTATTAGCTACCACAGCCTCTCTATATTCTTCATTATTGGCCTCCAACTGTAGCAGATTCAACAAGCACCATTTCAGTGAACACTACAAATATATTATAATAATCTAAACATCATCAAAAGGGTTTCTCTTCATTTAATAGCATATGCCCCAATATGAATCTTCCTATCAGCTAGAGAATATAGCCTCAAGATTTTAAAATCACAAGATTAAAGGGTATCTGGATTAGTTTTTAGAAATGATTTTAGGTAAGTGAGAGGAGTTTAGCGTAAAAGTACTTCTAAAACTATAGTTTGGGGGTTCCAAACATGCACCAAGAAGTGCCAACATACGGCAGAAGAAGTCCAAATTCTAGTTTTTGATCTTTTGCTTTTGATCTTTTACATAGAGAGGCTAGATAGATGCTGAATCCTGATTGCAGAAGGGGTCCAAATTATAATGCTCATGCATTCATACTATCTTACACTAAAGCATTACGTGAATCTGTGATGAGCTATATTCATTCTAATGTCCAAGACGAGTACTACAGGAGTTTAAACTTCCAGCCTCAAATGAACTAAAGAATTATGTGAATCTGTGATGAGCTACGTTCAGTACTCACCGTTTTTGGGGTCCATGTGTACGAAGAAACTGGCAGCAACAATGAGATAGCATAGAATGAGCATCAGGCCTTTAAAATAATTAGAGATCCCATCCTGCAAGGATGACAGAAATTTTGGGAATACTTGTTATTAATGACAGCAGCAAGAAGTAAAACAAAACATAATCATCAATTGTTTTCTAGAGAAGCTTGATTTCTATTTCTCCTTTCCCTCTACATCAATGAATTACTTGTCGGCCTAATAAAATGCCTTAGAAGAATGCTAATTTCCAACTAGAGTGGCTTCAGGAGGCTGGAAAACATTAACAACCACCATTAAGTGATAACATCACAAGGGACAAATAAAAAAGAAAACACACCTGCAACATAAATGCGACAACCAGCACTGTGATAAAAAGCGTAGCAGTCTCAAAGAGTTGAAAATTCAAGTCCATTGGTTTCCCCATGCACCACCCAACTACCACACAAAAGGGGATCTGCACTTATCAACACTATAGAAATTATCAACCTTGTTTGATAAATTGAAAAAGTCAACCATATTCTTTCCAAGAAATAGTGAAGTCATTGCTATATTTTTTTTTTTACAAAATTTAATCCCACAACACAATGGCAGTGTAACACCATACCACAAACATAGATATCTGAGTAGATGATCCAATAGCAACTCCAAGTGTAATATCCTGCAGAGAAATTGGCACCATGAATAAACTGAACAGCATCTAGAAGTTAAAATGTGGACTTTGAAAGTCACTCACAAGCTTGTCCTTCATGGCAAACATGATAGCACTTGCG
Source organism: Leucaena leucocephala (assembly GCA_037074615.1). Classification (NCBI taxonomy): domain Eukaryota; kingdom Viridiplantae; phylum Streptophyta; class Magnoliopsida; order Fabales; family Fabaceae; genus Leucaena; species Leucaena leucocephala. Next base: position 20,010,027 of record CM073556.1, on the reverse strand, counting down.
TGCTCTGCAGCATTTCCGACAATCGGAAGCAATATGACACTAATGAATGCCACTGGCATATTCCATGACTCAGATGTCCCCTGCAAGACAATAAGGCACAACGCATCTATGAATAAGCCCAAGACACAATGACCAAAGACAACAGCAGTAATGCAGCACATTACAAACAGTCTATACCTAGTAAGAATTATCAGTAATCACAAAACAATTACATCTAACTTTATGAAAGTTAAATTGCTAGCTGCAGACCACACTAAACTTTAGCAGCAGAAGGTTCATCCCAACTAAAACTAAATGAATTAATGCTACAATCAAAGTAGTAAATACTTAGAAAGAAGAACAAACTATAATAGAACACATTGAATAATTCCTATAGGATTTTTAAGGAAAATAGAACAGCTCAACCATTGATTCAGTGGGAAATCAGATTTAAGAGTCAAAATGCTACCATTCGTCTATATATAGTGATATAGAGATAATATAATTATCCCAAACACTCCAATGCTAATGATCAATGAGTTGCACTAGCGCAACTTTCGAGGAAGCTAGACCATTTATGGTAGTGGCCATGAAGGAATAAGGGTAATAGTTTGATGACAAAGTTTCCTCCATTTTGTGATGTGAGAGGCAGAAACAACCTTGCTAGAAAGTGAAAAGAGTATCAAGGAAAATATCAAGAAATAATTACATACACCAGAGCTCTCAACATTACAAAGGTATAGACATTGAGGAGACAAATAACAGAAGCATAATGATTAAGCGTCTAAGATAAACATACCTGAATGGCATCCACAAGGTATCCAGATAAAATAGAAACCCATGCTGTCAAAATAGCAAGCCAGCCTATTGCCTCCCATTTTGTTAATTCACATTCTTCTTCCTCATCAGAATTTTCATTACTATCTCCTTCCTACATTTAAACAAGTACATTTACATGAATTCTTTTACAACTTAAAATAAATATTTAGCAGTTTTGTTATCTATCAAACAAAATCTTCACAACAAATGGCCCCATAAACAAATGAGCAAGTAAATGAAAAATTTTCAATTTCCAGGTGTAGAATAGAGGGTGGAAAAATATGTTCCCACTGACAACATTATAAACCCATATACTTTCATCATGCATACGTTTCAAAGAACTTAATGATAGAGTATACTCTGAATTTCATAAAGCAAACTAGATTGATTCGAGTCTTGAGCAATCCTCCTACCTTAAAGAATAAATACAAAATTTAATCAAAATCCTACATCTCACACACTGCCTTTTCAGTCACTTCTTCCATTTTCTTCCTTTATTTCTTTACTTTTTAAATTTATTCGGTCTTTAATTATTAATTCTCCTCTCACCTTCTCATGGAAGATGGCGACATTCTTAATTAATTGGTATATTTAAATCAAGTAACCAAATAAAACCTACATCATTCTCTTTTTTTCAGGTGTGACTTGAAAGTAGCACTTGATACAGATAAATTTATCTTTCAACTTCCAACCCTATCTAATAATTTGGGTCCCTTACAAGTAAAATTGTGACTAGAAAATATATGATGTTGTTCAAATGAAAAAAGATAACTGAAGCATAAAACATAGGTTGTCTTTTCAAACAAAACAATCTTACATCGCAAAGCTTGACAAGAAGCCAAAAAACAATTTTATGTCAATAAGCACTAACCTCTTCAAGTGAACTGTAACTATTGTGTTGACTTTTTAGTTGAAAGAAAAGGTAGCTACCATAAGCTGTTAGCATTATACAGCTACTAAATCTGGACAGAGAAACCTCTGACTTGCCAAAGTGAACCTCTGTGTGAGTAAAGTGAAGCACAGCAGGAAACAATATTCCCATTACAGCCATCAATAGCAACCCAGAATTCACAACAGCAGATGCCTGTTGCAAAGGTCAATTACAATGTGACCGATGGAACATCAAGAGGAGGATAATGGCAAAAACAGGATTTGAAACCATAATCAGGCCATGATGTATACCTTGTTGAAAACCTGAACCTTTTGGTGGTGGACAATGCCACCAGTAAAGAATGCACATCCCAGAACAAGAAGCATATTTGACAAGATTGAGCCCAGTAAAGATTGCTGAACAACCCTAATCATCCCATTGTTCAAAGCATAAATTGATATGATCATTTCAGTTGCATTGCCAAATGTGGCATTTAGCAAACCCCCAACTGCACAAACCACGAAATTTGAATCAACTGACATAGACTAAGGGCTATATAACAGAAGCCTAATAATACAAGAATAACTACAACATATTAAAGAAAGAAAATTAGGAATAGAAACTACAGGGATGAGGTTTTCTAAGAAGCATGTCTCAACATGCAATTCATTTTCAATGCACTAAATTTTGTATTCTATTACACCACCTTGTGCCATCAGTCGAGTGTGCCATGTGTAATATTCAATAACATCATGAGGCTCTTGTGGGAATTAAAATTTATTGTCAATAAAGCTATCATTTTCACAGAGCCCAAAGAATAGGCACTATTGGCAGCAAATTGAATACTTAATTTTAATACAGTTCATGATGTCTTAGTGATAACTAAATACTTTTCTGTACAAAATTAACTCCCATTTATTTAGTCATATACATGCAAAATAACTTCTTTTGTATAATTGACTAAAACCTGTACTATAACAACCAAATATACCTGTTGGTCCTGTAAAACATGCAAGCTGCCTGCACCAAAAAGATTAGGTCTGTTATTACTAGATTGTAATAAAGGTGATAAAGAAATAAAGTAAACATAAGATCTCATTGAACAGGCTAGCACTTACTCAGTAGCATAACCCAGACGTTCTGCCAAAGGAGTAATACCCACTAGGGCGAAGAAGAACACCCATGCCTAACACAAGTAACCATCAACAAATGAAATAGGAAGTAATGAATCTACAAACAACTATTTTGCACCCTTTTCACTGATCCCATGCCCACCCAGGAGAGGAGCAAGAAGAAGCAAGATTGAGATTATTTGTAGCAAAATTTTCAATCCAAATTTCATTCACATGTCAGTGTTCATATTTCACTCTTCCTAAGTCTATCACAGTTTTGCCTTAATAGTACCAAATGCCAACAAGGAAGTTTGAGAAGTGAATCCATACATGCTTTCCTGTTAGATAATGTAGCAATATGGCTAAGGGACCAAAAGGTAGCAACATGTTGATCTTCGCTTTAATTAAGACAATGTATATGCTCCTGATAGGTCTTTTCCCGATTTCCTTGAAGATGGATGAGCTGGCCAAATTTGCGGAAGAAAGCGCATGATTTGTCTCATATTGAAAAGCAAGGACTTTCCCCTGATTTGTTGAGGAGCTAAAAGGGACCTCCTCTTCAAAATCAAGGTCTACCTTCTCTACAGAGCCCATCTGCATGCAAAGGCAGTTAACTTGTTAGAATTTCAGCTAATATGTAACAAGAAAGACGTTGAATATTTTCAGTCAAAATCAAACTATACAATTGAGAATATAAACAGAATACCGCAGAAAACAATTTTATAGAAAAAACGCACATGCAGTACATGATCAGCAATTTACAGTAGAGTACGTTATCAAATTTGTCCCCCAGCTGGAGAATACCAAGAGTAATTTACCCTTTTTGAACTTTTGATGGTTTAGTTGAGCAGCATATCAGGTGTCTTCAACTTTCCATATTCATATGTTCACAACCCCATATTACAAACTCAAGACAGCTCAAAAGAATTAAAGTTGCAGTTGATTACGAATGGTTGTGCGTAAACAAAGAATAAACATAAGATCAGCAGAAAAGGGGTTAAAGGTATATATGTATAAAGCATCAAAACCGAGCAAATCGAGACAACAAGCTCGAGCCCAAACACTCTATATCAATATATGATAGTATTGCATCATAAGCCATGCGCAGCAGGTGAGGTGAATGGAATAAAAAAGACAAAGACTACATCAGAGAAAGCGACGAAGACAGAGTTACCTTAGAAAATATATCGGATTTGAAAATAAAAGATCTTCAAGATGGATCCAGCTCTAGTGAGAAATCCAAGACGAGAAAAAAGAAGAGACAAATCCAGTGAGCCCACACAAGTGGCTTCTGCTACACGAAGACTATCTGTGGGCTGTGCTTGCTGCTGTATCTCTCTCATGCCCCGTCAGTTAGAGAAGTTAGTGTGAGAATCGTCTCTGCAGAGAGAGAGTTATACTGAGAAGAAGAACGGAGAAATGAAGATGGCGGTGAGAAAGATATACATTTGTACGGCCACTACTACGTGAGAAGTCTCCTGGGAAGCTTCTTTGAAGTATGGTCTATGCAATCAGAATCTGTTTTATATTTAATTTAATTTGATTAACAATAAAGCGAGATTTCTTTTTTGTTTTTGGAATCCACCAATTTCTGAGGCGAGACGCTGCAATCAATGGATCATGAAATGTTGACAAGTATGAGAGAACGTGTCTTGTTTAGTCATCAGTGCTGAATCAGGGTGTTGTCATGAAGTAGAAATATTTGACATCAAACAAACGTGATAGCGAGATCTTTTCTTACTTTTTTACAAACAATTTAAAAAAAATTAATTATTTTTTTTTACGATTATAACTTAACCCCTTAAATTTAATTTTTTATGACTAAATTTTTAAAATTTAGCCTATTTAATAATTTTATCTTTACTTTATTGTTAGTGAGTCAGACTTTATTTTCTCTTTGGTATCTTTGTCAGTTAAACTTAAGAGACTCAATCAATCAGTTAAAAGTTAAAGAACAAAATAATTAATCCAAAAAATAAAATTACAAACTAGTTAAATGTTTATGCTTTGTTTAGATAAAGAGGAAAAAACTTAAGAGTTAAGAATAAAGAAAAAGAGAAAGAGAAAAAGTTTTCTCTTTATATTTAGATAAATTGAAAATAACGTTAAACGATAAAAAGTACAGTAATTAATTTTACCATAACAATAATTCTAATATGAAAAAAATGCAGGATTTATGCCTCTTTTTTTTTTATTTAGGGGTGATTTTGAAAGTATTTCTTTATTATTTTTTTTTTCTTTCCATGATTTTCTGACTATTCAATGGTGACGTAAAAGTAATTCCTCAGTTCCAAAAAGGAAAAAAAAAATAAGTTCACATATCTTTATGTAATAATTTTCAAACATAAATCAACAAAGCAACAAATAAATAACCCTAGGAAATAGAATAGAAATTATGGTGGTAGATGTGAAATATATTTGCAAGAGAAAATGAATGGAGAAATTATTTTGCAAAACTAGGTTGACCGCCAAGATGCATGGAAGTCTTTGTTTGGTTCAAAGAATCATAAGAAATATAACAATAATAAAGAATATAATACAGAATAATCCCTCCAATCCTTTCTTATTTAGGAAGATCAAAGGCGAGAAAAAAAATAAGTAGAAAAATAAATATGAGAGAAAATTAGTAAAACAAAATATGAGAAAAACTTATAATTACTTGGGGTAAAAATAGAAAAATAATACGTTAAATTTTTAGTCAAATATACTTTATACAAAACCACCTTATGAGAGAGAATATTGCTTATAAAAAGATCGGATAGAGTATTTATTTAGTATGTTATCAAGTAATAATAAAATTAAATTTATATTTTATCTATAAAACAAAAATAAAAATAAAATGATTTTTTTAATTCTATCATGACAAACAAAATAAAGAGTATTAACGTCTAAACGTTGATATTCATGTATAAATCTGAATTTTATAACCAAAATTATGCAATGTATATTACCTAATTTATCGTAAATGACATTAAATTATTTATCATATAAACTAAATACCTTAAATCAACAGAATGCATCATAGTTACATGAAATTGAACAAAAACCTGCCATGAGTACCCTACACCAGTTGCCTGAATTGATAAATTTACAAAGTTTGATATATAAATAAAAGGGTCTAAACCTAAATTTTGGCACTATATTATTCCTTGTCACTCATTGTGATTATTCATGAAAGGTCTCTTGCATTTCATGTATGACTTAACAACTTGGATGAACACAAGAAAACAAGAGGGAGAATTAAAAAGAGAAAAAACAAACGAACGAACTTGAATGCCAGTTTACTAAACATGCATACACCATATAGCATTGTTCATGCATTCAATCAATTCTTTTAAAGGCTCTATATGGTTCAATGAGGGAGAAGGGAAGGAAAATTTTAACAATACTTTTACTTAATTTGGTTCAACAAGGAAAGAGTGAAGATATTTTATTTGATTTGGTTCCAAGAAAAAAATTTGAATTATTTGATGTTTGTAAGTATTTCTCACCTATATTTTCAAAAAAAAATTTATTTGATTTTTTTTTAAGTAAGATAGGAGAAACAAGAGGGAAAAGGTAAGAGAATTTTTTTTTTGGTATAAAATTAGTTGATTATTCTTTTGGAGCAAAGTAGGCTTTCTTTCTTTCTTTTTTTCATTAAAGAGAAAAGTGGGATTTCCCCCTTCTTTATAAAAGTATCAAGTTTATTTGGGAAATTGAAGAAGGTTTTAGGCATACCTATAAATCCGATTGAATGCCCAAACTATATGAGAAGACAATTCAGACTCCAATTAAAACCACATAGCAAATGTATAAAAGGAAAATAAGGGAGAAGCTTCCCAGAGGAGAGGAGCAGTTTTTTAATCTGATAGTTATCGACTTAATCTCTAAAATACCCTCAAAACAAAAGTACTACTAAGGACCCAAAATTTTAAAGAAGAGATGAGTAGTAAAAATGTAGAAAACAGGGGCTAATGTGGTAACTTCACTCCTTAGCATTGCAACGCAAAGACTCTCGGGGTAGGCTGACATTGCGACAACACCGTCTTGCATCATGATGCATAATTTGATAAACCTTTTAGGGCTCATATGTATCTTGGGTTATGAGACTTGGACTTGGACAATTTAGAATGAGTTATAACTAGGTGGGTGTTTGGATTGACCTAAAATTATAATTTTAAAATGACTTTTAGTTTAAATTATAGTTTAAAAAAAATATTATCCAAACACCCTCCAAAAGTCTACAAGTGTTTATAGATCAAAAGCTGGTATAAATCTCAATTTCGGATAAGTTGATGGGAATAGCTTCTGGGTGGATAAAAGAGGTTATGGACTGTTCTATTACCATTTTATCCCTATCTTTTTTTTACTCTCTCTCCTCCCTCTGTCGACACCCCTCCTTTCCTCCCTCTTCTCTCGTTATTGGAGATTTGCACAGAGATACCGACGCCTGTTCTCCTCCCTCTTCTCTCTCTTCTCTCTGCAGACACTCACTCATCGTCGTCCCTTTCTTGTTGTCGTTGCTTATTGTTGTTACCATTTGCCGACACTCACTTGCCAAATCTCATTGTCATCTTCTCCTCTGTCCAGATCTATCTTTTTTCACTTTTTCTTCGGCCTCTTCAAATCTCGCAATTGGAGGTGGAGGGTGGGATTAATGGAGGAGGTCACGACTGTGGAGGGGACTGGAGGTGATGAAATGGAGGAAAGGGGCTAGAGGCGATTGGAACAGCAACATCGGCGTCGTTGTGGGAGAACAAACGTTGGAGAAGGTGTGGGAGAATAGGCGTAGGAGAAGCTGATGGTGATAATAAACAGTAGCATATGTTTATTTATTCACCTTATACCCTTTCTGATAATTTATCAATCACAAAAGTCATTATAGTAATAACTATACAAACACTTATTTTTCAGAATTTTTTTTTTTCAAAAGCTCTTCTCCATAAGAGCTTCTCCAGAATCATTTTTAAATCATTTTTTTAAGTTCTTTTTCAAAAGTCAATCCAAATGGGCCTAATGCACTAAAACTAAGCCCATAGAGTCTTATAGAAACCACTTTTACAGATCACAACACACCTAATTACCAATGGAAGTTTGGTTTTACCAAAATGACCATTTTTCCAAAATATAATGAACTAATATTTAAATTTTTATTAGAAGATATATTCATATTTAATAGCTAATAGTGCTTCAAACAATATTGACTCCATTGGGAGAATAGATGTGCATATCAGGGGGGGAAACTTAAGCATCCTTAGAGCTCGAACATGGACTGCAACTAAACGTTCTCAAGAGCTTCAAACCTTGATTCCATATACCCGCATGAGCTATGTGACATGGCGTCTCCATAGACAAAGGGGCTACGACCCATGTACCATGAGCTACGAAGCATGGTTACATAGCTGAGGCTCCAACCAAGGCTTGTTTTCCATGCATCACCATCACTAGCACAAGGGATTAAGTGTGAATGAGATGTGATTGATTTGGAAACATCACGTTATATAAGAGGGACTTTCCTACATAAATCTCAACGCCCTCGCACTTAAATCCTAGCTTTGCCCTCTAAGAAATCTCTCTGTGTACTCTTGAATGCTTTATAAACAAGCTTGGAAATATGTAATAATGCAACATGTGGTCACTAGTATAAAAATATATTTCTATATCAGTTATTACAGGGATGGTGTAGAAAGTGCAATCGGTGTATGTATAGGAGTTTGTTGCAACCCTGATTGCGCTCATATTACTCTCCCAGCCAACTTAGCTAGTGGGTATTTTGCTTCATCCACTCAATTTAGTTAAAGAAACTGAAACCTGTGCTTTGTTTGTCGTTCCTTGAGAACATGATGGTTTGTTTTTGAAGTAGGGTTTATTGACTGAATTGATTTGATTTCGTACCAACTCGTGTGTTTCAAACTGAAGTACAAAATCCATGAGATACGAGTGAGTTGGTGAGATAGGGTTTATTCACTCACTGATGAATCGTTCTACATAGAGTTATATTACCTCCAAAATAAGAGTAGGCCATATGTAAAGGGTAAGTGGAATATTACCTGTAATGGGTTCCATCTCTCATCAAACTCAATTAATTAGAGGGATCATTTTAAAGAAAATGAATAATCAATCAAGGCAAGCATATTAAAACATTAACAATAACAATTACTCCTCTAGTTCTAAATATAATATCTAATCAATGAGTTAATCTTGGTCATAAATATAAGATATATTTCTTATATTTTTTTCAATTATTCCTATTAATACTCCTCCTATAATAATTAAGTAAAAGAGGAGAAAATTTATTAAAAAAGATAATTAAAGTGTTTTAAAAAAATATATTATATTAACTAATTTTTTAATTAAATTAAATTAGTTAAATAAATTTTATATTTAGGAGGAGGAGTGAAAGAGTAATAATATATTAATTGATTATGTATTTAAAATGATTGAGTCATTTTTTATGTGTTTCATCTCTCGTTGGAGAGCCCAATTCTTCACTATATTTTTTAACGAAAGACTGGCTAATTATTATATACGACAATTCACAAAAGTATATAACTTATAATTAGATTTGAGATTATTATAACATTCTGTCGACATCTTTGTATTATATGATATTCTTAACAGTCAATAAACAACTATCACTTTTAACCCAAACCCAAAAAGGGGGTGAAACGTCATTTTACAACACTTGAAGCGCCTTTAATTTTAAATTTATCAAGTAAACGCGTAATACAATCCCATCGTTTTTGGGGGTTCACCCTACCAAGTGTCATCAATAATTATATTTTTATATTAATTTTTAAAGAATAAATTTTATGTAAAACAAATTTTATAAAAAATATATTTTTAAATAGAATAGATTATGCAAAATTAGATTGTGGAGCAAAAAATTATTCTTAAGAGTTGTTTCCCTAACTTTTTTAAAAATAGATTGCAACAAAATTAGTATTTAGATAATTTATTAATTTTTAAAAAAATTTATTAATTTTAGTGAAAAAACTTGATTATAGAAAATTTAGAGTGTTTAAGTTATTTAATCTAAAACTACTGTTTTGGAGGCTATCCAACCACCCTCCAAATTAAAATTTAGTTATTTCCTATGTGGGCTGTGAGATTTCAACTGTTTGAAGAGCACCTACTTCTTACATTAATTGCCATGTACAACCAACAAAGTTAGTCCGAGTGGTAAGCGGCTCAGTATCACTTAAACGAAGTTTCGAATTCGAGCCTTAGCGTACGCAAAAAATTCCCGTTGGGAGACTCACCCACCATAACCAGGTACGCGACACAGGTCAGATCCGGATATAGTTAGGACAAAATTCCGGTAAACCGGGTGGACAACAAAAAAAAATTGTCATGTACAAGGTTCAAGAAGATTCAGTCCCAATAAGAATTGTTGCAACATAGAATCCTAAAAATATCATTATCATCATTCACTTCTCTAAAGAACAGATGATTTCCAAATTAGAATGTATATCATTTAAACATTTTTAAAAATGATTTTTTTTGTTGAATATATAGATACTGAATTTTTGTAATATAAAATATATTTAACTAATTTGATTAACTTAAAAATATTAATTAAATTATTTAATATAATATTCTTTTAAAATATATTAATTATCTTCTTTAATTCTACATCTCTCTGTTAGTTGAATATTGATGTAAGAGTATTAATATAAGTAATTAAAAAATATATTAAATATAGATTTTATAGTTATGATTAAAATTAATAGGCTAATAAGGCCACAAGAGATGAGTAATTTGTAGATTTTGATCTGCAAAAAAAGTATAATCAATGAATACGCATGAATCCTATACACTTTCAGTCCAATAATGGCATATGGGGGACGACTCCATTTTCAGAAACTACAGGATTTGGCAATTATTGTCATGTGATCACTGTGCAGGGTCATAATCACAACTTAAGAACTTTCAGCCATAAGAATATTTGCTGGGATGGGAGAATAGAAGACGGGGACCAAAATTCAATTTTGGGATATTTTCCATTGATTTATTAAGATTTAAAAAGATATATCCAAGATATGGGAATGAGAAGGAAATTCAATGCCATGATATGTGTTTCTAAAAGGAGGAATCTCTTACCGAAAATGGTTACTTCATGACATTAACTTAAGGATCCATCACTAAGGTCCACACATAGCAACCACAGTAAAAAAACACAGTCCAAATAAACAGAGTATGCATACACAATTGGTGAAGATAGGACTCATCACATATAAGAGCATGAGTTTAAATCTTGTAAATGATATAAAAATTTTGCTGATAGATTTATGAAAATGGTAACTTCATGCATTTCTGTGACAGTTCTGAAACCTGATCTACTATGATAATCCTTTAAAATCTAACTTATCTACACTTTTGTTAATCAAACCAATTCAAAATAAAAAAGTAAAATGAGATGTAGCTGGTGCTTTGCTATTTGCATCCCCAATGCACCGATTTATTACTAAATATATATATACTTGCTGCAAGTTAAAGAATAAACTTTATGAGCATTTTTACCCTTAAAGCATGAGATAAATGAATATTGTAAAAAATATAATCATCAAGAAAGCCTACACACCAAAGAAGTTTTGTAATGCAATGAACCAAATGGGATACACTCAGAAGCTGGCAATACTCTTCACACTCAACATTATACAAACTATCACATTAGTTCCAAAGCTCCTCAACTTCAGATGGTCACCTGAAAATGTCAACCTAATCCCTCCCATTCTGGCCTAGTTAGATTATAGCTTATAGAAGCTTAATTTGTAATACCTTCTTTGACTATAAATCACTCCTCTCACTAGGTTTAGGGACAAAACCAAGTGAAAATCACATTCTGAAGCCGCAATTACATTTCTGTACAAAGAGAATCCTACAAAAGGACTGACATTTGTATGTTAAAAGTTGAACTAAAAGCAAAACTATCGATCAATTAAGGCCCCAAAAGTTTCATATTTGATCCCTGTCCAAAACTCAACCATCTATAATCCATAGTTAACCAAAAACAGATAAGAAGATTAATCCATAGTTAACTAAAAGAATGCAGTTATACTGGAGTTATACTTGAGCCATTCAATACAGATTTTTCTTGCCATGTGAACGTTCACAACAAAAATTTGAGTCGATTTGAATCAGATGGAAGTGCTCAATTTAACAACTTTCTCCTAAAAAATTGAATCCGAACCCATCTAATGGGGGAAAATTACGGGAAGTGATATATCATTAGAGGGAATATAAAAACAAAAAAGAAAATAGGAAACGAAAAAGAAAAGTAAAGAGGAACCAGAGAAAACGGAGGACTAGGAAGAAGGCGGTCCAGGCGGAGGCAGCAGTTGATGAAGATTCTGATGGTTCTGGTGTTCTATTCCCCGATATATAAATGGGTGCCCCAACAAGCGTGCAGCCGTCCACCTGCGCGACGGATCTTTCTGTAAACAGCGCGATATAAAATCCCGGAACTCCATCGACGCCGTTGTTGGTGCCGCCGGCGGCTGAGACATACAAATTGCACACATCAAGCTTGCCCAATCTCCTTGCCTTCCCACCGCGAATGGGAATTTACCCATGTAGAACTCTAATATACTGACCCCAAGGCTCCATATATCTCCCGCATACGCATCATATCGCCCATCATTGATGTCTGTATTGATTCTCTCAGGACTCATATAAGCGATGGTCCCCACCGACGAATTACATGGATCCATAGTTTGTGCCAGAATTCGACCCACCCCGAAGTCAGCAATCTTGACATGCTTCTGCGAATTGATTAATAGATTCGAGGGTTTGATATCTCTATGGACGATATGGCGGCGGTGGAGGTAGACCAGGCCACGGAGGATCTGGCGTGCCACATCCGCCAGCTGTTGTTCATTGGGGATGCGTTTCCCTTCTAAGGAGCCACCGTCCATGAACTCAAGAAGCACCTGGATTTCACCACTATGATCGTACATGTCATGGCACTGGACCACGTTCCGGTCGTTCACGTCCCGGAGGATCTGGATTTCTCGATGGATCTGACGGCGTACGGATTCCTCGTGTGTACCGTATATAACCTTCAGCGCGTAAAAACGACCGGTGGGCCGGTGACGGACCTTGTAGACGGTGCCTCCGGCTCCGCTCCCAATCCGATTGAGTCGCTCGAGATCGACGAATGGTACCTGCTGATGAGATTGAGAGGGCCCCGATTGGTGACTCGTCGACAGTCCCGAGTGGGACGGCGGCAGAGGAAGAGGCATCGCTAAGGATGCGTTCCGCTGCGGCATCGGCAAGCTCAAATTCTTCTTGCGGCGAGGCCGCTCATGATTGCCTGTTCCGGCGCCCTGCGGCGGCTGAGTAGGTCTCATGACAGGCTCGGCGGTGAACAGGATCAGATTCCGATCGATAGGTTCAAAAAAGCAATTAAAAAAAACAGTCCTAAATGATATCACATGGATTGTTTCTTGTGGAGAAGCATGAGAATCATACGGCTCATGACGATTTCACAGAAAGAATCCATGAAACAGGATGAGAGAAAATGGAAGAAAGAGCAAGGAGAAGAAGCAAATGATAAGTGAGGATTTTAGGGGAATGGGGATTTTAACGTCACGCTCTGCGAGGTGGCGTGAGCAGCGTGGCCAATGGGGTTGAAGCTGCCCCACCTCTCACTCCACAGTGTCAATTCCTCCCAGTGTCAGCCATCCCAGGTCCCAACCTTGCAAATTTATTAACTTAATTTATTATTAATAATAAATTAATTAATTAACTTTCCATGTCCTCTCTATTCTAGATCTTTCCCATCCCTTCCTTTAATTTTTAATCCTTATATTTTAAATATTTTCCCAAATTAAGCAACATTACCAATATCATCCTCCAATATTAAATATAAACAATCAAACAAATTACATTATTTACAAATATGTATAAATCATTTAATTTTTATCCATTTATAAAAATCTGATAAATTATCTATCATTTCTTTAATTTTCATGTTCCTTGTAGGATGTAAATATATGTATATATACACTTATTTAATTAAAATTGAAATCTATGTCATATTTTATAACATGTACAACCTACCTTGGTATATAAAGATACTTAGCTAAAGGACAACTAAGATGAAATATTTTGCTTACTTTCAATATTTATTTTAATTTTAAATATAAAATTTTAATTTATTTTATCTTTAAATTTATAATTTTATTTTTAAAATATTTTTATTGATTATAAAAATTAGAATGAGCTTTTATAAATGAGGTAATTTCTAATAGAAAATTACAAATAATTAAAAGGATATTTTAAGAAAATTAACTCATAATTTTTATAAACAACCAAATTATTTTATTTTTATTTAATTTTTATATTTAGAATAAAAAAAATATTATTTTACTAAGTATATATATTATATTTTTGAGTAAATTATATTTAAGATATTATTAAATGTTTTTAGTAGAGTTTAAAATATTGATTCGTGATATTATTAATATTTTTTTAATAAAATTTAAATATTAATTGAAATTATCCAAACCTTATGGAAGCATATATTTGCTGTCACTCTTTTGTTGTTGTTAGAAATATTTTTTAAGTGGAGAAATTTCAAATTCAGGTGGTACATGAATCCAGAACAGGAAGGCAGTCCAAAAATGTACAGTAATGTCCGTGGATATGAAAGACTCGGTTCATCGTGAACCGTCCCGCATTAATATGGAATGATTACCCCCCCCCCCCCCCTAATTCTCTATTTTTTCATGGTTAATTCGTGTCTTTTTTTACAAAAAATAAATAAATTTAATATTAATCTCAAGATTAAAATATAATTTTATAAGTCAGATAATATTTACATAAAAATTATAAAATCGTTTATTAAAAAGTTATCATAATAATAGAAAAAATTAAATACGCGTTTTTATAAAAATATAAATTTTTTTTATTATTTATATTAATTTTTATTAATTTTATTTATTTTTATAAAAAATTAAAAAGAGATTCAACTCGTTAATTTTCTGATTAATGACTTTCTACGTCGCCTTTCGGATTATGTCTGGCCCCATCATCAAATTCTTTTGGGCCTATTAATAATCTTTTTATTTATTTATTAAATATATATATCATTTACTAATAGGGGTTAGCCCGAGTGATAAACGACTCGGTATCGCTTAAACGAGGTCTCGAGTTCGAACCGTACACAAAAAATCCCCGTTGGGAGACTCACCCACCATAGCCAGGTGCGCGACGTGGGTCAAATCCGGATGTAGTCGGGACAAAGCTCCGGTAAATCGGGTAGGCAACAAAAAAAATATGTATCATTTTATTATAAACAATTATTAAGATACTATTAGGTATTAAGGACTTGTTTGGATTAGCTTTTAAAAATAAATTTTAGGAAGAATAGATTATAGAGAATAGATTTTAAAAATAATATATTTTGGGAAAAAGTAATTTTGAAAAAATAAGTGTTTGGATAGTTATTTTTAAAATGACTTTTTAGAAAGGTAAATTATTAAAAAGGGAATAATTTTATTAAAAGGAGGAGAGTGGAGAGAGGGTGAGGAATAGAGAAGAGATGAGAGTGGGTGGAGAAGAAAGAGGAAAGAGGAGAGAGGAGAGAGGAGAGAGGAGAGATAGTAAAAAAGATAGAAGAAAGAGGAAAGATAGTGTAAGAAAAAATAAGAATAAAATAGTAATTGGATAATACATAAGTTGTTTACTGTTCCAAAAACTATTCTGATCAGTTTTTCTGAAACTATAGTTTGACCTAAACTGAGGTTTTGAATAAAAATAGTTGTTTGTGTAAAATTTTCCTAAACCTAAGTTTTATCTAAAATTAATTCTAAAACTTAAGTGCCAAACACTAACTAAATATATGTTTGATATTAGGAATTTAGAGGAGGGGACTTTCTAACCCTCTCGTCCAAAATTAAATAAATTTAAGGAAAAAAATTAAATTTTTATTTTATATTTACTATTATATACATAATATAATTTTAATATCCCTAAACACAATTAACTTTATATAAATATGTTTTCTCCTCTCTCCAAAATCAAATAATAGAATATTAAAAATTTTCTACTCTTTTTTTTTTTATATATCTAAATAAGATAATATTAATTTTTTTTTTCTATTAAAATCTTTTTCTCTCCTATTTTTACGTTAAACCAAACACACTCTAAATGTAAATATTTTTTTTAACAAAAATTTAACCCTTACTTTATCACGTTATACAAAATTAGCCTATTTTACTAAATTTTTAATCTATTTATTTATGGTACCCTATTTCAACACATCATGTAGGGCCTATTAACAGTCCTTCCTTTAAGGACAAAATTGTTCAAATAATTAGACTAACATTTTTTTAACAAAGAATTTAACTAAGCTTCATACAAATTACAAGTTATTTAAAAGTGGAGGATAAAGATTTCATAACCTCATTCTGTATGGGGCTTCTAAACAAAATACAAGTAATATCTATTTCTCCTACAAAAAGACTATGTTCAGCAATAGTATCAGCAACTACATTAGATTTTTTAAGAATATATTATATTTAAACAAGCTAATCATGTCTCACAATCTCTTGAATAGACACCCATGGACAACAATTATTTATACGTGAAGTTATTTTTTTATAACCACATATATTTTTTTAATAGTTATATTTAAGATATTATCATATACTAAATATAAATATATTTTTAAAATGAGTTAAATTTTATTCGTTATATTATGAGAAACTAGCTCATTCTATTATATTTAACTCCAATTGGTAAATGTCAAGTTATTAGTAACTATATTGACTAACAATTCACAATCACATTTAAAAAAAATAACTCCTTTCGGTCTTTAATATAAGATCAAATTGATTTTTTTAAAAGATTAATGAAGTCAAATAAACTAATTAATTATAACTAATATAAAAATTAGTTGACTAATTTAAATAAATTAATAGATACTATCTCTAGTCCTAATTATAAGAGTTAATTGATTTTTTAGATAGATTTATAAAGTAAAATAAATCAATTAATTATAATTAATATAAGTACTAGTTGAATAATTTAAGTAGATTGAGGAGTATGTTATATGAATTGGAGGTCTTCAAACTAAATTATAATTAATTAATTAATTTAATATTTTTAACCTATAAAAAAATCAACTAACTCTTATATTAAATATTAAAAAATTTTAAACTAAACTAAAATCCCAAACAGTAGACTAACTAATTTTGACTTACCAATAAGTATTTTTTTTTACGTCGCTAGAGTGACGACAATGGTGTGTTTGGTACGAGGGATTTAGAAAGGAGATATTTTATCTATTTTTTTCTTATTTGTTATCACACAAATTTTAGGAAGGAAACTTTTTTTTAAGATTTTTCCTCAATTCCCCTCTAAAATTAGGGAATTTAGGAGAAATTAATTTTTATTTTTATTTTAATAATTATATCTATAATATTTTTTAATATTTTAAAAATATCTATTTCACATCTTACATTATCTATATAAAAATATTTTTTTATCTCTCATTTTTTAAATTAAATAATATAATATTAAAATTCTTCCACTCTCTTCCCTTACATTTTCATAAACATAAACGGGGTAATATTTAAATTTATTATTTTTTTATTCTCTCCCCTACCCTTCCATTAAATGCCCCCCTTGAGGCAAACACACTCGAAGGTGAAGATCCTGCCCTGCCAAAAGGGAAAGGTGAGGTGTATCGTCAACATATGAAAATGGCGTGAGGTTTTAGAATTAGAACTCTTGTGGTAAAGCTATTAATCACACTATGATACTTTCTACGATTCTTTAAAAAAACACAAAAGTCATCATCCATCAAAATTCGTTACTCCATAGATTGCAAGATTCAAAACATTCAAGCTCATGATTTGGAGGCACATTTCGACCACAATTATAGTAATCATAGTTATATATAATATAATTTATAAGAAGACAAATTATGAATATGTGAGTGCCGAAGACAAACCATCGTCGCCGGTTTACCTGGGCCGGTGTCAAGTGGGTTTCTGAGACTGGCTTCTACACACGTGAGGGTGAACCCCATAGATTCAATTACTTCAACAAAGCGATAGATGTTGAACGGTGCGTGAACGGGACGAGGAAGATTGGGCAAGTTCTGAGAAGCAGAGCGTTCAATGATTTCAAATTCAGGAACTTGTTTGGGGGAGGAGAGTTAAGAATCGTGAGGCCGGCGATGCCTGCGAACCAGAGGAACTACGTGGAGATGGCGGGTTTCTGTCGCCGGACGGTGAACACCATATGGCATTATCACGGCGGGTGTGTGGTGGGGAGGGTGGTTGAGCCGTCGCTTAAGGTCATCGGCGTCGATTCGCTTCGTGTTGTGGATGGATCCGTGTTCAGTATATCGCCAGGCACAAATCCTCAAGCCACCATTATGGTGCTGGGAAGGTATATGGGGAAGATGATGACGAAAGAAAGGGCAAGAATACCCAAACGCAAATTAATTG
The DNA here is from genome assembly GCA_037074615.1 of Leucaena leucocephala. Taxonomy (NCBI): domain Eukaryota; kingdom Viridiplantae; phylum Streptophyta; class Magnoliopsida; order Fabales; family Fabaceae; genus Leucaena; species Leucaena leucocephala. Next base: position 19,991,800 of record CM073556.1, on the reverse strand, counting down.
TTTGAATTGTTTTCTTCACAAATTGCAGTGAAGGATATTGTTTTCATAATAACAGAATACGGAGAGAAACAATTATATAAACTATTAATAATTTTATTTTATTTTATTAAATTATGTATAAATTATATATAAATAATTTTATAAATTTTAATTATAAGCGGTTTGATTCAAGTTGACCAAGTTTAAACTATTAACCTTTGCATTATTACCTCCATTAGTTGATTAATCAAGAGTGAACAAATTTATTTTAAGATTGAAGGCTTTAGATATAAGGAATGATAAAAGGAAGAGGTCATGATTTATTAACTAACTAATGGAGTAATGGCTATACTTAAATTTCAATAGCATTTGCGTATGATAAAAATAACAATATTTCAAATAAATTTAATTATGATTAAAATTATATCTATCTAATTATATGAAAAGTATTCTGTAAAAGTTTAGAAATAAAATTAAATTATGTGTTGAATATTTCAAGAAATTGAGAGGGGCAAATATAATTTTTGGGAGCAATACCAAATTATATATGCCTATATACAAGGCAATTAATTACTTTTGGGTTCTTTCCTTCTTCTTTTTTTTTTAATTTTGGGGGGTTGGCTCTCGGATTATCTCATGAATGGTACTTGTCCGGAGTAAAATAAATTGATGAAAACGAAATTTATAAAATAAATTATATATTTTTTATTTTATTTTTAAATTTTATTATTGGAATAACTTATGGCCTGATCTGGCATAGCCGAATCAGGCACTGGGTTATTACGTGTAGGCTTCAAAGTTTATTTTATTAAACGGATTTGTTCTTGACACATAATAAGTCTTTTTCTTTTTATAAAAATTTTTAGAAGGCGGTTATATTCACCATGATCTAAAGATAAGGCGAAATCTCTTTTCTTTTTAGACGATATTAATATTGGGCAATGTAAACTATCAATTACTCTCAGATATAAACCTATAAACTCAAGAGTTAAGATACCTCCTCAAATAGTACGACTAGAACCACAATAAATTATACTCCTTAAGGATCGAATATATTCTAAATAGTTGTATATCTTATCCCTTCGCCACCAGCTGAATGGGTATAATAAGTCATGTTTGTTTCAAGGGTGGCAACAAAAACGTTAGGGCCCCGTTTGGTTCATTTATTGGGAGCATGTGTGTGTGGTTTGCTTTTGTGGTAATCAGATGTGATCCTAATTCCCTAATGTTCTCATGATATAGTGATATATAAATTCTCCTATAAATAAGGGGTTATAGGTTTTGATCATGTTTGTAATCCGTTAATACTTGCCTTTCAAATAAAAAAATCACATCTAGAAACTAAACATTATTCCTTTAAATAGACCCCATTCCATGATTTTTTTTTTGGTCAGAAACCAAACACAGCCTTTTGTAAAAGAGGTTATTGGTTCTATGCCTAAATAGTCAAAATATGGGTGGGTGTATGTGATGTGTGTGTGGGTTCCCTTCCCTATAGGTGGAGAGGGTTTAAATTGTCTAGATTTAAAAAAAAAAAAAAAAAACGTCCTCATGACCCTCGTCAATCAAAATTCCATTGCATTGCTCCCAATAAATAAATCAAACGGGTTATTATTATTATTATTATTATCACCATCATCATCATCATTATTATTACTCTCTCCATTTTTTAATATAAGATTAAGTTAAATTTTTTAAATAAATTAAAAAAATTAAATAAATAAATTAATTATGACTAAATCTAACTCATCAAGATAAATTTATACTATATACTAATTAATCTATTCAAATTAGTCAACAAATTTTTATATTAGTTATAATTAATTTGTTTATTTAATTTTTTTAATCTATCTAAAAAAAATTAATTGGATCTTATATTAAAAAGTAGAAGTAGTATCTATTTTTATTAAAAAAATAAAATGACAAACTTTTGGCCCTTTACATGATAAAACCAAGGACAACCACATGAGCTTAATTACAACTAAAAAGGATATAAGAAAAACAAACCAACAACATAAGTTGAAAAGACACAAAAACAAAGATTGAGGTCAAAAGTCAAAATGCACCCTTCCAATCATGGCACTTCATGGAAAGAGGTCAACATGAACAAAGAGTGAGGCAACCACATGCAAAGTAGCACCAAAACCACCTGCAAACCACGTTGACCTTATAGGCCCTGAATCAGCCTACTGCTAAGAGGAGAACTCCAGATAAGGAAGGATGGTCCAAAGATCATTAGAAGTCATTGTTAAGCTCCCAACTCCAATATCACAACCCAAGAGCTCATCAAATAGCCCCCAAAGATCTATGAATATACAAAAGGAAACACCAAGCAGAAGACAGTAAAAAAAAGGACAAGCAGTCTCAGAGACACATCTACAGGCATAAATGGCCCTTATTATTCTCATAAAGCATTAATAAAGACACGCCATAAGTCTCATGGAATTGGGAGCTCATTTTTGTTTTACCTTCTCCTCTGTTTCCTATTACAGACCATATTCTAAAACAAGCTATTTTTAAAAGATGTAAGTCATTTTGCTACCTTTTAAGAATAAGTGATGCATTTTTTTAAAATAATCCTATAAGATTTAAAAATTATTAGACTCATTAAAAGAGTCAAATGTATTTAACAAAACTTAATTTTAAAAAAATTGAAAAATATTTCATCCACCAACAAGGATTTAAATGTGACGATGTAATATTTAAATTTTTATTAAAAGAAATATTTATATTTAATATTTAAAAATATTTTAAATAGGAAATTTCTAATTATTCCCTTCATATATTTGAGGCAGTCATATATATATATATATATGACATATAATAAGAAATGAAATGAATGTACCTAACATTTCTATTCACTCTTCTCAATATATAATTTTAAAAATTCAAATACCCCTCCTTTAAAAAAAATCTGGCTGATCCGATTCACTAGAAACACCACCACAACCAACAACAACAAATATTTTGTTTGTTTGTTAATTCATTAGCAGCCCATGAGGAGACAGATGATCTTATCCTGTTTTTCAGAAGATCAATGCATCCACTCTTCAATTTTTTTAGTGACTAGAGGCGTCTCCAATGTCAAACGTGTTGTTAGCTACTATTTCAATTTTAATTATAATAATTAGTTAATTTTTTTAAATAGATATAAAAAATTAAATAAATTAATTATAATTAATATAAGAGCTAATTGACTAATTTAGATAGATTGACATATGTACAATATGAATTATCTTGAGAGATTATATTTAATTATAATTAAATAATTTATTTAGTATTTTAAATTTTTTAAAAGAATCAATTAATTTTTATAATTAAAATTGGTAGTAAACAACAAAAAACTTGTATCCTTCGCTCATTTTAAAAAGAAAAAAAAACTTGTATCCTCCTAATGGAAGAGCTTAAATTCGCTTTGGTTGTAACAAACTAAACTCATCAATTTTGGTGTAATTTTAGATTTATTTCATTTACGATAAGGTTGATTTAATTTAATTTTAAAGTAGGCTTGGTTTTAACTTGACTTGATTGGAGTCACGCCAAAACAATGCTTTCGTTAAAAATAAAAATAAAAAGTTATATTTGGATTCACACCTATAAATTTGAAAATTAAAGAAAAGCATGCCTCTCCCTAGTTTTTATTACCTTGACTAAACAACAAAAATTGACACCTATAAATTTGACTTATTATCCATAAAATTATGAGTTTAAATATAACTATAAATATAAAAATTTTATTAATAAACTATCTATAAGTATTTTTATAAATATTATTTGAATATTGAAATATGCATTGACTTTGGAAAGCGTTTAAACATAAACTTACTTAAAATTTTTATTATTAAAAAAAAAAAGCTTCCCTCTCATTCATTTGAAAAGAAAATTGTACCCCCACTTAACAGAAGAGTTTATTCACTTTGGATCCTATAGAAACTCATCAATTCTATCCTAATTTTATATTTATTTCAATTAAAATAAGGTTAATTTAGCTTAGTCTCAAAGTCTACTTTGTTTAACTTGACTTGATTGGAGTTATACTACAATGAGTGTTTTTCTAGGAAAAAGAATATCATAATAATTATTAAGTTTGATTTGGATCCACATGGGCTTTTAAAATAAAGAAAAAGACTAGGCCTCTAGTCTCCTCATATTAACTTGGGCTTTAACTAAACAACAAAACCTTGTACTCTCCATTGATTAAAATATATGTATAACCCATCATCCATTGATTAGAATATAACTTATCGTCCGTAAGTTCAATTAGCGAAGGGATGAGATATATAATCATTTAAAGCGTACTCAATTTTTGGGGAGTATCACTTTATTATGATTTCAATCGCGGCGCTTGGGGAGGCATCATAGCTCCTGGGTACCTAGGTTTACGCTTGGGGGTAATTGACGGCTCACTCTGTTCGACATTGGTATCGCTTAGGAGGAAGGGAGACTTCGCCCTGCCCTTAAATCGTGGTGAACCCAACCCCTTTCTAAAAAATTAAAAATATATATATATATTACTTATCGTTTGTAGGTTCAGCTAATAAAGGGGTGGGACATACGATTATTTAGAGAATGTTCAATCCCTAGGGAGTACCACTTTGTTATGGTCTAGTCACGATGTTTGAGGAGGCATTTTAGCTCCTAGATGTCTAAGTTTACGCCTGAGTGTAATTGACGGCTCTCCCTACCAAATATTGGTATCGTTTAGAAAGAAGGAAGACTTCGCCCTATTTTTAAATTGTGGATAAGTTCAACTCGTTTCTAAAAATTGTTGTACGAAATAAAATATATGTATATATTATATACATATATATATTCCCATCACAAGAGCTTACATAAATTGAAATAGAGAGTATCTCTCTTAGTTATAACTTGCTCTAACCTTTCTCTCTCTTATTTTCTTATCTGATGCATCTGCTATATTACTTTAGTTTAAGCTCTAGTGATCTAAAAAGCTTAAGTAACTCGTTCAGATTCGAATCCTTGTACATTTTTCTCTCTCATCCTCTTTGATTTTCTATCTAGTTTTAAGTTCGGCTTGGTTTAACTTAACTTGATTAGAGTCATTAAAAAAAAAGAGCCTTCTCTTATTAAAAAATTATAATAATTAATAAGTTAATCTTGGATTGATCCAGGAGGATATCTTCACAAGTCACGTGGGGCCACTTCCAAAGTACATGCACGTGAGGAAGCTAATTCATTTCAGAATACATGCATGTGAGTCATATTACATGCACGTGAGAGAAACTAATTTTTACGTGGATCCTATCTCAGCGGCAAGGAGTTGATGCACGTTGGGTATGAACGAGTCATCTGGAACTACCGTCAGATTCCGTGAAGTCAGGCGCAAGTCTCTCAACCGAAGATTATGCTTGTTTTTACTATTTATTTTAATTACTTACTGTATTCCGCCGACGCTGTCTCAGTTATAAATATATGCAAGTGAAATAAAGAAGGGTGGTGGCAATTCGGAATCAATTGAGTTTTCCGTAGAATTCATCCTCTAGCCCTTGTTTCACATTTCGGATCAAGTTTGGTATCAAAGCCACTGTTCCTACCTGTGGATGGTGAAGACCCGGTTCAGTTACAGCACGAGCGGCGAACAACTACGACAGCTTACAACCTTTCGTGGAGTACATCTGACGACTCCTATTGCTGAAAAAACATCCGTAGCAATGGCAGGGGATGAACCTTGTACTCAGGTCACCTTGGCTGAACAAGTCACTAAACTCTCCTCGTACATGACCATAGTCCTAGACTGGATCAAACAGCAGGCTTCCACTTCTCAAGACAAGCACGGTGAGAAGATAGACACCCCGAAGACTAAGGTGGCGAGGCTGAAAGCAAAGTTTGAACATATGGGCAGCAAGGGAGAAGAAGAGAGTGACGGCCATGAGAGTGGCGAAAGCAGCGCTGATAGTGACACGGAACCTTTTAAGGTTGAAGCCAAAATTGACATACCCTCCTTCGATGGATCGATTGATGCCGACAAATTGGATTCCTGGATTGATCAACTTGAGACTTACTTCTCTATCCGAGGATATCGTGACAGCCAGCGAGTCATGTTTGCACCACTTAAGATGACCGACCATGCGAAGACGTGGTGGAAGGCTCTTGTCACAAGCGGTGGAGGCGAGGGTTTATCGTGGAGTGAGTTCAAACAATTGCTTCGACAGGAGTTCTATCCAATGGGGTACCTCCAAGGGAGATGGGATCAGTGGCACAGGCTGCGACAAGGACGTGATCAATCTGTCCAAGATTACACAACTGAGTTTCGCCGACGAGCCATGGCCCTTGGTATCTCACTGACAGACAAGCAAACCTTTCGCAAATACACTGCAGGGTTGCATCGAGCTATTAGCACAGAACTGGGCTTGTTCCAGGTTAGCAACCTTACTAGTGCAAGTACAACAGCGATGGCGATAGAACAGAAAAACAAGCCTCGGAGTGAGAAAACTACCAGTGATAGTAGACACAAACAAAAGAACCAGAAACCTCCTGCGAAAGGTAAATCCTCAACCCCTTCTTCTTCTTCCTCTGACAAGTTCTGTGAACATTGCAAGGTCGCAGGGCATGATAAGGAGAAATGTTGGAAACTCCATCCGGAGTTTTTTCCCAAGAAGTGGAAGAAAGGTGAACGCCCTCGGAGTGCTGCGGTGACAACATCACCCTTTCCAAAGGATGAACCAGAGCGGTTGAGTTCAGTGCAACAAGTAGACCCAACTCTATCTTTGATGGCAATGCCGAAGGAGATAGGTTTGGGTTCAACAACCGCTCAAAATCCAGCAGAAGAATTGTTCACCGTCAACATTCAAGTAAAGCAGGAGGTCATCTCCGCCATATTTGACCCTGGTAGTCAAAAGAATCTCATCTCAGCAAAAGTTGTGAAAAGGCTCGGCTTGACAACAACCCCGCATCCTCGGCCGTATCCGCTGGGATGGATTACCAATGATGTGAATCAGAAGATTAACTCACAGTGTGTAGTACGTTTTGCCATATCACCTCGTTACGTTGATGAGGTGCAATGTGACGTTGTACCACTTGATATTTGCCAGATAATCTTTGGCAACCCCTTCCTCTATGATCGAGATGCTCATTATCATCGGAGAGCACAGGAATATGAGCTAACTAAGGATGGAAAAAAATTTGTCCTTGTGAGTGAGAAGCCTCTTCAGACAACAGACTTGGTAACCATAAGCCAAGCCAAACGTATCATTAACACATCTCAAAAATATGTCTTAGCGATGATTCGCATGGTACAATTGAAGGGTCCTTGCTTGTACACCCTGACCTTGTCTGGTAAGGAAAATGACGAGGAACTAATAAATCTGCTGGAGGAGTATACCAGCCTCTTTGAAGATAGTCGTGACCTACCACCAAGGCGACCAGTAGAGCATGAAATTCAGCTAGTTTCAGATTCAACATTGCCCAACCTTGGGATGTATCGCAACTCAGTGTTGGAGAATGATGAAATCAAGCGACAAATTGCTGAGTTACTTGAGCGTGGCGTTATCAAGCCAAGTAGTTCCCCCTGTGGGTCCCCGGTTGTGCTGGTCCCTAAGAAGGATGGAGGATGGCGTATGTGCATTGACTACCGGGCACTCAACAAGATCACCGTTAAGAATCGCTACCCTCTACCACGCATTGATGACCTTTTAGATCAACTACACCATGCAACTGTCTTCACCAAATTGGATTTAAAATCTGGTTATCACCAAGTTCGTATACATGATGAGGATACTTGGAAGACAGCCTTCAAAACACGTCAAGGGTTATTTGAGTGGCTAGTCATGCCCTTTGGGCTTTGTAATGCCCCTGCCACTTTTATGAGACTCATGAACGATGTCTTGCGGCCGTTTATTGACGATTTTGTTATTGTGTACCTTGATGATATTCTGATATATAGCAGATCGTGGGACGAGCATTTGGTACACCTACGTAAGGTATTCGAGACATTGAAACAACATCAACTCTGTTTGAATAGAAAGAAGTGTGAGCTCGGCCGACCAACCTTATTGTACCTTGGTCATATTGTAGGAAGGGGTGAGTTGAAGATTGACCCTGATAAAATAAACGTTATCATGGAATGGCCAAGACCAAAATCGGTACCTGAGGTTCGAAGTTTCATGGGTGCTTGCCAATATCTTCGTAAGTTCATTCGTCACTTTTCAGCTCTAGCTTCTCCTTTACATGCACTAACGAAGGCTAACCAAAAGTTTGAGTGGACTCAGAAACATGAGGACACGTTTCTCTTGTTGAAGAGGAAGATATGCGAGGCGCCTGTGTTAGCCTTACCGAATCTACAGAGGCCATTTGAATTAGAGACAGATGCTTCAGGGTATGCTATGGGTGCTGTCCTTATGCAAGGTCGTCAACCTGTAGCCTATCACTCAGAGTTGTTTCAAGGAGCCCAAAAGAATTATCCGACATATGATAAAGAACTCCTAGCCTTACATCAAGCTGTGAAGCACTGGCGAGTTTACCTCCTAGGCAAGGAGACAATTGTGCATACGGATCATCAGCCTCTCCAATATCTGCAGGTTCAATCTAAATTACAGCAAGCACGCCACATGAAGTGGATGACTTACCTGCAGCAATTTAATTTGGTGATCAAATACAAGAAGGGGGTTCATAACAAACTTGCTGATATGCTATCCCGTCCTCCGATAGCTTCTATTTGCTTGGCTACGTTTATGCAGATTGAACCTTCCTTACATGGAGAATATACAAGGTGGTATATCGATGATCCTTATTTTTGTGAAGTACTGGCTAACCTTAAAGAAAGCAAACCCTCTGAGTTCCTGTTACGAGATGGACTCTTGTATAAGAGAACACTTTTATGTGTACCAAGAGGAGCCGAGCGAGTGCAATGGATACGGGAGGCACATACTTCTAAAGTAGCCGGGCATTTTGGAGTCATGAAGACCTTGCAGAATCTCCAACGCTACGTCTTTTGGCCGTGCATGCAGAATGATGTAGCTCGTTTTGTGAAGGGGTGCATGTTGTGCTGTACCTCCAAGCCCTCGAATAGGAAGCTGGGGTTATACACTCCCTTGCCGGTACCCTCTCGTCCATGGGAAAGCATATCCATGGATTTCCTTGGTGGCCTTCCCCAGACACGCCGAGGCAACGACTATTTGTTTGTGGTTGTTGATCGCTTTTCAAAAATGGTGATACTTATGCCATGCAAAAAGACAATTAAGGGAGAGGAAGCAGCACGTCACTTCTTCCAACACGTTTGGGTACATTTTGGGCTACCACATTCTATTATATCTGATCGTGATAGCAGGTTTCTCAGTCACTTCTGGAAGTCATTATGGACTATGATGGACACCAAGTTGAAACGGAGCTCTGCTTTCCATCCTCAAACGGATGGCCAAACTGAGGTGGTCAACCGCACCATCGTTCATTTGTTGAGAGGCTATAATTCTCGCCACCCAAAAACATGGGATGAAAGCATTCCATATCTACAGTTTGCTTTCAATCGTGCTATACACAGCTCCACCGAGAAATCCCCCTTTGAGGTGTGTTTGGGGTTTCAACCACAAAGCCCATTTGACTTAGAGTTTACTATATGGTCATCACCTCAAAATACAAAAGAGGAGAAAGAGCAAGAAAAAGCACACAGATTCTTGGAGAGTATTCAACGTCTACATAGGGAGGTGGAAAGTAACCTACAGAAGGCCCAGCAAAAATACAAGATGAGACATGATCGCCACCGAGTTAAAGCCAATTTCCAAGAAGGGGACCTTGTTTGGCTTCAGCTGAGCAAGGAACGCCTTAAGGGAGAAGGGAAAAAATTGAAACCCATTCGTTATGGTCCTTTCAAAGTATTACAAAAGATTGGAGACAATGCATGTAAGCTTGAGCTACCTCCTTATATGGATATCTATTCAGTGGTTAATGTTGAGTATCTTAAACTCTTCGAGCCCTCTATGATGGACGAGGAGCCTGGAGAAACTCTACCTTCTATGGAAGATTTAGTGTATCAGAGGGAGACCCCTTTAAGTGAAGATGTCATTTTAGAGAGGAAGACAACGACAACGCGACGCGGAACAAGAGAATCATTTCGAGTGGGACAGAAGGGTACCCGTCCGAGTGCCGCAAAATGGTTCACAAAGGAAGTTGGACAAGCCAGATTTCCTCACCTTCAATTTTAAAGAACTCACAGGAGTGGTTCCTTGTTAAAGAGGGACTCATGATCCAGGAGGATATCTTCACAAGTCACGTGGGGCCACTTCCAAAGTACATGCACGTGAGGAAGCTAATTCATTTCAGAATACATGCATGTGAGTCATATTACATGCACGTGAGAGAAACTAATTTTTACGTGGATCCTATCTCAGCGGCAAGGAGTTGATGCACGTTGGGTATGAACGAGTCATCTGGAACTACCGTCAGATTCCGTGAAGTCAGGCGCAAGTCTCTCAACCGAAGATTATGCTTGTTTTTACTATTTATTTTAATTACTTACTGTATTCCGCCGACGCTGGCTCAGTTATAAATATATGCAAGTGAAATAAAGAAGGGTGGTGGCAATTCGGAATCAATTGAGTTTTCCGTAGAATTCATCCTCTAGCCCTTGTTTCACATTTCGGATCATGGATTCACATGCGTGCTTTTTAAAATTAAAAGAAACTCAGGTCTCTCTCTTGCCCTTATTCCGTCAACTAAACAACATCTTCTACCTTCCCTTCATTTTTTGTTTGGAAAAAACTATTACTCTCTTCATGTAAAAATCTAAATTCACTTTGAATCATATCGAACCAAACTCATCGATTTTAGCATAATTTTAGATTTATTTCATTTAAGATAAGATCAATTTAGTTTATTTTTAGATTCCGCTTGGTTTAACTTGATTAAAGTCATGCTAGAATAAGACATTATAATCTTTAAAAAGTTAGGCTTAGATGCATATTTGCTATTTAGAATAAAAAAATGATATTTACAACTTATATATATATATATATTTTATTTTTCTAACCTTTTTTTAATTTTTTAATCTTTTTTCATCAAACCAAAATCCATTTGATAATTCAATCGATCATATTATTTATTTGACCCAATTTTTAAAACAACTTATAGAGAGACTCATTTTCCACGATAAAGAACAGGTCCACTTTCACACATTCACATGCCCACAACGTTAAGAAAGAAAGAGATGCAACTTGATGATTGTTAAATAGAAAAAAATGTGAAGCAGCTTGTGTTATACACTTATAAATTATAATCACTACAATAATCAGTGAGAAGCTAGGAAGAAGATGCTTCCTATATCCTATGCATCTACCCAAAAAGTCCCTAATAATTACAAGTGCCAGATATTTCATTGTTTGTTTAATACTCTAATGCATTTCGGACCTACTATTATACTTTATGATTGTTTGTTTGACAATAAAAAGGACATGTCAGTAATTTCAAGAGAAGGAGTATCTTTGTTTTTTTAATTGTCATTGGTATATGAATGCTTGAAAGGAAAAATGACATTTTTAACTGGGAAAAATCCCATTCAAAGCCACTTGAAATAGGAAAATTCTCAATCAAATTGGTAAATTCAATAAATCCCTAATTATGTTATAGATATTGGACCAATTTGAGATGGGGTATTTACCACATTGCCCATTTCCTTTTTTTCAAAGCCAACGCTCTATGTTTTAGTAAATTAGGAATTAGTACTCCCCAAAATTAAACGAACTCTTCCTACAAGGATACATGGTAACAGAACTGGTAGAAGATGATAGAATTCAGTGAAAAATTTTATGTAAAAAAAGAAATATCTCAACAATCATATGTTCTTAATCTTTTGTCAATAATTTTTTTATAGACTATGGAATGACACGTGATATGCCTTTTATACACATGTCTCTAAGACCCAAGAGTTATGTAAAAAATATACTTCTTTTGTTAACATACCCTTATACAATATTTATAATATTTTTAACAATTCCCCAAATATATCAAAGAAACACCATTAGCTAAGTTATACACATGAATATAACTATTGTATCTAGTGATTTTATATAATATGAACAATACCTAAACTGATAATACTTAGCATACAGAGATGACAGTGGTCCTATAGACAATTAACCAGCACTTCTTGGGTGTATACCAAAAGTATTAACAGTAAAATTATACCCTCATATTTTCACTATTTACCGAGCGATTTTACGCGTTAGGCGGCCATGCACGTGTCCTGGTGTTTAAAGAATGCTTTAGAGATTTCATCACGATCTCATAGGAGCGGCTCACACTCCTCATTTATATAGGTAATTTTATTAAGTGTATTTGCACTAAATACACTATCCCGTATGATTTAAAATCATTAAGAATTTTTGTTCAACCCTCAAATATGCAATCTAACACTTTTTCGCAAATCATAGAAAGGGACAAGTAATATTTTGGTGCTAGCAAAACTAACAAACGGCTTATTTTTACCCATTAAATCTTCTTCATTGGATCACCAATCACAAAAGTTGAGTTGACATTGATGTTGTAGTCAAACTGGCTTGTGTCTCATTCCCATCGATGTTTCAACAATTTATTTCCTCCCAGGGTTTTGTTAATGGATCTGATAGGTCTATTTTAAACTCACAAATAGATTGTGATAACTCCACAATTTTTTATTAAGCATACTTATTCACATAGTATCTCAAACAAGTGCACCATTGTTCTCTCAACAATATTTATTATCATTTGACAATTATAACTCATCAACACTAAGTGTTGGTTGTACACTAAAATTTTGTTAAGAAATTTTCAACAACTCAACTTCCAATTTCTGCTATCTCTAAAGTAATAAACTTTGATTCACATAATATTTTATCTTTATCATAACTAAAGATAAATCATCACTTAATATCCGCGTATTTTAATACAACGAAAATACTTAATATATGATATTTTCTCATGTATATAAAATTAAAATTTTGATATCCGTGTATTTTAATATAACGGGAATCTATCGTATATGATACCAATTTTTATGGTACTCCTCAAACATTTCATTTTCCTAATGAGATTGAACTTTTATGTATGTATATTCAATCATCCACACACTATATATCATGGCACATGAATTAATATTAATATATCAAATTATCATAATTTGTGTATTAACAAATTGAGTAAACAATACCCCAAATAATGTGTTAGCCTAATAAAAAATATTCACATAATGGTTCTTAAAACTAAACTTTGATATACATCTCAACATGATATATCGTTACTATTTATTTATGATTTTAATTTTCAAAACTATATTTAATTTACCCATACTTTCTAACTTATATTTAAAGCAACAGACTATTATAATATGTTATCCACATCAATATATATTCATAATAATTATGTGTATTTATTTTAAAATAAATATATACCCATAAAAATGATATCATGAAATTTAAAATATATTTATTTATCTTAGATAAATGATTAAATTTTTTATACCCTCAAAATGTTTGTTTCAAACAACACATAAATTAGATTACTTTCAACAACAAATAATAAAGCCTTTATTTACTTTTGATCATAATATATTTCACAATTATAATAATGAGAATAGCAAATATATAAAATTTTTAACTCATAAATTTTATATAGATATAATTTTTTCCAACTCAAATTTTATAAAGCACTCTAAATCTTAATCACCTTATACTTTTATATCTCAAATTTTATCTTAATTATATTTAACAAATAATAATTATAACTAAATGATAATTTTATACTATATAATTCCCTTCTATTTTAATTAATTAAAATTTTTTAGAAGATTTTGTCGTTACACAAAATAAACCATTTTTCAAATGCTAACAGATTGGTACCTTCAATCCCATATTCACATAAACAAAGAAAGAAACACTAAATGGGCCGATCTCATTTTCCAAAACCGATTGGTACTTTCAATCCCATATTCGTGTAAACCCACAAAAAACCACTAAATGGGCATATTAAGTTTAAGTTTGTTGGAGAAATAATAAAATATTTAGTTTAAGTTGAGGACACTATTTTAAAAAATATTTCATAACCCTCAATAAATTAAAAAACGGAACTCTCTAGGATTAAACGAATTCTTCTTATAAATATATAGGGTAATAGAAATGGCAGAAGATAATAGAATTCAGCGGGACAAATTAAATTATGTAAAATAAAAAAGATTTTAATAATCGTTTGTGCTTAATCTTTTTATCAATAACCTTTTTATAGATTGTGGAAAGACACGCGATATGACTTTTAGACATATATTTCTAAAACCTAAGAATTATATCAGAAATATGTTTCTTTCTTTAATATATCCTTACACAATATTTATAATATTTTTAACATGGTGGTGGTCGGAGCTTTAACAATAACTTTATTTAAAAATTTTGTTGTGGGTAGCTAACAGAGATTTGTTAATTATTGAATTGGATTTGTTATATGGTAGAATATAAAAATTCCATTGGAAGTCACTTATAACAAACTTACATGTATTAATAAAAGACAGTTAAAAGTATTAAATTTATCATAAAATTTAAATTATTTTTAGTATTACTCTTATTAACTACACTAAACTTTTAACATTATATTAATTTTTACTCTCTCCTATTATCTTTATTAAATATGGACATATATAAAAACATATTAAATACTTTTTAAAACTAGCAAGGATCTTAAAAAGGGGAAAGAAGTTTTTTTTTTTGCCAAAAATACCTCATATTATAAAAGAAAACAAAGTGTACAAACAAGCCTTAAGTTTAGAAACAAGAAAGCCAACAGAAAAAATTAACCATTGTCAAAAGATAATAAAGACCGCAACTGAGAAAGTGGTCTCCAAATCTAGTCAGCACGACACAGCGCCTTCAACAAAGCTTCAGCGACCCAGTTAACCACTAGCAAGAGTGATTCCTAATCAATTTCCTCATTGAATTGATATTCTCAAATAGCAATTGTCACAACTCCAATCAGGCCAGGTGGATTTATCCTTGAGACAATCAACAAGGATCCTTAAGAATTATTGGTCTCTAGAGGAGGGAGTATATAACATTATTCTCCTTATTTAGTCATGAACGGTCATTTCCCCTTACCTCAAACAACTTAACAGTTACTACTCTTACCTTATTTATAAGATAGAGGGAGAAGAAATATTTTAATCCTATTTATAAGGTATATCATTGAATTTTTATATGAATATATAATTTTACTTTTAATTTATTATTGTATTGGCTTTATACTTATAGGGTACTCCTCTGATTCTATTTATAAGACAGAGAGAGAATATTTATTTTAGTTATATTTATAGGGCAAACAAAAAAACTTTTTATATGAATGTACTATTTTATTCTTTATTTATTTATGTTAACTTTGTTTCTATTAAATAAAATTAAAAAATTGTTGAATTTTATGATATAATTAATTATGTTTAAAGTTTTTTTGTATGTGTGAAATATGCTGGAAGTGACTTATAAATAACATAAAATAAATATAATGTATATTAATTAAAGATAAAATTAAAAAATTATTAAATTTTAAAATTTCGTTAATGATATTTAAAAATTTTCTTAATTTTTATGAAACATAAAAGAAAGTAGTTTATAAAAAATGAGACCATAGAAGTAATAATACAAAGGTTAGTTGTATTCTTAGCAAATAAATGAGATGAATTTAATCCTCTATTATCCAAAAGCAATTAACCCTCATTTTCAGGAACAAGAACTGAATCACAGGAACTCTTCCTAACTAGGAACCCACGTTATCATTATTAGTAGGGTAAAGGTGCATCTAGCACCTCAAATTAATTTTGGAAGAGTAATTAACACCCTAAAGTATTTAAAGGTGCAATTCGCACCCTGAACTAATTTTGAAGGTGCAACCAGCACCCTAAAGTATTTAAAAGTGCAATTAACACCCTAAACTAATTTTGGAGGTGCAATCAGCACCCTCAGATATTTAAATTGGTGCAATTTTACCCTTTCACTAACAAAAATACTTACTTTCATTTGATACATATCACATAAATTTTTTTTTGGATACATTATTGTTTAAAAGCCATATGTATAATATTATTTTAATAAATTATACTAAATTTTTTTAGGGTGCTGATTGCACCTCCAAAATTAGTTTAAGGTGTTAATTGCACCTTTAAATATTTTAGGGTGTTGGTTGTACCTCCAAAATTAGTTCAGGGTGTTAATTGCACCTTTAAATACTTTAGGGTGTTAATTGCTCTTCCAAAATTAGTTTGGGGTGTTGGATGCACCTTTACCCTTTTACCCTTATTAGTATACCTAATTCTGACGCGTTTCACTCTTCGCTTAATAATTCAGATACTTATAATGAGCTAATTACCGACTCTAATCCTATATATAATATATTTATAAATAGAAGAATAAAGTGAATCTTTCTACCTTAACTTTACACGAGATTTTATTTTTAGTCCTAAATTTTATACATTATTTTTCTCCTAACTCTAACATCACTAATTCATTAAAAAAAAAATACTGACATTGAGATTTTAAATAATAACAAGAGATCTTAAATGCTTACATACTCCATCTATCCTATCCATTTCATAAGATATTTTTAATTAATTTACTTATACTAATAAAAAAATAGTTAAAAATATTAAAGGTATATTTGGCATGAGGGATTTAGAATAGAGGGTGAGAAATGGAGGAATTTTGCCTCTATTTTTTTTTTGTTTGGCATTATAAAAGTTTTAGGACGAGAGAATTTTTTTTTTAGATTTTCCCTTTTCTCCCCTCCTAACCCTCCCCTCCAAAATTAAAGGATTTGAGAGGAAATTAAACTTTTACCTTGTTTTAACTATTATATCAATAATATTTTTTTTAACATCCCAAAAAAATCTCTTCCATATCTCACAATCGCCTATATGAAATTTTTTGCTCCGCTTTCCTCCTAAATTAAATAACGTAACATTATTCTTTTTTAATTATCAATCTAAATAAGATAATATTAAAAAAATTTTATTTTCTTTCTCTCCTCTCCCCTCCATTCAAATCCTTTCCCTCTCCTCCCCTTAGTTGAGCCAAACACATCCTAAATTTATCATAAAATTTAAATGATTTATAATATTATCCTCATTAACTATACTAAATTCTAATATCATACTCCTCCTATTCTTTTTATAAACAACATTTTCTCTCATATAGTGCTCCTATATATAAGCAACAATTTAAATTTGTCTAAAACTTTAATGTATATTTTTCATCTCTATCTCCGATTAACTACACGTTTCTCTCATTTTTATTACTCATTTTCTTTTATCTCTTTTCCCACTCTATCTCATAAATAAGAGTATATTTAGAAAAATAATTATATTTCTAACACATTTATTACTTTTAACTAATTTTTACTAACACTTTGATTTGTGTGATTTAAGTAGTTATTGCTTATAAAAAGGATAGGAGAAATTATTAATTTGTACTCTCTCTCATTGCCCTAATTAAATATGGGTATATAGAAAAAATATTTAATACTCATTGAAACTATTAAAATATTTTATATAAAGGATAAAAAATACCTTGTAGAAGACTTCTCATAAAATAGACCTG
Organism: Leucaena leucocephala; assembly: GCA_037074615.1. Taxonomy (NCBI): domain Eukaryota; kingdom Viridiplantae; phylum Streptophyta; class Magnoliopsida; order Fabales; family Fabaceae; genus Leucaena; species Leucaena leucocephala. The sequence goes on along the minus strand of CM073556.1, from coordinate 19,974,269 downwards.
ATAGACAAAACCTATTACAATAATTATATTAATATTTTTTAATAAGTATAGAGCAGAAAGAGAAATATTTCGAATATACTATTTTAGTATTTATTTTTTATCTATGTTAATTTTGTTTCTATTTTATATAATGTATATTAAATAAGGATAAAATTAATAATTTATTAAATTTTATAGCATAATTATGTTATGATGTTTAAATTTTTTCTTAGTTTATGTAAAATATATTGAAAGTAATTTATAAATAAAATTATAGGAGTATTTGAAACTATCAATATTAGGATTAGAGAATATAAAAAAATCTTTTATAAAATTAAAGATTAAATGAAAATTTATATAAAGTTAGAGGATAAAAATATCTCACCTTATAAATAAATAAAACAAGAATGAAGTAGGTTGATTTATCTATGATTCAATTCGAAACTTTTGTATGGCTGCTAAACAATATAACAAAAGTAAACGTGTGTTTAGTGGTAAATTTTAAACCACACGAAAGAAACTATTTTTGGTTAAATTTTTTTATTAGTTTTATCCTAAAAATAAACAAGGCAATAAGAAGTTGAAATCTCATCTCCTGCTTGTTCTAAAAATTGTTAGATAAATATAAATGTTACATTCTTCCTTTCAGCGCAATGAATGGAAGCTGTAAATTTGTTTATCTCATAATGGCACCATAATTTTGGAATTCTCCTTCTAAATTGAGTTTTACATATTCATGTTATGGTCCATGATCAAACAAATCAAACCGATAGACAATCTTGGAGTTGAAGAAAATTGGAAGTTTCTTGCTGTGTATACATAAATACTCTCTCTCTCTCTCTATATATATTTATATAAGGTGTCTTTCACACACACACACGCAGATCAAGAAAACACAGAGAGCTATGGCTTCCTCCTCTACTTCTTCAATCAAAGCACTGTTACCTTCTGCTTTCACTTCCTCACCTTCTTCTTCACCTTCAAAATCCTCTGTTCTTTGCTTCCTCAACAGCACCAGCTTCAATAAGCTCAAGCTTTCTCTCTCGCGATCTCATTCTCACTCTCAACGTTCCATTTTCGTCAACAATGTCTCTAAAACAGCGGATGCGTCGTCTGCTTCTACCACTCAGGATCTGGAATCTTCTTCTTCTTCGTCGTCGTCGGGTACGAAACCTACCATTCTGATCTCCGAGAAGCTTGGAGAGGCTGGGCTCCAAGTTTTGCGCGAGTTCGGACATGTGGAATGCGCCTACGATCTCTCGCCTGAAGAATTGTGCTCGAAGATTGCATCGTGCGACGCTTTGATTGTGAGAAGCGGGACGAAGGTTACGAGGCAAGTGTTCGAAGCTGGAAAAGGAAGGTTGAAAGCTGTGGGTAGAGCTGGTGTCGGGATCGACAATGTCGATCTGCAAGCCGCCACTGAGTTCGGTTGCCTCGTCGTTAACGCTCCCACCGCCAACACCATTGCCGCTGCCGAGCACGGCATCGCTCTCCTCACCTCCATGGCAAGAAATGTTGCTCAGGCTGACGCCTCCATGAAAGCCGGTACCAATTCTATTTCAGTCTCGGACACCATAATATATTTTTTAAATTACTATACACTAATTTCCATGTCCAACAACTTCAACTTTTCAATCTTCTTGGGAACCAAACGCTGGATCTAGTAAAATTTTCTAGCATTAATTAATACCTATGGATCTATTTTTGGATGCGAATATTTTGACATTAATTGTTGTTACAAGCACTTTACTGTATAGATCTTAAAAGTAACTTACTCGTTATAGATCAGAGAATCTGATGTTCCAAGAAATTAGAGGTAAGAAATTCAATTTTTATTTTCCAGGAAAATGGCAAAGAAACAAGTATGTTGGAGTTTCGATGGTGGGAAAGACACTGGCAATAATGGGATTTGGAAAAGTGGGATCTGAAGTGGCAAGGAGAGCAAAAGGGTTGGGAATGCACGTGGTGGCTCATGACCCTTATGCACCAGCGGACAGGGCACGTGCCATCGGTGTGGATTTGGTTTCCTTTGATGAAGCCATCTCAAAATCTGATTTTATTTCCCTTCATATGCCACTCACTCCATCCACCAATAAGATCTTCAATGACGACTCTTTTGCCAAGATGAAGAAGGGAGTTCGCATCATCAACGTCGCTAGAGGTGGTGTTATTGACGAAGATGCACTTGTAAGAGCTCTTGACAGTGGAATTGTTGCTCAGGTATGCGTGCATATCCCCTGTCTTCAATTTTTTTATCGTTATTTTGATATAAAACCGCTTATTATTCGAAAGTTGTATTAAACTTCGATTAATTCAGATCGAGTTGAATAGTTTCACAAGCACAATAAAACTCACTCCATGAAACTAGCTTAACTCTATCAATTGAATTGCTGCTGGCTTGTTGGTTAAAAAAACTAGTTGTTTATATGACTTGATAGCATCATGCAATCCGTGTAACTAGCTGAGATAAGGCTTGGTACTGCTGGTTGTATTTTAACACTTGTTACAAATAAAGATTTCATTGTGCGTAGATGTTGTATTTTAGTCTTTTGATGTTTCTGTTTTTTAAGATACTTGCGATATATGTATGCTTCTGAGAATAGTGCATGGAACAGGCTGCACTTGATGTGTTCACTGAGGAGCCTCCATCTAAGGATAGCAAGTTGGTGCAACACGAGAACGTGACAGTTACGCCTCATCTTGGAGCTAGCACAAAAGAGGCTCAGGTTTGTTTTTTTTCCTTCTGCACCTACAATTAATCTTCTTTTAACTTTTAGAACCCATCACCTTCAGTTTCGAGCATGTTTCTGAATTGAATCAACTCTTGAGTGAACAGGAGGGTGTAGCCATTGAGATAGCAGAGGCTGTGATTGGAGCATTGAAAGGAGAACTATCAGCCACAGCTGTTAATGCTCCCATGGTTGCTCCTGAGGTAAAGCAAAAAAAATCCAAAATTATGACACAAAATAAACCCTAAGACTCAATTAGTACACGCAATTCATACATTATACATAAATCTTCAACTCTTGTTGTGATCAGGTTCTGTCAGAATTGGCGCCATATGTTGTGCTAGCTGAGAAATTGGGAAGGCTGGCAGTCCAGTTGGTATCCGGAGGAAGTGGGGTCAAATCAGTGAAAGTGACCTACCGATCAGCAAGGGACCCAGAAGATTTGGACACTAGACTTCTACGTGCCATGATCACTAAAGGCATGATTGAGCCAATATCAAACTCATATATCAACCTTGTGAATGCCGATTTCAGTGCTAAGCAGAAAGGCCTACGCATTAGTGAGGAACGTATAGTTGTTGACTCATCCCCAGAATTCCCTGTTCATTCAATCCAAGTACAAATATCCAATGTGGATTCCAAATTTGCGAGTGCTGTGAAAGAGAATGGTGATATGAGCATTGAGGGAAGAGTCAAATATGGGGTACCCCATTTGACTTGTGTTGGCTCACTTGGTACTGATGTGAGTTTAGAAGGCAACCTTATACTGTGTCGTCAACAAGACCAACCTGGGATGATTGGTAAGGTAGGGAACATTCTGGCTGAGCATGACGTTAATGTCAGCTTCATGAGTGTAGGAAGAACTTCCAGAAGGAAACAAGCTATCATGGCTATTGGTGTAGATGAAGAACCAAACAAGGAAGCTCTTGACAACATAGGATCTGTGCCTGCCATTGATGAGTTTGTGTTTCTTAAACTTTAGCAATGGCAGATACTTATGGTTGCAATAATATGACTTTCTTTTTTCTTTTTGTTAAACTATGGTTAGAAGGTGAACTTTGGCGCATCGGTAAGCTTACGTAAAACTAAGTGGGAGCCTCAGAGCACTGACTGCCTTTTTTGTTGAACTGTGGTTATGGAATTGGTAAGTGGAGAATAAAACTAGGTGAGTCGGTGTATCCTAAATAAACAACTTATCCGGCACTTCTCATGTTTGCTGGATCAAGTTTTGCCAAAGCCAGCATCCGTTTTTTTTGGTCAAAGTCCTTTTTCTTGTTAAGGATTTGTGTTCTACCTGTGTTTATAGCTTCGAATGTACTGTTCCCTTTTGGTGCTTTATGTGCTTTTTTATATTATGCCAATTGTTCGTTTTCACCCATGCGATAATTCACGTCGTTATTTGTTGCGCGGATGTATTAGGTCCCCTATTTGAGATTGATTTGCATAGACTTGTGTGCTTGAGATGAGACCGCCAAGAACTATTAAACATTTAAACTTATAATTTGACAAGAAAGTTTAAGTAAACGCGAGATCTAGCGGATATTCCTCGTCTGTGAATCCGTATTGTCAGTTGTTTTCCCCCCGTAAATTTCCAGCAAATCCCCAATATAGAAGAGAAAAAATATAGTAATTCTTTAGATTCAATTAAAAAATTAATTTTAATACTAAATATAAGATATTTTTTATATTTATTAATTTTTTTTAAATTATTTTTATTAATACTCTCTTAACAATAATTAAATAAGAGATGGAAGAAATATGTTAAGAGGGATGATTATAGTATTTTAGGAAAAAATATTCTTCCCGTTCTAAATAGTAAATATAAGATATATTTAATTAATTTGATTAGATTAAAAAAATTAATTAAATTAGTTATTATAGTATATTTTATTAAAGTATTTTAATCATCTTCTTTAAATTTTTTCTCATTTTTTTACTTGATTTGTTAAGAGCGTATAAATAGGGATACTTTGAAAAATAATTAATAAATTTGAGAAATATCACTTATATTTATGATCGAGATTAACTTCTAATTTTTTCTTATATTTAATATTAGAAGAATACTGTAATAATTAATTTTTTTAATTTAATTAAATAAATTTTATATTAAGCATCACTAAATTAACATGTGGGGCAAATTTTTCGTACGCACTCATTTTATTCATTTTTTTGTATCCCTTTAAGAATTTTAATATAAATTTACCTGATGATACTTTAGGGAATCCCTACTTTACAAAACCCCATGCCTTAAACCACAGATTTACCAATTTCATCAGAGGTAAAAAGTCTTTGCCATTTGCCAATATCATTAGCGGGATTATTATCTATAATGAAATGAAAATTATAGATAATAAATTGACTTTCTGATTACTATGAATATTAATAAAAAATCAATATTTTAATTTTATTTAAAATTTAAAATTGATTAATTAACTCAATATTATGTAAAAATGATGCATAATCATAATTTTAGAAAATGTTATTTTAGATCCTAAAATCTTGATTCCCATAAGCATGAGATAGAAATTGAAGCAAGCAACCAAACATAAACATGTGTTTGGGAGCTGGGATGGTAGTCCTTTTTCAATCCCTAGTTGAACAACCATTTTTTCTACCAACCAAATATGTGCTATTCTTCTAGGAAAAGTTGTAGCTAAAAATTTAAATAAAAATTATGAAATAAAACACGTCTGAAATTTAAAACGGGAGAATTATTATACAATTTGATGTAAGCAATTTGATAATTGAAAGTTTATAATAAGAGATCAGTATGATAATAATAATATCTAAGGTAGAAAATGATAATAAATCAAATCTTTATAATTTAAATTTTTTTAATAATTAAATTATTTATGAAGGACTGTATATTAATTTGTATTAAAATAATTAAAAAATTAGTAAAAAATAAGATAAAAAACAATTTTAATAAAATATATTTAGTTTAGGTTTAAATAATATATATAAACAAAATAATACTATAATAATTCGTTGTAGTTGACTGGAAAGACCCTCCATTCTTCGTGTTGCGTTTGTTGGTGCCACCAGGACCTTGAGCTCACACATGGCCGGTGCGGGAATCCATCCATACCAACACCAATGGCCTCCGACAGCCGCCGCTCCTCCTCCTCCACCTCCGGCCCCCGCTGCCGCTGCCCCGCCGCCTCCTATCCCTCATCCTCATCCTCCTCCCCCTTCAGACGAGGTACCTTTGTCTTTTATTTCACCCTCCAAAATTATACCCTATTGATCTCTGCGAATAATCAAATTTATAATACTCAACCACTTGAAGTAATATATATTTCAATATTCCATAAATTTAACCATCCGAAGAAGTAGGAAAAGTGTGGTTCAAGGGATTCTTGTTTTTAGTTTAATTTTTTCGCGTAGCGAATGGCAGTAATCTTTAATTGACAATACGGGGATGTAATTTTCTGTGTGTAGGTTCGAACCATTTTCATAACTGGCCTTCCTGACGATGTAAAAGAGAGAGAATTGCTGAATCTGCTGAGATGGTTGCCTGGATACGAAGCTTCGCAAGTAAATTTCAAAGGGGATAAACCAATGGGTTTTGCTCTCTTTAGCACAGCACACCAAGCTGTTGCGGCTAAAGATATTCTTCAGGTTGACATTGCAGATTGCAGATGATGTCTTGAACATATATACTCAATGTCTATTGGCATATGATTTTGTTTCCATGAAGTCTGATTTTTGTTTTTTTTTTCTTCCATTTTCAGGACATGGTCTTCGATACAGAGGCAAAGTCAGTGCTGCATACAGAAATGGCCAAGAAAAATCTATTTATTAAAAGAGGTGGTCTTCATTCGATCTCTGATTCTATATTTCTAGTGAAATACATGTCATAGTTCTTGTTTATTTTCTTGTAAATTTATCAGAGAAAGGATAGAAGAAAGTGGGTGTGTCTGAATGTTTCAATGGAAACTGATATGATGGAATTGGTTTCCAGTTTGGGGCCAACCCTTAGTCACCCATAAAATCCTATTTCCCACTCTTTTATGTTTGGTTTCTCATTGTCTTTTTGCTCGTATTGTTCTTACTGGGGAAACCTTGGCTTGAGATGCCAAAATTTTGTGCATTTTGTTATAGCCCGTCATTATCACTGTGCCATTCCGTGACCATATACATGCTGTTGTCCCAGTATCCTTCTGCTTCATCAAAGCTGGTTAACTTAAGGGCAGTTCTTCATCAAATATTAGTGATCACTATGGAATTTCCTACCTGTGTGCTATTTTTTTTAAATGCACTTATATTTAATTATTTTTAGGAATAGTAGCGGATTCCAGTGCATATGATCAGAGCAAAAGATTAAGGACTGCTGGTGACTATACACACACTGGTTATACAAGTCCATCTCCTTTTCACCCACCTCCAGCACATGTTTGGGGACCACATGGGTAAATATTACATGTATCTTTGTTACTCTGATTTTTTCTTGTTTAAAGAAAATGGAAAAAAAGATGAAGGATTATGTGTGACTGATTAACAGGATGGGAAAATTGTATTTTCAGTATAGGAATTATCATTTTCGTGAATCTTAACCCCCAAAATGTTTTATAAGTAGCAACTGCTTTAAGGAAAACAATGGATGTTGTTCTAAAGCATTACCATATCAATAGTAGATATGTAGTCGGGATTTTCATACTGTTTTGCTGGTGATATTTTTTTATGGACATACCAATTAGTGTTTTGACATCTATGGTGCTTTATAGGTTCACACATGCACTTATTGGCTACTGTTAGCGATGGACCTATCGGATTGGGCCTGTTTGGGCCAAATACCCTAGACTACTTCTAGTTCAAATATGTGGTTCAGATTGGGATAATATTTCCCATTTAATTTCCCTAATTTTATGCGATTTCATTATTGTAAATATATCCCTAGTTTGTAGCCTAGGACGTTGGGATATTATTCTCCCTTCATAGACATCTTTGTATCTATTTAAGTGACTGATCAATCTGAGTAAAGTAGGCAATTCTAGCATCAAGTCATTCAAGGTATCAGAGCAGCCATGATCCAATTTGGATTTGGGCTCAACCCAGATGGCCAAGGTGACCAGAGGAATCCGGTAGCCATTCCTTTAGTTCTGACCATAGCAAGTTCCTCGGGTCCCTAAGCGCCGACAGATGCTAATCCTTCCTCCATAACCATTCATCGTCTGAATGGTCAGAACTACACCTGGTGGCCTGCCAGCATACATCTATACAAGGAAAATATGGGTACCTCACTGGTACAGTAAAGAAACCTGATGTGATGGATGACATATATGCTTATTGGGAAGCAGAAAACTCCATGGTGCAAGCATGACTCATAAATTCTATGACTACCGAAATAATCAGTCAATTCTTCTTCTTTGAATCTGCCGTTGAGTTTTGAGAAGCCGCTAGTGACACGTTTGCTTCCCTAAAGAACAGAGCTGTAGTGCGGGAGATAGAGGGCTTTCTTCATGACTTCAAAAAGGGTAATCTTTCTGTTACTCAATATTATGCTGACTTAGTTGTGAAGTGGCAACAACAAGACATGTATGAAACCTATGATTGGAAGGATCCTAGAGATGCTGCACTCTATGGAAAGGTCAGGGAAGAAAAACGAATATTTAAATTTCTTCTTGGCTTGGATTCAACTTATGAAGAGGTGAGAGCTAGGATCATGAGCCTAGACAACTTACCCTAGTTGCGAGAAGTGTTCTTCACTATTCGCAATGAATTAAGCTAAAAGAAACTTAACAGTGAGCCAAGCAGCAGCAATGATCTGCAACCAAATGCATTGCTCTCCAAGGGAGGATATCATGATGAAAATAATGCCAAGCAAACAAGATGGTGTAACTATTGCCGAAAGAAGGGGCATACCAGAGAGGTTTGCTGGAAACTGCATGGAAAACCTCCTAGGAAGGGTAGATCTGAAAGCAAAGGGAATGCTGGTACCACTAAGGTAACTCTGAGTCAGGACTAAAGAAAGAAGAGACAGAGTTTCTCAGGAAGTTATTGGAAAAGCATGACTCTAAAGAGAAAACAGTAGCCTTAGGCTATATTGCTCATATAGGTAAAACAATCCTAGCCTTGAAAACTAATGTTCATCACCAAGCATTATGGATTGTGGATTCTGGAGCTACAGATCACATGAAGGGTAACCATAACCTACTGATTGACATTAGACCTTGTACGGTAAATGTTTTTATAGAGTTGCCAATGGAAAATGTATTAAAGTTAAGGGGTTTGGCACTGCTCGGGTGAATGATGACCTAATTTTGTATAACGTTTTCTATGCTCCAGCACTGAATTGTAGTTTACTCTCTGTGAGAATGATAACTCAGCTAAAACTGTGATGTTCATTAATGAGGAGAAAATTCCAACAACGCTCCAAGAGGCAATCAAAGACCCTAGGGGAAGAAAGGCCATTAATGAGGAACTTAAGGCTTTGGCGAAGAATAAAACATGGAAGATTATGAGATTACTAGCAGAAAAGAAGGCGGTGGATGTACATGGGTTTTTACCATCAAGTATAATGCTGATGGTACAGTAAATAGATTTAAAGCTCGGTTGGTGACAAAAAGGTATTCTTAGACTCAAGGTATTGATTACCAGGAAACATTTCCTCCAGTAGCAAAGTTAAATACAATTAGAGTACTACTCTCTCGTTGCAAATCTTGATTGACCATTATATCTACTAGATGTGAAGAATGCGTTCTTAAATAGAGATCTCGAAGAAGTTTATATGAGTATTCCCGAAGGTGTTGCTGAATTTGGCAACATATACATGGCATGTAGGTTGTATAAATCCCTTTATGGATTAAAGCAATCACCTAGGGCTTGGTTTGAGCGATTCACTATGGTAAAAAACTCAGGGTATGCTCAATGTCAAGCTAACCATACACTCTGTGAAACACTTTGTAAAGAAGATGGCTATCTTAATTGTATATGTTGATGACATAGTGGAGACTGGAGATGATCTTGACGAAATAAGCAAACTCAAGAAGACTTTAGCAGCAGCTTTGAAGTGAAAGACCTTGGGTGTTTTAGGTATTTTTTGGGCATAGAAATTGCGAGATCCAAGAAAGGAATCTCTTTTTCACAAAGGAAATACACTATCAATTTGCTTAAAAAAACCAGGATGCTAGGAGCTAAGCCTTCTCCAACTCCCATAAATCCCTCTGTTAATCTTGAGTACAAAAAGGATGGTGTACCTGTTGATGCTGAAAGATATAAACGGCTAGTTGGGAAACTTATCCATTTACCTCACACTAGACCGGATATAAGCTATGCAGTAGGGTTGGTGAGTCAATTTGCAGCACAACCATAGGAACACATGGAAGCTATATATACTATCCTAAGCTACTTAAAAATGACCCCTGGAAGGGGAGTCTTCTTTGCCAAAGGGGAAACAAGGTATGTAGTCATCTACACAGATGCAGATCATGCTAGAAATGTACAAGACAGAATGTCAATTAAAGGTTACTTCACATTTGTGTGGGGCAATCTAGTGACATGGAGAAGTAAGAAACAAACGGTTGTGTCAAGAAGTAACGCGGAAGCAAAGCTTAGCGCCCTCGCAAATGGAGTCTGAGGGCATGTGGTTGATTCGAGTTTTGAAAGACTTAAGAATTCCAATTGATTCTCTTATAAAGATGTTGTGTGATAATATGGCAGCCCTAGAAATGGTCCACAATCCTGTTCTTCATGATATAACCAAACTCGTGGACATTGATAGACACTTTAACAAGGAGAAAATTGAGTCAAGAGAAATAGACCTATCCCACATAAGGTCTTATCTACAAGTAGATGATGTGCTTACAAAGCCCCTTGACTTAAGTAAATTTGAATTTTTTAGAGGCAAGCTAGGCATGTTAGATATCTACCTGCCGGCTTGAGGGGGAGTGTTAGCATTGGACCTATTGGATTGGGCCGAATACCCTAGACTACTTCTAGGTCAAATATGTGGTTCAGATTGGGATAATATTTCCCATTTAACTTCCCCGATTTTATGCGATTTCATTATGGTAAATATGTCCCTAGTTTGTAGCCTAGGACATCGGGATATTATTCTCCCTTGATAGACATCTTTGTATCTATTTAAGTGACTGATCAATCTGAGTAAAGTATGCAATTCTAGCATTAAATCATTCAGCTACTCATAATGAAATGTGTAAATTAAATTGATTTTACAGTTATACACAATTTTAAATAACCTTATGCCTTTGATATTTTGCATTTAATTTGTTCTTAGTTGTAAGATTTGATTTATTTTATGGTCCAGATATATGGCTCCACCTCCTCCATATGACCCATATGGAGGCTATCCTGTTGCACCAATGCCAATGCTTACTCCTGCTCCTTTGCCAGCCCCGAGCAGCTATGTCCCTGTTCAGGTGGGAGTTGCGGAAAATATAAATGCCGACTCATTGTTATTATTTTTGATAAAATCTTTACTTCCAATTTCATGTATGTGGTTTGCTTATCCTCTATATTTTCAGTATTTAGATATAGTGAAAAGAACTTTGTAAACTTTGATATAATGCCTGATGTTTTGTCCTCTTCCGGTTTTTGTTTTAAAGAGCGCCAGATCTTTGCTCGGTTATTGACATTTACCATCTTGTTGTGAGAAGTTGAAGTCACTTATCTGTCTTGTTGATGGCCTCAATGACGCCATTGTGTAGATTTGGAAGAACTCCATTATGTTATTTGAAAGAGAATAGAAGATTGAGTTGCTAATTTATGGTTTTGTTTGTTTCATTGTCAAACTTAATCTGCTATGTTGTACAATGGGTCAGAGTCTTATTTTGGAGAAACTCAGTTATTCTCGATATGATATGATTAAATTAAAAATCACAATTGAAAAATATACGTTCTAAAGATTTTTTGTGATATTTTAGATTCAAAATGTAAATGAGAACTATGTAAAAAGGCTAATTCCTATATATTAAGCTGTCTTGCATTTTGAAACTTCCATGACTACATTTTAACTGGAAGTTTCTAGCTCTCAATATAAAATGGTGATGAGTCTGCAATCTATGCTAGACTTGATTGCTGATACTTGAACTTTTCTATTTATTACTACCCTAAAAACAGATTGCTGAAAATGTTCTTTTTTTGTGTTCTAAAAGGAACTCTAGGGAACCACTAGATCTGATCTGGAATCACAGATTTTGTGGTCTATTATGAGACTATATATTGGAAAATTTGTTTCATTATTAAAATTAATGTATTTACTCCTGTTGTAGTATCAAAATATCACAGATCGTAGGTGGTTATACTTGAGTTCTGATCTTGATATATGTTAGATTTTAAGTATATAGCCTTTAAATTGTTTATATATGTCTACTAATAAATTTTTCTTAGTTATATTTAAGAAAATTTCTATTGAAGATGTGTGATTCTTTGTGTGTGTGCGCTTAATCATTATTTTGAGCTTGTGTTCATATTCTGCAGAACACAAAAGATAATCCTCCATGCAACACTTTGTTTATTGGAAACTTGGGTGAAAACATAAATGAGGAAGAACTAAGGGGCCTTTTTAGTGCGTAAGTATAACCTTGTCCCCAAGACCTTGGTTTTATGGTGGTTGTTCATGTTTTTTTATTCCCTATGTTCCACTGGTATGATGTTTTAACTTCTGACGTTCTGATGCAGACAACCTGGCTTCAAGCAAATGAAGGTTTTGAGACAGGAGAGGCATACAGTTTGCTTCATTGAGTTTGAAGTCAGTAACATTGCTCATAGCAGTTTCTTCTGTTCAGTAATTTATTCATGAATACTTTTATATCTGTAGCCTGTATTTTGTTATGGTCATGTGTTATTGCCATAAGAATTAATCATATTTAGTGGTATTGCTATTTGTAAACCTAAAAGTAATATTAACAATACTGCTTCAGGATGTAAATAGTGCAACCAACGTGCACCATAGTATGCAGGGAGCTGTTATCCCCAGTTCTGGTTCTGTTGGCATGCGAATACAGTATCCTTTTTCACATTTCAGTTTTGGAGTTTTGCTCTGATGATTTGTCCCCTTGTGTCCCAGCTAGGATGGTTGCCCTTTTAGCCATTTACCATGTGTTTGTGACACTGGAATCACTGTATTTTTTTCCAACTTATATCATGATAGTGATTCGCATTTCCTGATGAGAGTACATATCTTTTTCCTGGTGAAATGATGTGAGCACTTATTTCAAATATAACAGTGATGTAGAATGCGAGTGTGTTTGATCCTAGCTAAGGGTACTTTGTCACTGCTGCATATTGGCCGGTGTTATCAATTTCTTGTGCATGTACTTTCATTAATGGATCTATTTACAATGCATGTCATTCGGATGTCAGAAATTTTGATTGATGATACCTGCTACCATCATTTTCATCTCAATGTGGATTCAGAAAATTGATGCACTCATTTTGAAATAGAATGGTTTTGACTTCTCCACATTTTTGTCTCATTGGAACTTGCATAGAATACTTTGTGCTTCTCTTAACTTCATTTTAGATATTCAAAGAATCCATTTGGAAAAAGAAAGGATGCCAACCACCCTGGTGCTGTCCCCAGTGCCAACGGAGCTCCACCAACTATGCCGTATCAGTAGCATGAAGGGGATGTACTCTGTTCTTTATGCTTCGAGTTCCTACATTATAGGATGCATCTTGCAGCTGTTGCATGCATCCATCAATTATCAAGTCATCGCCATTAGCATCCCTGCTCATGTGAATGAATGCAAATATTGGCATCATAAACATACATTTGGCCATCTGATACTTGTTTACGGACATGCATTTCTCAGCTGCATGTGCTGGTGTTTGGATTACTTTTGTAGGTTCAGATTATGTTAGTGCATCGAGGTGATGCATGGGTTTGAATTTTTTCAGATTCGTGTGCTCAGTGTCATATCTACATTCTGTACATTGGCATTAGGGATGCTTATTTGAATAGGCATTTTGAGAACTTGAGTATCCCTTTTTTTTTTTTCCATTATAGGTTCATTCGCTGCTTATTTGACATGACATTTTATAGTGATTGCTGACTTTCATTCCATGACACAATCTAGCTAAAATCTGGAGATGTAAGGGGATCTGACCAATAATCATTTATCCATTTTTTCTACCATTACCATGATCATTTCACCACATTTTTACCTTCCTCTTATTAAATGAATTAATTGGTCATGACGACGCGATTTAGTCAAAGGATTGTTGTCGATCCCTTGGCATTCACATATTCAGAGATATTTATAGGATTTTCGTGAGTTACATCTTGTCTGACTTATACAGGGTTTTCATTACAATATGACCAAGCTTCCTTTCATTTGGGGAGGTCCAATACGGCTGCCGCTATTATTGCAGGTAATTTTTGTTTACTAGGCAACACTACCATCAAAATACTGCCTTTTGGAGGGTTAGTTGAGTTCTCTTTAGAGTGGAAATTCCTGTTGATTTTCAAGTGAGGCTTCCTGCCTTGGGAATTATTGGTAGCCCTTGGATTTCTCATTAGGCAGTTGATTATTTCTCGCCAATATGTCATTCCCTGCTAAGTGCTTTTTAACCCACGATCGTGCCGAAGTTTATCGCCAATTTGGGTGTCAAATTGTTTTTTTTTTGTTGCAGAGATTACTGGTAAGGTGAGTAAATTAACACAGGAAAAGTGTAATGGTTGTTGATTGCTTGATATGGCTTTTGGCACTCCTCTTTTCACTATGCAGCTTGTACAGACTTTATTCGTGTTTTGGTTTTGATTATTATTTTTTTGGTTGAAATTTAGAATTTAAGCAAAATATTCGCTTTCATATTTTTCAGAATATCCTAAAATTTAATGAGATTGGGATTGGGAATTTTCAGTTGTGCTAATTCACAACTTTGGCATTTTCTTAGAGCAAGCATTCGTGTATTAATTGAGATTAATGCTTTTTTCTCATTTTTTTTGGGGCCTGTGCTATTAACTTTCTAGTTTACTTTTAACTTGCGGAATATGCTCGAGGACAAAAGCAGCCTGCTTTTGTAATCTCGGTTGACAGTGATCTAAATGTTCAAAAGTGGTTCTTTCAAGCCAACGAGACTTTACATAAATAATAAAGAACGCCAATTTAAATCTTGTTATTATGTTGAAAATTTTGTTGATAAGTTATCTGTAAATTTTTTTATAAGCGTTTTAAGTTTTAGAGTTATATTTTAATTTTAGTAGGAATCGATGTTGAATCTATTTAATTTTTTTTTTATACAAAAAAAAGTGGTTCTTTAAAGAATATTAGTCTTGGGACACTGATGCGGTACAAGAGAAGCGAGATCCACCTAATAACTTCACATAAATAAATAAAGTTAGTTTTCAAGAGAAGTTTGGTTAATTAAAGAAGTTTATAATTAGAGATATTAGATGGAAAACAATAAATACTTTAAACAAATTATATTATATTATAAAATATGCTAAATGTATTAATAATAAAGACTGGAAGGAGTTATACCCAGGATAATGAGGCTTTGTTGATTATAAGAGGATAATATGGCTTTATTCACGAGCCAAACTTGCAATAAGTACTAGTGACAAAAAAACTACGAACAGCCCCAACTTTTGCTGGCTATCTGGTTAAATTAACTACAAAAAACTCCACTAAACTTTTGGTAAGGTGACAAACAGTTTCATCTTGGAGAATACAAGTTTAAGGTGACAAACAGTTTCATCCTGGAGAATACAAGTTTGAATGTTAAGGAAAGCTAAAATTTTTTGCGTTTTAAATTTTAAAAAGGAATAAATTTTAAGTTTAAGTGACTTAGGGGTTAATCAATAAATAAAAAAAGCTACAAAATCTCCTGTCCGTTTCATGTTTAATACTGCTCCCAAGATTTCAGTTCCCACAAATACAACCTGAGAAGGCTTTACACATAATATTTACAAGTTGAAAACCAAGGAATTCATCATATATTGCGTTTATCAAGCACACCTTGATTATCTACTACACACCTTTGTTTAGAAGAATAAATATTTCAAGTTCAAGACCAAAGAATATAATAAGAATTTACAAATGACAGTCCTAAACAAGACGAAATAATAAAAAGAACTATTGCCAAACACCTGACTGTAAATTTTAATCTACACAAACGATGGGTTATCCCCCATTAAATTGACAATGAAACCAAAACAAAAAAGGGAACGGAAAACCGCGGGAAGTTGATTCCATTTAAGCAGTTAAGAGCTGCACCTTATCACATGCCAACAAATCCATGAATGATACAGACTGATCTAATTTACAGGGATGAATGTATGCCTTACGAACTACTATGAGATCTGACAGATGATACCGACTGTGCAGAGACAGACGCAGTTGGGCTGTTAAGGTCTCTTTCTCCATTAATTTCCTTTGGTTTTCCACTTAGTCTGTCAATAGTATCTTGACAAATTTCGTGGAACCATTCATCTTCAAGCAGTGCACTGAGAACAATAATTATATCAGCTTTTGAGAAAGAGCAAAATACTTTTAATTCCACAACTACGAGTAGGGCACATTGCAGAAACACAAAATAATTGAGGTAAGTGCAAATATATCATAAGTCAGTCATAACCTAACCCTAAAGAAAATAACCAGGAACAAGTAGGTCATTTTTAAGAAAAAATAACAGGATTTGACAGTAAGTAGGTCGTTCATGAGTGAAATAGAATTGCAGTAGCTTACCTATATGGATCCATTCCTGTAGCAGCGAATGCTGCCATAGCTTTTGATATGATCTCATTGACAACTCTATGCAAATTTCGGGACAAGTACCGACCTAGGGAGGCAAAACATATGACAAACTTCATATCCAAATAGAACTGCAAAACACAAGAGAAGATGGCTGTGATTAACTTTCTTGTTCACATACTTCATGTAAAGTCTGGTCTTGTAATTTATTTACCACTTCAAAAAATCCTTACAATACAGTGTCAGCTTCTGACTAGCTTAGTGACGTAAGAACATAATAATAAAGTCATCTTTAGTATCACAGAAAATGGAGATGTGGATACAAAATATTTTGACCTTACTTTGAAAAAGCATTAATTTCAATCTATTAATAAAGCTTCACACACAGGCGGTCAGAACATAACACCAGATCCTTGATTTCTGTAACTTTTCTTACAAGAATAATCTCTGAATAAAGTTCTCTCTAGTCACTCCGGATCTGTGAGGCCTCCTTTCTTTTCTGTCTTTGACTCAAATTCTGTAATAGTTATTTAGTTAATCATAAACAAAAAATTGCACGTCTTATATACCTGTTGAAGACCAAGAGGACCTAAAGGTCTAGGCCCTTCCTCAATATCATCCCAAAAGCTTTGGTCTTCGGATAGCCACAAAATAACAGTCTCTGTAAGTCTCATCAAGAGCAGTGTAGCAAATCTTTCCCTCCCTACAAACATGTCTGCCGCTATATTGGCCATTCTGTTCAGTTTTATGTAAAGTTCCTGGACAGCAACGTAATACAATCTTCAAAACCATGAATACAAAGTGGAACATAAACAAGCCTGCCTGCGCAAAAGTTTTCTCTCAGAAAGATTTCTCCCCATTGGGTCAGTACCAATGAAAATTTCATATTGCAAAAGATGATTTAAAAGTGGATTGACCAACTACGAATTGCAATCTCAGTCGTCATGTTGATACCAATGTTGTTATGAGATATAGTTCTTTCAGATTCATACTCTTTAAAATTATTTACAAAAAAAAAAAAAAAAAAAAAAACTGACCACATTTTACTGACCTAATGCCTGTCAACATTTCAAAATCTACAATCAAAAGGCCTGTGTAATAAATGTCTGGAGATCTCATATTTTATATGCTCTAAAGTAATTTCCAGCATGAAGATGAAAAGTAGGAAAAGGGATAAAGAGCAGAGAAGAGACACTACTTAGTGAAGACATCTCATACAAGGCAAAAACAAGAGAGAAGATACTCAAATTCATTTTAAGGATGATATGGGGCAGAATTATCCTTCAAAGATTATCACACAAAAAAAATTACCATTAACTACAATTAAGGTTCTCAAAATACCTGAAAAATTGGAGAAGGAAGCCACTCAATTTCATCTGCGTTTCCATCAATATTAATATACATGTCAGCTGTAAGATGGCTATCACCTTCCTCAGTAAAAATGAGGTCTAAAGCATGCTGGCGACAGAATGAATCTTTTAATCTGTCAACACAACCAACAAGTTGCCTCTTCCATTCTCTTTGTTCAGGATGACGGTTTTGCCTGTCTGAAGGTCTTCGTCGATTATCATCCTTGTAGGCTGCATGATTAAGGGGAGAAAGTCTCATGGCTGCACGCGGAAGTAATTCATCTGCTAGTAAGGAGGCATTGGCTAGTAATGCAATCTGCTGAGCTTCAGTCTCAGCCATTCGTACAATTTTATTTTCAGAACCTTCAAAGTTTGCTTCTTCCTCCATTGAACCAGGTAATGCTTTTATGAGCATGTTCACATATGAGTTAAATACTTGGAACAACCCTTCCAGAGCCTGGCCTCCCAACTGCATACTGAGCAGGTGTCCAACATCTTCAAAGAAGTCCTGTATAAGCACACAGAGCATCCAGCATGAAGTGAACAAATAATATAGATCAATAAAACTCCATAAATAAGGAACAAAAAGTTGGTCTTTTCACAGTTAACATATATGTTTTAAAAGCTAATCATTCACTCAAACAAATGGATTGAACTGTAAATTCAAATAAGACCATAGAAATGAACAGGAAGAAAACACGTGATTGCAGTCTTTGTTGAAATAGAAAACACATTCCAATATAATTCGCATGCTCAATATTGTAATACATATTCACACAGCAGTATTCCAACCAATACTAGACAGCACTAAACTCAAATACTCACCTGGACCATCAAATTGAAGCGATGGGCACTAATAGTGAGTTTAGGTTGAAATGCTGTTGTATTGCTAGTGGGTACGCTTGAAGGCCTACCAGTTTGACGGTTAGCTGTGGGAGGGTACACTAGCTCCCAATCATCAGCTGCAGCCAAAGCAGCCGTACTCTCTTGAATGCGTTTCAAATTGGCATCTAGTGCTTGTTCAACACTCAGCCTAAAAAGTTTCAAAAGTACAGGACAAAGAGCCAGTCCACGAACTTCCAACAATGAGCAATGACCCAAGGCTATTTGAACACATTCCGCCGCAGCTCTCAAGCCTCCTGCAGCTGCTGATGAAGCTAATGCATGCCTTTTAACAAGATGAGCAAATGCTTCTGTTTGCTTAGTAGCCCACATCACAAGTTCAGAAGTATAAGATGGCTCCTGCCCAAAAATAGACAATGAGTCATTTGCAGCTTGTGCAATCGCTGAAAATACCAGTTGCGCCAGAGCAGCAGTATAAGCTCCTCCGTATGATGTGCTTGATGGCCGACGACTTTGCATGTTATACTGATATCTTTGGAGATGGGCATTAAGCAGCAAACTGTGAGCACGAGGACTGTCTCCAAGCCTTTTAAGGGCTGATATTGCTGCACGAAGTTCAGCACCACGGGTGGAAGGCTGACAAGCAGCTTCAGCAAGCTGATTGGCCAATTTCTGCCTGCGTTCAATAATGGAAGTCTGCAGAGACATGAGTGAAGATTGGTTCAGGGATTTCATCTCTTTTGCTTCAGAAACTACACGTTCCCCTTCATCAAGAGCAGCTAAAGCTTCATCCACTCTTCTTTCAGCCAGGAGAACATCCAAGAGATCAGGAAACTCAACTAACCATTTGTCCAGGTCTGATGTATCCATATCTTCAGAATTTAAAATAGCATTTGAAGCTAAACCATCAGAATCGGAGATAGATAAAGAATCAATGTGAACGCCCTCAGCCAAACCATGTATCAAAGTAGCTTGTGTAGATAGCAGGTTTCTGATAGATGAAAGCTCTCCCTCTAAATCTGATATCTCTTTAGATGTACTGTAAAATATGCATATTGCTTAAAAGCTAGGAAAACAATAAGGACATGTCAAATTAACAACAGTACAAAGGTTTTGCAGTTAAAGATTACTTTAATCCAAAGAAAAATCGTATTTATGTTGGCTAAATAACATTGTTAGTATTTTCAAGATAAATTGACATCAAAATAAAACTGAATAAATGACAAGTATGAAAATAACAACAGCTTGCCCCCTAAACACCCACCCTTTCTCCCTTTACTTTCTTTCTTTGTTTTTTTTTGGGGGATGGGGAGATAAAAAAAAAAGCATGAACAAAAACACCAGAATAGTGACCATTTGATATTCTAAAATCGATAATCAGATAACATGTAACATTTGATTCCAAAATTGTTAAAATAATGACGACTTTACAGTAATTATTTAAAATATCCGACAGTGTAGAAGTGAACATGTTTTATAAAGCATGTACACACAATAATACAACTATCAGCATCAGGTGATAAGGATGGGTGGGTGTGAGTACAAGTCTATTTCAAATCTTCCTATGTAACAAATATAAGAAGAAAGAAAAACAACCAACCGTATGAAGGCAGCATAGTTAGCATAGACACTTCGACGCATTTCCTCAGCAGAAGCTTTCTTCAAATCCAACAAATATGAACATAATTGCTTTATTTCCTTTAAAATGAACAAGATAAAATCAGTTGAATTGAAAGAGCAAAACACAAAATGGTGAACAAGAAAACATTTCTCAACTAGTTGGGAACAAAACACAAGCAGCAACGGATTTCAATGCTACATTACTAAACCAAAGAGCAGAAAAAAGTAAATGATAACCATCTGCTATTGCCATTACTAGCACGGTTTGTTTAGTTTGATATCCTTCATTGCACATTAAATATGAATTGCAACTACACGAAGCCTAGAGCATCCCTAGTAAAAAGTGCAAATCTGCATTCATGCATGTAATTTAAAAGGAAGTGGAAAATAGGAGGAAAATCCCTTTTAATGGGTAGCTAATTATTGATAGCCAATGGTCTTTTGCTTCTTTGCAATTCAAAATGCCGTAGAAAATAAGGGGGGGAAATCAATATTTGATGCATTTTCTAATAAATTTCATGTGTCTAAATGGTTAAATAATCATCATAGGCACCAAAAGCCTCTTGGCTCAATGGCACCCTTCCCTATGGGGAAGGGCTATGATAGGCGTGCACGCATAATTGATCCATTTCGGAAAAAAATAATCACAGGTATAATTAAGTTTCTATTAATCAGATATCGATAATCAATAATAATAATAACAACAATATCACAATACCCATATACCACATCGTGTCCAATCAACAAGATATGGAAATAAAACCGAAAGGAAGAACCCAAGTCCAGTATCAGAAGTACGGATTTTGAAGTGAAATTTACTGGGGCCCTGGACTCTCCAAACTCATGGACAGTGCTTGAGGTATGGCTCTCCTGGAGGTTCCTGTCAATGAAATCAGAGCTTTCCACTGCTCTCCATTCCCCTCTTCTCTCATCTCCTTCTCCCCTTGCCTGTGGGTTGACGATGGGCTATAAAGCCTGTTTTTTATACCCTTTCTCTCATGTATAACTAGGTTGACAAGCGCAGTGGAATTTATGACACATTGCAAAGCAAGGGACTTGAATCTACCATCAGAAGTAGTATAGTGATGAGGGGTTTTACAGAGCCTAGGGTATCCAACCTTATAGGTTAGCTTTTGCAGCACATCTCTTCCAAAGATTCCTTTTAGAAGATAAATTGTCCATCATATTTCCCTCTTCTTTTTTAATTTGTATTTTTAGTTTTATTTAAAAAAAATATCAGAAGGAATTATATATTGGATCATTTTTGAATGAATCTATTGATTTATATGATGAATTAGTTGAAAGGAGAATAAAAGATTAATGACTTGTGATAATTAATTCTATGCTTCGGGTGTATAAATGATTTTTTTTCTTCAAAATATTCCATAAGTTGGTCAAGGGCTGTGGCTATATATGGTAGAATTTACGATCTTGGAATTAATTCCTCATGACCAGGAAGGAAAAGGGTCGAATCTCCAATATAATCGGCAACCGTAATTGACACTAAAACATTTTCCTAAAGTCCAAATGAATTCAACCATCTCCCCTCCCCCCTTCTCTTCACATTGCCCCCAACAATTCCCATGAAACTCAGGAGTCAGGACTAACATGATAATGAATCATCCCCCGTAAAAATTACGTCTACAGAGCTAACAGAAGTGTTAAGAATCCTGGAACCAGAGAAAACAGCGGATCAAGTTCATAAATTAACTGTTTAATCAAATTATAATTTTTACCCAGAACGCCAAGGAAAATGAGCAGTTTTCATAGTAAATTGTACATCACTGCAGTGAAATACAAACACCAACCTTCTCGCTGAGAGAACATTTGGACTGGACATAGGCGTCGGCATCGAATTTATCTGACTTGAAAACATGCAGACCTTCTTCGAGTTTTGGTCCGTTCTCTTTCACAGGCGTAGCCTTGGATCGAGCAGTCTTCACCGCAGCCATAACCAGTGACTATTGTTGACAGGACCTCCAAAATTAAGCTTTGGAATTCAAAGATCAAAAGCCATCAGTGAATTTAGGGTTCAAAAAAAAAAATATAAGAATTGAAATGATAGATCCAACGGCGAATCTAGAAAAGCGTAGTTTGACAAGTGAAGATGGCGAAAAAGCTAAAGTATAATGTAAAACTATAGGGAGCGAAGAAGACGATCCCTAGAAAATCGGTGAGAGTTGGGTAACGGGAAGAAGTTTGTTATGGGAATTGGTTCATTCTTCAACCTCAGCTGCTCCTTTAGCTTGACGGGCTTCTTCCAAGGTAAGAAGGTGACATCAAATTGAATTACATGTCAATATTTTTGTAACAATATATTAATTAACATAGAGAGGGAAAAAACGATATTAATAGAATTTGGGTTAATTGAGATTAATATATGAATAAATATTTATTCTTTTATTTATTGAAATAATAATATTATATTTGTTAATCATGATTTCTTGCATATTGGGAAGGAGATCGTGTTCACAAAAGCATTGCTAGTGTGATTAATTTGATTTATACGGGGAGATTTTGAAGTTGTAAAATAAAATAGTACTACGTAGGTTTAATAATTAAATTACATATTTAATGCTACATATTAAAAGGTATAATATAATTTGTCATAGTAAATGGATATTATTAAAATTAATTATTTTTCTACCAATGATGGCATGTAAGAGTATAACTAAATATTAGAGTTTTTTTTTTTTTTATCAAAACACATTGACATAGTTAGTGCTAAAAGATTGTACATTATTACTCCAAATCATAATTGGATCTTCTTATAAAGAACATTAATCATAACAATTTTTAAAAGAAAGAGATGGAAATTATTTGTTTTAATTTTAAATATAAAAATTAATTATAAAATTTATTTTAATTTTAAATATAAAATATCAATTTATTTTATATTTGATATTTAGATGAACTTTTATCAAATGGTGGAATAGATTAAAATTAATATTTTAAAAAATTTAACATATATTTTTTTACAAATATATCTAATTTAATCAATTTTCTTAATTTGATAAATTAATTATATAATTTCTAGATTAAAAAAGAAAAGAGTACAGAAAATGAATATTGTCAGCGTAACATAATTTTTTAAATATTATCATACTAATCCTCAATTAGAGATCTCATCATTAGAGGGAGTCTAGCTGGCTCTGGGCCAACTATAGTTCACCCTTCCAAAAATCAAAATAAAGAGAATTGTTCTGTCTAAGGAAAAAAGTGGGGGGCTGTTGTGTTGCGCTGTCTCTAGTGGTTGAATTCTTGAGCTGCTACATTAGCAACGGGGGATGTGGCTCAGCCTGGTTGGTGTCCATCGTTACATGCCATACTTTGATTTCAAGTCTTCGTTTTGGTGGCCAGGTGGTGAGCCCCCGTTCAACAGCCATAACCAGATATTATTTCTTACATCTATTTCTTTATTGCATTATTTCATTTTGGGAAGCATCACAACTGTTCCATCTTGTTAGGTACACTTTTTTTCCCTTCTCTTTTGTTTTGTAGCTTCTTTATCTTGTACATATTTTTCTAATTTATTTTATTTTTAGGCCAAGAAAAAGGAGATTGAAAAATTTATTACTTTTTATTTTTTCGTTGCCTACCGGTTCACCGGAGATTTGCCCCAACTACGTCCGGATCTGACCCGCGTCGCGCACCTGACTATAGTGGGTGAGTCTCCCAACAGGAATTTTCTGTATACATCAAGACTCGAACTTGAGACCTCGCTTAAGCGATACTGAGCCGCTTATCACTTGACCAACCCCTGTTTGGTGAAAATTTTATTACTTAATTAAAGACAGTGAAATTTGTTTTTTCCAACCCAAGTGCAATTACCACTCTTTTCTAACCATTTACAATCTATTTTAACTATATACAAAATAAATTATATTTCCTAAAAATAAATTACATATTTAGGCAATAAATTTTATAATAAAAAAATTTCAACAATTTTCCTTTTTTTTAAAAAAAAAGAAACACGTGTTGCTTTGGCCATTGCCAACAGTGCCGTCATTCTCATTGCAGTCTGGAAATCCAACGGGGCTTCTGGCCCCAACGGTAAGCATTCATAACTGTATTAACCAAGGAGCTTTCAGGCTTACATATTCCACGACGATACGACACCTGATGCTACATGGTTTTACAACCTCGCAAGCTTGTTTTTTAGGACGGTATCACGCATAGTTTAGCTCCTACGACTGCAAATTTAACATAAATAGTGTTGTATCATAATAGACTGTCTTGCCATATGCACGAGTCATACAAAATTCACATATGGAAGCATGCATTGCTTCAGGAGAATTAGTGGGCTTCTTGCCAATTTCTAGACTCTAAAGTGGAGTGTTACACAGCAACTCTTTGTTATGTTTGGAATAGAAATTTTCGGACAGTTGCAAATTGTACAACTAAATTTATTACAGGTTCAACCATGCAAATACAAAATCAAGATCAAGACCATCATTTGGTATGGACATGAAAAACAAATCTTGAGAAATAGTAGCTTCAACAATGACAATTTCTCCCAGCTATTTATTGATTAACTTTAAGCTCTTAGAGACATTTGCCTACCAAAGCTTCCAACTCCAACAATGCCGAGTTACTGTTCTGGTGAGTCTGAACGAACAGCTGAAAAAAGCCAATGAAAACTTTGATCAGGATGCATCAAAAGAGAACTCGATATATTAATTGTAAATCATTATGAGAATTGAACAAAATGAGCGTTTAACCAATCAAATATTGGAGGCCAGGTATACCCAATCTAGACTTTAGAGCATGTAAGTAAAGGATAAGTTAAGATAGGTAGTTCCTTCAGTACAATAATGAATCACCAGTCCACAAATTAAGTAAAAGAACCAGAGTTTTAACTCTCTGTATGAAGAATGAAGAATCATTCTTACACGTTACCAGTAAGAGATTTAGTTGCTGCAATAGTCAATACATATATCCTTATAGTAGACCATCCAGTCTAATTAAACATACATCCATCATAGATTAATAACTACTTAATATGCAATTATCAATAAGTCATGCTTCTCCAAAGCCAGTAACATAGATAAGTTGAGCCCCCAAACATGTTAATCAACCACAGAGGGAATTTAAGCATAACACAAGTTTCAAAATTGCACTAAAAGAACAAAAAAAAAAAAATGAACTGTTAAGCTTATTTAGATGGAGGGTGTGGAGAGGAGCGAATGTTTATGATACAGGGGAATAGACCTAACATAATTCTAAGAAATTTCATCTCCCACACATAAACAGCCTAAACAAAAACATTATTTAACAGGTTAAAAAAACATAAACATGAATTATTAATTATTAGAAGTAAAATATTGCATAATATATATAAAATGAAGCAAACAAGAAATGTCATATCACAACATAGAAATGTCATAATTGTTATACAGAATTTACGCTAGCTTCTTACATCAGAGCTTAAAAGGAGGACAGAAACCAAGCAATTGAATCAAAGAAGATATATATCTGGAAACTGATGAGTAATTTACAATATACGTACCATATCATAACAAGTTTTCTGAATCAAGATATGTCATATTTAAAAGTTTATTATGTAAAATATGACTTGAAGGTTTATTATGTAAAATATGACTTGAAGGTTTCAACTGTAAAATGGACACATCACACAGTACTATGACATTCAAGATTTAAAGACAAGATAGGAACTGGCAACACTAGCTTCAGGAACAACTACATGGTCAGCATATTGCACAGCATCTTAACATCCGATCTCTATGTAAAGCAAAAAAAAAAAAAAGGAATTTCTGTTTAGCATAAACCTAGAATCAAGCCCCAGCGAACAAGCAATAGTCAATTTCTAATCATTACAATCGCACAGGCAATCTTTGTCACTTTAATGCAATTTGAAGCTTCAACAGCATTCAGAATCGCTTCCAAATATTGCAAACATGTCTAGCATCATTTCCAGTTTCTCTAAATTCCTTAATTTTCAGCCATAAACATCCTTAAATAAAGCTTCATCATTTATCACTCACATACTCCATCCTCCTCTCAATATTTATTTTCATATACAGGTGTTGTTATACAGAATTTACACAAGCTTCTTACTTCAGAGCTAAAAATAAGGAAAGAAACCAAGCAATTGAATCAAGGAAAAGATGGATAAATATCCACATTTTGATGAGTAATTTACAACATAAGTATCATATCATGACAAGATTTCTGAATCAAAAAGTGTCAGAGAAATGTAAAATTTGATTTAAAGGTTTCACCATAAAATGACGCATCGCATGGTATTTTGACATTCATAATCGAAAGACATAGTGGCTACCAACAATGGCTTCAGCAACTACTAAACAGCCAGCATATCGCACAGCATGTCAACATCAGATTTCTATGAAACACGAAAAAGGAAATTTTTGTATAGTGTAAACCTAGAGCCAAGCCCTGGGGAGTAAGCAATTGTCAGTTTCTAATCATTAAAACCGCACAGGCAATCTTTGTCCCTTAAATGCAATTTGAACCATCAACAGCATTCAGAATCGCTTCTTTTACATACGAGTGAAAATACAGTAGAATCGATTTCGTCTCTTCGTTTTGAAAAGTAAAATAGAAAAACAAAATCTAGGATATAGATATTCCTTGTTAAACGCTTAACGCCGTATACACTAGAAAATATCATCAGAAGACCAACTTCCACAAAAAATTTAAGCTAGAAAACCAAATCGCAAATATAGAACGTTAACACGAACATTGTAGCATTCTTATAATAGTAAACAAAAACAACATTCGATTCGATTGCTCAGAAAATCACGCACAGCATGTTATTCAAGGAAATGAAACAACGAATTGCAATCGAGTAGACAGAAGATACAGATCGATAGAGAAAAAGGAGAGCTTACTAGGCTTCTCAGGCTTGCCATCGATCCACTTGGAGGCGACGAAATGGACCTTCTCGAGAGAGAGGGCTTCAGATCTGTGGGGTTCCTTGAGGCAATTCCTGACGATATTGGCACAAATGTTGGAGTAGGTGATGTATGTCATCCCAGCTGCTCTCCAGAACGGCACCGCAGCGTTCGACGCCATCTTTCTCTGCTGCTTCTCTTTCGCAACTCCTCGCGTTCTCCCGTCTCACAGGAAGGCTTCTTAATAAGGCTCGGGCCTTTGTCTTTCTTTAAAAAAAAAAAGTCCAAAAATGCGAGGACCTAGAGCTTAGAAATATTCATTTTGTAATTAAATAAAGAAAAATTAATTCAGTTTTCTTACAAATTATGAATAAAGGGATGGAAAAAAAACTACCGGGACCAATACCTACAAGTCTATAACTAAGAACACTATACATACCCAATAAAAATGAACAAAAAATTATAAAGATTTAATTAAAAATAAGTAAAATTATAAGAACGTAAAATCGAACGAGTTTTTTGTTTTAATAAAAAACGTTTTTGACCCACAAAAAAGCATCAAACTTTGTTCAAAATATGTTCTATTTAAGCTTTTTTCTGAAGTTTTTTTTATAACCTAATATATATATATATAATTAGAGTATAAAGTATATCCTTTTGCTACGTGGCCCCCACATTATTCTCTAGCTCAGTCATGTGGCAAAAGCAAATCACACGCCATTGATGTTTTTTTCTCTTTTTTGGTGGACACAGGACATTAACATGGATTGGATTATATCAAAGGGGAGTTAGTTTTAACAAAGGCTAATCTCAAGATTCGAATTTCTATTAAAAAAAAATATGCACATTTAATCACCCGACTAATTTGTAACAGTAGAAACTATAAAAATATATAATAATTATACACCATGGAACAATCCGCTTGAAAAGTATCAAGCAGAATTGTTGTTTACACAGTATATCTATTTAATTATAATTACAATTTAGTATAAGAATTTAATTATACTTTTAGAGATTAATTTAAGTTTAAATATTTTAAAATTTTAATAAAACATCAAAACTCGTTAATAATTGCAATTGGGCGCTGCTTATAAGATAACATAGTTAATAATCTCATAATTAATTTGATTAAAAATATGAATGTTTAAATAAATTATTAAAAACTAAAATATGAGTGTTTTGATAAATTTTCTACTAGATCGAATGTGTTGAATCAGTTATGTAACGGGTAAAAGTTGACAATTAAGACAAGGCGCACCCTAAATAAACAAACTAGCCTGCAGTTCTCAAGGTCGCTGCATCAAGTTATGCAGAAGCCAGCATCCATGTTTTTTTTTATTAATGATCGAATAGGCACAAATCAATATCAAAATAACTACAATGTCACGACATGCTCAAATTGGCATTTCAATGACTGATATCAACATATGGCATCCAAACCTGTGTATGGAAGTGAAAAGATAAAGTAATAAGAGATTTAGATGAAATCACATACAAGAGAAAATTGGAACTCCAATTGTGGGGAAAATTAATGCTAGAAACTGATTAACAAGGGATATTAGGCGCCGCCAAAAGCCACGAGAACTTGAAGGAGGAATGAATGAGGCTTGAAGTTGGCGGCGGCCAGCTTGCCGGAAGCTACTCGAAGTTGAAATACAAGCCGGAGAAAAAAGGGTGTATGCTGCTACAATCGAGCACCTCCCTTCTGTTTCAAGGTGATCTTATCCCCTAGACTGAGGGCAATTCCCTGAGTTTTACTTCTTATTCTGATGTATCCACTCAACTTACCATCAGCTTGCTTCTCAATGCTAATATTCACCAAAGCATCTTCCCCAAAAACACTCTTGGCGTAAAAATTTGCAGCTAGAAAACCACAGTCCCCTTCCAAAGCTGATCTGAAATCACAAAGCAAGAGAAAATAGGAAGCAGCATAAATGAACTAGTTAATCTCAATGTTTTATTCAAATATAAAGGGGAGTAGGATTTTAGTTAGTTAGTTGTGACAGCTATGATTTAGTAGTTAGGTTTAGATTGACCATTAGGCTTAGATTAGTATAAATAAGGGACATAGGACATGATTACGATGTGCTGCTGTGTATTATGATAAGATTAAAAGAATTCTATTCTCTCTAATCTCTTTTTCTCTCTGTCTCCTATCTCTCTCCTCTCTCCTCTTCCTCTTCTTTCCTCATTCTTTCTACCCCTACACATTATTCTCTCTTCCCTTCCTTCTTCATACATCACAATACATGGGTCTTCATCTTGTCAGATACAAGCCCCCATATTCTTTGGCGTTGCTAGTGAATCCAAGCAAGATATAATAATATCTCTATACCAATAAGTTATGCATAATCCTAGAGAACCCTAAAGCTCTATCTATTCATTAAGATGTCATTATTTGTTGAAGAAAAAGTTTGTTATAGTGAATCTAGCCATTGACATTAAGTTATAAAGAAAAAAAAGCTTAGTGTTAAGATGTGTAAATATTATATAATTAGCATAGGATTTTATATGATATTATTTCCTCTTAATGAACCAATGCATAGGCTCCTCTCACTTGTATATATATGCCTATTCTATATCCCTATTCTATATTCCTATTGTGATCATGAATAATACAAAAAATTCATTCCATATTTCTATTTCCTTAATATGGTATCAGAGCACTAGGGATTTTTTCTGTTTTTTCATTCTTTTTCTGCTGTCTCTGTCGCTACAGTAACCAGAGGATTAGGGTGTGAGCTTGTGACTCTTCCACAGAGTGCGTCTAGCATCACCGCCCTGCCCAACTGTCTTCTCTCCTTCCGATCGGTAGTTCCCCAAAGTACAGCAAAGGTTTTGATCGGTGTGTCAGCCTCACGAACCGGCGTGTGGCAGCGAGATTTCAACGTCGCTCTTCCTCTCCAATGTCGACTCTCCATTTCCGGTGCATTCGTGGTGGTTTTGAAGGCACGGTACAGCACAGAATTCACAGTATGTATTATTCAGAAACAAGCAGCGTATATGTAGAGTACAAGGCATATCAGAATCATAATCTTCATGATTATGATAAGATATGTTAATTAATTCAAATCTGATATCCTAACTAATATCTGATATGATATCCTAATTGATATCTCCCTACAATCTCTCAAAGAATTCAAATAAATAAATTACTGAATTAAATAACTTATTTTCATAATTACCACACTCCCCCTCAAGTTGGATCATAGATATTTATCATGGCCAACTTGCTTACTAAATTTTCAAACACAGCTTGCGTTAGGCCCTTAGTGAGAACATCAGCAAGTTGTAACTTAGTGGGAACATATGAGAGGCAGATTGTTCCTTCTTCTATCTTTTCTCGGATGAAGTGACGGTCTACATCAACATGTTTCGTCCTACTGTGCTGTACTGGATTTAATGCCATATTCAAGGCAGCTTTGTTATCACAGTAGAGTTTCATGGGGGACTTGATTGTAATGTGTGCTTCATCCGCTACTCTTTTAATCCATAATGCCTCCATAAGGCCTTGAGCTAAAGATCTTAGCTCTGATTCTGCACTGCTCTTAGCAACCACTTTCTGCTTCTTGCTTTGCCAGGTGACCAAATTTTCCCAAACAAAGGTGCAGTACCCTGATGTGGATCTGCTATCTTCCAGTGAACCTGCCCAGTCAGCATCAGTATAAACCTCAACTGTTCTTGAATTATTCTTTCTGAAGTGAAGTCCGAGACCTGGTGTGCCTTTGAGATACCGTAGGATTTTATATGCAGCATCCATATGCTTCTTTCTTGGGGAGTGCATATGTTGACTGGCTACACTAACTGCAAATGCAATATCAGGACGAGTATGAGAAAGACAGATGAGTTTTCCCACAAGTCTTTGATATCTTCCTTTGTCCACAGCAGCTTCATCTCGTTCTTGTTGCCTTTTCTTTGCAATCTCTTGTTCTGTTCTTGCCATCTTCTCAATGGGCTTCTTCTTCATAGTACTAATAGGAACTCTGCTCGGTTTACACCCTAGCATACCAGTTTCTTTGAGAAGATCCAGAATATACTTTCTTTGGGAGACATAAATTCCTTGGGTTCATGTCTACGGATATGGGTTCATTAGTTTCACTATTTTTAGGCCCTCTTTTTGGTTTAGGTCTCATTGCGTTTGTATTTCCATAGTTTCTTTGTCCCAGCGAGACAACTTCTACTCTCTGGATTGGTGTCTTCTATGTTATGTGGTCACTAGTGTGGCCGTTGGTTGCTATTTATGCTTTGGTTTGGTGCTCTCTTCATTGTTGGCTAATGTCTATTGTGACGCGTTTATGCTCAGTACTATCTACCAATGAAGTTTTTGTGTGACTACTATTTTCCATGGTATATTTTTCATGAATTGAATGTTCGTTGATTATTTGTCCTTGGTGTGACATTTGGCTTAGCTCGTTTGATTTAAGCATTACGTTTGGCCCTCTAAATCTTTTCTTGTGGTATTTACTAGATGATAATCATTGTGAAGTTGCATAAACATGCCACTCCGTTTGTTAGTGGTCTTGTCACAAAAGGTAATGCTGAGATATGTTTGGTCTCTTTGACTTCCAAATGGATAATAGATTAGGGGGCTATTGACCATATGACAGGTAACCATATCTCTTTGCTACTTATGACTCATGCCAATCCTTCAAGTATTACCATTGCTAATGGTTCCTATTCTCGTGTCATTGGTTCTAGCATAGTAAGTCTTAGTCCTTCCATTCAGTTACCTTCGATGCTGCATGTACCTGACCTTGCATTTAATCTTCTTTCTTTAAGCAAACTCACCTGTGATCTCAATTGTTGTGTTTCATTTTATCCTTATCGCTACTTGATTCAAGATCTTACGATGAAGAAGATTATTAATAGAGGCTACAAATCTGGTGGCCACTATTTTCTTGATGATCATGTGTCTCGACCAATTGCTTGCCCTAGCATTTTGAATCCATTTGAAATACATTATCGTTTGGGTCATTTGTCTTTGATATCTCTGAAGAAGTTGTATCTTCAATTTTAGTATTTGTCATCCTTAGATTGTGAGCCATACCAGGTTGCCACACACCATCGTCTTCCTCTTATGCCTGGAGTTAATAAGCAGGCTACATCACCTTTTGAGTTAATTCATTCTGATAGCTAGGATCCATGTCCTATTGAATAAAAGTCTGGTCTCAAGTATTTCGTCACATTTGTTGATGACTATTCTCGTGCCACTTGGTTATACTTTATGAAAAATTGTTCTGAATTATTTTCACATTTTTGTGCATTTTGTGCTGAAATCAAAACTCAATTTGGTGTCTCTGTTCATACCTTACATAATGATAATGCCTCTGAGTATTTTTCTGCATCCTTTCAGTCATATATGCTCCAAAATGGTATTCTTCATCAATCTTCATGTGCAGATACACTAGCTTGAATGGTGTTTCTAAACAAAAGAATAGTCATTTACTTGAAGTAGCACGGGCTCTTATGTTTCAAATGAAGGTTCCTAAACCCTTTTAGGCCGATGCGGTTTCTATTGCTTGTTTTCTCATTTCTATTCTTGATGGTAACATTCCATATACTACCCTTTTTCCTTCCAAGTCCTTATTTCCTATTGACCCTCGGATTTTTGGGTGCGTTTGTTTTGTTTGTGATGTTCGCCCTGAAGTTACCAAATTAGATCCAAAATCTTTAAAGTGTGTCTTCCTCGAGTATTCTCGACTTCAGAAAGGATATCAATATTTTTCTCTTACCCTCAATTAGTATTTAGTCTTATAAACATTACTTTCCATGAGTCGATTCCTTATTTTGGATCCTCGCTTGCCCCTACTACATATTCCCCACCTAAGGAGGAGGATGTTTTCTCAGTTTATCTTGTCCTTCAACCGACACCAGTTCAAGCACCTGCTTGACCACCTATTACACCGTTCTGACATGTCTACACTAGATGCTCCAAGGAAACTAATGATACTGGCCTCGATTCAGGCCCTCCATTGTCTACTTCGTTATTAGATCCTAATTTGAGTCGTCCTACTCCTGAGCATGACTTGCCTCATTCTACTCCTGTCCCTGACTTTAAGATACCTCCTGTTCCAGATCCGAACCCCTCACTTGACCTACCCATTGCCCTCCAAAAAGGTAAACGTACTTGTGGCTATCCTATTTCATCATTTGTTTTGTATAACCATCTTTCTCCTACTTCCAGTTCCTTTGTTGCTTCCCTAGATACTATCTTTGTACCCAAAACCCTTCATGAGGCATTAGCTCACCAGGGTTGGCGTGTTGCTATAGAAGAGGAGATGGCAGCCCTAGACCGGGTTGGTACTTGGACCTTGGTGGAATTGCCCGTAGGGATGAAGGCCATTTGGGTGTAAGTGGGTGTTGAACCCTAAAACTAAAGCTGATGGAATACTTGATCGTTTTAAGGCTCGCCTTGTTGCTAAAAGCTATGCTCAAACTTATGGCATCAATTATTCTGAAACTTTCTATCCAGTGGCAAAGCTCTCATATGTTCATCCCTTTATCTCTATAGCAGCTACTTATGGTTAGGTCCTCCACCAGTTGGACATTAAAAATGCCTTCTTACATGGTAACCTTCATAAAAAGGTGTACATGGAGCAACCACTAGGCTTTGTTGCTCAAGGGGAGCATGGGAAAGTATGTCGCCTCAAGAGGTCCTTATATGGCTTGAAGTAGAGTCCCCTTGCATGGTTTGATCGGTTTAGTACTGTTGTGCAAAAAATTGGCATGAGTCAAAGTAAGTGTGATCATTCTATGTTCTATCAAAGAACGGATGTTGGCATGATTTTTCTAGTTGTGTATGTTGATGATGTTGTGATTAAAGGTAGTAATACCTCGGGGATTTCATCACTTAAGTCCTTCCTTGACTCTCATTTTCAAACGAAAGATTTGGGCTCGTTGAAGTACTTCCTAGGGATTGAAGTTATGAGAAGTAAGAAAGTTATTCTCTTGACATAGAGGAAATATGTCCTTGATTTGCTGAAAGAAACTAGAAAACTAGGAGTTGCACCAGCTAGTTTTCCTATGGTTCATAATCCATTGCTTGATGCTGATGAGAGCATACCACTTGAGGATTCTATCGATGATGAGAAGAGAAAACTTGAGAAGAGCAAACCATTTGAGAATTCTAAGAGATACAGGAGATTGATTGACAAGTTAAACTATCTTACTGTGACTCGTCCGAAGATCACTTATCCAGTCAGTATGCTTAGCCAGTTCATGGCATCGCCAACTGTCAAACAGTAGGAAGCCTTAGAGCATATATTACATTACTTGAAGGGATGTTTAGGTCGTGGTATATTTTACAGGAATCACGGTCATACAAATATTGAGTGCTTTTGTGATGCATATCATGATGGATCAAAAGCCACGAGATAGTCTACTACAGAGTACTGTGTCTTTGTGGGTGGAAATTTAGTATCCTAGAGAAGCAAGAAGCAGAATGTGGTATCCCAGTCGAGTGTAGAGGCAAAATACAAAGCCATGGCCCAATCTGTGTGTGAGATAGTTTGAATCTATCAGTTACTGAAGGAAGTTGGCCTCAAAACCTTGTTGCCAACAAAATTGTGGTGTTATAATATAACAGCCCTACACATAGCTTCCAACTTTGTGTTTCATGAACGCACAAAACACATTGAGATCAACTGTCAATTTGTTCGGGACAAGTTCAAAGAAAAATTTATCTTCTATTAGATATGTGAGGTCTAGTGATCATCTGGGCGACCTCCTTACTAAAGCTCTTAATGGAGCTAGAGTTAACTATCTTTGTAACAAGTTGGGCATGATTAATTAACATCTATGCTCCAACTTGAGGGGGAGTGTAAAGATATGTAAATATTCTATAATTAGTATAGGATTTGATATGATATTATTTCCACTTAATGAGTTATTAATGCATAGGCTCCTCTCACTTGTATATATATATCCCTATTCTGATAATAAATAATACAAGAAATTCATTCCATATTTCTATTTCCTTAACACTTAGAAATAAGTTTCCACAATTTCACAACAGTAATGTTAATATTCAATTCCACAAAACATACAGATTGACATCTAAAAAGTCATTTGAAAAGTGCAAAAAGTCAAGCTTGTCTTTCCAATGTCTTTCCAATGTGTTAAGACTAGAAATTGCTAGTAGGTCACGAAATCATTTCTCATTTTGCAGATGAAAAATTTTGCAACTGGTTCTGTTACTGTCAGTTTCAAATATGTCAGCTTGATTAATAAAACAGAAGCAAGACTGCAGCTGTGAAACTAAAATTCCAGATTTTTTATCCAGATGGCGCACCCAGGCACCTGTATACTAGCAACTGTCCTGAAATGTATTCATATTTTGGGGGCGTCACTGAAAATTGCCAAGGTGCAAAATCAGAGTCTGCAATAGAATTATAAGAGAATCAAAGAACGTACGGTGGAGTCAGGCACTTCATATTAGTACACTTGAGTATGTGGTTCAGAAACTCTCTCTCATCTTGTATCACCGTATTTACAGCAACCTAGAAACAGAATAAACGCTAGTCAGATATATCATCCAAACGTTGCAGAGATACATTGCCTGAAGGTTAATATATGAGTAGAAGTCTATATTAATTATCAACACATTATTTCTAAAATAAAACACATACATTAACCTCTTGAACTTGTGTTCCCTGATAACCCTCAGATATGAAGACTAAACAAACAAAATAAAAGCCTAATACAATATTCACTCTACGTTTTCTAACTCAAGAAATCCAAATCTAGCAAGATTTGCTTCCACATTTGCATCACGAGATGTTGAGGCAACAATAGGGAAGGAGCAGAACCTGACTTACCAAGCACGACCTGACAGAACCAGCTTAAAAGGATACACCCTGTCAGTTCATGTTTTGTGTTTAACGCTTATATGGATTTAGGTTTTTACAGGTTTTTCATGTCAGGATACTGTCAGGTCAGTATGGAGCATATTCTTCATCATTATTGTACGAGGTTGCAAACAGAACTGAC
Organism: Leucaena leucocephala; assembly: GCA_037074615.1. NCBI lineage: Eukaryota > Viridiplantae > Streptophyta > Magnoliopsida > Fabales > Fabaceae > Leucaena > Leucaena leucocephala. The sequence goes on along the minus strand of CM073556.1, from coordinate 19,938,225 downwards.
TAACAGTCATTACTTATCAAGTTAATGTTCTCATCTATAGCTAGAAAAAGCTCAGCATGCATATATTTTCCTTTTCTTTTAAGTGTCTCCTCACTAATATCAAGGAGGAAAGCCAGCCTACAAAAGCTGGTATTGACTTCAACATATTAGATAACTAAAATCAAAGTAATGATCAAGCTGAAGTATAAACATACAAACTTCAATACAACATAGTTTTATCTCATTTCTAATATCAGAATACCATCATCAATTGCATATATAATGGATAAAATCATGGGGGTAAAACAAATCTTAAATAGCATATCTTAGCACTCATAAACATAACTTTAAAAGCATGCAGTCAGATTTCATAAAGATACCAAAGGATTACTAAAACAGCAAACGTCATTCAAAAGTCTAATCAGCAAGCATTTTTTCTCTTTTCCCTTTTTTCCTCTTAGCATGACAATGGAAAATACAGCAATTAACTCCATATATAGTTCAATGGAAACATCTACCTTATTTTCCCACTCAAACTCAGCCCACATAGTTCTAAATGCCACATCAGCACAAGATGCAGGAGAGATGTAGTCCATGATATCAATATGGATGTCATTGAGAACAATAACTGTTCTTTCAAGCACATTTGAAGATGTCTCATAGACTATGTTACCAAATATAACCCCTGTTTCAGTTGAAGACACCTTGATGTTTGCCTTAATCTGTTTGCTTGATTCTGGAGCTAGGGTATAGTTTTGTGGACGCTCAACAAGTTTGAGATCACCCATGGTTGCCAACTCCAAACACAAATTTTGAAGAATCTCCTTGGTTCTGTTGATGACAGTAACATCAAGGACAATGTCATAATGATTTACTGTCACATATGCTTCAGCATATACAGGATCACTGAATCCAGTGAGTTGAAGAATGCGATTGAGCCTATTTGCATCATCTGCATCCTTTGTGAACTCTCCAGTAGCACGTTTGAGATCATCTTGAACCTCATCTTCTAGCTCAAGCTGGCTCATACCCTAAAAAAGTGAAAGAGCAATGAGCAAATAACAGATGCTGATCCAAAATCAGTTAAAACATCAGTCAGAAACAGGTAGTAATTACTCCAGAAGGAAGCCAAAGTCAGAAACTCAAAATACAAGCTCGATTGCATTATCCAAGACATCAAGGCATAACATACTATGACCCCATATCAGCACTAACACATCAAAGTTAAAATGTTATTATGTGGAAACCATGACAAATGGAGCCTCAAAGAATACAGTCAAACAATAACTCATTTATATACATTTTAAAAGGAGATCAATACTAGTGCCAACATACCTTTCTGCTCTTCAAATGGTAAAAGTCAATAAGATCATCAGGTTGTGCATTGGATACTTGAGTCTTAGCTTTAATCTCCTCTGTTTCACGGCGCTGCTTATCTGAAAGCATTTTCACAAAGCTCTGTCTACAAGATTGCAGCCATATCTTCCTTATTTCACCGCCTGTGTTGCACAACAATCTAATGCAAAGGGCAATCCTATCATGAGAATCATTATCAATTGGATGTGGAAGAACCGAAGATTGAGCCAGCTGCAGAATAGAGACCATGATCAACAAGGCCTGTGTAGTTGCTTTGTTAACTTCAACTTTTGAGGCTTGAACCTCTTCTAACCTCAAGATGAGTTTTGTCAATGTACATGCGATTACCGACCCAAGAAAGAAATCACCTGAAAGGACCAGTGATCTCAGATTTCCAGTACAAGACTGCAATCCTGGTACGAGGGTAGGACGCAACAGCGCAGTTTCCACAGCAGCACTTTGTGTAGCATAGGTCCCATCTGCAAGGATTGCAGGCCTCCTAGAACTCACACAAGTTGAGATTACCAGTGGTGTGATTTTAGATGTGTCTTGTCCCTCCCCTTCCTCATTAGGAGTATAAAATGGGAGGTCCCCCAGACACTGTTTAATGGTTGCAATTCCACTCTCAACTTCTGCAAGTGATAGGCAATATTCACTAAGTATCCATAACGCACATGAACAAACCCTTGCAGCACGGATTTGGTAGAAAGTATCCAAAAGCCTGGTGACAATAGAAACACGTAATTTGGGATTTGTCTCAATAATCTCACGCACAAAAACAACCACATCCATGGCTGAAGCCACATTGGTATCTCCCAAGAAATCCATCAACAGGTGCACAACGACGCTTGCCACTCCGGGGAACTTAATAGCACATGAATGTATAGCCTGCACCAGCATCTGCCTATATTCACCATTCTTCTCATTCTCCCCATTCTGAGTTTTGACAACTTCTTTCTTTAGCATCATAACGACCTCATCAATATTCCTAGGAGTTATCAGGTCCAGTGCAATATCTATGGTCTTCCTCCTAATATCAAGATTTGGACTTGAAAGCGCTCTTAGAACATCCATAACCATTTCCACCATAATATCTCTGTTGGAAGTTTTTAGTTCATTAAGCCTATCGAGTACAATAAGTTTGACATTATTATCACTTTGTGAAAGCAAGAGCTGACAATAAGTAGTAGCAGCAGCTCGAATGGCAGTAGGAGCGGATGAGAGGGAAACAAGGGTGCTGGCACATTCATAAATAACAGCAGTTGATGGAGCATTCAACAAAGAAATAATAATCTTGATATACTTTCCCTTCTCACCCTTATTAGTCCTACAGACTTTCCTAATCAACTCCAAAACAACCATTTGAAGTTGTTCGCCCCAATCATTAATTCTATCAATATGGGTCAAGAGGTAATTAATAGCACGATCCTGAGCACAAGTAAAGAGCATAAGGAAAGCATTACGCTTAGTGGAATTATCCTGCTCGGGGGACAAGAGCTTCTCAATGATTTCAGGGGCACTATCGAGCAAAAGCTCACCTTGAGGAAGCTTATAGAGGGACATGACAGCCAGGACGGCATTCCTTCGAACAAAAGGATGGCGCTGCTCCAAATTGGAAAGAATGGATGGCATCAAAGGTTCAATGATCTCTGTCTCGTTCAAACGGCAAAGAAACCGCAAGGTAACACCTCGGATGTACTCATTAGGATGCTGAAGATTGTTTCGAAGGTTCTGGCAAATAAGGATCATCTCGGGAAGAACCTTACCCTTGGAATCGGTTTTGTCAATGATCTCGAGATAGAGAAGGAGAAGCTTCTGAACAGTGTGATCCTCGGAGGGAAGGACATAACGAATGATGGTGATGAATAGCTGGGGAATGGTGTCACCGTTGAGCAAAAGCATGATGGCCTTCTTCATGGCGTCGATTTTGGCGGTCACATCGTTTCCTTCGAGAGCTTGTTTGATCTCATTGGCAAGTGCCGGTGTGCCCTTGTCGAAGTGAACCAGTAGAGTGCATGACTTCTCCATTTCTGATCTCAAATCTCTACGCACAATTCAGACACTTTGCTTTCAGATCTGAGATATTTGGACTTCGTTTCGATCGTCTGCTTCTGCTCTTGATTGCATCTGAGAATTCTGAAACACAACAGGGGAAGCAAGAACGAGTTAAAATGACATTGTGAAAATTGAACTGACGAGAGTTGAAAGGACCGGGTTGGGTCGGTATCAACGGGTGAATTAATTGGGTTTGAAACTGTGCGTATTGGGCCGGTTAACCATGGGCTCTATCCTAGGGCTGTATGTGAATAAACAATTAAGTTAATGCGCGGCTAATTAGAGTTGACACAGATAATAAAGAATAAATTCGTATCTTATAAGAATACGAGATCGATTGTCACTACTGTTATAAGTAGATGATCTCCTCTATAAACACTATTTAAGTCTTGAGGCTATACCTTAACCTTAGTAGAAGACTTATGTCGAATTCACCTAAACTTTTTTATATCAAAAAAATAAAAATAAGTTAAGGAGCCCTAGCTAGATATTTTTTCCTTTGATATAAAAAGAAATAATATTCAGTATAAAAAATAATATTGGGAGAATTACTCTAAGGTCCCATAGAAAGAATTAATTTTTAAGAAATCTCAATGACAAGTGGGCAGTATAAACATATTATTTCCCACAATATGATATAATGACGACTGCACAATTGTCGTTGAACTTTAGGGTAATTTTTTTCATGAGACTTCTAAGTAATTCTTCTAATAATATTTTAAAAAATTTATTTAAAAACGTAAGTCCTAGAGTAGATAGTTGAATATAACTCATCTTTAATAAATATAATTTTTTTTATGTATGTGTAACATATATTTAGTTATGTATAAATATTTTCTATTTTGAAGACTTCTGCACATAGATAAAAATAGTACATAGTTAAAAAAAAATTGTACCCACCAACAAGATGTTAGTTAATGTGGTAACAACTTTATTTATATAAAAAAAAATATAAATTCGAATCGTGAAACATGTACACTTGTTGATAAAGGTAAAAATTCTTTGTATTTAAGTTTAAAAAGATTTTAACCTATTTTGATAGAATCAGGTTCCATGGAAAGTAAGTGTCACTTCCAATTTCCTACCACCAAATGGGGCATAATCGATAATCGGTGTGATTTTTGGTATATATACAAATTATGGTTAATTTTTTTTCAAAAAAAAATATATGAGAAAGAAAAAATGCTTTGAAAAAGGATATTTGTTTTGTTTGATGGAAGAGTGTGAGTAGATATTTCAACTAAAAGTTCCCGCCTTTTAGATACAAGTTACCTAGAAGCAAAGTGCAATTATTTGGCATTGATTTAAAATTGAATCAGACTTATGCTTATCTGATCGATTAAGAAACTGATGATTAACTCGATCAAAATTGATTTCACGGCAAATTATATCATCTTTGAGAAATAATAATTAGGCTTCAAACAATGTAAATCTTCTTTGTTACTACTTACTATTGAAAACTTGAATGAAAAGATTAAATGATATAAATAAAATATATTATTATAAATAAATAATGTTCTAAAATTTAATAAAAAGTAAACTTCGATAGTCGTATGTATTTTAAAATGGCATTATATTTTATATTAATATTAATATTATATAAAATCAAAAGTTTAAGGTGTAATCTAAGAGCCCGTTTGAATAAAGTTTTAAAAAAAATTATAAAAAAAATTTTTAGACAATTTTTAAATAAACTATTTTAAAAAAGAGTTTATATAAAAAATTAATTTTAAATAAATAAATATTTAGATAGTTATAATTAAAATAATTTTTATTATTAGTAAATTATAATAAGGGTATGAAGTAAAAAAATTAATGTTCACTCGTAGCTCTTCTTCTTTTATTTCTTCTCCAGAAATTCCTCTTCTTCTTTATAAATTCCAGTTTCTTCTTTTATCACATGTAAAAGCTTGTGAGTCCCTGTTCTTTGCTTTTAAATTGCCTACACACATCTTTCTTCTCTCTCAGATCGCGCAGCCTCAAGGATGTACCATAAGCTTATAAGCAAAAAAGAAAATCTAAAATATTATACTGTGTGAACCAGAGAATAGAGAGAGGGAGAGATGAGAGAGGCGTAGACCAGTGACGGAGGAATAATATGGATTATCGACAGAGGAACAACATGGACCAGCGAAGATAAAAGAAAAGAAATCTGGCGACCCACGGCAATAGAGAATAGAAAAAACAAAAGAATAGGAGAGGGAGGGTAAAAAATATTAAAAAAATATAGATAAAATAATAATTAATTAGTTCATAAATTTTTTTGTTATAAAAGATATTTTTAATAATTTATCTAAAACTATAATTTTAAACTATAGTTTAGTTTAATTTTTTTTTTAAATAAATATAACTATTTATTTTAAAAATATTTTAAATTAATATCTAGACTATAAATTTTTTTAAAATTTAGATTATAAAACTAACTAAACAGGACTAAGATCTTGGTATATGTTCAACATAGTCAACACATCCCCTTTTAAAAAAATTTATATTAAAAAAAAAGAAGTCGATGCATTGATGGCATGGAAATCCTCGAGTACGACCATTTTTTTTTGGGAGAATTGAGAAAAAAAATTCCTATTAAAATTTTTATTAGTTATAAAAATTTAGATAAGAGTCTTAATATTTAATGTAAATAAAATTTATAAAATACTAATTTTATAATTGTGTATATAAAATTTATTATATCGTTCTCAATTTCTCACTAATAAAATTTTTAATGGGAGTTTTTTTTTCTCAATTTCTTTCATTATTTTTAGGGTTAGTATGTTATTTAATTCTTTAAATATGTACGAATTTAGGCAAATTGATACATATTTTTATTAATGATAGAGATTAATATTTTAAATTAAAATTTATGATTTGATATTGAGAAACTAAAATTAAAATAAAGATAAATTTAAAAAATTAAAGATTATATTAATATTTATTTTTAAAAACATGAAAGAAAGAAATTAAAATAAGGAAAAATTAGGAGGGGAAGTCGGAAACGTAAGGGACAATGGTAGGGGAGAGAATGCTAAATCCACTGCGCGCATTGCTGTGTCAAAGACCCGCTCCCCACACTACAACTACAAGTCGGCCTTCCCATTCCCTTGTTCCACACTTTTCTTTTTTTTTTCTTTTCTACCTCGCATATAAATAAGATCTTTTTAATTAATTTATAAAATTATATAAGTTAATTATTTATAATTAATTAATTAAAAAATCATGATATATATAATTAATAGAAATAATTTAAAAAAGATATTATAAATTTGTAAAATAAAATATATACTATTAAAATAAATCTTTTAAACCCTAACTAATTCTTACATATATATAAGTGAAGGGAGTAGTGGAAAAGAAAATATAGTAATTATACTTCCTTTTGTCTATAATATAAATCACTTTTAAAAGAATACATTAGTTCAAAATATAGTATTTATCATTTTTAATATAAGATTTAGTTAGTTTTTTAGATATATTAAGCAAACCAAATAATTAAGTTAATTATAAATAATATAAGAGTTAGTTAACTAATTTAAGTAGATTAAGGAGTATATAATATAAATATATTTTGATAGGTTATATTTAATCATAATTTACTGAATTATCCTAATATATCCAAAATATTTTAAATATTTTTTATTTTAGTAGATATAAAATTTAAAATAAAAATAATCTTATTATTATTTTATTCAAAAATAAATTTATTATTAAAATTTTTAAATTTATAATATTTAAATTTAATTTAAACATTTCAATCTCATCACAACAATAATAAGTATTGGATGCCGATCAGGAAATTAAAATGGCTAAGGAATATACCGATTTTTGGAGTTGGGGTGCCGGCCGGGGGGGGGGGGGTGTTGCTGATTGATGAGGCGTTCAATCCAGTGCTCTGAACCCCCTGCGTGAGCGTGAGCGTGAGCGTGAGCGACCGCACTACTCAGCTCTACGATTTTATGATTCCACTCTCATCATTTATATTTGGGGAAGATTTAAAAACAAAATTATAAAAATAATAGACTTTCTCCTCTTTTTGTCATCATTTGGCTCTTCTCAAAACGCAGAGTTAATTTATTATTATTTTTCCGTCTCCAAGTTTATTTCTTTTAAATTTAATTAAGGATATATTTTTTTTAAACTTAAAATATTTTTTTTATCTCTCCCAATAAATATATATTTTAAAATTTAAATTTCTATTTTTTTCTTGAATTCTTTTATAAAACATATTAAATGAATTTTTTATTAAAAATTAATTTTTAATGCAAATGAACAAAAATGTCATGGGAAATTAATAAACATTTTTTATAAATATTAAATAACTTTTTTATTTCCTCTAAATAAGCTATTTAGCTGTTATATTTATTGACTGTTCGGTATAAGAGGAAGGGAAGACGGAAAAAATTTTTGAGTTTGATTTTAAAAAAGAATTAGAGAAACGAATTTAAAAGCTTTTAATCAATATTTTTTACTATTTTATTTTATATATTCTTTTTATTAAAATTTTATATCTTTATTTTTTTTATTTTTTTTTAAATTGAACTCATTAATTTTTTCTTAATTTTCAATTTCTCTTATACCAAATAAATTTTAAGGCATGTTTGGTATGATATAAATTTTTTTATACAAAAGTGAAAATAAAAATGAAAGTGAAAATAAAATTATATTAGAAATAAATTTTAAAAGTTTATTTGGTAAGATATAAATAAATATAAAATTTATGTATATTTTTTTAATAATTTTGGATAAAATAATTTAAAATATTTTTTTATAACTTGAGAAAGTTTAAAATTATTCAGAAATTTTATAATTTAGGATAAAATAATCTAAAATATTTTACTTCTACTTTTATAATCTTATTTTCTAATTTTTTATAGAACTAAAATGATTTAAAATATTAAAAATAAAAATAATTTCTATTATATTAAATTAAAAAAATAAATTTTTTTACTTCTATTATACCAAACTTAGCATAGGTTTAGTAAGGAGTACTTGCTGATTTTGATGAGAATAATAAATAGAATTGTGGGTTGTATTTTATCATAAAAATGTTCAACAGAAGAATATAAATATATATAGAAAGATATTGTAATCTGAACACTTTTTTGAGTGTTTTCAGCCAGAGAGCGGCGCAAGTGTCACTATCCTTTGAAAGTGAAACAGGTATTTTCATAATTTTTTTCGTCTAATTGGGGTTTAAGCTTAAAACCTTGAGATCTGCATCAATCTTCGGGATCTACTGCTTCTTCATCTCCCTCATTATCAAAATCTTACTGCCCTATTATTAAAATATTGGGGCTTTTGCACTGAAGAAGAATTTCGTTGCATGAATTTTACTTTTCAACTTGCGTTTTTGTTTAATTTATTGTTAATGTGTGGCCATCGGTTTCAGATCTGAGGTTTTACCCAGATAACGATAAATTAAAGATTGGTCCTCTTCCATCTGTAATCAACGGCTCTTTCTCAAATCCCAATCAATCAACTATTCAACCTTACAAGCGACAGTGCGATTACTGAATTGATAACATGTTTATATTTTATTATTGATAGCGAATCCTAAAAGACAAAGCAAATCCACGTAAGAGGGGTTAGGCAGCCCATAATTTTTATCGGAAAGTGTCGGTGCTGTGTAAAAGGATCTTCTTCTTCTGCTCTTAAAGAAATTTTGGTCTTTGACGCTCTCGCTGGTGGAGGATGTGCTTTCTCTTTCTTCGTCAATTTTTGGTTAAGCTTTCCATTTCAGCTCGAAAAGCTTTCTTCTTGGTCTTCATGCTTCGTACTTTCCCTTATGCTGCTTAAAAACTGAAGTTTACGCTTCTCTCTCTATTCTGATCTTCGCCCACTTACAGTGAGTCTGAGGAGACCCAGAAAAATTTGCAAGATCCAAAAGGAAGACGCACAATGGGATTTGATTTGAAGCAAGTGGTGGCTGGTGTTCTCACCCTCACCATGTTTGTGATGCTTGGCAACATGATCAAAAGGGACCATTTTGATTCAGTGGAAGTAAGCAAGACTTTATCTTACTCATATTATCTCATTCACAGCAATTTTCTTTTCAGCCATCTTAGCTGACTTGTTCTTTGTCTATCTCTCAAAGTTGGTGTCTCGATCCACTTAATCTTGCAAATGGTGTTGAATTTTCATTTGCATATCTTTAGTTGTTGTTATTCACCAGATATCATGTCCTAATGTCACGGTTAAAGTGGAGTGAGCGAGGTATTGATGCCGGATGAGTTCATTTGACATGAAACTGAAGGATTTAACAAAACCCATTATTATGTATATCCAGATGAAAGAGCAAGAGCAAGAGCAAGTAGAGATGATAGATCTTAGTTTATAAACAGGGACACAGTAATTCAATGGCTATTGACCGAGAGACGCGATAAATACTAATTTCTATGTCCTTAATTTTTCGATAGAATAGTGACTACCTTTTCAAAACGGCAATTTACTTTTGTGAGTGCCGGTAATTATGATTCTTCAGTGACTATGAAATCATTGGTTGACTGTTGATGTTGCATGAAATGAGGGAAATGAGGAAAGTTTTGTTAGAAAATGGGAATGCGTCCCTAAACTTATAATAATTGAATCTCAGAGTAAGGTATATAGTAAAAGTTCAAGTCAGTAATTAGGCAAATTCAAGGCTTTCTTTCACTCTCTTATCCCATACACTCTATCACTCCATGTTAATTATGATTCTCCATATTCTTTGCTTCTTGATCTTTTCAACCAGATAATTTTATGGTTAATTAACTTCTTTTTCACTTAAATTACTTTTTGGAACTTCAAGGATCAACTTCCTGGAGGAACAGAGTCGGCTAACTTTGAGAACACAAAGTTTGATGCTACTCATGTGAAGAAGAGTATAGGGCTTTGGACTGGAGATGCTGATGAGCTAAAAGCATGCTGGGTTAAACCATCTATGGGTAAGATTTGATTTTTAAGCCCGAATCATGGAGTTCATATAATTTACTGGCACAAAATTACTTGTGCTCAATCAATCTTTTCTCATGAATTCATCTTTTGTTTTGCTGGCAGACGATGTAGAGCAGACTGAAGGCTATGTTACTTTTTCCTTGACTAATGGCCCTGAGTATCATATTTCTCAGGTATCTCATTCAACTTATCGTGGAAGTCCTTTGTATCTAATATATATCAGTTTCCATACTATTTCTCAAATTTCTTTTCTTAATATTTGTTTTTGGGCCAACCTCAAGGCTTTTCCCCCTATCCTTTCTGTGTTTCTTTGCTCAAAAGGATTTCATTTCCCTTCTGTCGTGTATTTTGTTTCTGTCTAAGTAAAGTTTTCTTTTATCACAGTCCAAATGGAAAGGTCTTAAGTTCTCTTCTTTTTAATCCTAGCCTCTTCACTAACTTTAATATGATCCATTAAATTAACTAGTTGATAATATGCTCGTTCATTATGTTATATTTTAGTCAACTGATGGATGATGATGATGCAATTGGTTCATTCATTGGCGTGCCTTTTCAATATATTGCTTTACTTAATTATCATTTTTAACTTAGCCTCACCATTGAGTTCAACACTTTTCAACATTGATAATGTTTTTGTTGTTCTAATTTCAGCTGCTGCTAGAGTCTATAGTTTCATTTCATATATTCATTACTTTCCTGTTAATGCTTGGTTCAGATTGCAGATGCTGTAGTTGTTGCTAGACGTTTGGGGGCAACACTTGTTCTCCCTGACATCAGAGGAAGCCAACCCGGTGACAAGTGGTTAGTGTTGAATTCCATTTTGTGATATGCTTCGCTGAGGTCTTTAAGGAGGAACATGTTAATTATTTTAATCATAGTTTTTTATTCTATCCTCCATCAATCATAGTTAAGGAGTTTTGTAGTAAGCACATCTCTGTTTTCTGTTAAGTAACCGTAACCTTATTGTTTGCTTCAATTCTGCTATTTTCCTTGTTATCAACCAAGATACTTGAGCTACTTAAGCAATATAGTGAAACTGATTAACATAACCTTTTAGTTGTATTGTTGATATAACTACTTTTGCTATAATGGAACATCGGGTAAATAGCAGAAATTTTGGTTTGTATTTGTTTATAACTAAGATATAATTTGATTGAAATGCCTAGAAAAGAAGTTGGTGCATCCGTTCTGTTTTTTTTATAAAGTTCTATCTTCTTTATATCAATGCCAGCCATACATATCTGTTCCCCCTTCCAAATATATAGAGCATCACAGGCTCTGAGGAGGCCTTAGAATCCTAGGCTGGGATGATGTAAGTTTCTCCATTGATTAAGGACCATTTATCAACTTCTCGATTCCTCTATTGCAAGTTTCCCTAAGAAATGCTTTATTTTAGACGAAATGAATGGGACTCCAGATATTACATTATTGAATGGCTCACCGTTTAACTCAATTGAGTACTTGTTCATGACTAATTGAATTTATGTGTCCAGGAATTTTGAGGACATTTATGATGTTGATGTGTTCATGACAAGCATGAAGGGGGTGGTTAAAGTAGTAAAGGATTTTCCTGCTCAAATATCAACTCGGAGTCTTGCCGCTGTGAAGGTCCCAAATAGAGTTACTGATGACTACATAGCTGAGCATGTTGAGCCAATATACAGAACAAAGGGGAATATAAGGCTTGCAACTTACTTCCCTTCAATAAACATGAGAAAGGAAGGAAATGCAGCTGATACTGATTCTGTTTCATGCTTAGCAATGTTTGCTAGTTTACAGCTACAGCCAGAAATGAAGGAAGTGGTTGATTCAATGGTAGAAAGACTAAGAACTTTGAGCCGAAAGTCTGATGGCCAGTTCATAGCCGTGGACTTGAGGGTTGAGATGTTGGATAAGAGGGGTTGCCAAGGAAGTGATGATGATGGAGCTAAAAGCTGCTACAATGCACAAGAGGTTGCAGTATTTTTGAGGAAGATTGGTTTTGACAAGGATACCACAATTTATGTGACTCAATCAAGGTGGCATAACAGCCTTGATTCTCTCAAGGAAATGTTCCCCAGAACTTACACAAAGGTGAGATTTGAGCCAGGACTTTTTCATGCATTACATCAGGGATTCAATACATGTGTTTTTTTGTCATATATTAAAAAAATTCATTGCTTCTGAAAACAAATGCAGGAAGGCATCATGCCTGCGGATAAAAAGATGAAGTACCTGGATTCCGAAGGTTCTGAATTCGAGAAGGTGATCGACTTTTACGTGACTTCTGAGAGCAATGTTTTCGTACCTGCAATTTCGGGTTTGTTCTATGCCAATGCAGCAGGCAAGAGAATTGGTTCTGGTAGAACTCAGATATTTGTCCCAGCTGATATTGTAGATTCATCTGCTTCGCCCTCCAAGTTCATCTCCCCTTATGTCTCCAAGAAAAACCACTTTGCCTATTCCTGTTATTGCTAGTTTGGTGTGAGAAGATAAGTAAATGTATTGAAGCTTTCATCATCAAAGATGGTCTTGCTTCTCCAGTGATTAGTTTACTCAATGAAGGTTGGAATATAGGGTCCTAAAACCACCTACCGGGAATTTCAGTGTTAGTTTTCCCCCCTTCTTTAAATTATGTTGACTCTTTTTTTTTTTTTTTTTTGCTTCTTTAAATTTTTGTTCGCTTTATCAAAGTCACTGTCATTTGATGTGTACACAGTGCTTTGTTTTCATTGTTATTTATTTAGTTTGTAAAATTAAGGTTGCCTCACAATTAGTCTTCATTATTGTTATTTGATAAAAAAATAATGATATTATGTTCATTGGATGTATTAAACCTGCTCGATATAATGACTGGTGTTGTAAAAAGTTCTGCTTCATTCTGTTCTTTTCTGATGTGAAATAGAATTGAAAATACTCAGCAACCAATCATAACTGAAAGGAATTTATTAATTTTGGTATCGTCTAGGAGGAAAAGATATTTCACCCTACTCTTAGATTATGGGTGAGTTTAATCCTTTTTCAAAAAACTTTGTAACAAATAAAAAAAAAAGAAGAAACTTGTAAATTTTCAATGAATGAATGAAGATCTACGAAGCAAGGGATTCGAAGATCAAATTGGTTTGATTTTCAGACTCAACCTGTTTTACCTTGTTCGGTTCTTTATTTTGGATCCTTAAATCCAATTTCAACATTTTATTTTCTGTCTATTGAATTTTTACTCTTTCTTGTCCTTATTATAAGGACTTCTACACATTTCATAATATATAATTTTGTGTCTAAAGTATTAACTTTTTCACCTAATATTCTGACTAATTAAAAAAGAGAGAAAAAAAACTACCACATGGAAATGCTTGTCTCGGTTCGACTGTATTGAAAGCCATGTGATTCCGACAATGCCAGGGTGTATAACAGTAAAAATGTACACGAACTCAATTATAAAAAGGGGGAAAGATATATTACATAATGATGATAGCTGTAGGATTTAGAAATTCCTGACACATTCGTGTTCTTGTTTTTCATGTCAAATAAATTTACAGTGACATGGAGTACTAATCCAGAAGTGCAAACAGACTCAGGTCATAAGTATGAAACCATGATGATGATACCTGTCAATATTTCATGAATTTGTGGGATTCTCTCTCTGACAACCTTAATTAATCTATTTACAGATCATCCGAAAAGTCTGCACTAAACCAATTAATCTTAAACAGATTATCAATTGTCACTTCAATTGCTGGTTAATTAGGAGCAGGAGTTTTTGATCTCTTTAATCGCATGAGCATCCTCTTGAAGGTGCGAGACAATGGTGTTTTTGGAACGGGAATGAACTTTCCAAGCACAGCAAGAGGCCAACTGTAACAAGGCAAAAGCTGTTGGCCACAACAAAAATGATACCAAATACCAACTTTGTGAACTGAAACTTAGATACTGTATAAAATAGCGGACTTCACTGGTATAAAATGAGACCTGCTACTTACTCTAGTTCTAAATTTTTTAATTAGATAACTAATTTATATACTAAAAAAATTAGTTAAATTAATTATTTATAATAAAGATTAATATAATCTTTGATCTCTTAAGTTTGTAAAAATTTTAATTTTGGACCCTCAAGTTTTAAACTATAGGTTTTGGTTTCTCAAAAAATAAAATAGTCTAAATCTTTATTAAATTATATAGACTAATATTTTAACAGAAAGAGGCTTAAGAGATCAAAATCTATATTTAAAACTTGAGATACCAAAATTTATGGTTTGAAATTTAAGAGGCCAAAACTAAAATGAGGGCATCATTGAGTGATTATATTAACCCTTGTAACAAACATATTTGTTTTCTAAAAATACTCATTTAATCATTATCCTCGTGATGAAAACCCCTTTTAATATATGTAATAAATAGGGATAGTTTGAAAAAAAAATTATAAATTTAAAAAGCGAAGTAGATTGAGGTGTTATATTTAAGACTAAAATAAATCTTTCGATTAGCTCTTATATTTAAAATTAGAGAGAGTATTATATATTTATCTCTTTCCTCGATTTAGGGGAAGTTACTTGAGGGAATTCAATTTGTAAATACATAATTAAAGGATAATACAAAAGGATTATATTGAAATGAATGAACCAAACCTGACGAGACCAATGATAATAGAAACGAGCCACATCTGCCAATCAAGCCTCACCGTGCTAGTGAACTTTCCAAGGAACTCGATAATGATTACCTAAAAGATATGTAAGGAATTAGAAAATCATGTCTATTCAGATGTGAACAATCAAAACAAGAAAACAAACAACCATAGAAATGATTATTCACCTGAAGTATAACGGTCATTCCCACAATGACCACAAAGAGACGGTTCTTGGTCACTCCGATGAATACGTTCATTTGATCTGGTTTTCGAGCATTGAACTCATTGAAAATCTGTATGTTCAAGCAGGCTAATGAGAATTGGATGAATTGACAAATTCTTGCACCGTATGATTGAACCCATGGTATTTCGTCAGTAATTAAGAAGCATTCGACATATATATAACAGTTGAACATGGAAAGGAATCATACAACACAGCTAGAATTTCTAGAGATGTAAGGGAAATTTGGTTCCAATTTCATATTTAAATTTTAAATATTGACTTACTTGGCAGAGGACAAATGCATTGAAAATCAAAGTATTCTTCAGTTGCAAGGTTTCGGCTTCAGAGTCACCATGGAGAATACTTTCTCCGCCAAAATTAAGAACAAGGAGAACCGCAATTTGATATACAGCCTACAATGGAAAATAAAAGATCAAACCAAAAGGACATTCCTCCAATTCTATAATAACCTTAAAAGAATTTTTTCTTTTAAAAAAAAATTACCTGGACAAGCAAGTTCCTCCACATGTTATTCGTTATGAGAGGTTCCCTGCAAACCAAACACAAAATCATAGTGAAATTGAGTATACAAAGATCAAATAAAGCATATTTAACTCTGAGGATGCAATAGTGAAGATGAGACCAATTGAAATTTAACTAAGCTAACTTTTGTATTAAACTCGCGAGTTATTGGCCAACACATATGTGTGTGTGTAGTGCAAGTTCCATGTAATGTTAAGGCATTCATTTATAAACATTCTACTACATATTTGAACGAAAGCCAGTCAATCCAAACCTTCGACCAACTGGTGGTCTGTGCATAAGGTGGTCAGTAGGCGGTTCCGTAGCTAGTGCTAGGGCCCCCAGTGTGTCCATGATAAGGTTAAGCCACAAAAGCTGTAACAAGAGCATATACATCAGAATGACAGAAGCCAACACGTGTATTTTCTTAATCATTCTTGTGTTATTTAACACTAGTAAAATATCAGTCTTCATTCATACAGCAGATGAAACTGTAAGCAGAAAATTTATATGGAAAAATTAGAATTCAATTTTTAATGCCTAATTTTCATCCTGACTTCTTATAGTTAGATAATATACAAACAAAAACTGCTCTTAAGCCTATTTCGAACAAGCTTAAGCTAAAGAGTTTGGTTCTTAACATGGTATAAGAGCTTTCATGGTAAAGGAAGTCAAAGGTATGATCCCTCCTGTCCCCCAATTCTCCCAAATAAATTTCTTCACAAAATATGGTGCTCTCTCACTTTGTCCATGCTTCAAGCCAAAGGACTTTGTTTGAGGGGTGTGTTACAGTTTATTGATAAAAAGAACCATCCCAAAGCCGTTTTTTAGCAGTTTAAGTTTTTGAGAGATGCGAATCCTCAACTCCTATATCAAGCTTCGAGTAATAAAATTTATATTTGATGTTAGATGTATTTTAGCTCATGCTTATAGATTATACAATGAAATATTGAATAAAGGAGAAGAAAAGGGGACCTGCACTGCATTTAAAGGAACATCACCCGAAGAAACTGCCGCCACAACATTTATCGCAAGAGCTGCTACATTAACTGTGAGCTGGAACTGTATAAATTTCTGAATATTTGCAGATACAGAACGTCCCCAGCGGACTACCTAAAGGAAGAACGAAGTAGACTACTTAAACAAGTTACAGACTGGACCAATTAACTGTAGACTCGTGTCTCAGGGTGATACTGAACAAAAGTGAAGCCAAAACCAAATCAAATCATGGTAAAATGGTTCAAAGAGAAAATGTACATTATTTCACTTCAGCATGAGATCACTGGGCAGATATAGACCCAATTTCTTCTTTTTTTAAAAAATAAAATAAAATCATACACGCGCTCAAATTCAGCGTACCTTTACAACCGAAGCAAAGTTATCATCCAGGATTATAATATCTGAACTTTCTTTTGCGACTTCAGTTCCAGAAATGCCCATAGAAAGACCAATATCTGCCTAAAATACAAAATAAAACAGTAGAACATCACATCAACTATGAAAAAAGTTGACAATACTGAACTTTGGAACACCAACTCAATCAAACAATGGCACAAGAAGAGACAAAAGAAAGAACTTGATGCTACCAACAATCTATAATAAACTGCACGAGTTGTATTAAAACATAACTGCATGAATCTGTACAATAAAAATTCACCAACCTCTGCTAAATTTGTGCATAGTGGCAGAGAACACTGAATTAATCACATGATTTAATTTTTATCACATGATGTCATCTCCCGACCTCTGCTAAATTTGTGCATAGTGGCATGCTTTTTGCAGACGATATAGTTCTTGTGGCAGAGTCAAGAGAAGAGATTAATTTTAAACTTGAGTTATGGAGAAGTACTTTAGAGTCGAAGGGTTTTCGTCTGAGTAGAAGTAAGACTGAATATATGCATTGTAATTTTGATAAGAGGCAAGTTAGAAATAACTTGGAGGTCAAATTGGGAGATCAAGTTATTCCACAAATAGATAAGTTCAAATATTTGGGATCAATTATACAGAAGGATGGTGAAATTTTGGAGGATGTTAATCATAGAATTCAAGCTGGGTGGTTTAAATGGAGAAAGGCTACTGGGGTTATATGTGATCGGAAAGTACCAGATAAATTAAAAGGAAAGTTTTATCGCACTGCTATAAGACCAGCAATGCTTTATGGAAGTGAATGTTGGGCTTTAAAAGGACAGCAAGAGTATAAAGTTGGGGTAGCTGAGATGAGGATGTTGAGATGGATGTGTGGACATACAAGAAAAGATAAGATTCGTAATGAACAAATTCGGGGAAGAGTTGGAGTGGCATCTATTGAGGAGAAAATGGTAGAGAACCGTCTTAGGTGGTTTGGACACGTACAAAGAAGGCCAAGGGATGCGCCAGTGAGGAGGGTGGATCAAATCGTATGGAGCCCGGTTAAAAGGAATAGAGGAAGGCCAAAGAAAACGCTCAACGAGGTCATTGAGTGGGATCTCCTGGTCAATAACTTAACCAAGGATTCAGTTTTTGATAGAGCACAATGGCGTCGTATGATCCATGTAGCCGACCCCATTTAATGGGATAAGGCTTTGTTGTTGTTGTTGTTGTTGTTGATGTCATCTCCCGACCATTGTTGAAAGGTTTGGGAGATGGGGCGCTTGTAAAGTCCATATGCTAATGGGTAAGTCATGATTATAGAAGAAAAAGAAAGTGTTTGTTCACAGGAAAGCATGCCTCAACTCACAACTTGCAGCTCTAGTATTTCAAAATTCAATAATCTCATGTGAAATTTTGATGCATTCAAAATGTTATCAATGACTCAACACACTGATAATTCAATAATAAAATCAACAACCATATAGGCAAGCTTCATGAAACTAAAGTCAAGCTTCATTCATAACATCACTGGACCAATAACACACAACTGCATGTCAGCACATAGACTGCATTTAGAAAGAAATTTTTCTGGTTGATGCAATCAGTTATGCAACGTTCAAAGGACAAAGTTGAAGTGATTAAGTAACATATACATTTCATCTTTCCAGGTTGTTTCTTACACAACTAGGAAAGTTCCAAAACTTGGAAGGAACATCAAGTCTCAACATTACACTCCCAAGAAATATGACAAACCTCATGAAGTGCGGGAGCATCATTGGTGCCATCTCCAGTAACAGCAACAACTTCACCTCCTTTACGCAGTGCTTGAACAAGTAAAAGCTTGTCATTTGGAGAAGACCTCCCCATCACCTATACATATTATGCAAATAACAATCAGCAAGTAATCCAAACCGGAGATGTCAAAGACAGGAGATTGTGATCAGGATGGTGTAATTTTTTATTAGAACATTATTGTTAAATGAATACCATTCCTTTAATAAATATTTTCAGCTAATTCACATAACAAAAATCACAATGAGAGAGCCATACTGTTATTTGTTTAGCAACTTGTTCCCTTTCTTGTTCAGATAACGCCCGGAATGTCTTTCCTTCAATGATAACTGGTTCAACAGCATCTAAATGTGAAGCCAGTATCCCACACTCCAAAGCTATTGCCTTTGCCGTTTGAAGATTGTCTCCCGTAACCATGCGCACCTGAGTTCACAAACATATGATGCTTTGGATTTCCTTAATTACATTTTTTCTTAACCCTCAAGCTTTTCAGAATATCAGAAGCCATATTTTGACATTATGATTAACTGATTCCACATTAAACTAAAATTTACATATAAACTTCATGGGCCGATTTGAGAACTAAATCATCAAACAGGAAAATATTAAAATCACCTTAACACCAGCTGCAGTGCATACTGTCACCGCATCTTTGACACCAGGGCGACAGGGATCCTGAACAAACAGATCATTGTTTGCTTAGATGAAGAATGAAACTGGGTTATTCATAAAGAAAAGGCATAAATCTAGTGCTGAAGCGTGATATAAATTTACTCCATATGCAGTGGAAAAGAATATTTTAAAGCACATAATTTTCCGTCCTCATTCTGTGTGGAGCTAGAAAGCATACAGCCATAATGGTTTTCAAATATAATTAAACATATATCAATGCCTTTACAGGAATTATTTCCTTATTGTAAATACATATATAAGCTATGGGACAAAACAAAATGCTACCAATTTCATGCCAGATAGCAGGAGAGCCTTGAACTCTACCTTTATACCAACTATAGCAAGCAAAACAAGCTCATCCTCAGGTAAGGACCACTGGGCCAAATCCTCCTCATTAGAGGGAACTTTGTCCAATTCATATGACCTGTATGCAATGGCAACACACCGTAAACTGCGAGCAGCCATGTCTTCAATAGCTTCCTTGAAAAAGTCCTGGAAAAGATTTGTAAAGGAAATATTAACCAATAACCTTGAAAAAACGAAGATAGGATTGTCAACTGCTCTCAGTTGCTTGATTGCTGAAAAAAATACAGTTTCTGTAGAATCCATTATATAATTTCCATGCAGGTTGAGTAACTTGAAAGTTGAAACAACAATATAACCAGATATATGCATAGAATGATTCAACTGTGGTGTGATTCCATATATTTTTCAAGTTGCGTTTATTATTAGCAATATAAAAAACTGTCTCATCCAATTTTTCAATGCGACGACCTTCTCTCCCCATAAACATTACAGGACTACTCTAGGAAACTGCTGTTTCTAACCTTCTCTTCTTCAATAGAAAGCAAGCTACCATTTGAATCAAGATATTGAGTGCATTTTCCTAGTACTATCTCTGCAGCGCCTTTCCAATGTATATGTACTGTGGAGTCCACATTCTAAAGAAGAAATATTATTTGATTAGCATGGAAGATAATGGCATACGATACAATAAATGAAGAGATGAACCAGTAATGTTTTTATCAAATAATTACTTGCTTCAGCAAGACACCACCTCGCTTTTTCTCAGAATTGAAGGGAAATACATGGAGAAGTGTTGAATTTGATCTGATAAGATCAAAATCCATTCCCAACTGCCAAGTAGATTCAAGAAAAATACAAGGATTTAGCATAAAATTGTTGAGATGCGCTAGTTTAGAATTAATTACTAATTAATATTATGTTTTGTTATTTATTTAATTAATTATCTAAAATTAATTTTGGATATTATTTATGATCATATTTGAATATTAAATTATCATATCTTAGAATAATAAATCTGAGATATTAGAATTATGATATATTCTAAATTTAGTCTATTAGCTTATATTTTTGCCTATATAAAGGTCTATTTGTATTCTCATTCATTCAAGGATTAATAATATTTTGAAGTTTTATTTTCCCTCTACTTTTAATCCATCAAATTTCCATATGGTACCAAAGCAGGAATATTAAATCTTGGTTAAAGTCTCGATCAAGAAGAAGAAGAAGAAGAAGGTCAAGCCTGAAGAGAAGACACGCCTTCAAAGCCTTCAAGTGAGGATTAGTTACATATGATGGAAGAGGGTAACTTGGGTCTCTTCCCATAAAATTTTATAGGTTATGGGATTAGTTCATCTCCCTCAAGTGAGGTTAGATTAGTGTGTAAATCTAAGTGGGTTACTACGATTGTATGAACATGTTGCTCTTGAATAATACATATGATGGAAGAGGGTACCTTGGGTCTCTTCCCACAAAATCTCATAGGTTATGGGATTAGTTCATCTCCTTCAAGTGAGATTAGATTAGTGTGTAAACCCAAGTGAGTTACCACGATTGTATGAGTATGCTCTTAAATAATACATATAATGGAAGAAGGTAACCTGGGTCTCTTCGCACAAAATCTCATAGGTTATGGGATTAGTTCATCTCCCTCAAGTGAGGTTAGATTAGTGTGCAAACCTAGGTGGGTTACTATGATTATATGAGCATGTTGCTCTTGAATAATTGTTGAGAAGCACAAGTATTTAAGTTATAGATTCAACTTGAGGGGAAGTATTGAGTTGTTCTAGTTTAAAATTAATTATTAATTAATTAATATTATATTTTGTTAGTTATTTAATTAATTATCTAAAATTAAGTTTTGGATATTATTTAGGATCGGATTTGAATATTAAATTATCATATCTTAGAAGAATAAATCTGAGATATTAGGATTATGATAGATTCTAGATTTAATCTATTAACTTATATTTTTATCTATATAAAGACCTATTTGTATTCTCATTCATTCAATGATTAATAATATTTTGACTCTTTATTTTCCCTCTACTCTCAATCCTTCAAATTTTCACGTGGTATCAAAACAGCAATATTAAATTTTTGTTAAGGTCTCGATGAAAAAAAATAAAATAAAAGGTCAAACCTGAAGAGAAGGCAAGCCTTTAGAAAGTCAATATTTTTTCCTTCAAATTCATAAAAGTTGCCCTCTACTATTGCGACTTCACTCAACATCTAAAAACACTCTCTGTGTAGTGCAACGCATGTGTTCTCATCAACTATGCTCCATGTTATGTGTTAAAAGTTATTAGTGTTAATCCCTTAGTTACTAGATGATCCTAATTCTATATAAAGGGTCATAGTCTATAGGTTAAGAGTGTGGGATAGTGAGATCCTCACCAAAGTGAGGAAGATGGTAACTTGGGTCTCTTCTTATAAAATCTCATAGGTTATGGGATTAGTTTATCTCCTTTAAGTGAGGTTAGATTAGTGTGTAAACCCAAATGGGTTAACACGATTGCATGAGCATGTTGCTCTTAAATAATACATATGATGAAAGAAGGTAATTTGGGTCTCTTTCTATAAAATCTAATAGGTTATGGGATTAGTTCATCTCCCTCAAGTGATGTTATATTAGTATATAAATCCAAATGTGTTATCATAATTGTATGAGCATGTTGCTCTTATTCTTCATCAAATTCCTCTCTTGCAAATATTCTTGTTAGGCATCCAACAATGATGTTTTTCGTCAAATTCGCAACTTTGTCTTAAGATCCATATTCAATATCCAATCAACTTCAGTTCAATGGTTATTACTGGTTTAAGGATTCAAAGTTTTGGTTCTTCTATAATAATGCTGCTCACATCTAAGCTGCCTCCCAGCTTGAGGGAGAGTGTCGAGAAGCACAAGTATTCAAGTTGTAAATCCAGTTTGAGGGGGAATGTTGAGATGCTCTAGTTTAGAATTAATTATTAATTAATTAATATTATATTTTGTTAGTTATTTAATTAATTATCTAAAATTAAGTTTTGGATATTATTTAGGATCAGATTTGAATATTAAATTATCATATCTTAGAAGAATAAATCTGAAATGTTAGGATTAAGATAGATTCTAGGTTTAGTCTATTAGCTTATATTTTTGTCTATATAAAGGCCTATTTGTATTCTCATTCATTCAAGGATTAATAATATTGTAAGGCTTTATTTTTATCTACTCTCAATCCTTCCAATTTTTACAATAATACATATGATTCTTCATCAAATTCCTCTCTTGCAAATGTTCTTGTCAGGCATCCAACAATGATGTTCTTCATCAAGTTTGTAACTTTATCTTAAGATCCAGATTCAATATCCAATCAACTTCAGTTCAGTGGTAACTATTGATTTAAGGATTCAAAGTTCTGGTTCTTCTATAATGATGCTATTCATATCCAAGCTACCTCCCAGCTTGAGAAAGAGTGTTGAGATGTACAAGTATTCAAGTTGTAGATCTAACTTGAAGGAGAGTGTTGAGATGCTTTAGTTTAGAATTAATTATTAATTAATATTATGTTTTGTTAGTTATTTAATTAATTATCTAAAATTAATTTTAGATATTATTTAAAATCATATTTGAATATTAAATTATTATATATTAGAAGAATAAATTTGAGATATTAGGATTATGATAGATTCTAGGTTTAGCCTATTAGCTTATATTTTTGCCTATATAAAGGTCTATTTGTATTCTCATTTATTCAAGGATTAATAATATTTTGAGGCTTTATTTTCCCTCTACTTTCAATTCTTCAAATTTCCTCGAAAATCAATTCAATAAAGTGAAAGGATATGTTCTAATGATACCTTGACTGCCCAAGAAAGGATTGCCTTTTCTGTAGGGGACCCTGAAACCTCAGTCTCTCCGCCATCCTAAATGAAGTCACAAAAAGAACATGATGCTTACTGGATATTAAAACCAGAATTCAAACAAATACCAAAATGTAACCATTTCTGTAAGGAAAACAGTTATAGAGGACAATAGCACAGGTATGAAGACATTTCTGTCTGCTTATAGGTAACAAATGTTCACCATTGAGACTATCGCAGCCCCACAAAGGTAATAAAGAAACAATGATTCTGATCTATTTCTCATCTGTCAGTTTATATTATGTGTTCAATTACTTTCAGCTTTATGCGCATCCGGCAACATGCCACAGGCACACTGATATGCTATATGGGAAACATGATTGCAGTTCAGAACTGAAGGGCTATTCCTAAGTCAAATTCTGCGCCTTCAATCCATGCATATAAATGTAATGAATATTTGGTATCAGAGTATTCATCTTCTCTACACTAGTCAAATTGAACACCATATTGAACTAACTTTTCCTGGACGAGAGATTCTGACCCAGCATTCAATGACCGACCTATGTGCATTATATCTGTCAACCTTACTTCTTTATCTTTTTACAAGTTGTTATCGTGAGAGAGACTAGCGATTTCAAAATTTGTCTCCACTCGTCTCACAAATCCTGAAAGTATGTATATTGTTTTGAAGCACAGGCACCACTATATTAATTTCAGATCTCCTGAAAATAAGTCACATATATACATTTGTATGTAGAATTATGTGTGTACTTATGACTATGCATTGTCCTGTTTGGAGAATCACAAGATGTTGTTCCTTAAACAGTAACCCCAACAAAAATCAAGAGAAACAGTAAATATTAAGTCCAAGAGTTTCCTTGGTTGTTTTGATACCAAATGCAAAATATAAAAGGGAACCCCAAGATACTGTCACTGAATTAAGTAGAAAGGAAAACCTTAGGCACAAAAACAGTTCCAGTTGTATTCTGTGCAATGCCCTCTTTTATCAGAGATAAAACTTCTGAATTCAACTTTGATGAGTCATCAGCTGAATTCAGTTTCTTCCTCCCAACGCATGCCTCAACCACAGTCATCTATAATGGAATAAAATAAGTAACCATTAAAACCTCATAATGTTTTTTTGGCCAAAATTAAAATCTCATAATTCAATATTTTAAATTAAACTAACCAAATGCAGACACCTGTTGCTTTTTTAACAAATTGAAAAACTACTAGACAGACTATGCCTATTTCAGGATATGGACAATTTATATGCACAATAGTGGGTCTATCAAACAGTTGAGGTCATTCATTATGCAACTGATCTGCTCATGAGTTCCTTATCTATATTTTCCCACATCAACTTAATGCATCTTCTTTATTCAAACTAGACTGCAGCCTTGCTCTTGTAAGGATTACAGAAATGAAACTCTTTGCTTCAGGGATTATAAAACTGTGTGGTGTTCATCTAATATTAACTTATATTATTTCAATCATGGAGAACATCTTGCATGTTATTTGACAATAACATTTATGGGGCAATACCTCAGGTGAAATAAAACTTTGGGTCAAGGGCAACATGTTTATGAACCCAAAATCACCTAGACCAGAGAGTTTGTAGGCTGCATCATGTAAATTAACTTTTGAGGGTTTCCTTCATCTCAGAATTTTAGGCTTCCTTTTGCCTTTTAAATGAATGAATAGGTAATTTATTGATCCGATGGAAATGGAGAAGACCAAAACAAATTTTCTATATCTGAGTCAAATCTCTGTTAAGAAAGCTCATAAAAATGAACGTTCAAATTAAGATCTCAACCACACACAGGTTGCGACTGTAAGTATGGGGCTTCAATAAATATAAGTAGTAATCAGCAAGATTAAATTATGGCCAAACTCTATTTAGACTATCCAAACGTCCTACTGTGGAACCCACCTGATTCAAGGTTAACGTTCCTGTTTTATCACTGCAAATTGTTGTTGCACAGCCCATAGTTTCACAGGCCGAAAGCCTTCGCACCTGAATATCTGTGGTTGTTAGAAACAGAAGTTCTAAAACTAATTGATAGAAGAACTGCAAAACTAAAAACGTTTTGGTGATTGGAGAATAATAAAACGAGATTTACCAAGGCCTTGTCTGCCATCATTTTCCGCATTGAGTATGCCAGGCTGTCATGAGAGCCAAGATTAGAAATTAAAAAAAAATTAAAAAATTAGAAGACATATTCAGGCCTAGTATTAGACGCATCTCCTATTCCTGAATGAAATTCTCTAGTAGTCCATTCTTACGTCAAGGTAACAGCCAGAGGAAGACCTTCAGGAACTGCAACAACCACAATTGTGACCTGTACATTTCTTTATTTTAGTTTCAAAAAGATAAAAAGAAGTAGAAGAACTTGAAGTACAAAAACAATCCAGAAAATTCACTTACTGCAATAGTAAAAACTTTGACAACCCCATCTATTGCACTACTGATACTCGTCTGGCCAGCAACAAATTGGACATTTCCATCTACATCTTTCTTGTTTCCAGTAAAGTATCTACAATTCCAAAGTCATATCACACCCAGTGGGAGATGACATAAAATCTGCTCTAATTAGCTGTAACACAACAGAAAAAAATCTAATTTTACCTGGCCAATAGGACCACTAGCACAACAACAGCTACTGTAAGACCTATCATGCCGATAAAAGTTGCAACTCCATTCAAACGTACCTATGACATATCACCAAAAGTAAATTTAAGGTTTAGCATGTAAGTTTCCATAAGGTACTACTAAAACAACAGCCTTTTCTTTCTTTGTTTTGGATGGATCAGGTGGAACCTGCAACGGAGTCTCTTCTCCAGTATCTTCAGAGATGCTTGCCATCAACAATCCCCACTCCGTATTGATACCAACCCCAGTTACCTACAGTTAGCAGTATAGGGATGGCATAACAATAATATCTTTGGTTTTAAGACCTTGAAAAGCACTAGAAGCATAATCAAAACAAAAGGAGAGGACTATTCAACTCACTTTTACATACATTTATATTCTCACTATTGACCACAAAAGGCAGAACTACAAAGGGTTGATACATAAATAATCATAAAATGAATCAAATGCAGAAGTACAAAAATGCTGATAACTAGAGCCCATAAATCCCAAATAAAAAGTTTATTAATTTTAGGTTATTCAATTCAGAGTATTTCAATTGATAAAAATAGTAAAAAACGCAACATAATCAGCCGTCTTACTGGGCCCTTACAAAGTTCCTTATACTGTTAAAGATCAAAAGTCCAACTCCAACCCCTACTCAATATGATACACAGCAGCTGATTATTAGATCATTTTTGTTGGGGTGGGGGGGAGGAGAGGAGATGGAAAAGTAAGAAACCTTGACGCTAAAATAAACGAAGCAGCAAGAGTCAGAAATTTTTTGGACAAAAAGTTCAAAATCGCGGAAGCAATTTCATTTATATTGCAAGAAAGCGTTGCTCATTATCATTAAATAACAAGCCAAGTACAATATGAGATTAAATATTCATCTTACCAGCATAACACCAACGCCATCTGCTACTTTGCAGCCAGACATCAAAAAAGGTGATTTGTGGTCTTTGTGAATCTGCAGAACAGTGCTTAAGAATCATATGGACTGGGAATCATTAGTTTGATGGATAGTAGGTAGAAACAACTTACAATCTTGCTTTCACCGGTCATGCTGGATTCATCAATGGCAAGTGAGTGAGCCGTGATTATAACTCCATCAGCAGGAACCTGAACGCACCCATAAAGAAAAAATAATGCGGAAAGAAACTATTAATTTCCAGTCAAGCAACCTCAAATATTATTGGATCTCACCTGGTCTCCTATTTTAAGAGGTACAAGATCACCAACAACGACGTCAAATATTGATATCTTTGTTGCTCTACTGCCTCTAATGACCTGCATAATACATGTAAGATGATTGTGTTTCTTCCCAGTGATGACCTAAATTCTCATTATATAAAGCCTACCTCCAATTGTATATTTTCTTTTTCTGAATTCAAATTCTGAAACTGCAGAGATTGGCGATAATCACTGGTAGCTGCCACACAAGAAAGTGAAAGGAACAGCAGACCACAATAAATTCAAGGAGAAATAAAAGTCTGTCTAAATATGCCAAAAAATTTAATCTGTAAGGAAATCCTATGGACCCCTATAAAGACTTTCATAAGATTAAATCTGTTGTTCATTAAGAAAAACAAAAAGTATCCAACACCTGTTACTATGATGACAAGAAAAACAGCAAAGGCAATGCTTCCTCCATCATACCATCCTTCTTCCAAGCCCTAATGATAACGAACGATGGAAAATATAAGCCTTGGGGAACATTAACGATTTAAATGAAATTGAAGCAACAATCTTATTCTATTGACAAGAGCAATCAGAACAAGCATCCATCACAAGGAAAACAGTCCACAGGAGATAACAAATGAGTTTCAATCCCATGTAAAGAACCATAAATATAACCAAGTAAATGTTAGCAATCTCAAAAGGCAACAGAATTAATGTAATGTCTATTGTGACTGGCATATGATGATTCACTTTATTTTGTCAAAGTACTGAAGCAAGCAACACAAACAAATTATGCTGGATAGCAGTAATATTCATGACAGAAATAGTTCAAGAACATCTAACTCAACCAAGTAGCTTTTTTTTTTCTGTAAATGTGAATGATAATTAGATGAGTTTGTACCTCCAATTTGTGAAACTTCAAAACATAAAAAGATAGTGAAAAGGCATTATCATCATGCAGAGGATACTTTGAAATCCTTTATGATAGAAAATGACCAAATATTCTTTAACATAGTGATCAGATGACCTACATAATTTGTTCTATCATAATTCTATCATACGAATCACATATGCTCTTCCCAAGTTTGCAGGTTACTCAATTTATGTTGTTGTTGTTGTTGTTTTGTCAACAGATTCATTCTCCTCATTATCTCAATTTTCCCAATTTTGAATAAAAATTCAACTCATTGAAGGAATTCTTTATGCCTGATAAGTTGTCGATTATCCAGATTGGCAAAAGAACCATAGATGTCAGGCCTAAACGCCCAGAACCTACTTTCTCTCACAAGTAGTTCAAGTCCTTCAACAAAGCCATTGATCAATTAATGATGCTTCATTTGCTATTGTGATTGATGACTATAAGCTAACGAGTGTTAACCACACCTCTGTTTTTATTCCAAGTGCCAATGACACCACGGCTGCTATAATCAATATGATAAGGGTCAGATCTTGCCAAGCATCCCATAGAAAATTCTGTTACAGACCACAAAGAATTAGTACTAGCATTGTATAATTAGTTCATTAACTGTTGTTTTTTAAAAAAGATTACTTGATGACTTATAATGAATATACCCAGAAACTCCGCCCCTTTTTCTTGGGGTATGTATTCGTTCCAAATGTCACTCTCCTTTTTGACATATCATCGTCATCTCCATTGATTCCTTTCTCAAGATCTGATTTTAGTAAATCTGATAAACCTTTAACCTGTAGAAGCTTCCACTGAATCATATCAGATGCATAAAATCCTTCAAAATCTGCTTAAGCAACCAAAGATTATATTTACAGTAGACTTGCCCCTCCGCATTCTTGCAAAGCAGAAATGTTCTGATCCTTGGACATTGAAACAAGTTGTTCGAGCCCAACTCCGAAGTTATCACCTGAGGTTTGGGCTGACACTCCTGTGCCTACCGCTTCATTATTCAAAAACAAAACTTTATTAAGTGATTAAATAAATGCAAGAATCTTAGTATAATTAGCAAACTCAACACGGCCAAGTTAATTAATTAGGAGTTGATTAAGATTCCTGCGACAAAGTAAAGATTGATACAAATACAGTATATGCCACATTGGACCCAAAAGCAACTTATATTGCATTATTTTGTCAAGGTTGGTTTCATCATTAAATATTTATAGACTGCCACCACGCGCTTAGTTCAACTAGTAAACTAACAAAGGAGTCAGAGGTCGGGACTTGGGAGTTAGAGGGTCAGAGTTTGAGCCCGGGGTCCAATATAAGTTCTCAGTTCCAAGGTGGACTCAGGATATTGGAAGGTCTGATAATCTAATAATCCTTTTAACAATCATCTCATATGCCATTAATTTACAGCAAAAAGGAGAACTCCGTCTAAATTTTAATTAATTCTATATGCTTAAAATTCAAATGTGGGACCTCAAAAAAATTGAAAGCTGCTTAAAATTCCTTTGAACTATTGTGCACAAACTTTTAAAATTGACATTTTGTCTTGATCAAATACTCCTATAAGAACAAATTAAACAAGTATATATTGATTAAAAAAGGCGATGACATTACGGAAGATGGAAAATCTGGAGATTTCAGAACCCGAATTAATATTTTCGATTTCAGATGTCGTGTTTAATTGACGTTCAAGGTTTTAAATTGTGGGAGATAAAATATTGTGCTTTAAAGGTGGCGGGCTAAATTTTAATAGAATTGTAAGGGTAGCGCGTAGTTTACCCCAAAAGAATCCACTGCGTACAGCTTCCAAAGCAAAACCCATCGTAAAATTGATTTTCTTTTTTTTGTGAAAAAAAACATTTCATGTCAGTTGTTGACCATTCTCATCATTTCCATAAACTTGAAGTTTGTTGGTACCACAAACATACTTTTCCGGCCAGAAGGATACGACTCGTTAATCATTTGTTGCATTGGTCAATTAAGTGGCCAGTTATTTATCTTCGAAAGCTTTTGGTAAATAAGACAATAATCGTCAGAATGAAGAAAGAATGAAAAAGAAAGAAATTCCGAAGGCAAAGAAAGGAAGTATACCTAGATCACGTTCACCAGCTAATCTGAAAAGCAGCGCTGCCTAATAGAACAATCCATCATTGATTAAACTAAGAACAAGACAATAAAAAACATAAAAACACTTTGGAAATGTGTTTGCAAGATTAAGAAACATACTCGTACGACTTGGGCATGGGCTCTTATCAACCCTTTCTTTTGCTCTTCCTCATCTCCCTTTTTCAAGTCCAGAGTATATCTAAATCGCCGGGAAGCATTGAGAACTAGAGTCGCTTCCTGCAAATATACGACACCTCAGTCCAGATGCATTGCAAAAGCACGCTTCAATGGAAGTGATCAATATATATATAGTGTTAAATGGCTTGGACGAGTGAATTTAGTAAAGAAAAACTATCAGTAATCAGTTAATTCTTATGCTGATCTTATATCTATGGAAGGGTTCCTTTCAACATGTTTCGAGAGGGAAATAATTTTGCAGAACATAAATTAGTATTTCAAACAAGGTTGGCATAATTTTTTTTTTTGGGCGACACTAAATAAGATTCTTTAACATCTTATTTAAAATATATTACATATATTTCCATCCAATCAACATCTTCATTCCTGTTCCTCCATAAAATGTGTTATAATCTAACTGTATTATAGGTTTGCTTTTGCGTATGCCTTGCATCAATAAAACACCTGGTAGTGGATGCATTTCCAGTTTGTTAAACGTTGCAACTCTGCTTCAGAAAGAAAAAGAAAAAGAAAACACTAAATCATCAAATAATATCGTTTTATCATGCAGTTAAAATCCTTCTTAACGACGACCTCGATCGATCATTATACTAAGCGTAATGCATTAACACTCCATAGACAATGCAAATTGAAAATGCACAATCAAGGCAACGCGCGTTGATATTGGTTGATAAAAATTAAAAATCATGAATGCATTTCAGGGCGCGAAGCTTGTGAACGTTGGGGAGAAATGCGTTTAACGCAAATGATGAGAATGAGAAAAAATGCTTACTCTCCATCGCTGGAGTGTCTCAGCCGGCGCATTCTTGGTGTGAGTGACGTCAAAAGGATCATCAGGATCGATAACTTCGTCGTCGTCGTCGTTGATCCGAGGAGGGAGGGCCTCGACATCGCTGTGGCTGGGGATGTTGACGGAGAGGAGGCCATTGGTGGAGGAATTAGCGCTACGAGAGATAGATGGCTCCATGGCTGTGGCCTTCAATAACAGAGAATTGAAGATTCAGAGATTGGGAGGCTAAGCCACCCGACGGAGCGATAATTTGGAGGGAAAAGCTCCTTATAAGGAGCCCCCACCTTCGAGGCAAAATGACTCAGAAATGC
The DNA here is from genome assembly GCA_037074615.1 of Leucaena leucocephala. NCBI lineage: Eukaryota > Viridiplantae > Streptophyta > Magnoliopsida > Fabales > Fabaceae > Leucaena > Leucaena leucocephala. Next base: position 19,906,466 of record CM073556.1, on the reverse strand, counting down.
AAGAAATGATCATACTAATTAATAATATAAATATATATTTAAAAAAAAAAGAAATTAAATAAGCAAAAGAGATATAACAAAATAAATGGGATATTTATATTGAGAGATCAGGGCGTTGGCGCCAACACAAATGGGAGGCAAAGCAAGACCGTTGTTGTTGCGTGTTGGCCGTCCATATTTGGTGGACACAAAACAAACTCTTCATTTCAGCTTTCTTTCATTTCTCTTCTCCTCACTATTAATAGTCCTCTCCAACATAGCATGGCAGAGAAACCACCATTACCTGGATTTTTCTGTGAAAAAAATTTAGCATCTGGTATATTCTCTTGGCACTCATACACGGACCTTCTTACCAGTTAGATCATGGTAGCCCTCTTTAGAAGAGCCAATAACATATTTCTATAACAATTGATGAGTATTTAAATAGGATATGATATTATCTCAAAATATAAATATTGAGGTAGGAAAATTAATTTATTTAAACATCTCATTTATTATATTATACTATTCAGTATAGACCTTAGTATTACATAATAGATTAGTTAATTGTGGATCTGCCTTTGAAGTTATTTTTGGTGCGTTATCATACTTCTATTGACCCAAATGATGATGATGGAGAGGAGAGGTTTGTTCTGTTTTTCAGTGAGTAGGATGATGACGAGGTGGTGTGATATATGACATAATATCATGTGACAGAGTCAACTCAACATAATAGATTAATTAACAGTTGACCATTTGAAACTACTAGGTTAGGTCAGGATAACATTGTTTCGATCTATAATTTAATAATAATTATAACTTGATGATAGATTTTGCATAACAATTATGAATAAAAAGAAAGTATTAATATATCAAAAGAAATGTTCTTCAATCGAAATGATGAATATTAAATCCTAAATACAGTTATAAAAAAGCTTCTAGCATGGATATGACAATTCACTTCCATTGTACATCAATTAAATTGATTTTTTCAAACGCCAAGATCCTTCTGTTATACTAATAATGATCACCAGCAAGCAAGCATCAAAACCATGTATTACGTATATATGCTTATAGTACTACCAATTCTGACATCTTCTTTTATATCTTATTGATTGGTTTGAATTTTTTTAAAAAATAAAAAGAACCGAATTTAACTTTTCATTTAATTGTAATGGTTTGACTTGGTAAATTTGAATGATGTGTTAATTATTACTTTTTTTATCTTATATTTAACTAATTTTATTAAATTAATAAAATTAGTTAAATTAGTTATTATATTATATTATATTTTTTCTCAAATACCTTAATCATCTTCTTTAATTCTCTCTCCCATTCTCTTACTTAATTATTATTCAGAGAGTATCAATAGGGATAATTTAAAAAATAATTAATAAATTTAAAAAATATATTTTATATTTAGACTAATATCAATTCATTAATTAAATCTCAGATAAGTACTAATGAAAAAAATTGTAATATAATTAAAAGAAATTAAACATGGACCGTCTGGATCTAATATTTTTATATTAGATCTAGACTGTCCAAAATTATAAGTAGATCAAAGAATAATTATGTTAAAGTATTTGTATCATATCATAAGAAGAACTAATATATTTTGTGATTATTTTTAGAGTAAAATAACCACCTATCAATTTTGTTTTAATTACATAAACTTCCATTCTATTTTAAAAATTCGTATAGATCTTCTTTAAATTTAAAATATATGTTACACTAATTTGCCTTGTATATTTAAGATTAAATTTCTATCCACTCAAACTGTTGACCGTTAAGTTTAACTTTTAAACATTTTTTTTACTAAAATGCCCCTCTTTATCATAAAAATTAATTAGATATTTATATTCCAAAAAACAATTATACAACAAAAAATTAATTTTAATACATGAATTTTCAAACTTTTTAATGTATTATAAAATTTATTAATTTTGAATTTATTGTAAAATTTTTAATTCTAATTTTTCCTCATATTAAGCAAATAACTATTTGCAAAAATAAAAAAGTTAAGAAAAAAAAGAAATAAAATATATTTTAATATACATTTTAGGGACTTATTAAAATGTGTAAAATAATAAATAAAATTTATATTGATATAAATTTTAATTAAAAATCATATTTTTAGAATATTTTGAAAATATTCCTATTGTGAACAGATTCTATATCCAATGAAATAATTATTTTAATACATGAATTTTTAAATTTTTTAATATATTATAAAATTTATTAATTTTGAATTTATTGTAAAAAATTTTAATTCTAATTTTCATCATATTAAGAAAATATCAATTTACAAAAATAAAAATTAAAAATTAAGGGAAAAAAGAAATAAAATATATTTTAATATAAATTTTAGGGATTTATTAAACTGGTAAAATAGTAAATAAAAATTATTTTAATATAAATTTTAATTAAAAATCATATTTTTAATTCTTTTGAGAATATTACTCACGGTGTTAACGAATTGAATTATATGTTTTTAAAATAGAGAAAAAATCTATATAATTAAGGGATAACTAGTCAAGATATTTTACTTTTATTTCTATGTATCAAGTAATTACTATTTTAGACAGAAAAAAAGTAATTAATATTTTGAAGGATTTCTCTAAATAAAAAAAATTTAAAATATGTAAATTAGTTTGTCACAGAATTATTTTTATTTAAAATTAGTAGCTAAATTATATTCTTTAAATGTGAAAATTGATATTAACAAAATAAATTTTTATATGAAATCGTATATAGTAGTCATATTAATAAAAAAAGTTAAAAAAAGGCGGATACATTATCAGAAAATGTGTGGACTTACATAATTAGATGAGCCCAAGTGTCCTGTTCGCTTCCTTTTCAAATTGCTGGGACCCACCAAATAGTCCAGTCAGCAGCCAAGGTGGCAAGAAACGTTTGTGGACATGCCATCGGGAGGTCCTAGTCACTGGCTGAGGTGGCAAGACACATCTGCGAACACATAACTGGTTAGACACAATCAGCGGCCGAAGTGGCTTGCCACATATGAAAGTGACATCACTAACAATCCAATTAGCGGTAAGGTTGCACAACATGTGGCGCAATCATGTCATCTGTCAGACATAGTTAGAGGCCAAGGTGGCAAGACACATAGGCCGATGCGTAACTAAAAAAATCTAGTCAACTATAGAGGTGACACGCCGTCAATCATAGTTAATGGTCAAGAGGGCAGGACACTTAGGTCGACATGTCATCCAAATGTCTAGTTAATGACTGAGGTGTCAAGACACGTGTATAGACATGTCACCAGTCAACCCAGTCAATGGCCAAGGTGGCACGACATGTATTTGGACATGTCACCGGTCAGTCCCAATCAGCGGCCGTGGTGGTGGGACACGTAGGCCGACATATCACCAAAAAATCCATGTCCTTAGGTCATCCTCATCGTATGAATGGGCCTACGCCTGGCCCATATAAGGCCCCATATCATAGCCGTTTGAACATTGTCCTCATCATATGTCGTCCTCACGAGGAGCCATTATTTATTTTGAGGAGGCTTTTATTATTCTTGTCCCCACAACTTCACTTTAAATTTTTGTTGTCTTTTGATTCTTTTTTATTTCAATTCTTTCCCTTGAATCTATTTTTTCTCAATTAATAATTAATTTTGAAAAAAATAAAATATTTATCTTCTGGCATAAAATATCTAAAAAACAACTGTTACATAAAACGAATTAAATAATTACATAATTAAGAGTTGAAAATTAGAAAACTCAATTAATTCTATTAGAATTTTATATGAAGCTTAAAGCTAAAAATACAGAAAATTATATAAATTATACTGGTATATAATTATTTTGTTGGTTGGCAGTTTCGTCATTATTATGCTTGAACGACCTATATATTATTTAAAACAAATTACATTCATTTAACGTAATTCATAACAAATCCCGGTAATAAATTATATAACTTGTTTTTGTAAAGACTCGGGATTTTTTTAAACAATTAAACAAGTTCTAACATAATTCATAGGCTTATATATAGATATAAATGAAAAAAAGTCCTTAATGGACGTACGCTCATATATGCCGTGTCATTTATATATTGAATCTCATGCAGCAACACTTGGCTGAAAAAAAATACTGAAATCTTATATGGTAGAAAGTACTTACTAAAATACTACATTTAAAATGGTTCATGGTATAAATGACTTTAAGATTATAAGGAACTCCTTAGGACACAACTTCTCATCTCTAACCAACGGGGTTAGTCCGAGTGGTAAACGGCTTGGTATCGCTTAAGCGAGGTCTTGAGTTTGAGCCTTGGCGTACGCAGAAAATCCCCGTTGGGAGACTCACCCACCATAGCCAGGTGCGCGACGCGGGTCGGATCCGGATGTAGTCAGGACAAAGCTCCGGTGAATCGGGTGGGCAACAAAAAAAAAAAAACTTCTCATCACTACCATTCCAATCTTCTACCCCTTTCATCACCATTGGATTAAGATTTTAATAGTTTAGATTTTACATTCTATAAAAATATTATTATTATTTTATATAAAAATATATAAATAAATTTAAAATATTAGAAGTTGATCTGAACAGTTCATTGCTCTAGATTACAAAGTAAATTTTTCTCATCTTTTTTTACTACGGTTGTGAATTGTTTAGATTAGATTTTAGTAATTAAAATTTATTTATATATTTTTATAAAAAAATGGTCAAAGGCTAATTCAAAACCATTCAGTGTGTGCTGGGATACAACTCAAACTAATATTTTAAAAGATTTTTAATGTTAAGTTTAATTTTTCCCACTCTCAATTCTCTTCCCTCGCTTACTGTGAAAACGGAAGCTTCGTCGTCGCTGCTCTTTGCTTTTTCTCTGTTGCCGGCGTGCTCGTCGCTCGTATGTCTCCATTTTGTCATCACTCGTCGTCTTTAGATCTCGTCGCTACTGCCGGAGTCTTCTTTAGATCTCGTCGTCTTCAAAAGCTTCTTTGCCATTAATATCGCGAAGTATAGAAGCTGTTCCCTGATTGGAAGAACCAGAGGGCCTAATCTTGTGATGTTTGTCTTTAAAGCTCCTCCGGCTATGGCCACTAGGTCTTTTAACAGTGAAACCCATATTTTCCTTGCATCGTCTTGTTCTTGATACACATATTTGAATGCTTTATTGTCTTCTCCTTTGTGGGTTCTAACAATTTCAATAAGCTTATATTTAGATTTTCTTTGATATGAGGATTTGTTTGAGAGTAAAATCGCAGACCCACCAAAATGAAAGAGACAGTTTGGGATTAAAATATCAGACGCCGGAGACAATGAAGAGAATGAAGGGAAAAAAAGAAGGAAGAAATGAAAATTATTTTTTTATAAAATCATACAAATAATTTACTAATAACTGATATTAGGGCATTTTGTACATGTTTGCTATGGCGTTTTTTCAGTGGACTTTTGGGTCCAATCGTACAATTAGAGAGGCCACAAATGTGGTAAAAAAAAAACGAGAGAGGCCACAAATGGTTGCTTCTAGCTTCTATGGTACAGTACGTTTCACTTCTAACCGTCCCCTCTCTCTCATCATCATTTATGGCCTGACAATCTATCTAATGGTGGAAGAGTGAGAAATACCACCAATTACATCGTACTTAATTTTTAAAATATTATTTTATTATAATTTTAATCGTAATATTTAAAAATATATTTTAATTTATAAATATTTAAATTTATATTTAAAAATAATAAACAACTCGTTGTTTCCTATCCAATATTAATATATTTAAGAAAAAAAAATTTATTCTATTTTTAAATAGTAGATAAGTCTAATTTTTTTTTAAAAATTATATGTAATAAAAAAAAATTCTAGCCGGATAACTTTACTCAGACTCTATATTTTAATAATTATATTTTTATTTTTTATTTACTTCATTTATAATTACGTTATTTTATTTTTTTATATTGTTTATTTTAGTAAAATAATTCCTTAATTTTTATGACCAAAAGTTATGTTTTAATGTTCTCATACGTGCAAAAAAATTTTAAATATATTTTTTATAATATTTTTAATTTTTAATAGTAAAAAACACTTTTAAAATACATACGTTTTCTTTAATGTTTAATTTGATATCTCTATATTTTCTTTCCTTATTAATTCCTTTTGTTTTTATAATTTTAATTTTAATATTTTTCATAAAGTTATCAAATTATATATATAATATATGTATTTAATAAAATCTATCCTTTTTAGTCATTTTACATCTAAATCTACTTTTAAATTATATTATCCAAACAAATTTTCGTTTGTCAAACTGACTTTTTTATATAGATCAATTTAAATATAAATCACATTACCTACTGATTATATTCAATTTGACTTTTGCAAAAGTACCATCGTTAATCCAAACAAACCCATAATCCACGACTCTATCCTCCATCAGAGTATTTTGGATACTACCTGACACATAACTAATTAAAATTTTTCATGGTGAGGTAGCCACTAATCCCCTTCATCATCGTCTCCCAAGCTTGATGAATTTCCCTTCCAAGCTTGGGGAAGGCCCCCCTTCTTACTTTCTATCTTTGGAATTACATCACTTCCACATTTATATTTCTCTCATTAACTTGACCAACAATGCATTTGAATTTTCAATGCCAACATTTTCTATTAATGAAACTAACAATGTTATGATTAGAGGACTGAAAGGATTAAAATAAAATATCGTGTAAAACTAAAAGAAAAGTACACTCTTGCCAATCATAAAAATATAGATGGAGCATTCAAAAATCACATTATAATTGGCATCTTTTAAAGCCAGCTCCTTGCCTCACCAATAGTGTCAATTGAAGAGTAAAGAATGAATTTACAGCTTCTAACATGAAGTAGCTTTTCGCGTTAAAAATTGCTTAGCAAATGACATATTCAATCAGTAGATATCCACAACTAATGCTAGGTTGGATTATGAGCCTCAATATCAACATGCTTAATACCTGGAACAAGATTCTGGATTTCCTGCTCCAACCTATCCACTTCACTTCCTAATGCGGTAACTATTTCCGTACCTGCCAGAAACTCACAATTGTAAGCATTTAATTACTAGACGATCGACACGAAAGTAGGGGACATGGATAATGTAATACCATAGTCTGACAAAAACTTCAGCTGGCTAGCCTGATCCTTCTGTGCAGCAACCTCATCGAACTGTAAATTATAATTTCATTAAGTTTGGAACCAGGGTATTGCCAAATCAGCATGGTCAATAGAAAAAAATGCATGCTAATGCTTCTTTAATTGTAGACGCAATACATGATAATTGAAAAAAAAAAGGGATGGAGACTAGATTTAGCATGCCCTTAAGAGCCAAAAAAATGTCATAAATGATGACTTGACATCATTAGATTAGTTTTCATACAGGTTAAGTGTCAATGTGAAGGTAATTTTGGAATTTAGACAGCCATAAGAACTATCCTCGTTATTTGTTACATATCACTATGCATTGTTATAAAATTTTGAGTTCTTTGCAATGCATTCTCCACTGTGTATAAAAAATTCAACACTTTACCTAAAGAAATTTCAGCCAAACAGAAGAAATGACAAATAAATGTGAGAGCTCAATACAACTTTGGCTCATGCCAAATACAGCCATCCCCATGTAAACATGCATCTACGTATTTGGGCAATGCAAATGCACATTAACACAAGCATAATATTCACCTACTCCTATTTGATTAATATGCAATAAAATGCAAAATTAAAGAAATGACAATATTATTCAGTGACAATGTGACAGCACATTATAGAAAAGATTTAGATGAAAATAAGGGAATGAAGATCAACCTTTCTGGCCCACTCATCACATCCAGTCCGGAGAAGATGATTTCGCACCACCATCTCCCCATTAAAATCTGTTTAACACAACTGAGATCATCAAAATCATAATACCTAAATATAATTATAACTTGTAGAAATCATACCACTTGAATTTAACATGTTTATGGATGTAAACATCATGATTTGAATATAGTATATGCATGTTCAACTCAGATGTTGAAGCTGGAAAAACATAAAAACATGACACCAAGAATAAAGGAACTATGGAAAAATTAGAACAAACTGTACTAACTGCACGAAGCATGCTGACACGTGCAAACATGATGAAGAATATGCAGGATCTTTTAAACGTCAGTAGCTGCCAACAACATGCGTTATAGAGTTGAAATAATAAAATCTACACTTATTAATAATATTCCAAGACAAGGAAATCAGTAACTACAAGGATATGAGGCATAACCTATTTCTGCTTTAAATCTGAAGAATCCAGGCCCAATAACTTCACTTTTGCAATCATAGAGGGCATCTACAACCTAAAGCATACAAACCTGGCAAAAGTCAAAGGAATGACACATTGACTCATAAAACAATCATCTTCCGCTGCAGTAAAAATGTATCAAACTTATACCGGGTCATTTTTCAAAAAATGAAGCACTTTCTCCATATCATGGTCATCCATGGCTCTACCTATCAAAGCATGGCGGTTTCTTTGGATGAGAAATATGGCCACCTGAATAGTTCAGCAAGAAATAGGACAAAATTATACATCAGTCCTAAGCTCTCTAACTTAAGTCACTACAACAGTATGCAGTCTTCTGATCCCTATTTACCAATCCAAGTAGGTTGCCAACTACGATTGATCCTATAGGATCATAAATAGCATTTCCAGTAGTATTCACTGCAATCAGTGATGCCCCAGCAATGGCAAGGCCGGTTACCGCAGCACCATCCTGCAAATTTGATATCTCAAATATAAGAAGAATCAACAAGGAGATAGAAAAGTTTCCTCATTGCGATGTATTGAAAACTACATAGATGAAGGAATTCAAGTTGATGGCACATTGGAGAGGAGAAATACCAGTATTAGCAACACATATTAAACTATTTACAAACCACTTTTCTGAAGCACAATAACTAAAACAGAACATATTTTATTCGTAATGGGGAGAATGGGAGCTTAACTGTTAAAGATCATAAAGCAATTAAGAAAAATATAATGGCTTGTTTTTGCTTAATTATTTCTCCAGAAAAAAGTCTCCATATATGTAATAAGTATAATATGTCACGCAAAACCCTGATTTCCTTATTTCCCCATGATTTCAATACTAAGTTTTTCTTGTTTGAACCTAAGTAACAGGAACATGTCACAAACTAATAATAAAAAATGCAATAAGTTACCTCCGTCATAACTGCAACAGATGTAGGATCATGACCACGCCAAACATAGTCTCTCACTCTCATCCCTTCTGCAGCTGCACCTTCCTTGACAGCTTTTATGGCAACAATAAGAGAGGCGCCTGACCAAAATATGAACTTTAAAAGAGAGAAAGGACCAGAAAAGAAAACAGAGAACACAGTAGACCAAACCAAAACCTTCAATGAGAAATGAACCACCTATCACCAAAGCTGCTAACTGCATGTTCTCAGGGGGCTGAAAAGGGAACTCACACAAATCCATAAATTATTTATGAAATGTGCTAATAGAAAGAAAAAGGGTCATAAATTGAAGTTACAGATTAAGAAATGAAAATTATAGGATTCAATCTGATCAAATACCTGAGCAATCCACAAGTTTTGAATCCCATGAACAACAGTAGCGCCAGAACCAAGGCAAAATATTCCGACAGCAGATATTAAAGACCAAACAAATCTTTCCTTGGAATAGCCATAACTGTATAAACACAATATATCATTTTACCACACTAATTAAAGATGAAATAAGTGAATATGTAAAAGTCATTGGTCAGTCTGTGCAAATAAATTTCTGGTAAGTACACGATGCATCTTGTGAAATTGCAGCATATAAACTTAAGTCATGTTTCATTTGTAACAATTATGGAGTTAATAAGTACAATTCACTGAATGACTAGGTTCAATAGCTATTATTAGTTTCATGCACTACATGCAGGATAACTTAAGTAGTATACAGCATGAGGATGTACAGATACTGAATGCATATGCACACGTGAACTAAGAGATAGGAAAGTAGCAAATGTGATTAATAATGTGCAACTCACGGATGAATAGCATCAGGTGCACGCCTTGAACTACTAAGCCCATAAGCAAGCAGTGCCTACAATGTAACACAGATTAGTTTCTCTGGAGTCAATATGAAATTAAATAAGTTAAAATCCAACGTATCTTTACACTAACGAATTTATTATACAAAGTCCAACAAAATACCTGGTTTGCAAAATCTGCAATGGAGTGCACAACTTCAGCAAACATGACATGGCTAGAGGAAGCTAACCAAACTCCAAACTTGAGAGAAAAGACGAGAAAGTTACACCACAATGCAGTTGTGACAGCCCGCTGACTAAAGAAATGAACAAACAACAAAAAGATAAGAAAATTAGGTGTTGGTACAACGAACAAAAGATTATCTAACATACACGAATCAAGGACGTGCCATTGTGTTATACTGCAAGCTCCAAGGATCGACGCTAAATTTCTTAATTAAACTCATTAAACAAGGCAACGCGGAAACGAGGAGCAGTTAAGTATAACAAGACCTGTGGCGATCATTGAACTCAATCTTCTTAAATTGTTTTGCCCTTGTAAAAAAACCTACAAAAGAGAAGCCAAACCAAACACTTTAGAAAATGGGAGCAGGAACTTGAGAACTATATATAGAGATTTAATTAAAAGAAGCGTACTGCGATGGAACGAATACTGATGATGATAATGGGGATGATGGAAGTGGCGATGACCATCCAACCCAAGAAAGCCAAGCAAAAGGAATCGTTTTGAAGTTGCCGCCTCCGAGAAATTGCATCGTAACAGTAAAGAGGAACCAGATGGGGATTGGGCGATACTGCTATTATTTGCTTGTGGTAGTTGATGTTGAGAGGTATGGAATAATAAAAGCTGTGAGAAATTAGCGGAACGAAGTGAACATTTGATGATGGGGATGGATGAAAAAGTGTGTTGCTGTGAACGGCTAAAGCGATGCCGAAGAAGGAGGTATGATGTTCGCATGAATGCTCGCAACTGTATCTATCGATACAAATTCTGGGTCTCGGAAAATTTTCAAACTGAAAAAAAAAAAACAAGTATGAAAAAGAAAATGAATAAATCGATGGGTAGATTAGGGTTTCAGGTTTTGTTGACGAGAAAGAAGCACAGAGATGGAGGGAGAAGGATGCGAAGCTGAAAACTTGGAAAATGGCTCACTGGACTACTCCATGGTTTCTCTTTCTCCTCCCTCTCTCACGGTCTTCAAACGGGGATGTGGAAATTAAAAAAAAAAGAAAATCATTCAGTCCTTTTTTTTTTTTTAAGGGTTGGATAAAATTTTAAAAAAATATTTATAGAAAAAAAGAGACTTTTGGCTGGAAAAAAGTGGGTAGAAAAGAGTTTATAAAAAAAAATATTTCGAATAATTAAATATTTAGATAATTATTTTTAGAATAATTTTTTATATTAGTAAATTATTAAAAAGGGTATGATTTAATTAAAAGTATGAGAGATGAGAGAGGGTAGAGAAAAGAGATGAGAGACGATAGAGAAGAGAGATGGGAGATGAGAGATGGGAGATGAGAGATGATAGAAAAGAGATGAGAGATGAGAGTAGAGAGAGGGTATAAAAAAAATTAGGGATAATATAGTAATTAGATAATCCATAAATTTTTCTACTATTCTAAAAGTTAGTTTCATTAGCTTATTTAAAACTATAGTTTAGTTTAAAAGTACTTATAAATATGATTGTTTATTTAAAAAAAATTAAACTAAAAGTTTGGGTTAAAAGGTTTTTTAAAAATTATAATTTTAGGAAAACCAAACAACCCTTAATTTGATATTGGATCTTTTTTACTCTATATCAGATTATGGGCCTGTTTGGATAGGATTTTAAAAAAAGGATTTATAAAAAAAAAGGCTTATGGACAGCTTATGAAAAAAGGCTTTTAGAGAAGAGTTTATAGAAAAAAAAAGTAATTTTGAATAAATAAGTGTTTGGATAGTTATTTTTAGAATGACTTTTTATATTTATAAATTATTAAAAAGGGTATGATTTGATTTAAAGTAAGAAATGTGGAGAATAGAAAAGAGAGAGGAGAGAGGGTAGAGAGGAGAAAAAATAGAGGGTATAAGAAAAAGTAGGAGAGAGAAGAGAGGGTGTAAGAAAAAGTAGTGGTAAGATAGTAATTGGATAGTCCATAAATTCTTTTACTGTTGAAAAAACTAGTTTTAATAGCTTATTCAAAATTATATTTTTAAACTATAATTTTATCCAAAAACACTTATAAATAAATATGGTTATTTATTTTAAAATTTTTTTAACTAAAATTGTGCTCAAAAGAGCTTCTAAAATCATAATTTATGGTATATCTAAATACACCCTATATATTGGGTTTACCGTTTTGTTTCTCCCCTGTATGAATCACGCAACAGTGTGCTCTCTTAATACCCAAATATTTGTTCGCTATAACAAACCAAATATTTGAATATAATGTTAATTGAAAAATCTTTCCAACAACTTTATTGAGTCTTCCCCTACCCTCTTCCTCTGTTCCCTTTTAACTTTATGTTAATCAAGGGGCTAACCATTTTCTTTGTACATGTTTATTGATATTATTATTTTTTATAAATTTATAGTATCTCCAACACTTTTTAGATGGAGAGTCTAATTTCTATCAGACCGAAACGTTAAAGTTAAAATCTTTTTAATAAATGCGCTTCTCAACATCATCTTTACTATCTTAACTTAATGCTTTTTTAAAACTCAACGTCCGCGGCTATAAAGTATTATTAGTCCGTAATAGTATGGTAAAACACAATTTAACAATAATTTATTATTTTGGGGAAATCCCACCTTTTTAAATTCTAAAAATCTAAAAAAAATATCTTAATATATAAAAAGATAGATTAATCATAAATACTAATATGAGATTTTAAAATTAAAAAAAAAGGCAAAATTATCTCCGGAAGTATTTTAAGAAATAAATACTTATAACTAAATTGTTAAAGAGAATAATAAATATCTTCATTAAGGTAGTCAAGATTATTTTAAAAGTTGTCAATCCCATTATACGAGTAGTAATTAACTTAAGTATTTATTTTTTACTAAGTTATTAAAAAGAATAATAAATATCTCTACTAAAGTGGTCAAAATTATTATAAAAATTATTAATCATATTACACGAATAGTAATTGATCTAATTTTATTTGTTTTAAAATATTTTTAGGGATAATTTTATCTTCTTTTTTTTAAATTTTAAAATCTCATGTTGATATTTATGATCAATATAGCCTTTTATATATTATATTATGATACTATTTTTAAAATTTTAGAATTAAAAAGATATTTTTTAGAGATTTTATTATTTTTTACAATTTGTTACCCTCATGCATACTAAAACTATAAACAACAAGTTATTTTATTCTGCAATTTATTATTTTGTACATATATAAAATATATAAAATGTATACAACAAATTATTTTATTTAGAATTAAAATATATTACTCATCATATTTAAATTAAGAGGTTGAATTAGCAACTTTATTCTTTCTAAAATAAATATCTATAATATAAAATTATGTTACACCTATTTAGGATTCGAGTTCGATTCCTAAAAAATATATATATATTAAAAAAAAAATTCTACTACCTAATGTTTATTTATTATTAAAAATTTTTAATAATTATATTTTTTAGATGTCAAAGTACTTTTTTCATAATTTTATCAGCATTTTTTATCAAAGGCTGCCCTAAATACTATATTATTTATCTGAAAAGGTATTAGTAATGATTAATTACAGATCTCATTTTTTATCTTAAAAGAAGTACAGCAATTTGCCATGTGAAATAATTAATATGATCGAGGTTATGAGGACACGTATAATGTTGAAATATTGGGTTAAGAAAAATGTTGACTTGGAAAAGTGGTTAATGTCTCCCTGATCTCATTCCTCATCATCACCTCACCCCAATATATTACCCTCCATTTCCCACTTTCAACAACAACAACGACGAAAGCCCGACACCAGCTTCCATTACGAGGCATTCTTTTCCCGTTACTGTCTCATTTGGTCTCTCCCTTTTCCTCTCTTTCTCTCTCTCTTCACTTGCTCTTCTCCCTTCTTCCCCTTCATTACTTCTTCTTCTTCTTCTGTGAAGGCCTCTCTCTCGCTTCGCTTCAGGGTTCTTGTGCAGATCAAGACAAAACCTTGCTGCTATTATTCTATCAATCCCGCGCTGGTTCTGCTCGTTCAAGCTCTTCCTTCGCCTAGGTGTTTCTTCTTTTATTGCCCTTATGTCTGTTTTCAGAACGAATCTATAGTGGGTTGTTTAATTAACGGCGATTGAAGTTGTGGATATTGTCTTTTTCGCTGCTTTATATAAGTTAATCTGATTATTTTTAGACGAGTGGTTGTTCTGTAAACTCTAATCTGATTATTGTTAGATGAGTGGTTGTTCTGTAAACTCAGCAATGTCGATTGTTTGGCAAAGTTTTTTAATTCGCTAAATGTGTTCATTATAGTTAACTCTTGGTTGTCTCCCTCTATTTTTATTGTATTGGCTAAATTTTTTACTGTATCTAGTAATGGGGCACGCTCTCAGACAGGATGTTTGCTTTTCTGTGATGGAATGTCTGCTTTCTGCAAAGGAAAGAGCTTGAAGATTGAGTTGAAACTTAATTTGTGATAAGTAAATTAATGTTCAATGCTGGCGTGTGATAATTACCTGTGTTCTCTGGTTCTGTTTGTTTCCATGCCCATTATTGGATGCTTACCTTGTTTCAGCATTTCTTTCCTTTCTAATATTAAAGTTTGATATTATCCATTTTTAGAACAAAAAGTAATGGAGTGAAATATTATCTCACTTTATGAATATGGTTAACATTTTATTTCCCTATGATGCCATGTAGTGCGCAAACCATAATGCAATTAATTACCTATATGTGTGCTTAATTTTCAAATGTAAAAACTGCTCTCCGTAGTCTGTGACTTGGTTTTTTTCTCCTTCTATTTTCTTTCAGATTTTTTTAATCAATCTTTCTTCCATTTCCAAAGTTGTTTCCTGGCTGGTTCTATACAATGGATGGTATTCATGGGAGTGATTCTCGGATGCAAATGGGTGGTGCACAACATCCAATGCATGTAACCTATGTGCCAGAAAATGAACAACATGGATTGGACCACATGAGTGATGGGAATCAGATGGAAGACAATAACAAATGTGGTGATGCTAATGTAAGAAGACATGAGAGTGTAGAAGGAGAAGTTTCCAACCCTGGAAATGTTACCGACGATCATGGTGCAATAATTGAACAAGCTAGTGGTGACCAGCTCACATTGTCTTTTCAAGGCCAGGTTTATGTATTTGACTCTGTGTCGCCGGAAAAGGTGCATTAATTTAACTGAACTTTTTTAGTTTTTTTACTGTGTTCTTATGTAATATGCAGGAATCAACTGATTATTGACATGTCTTTCATGAAAATAATAAGTCCAAGTGAAGTATTTTAATTTAATGATTTAAAATGTTCTGTATATGAGGATTTCCATATGATTACACCTAAAGTCTTAATTGTGGATGCTTGAGTTTAGAATTAGATTAATAAACAAAATTTTAGCCAAGTAGATTAATTAGTTTCTACTTCTGAATCCACGTCTATTCACTTAGGCAAATATAGCTGTAATGTGTTATCTTGGACAGCTATGGACAATAAAAAGAGAGCAGTCTATATGCACTATTCATTCAGCCTGTTATCTATGCATGCCTGTTTGCTCTATTTTTTAAAGTATTTGTTGATCATAGATTAAGTACAATCCTAACAAGAAATGTTGACTGGTATTCTTTGTAGTCTCCCTTCCCACACATGCACAGGCATAAACATGCAATGCATCTCAATCTGCAGCAATTTTAATGTGGAAGAATTTGATCTTAATATGATATAACATGTTTTATGACATATAGATGTTGTAAAATATTGTTTCGAAGGGTGAATGTGGTGTATGATAATCCGTGATCTGTTCTTAACCTACTAATAATGGGCTACTCACAGGCTAAAGAAAAATGATTTCTGATAATCCTTAGGTTTCACTCTCAGGTTCAAGCTGTGCTATTACTATTGGGAGGCCGTGAAGTACCTTCCATGTCTGCAAATCCAATTAATGTTCACCATAATAATCTGGTATTGCTACCTTTTATGGTTGAATTACAATCAATAATATTTTGCTTAACAACTATCTGGCTGACAAATTGTTTAACCAGGATATGTCTGGGACTCCTGTAAAACTCAGTGTCCCTCAAAGATTAGCTTCATTGATTAGATTTCGAGAAAAGCGGAAAGAACGAAATTTTGAAAAGAAAATACGTTACACTGTTCGTAAAGAAGTAGCATTAAGGTATGGTGCTTGTTATAGTTATAACCTAGAGTAAGCTTACTTGGACTATCACTTCGCCATACTTAATGATTTGAGATTGATAGTAGATTCGTCTTGGTTTAAATGAAGCTGAGGTGGGTTAAATTATGACTTTTATAAAGGTCAGGATCTTATTTGCTTGTTTTGTTTATAATTTCTTTCTTTCTACACTTTGGTAACGGTTAAATGTTATAGATCAAAACATATGGGTGAGTTTCTTCATTCTTGATTAGCCTGCAATCATCTAGATTTGCTTGTTGTGGCATCCTATTTGTTACAACTAGATGTAGGCCTTGTGCATTATATGGAGGTAATGCGGCTTTTTAGAGTATACTGGCGAGGGCGTGGGTATATTTTCCCTCAAAATTGAGATATAATTCCTCTGAAACTCCTGAATCCCACAAAACGTGTTATTTATATGTTAGTAGATGTGGATCGGAGCTTCCTTGAAGATTAAGTGCTCGGGGAACTTTGTCATCACATCACAATAATGAAAGTTCCATCTCATCCGTGATTAAAACAATATTTTTTCTTGGTGCTCCTGCTTTTTCCTCAAGGAGTGGAATTGTATTTTGGACTTCAGTTATTTGGAAAATTGATATCATTATTTTTCTACTATTTTCTTTATACTTTAAAAAGATATGCCTGAATTTACATTCTCACTGGCAACATACTTTGTTAATTTCAGCACCTGCTAACTGTTACAAATGACTTTTGTAGGATGCAGAGAAATAAAGGTCAATTTACGTCTTCCAAGTCGAACCCTGATGAATCTGCTCCAGCTGCAACAAATTTGGGCACAAATGAAAACTGGACATCAGACAATATTGGATCCCAACAGCAGGATGTTGTGTAAGCCGACTGAACTCATTAATAAAATGAGAAAAATGAAGCAAAGAATAAATGCCTTGGAAATTAATGAGATTGATTAGAAAGCCATTTTTTGTTAGTTATATCATTGCAATATTTTAAAAGAATTAAGATTTCTTCCCGTTGAATTTAATAATGAAAAAGACTATTCTACCATACTGTGGTTTCTCATGTAATAGCGCAACATTCCATACTAGATGTTTGAAAAATGACAAGATGTATGGCATATAATGTTGTGATTTATTTCTCTTCCCTTTTTTGGGTGCAAATCCACATGAAATCAGTATTACAGTTGATTCCATATCTAACAATAAAACCTATTAGCCCATTGTCCATTTTGGGATGCTGAGTCTATCTCTGATTACTGTGTATATGCCAGCTGTAGGCACTGTGGCATCAGCGAGAAATGCACACCAATGATGCGACGTGGACCTGAAGGGCCAAGAACCCTCTGCAATGCATGTGGACTTATGTGGGCAAATAAGGTAAGTATTAGCATATTATGTATTCCTCTTGCTGATTGTTATCTTCTTTGTTGTCCTGTTAATAATTATCGGTTTCAGGAAACAATTGCAAATACAGATAACTATCATTCATTATCATTCAGGTTTTGAAGCATGCTTATATTTACTTTTTTTGTGTCAACATCTTAGTGAGATATATCATTGCCTATTGACTATTATGGTGTCTTTTGCAAAGGCTACTTTATGCTGGTCATGTATTGTTAAAACATGCACCAGATATGCATGCATGTTTTCATAAGTGATTATCATAACCTTTGGAGACTGAGTTCAGGGGAGCACTCTCTCTTGATTAAAGCCATCACGTGACAATATTTATTGTTGCAAAGTTTATTAGTCATTGACATGAATTTAGGTAATCAGGATGACCCTTGTTTCACCAATGCTAGATTTGTTAGAGGAGTACATGTTGCAACTCTTTTCTTAAAAGGAAAACTAAAGTTTGACAACCATACAAACTATAGACAATATCTGCATTCTTTCCTTTAAAATATGACTAAATTTATTAATTCAATTATTGCAGAAATAATTTTGCAATCTACATGAGTAGCACCATTTCCATGCTTTACTTGGGTCTTATTTGTTGATGTGTTCTTTTGCATTTTCTTAACCACAGGGAACTCTAAGGGACCTGACAAAAACTCCCTTAACTGGACACAATTCTTCATTAAATAGGAATGAGGTAAGCAACCTTACATGGAAAAAATTTGTTATTGATTTATTTCTTGTCAACTTTCAAGAATTCATATCTTTCGCGTAACAGCATAAGCTTGATTTTCCGCTTCTTGAATGATGTGCAGAATAAAAGTTTAGGCCAGGCAGGTAGTTCTTAGATTGGCAAGAGAACATTGGTGATTCATATTGTCAGACCTTTACATATGGATCCCAGTGCAGACTGATTCCATGTAAAAGGAGTGACAGGGAGTGCCTGCCTTAAGATGTAAATTGTGAGAGCCGGTTTTACTGCAGTTTGGCAAAAATGCTGACATGGACATCTTGTATTTTTTCCCTTCATATATTAGCAGAGGTCCTTTATTCTTGCTCTGTGGCAGACAGCTAAGTGGAGATTTTGATTAACTTTGGGTTGATGAACTGGTCTAATGCCCTCCATGATGTTGTAATGTGCTTAAATGGAACAACTTTGTGTAATCTCTTTCTGCAAAAGGACTAGAAATTGCTATGTTGTTAGTTTTAAATTCATCCCTCGGTCTTAAGAATGTAAAAGGGAGGATTTTTATTGATAACGCCCTTCTTTATTGGATTCTTTATGCTCACGTTAAAGCAAGCCTCTCTTCCATTTCTCAGGCTTGGTTGTAAAATTTCACTTAAGAATGATTATACAGAGCTTGCTTGAAGGAAAGAGATGAAGCAGCCTTACACTCTTCTCGTAGAGTATGCTATGCCATTCTACCCGAATGTGAATCAGTTTATAGTTTATTAATGTGTGGATTAATGTTTGTGAAAGTTACTTCTATACCAATTACATTTTATAAACTAAAATTGGGATAAAGGTCAATTAGTGTAACTTGATTTATACTTGGATATGTTTTTATGAAAAAATCAGTTTAAATATCTATTTGAATTTTGTAATCCCAAAAACTCTAAAATGTGTCTTAAAAGCATTTTGGGGAAAAAAATATTTGACTTCAAGTCTCCAATGCCAATCCAAACATAATTTCTAAGTTCAAATTAACTTTTGGGCTTTTAAATTGACTTTTTGAAGGACTAAGGTTATAATATTCAATCCAAACCAATGGTATATTTTTGTAAGTCATCTTGGACATGTGATTATGGTATTATGATTTATAGTAAAGGATTGAGAGATGTGACAATTTTAGAATTTTAGAATGGGTGATTGTTTTTTCAGAAAAATTAATTTGTGGGTCCTTATAGTTTTAAAAGTTTTAAATTTGAAGAAAATTCAAAAATCAGTTTCGAAAACTCAAAAAAAGTTAAAGCAAAAACCAGCTTCGGCTTTAACTTGGATTTTAACTGAAAGGTCGTTTTGCCAGAAATCCAAACAGCATTTTGAGACATCAATCAGCTTCTAGCTTTTTGACTTGACATCTCAACTTGTAAACGCCATGCCAAACATAGCCTAAAAGACTAAAGTGATGAGGTAATATCTTTTATGAGTCATAATTTCTCTAAAATTTACATCAAGACATGATACTCACTAAACCTCCTAACCTAAGAACAGCTATGATCTTCTACAAATTGAATGCTGTCATTGTGTCAGGCCGCTGTCTGCCCACAAAAAATGAAAGCTTGGATGAGGGTTTGAGCAGCACGAGTTTGATCAGGAGCACCAGAGACAATTACCAAACCCTTCGAGGCCCCAGGATTTGGATCATGAACCCCACATTTGCACCAGATATATGAATAAATCTCAAATGTTAGAACACTAAAAACTTTGGAGTGATATATACTATGGAAAGCCTAATTTTAAGCCATTGGATTATCTTGATATTCATCGTAATAATATGGGAAAATCACATGAGATCCAAAGGAAGGAATGTAATTATTAAAAAATTTTATAAGTGAACAACATGAACATGTTGTTTCTTACATCGGAATTTGACATCATATGACACTCACTTGTTATAAGAGTTTTTGGTGATTGTGTTCTTTTTTTGAGACATCATTGTGATTTTCCTTAATAATATACTATTACGAGAGAATCTCAAGCTCTCCACAACCCAAGCCAAGAAATCATACAAGAAGTCAAGAACAGACCTATTAGATCTGAATTAGGTTGCTATTGTTATCCCCATAAACGTGGGTTAATACATTTGGGCAATGGTGACCTCCACAGTGTTGCTACTCATATTGTGTAATGGATTTCCGTTCCCGGAAATAACAATCATTTTACATGAATATAAGAACATCCAGAGCTAAATAAAGGATAACTTCTGTTTACAACATCCTATTCTTTCCTGTTGTATAGAACTGACAATCAGAAAGCCCAGCACCGTTATCCAATAAATCATATCAACTAAAAATCTAATCAAGATCATTCAAAGAACCATAAAACTAATGTTGGGAAAAGGGAGCGGAAGGAGAAAGGGAAGGGAAGCTGTGAATTATGTAAGTACACTGAGTGGTCAGAATAATTGCCAGGAAAGATTAGATTGAAAAAAAAAATGTCTAATTAAAGAGGTAGAACAGCTTTTCTAACATATATAGTTCCTTTAAAAGATCAACAGGCTCAAAGAATCAACTTCCAGGAGGCATATTTCTTAGAGTCACATTGGAAGCATCAGCAGTTCCCCCTGGATTTCCCCTGCTACCTGCCTGAGAACAAGAAACCAAAAGAAAGATTCTAAGAGCATGCACAGGGAAAAAGGGAAAAAAGGAATAAGTCAAAAGAAAATGTCGTAGAAGATATTAGAATTATATGTAGAAGATATCATAATTATGTTGAGAAAGATTACAAGGATTGATTGGGAGATATCATTATTGCATCCCAGATTGTACGCTGTAAATCCCGTATGTTTTAGGATCCTATAGGTGTATATATGTAATATAATAGGGCAATAATATACATAGAAGCATTATACAAAACATGTACGCTGTCTTCCTGCTATTTATCCTCATTTCACAGTCAGTATGTCTATGAACATGGTATCAGAGCAGGTTGTAGGTTCTGTCCATTCTTCTGCCATGGAGTCCGATGGCACCGTCTCGTCTGACAATGTGTCACGTCCCAACTCAACCAAAGTCGTTGGTCTTGAAGGGTCGTTCATTCTCATTATGCCGGAACGTCTCACTGGCGACAACTATCTAGATTGGAGCCAGTCTATGCTCCTTGCTCTCGATGGACGGGACAAACTTGAATTCATCCACAATGACCAGCCTCCTACCGGCGATACCAATACTCGTCGATGGTAGAAGTCAGATAATGCTCTGGTCGCCTCGTGCCTCCTTAACTCCATGCTTCCTACCGTCTGACGAAGCTTTATGTTCCTCACGCCTGCTGGGGCCATCTGGGTCGCCGTCAAAGATGCCTATAGGAAACGCCCAAACGCCTCGCTTCTCTTTGACTTGTCAGCTCGCCTCTAGACAATCAAACAAGGTTCTCGTCCTCTCAACCTTTACTACCTTGAAAAGTCAGAGTTTTGGCAAGAGCTTGACCTGCTACAACATCTAGTCTAGAAAGATTCTGAAGATACTACAAAGTACTGTCGAGGTCTTGGAGGAAGAAAGATTATTTAAATTTCTAGTCAGCCTTGATCCTATATATGACGACACCGTGGTCGCCTTCTAAGTCGTACTCCTCTATTATCCGTCTCCGAGGCGTTTGCCCTCCTACGGGATGAGGAGTCTCATCGCCAAGTTATGCTCACCAACCATGGAGTCCCTCGGCCACTGAACACTGAGGCGTCTGCTCTCGCCACCCATGTCTCTGCTTCTGACTCTAGTTCCAAGAGGGAGTGACCTGTGTGTGATCATTGCAAGAAATTATGCCACATAATGGATAAATGCTGGGACCTTCATGGGAAGCCACCAGACTGGAACCCAAAGAACAGTACAAGTCTAGAGATCACCTAGCTGAAGCAATTAGTCTAGAAGAGTTAGGCCATGCTCCTGGCGGCCTAACTCATGTCTCCCTTTCCTACACACATTCAGGCATATCTAGCCCAATGCAAGGATCTGATTCGCTAGCTATTATCTTGGAGTGTTTGATTGCTCTTGAAAACTAGTCCTGTAAACAACCTGTTGCTAGTGTGGTCTAATGAGGTAACTTCTTTAAAACCCTTGCTACCATCAAAGGTAAGAATAAAGGTCCTTGTTGGATAGTTGACTCATATGCCTCTGATCATATGATTGATGATATCTCACTATTTTCAAATTATACTCCTACCATGACACGACTCAGTTAAAATTGTTGATGCCTCTGATTCTCCAGTAGTTGGTAGTGGTACCATTAATATTTTTACTACGCTCATACTTCATGATGTCTTACATGTTCCAAAGTTGAAATGTAATTTATTATCTGTGAGCCAACTAAATAAACGAGAAGGATGTCATGCTGATTTCTCTGCTGCTCACTGTGTCTTTCAGGATCTGCTCACAGTGATGATGATTGGTGTTGCTAAGGAACTTGACGGTCTATATTACATGAATGACTGTCATCAAGTAACTTCTTTTTGCAATAAAGTGTCTCTCCCTAGAACTAGTGAGATAGAGTTATGACATAAGAGATTATGTCATTCTAATTTCCATTATATGTTTCCTACTATTTGCTCAAATAAAAAAATTCTTAATTTTATTATGATTCATGTGAAGTTGTGAACTAGCAAAATATCATCGCACTTCTTTTCCAAATGTCCCTTATTGCCCTTCTAAACCTTTTTTCATTATTCATAGTGATTTGTGGGGTCCATCCCATGTTTCAAACAGTACACACTCTAAATGGTTCATGACCCTCATTGATGACCGTACCCCTGTTAGTTGGGTTTTCTTCTTAAAGGATAAAACCGATGTATGCCAAACATTCATTAATTTTTATAATATGATTCATACCTAATACAACACGAAAATTTAAACTCTTCACACTGATAATGATACCGAGTATTTTAATTAGTTGTTATCCACATTTCTTAAAACACATGGTATTACTCATAAGAACTCTTATCCTCAAAGCCCTCAACAAAATAGGATTGATGAACATAAAAATAGACATATCTTAGAAACTGCTCGAGTACTCCTTTTTAGTAGCACTGTTCCTACCTACTATTGGGATAATGATGTGCTCACAACTACCTTCTTGATCAACTGAATGCCTTGCAAGCATCTGTCCTTCTAAACTCCTCTCCAAGTCCTCCACCACCATTTCAACCTACCCTACCTTAAGAATACCTTACCTCTAAAAGTCTTTGGGTGTACTACATTTGTTCACTAACACCATACTCATAAGCTTGAACCCAAAGCTGTCAAATATATTTACTTAGGGCTTGCGGGGAACCAAAAAGGATATAGATGTTTTGATCCTGTCACTAAACTTCTATATGTCACTCGTGATGTCACCTTCCATGAGTCTGTTCCTTTCTATACTTCGTCCTCTGTTTAAGGGGAGACTTAGGGTGAACCTCAGACCACCCAGACAAACACCGAACCCATATACCCTCCTGATCGAATATATACCCTTGAGAAAATAGTATATGAGGTGCCTAAGACAAGTGAAGAGAACACTAGTTTAGGGGGAGACACCAATAGGTGGGGTCAAGTCTATACCCACAGAAACATGGACATGACAGATAATACGTCCTAAGCAACTGACACACTCCAAGAGTCTGAACCAGAAGTAGGTCCTGACCATGAAGTACCTAATGAGGGTCTTGAATATAAAGTGCAAAGTAAGGATCTTGACCTTCCAATAGCAATAAGTAAGCAATGGAGGTCCTGTACTAGACACCTTATAGAGAAATTTATCTCTTATCAGGATCTATCGTCAAAACATTCTACTTTCATATCTTACCTTGACCAAATTAGGATACCAAAAAGTATAAATGAAGCCTTTAACAGTCCTGAATGGAGAAAGGCGGTGATGGAAGAAATGGAGGCACTGGAACATAACAACACATGGGAAGTTGTAGAGCTACCTAAGGACAAGAAAGTAGTAGGTTGTAAATGGGTGTTCACCCCAAAGTATCGCGCTTATGGGAGCCTTGATAAATATAAAGCAAGACTAGTGGCAAAGGGTTTCACTCAAGTTTACAGTATGGACTACACTAGACGTTTGTACCAGTGGCCAAGCTAAACATCATTAGGATCCTATTCTCTCTTACAGCAAACTTAGACTGGCCACTACACCAGATGGATGTCAAAAATACATTCTTAAATGGGGAATTGAAGGAAGAAGTATATATGAAAATACCTCCAGGATTCCTCGGAAGGAAGGAAAGCCAAGTGTGCAGACTGAAGAAATTATTGTATGGCTTAAAATAATCTCCCTGAACTTAGTTTGAGAGGTTTACCAAGGTATTGAAAGGTCAAGACTATACACAGGGATAGAGTGACTACACCATATTCTTCAGACATATAAATGGGAAAATTGTGGTATTGGCAGTATAACCTGTGACGTGAGATTAGGATCAACTAGTTAATTTTATTGCTAAACAATTAATCAGTTTATTTAATTGCTGGCATTGTCATCAAATTAGTTGTAAACTATATACTAAATTTCGAAAGTTTCAAATGAGTTAGGCAATGGTTAAAAAAAATTAGTTAGGCAGTGTACTGATTCTTATCCGAAGCCACTTAAGACCAATGGCATGCTTCATCCTTAGTTATGAGAACGTTGCTTGTTCAAATTTGGGTGCATGAGTGTGAAGCCCTTCCTATGTAGAAGGAAAAAGGTGCATGTGTTAGGCAAAAATGTATTGATTCTTAACAATTTAATAAACATTAATAAATAATCCAAAGAATATTTATTACAAGCTTAAATATAATTAGAAACATCCATTATCAAATTGAAGTGGAATATTTTCATATTAATTATATTATTAAATGAGTGTTAAAGATCTACTCTAATAAGATTAACTATGCTTCGATCTCTACCTTGTTAAAAAAAACCCATGAAGAGAGGCATCTTAATTACAAAGCTTCAATTTGGATTAGCTGTTTACCCAAATACTTGATAATAAGATCCAAAAAAAGTATCGGATAACATATGCTCTAAAGTTTATAAAAAATTATGCTACAATTATCAAATAAAAATTACTTTGAATAATAAAATTTTGAATTATTTATTATATTAAGAAATTATATAATAAAATTTTGGAATTCATTTAGGCTTTGTCAACTGGAGGGATGGGAAACAGGAAAGGAGGAGGAAGACAAAAAATAGAAGTAATATATAAATTAAGGTCTTACAAGAAATACAAAGAATAGATTTTATAGAAAATTATACATTTGACTCAAACATGAGTCTAAAAAATAATTCAGGCTATAATTTTACCTAAAAAATATTATAACTTTGAATTAATTAATTGTTCAATTTGTTGATTGAAAAGATACAATATTAACGGTCATAATTTCTTACAGATTTATGAAGTTAATTTAAAAATATGTAATAAAATTATATCTTTTTAATAAAACATAACTTTTTATAAAGTTAATTTAAAACATAACTTCTTATACCTTTTTAATATTTTTTTATAAAAATATCCTAACATCATCACAATTGTATGTACTAAATTTAAATTGGAGATTTACAAAAAACAATTTTACCCTCATATCCTAAAGTCGTATTTTTATGTTGTTTTTAATCTAGTTTTGCTTATGAGCTATCAACATTTTGCTATATCTTCCATACAAAGGATTCTAGTCAAGGGAAATACTCCTTGCAAAAAGGAAGTTTATATTCCAGAAGACCGCATGAATTTCAAACATCTCATTTTTGGTGTTTCTTACTCATGAAATATCTTTTGTTATGGATGCTTTACTCCTTGATTTTTGCTTGAGTTGCTAGATAGGGGTAGTGTAAGCTGTATAAATTGTGCAATAGATTTTGGACTTCAAATTATAAGATGAATTTACATTTTCAGCCTTTGACAAAGTGCAAATGTTCATATTAGGAAAAAGATTAGAACATGAACAATAAGCACCAATGAAGGATTCATAGGTGCTTTTTTTTCCTTTTAATTGCATTTAGCTGAATTAAAAGGTTGGTAAGCTGATTAATAAGCACCAATAAATGAATACCCTTGATTTGGGAATTTATGATTATAGTCAAGTGATATTTTGTGTGGGATTTGGAATCAAATCTATTTGATAACTTTGTTAATATTTTTTTAATAAAATATAAATAACCGAATTATATAGATAAAAATTTTGGTTGAAATCAATTAAATATAATAAATATATAAAAGAATACAATTTATTTTATGAAAACATCTTTATTTATGGAAAGCAGGTGAGTGAAAAACTAAGCAATAACTGATGCAGTAAAACTAACCAATAATTAGTGGAAGTAACAATAGAAAATGATACTAAAAATTTGAGACAAGCTATTGATATGTCTTATAATTTTTTATATAGGACCAGAGAGAGCAGTAGTTTGTTGTGTTCCCTTGGTCATGGCATTTTTATGATTCTAGTTAATGACATTTGTGTGTGACTTTGCAACCAAATCTGTTTTGCTGTTTCTTGCCTTAATTATCATGCATTGCATTTTTATTCTCACACCAAATTATCATTTTGTTTTTCTTCATTATGTTGAACTCTTGTCCCAATTTTTTCCATTGCTGCCCTGAGTTGTCCTCTCATTCTCTCCACATCATCATGCAATCAATTTGACAAGTTTTATGCACACACGCATAAATAGACAATTTATCAAATTTTGATAATGAGATAAAAACACTTCAAACCTTTATATATATATTGGATGAACAACGAAACAATTATTATCACATCCGAAAATAATTATATATCCATCCGGTCATTAATATATAACATATTTAATTAATTTGATTAGACTAAAGAAATTAATATAATATATTTTTTAAAATATAGATTAGGGTATCCAATGCAATAGTAGTAATTAATCCCTTCACCACGGGGTCTCCATTTAGAGGTAAACGGTTGTCCACAAGATACTTTTCATACCCAAGGATTTGAACCCCCACCACTTAGTTAAAGAACCAAATGAGGTAATTACTGGGCTACACCCGCATGGTTTATGACATTTATTTTTAAAATATCCTAATTATCTTTATTAACTCCTCTCTTATTCTCTTACTTAATTATTGTTGAGGAGTATTAATAGGGATAATTTATTTTTTTTAATAAATATAAGAAATTATTTTTATAGTTATGAGTAAAATTAACTCTCCAATTAAATTTGAATATAGGAACAAAGTAAGGTAAAAGCATTAAAAGTTTTTTTAATTAAATTAATTTGATGTGGTATTCTTATTGATTTTGAAAAAAAATTAATTTTTCACTAATTTATAATATGGAGGGAAAAAACTAGGGCTATTTGGTATAAAGGATTTGGAGTAGGAGGAAAATTTTTGATGAGTTTGATTTTAAAAATTTGAAGAAGTGAGGATATAAAATTTTAAAAAAAGAGAAAATGTAAGATATAAAAGGGTAACAAAAATTAATTAAAAACTTGTAATCTCACTTGTCAAACTTTTTTAAATTAAACTCATCAAATTTTTTTCCCCAACCCTCTAAATCTCTCGTACCAAAAAACTTTAAAATAATAGGAATATATTCACATTTTTCTATCTAAGTTGGCTTATTAGAATAATATAAAAAGGGGAAAAAAATTACATCAAATTCTTTACGTCTATTTTGTCAATTGTAACCCTATCCTTTATAAGTTCCATTTTATAATAATAACTCTTAAATAATAATAAAAAGAAAAAGTTTATGATTTAATGCTTGTATTTTTTGAGTAAAATGCTCATGGGCATGTCAACTATGTTCACCTAATAAATATGAGATCAATGAAATCACTCACGATGAAATGTATCATGTTGATAAGTTCTTCTTCTACGAGGAACAGAGCCATTCTCTTAAAAGTTTTTTGTCCTAAATTTTTTTTAGCTAGTTAGTTTTTGAATTTTTTTTATTGACTTTTTATTAAAAAAAATGAGATAAGTTGAATTTTAAGGACAAAAGAAATTGGAATTTTGGGTATGAATGTGAAAATTCTTTGGGAAAGGTCTTGTAAAAATTACATTTTGAGGGAAAATATAAAGAATATTTACAGAGAATTCCCTCCGTGAGTTTTTAAATAAAAGACGCCTAAACTCATTTTCCCTCACGTTGGTCCTCTTCCCGGCCATTCCTCCCAGAGGTTTTGTATAAACCATTGTTCAAACTTAACACAGTTAATTATATTAATCAATAAAGCTCAGAAAATATTTAATAATCTTTGTAATATGAACTAAATAAAATATGAAAATTGTATAAATCATACTGATAAAATTATAATAATACTCTCTTAAATTATAAATGCTATATTAAAATATTTTAAGGAGTAAAAATCTATATTTTTGTCAAATTTTATAATAACATTCAATGTCCATAATTAATAAGAAAACTTGCATAATAACATTCAATGAGCATTTTATTTGTTCCCAAATCAAATAACTTCTTATAAATTTTACATTTATATAGATATAAATTACATGTTTAAAAGCAAATAAACGAAAATAAGGATATGAAGACATTTGATGCATGATTATTTTTTAAATAATGATAATTTGAATACAAAAAGGAACATCTTTTAAATAATTAATAATATACCATTGATTAGGATCTACCCTCATCATCGAAGATGGGGTTTAATGTTGCACTAATAATTTTTTTTTTAAATTTAGAGTTTAGGGTTTAAGTTATTTTTTATGCGTGAAATTGTAATGTTAAAATAAAATTAAAACTGAAACTATTAATTTTGAATAAATTACACCCTGGATGTCAATTAAATAAAATTAATTTATCAAAATTTGATTCTAAAATAATTATATTTAAAAAATTACCATGACATCTAATAATATCAAAATATAATATAAAAGTAGGTAACAAATTATATTATTTATATGTTAGAAAAAAACTTATAGATTTAAAATTATACGCTCATTGTATTTTTTCTAATAAAATCAGAACAAGTATTCTTATACTTAAAAATAAGTTAAAATATTAGGAATAATTAATTTTTTTAAAGAATAAGCGATTTACTGATTTTTTTATCATGACTTAGCCACATCTCATAAATTACAAGATAAATAATAAATAAAATATCTACTCATTATTTTTTTTGGTAAACCTGTTATTATTTTTAAGTGAGGTCTCGAATTCGAGTATTGGCGTATGTAAAAAATTCTAGTTAGGAGACTCATCCACTATAGCCAGGTGCGCGACGTGGGTCGAATTCGGATGTAGTCGGGGTAAAGTTCCGGTGAGGGCAACCAAATTTTTTTGTTCTTTTAAATAATTACAATTTTTAAAATATTTTTTAATAAATATCGTTACCTACAGGTCATTCTTTCTAATTTTTCCTATTTTTATTATTTGATATTATAATAATATTGTTATATAATATTAAATCACAACCATTGAAAATTAATTCAAAGGTAGACATGAGGAATAGATAGAGACGTGGAGAGGAAGGTAAATGCCACTTGTAGTATTGAGTTTAACCGCAAACAAAACTTTCTTTCTACTTTTGATTCTAACGATTTCTGCGATCACTACCCTATTAATACGTTTGCGTTTAGTGGCCTGAAAATTATCTCAACTGCCTTGCTTGCTCAGACAAATGGTAACTTTTGAGATAATAATTCCTCTGATGCAAATGCCATCGTGGCAAGGAAGATGTCATTGAGCTCAAGCACAAATCCCGAAGAGAATGAAACTCAAAACGTAGGAGGCTGTCATGTCCAATGATTCAATCAATTTTGTTTTGTATAATGGGTTGTAATGGGGTAGGTTTTTAGCTATCAACATTTTAGTGTGTTCCACCTAAAAGAATCTGGTCAAAGAGAGGAGTTTATTGTGGTAAGCCAATGCATATATTAGAGATATTCACATTCATCCTGTCACGAGTGTCATGACCCGATCTCGATAGTTTTAGGATAAATGCATCCTATCTTGAGAAGGATTAAGAAAAGACATCCTCAGATCAAGATAAGGGAAAGTATCAGGATAGAACAGGTCTCGTAATGATTCTCGGGACGTCCCTCCTCTCCCGAAGATATTTTTTTAATTGATTAATATATCTTCATGCATCCCACTTAGTTCCTTTCCACTAGGCAGCCCTAGGCAGCTAGCTTCTGTGTCTTCGTCTCTCTTTTCCCTCGTTCCATCTCTAATCTTCTTCTCATTGTTCTGGTAGAT
Organism: Leucaena leucocephala; assembly: GCA_037074615.1. NCBI lineage: Eukaryota > Viridiplantae > Streptophyta > Magnoliopsida > Fabales > Fabaceae > Leucaena > Leucaena leucocephala. Next base: position 19,875,854 of record CM073556.1, on the reverse strand, counting down.
TTCCTCCTTCCCTTTTATTCGGTTCGTGCTGTAGTATCCACCTGCTATCTTGTGTCTCTCGTGGCTTCTTCGTTTTGTCATGTGCTTCTCCGATCTGGTGTCGATCTACTATCTGGTTCGTGTTTTGTTTCTTACTTTGTTTGATGTGCATTTCTCCCCTAAGTTTGTTACCGTCGGGTTCGTATTTTACTTCTCATTTTGCTTCTCAAAATTCATTGACTTTTAGAAATAGGAATTTCAATTTTGGGGAGAAAAATTGGTCCCTGGATGGTAGTTTTAATGTGAGGAAGAAAATGACAAGCAATCAATAAAGAGAAGGGCATCTTTGAAGGGTATTTTTAGATTCACATCTAGAAGATTGGGTATTGTTGAAAATAATAGGGTTTAATTACATGTTTATATTTTGCTGATATGGATAATGATGTTTTGTGTGAGGTGTTGCTATAAATTTCTTATAAATTTTAAAAACGTTGTAAACTTCAAATACTGCAATGATTAGGCTTGCTGTGAGCTGATAGTATTCATTTTCTTGTAAGTTTACGTTATTCTGATCAGTAATGATAAAAGGGTCCTTGTTATTATTCTGATGTGTATTGTATGCCGATGAACGATGATTGCATGAATTTGGATATTCTCGTCTTGTCTCGAATCTATCCTAGTCCAAGTCGAGACTGGGACAAAATCGGGACAAGATGGGACACAGGACTCAAAACGCGTCACATGCCCATCTAATTATATGCAGCATCTTTTGTGATGGGCTATACCAATAATCAAACTACATATATAAAAAATTGGTTAAAGTTAAAAATAATAAATATATAAAAAAATATAACTTATATTTCAAAATCACCTTTATTTCTGGAGAGAGGGGGAGGGGGAGTGAGAGACTGATCAATAATTAATAAAATAATACTAATCCATAATTAATTACGGTAAAAATGGAAAATAATGCTAAAAATTAAAGGTAGACTATTCGTGTCTTTTCATGTATATAAAAATACCCCTGTATATAAAATCTAAGGGTGGATTAGTTTGTTTTCTATCCTTGGTCATGGCATTTTTATGATTCTAGTCACTAAAATTTGTGTGGGACTTTGCAACCGAATCTGTTTTATATATGTTGTTTCTTGCCTTAATTTTTTCAGTTCAAGAATGAAATGGTCAACAAATAATATTCAAGTGACAAAATTTTCCCTAGTCATTTTAAACACATTTTACAACAATTGTCATGCATTTTTTAAATTCTTGCAACAAATTTTCATTTTGTTTTTCTTCATCAACACTTGTCCCATTTTTTCCATTACCCTGAGTTGCCCTCTCATTCTCTCCACACCATCAAGCTATCAAGTTTTATGCGCATTGTAAGACTAAACATAGAATTTGAAAATTCAGTATATCTAGTCTGACCCTAACTCATACGTCTAAAACAAGATTCGACACAAGAAAAACTCCGACAAATAAAATAAAATTAGGCTGAACCCTATATGTCAAGCGAGATTAGGTTCGGGTTGATATAGTAGACTGAATAGTCTATCCCGACTTGATAAATATATATTATTATATTATACATATATTACAAATATTAAACTTAGACAAGGCCTTATTATATAAAAAGAGAAAGATTAGACAATACTAACTTGATTATGAACTCGGTCTATTCTGTCCAACTTGATAGATGTTAGGTTTTTTGTTGGGCTGAACTTGGTTTAAGTTAGAATGACCAACCCGAAAAATATACCAAACTAGACTATATAGGTTAATGCTATACCCGACCTAGACCAATCTTTATATAGCCCTAGCGCATAGGCGTGTGATGATAAGATAAAAACATTTTTTTACTAATGTGATAAATATAACATAAATAAATTTGTATTATTTTTTTAATTTTCTATCTCTTTAGCCAAAATAACATGTTTCTAAATTTCAATAATTAATTAAATTATAAATAATTAAGATATTTTAATTAATAAACTAATTTAAATCATATAATATATAAATGGTGAGTTGATAGGTAACCCCGCCAACTTAGATAGTACGTGTTAACATTTAGTTAACCCCATAACTTATCATTTTTAAATAAATTTGGGATTAGTCTTTGAGCCCAACCTATATTATTAACTCTTGATACATATATAAATGTTATCTTAAAATAGAATGATATTTTAAGGATTAAAAGCATTTATGTTTGTCAGGTTTTTTAATAACATTAAATGTCCATAATTAATAAGAAAACTGGCGGGATTTCCTGGGATATGCATGAAACATAAGATGAGCAATTTCTTAATTGATCCCCTATCAAAAAACTTCTTATAAATTTTACATTTACATGGGTATAAATTATAAGTTTTAAAAGCAAATAAACGAAAATAAGAATCCAATCCCTGAAATTATCAATGATAGACTTTTCTTTAACCTAAATCTATAAGCACATCTGATGTAAACAATTTCTAAACACGTGGGACACTAATTAAAAGAAATTTTATTAATTAATATTGGTTATATCAAATTAATATTTAAAATCAACTCTATTCTAAGCATGAAATTGTTATGTTAAAATAAAATTAAAAATTCAACTATTAATTTGCAATAAATTACATCTTAGATATTAATTAAATAAAATCAATTTTTATCAATATTATTTGGTGCCGAAATAATTATATTTGAATTTGAATACTTACTATAACAGTTAATAATATCAAAATATAATATAAAAATATGTAGTAAATTATATGATTTATATGTTAGCAAAAAAAAAAAAAACTTAGATATTTAAAATTAAGAAAAAATTTATATCAATTTTTTTTTAAAATTTTTCAATATCAATTTGTCATATGTCATATTTTTTAATATATTTATTTAATTTAAACTAACATGAAAAATTAGTACACATATCTAAGTGCTATTGGAGAATTTTACAAAATTGATGCTAATATGATCCTTAAAATTATATCCTTATTCTATTTTTCTAATAAAATCAAAACAAGTATATTTTATACTTAAAAATAAGTTAAATTATTAATAATAATTAATTACTTAAAGAATAAGTGATCCACTGATTTTTTTTATCATGACTTAGTCACATCTCATAAATTACAAGATAAATAATAAATAAAATTTCTACTCATTTTTTGGTAAACCCTACTTATTATTTTAATTCGATCGAAAACGAAAATAATAAAATAAAATAAAATAAAATACTTAAACAAGTAGTAGTTCCTACTGATTCCTATGAGCGAGTCCACAGATTCAGTGTTATATATACGCGGACTTATTTTAATAACTTGTTTTCCATTCAAAAGTACACTTTACACGAACCAAAGTTCCTGTTTTGTGAAAAAGGCAAAAGAAGAGCAAAAAAATCATCGTCGCTGGGTAATCTTGCTTTGGTTCTGTGGTTTCCTTTGTGTTGTTCTGCGGCAGTTTTGTTCTCCTTTTTTTTTTTTTTTCTATATTCCATGGAAACCCTTTCGAGTTCTGTGTCTAAGATGCTGGAGGCTTATTCTCCCCTACGATATCCTTCTTCAATCGGAACTGTTTGCAATCGAACTGGGCCACTGAAACTCACTGAGCATTCACGATTCGTTGGCCTCCGTGCTTCCAATCTCGCACACGAGGTTCCCAGCGAAGGCGAAGATGGGAAGGTAGTGAATAATGGCTTCGGTTTCATTTCTCAAGAAAGTTTTCCTGAGGTAAATTTTTTTATTGGTATATTTTTTTACAGTTTTCGAACAACTTAACTTGTACGCATCTATGTATCCGTAAAAAGTAGAGCTACTTTTGATGCCCAAAATTTATTCTTTTGATTGGTATTGAAGTGCTCTTGGTTGAGATGAGGTGTATGCTTTTGACATACAATACTAAGAGGGCCCCTCTGTTCGGAAAATGTTGGTATTCAATGGCATGATTAGTTAAGAATATATACAATAATTTTTCTAAGTTCTGTGTGATTATTCCTTTGCATATGAAAATGAGTGAACCTTTCGGTTTTGTATTATGGTGGGATGCGGCAGAGTCTGATCAGCTAGTGCATTTTATCATTACTTTTGCTATTCTGGCCGTATTCAATTCTTATTGGTCTCCGAATAAATGGATAGGTAAGGAAAGAAGGCTGCATTCAGCTAACAGATGAGACATAAGAAAAGTTTGCAGTGAACGATAAATAATTGGATGGATAATCTGTGTAGCGACTCCTGTGTTAGGGCCCATTTGTTTAAGCTTAAGAAAAAAGTGATTTTATTGAGTTAAACATGAGGAATTTGTTGGGAGAGCTATGAGAAGAACATGAGGGATGTGTTGGGGGAAAAATTGTTTTCAGCTTATTTGGAAAAATTGTAGCGACTCCTGTGTTAGGGCCCATTTGTTTAAGCTTAAGAAAAAAGTGATTTTATTGAGTTAAACATGAGGAATTTGTTGGGAGAGCTATGAGAAGAACATGAGGGATGTCTTGGGGGAAAAATTGTTTTCAGCTTATTTGGAAAAGCTTATACAAGTAAGCTGAAAATAGATTTTCCAACAAAACTCTCATGCTTAGCTTAATGTTCTATCAACAAATTCCTCATGTTAAGCTTAATTAAAATCACCTTTTTTCTCAAGCTTAAACAAATGGGTGTAATCAGTTTAATTGCAGTTCATTGTGTTGAGTGCTTCTTATTTTCTTCACCCCCAGCTTCTTCTTGTCATCTTGATAGATCCTATAAGATATAATCATTTAGAGTAATGATTTAGTTTATTGCCTCTCTTCCTGCAGGTTAATTTAAGCGACAATCAGAGCTCCGACAAGGATGCAGATCAGGCATTGAAAATAGACACTCCATTGACTGTTTTCCCAACCCCTAGCGGAAGTGGAGCAGCTGGGGGTACAAGAGCTGGACTTTTTAGAACGCCTATTTCTGGTGGCGTGCAGAGTGCTACCTCAGCTCATGGTTTACCTAGACCAGCCCTAGCGGTGCGCAATTTGATGGAACAGGTAAGGGGCTGGTCTTGCTAGTAAAGCTAAAACAATATACCATAAATCCTGCAATATAGCTGACTCTAGAACTAATTTGATTCATGGCTTCCCCCGATCAATTCTAATTTACCTTTTCCTTCTTCAATTCAAGGCTAGATTTGCTCATTTGTGCACTGTAATGTCTCGGATGCACCACCGGCGGGAAGGATATCCATTTGGTTCTCTGGTAGATTTTGCACCCGATCCAGTGGGCCGTAAGTCCATTTACTCAATTAACTTATGTTTGTTTCTTTTAATATATAGCTGGTTGATTTGCATATGGAATTCCATACTTGCTTCATAAATGTTTCAAGTAAGATCAATAGGAGATTGAGTTAGGAAGCCAAGTCCAGAGAATTGGAAACATGAGAGAATTGAAAGTAAAAAATTACATATTTGGAACATGAGCATGATTGACAGAAGATTCCTACTTATTCTTCAATCCTTAAACAGAATGGGTTAAGGTTAATATGCCTGCAGCTATGAGACATCCTTGCTCTAGGTGGAATTTCAAGTTCCTACTTTATGGTCACTTCAATGTTATATATATGGTTTCTTTATAAACTTAAATGATATTTTTGAATTGCAGATCCAATATTTTCATTTTCACCACTTGCCATTCACACGAGGAATTTGTTGGCTGACCCAAGATGCACACTTGTCGTTCAGGTTTGTGGTTAAACGTTCCCTCTCGGACCTTTTATATTTTGCTCCTTGTTATTTTCGCCATTTATGGATTTTATTGATAGTTAGGTTTATTAGATACCTGGATGGAGTGGCTTGTCCAATGCAAGAGTAACTATCTTTGGTGATGTGTATCCACTTACTGAAGATCAACAGGTAATTGCACACTTGCATGTGGAATTAAACTTAGCTTCTTTTAATTTAAATAATATTTATTTGAACGTAAATCACGATATCTACTTGTGTGTATAGGAATGGGCTCATAAGCAGTACATAGCAAAGCATCAACAGGGGCCTTCACAACAGTGGGGCAATTTCTACTATTTTAGGATGCAGAATATAAGGTTGTTCACTCTTTAAACTTGACAAATTGATGTGGTTTATGCTTATTGCTTTGGACAAATAAGCTTTTCAGCTAACTCTACTTTTTACCTGGACCTTCATAATTGCCTATATCTTTTGGAGAATTTTTTTAAAATATGTTTACACTTTTTAAAAGCAAGTCAGTCCTTTTCTGGGTGTTACATCTGATACACACACACATACTTCTAGTGGTCAAAAAGGGTCCATACTTCAGCTTCCATTAACTGATTTTTGTCAGAAATTTATATGGAACTTGACACTTTTGTTGTGTTTGCTAAATAAGAGTTTCATAACAGAAATTGTAGTGGCAAGAGGATTGAAATTATTAAACATAAGTGATGTGGATTTGAAATTAGGGATCATGAATTCTTCTCATTGTCAGATGCAGTTATCATTAATTTGTATAATTAAATTAATCAATCCATTTTTACCAGTGACATATATTTCATTGGAGGCTTTGGAACTGTTGCTTGGGTGGATGTGAAAGAATATGAAACCCTTCAACCTGATAAGATTGCAGTTGATGGTGGTGAGCAGAACCTAAAGGTGACTTCTCTTAATTCTTACTTGGTAAAAGAAGAGTAGAAAATCAATTAACCCAAAAAAAAAGGAATAGAAAATCTGAATTGCATTAGGGGGAAATCAGTCTAAATTCAAACAAATATTTATAGTAACTTTTATAGCCTGTCTCCCCCTCAATCTCAATCTCAAATTTTTCTTTTGCCCTCAATCTCCGCTTTCTCGTCACGCTCCTTCTCCCCTTCAATCTCAATCTCAAATTTTTCTTTTGCCCACCCCTCACTCTCTCTTCTCTCTTCTCTCTTCATCTCTCTCACTTGCGAAGGCACCACTCCTCCCAGTCTCATATTATTACTATTCCGATCTTCCATCTTCTGTCGATTCGAGACAAACCTAAAGCCTCAAGGTGACTTTTTTCTCATCTAAAATCTTTTAGGGCCTCAAGGTAACTTTTTTCTCATCTAACACTTTTTGGGTTTCTGATTCCTTTGTGGTTTTCTGTGGTGAGTGTCTAGGAGCCCTTGAAGATGTCGACTGAATATAATGCATTTAATTTTTCTAAGTTTCCTCTGTAAAATGTGAAAATAGATTTTTTTGGAATTTTCTAAGTTTCCCAATTACGTATACAAAGACCTCTCTATAGTTGGTTTTCTGGGATTTGTGTGTGCGTGTGTGTGATTTTGTTTTTTCCCGCAAGGAACATTTGTGATGTGTTTAGTCAAAACTGAAGAGGGTTAACTTGCTTAGTTTTATAAAACCTTGACTTCAGGTAACATAAGCTGTTTACTTGCCTATTTAGATAATGTAGACTATCGTGGGTTGTTGTCATATTCTACCAATTTACATTTCTTACTTACAATATTTATTGTAATTATTGTAAATCATTGAACAATTTGGGTTATAATAATAAATTTACTGCTATAAGTCTCCACTGCTACTGAATTTTTGCTCTTGCACTCGCTGCCATGTGTCGAGAGTTTGATGAGTGAATTTTGTCACTGTACTATACTGGTTCACTGAGTTTACTGCTGGTTTATCTATTAGCTATCACCAAATTACTGTTGAATGATTGAAAATATTGCACATTGGCTTGCTGCGCCTTGGGTTACCGCCATCAATCTTTTTGCTGTTATTGCTGGAGGAATTGTGACATATTAAGCATTTAGGAAGGCATTCGTAGAATTCTTGAATTGAATTAAGTGTTTAATAAAATTCCAGGAGCTTACTGAGATTTTTGACAGTTTTACCCGCATAAATGTTGTCATTCCTACACTTATAGGCTAAAAGTTGAACCGAGATTGGGTACTCGTTTTTGCGGTGCACTTGCTCATAAAATTAGCTTGATAAAAAAAATTAGACTTTCTTAACAGGCTTCAGGCTAGGCCAGGCATTTTTATAGGTCAGGCTTAGGCTAGAAAATTAGCCTAACAGGCTACAGGTCAGACTCAGGCTGGATTGTTACTTATCAGGCCTGGCCTGGCCTGTTTCTATGCCTAATAATGGGTAATTTACTCAATAACGACTCTTTGAATGACCATGTTACCTATCCCCACTCTCCTCTTCTCAATTTGGCCCCCTTTTTGTTTTGTACTATATATGGGCTGCTGTCCAGAAGGCCCAAGAAGTATCTTATCACATTTTCCTTTTATCTGATAGAAGTCCAAAACAAGTTAGAGTAGTCTTTTCTTTTCTTTTCTTTTTCCCTTGATCCTCCTCAGTCTAAACATTTTTGGAAAAAAAAAAGTTTAAACATTAATTTTATGAGGTCGAACCATTGAAGGGAATTCTGATTGCCTCAGTCCGATCTTTTCCTATGTTAAAATTGTAGGAGATTTATGGTGATTTTAACTTTACTTATTCTTTTTTTTTTTGGTCAACAGCTTTTCTTATTCTAAAGAAAACAAGTATTTAACTTGAATATACTGATATGCTATACATGCTGTTGCAACAATGTATTCCTGTCTGATTTTATGTATTTTGCTCCAAAATAGATACCAAGAATCGTATTACTACTACAAGTATTTTTTAGGCTTGCTTATACTTTTGCGACTATAGGAACTCAATGCTATCTTCTCAAAGACCCTGAAGGAGCTTCTATCCACCGAGACAGAGGTAGATGATGCTGCTCTAATATCCATAGACAGTAAGGGGACTGATATCAGGGTTCGTCAAGGGGCACAGGTATATGCTTTTTTGACAACACATTAGGGTTTGTTTGGATTAGTGTTTGCAAAAGTCACTTCTATTCCAACTAACTTTTGCAAATTGAAGTTGGGTTAAAGGCCATTTAGTGTAATGCGATTTATGTTTGAATAAACTTTTATAAAAAAAATCAGTTTGACAGAAACTTGTTTGGATGATATATTAAAAAGGTCAGTTTTAAAATGTTCAAATTTGAAAAATAATCTAAAAGCTAGAAGTCAGAAAAAGTTGCTTAAGCTTCAATTTAACTTTTGGCCCAAAAATCATTTAGTCTTAAAAGTCATCCCAAATTATTATTTTTGGCTTAAATTAGTGTTTTGAGTTGAGGAAGTCAGTTTGAGGTAGTCAAAGGCCATCCCAAACATGCCCTTAGTATTTGGGGTTCAAACTCTTTAGCTGCTGTCTAAATCATCCGTGTCTTTTATGCAGTTCAATGTACAGAGGATATCATTTGACGATGGGCAGAGTGTGGAAACATTAGAAGAAGCTAAAACTGCTCTTTGGAAATTAGTACACAGAGGACGGGTGTACAACTTATAGAAGTAGAAAGTTGAATGTGCCTGACTTTATCCTACCCTTGAAACTACTAGTAGATGAGACAGAAAACTGAACTGTGTCGATTGAGTTTCTGATCTTCATTTTTGGCTGTAATAATGCTGTTCTTCGTGTGTTAGAAGTCCATATTCAACATGCTTATGGACTGTCATGCACCAAATTGTATTATATCTAAAAGAATTTTGATGTGTGTCTAACTGGGGATGTGTTTTGTGGGCAAATTACCATATGCCCGTTTCAGGAATAAGATGTTAGGAAATAATATTATGCTTTTCCAACTTATCTGAGAGCTGTTAACTCTGATGCACTATCAGTAGTATTTATGAAAAAAGTCTTGGTATTAATTTCGTATTATGTTGTCTCTTGTTTTGAAAGTCTTTGTTTTTTTTTTTTTATATAGCTATCTGGTTAGGTTAGATTCGAGTATTGTCAATTCTAATTAGAGATAATTCTCTTAAAGGTATTTTCTGTAAATTTCTGTATTTACAGACTTAAACTTGAGACTTCATATTTAAGCATGCAGAGTTTGTTTCACTCTTGTTGGTTGTTCTGTTTTTATTTGCACCTGAGTATATAAAAAATCACGTGTACACACAAATGTGGCTAGAGTAGATGAAATATTTTTGTTTTTTGTTTTGTACCTGTTTTTGTTTGCTTAACAAGATTGTAACTTGTAGAGGAAAAGTAGTCGGTATTATCCAATGACCAGGCATTTGATGAAGAAATCAGTAATAATTAAACCTTATCTCTAAATGCAACATCTCAATCTGGATGCAGACGTATTTAACATCTTCTGTCCAGATTCAAAGCTATATTAGTGTTCCCACAAGTATCTTCTTTCCATTATGACTTGGCAGAATCACAAGACCATACAAGTCGGGGTGAACACTACAAACTATATAGTAATGTGATGTAAGACGGGATCAAGTTCAAAGTTTATTTTTAATCTAGATTATATTTTCCAATTAATAGTTAGAAATTAATCTTATATCACTAAAGTAAATTTTATCTCTTATAACTATTTTTCTAGACATGAAGCTTTATTTTCTTAATAGCACAGGCCTGAATAATAAAGACGCCTCCAACTGAACTTGACTGTTTTTTTTTTTATAAAAAAGTTTAGGTATATTCGACACCGGTCTTCTACTAAGGTCAGAGCGTAGTCTCAGGGTTCAGAAAGCGCTTACAGAGAATTTAAGCACTCTCTGAACTCTAGGGTTGTGTCCTAACCTTGATGAAAAATCGGTGTTAAATTTATCTAAATTTTTTTTTATACAAAAAAAAACTTAGACAAGTATTCTGTGAAGAAAACTGGGCACAAAAAGATTCGAGGGTTAGGGGTTAGTTGGTGAATAGTGATAAACACAAAAAAGGAGGCCCCAAAGCACGAAAAAAAAACAGAGCTCTTTTTTGGAATAAAAGTGGGGTGACTCGTTCAAAAACTGTGACACAGCAGGTTGCAGAAGAAGCCAAGGTTAAAAAGAAGCTCAAAATTTCACAAAGACGACACAGAAAATGGGCACACCACGTAACCCGTCCACAATCAATCCCTTTCCAAAGATAGAAAGTTTTACCATTTTCACTAACACCGAACGCCCATTTTACCAATTTATCTTCCAACCCCCAATGAAACTCTCTATACTACACATTGTGTAGTAGTAGAAATTTTAGAACTTAGAAACAAAATCCTCTTTGAGAGACGGGTGTCTGGCCTCGGCCCAGTTCTTATTCAAACCCATAGATAGATCCAGCCATGGAGATGATGGAGGAGAATCAGAGCTATGGAGGATCACCAATAACAAATATTTCTCAGGACCACCTCTTCACTATACTTCTCTTCCTTCCGGTTGATGCGATTCTGTCTCTTTCCATGACTTGCCGGAGATTGAAAGCTCTCACTTGTTCCGACACTGTATGGGAATCTCTGTGTAGAAGAGATTGGGGTTCTAGATGCGTCGATGCCCTCAAGTTTAGCAGTATCATCAATAATCAGCCTGAATTTCCATGGATGAGGCTCTACATGCAAGTTTCTGTTATCGATTCTGTTTATTGCCATAGATTGTGTGACCCAAACCCAATTTCTCAATTGGATTTCCCTACCCCAAGAGCTTCTCACTCTCTCAACTTCGTCTCTGATTGTCTTGTATTGTTTGGTGGTGGCCGCGAGGGAGGTTTGTTTCTCATCTCTCTTCTTTTTGTTTATTCCTTCCTGTTTTATCTTCTTCTCTGCCTATTTTTCAACTGTCATAATCATTGTTTATGCTTTTAGTTTATTCAATTCTACAGTTGATAATATCACCATGTTTGTGTGTAAAATACTTCTCAGCTTTCTTGTGTGACTGTTTTTGTTTGTCCCCTAATTTTGTGGAACTAAGAAAAGCCGTTTATAATATTTTATTTCTTCTTCTGAGATAATAGGGAATGGCACCATGCCACATATAATAATAACATACATTCACTATATTAACAGTGAAGTTGGTTTATGATTCTTGTCTGATTCAATCTGATTTTCACAAAAAATTCTCATTTTAGAAGTTATATATATATCATGCTCAAACTTCTTTGAATCTTGTACTTCATGATTGTGATTCTCAAACTTTCAGAAGTGTGGGAGCATTCAAATATAGCCTTAGGCTAGGTTTGTGTATCTGAATTTTACATTATCTCCTTCAATATATTGCTCTATCAAGTCCCAATTGTTATGTCATATATGTTCTTAGGATCAGTATTGTGGAAAGAAGAGTTTGTTTTATTTTATTGGCTAAACTTTAATTATTGATGTAAAAGGGCGACATGTGGATGACACTTGGGTGGCGTATATTGGCAATGATTTCCGGAGAATGTTAAAATGGCATAAAGTACAATCAGGCATTCCAAGTGGGAGATTTGGGCATGCGTGTGTGGAAATGAGTGATTTCCTTGTACTCTTTGGAGGGATCAATGATCTTGGGAATCGTCAAAACGACACGTGGGTGGGACAAATAACACACTGCAACAACAACGTTATCACATTTTCCTGGAGATTGCTCGATGTCGGTGCCATTGCGCCGACCCCGCGAGGAGCTCATGCCGCTTGCAGCATTGACAACAAGAGAATGGTAATCCATGGGGGAATCGGACTTCACGGGCTTCGCCTATGCGACACATGGGTTTTAGAGCTCTCAGACACAGACCACAACCTATGCACCGGCACGTGGCATGAGATCGTGATTCATCCATCTCCTCCAGCGCGCTCAGGACACACGTTGACCAGCATGGGAAGAAACAGAACAATCATATTTGGAGGAAGGGGAACAGGTTATGAGGTTCTTGATGATATTTGGCTTTTGGACTTGGATACTCAAAGTTGGGTTCAAATAGTTTATGACACACCAAGAAATATGCCAGAGGGTGTTTCTCTGGGTAGAGTTGGGCATTCTGCTACAATGGTATTAGGTGGAAGATTGCTGATTCATGGAGGAGAAGACTCTCACAGACATAGAAAAGATGATTTCTGGGTATTAGATTTGAGCGCTATTCCTTTTTCTGGCAGGAGTACTGTGCAGGCAACTAGTTCAAGCACAAGCAGTAGGGTGAGATCAAACTCCAAGAGGATGATTTGGAAGGGCTGGAGATCGAATGGGTACGAGGCCAAATGCAGATCGTTTCATCGGGCGTGCGCGGATCAATCTGGGCGTTATGTTTATGTGTTTGGAGGGATGGTGGATGGTGTTCTTCATCCTTCTGAGGCTGCTGGATTAAGGTTTGATGGTGAGCTCTTTCTTGTGGAGCTTTTGCTTCACTTGTAGGAACTGAAGCTGAAGGTTTTGGAAGTACCTGTGAATCCGACTGACTGTTTAGATTGCCCACACGAATCCAAATCACAAATTGGACTCTGATTAAGCTACACAGAAAATAACAAAGGAAGAGAAGACAGGGGTTTCTTAGTGGAGAGCAAGAGAGAAACTGTCTTATGTTTACTAGGCAGTTTTTTTTTTTTTGTTACCCACCCGGTTCACCGGAGCTTTGCCCCGACTACATCCGGATCCGACCCGCGTCGCGCACCTGGCTATGGTGGGTGAGTCTCCCAACGGGGATTTTCTGCATTCGCCAAGGCTCGAACTCGAGACCTCGCTTAAGCGATACCGAGCCGCTTACCACTCGGACCAACCCCCGTTGGTCTAGTTTTAAACAATAATGAGAAAAGTGCCTAAGTGGACCCATATTTCTCCTTATTCTCATTGGGGCTCGGCTTATAATCCACCAACGGTGGATTAGGTATAACCCAACAGAAGCTATTGGTTATTTGGTAGCGTAGTATCTTCAAGTTTCATCATAATTATGTATTGCCATTTGCTTTTGAAGCTGTTATTATTAGTCTCTGCGTATATACGCACCAGAATTTGGATCCCTTGCAGTGCCTATAGTGCAGTGTATTTAGAGAAGATTAAATTTGTTATAAATAAAGTAGGAAGTGTAAAAATAGCATGATTATTTCAATTTTACCTCTGTACTTGAGGGATAAAGATATAGGCACTATAAGGGATCCAAATCTTACACTGTTTCAGATTTATCCATCAACTGCTACAATAATTCTGCCATACTTAAGTTGTGTGGAATGTAAAGGAAAGAAAAAAGAAACCTAATTTCCAATCTCCCATTTGGAATCAGAATTGACCCAAAAGAAATAAAGTTGAGCCATTCTTTCAAGATTCAAATATGAAATGGTATGGGGAAGATAAAAATTGTAGAAAATTATTTGAGGTGGTATGGATATGTATAAAAAGGTTATTGGAGGTGTTGGTGAGGATGGTAGATAAAATTGTATGGAGCTCTTTAAAAAATAATAGAGAAAGATTGAAAAGAACGCTCAATGATAATAACAGAATTCTTTAGTTAAAAATTTATGTAAAGATTTTATTATTGAAAACATGATGATATTGTACTATTTATGTAATAACACATGAGATAAAGGTTGTTGTTGTTGTTGTTGTTGTTTTGTTGCCCACCCGGTTCACCGGAGTTTTGCCCCGACTACGTCTGGATCCGACCCGCGTCGCACACCTGGCTATGGTGGGTGAATCTTTCAACGGGAATTTTTTGCATACGCCAAGGTTCGAACTCGAGATCTCGCTTAAGTAATTTCGAGCCGCTTACTACTCGGACCAACTTTCGTTAGCGGTTGTTATTGTTGTTGGTAGTTAACATGGAGTGAAATAAGTGCTTGTTGAATTGGGCTCAGATTGTTGAAGTTTGAATGTTTGCCTGAAATGTTACAAGAATAAAGAGAGATATAAGAAATTGAGAGCAGAGCCTATTTTATTTATTTACACATCTCAATTTTTTCTCTCTCTTTGTTTCTACATTTACGTGTAATAAATTATTTGTTGTGAATCTAAACTCATATATGTGTTTGACTACAAAGACAAAAAATGCTTGCCGTGTAATATTTATATTTTCTAATTAGTATTTAACACTATTTATTTGGAAAAATAAGAGGAGGAAAGTTTATTTTTACTATGAAAATTATTTTTATTGTATTTTTTTATTATATTCCTTTTCATTATATGCACCAAAAGATTAATAACCACACATGATTTTAGTTACAGGTCAAAATCAAAAGAAGGATACTGATATTTTTTTTATTGCCCACCCGGTTCATCGGAGCTTTGCCCCGACTACATCCGGATCCGACCCGCGTCGCGCACCTGGCTATGGTGGGTGAGTCTCCCAACGGGGATTTTCTGCGTACGCCAAGGCTCGAACTCGAGACCTCGCTTAAGCGATACCGAGCCGCTTACTACTCGGACCAACCCCCGTTGGTAAGAAGGACACTGATATGTTTGTAGGTTTCTCTAGAAGTTTAGCTATCAATGCTTATGTAAGATGGATAGGCACACCTGCAACTCCATACTAATAACTTCCGGAAGATTTTCCCCAAAAAGGAAATGGAATACAATATGAAGTATCACAAATGTAGGAATTATTAGAGTAGCTGTTTGGGGAGAATCATTACAGGTCTCAAATAACAGAAAATATAATTACTAAAAAATCTTTAAATAAGTAAGCAGTTATGCACTTATTATTATAAAAAAATTTATTGCGTGCTGCTTACTTGTTATAAAACTTTTTAATAATTATATTATTTCCTTATGTTCCCATAGTAATTACATTATACTCCTATTGGAGGTAATTTTGTTCAAAGTACTGTCAGGCACTAGATGTGGGCATCTTTTCTAACAAAGATTTGAAGTTTAATTCACTATGTTATGAGGTACTAACTCCTTCCACTAGACTCAAGCCCTGTCAATTAGAAGTCCTACTTTAACTTGAGAAGATAGAGGCTAGATTTTGAAGAAAGCTGGGTTTGTTGCTTACCCAAAATTTACGTATTATTTTAGTTCACAAAATAAAATGTACTTGTATAAATATATATAGTGCGTGTTTGGTTTGCGATAAAATCATGGTTTGAAAAGTCCTTTTAGGCCTAGTATGGGAAAAAATAAAACAAATATCATTCAAATGCCTACAAGAGCTTATTGAATAAACTATGGTTTTAGATAAACTGATGGGAATATCTTTTTCTACTCTCAATCTCCTCTCTTATGTCTCTAGTCTTCGCTTCTGGTCTTCTCCATCCGTCATTGCTGGTGTGTCGTCACTGCCGTCATCCTAGCTTCAGATCTCAGTGGGAGTAGTAGCAGCGATGGAAGGCGATGACAGCAAATCTGTAAGGTTATAGCCCTATGGGTCGCTAAGAGGAGGAAGTCGACGTCGCTTCTTCTCTGCAAACTTCTGTCGTCACTCGCTATTTACTGTTGCTGGAGATCTGTGAAGAGGATATGAGGGAGGTCGAAGGAGATTCTGGAAGGAACTAGAGGTTGGTCGTGGGTGAGATAGGACCGGATGAAGATGATGAACAATAATTAATAATTAATTATTTATTTTTTTATCTCATAGCCTTTCTAGTAATTTGTCAATCACAAAACTCATACTGGTAATAACCACCCAAAAACTCATTTTCATGCTGGTTGTCATAGTATGACATCGCTAGTCATCACGGTATGTTATCGCTGGTCGAAACTGGTCTGTCGTCCTCACTAGTCGTCGTTGGCCTGTTGTCCTTGCTAGTCCTCGCTGGTTTGTCATCGTCGTAGTCATCCTAGCTTCAGATCTAAGGGGGAGCAGTGGCATCTATCAAGGCGGCGAAGGAAGATCTATAGAGGTTGTAGCCCTGTGGGTCACAGAGAGGAGGAAGTCGTCGTCGTCGCTTCTTCTTAGCTCACTTCCTCTAATACTGCTGTCGTCACTCACTGTTCACTATTGCCAGAGATCTGTGAAGAGGATATGAGGGAGGTCGGGAGGTCGAAGGAGATGATGGAAGAAACTGGAGGTCCGTTGTGGGTGAGATGGGACAGGATGAAGATGATGAACAATAATTAATAATTATTTCTTTATTTATTTTTTTATCACATACCTTTTATGGTAATTTGTTAATTATAAAACTCATTATAAGAATAACTATCCAAAAACTCATTTTCATGCTGATCATCACTGTCTATAGTCGCTAGTCATCCTTATTAGTCTGTTGTCGCTACCATCATCTTAGCCTTAGATCTCAGTGGGAGCAGTGGCAGCTGTGGAAGGCGATGACGAAAGATCTGAGGAGGTTGTAGCCCTATTGAATTGATTTTTTTTACTGATCTAATTGGCTTCGGCCATATATAAAAAGAAGTACATGAAAAAGAAGAAGGCTTTGGTTTTGGAAAGATTCTAAATGGGTCTTAGTTTTTTTTTAGTTGCCCACCCGGTTCACCGGAGCTTTGCCCCGACTACATCCGGATTCGACCCACGTCGCGCACCTGGCTATGGTGGGTGAGTCTCCCAACGGAAATTTTCTGCGTACGCTAAGGCTCGAACTCGAGACCTCGCTTAAGCGATACCGAGCCGCTTACCACTCGGACTAACCCCCGTTGGTTAAATGGGTCTTAGTTGACCGTCCAAAATTAAAAAAAAAATAGGCCTTATTTTTATTACTTATAATTATGTTTTTGATATATTAGTACTTCTATCAATATATATATATATATATATTGTGATTTGTGGTACTCATCGCTCTCACGAGATTGGAATGGTTTAGTATTTAGATTTAAAATTTTTAATTTACAATTTTTGTAAATCATATTATTTTTACAAAGTGATAAATTAAAAATTATTTTTACTTTAAACCATACGTTTATTAAAATAAAAATAAAAAAGGTTAGAATATAAAATTAACATTAAATTCAAACCATAATATTCTTGGCAAAAAAGAATTTAATATAACCATAATTAAATGGATCATCATTAAATAAATTGTTTTTTATTGATTTTAAGAATTGTTTTACCAACTTAGATCTTGGGCCCTGTATATGTATTTTAACTTATTTTAAGTATCGGTTTATTTTAAGAATCGTGGCTACTTTAATACTTAATACTATCAATCTTTGTCGCTTTGTTGTCGCTTCTTCCAATAACCAAGTTTGCCTTCTAAAAGCTTCCCATATATTCCCCCAATTATAAATATAAATTTATTATTTAATTAATTTATAAAATTAAAAATAATGATTAAATTGGTTATTTATCATTATTGTGTAAACATGTATCTCATTTTTCTTAAAATGTCCCTGAAGAGAGTCTGGCATTATATGTGAAAGATGAAAATAATGAGAAAACTTATGAACTAAATTAGGTTGTGGAAAGATTATTAAATGAGAAAAGAAAAAAAATTAAAAAATTATGTTTAAGATCAAGATAAATTATTTAACTAAATTTTATATTTATGACGGGAGGAATATATAAATATTGAGTTGGTTTTAATTTTAAATTTTTATTTTATTTTTTTATTCACTTAATCAATTTTGGTTTTAGGAGGATTCCAAACAGCTCATGTATCTCATTTTCCATATGGGACCATTTAAAAGAGGCCATTGATATTGTTTGGAGCTTCAAGATTACAGTTTTAGAGTCACAATGAAGTTTCATCATTGTTGTTGTTGGCACCGCCGCATGTACCATGTCGCTTTTCAGTGTACACAATTTACCGTTATAGTTATATCGATCACTTTTGAATTCAAATCTCGCAAAATACGATGTGTGACTAATTAGTTCCTCATTCCAATAAAAATTATTAGTATTTTGTACCGTTTGAAAGCGTTCTTCACAAGAAGATTTCTTTAATTGGTGGGGAGATTCTTCACATACATTTTGAATTGGATGAGTGGATTTGAGTAAGATAATCATAATTTTAATAATATTTATTTTTTAAAAAAATTATTTTAATAAATACATAATTTAAAATAAAGATAATCATATACCTATCAATTTTTTAAAAAATGATTATATTATTAAAAAATTATTAGTTAAAATTTTTAAATCTAAACTATTAAAATTGTATTTACACAAGGGTATATCTCACTGGTGCTCATCACAACTGAAATATGACAAATCTTATGAGAAGTGAGAACTTTTTTCCCTAACAACTGAAATATCATTGTAAACCATAGTTATAGAAAATTACTCCCTCCTCCATCGTTATTTTTAAGAGCAGATTGAGAAGTATGTTATCCCGTTTTATAATAGCCTATTCATATCTATATGATGAATTATAGGATAATTCCAAATACATCCTCATTAAATGATTTAGTAATAATAAAAGAGCAAACTGTTTCATAAAAAAGAAGAAAAATAAAAAAAAAGAGGTATTTAACTAGGGTAGAATTGAAAAGAAGAAAAAGAAATACCCCCAATCCCTAATATAAAATTTATTTAACTAATTTAGATAGATTAAAAAAATTAAATAAATAAGTCAATAATAACAAATGTAACATGATCTCCCTAAAATATTTATATATAACATGCGTTAAGTAAATTAATTTAAAAAAATGATAAATATTATATATAAAGTATATTAAAATTTTATATTTTAAACTAAATCTAACTCCCTAACTAATTCTTATATTAAGAATAGGAGATAGTATTAGGTTAACTACTTTCGTGATCTTCATGAATGTCCAAACTAACTCTTCATAAAAGAACGGGAGATAGGGGATATTCTCGCGGCAGGTTCCTTCTTTACTGTACCCACAAACCCAATTTGAAGCTTTACCATCGTCGTCTTCTTCTTCTTCAAAGTTCAATCCCTTCAATCAAATCAAAACCAGCTCCAACAAAGGTTTTTCAATGTTTGAGAGTCATTCATACAACGGTCTTAGGAATCACTATTCTTAAAACTAGGTGCTCCAATGCATTAATACAGGGAAATTACTCACAAGGACCAAATGCTGATTATATTTATTATTAATATCTTAATTTTGCATAATTATTGCTTCTAGGAACTAAGGACTGAGGTCTTTATTAATCATTAATTTGAATTGTAGAATGACCAATAAGTCTTTATAAGCATAAAAGGTCTTTTGTAGCTTACAAGCTAGGTTTTTTTTTTTTTGAATTATAAGAGGTCTTCACAACTTTAAAACATTTGCATTAAAAAAATTACAATATTTTTTTGCATAATTTTTAAGACATCTTGTTTACTTACAAAAGGCCCTTTTTTCTTTTACTTCACAACCGGTCTTCTATGATTTTCAAGAGGCATTACACAAAATTTATGAAACTTTGCAATTTTGTTTATGAAACTCAGGCTTCTGTCTAATTGTATTTATATGAAATCTGAAATAATTAATATATTATATCAAAACAATATAGAATTTACTCAAAATTACACTATTCTCAAACCTTTATCTAATTGTAATGAAATTCGAAAAAAGTTATAATATTTACTATTTTTGATAATATAGCTTTTTTATATTCTATATATAATATGATATGATTTTAATATCTCAAATCAATATATATAACATAGTTTTTCGTACATTTTTTAAAATTTTCTTTGAGTTATGTGTATAGTTTAAAATTTTTATTTTTCACAAATACTTGCCGAGATAAAATCTATTTAATGTGGAATGCTTGTTGAAAAATTAAAAATACATTTAATGTCCCATAAAATAAATAATTTTGAAGAAATATTTTAAATTTAAAATATCCGGACAAAACAACCAAAACTTATTTATTAGAGCAAGAACCATTCATGCATGGTCACCTTAGTATGTGTTGAAGGGGTAAGAATGAAGAGAAGTATATCTATTCCAACCAACAAAAAGAGCAAACCCAATACAAAATAAAAAAAATGCGCGTAACAAATCTCTTTTTGGAGGCTTGTATATTTTAAAAATATTAAAATATGAATGACAATCTAGATATTGAAAATGGGACTGGTTTTTAAATTGATCATGATAATAGTTCAATTGGGGTCAACCCAATCATAATAAAAATAATATAATATAATTGAAATATATAAAATATATGAAATATTTATTTATAATTCTAAAAAAATAATATTTAAATAAAAATATATTAACATATGAGTAAATAGAATATTTATATATAATAAATCACGCACAATTAAATAAAACATAATTACTAAAGAATACATTTGACACATTGTTATTTTTTAACCCAAAACAATGTCATTGCAAGCTCAATAAGAGAAGAAAAAAAATATAAAATTCAACCTAATCAACCTCTATCCAAAACTCTTAATTAGATTGATTCACAGCTCATTGGTTTAACCAGACGACCTGAGTTATATTTTTATTAAGACAACACCTTTTATTTTACATTTTATAATATGTTTTAAACCATTATATGCATACAATATTTTCAAATGGTGAAGGCACAAAGGAGGACTAGAGGGGTTGAGTTCACAATGTTTTTAATTGCAGTCTGGTCCCTCATGATAAAATCATAGCTACATCATGAATATTTTGACTTTGTGAAATTAATAACAGTTTGATTCCATAGTACTGATTCAACAAATAGCACTAATTCAAGTAGGCAAGCCCATGGGATGAAGATTTAATTTCTTGAAGAAAAAAGGTTAAAAACAATAAAAAAATTGATTGTGAAGATATATATATATAGAAGGAAGAAAAATGTTAAAGGAAGAAGAATTAGGTATTATGATTTGTAGGGTTGTAAGGAAGGTGTGAAAATGAGGATTGATTTGGTGACAAAGAGGAATAATAATATGTCTTGCAAGAGAAGCAAAGCTTGATGGTGGATGATATGTCCTACATGTTCATGTGTTTTATGGCAGTCATGTTGTTGTATAAGTGCTCCACCAACCACTTCACTTCATTTCACAGTGGCTTTTGGTTTTTGCTTCTTACCACTGCACTAGAAAATCAATTTGTTGGTGTTAAATAACATTGGATTTAACATTGACAAAAGAGGGGTTTAGATGTATGGAAAGGTTTTGATGGGAGTTTGACTTTTATGCTCATCATGATACTACTAAACTCTAGACCGATCTGTTAAACTAGTGAATTAGTCTTTTAATTAATTCGATTAAAGTTTTTAACATTTGAATTGTGTTAGATTTTATAATTTTCTCCTCTTTTTAGCTTAAAACAACGTCATTTTGAGTTAAAAAATAGTTATCCACGATATTTATATTTTAGTAATTTTGTTTTGTTATATTATATATATATAGTTTATATATGAATGTTTTATTTACTTATCCAACAATACTTTTTTATTTAAATATTACTATATGAAATTTTTGTATATTTTAATTATGATTAAGTTGATTTCACTTCAATAATAGTAAAAACTATAAATCTTTAAATTATTGTAGCATTCAGTTCAGTGACATGTCTAAATTTATCATTATGATAAGATTTTAACCATCTTAATTTTTTTTAGATTTCTCCTTCGGTATCCTAAGGCAGACTATTTTTCAGGCACAATTGAAGGGCATTTTCAGGTGAAGGGAATTTTCAGGCGACTATCGTACTACCTATATAGATTAGGAATTGAAGGGCATTTTCAGGCGACTATCGTACTACCTATGTTATTACGTACCCAAATCTTGAACTCAAGACCCTTAGTTTAATCATATTAATTTTTTAAATGACCTAGCTAGATTATCTTAGATCAACCCATTAAAAATAAATTAATAGGCTAAACTACCCAACTCACTTTAAAAAAAATAAAAAAAAATATTTTTAGAAAAAAAATTAAAAATCTTGTATCCACAATCGCGATTTACAAAAATAAACAATATAATGATTAAAATTTCACAAATAATAATTAATAACACCAGAATAATTCACAAATCGCAATCCAAAATATTATTCTCATAATTCTTCACAAAATTTGCCGTCACAATTCACATTTCATAACAAATGAAAATGGAGAGAGAGATTTTGATTCAATAATTAACAAACTTTAGGGCAAGGCAAGTGTTTTGAAAAAAGAAGAAAAAGCGAGCCAAACTAGTTGGCTTTGGTAGCATGCCAGCACACTGTTTTTGATGGGTTAAACAGATTAACTTGTCTACCAATTCTAGAAACAAATGACTACTCCTAATTATTTTTTTATATTAGGTGAATAATATTATTTTGAAGCATAGATTAAATGACAAACATAATAATAGACATCTGATCAAAACAGACAATTAAAATTTTAATAAAATTAATCTTAAAATTTACTAATTATACGAAATCTGAATTTGAGAAAGGGCAAGTTCAGTCATCTATAATAATTAATTAAGTATATAATATGTGTGTATATATATATAAAGTGAAAAACAAGTGAATAAAAATAAATGAAATTTAGATATATGCATAATTATATCAACAATTTGATTTGGAGATGAGTCAAAGGAGTTAGACTTGTTTATCAGCTTTCTGAAACAGGGTACTACTCTTTTTTTTTTTTTTTTAATTCGTGATGTATTTTTTTTATTACTTAAAATTTTAATTTATCATCTGTCAGCCTATGGGGCCATTTGCTGTATTAAGTGCGATGGCTTTTTCCTTTAAAAGTTTAAACTAAATGACATGACACAATAACAAATGCTGCATTAAAAACAATTACAATGAAAAGATTTTTTTTAATAAAGTTAATCTAAAAATTTACTACTCATGCAAAATTTGGATTTGAGATGGAGTAAGTTCAATCCTCTATAATAAATAATTAATTATATTATACAATAGTTTTTATTTTATTTAATTTATCATCTGCCATTATACAACGCGATTTATTATATTAAGTAAATTGGCATTATTTTAAAGTCTAGACTAAATGACATAACATAATAACGGACGCCTGATCAAACAATCAATGAATTTTTTTCATAAAAGTTCACTAATTATGCAAAATTTGAATTTTATGTCTACAATTATTAATTAATTATATAATATATTTAAAAAATGAAAAACAATTGTAAAAATTAAAAAGTAAATAAATTTTATACATATTTCATTTCATATTTTATCAGCATAATTATCCATGAAAGTGGCATTTTAGATAAAATAATTAATAATACAATATTTAGTATCTTAAATTTATTCACATTTTAATTTTAATCTATCAAATAATAAATTATAAATTTTAGTTTATCAATTTTTTTTCTATTTAAAATATTAGTCCTTAAAATTTAATAAAATTTAGATAATTTTTTTTAGGACTAAAATTTATAATTTAAAATTTGAAAAATAAAAATTAAAATTAAAATAAAAATAAAGTAAGTGAACAAGGGTTATATTAACCCTAAATAAAATAATTAAAATGTTAAAAAAGGAAATAATAATAATAATATCTTTTGGTCAGTTTGGTGGTTTTGGCCGGACGAGACAAGACAACCTACCAGTTGTTGCGGCTCTTTGAAGAGAGAGAGGGCTTCTCTCTCTGTTTTTTTTATAGGGCGACACACAACCGAGAGGCCAAACAAATACTTCAGGCAGATGGCGAGTGCTCTGAAGATGGGATCTCACACCCTCACTCACCACCACCGCCACCACCACCACCACAACCACCTCTACTGCCACCGCCATTGCCACTCCACTCTCTGATCCACTCCTTCTCCCTGCTCCTCCTCCTCCTCCTCCTCCTTCAGGTACTCTTCTCTTGCTCACTCAACCTCTCATTTTCTGTCCTTCCTTCTCCCCATTTTTCAGCTTCCATCCTTCATAACGTTTCTCCTTCTTCGTGTAGATCTTCATTGCATCTATACTGTTCAACTGAGTGTTTGGGTTTCTTTTGTTCTTTGATTCGAGATGTGGAATTTGAATTGTTTTTTCTTGTTTGTTTGCCTGGTGTTTTTCATGATGATTAGGTTTCTGTTGTACGTTTCTTAGTTGTAATTAGTAAGAATTCTTAATCTCATTTTAGTTAAGGGTAACTTTTATTATTACTACTTTTTCTGTCTGTTATTGTGCTACGTGGTTACTGAAAAGAATTTACAGGTGGAATCAATTCTATTTTAGAACAAGGGCTTCATCTGTTTTCCTGACATTACAATGCCATTTTCATATACTATTAGTCTAGATCTCGGAGCAAGTTTCCTTTTTAGGTTTTCCTTTCCGTTAGCCTAATTTTCAGAGATCTGTGCTGCCATGGGGCCGAAATTTCTGTTTCAGTCAGATCCGCCGATAATTTATTCAATTTTGTCTAAGCATCTGCTCGTTTTCCATTTTTACTATTGCGATGTGTTATTCTGTTCATAGATGCTTTAAAATCGTTGAGTTATCGCACAAAGACTAAAATTTCGGAGACTCGCTATATTAAATTCATATTTTGGTCCCTATTAAAGTATTAACCGTTCAGTCCCTAATATGAATCTGAAGGTCTATATGCTTTTATAAGACTGACCTAGCTATTCTAAGTTTTCCTTCTTTCTTAGAAACATTAGTAGAGGTGGAATGTTGGTAGAATTATTGAATTTAATGTAGAGAAGAGATGGCTGAATATATTACGGGATTTTTAAAAACTTTATTTAGGGACTAGAAGAACGAATCAAACGTACTCAGTGCATGGGTCAGTGCAAGCTTTGCTCCTTGCTTGCTAATTTTAAACTAATATACATGATATTCTCTCTCTCTTCTTTGCGCCTATAATTTCTAAGCAGTGATCTATTTTTATAATTTAGATAATATTCTCTTTCAATCTTTTGGCCAAATTAATCGTATCAAATTATCATATTGTTTATTTTGACATGCTGATTGTAGTATAAAAAATGTTGACTGATTATTCTCTATTATTGTCCAAACAGAAAGAAAACAAGCTTCAACTCTGAATTTGCTGTTGAATTTCTCAAATATCTGTACATTGAACTCGGGATTTATAAACAGAATTATGCTGACATTGCCTTTGCCCTCACTGTTTGCAGTATTTCTTGGACTATTCTTCTTCAGGTGCCTCTTTTTGGCCAGTTTGAAGAAGCCAGATGGGTTCAAGATTCCCATCTCATCAACTTAGTAATGGCCTGTATGTATCAGGCCGGCCTGAGCAGCCAAAAGAAAGGACTCCTACAATGAGCTCAGTTGCAATGCCGTATACTGGTGGTGACATCAAAAGGTCAGGAGAATTGGGGAAAATGTTTGATATCCCTGGCGACGGTTCTAAATCTAGAAAATCTGGCCAATTAAATAATGCTCCCTCAAGGACTGGATCATTTGCAGGTGCTGCTTCGCATTCTGGACCAATCACACCAAATGCAGCAGGTCGTGCTAGTTATACTACATCTGGTAATATATCTGCTTCAGCCTCAAAGAAGACCAACTCTGGTCCATTGAATAAACATGGGGAACCAATTAAGAAGTCATCTGGTCCTCAATCTGGAGGGTATATGCGCCAAAACTCTGGTCCAATTCCAGTTCTTCCTACCACCGGTCTTATTACATCTGGTCCTCTAAATTCATCTGGGGCTCCAAGGAAGGTGTCGGGTCCATTAGAGTCCACAGGATCCATGAAATCACATAGTTCTTCAGTTGCTCACAATCCAGCTGTGTCCACTCTTGGCCAAGGTGACGAATATTCCTTCATGAGGAACTTCCCGAAGCCAATTCTGTGGTCTGTAATTCTGATATTTGTTATGGGATTTATTGCTGGTGGTTTCATTCTTGGAGCTGTCCACAATGCCGTCCTCCTCATTGTGGTAGTAATCCTGTTTACTGCTGTTGCTGCTTTATTCACCTGGAATAGTTGTTGTGGGATGAGAGCTATTGTTGGTTTCATTTCACGTTATCCTGATGCTGAGCTCAGAACTGCCAAGAACGGGCAATTTGTGAAAGTTTCTGGGGTATGTTATAAATTAATTTTACATGCATGTACAGTGTAATTAATCCCTAGAACTGATGCAATTCCATGCCTAACCACCCACCTCCTCTGGATTCCTCTTTATGGTTTTTCTCCCTCCATTGATTGGATACGTGATTTCCATTGATCGGATACGTGATTTCCATGCCTCATAATCATGACTTGAATGGGTTGACTGGTGTATCAATGTGACCGTTTTATGTTGCTAAATATGCATGAATGAGGGAAATGGACCAATAATTTGTTTTGTGTACCTTTTGAAGGTGGTTACCTGTGGTAATGTTCCACTTGAGTCCTCCTTTGGAAAAGTCCCTAGATGTGTCTATACATCAACAAGTTTGTATGAATACCGAGGATGGGGTTCAAAACCAGCTAACCCTAAGCATCACCGTTTCACATGGGGAATCAGATCAACTGAGGTAATTTAAATAGTGAGTCCTGTTTTTAACAATTTGACGAATTATTTTATTTAGATTTCTTTCTCTGGTTTGAGAATATAATGGATAAAAAATTAAATTTGGTAGACTTCTCTATATCATTGGACATGTAGATCGACTCAAGACTGTTGTTTATGATTGGATGCTTTTAGGGTTATCATTACAAAGTAAATCTTCATGCCTGATGTGATCTAAGTATTTGGCATAGAACTTGTGGAAATTCTGGGTTCAAATAATTTTAATCGCTTTTGATTATATTTAATTTAATGCAGAGGCATGTGGTAGATTTTTACATCTCTGATTTCCAATCTGGATTGAGAGCACTGGTTAAAACAGGCTATGGTGCAAGGGTGACTCCTTATGTTGATGATTCTATCATAATTGATGTCAACCCAGCCAATAAAGACATGTCCCCCGAGTTTCTTCGATGGCTAGCAGAGAGAAACCTTTCAAGTGATGATCGCATAATGCGGTTAAAAGAAGGGTAAAGAATTTTTTTTTCCTGGCTAGAGCGGAAACTTCCAAGGTCATTTGTTGATATGAATTACTTCATTTAAGGCCAATCCCTTTCCATTAGTGTTGGGGAGGTAGAAAACTGAATATTGTTGCTATGAACATATATCATTTGTGGTAACTCAGTTTTGCTGTTTGTCAGATATCTAACATGAAGCTAGAACACAATTTATGTCATGCATCTTGATTAGTAAAATGGAGGCAACAGTAAAATTTCATAGTATTTACCTAAGATGTTCTTATGAGAGTGTGTAATGCTTCTTTTGTAGGTACATCAAAGAAGGCAGCACAGTTAGTGTAATGGGAGTTGTGCAGAGAAACGATAACGTGCTTATGATTGTGCCGCCACCGGAGCCTTTGGCAACAGGATGCCAATGGGCTAAATGTATATTTCCAGCTAACCTTGAGGGTATTGTTTTGAGATGTGAAGATACTTCTAAGATTGATGTCATTCCAGTGTAGCAGAAACCTCTGCGGTTAGGTATTCTTCTTCCCATATCAAAACTTGATGCTTGTTTGTAGCCCAAAAGTGTGACGGCTTTTACAAGTTTTTACTCCTTTTGGTTCACACTAAACTCCTAGTTTGTTGTATAGCTAATGGTAAATCTTATTCGTTTATTTTTACTGAGGATGTGGTTTTTTTACGTAGTGAGATAAGTTGTATTTCCCAGAGGAACTTGCTGTTTATATAACCAAACCAATGCTTGGCTTGGCTTTACACCTTGTCTGTATATACTCTGCATATGTCCAAATGTAAGAAGGATACCTAATCATTTTTGTTTTTACCTTTTTGAGAGTAGCATTTCAATCAAATGAACCGAAAAAACAGTGTTATTATTCAGTTTGCATTTTGAACTTCATCTCGCTTTCTATTTATTCAAGCATTAGACGGAAAAAGAAAAATTGCAACATAGCGCCTCACACTCCGTTGTATAAATCCATCTCTCAGCTTTAATAGGAACGTTGGACAGGAGCAAAATGGTACCTTGGCATGCTGTTTCCCAATTTAGTTGAATTTTTAATGTCCATACTTGTATTCTTGCGGATATAGAAACCAGGCACCGAATGCAAATATAAACTAAATACCCAGATAAAAGAAAGGGCTTGAACTTTCAAGTCATGGGCTACAGAATACAGGTTGAATATTTATTTTTGTACTTGTCCCGTAAACATGAGATATTATTGGCAAAAGAATAGACGTTGTATTCTACTGGTAATATAAATAAAAACATAATTATGAAGAGAAATAGTAAAAGTGAAAAATAGAAAAAAAAAATAGTACAATAGATTTAAATATAAGAATTAAATAATTAGTTTTAAAATATTAAAAAAATTAGTTAAATTAATTATTTATAATAAATACGTATTGATTAGTTGTTTATATATTATAGATTTATTTTTTAAATATAAAATAAATTAAGATTTTATGTTTAGAATTAAATTAAACTTGTTAACTAATTTTTATATTTAAGATAAGAAAAAGTAAGAAGGTATTTAATTATTTAAAAATTTACTAATAATTAAGGAGTATGTAATGATGAGTGTTAGTATATAAAATAATAACAAATTTATACTATTTATTATTCATTAGGTTTTTTTTTATAATTAAGTCAACTTTTTAAAATTTTATAGTAATTCTTTTTAAATATTAAGGCTTTCTGAGAAATGTGTCTAGAAGGAACGGGGTTTCAGGCCACGTATTTGAAGAATGCGGTGGAAATGAAGAACGTGTCGTGAGACTAACATTCTGGAAAAAGGAGGAAGGAGGCCTATTTATAGGGCCATATCCTTAAACGCTCTTGCAAATCATCACAAAAATCACAATGGATAAAGGTAGAGCTATTATTGTAATAGTGTTCATGTTCCTGTGCTTGTGCTTTACTGTTACTGTTACTAATAGTGATATATATGAAGAAGAAGAAGAGCAGAAGCAGCAGTATCCAAAAGCAAGGGCAACATCATTTTGGCTGTGGCAGCAACTTAAAAGCTTCTATTCTCTCTATTCCAAAGTTGGCTCTCCAACTACCTGGTCATGGCAGATGTTCAAGCAAGCATATTCCCGTTTCATTGCTCCAACTCTAGGGTAACCCACCTGCTTGCTTCATTAAAACTCAACTTTAGTTTATCCTTCTAGACCAATAGACTCATGAATCAGTTCTTTAATCGGTCGATCGGGATCGGGTTACATTATATATATATATATATATATATATATATATATATATATCTTTTATATATATTTTTTTATTGAGTATGAAACAAGGTGGTTTTGACTTGATTTTGATTTTTAAGAAAACAATCTGGTAGATCTATGTTTTAATAATTGTTTTGTTCGATTATGTTTTCTTTGAACAAGAATGTTTCATTTAATGCTTTTTGTAAATATTAGTTGCATATATATATATATACGAATATTTTTATATATTTTAATTAAATTATATTATTTTTAATCATAATGACACCGTTCCGGATCCAAATCTATATATCTACATCAAGATTCTAAGAGGTCAAAATCAGGGCATATTTCTCAGAGTTCAGTGATTGAGATTTAATAGAAGGAGTTGAGTGTGGGAATTGATAGAATGTTATTGTACAGGTTTAGTAGTAAAGGAGGAGATGAAGCTTTGAGAGCTGAGAAGGAGGCTGCAAAGACAGGCAATGAAAAGAAGACGACGTCGTCAGAGCAAGAATCACAACGTCAAAACGAGCTCTGAGCCGCTCACCTCTAATCAATGCTTCCTTTTTCTTTTTCTTTTCTTTTTTCCTTTTACTTTAAATAAAAATCTATACGTTTTCTTGACCCAAAAAAAAAAAACCTATACGTTTAATGTCCTGTAAATATTGTCTCTATGTAAATTCGAATTCCCTTCTCACTCATGTTTTTTTTTAAAATATTTTTTATAGTTATCTAATATTTATTATTATGATTAATTTAGATTGAGTATTCAATTTAGAACTACTACCCGAATGGGTGGTTGCTTAAATTGAATGGAGATGCGATGATCAATTACAACTTTATATGAATGCCTTAAGGTAAATAATTACAAAAAAAAAAAATATTGGATGTTTTGTTTGTATAGTGTCTTTCATAATCTAAAATTAGTATTTACAATTTTTTTATTTCACACATTAAATTGTTGCATACAATTCTTTGTACGTGACGATGGGGCTTGATAGACATAAATCAACATTAAACTAACTTGCTTTAACTTTTGTTGAGGGCGATTGTTTACTATTGAATCACCTAACGACTTCAATTATATTATCCAAAGTAATATATATATATATATATATATATATTATAAATTTGGTTTCTAAAATTTCAAAAAGTTATTAGCAATTTCTTATAATAAAGTTAAAATTTAAAGAATAATTTGTTACAGACCCAAATTTTAACTTGTTAATATTTAACAAACAAATATTGAAAAAACCATTTTAAAGTTTTTGTCAAAATTAAAATAATTTGTTAAAGAGAGGTTGTGAATTTAATCTACTATAAACTATTATTGTTTTCTATTTTTAATAAAAAAAAAGAACTACTTACCAAATTTTGAACTGTTCTTTCATATATGTTATAATTATTAAATTAATTTTAGTTTTAAATATAAAATTTATTTCATATATATATTAAATTTTTTTAAATTTATTGATATTCTATCAATAACAACTAAATAACTAAATATATGAAGGGAGAAGAAGTTAAAGAAAATAAATAAAATATTTTTAAAAAATATATTATATTAATTTAATTAATTTTTTAAAATAATTAAATTAATTAAATATGTCATATATTAAAAAGTATATATTAAAAATTGGAGGGGTATAATTTATGATATCCAACGATGACTTAGGGTATATTTGGTAGAATAAAAAAGTTTTTTATGGAAGTAGAAATTGAAGTGGAAATAAAATTAGGTTAAAAATGAGTTTTAAAAGTTTGTTTAGTAGGATAAAAGTTAGTATATAATTGATGTATATTTTTTTTTATAACTTGAGGTAAAATAGTTCAAAATATTTTTTTCTAACTTAGAAAAAATTAAAGTTGTCCAAAAATTTTATAACTAAAAATAAAATAGTTTAAAAAAATTTATTTTTATTTTTATCATCTTAATTCTTAATTTTTTTTAATAAAACTAAAATAATCTAAAAAAATGAAGGTAACTTTCATAATATAAAATAAGAGAAATATGAGATTTTACTTCTATCTCTTCGCCTCCATTTCCCTCCAATCAAACATTCCAGTCAAAATTTGAGGTGGGAGCTTTCACACCACTAGTAGGATCAGTACTTGTGAATATCGAAAACGTTATCGTTAGTAGCTAATCTTTCATTGTAAATGGATAATTATCCAATCGTCAAGGGCGGGCTCGCCTGCGGAGGAGCTTGGATCGCCAGCAAAAGTGACTTTTGAAAGAAAAAAGTGGGGCAATATAGCAAAACACTTCCAACATTCATAAATCTCAAATTGGTTCCATGGTCAAATTTAGGACTTGCTAAATTCAGTGAATCAATTTGAGAATTTAGTATTCAAAGAGATTTAAAACGGATTGAAAAAATTGAAAAAAAAATCCCTATTTGAGAAATTAATTGGAGAATAAGACCTAAAAACAATTGAAGCAAGCGGTTCTTCGTGGTAAATAAGTATCCGCATAAAAGGATTACTTTGTCTGATAGGTATCCGCATAAAAGGATAACTTTCTCCTCCTGACCCTACATCTCTCTTCACTCTAACTCACAGCCTAAATCTCCCTCTCTTCTAGTGATGACGAGCCACATCGATAACAAAGGACAACAGGGACGATGAACTCTAAATCTGTTTTCGACAACATCTTCTCCTTCACCTTTCAAATTCCATTGAAAAGAAATAAAAAACAAAAATCAGTCACCATGAAATCATTCAAGAAGGACACGATTCATCTGAGTCAGATCTGAAAAATGGTTGGCTGATGATGCTCCAAGAAGAATGCGATCAGAAGACGAAAATATATAACTCAAATCACTAGGACGATATTGCTGTTGAGTCTCTTTCTCAACAAAATATCCACACAAAACTCAAATTATTTAGACCCAAGCAACAAAACTAGTTCACAACCTGGGTTCTATCCCTCTCAAGTCGGGAAAGGCAATCATAGTTGGAAAAAGCACACACGAGCTGTGGCTGGAGGAGGAGGATTGATGAAAATTGAAGGATTGACGAGCTGTGGCCAGGTTACCTGCAAGGAAATCATTGACCTTCGTTCTTTCTATAATCTTGCCATTTTTCAGTTTCTTTTGTCTCAGCCTTTGAATCTAATAGAACCCCATCAAGTTATAAACATGTATTTACTCACGTTGTTACCGTCATTTGCCGTTGATGTGGCTCGCCGTCGC
The DNA here is from genome assembly GCA_037074615.1 of Leucaena leucocephala. Taxonomy (NCBI): domain Eukaryota; kingdom Viridiplantae; phylum Streptophyta; class Magnoliopsida; order Fabales; family Fabaceae; genus Leucaena; species Leucaena leucocephala. The sequence goes on along the minus strand of CM073556.1, from coordinate 19,843,043 downwards.
CAAATGAGAGGGAGATGGAGGTTGTGAATCAGAGTGAAGAGAGAGATGTAGGGTCATGAAAAGGTAAATTTATCATTTTACGTGGTTACTTATTTACCCCATAGGACCTCTAACTTCACCTTTAGGTCCTCTTCCCAATTAATTTCTTGAATGGGATTTATCTCCAATTTTGCCAAAAAGGATTTGCCCTTTTTTTCCATTATCCTTCCACAAAAAATTATATATATATATATTATATTATTATCTCTTGCCTATTTTATATAAAAATTAGACAAAATATTTATTTTAATCTTAAATATAAGAATTTAATTTATTTTATTTTTTAAATATATAAATTTTTTAAAATATCCATATTAATTGTGCCAATAAGTATATTAGGAAATATATATATATATATTTATTCTAAATAATTAATTTAACTAAATTTTTTAATATTTAATTAGTTGTCTAGTATATTAAGGATTGGAAAAAGACAAGAAAATAGCATTTGAAATTTTAAATTTTAAATTAGTGATTCTAATTTTTTAAATGATAAATTAGTCACAAGTACCTATCTATCATTTCAAAATTTTAGAGAAAGGACGAAATTGCCCTTAACAGTGGCCCCTCTCATTGTGTATGGGATTTTTATAATGATTTTAACCACCACAACAAAAATATTTACTACTATATTTAACAACTTAATTGTAAGTAAATGTTTTAATAAAGGTGGTCAATCATTACAAAAATTGTTGATCCTATTACATGAGTTGTAAATGATCCAAATAAATACTTAAAATTAAATTGTTAAAGAGAATAGTAAATATCTTAACGAATGTAGTCAAAGTTATTATAAAAGTTATCAATCTTATTACACGAGTAGTAATTGACTCAAATAATTACTTGTAACTAAATTGTTAAAAAGAGATGTATATATCTTAATGAAAGTGGTCAAAGTTATTATAGAAGTTGTCAATCCCATTACACAAGTAGTAATTGACCAAGTACTTCGGCCACTGTCCATCTCTCTCCACAGCTGACATGTTCCCTCTCCTCTTCACCCCATTCATCATCATCACCCACCTACAACCACCCATCCTCCATCATAACCCACTGACTCCATTCCTTCTAGAGCTGACTTCATCTTCACGTTTCCACTTTCTACCACCATCCCACCACTAGTCCCAACATAGCAGCACGAGACGACAGCAATAGAAGAGCAATGTTGACGACACATAAACAGTGACAATCAATGACGGCAACAGGAAGAGAGGCAAGGAACATCAATAGAAATAGAAGCACAGCAGACTCCACCACACCCATCTTCCACTCCATTCTCCTTTTCTTCTTTTTGTCTCTCCTCCAAAGGAGGCCGCACCACTGAAAAAAATCCTCTATTATCACCCATAGAGGCGCCTCCTCCTCCGCTCACCGATCCACTCCTCTCTGTTTTCATCACCACACCAATGCCACCCTCTCACCTCAACTACCCCTACTTTGTTGATTCTTCTCCCCATTCTCGTAATGTTGACTCCTGAGATGACCCTTTCCCTATGTTGTTGCCTCCTCCAAGCTCTGCCTCTTGTGCAGCTATGTTGGTCACATCGTCCTTTGCTCATATGACAAGTCTCTGTCGGTAGAAGGAAGAAGGGAAGAGGGAAGAGGGAAGAGGGAAGAGAGAGGGTGTGTCGATGGAAGGAAGATTGAGAAGAGGGAAGAGAGAATGACAAAAGGAAGAAAGATAATTTTTTATAAAATTTTAAAAGCACATATTAATATTTATGACTAATATATCATTTGTAAAATTAAAATCATTAATTTAAAATTTTAGATTTTAAATAATATTTTTTAGTCTTTTGTTCATTATTGGAAAGAGTAATTTTTATTTTTAAAAAAGAGAAAAACAGAACAAACCGCGTTCTTCACTTTCTAGAGTTGCCCCATTCTCTATGAGCATTTGCAATTGCCTGATTCAAATTCTCTCTCATTTTCAGCTCCAATATCATCTTCTTCTTAGATGGCAAGATCCATAGCTCAAACCCTAACCCTAGCTTATCTCGGTCGTACTGTCTCCACCAAATCCCTCTCTCCCTCGTCTCGTCTCCTTCCTCATCGAACCCAATCCAATCAGTCCTCTTCCGACGTCGGTGACCTCGATTCCTCTTCCAACGCCGATCCTCTTATTCGCAAACTTGAGGACGCCATCCACTGTATCATTGTTCGCCGATCTGCTCCCAATTGGCTCCCCTTTCTCCCCGGTTCCTCTTATTGGGTCCCACCCCCTCGCTCGGCTTCTAACGGTCTTGCGCAATTGCTGGACCAGTTAGCCAATCCCATCACCGAGGAGGAGTCTATGTCCATCACCACTGTTCGTGGTTGGCCTTCTTCCTCCTATTTCATCCAAGGTCAATTTTTTCACCCATACCTGTATGCAAAAGGAAAAAGATGTCTTTCTATTTGTCTTACAATCACAATTATGTTTTATATTTATGCAATTGGTTGAAATTGGCTAAAAATTTAACTTTAAATACGCAATCATTCACTTTTTTTGCAAATTGTTTAACAATTGTTCGAGAGCTACTCGCATATAGCCACAACATGATCCTCAATAGGAATGATTGAATAATTAACATAAGAAAGCAATTATGATTGCAAAGAACAAAGTTGGGATATTGGTTGCTGACTACTGAATGTTTGTTTTTATTGCCTAATGTACCTCAGCAAACGGTTGTTTATGCATAGCACAAGCTACAAGCCTTTATGCATAGGTTTAGTTGCATGATTTGTATTATACTTGAATGAATGTTACCTAATATCATTAATTCAGATCCTACATTACAGAGGCGCCGAACTGCCCATGCTATTGTTTTATAGTTTTCTATTAACCTGCAAAATTTCTTAAATATATGTTTATCAATCGGTTTTTGGGGCATTCAGTTTATTCATGTCTGTAGTCATTTAATCCATTTGATTAAATTGTTTCCTTCTGCAACTTATCGGCGATTTCTTTTGATTTTTAGGTGGTGTTCCACATCCAGTTGGGATGGAAACAACATCCGATTATGATTCTCAATCTGAGGACGAGGAGGGGTGAATACCGGCTCTGATCAACTTGCATCTGGGGTAATGTGCTGAAGACATTTATTTCTCAAGTTGACCTATATTTTTTTTCTCAAGTCATTATCTGATTACCTGAAATTCTCTTACTAAAAGGTTGAGGTAGGCATGCAGTTTAGTTATTTGTTCAGTACTGCAATTTGTGGAATGCTGGCAAATTAATTTAGGGCTCTCACCCCTTTTTGTTGAATCTCAGTTGCTAAGTAATAGAATGAAAGCTTTTTTAATAGCCACTGTTAGCTGATGCGATACTCGTGTTACTTTCAGCCCTTTTTATCCCTTTATTTCGTAACAAAACTGATGCTGTGTTTCTAATATTACTTGAATATAGCGCATATTTGAGAAAATGAATTACTTGACTATGGTATGTGAGATTAAAAAGTGATGAAAAGGATCATTATTCTCACGTAGTAAGTTGATCTTAGACTTTATCCTTGACATCTTTAGGGTTCCTTGGTATCATGGAAGTTCTTAATTTTAACTTCAGCTATATGCAGAGCGCTCTTCTCCCCTAGCCAGAGATTGCTTGGTTATAATACATCAAAAGGAAATTGTATTTTTATATATTGAGTTTCTTCTTATAACTTCAGGTTTTAATTGTGTTTTATCTACTTCTGCAGGCTCATTGTAAATTTATGTAGTGCAATGGGGGCGACGCATCTCTTGGCAGGAGGAGGGGGCTCTACAGATGCAACTTTGTTCGCGAGCAGAAATAATAGTTTCTTAGTTCTAATTCACTGAGGAAACTTGCCATATAATCTCCACTTGTATAATTGTAGAGATATTTTACCTTGCAATGTAAATTATTATCATCCAAGTTCAGTAATATCGTTTCTTCTGATTCTTTTGATAGACTATTCTTCCCTCTGCAACATATCAGTAATCTTTCAAGAGCTGTTTCTTGAACTGTATATAACTGTGAGTCTCCATCAAGTTATGCAAATCTTGTATTGAATCCTTGGGTGCTATGGAGTATGAACCATTATAATAAGATGATTGAAAGAGCCCTTACAATAATGATTGGATAAGGCCGGGCAAAGGGTATCAATAACACTTGAAACAAGTAAAATTATAACAAACCCTTAAAGTGTGATTTATTATATTAACTTTTGCAAGAAGTATTGGTGAAGTCAATATTTCTGAGCATTTTGGGATATATGAACTTTTTAAAATTCATATGGAAATTTTATTATATTACTCTAAGATTGGCGATACTTTATAGTATTGAATAGTGGGTATTAAAGGGATAACAAGAACAAAAAAAATTAGAGAATAAGGATGTCGAGGAAAAGTTATAGTATCTACTAAAAAGAAAGACCAAGACAAAGAACACCCCAATTATTTTTTGTTGAAGAAATTGATGTAACACGATAGTGTAGTATAATCTAGGGTTAAAGTATATCTAGCATATTGATATCTTCTCTCTGTTTTAGTACATTTAGTATCCTAAAATTCATATGCTTCTAGCACTTTAACATATTTTTTTGGTACATTTAGTATTAAGCACAAAATATTTTAAGATACTGAACACATCTAAAAAATACATAATATTTTAAAATACTCGATGCACTTAAAAAAATATTTTAAAATACTAAATTCATCTTAACCCTATAATCTATAAAGCTAATCTCCCGTAAAAGAATAAAGCTTATCGTGCGCGCGCCCGTGTGTATATATATTTATCACATCATTAATATCATCAATGTAAGATATAAAGTATGGAAAGTCATTTTTTAATAATTAAGAGATAGTACAGCTCATTTATCAAATATAATGAATTTCTATTGAAAATTTGCAGTTTATGCTTTTCTATAAAAACCGATAGGTAATGCAACTTGCAGCCCTAAACCGGGGCGACCGGCAGTCACTTATGGACAGGACAATCTTTCCCTCGTCGTCAAGTGGTGTCGTGTTCTTAAACATGGACAATTTTTTAACATAGGATTACATTTTTTCCTCTCTCCAATTTAATGCTAACCAAGTTTGACAGCTCAAAATTATAAAGGAATTGTTACGTAAATATGCAGAATAATAATCAATTGAATATAATTATATTCAATATATATAGATATGAGATTTGACCCCAAGAAACCAAAATCCTTGAATTAACTATTTTTCACAAATGATAATTTTGGCAGAAAAAAAGTATCAAAACATTCATTTTAACTTTATATAGGATTCCACCAACAACATTGACTCAAAACAATTTTATAGCTGCCATCACTTTTTGAACAATAATTTTTGTTTTGTCAAATCTAAACA